>OZ007591.1:163648642-165035142 GCA_963931845.1 Maratus michaelseni
TAAAAAAATGTTCTAAGGAAGCATTTACTACATAAAAGTAATCATCATGCCAAATTCCAAGTTTCCACACCAATTGTATCACATAAATTACACTTTTAGAATGCTTCTTACTCTTGCATTCTTTTAAATTTCGAATTGAAAAAATAAATTCTGGGTGAGCATTTACGTTTCTTAAGTATCATCATATAAAATTTCAAGAGTCTAGCCCTAAAAGTTCTAAATATATTATGATTTAGAACATTTTTAGAACGTTTTTTGCTCATTTCACTTTTTAAAATTTTGAATTTTTTAAAAACCGTTTTGAACGAGTGTTTATATCTTAAAAGTAACCACTATGTCAAACACCAAGCATTTATACCAACTGTATCACACAAATCGCAATTTTAGAACTTTTTTGTTCTTGCAACCTTTTACATTTCTAAATTTTAGAAAACTGTTCCGGATGATCATTTATATTTCTAGAGTAACAGCCGTGCCAAATTTCACATATCTAGCACAAACAATTCCTAATTAATTGTTTTTAGATCATTTTCAGACCGTTTTCCGCCCATTTCATCCTTTTAAATTTAGAATTTCTTTAGAAATCGTTCTTAGAGAGCATTTACATCCCAAAAGTTACCACCATGCCAAATTCCAAGCTTCTATACCAACTGTATCGCAATTTTAGAACATGTTTTTGCTCCTGCTAACTGTTCTGGGCTAGCATTTAAGTCTCTAAAGTAACAACTATACCAAATTTCATGTTTCCAGCCTATGATATAGAATCATATATATTTTATGTTTTATTCTAAAATTTAATTTTTCTATCTTAAACTTTCTCTATGTGAATTAATATCTGCATTCAAAATCTTTTTATTCTTTAATCTCGAAAGTAATCATTTCTTCCTAGCTAAAAATTTTCCCAGATTTTTCATTGTGACAGTAAAAGTACGTTACTTCTCTGTGGTTTCAATTCGTTATTTTAATGTACTGCAGATGACTTTAACATATGCTGTTTTGTCTTTCTTCGTATCTTGTGTTAAATGCAGGCGCCGTTTTCATAAATTGATTCCTGCATGAGATATGCAATATTAACATTTTTGTGTTCGCTGCTAACACATGTCTGGCTTTCTCCAAAAAAAAAAAAAAAAAAAAAGAAAAAGAAAAGAAAACACGAGTGCCTGGTGAGAAAATGTAGTGTTTGGCATATTTTCATTTATGTGTTGGTGAAAATGTATCTGAAAAATTAGATCAGATCTTCTCTAACTGTTGAACAAGAAGGTCGATTATTTAGAGGCGTAAAGAGGACCATCCTCGCCCTTTCCAGATGTGTCGATGTGTCCGAAAATAAAGAAAAGTTTTCACGTGATTTTGCGTCTTTGATTGTACTGGTTTTTTGTTTGCTGTGGACTGTTTCCTATCAGGAGGGGAACCTTAGGGTTATTTCGATGAACGTAAATGCCCCAAAAATTACGATCACTTTCATCTCCGATTTTGACAGCGAAATTCTCCATACAGCCCTAACTGCACAAATAAATGGTAATTTAGAACGTTTACTGCTCCTTTCCCCTTTTTAAATTTCGAACTTTTTAGAAACCATTTTTAGTCAGCATTTACATCTTTTTAAAGTAACCGCGAGATTAAATTTCAAGTTGCTAGAATCAACAATATCGTAGAAACCGCAATTTTAGAATGTTTTTTGTTCTTACACCCCTTTGGAAATTGTTGTACCAAAAAATTGTTTGGAAATTGTTGTATAAAATATAGCCAATGTTAGAGAGGAGATGGTTACCAGAATTTTGACACCATTATTAAGGTTCCATACTTAAAAAGTAAAAACTGAACTATTATAAGATCACTCATCTGTCTTATTTTTCTGGTGCTCAGCGGGGAGTTGAGGGTTATCAACGCAGAATCATCTAAGGATTGTTGGTAATAATTTTCAATGTGTCTGTAATTATCTGAGATATTAATTAAAAACCCATCTAGAAAACAACGGCATGGATCAAAACAGTGTTGCTACTTTGTGACCTCCTTTTGAAGCGCGCTTGGCACAGTGCTAAGATTAAACTTTGTATAAGATCTTTGCTTTAGGTAAGACGAATCATAGTGAGAGTCAACATTTTTCATTTCCAACTGAATTCAATTATTGAAGGCAAACATTGAAAAATAATTCGTAGAATAATTCCAAGACATTAAGAGTCGGTAATTTTGAGACAACAATAGCTTATAATTCAATATGTAATTGATTTATAATGAAAAACTGTTTGATAACAAATCACTTGAATTATCATGCCTGCATATGTTTTCATTTTTGAAAATGAATCGGAAAGTTTCGCGTTGTTCAGAATATTTTATTTTAATGCTTTAAAATTGTCTACTATTACATCAAATATGATTGACAAGTAACTGTTCGTGTGAAACTCAGCGACGGTACTGTATATAAAATTATTTGCTGTACTGTACTCTTCCATCTTAAAGTTTGCCCCTCATCATTTTTAAACACTTTATAAATCTAATCTAGTTTTGTGTTATTTCATTGATGTATTTTATAGTTTGTAACTCTAATGTTGTTTAAATGAATCATAACCAACTTAATTGCGGAGAAAAGCATTATGATTTCATTCATTTAAAAGACTGATTCCATTAACCAGTGATTCATATAACCGGAGACCACCTTTATCAGAAACTCAAAACCCCCCCTAGAACCAAATTCTGGCTGCGCCACTGTGTCCCGAAACGTCGGCCCAATTTTAGGTAGCTTTCAATACAAAAAAGTATAAAGCTACCTATTGCAACCGTTCGGAGGAAAGCAGTTCCGGAAAATTTCGATATATTTTCACCGATCATGACCCCCCAGACCCCAAAACCACCCTCCGTTCAAATGTTGATTTATATATACAGTGGACTCTCTCTATTCTGAACACTCAAGGGACCGACCAAAAATGTTCAGATTATGGGGGTGTTCATTATAGAGGGAGATTGGGAAATGCATTACTATTACTACTATGTATTGAGTTTATAGACTGTATAGAATACTTAGCCTGGTTAACCATGCAAGTTACCGAGATGGGGGTGCTGAATTTAAAAGCTATTAAAAAGTTAATTAAAAAAAGTTAATTAAAATGTTATATTAAAAATTTTTGCAAAATATACAATTGCATACTTACAATACATTACTTGAAAACATAATCGGTACATTATTTAAAAAAGTGAGTAATTTTAGTCTGTTTTTGCATTGTGTATGCTCGTGCAGTGTACATGTTATCTAGTTGTTTAAGAAGTGGAAAGGCTTCTGGGTGATGTTCAGCCGCATAGTTCAACAGGTCTTGAATCCCTTGGCCATATTGCTTGAAGGTAATCGTACTTCTTGTTTCATCGGTCTCATCTGGTTCTGCTTCGTCTTCACTACCCTCTTCAACGATGTTGTCGCAAACAGGAAGGCTTCGAGATAAGCTCCAGGTTCAATTTCAGTATGAAGCTCCTGAAGAATTGACCCCAAGTCACTCACAGCTGTTGCTTCTTGGTCCTCTGTCCTTGATTGCTCATTCTCACACGGGAATCCAGCTTTGTAGAAGCATTTTTGGATGGTGCAGGGGGTTACTTCATTCCAAGCAATTGATATCCAATAAACAGCATCCATTACATTGACCTACTTGATTAGTTCGGTTGCCGAATTTGCCTCCTCCATCACCACGGACATTTTCTTCAAAAAAGGAATTCGGTAGTGAGCTTTAAAGGTCTTGATTACTCCTTGATCCAGTGTTGGATTATAGAAGTACAGTTCGGTGGCAGGAACTTCAGGCTCACGCTGCGCTGCTCAGCTGCACATTTGTATGTGATCTGGCTGGCATTGTCCACAAAGAGAAGAATTTTTCTTCCTTCTCTCTTCATCATCTCGTTAATGCCCTCCAACCATTGTGAGAAAATTGTGAATGTCATCCAGGCTTTTCGATTTGATTGATAGTGGACTGAAGCAATGATGCTATCTTCACATTTTTGAAGCATCGTGGTTTTTCACTTTTTCTGATTACAAGTGGTTTCAGCTTCTCACCCGTAAAACTGGCACAGAGCATGACGGTAAGTCTTTCTTTTGACATTTTCCCGCCCACGCATTTCTCGCTTCATTCTGCTAAGGTTTTATTTGAAAGAGCTCTAAAGAACAGGCCAGATTCTTCGGCATTCAAAATGTCAGCTGCATCAAAATCCTTCGTTATATCCGGAAGCTTTCTTTTCCATTCCTCCACAGTGTTGATATTTACATCTGCAGCTTCACCATTGATTATTTTGAATTCGATGTTATGCCGACTTTTTCGATGTTATGCCGACTTTTGAAGCGAGTCAGCCATCCTTCTGATGCCTTGAATTCCGTGATTTTCTCCTTTTCTGCAAAATCCAGAGCAATCTGCTTTAGCAGGGGTCCAGTGACAGGAAGATTCTTCGTTCTCATTTGGGCAAAAAAACTTCCAGACGCGATTGTTTATGTTCTTGTTTCCCGTTTTCTTTTCGAAAATTCTACACTGAGGAAGGTTCATTTTCTTCAAAAGCGGCTATAATTTCTTTTCCTTTCTTGCTGATGGCGTTGACTTGACCTACTGAAATTCCAAATTCAGATGCAATTTTTCTTTGATTTACTTTTGATTTTACTTTTTGAACAACTTCGTATTTTTCACTGAAGCTTCAGTTCTTTCCGTTGTCTCGTTTTCTTACTTATTTCTGACATATCTGCATAAGTGTTGTGAAGCTTTCCCTGCAATGGTAGTGAAATGACGAAAAAATTTTACCTTTGCCGAGCAAAAAGGAAGAAAGAAACAGAAGCGATAATGCTGCCAACCATGTGTGCAGAAAAGAAACCATAATCATTTTTAACCACTCCCTCTAACACCTGTTGTCTCTTATCTGTCATTGGGGGGTGGGCATTTCTGTTGCGTAATCTTTCTATTTTTATCTCAGCTCGGGAGAGAGGAAATCACGTGACATGGTTTTTCTCTTGTATCTCTTTGCATAAAACTTGATTGTTTTGATAATTTCATTTAATTTGATTATCACGATTTACTTTTTCTGCAAAAATATTCTTTCGTTTTTTTTTTTTTTTTTTTTTTTTTTTTTTTTTTTTTTTTTGTTATAATAAATGTTTTTTTTTGTTTTGTTAACTGAAGATTTTATCTGAATTATTGAAACAAATTTCAGCATCGGGTAGATCTTAAAATCTAGAAATAATTTTGTTTCTTTATTTTTAAATTGAGTTCATTGAACCCTTTTATTCTTCTGCAACAATTTTTCCGAATTTCCATGATACGAGAATTTCCCGCATTCCGACTGCAAACACACGTTCAGTTTACGGAGAGGCGGGTTAGAATGGGGATCAAAAGTAGCGTTCATAATAGTGGTGTGTTCAGATTAGAGGGTGTTCAGAATAGAAAGAGTTCATCTTTTGTTAAGTCTATGGAGTTTCGCTGGGACTGCCAGAAAGTGTTCAGATTACCGGGGTGTTCACATTAGAGAGTGTTCAGATAGAGAGAGTCCACTGTATATATATCTGACCTTTGTCATATGATAACGCTCGTATTTATAAATCAATTTTGATGAAACTAATTGTGTGTATTAAGCTAACCAATATCTCGACCGAGTTCGTTGGCCAGCTTGGTCCGCCATTTTGTTTCAAGATGGCGGCCATTTAAAAATTTAAAACTAAAATAAATATACAAAAAAAATTAAAAATTCAAATTTATTTTTTAATTACGTTTTAGGCATTGATACAAGGATTCCAGAGCATTTTTTGGTTTACCTCTATCTTAAAAAATGGCTGCGATAGAGCAGTTTGAAATTCTAGGGTGACTGACATTTTGAAACAAAACAGCACATTAACGCGATTACTCGCAAATTATTTTCTTTCATTGTTGTAATAATTTTCCCAATCATACGCATAAAACTATATATTCATATCCGTTAGCGCCAAAATTGGCAAAATTGGCGACATTTGGCGAAATATCGCCAAATTTGGCGACCAAAATAAGTCTTCATAAATGAAGCCAATTTGGCTATTGCTCAATAATTTGGCGAATTTCTTATTCAAATTCAGTATTAACGAATCTTTTGTAAACGTTTCTTTGCATTTTAGCTTGCTGTTTTCGTGTAACATTAGCTAAAATTTTAAAACGAAGATATAGGAAAGCTACCTTTTCCTCCCGGTACAGGCCGGAAGGACTTTTTTTTGTTGTTGTTCATTTTCCCATAAAGATAACATGGCGATTGTTTACTTTTAATTGAAAAATTAGCTCCATTGTTGTAACTCTGATACTTTTTAACAATATTGTTGCTCGCATCGTTATGATGTCAACGTTACTGACGCACACGTTTGTGATCTATCTAATATCTAACAAGAACAAAAAATCATGCATCAAGCATAGATTATGAAACACTTTCCAACACATACAGAAAACTGTAACGAAACTTCAAGGTTAAATAAGGTAAAAAAAAAAAAAGATTTGTAAGTAAACAGTTTAGGAAACCTATACCACATTAAAAAAAGTAGTCGAATTATTTTGTGCAACCCTGTATATGATCTGTAGATTTGGATATGTAATACATAACATGATAAATTTTAGTTCAGTTAGAAAATTCAGTAATTTTCGCCAATCGATGGAAATGCGTCGAAAACTTTTGTACAGCCCTGTATATAATCTAAACACATTTTGCACACACCACATATTAAGCTAAAATTTAATTCAGGAGAAAAACACATAAAGCAACTTAAAACTCACTTCCAGCAATTACCAACCGTAAACGATAATGTATTTTGCTCTTTGCGTAGCCCTGTATATGAATTTATTTATATTCCACAAACTTATATTAGTCTACTAAATCTAGTTGAGCAGGAAAATGCGCAACACAATTAAAAACTTCCCTTAAGCAATTCACTCCCCTAGTCTGTAATACTTACGAATTCCCTTGTGTAACCCAGTATATGATCAACCGAATTTATGCACACCACGTAATATGAAAAAATTTAGTTAAACTTAACTACGCAAACCAAACTTGAAAATGCACTTATGACGCATGAATGTAATTATCGCACGTATACTATAACCGATATATTTTGTGTGTCCCTGTAAATGAACGATAAACGCAATGCATGCCATACTTTTAAGCGAGCAATTTATAGTGCACCTCAGTAATGCATATAATTTCCATTATCTTTGAAACAGTGAAACAGCATTAAATTACACTGCAAACGATTTTTCTCGTGGAACAATGTGTAACAGAATTATTTTATTTGACACTGTAAATGAATAATAAATGTTTTGCACTAAAAATTCTACAAGGAGCATGTCTTAATGCGCTTCATAATTATATATCAATTTCATCATGTTTCAAATGACGTCGTTTCATCAAAATCCACTTGAAACGATTTTTTTCCCATTGACTGTAATGTAACGGAATACTTTTGACTGTTCCTGTAAAAAAAAAAAAAAAAAAAAAAAAACTATAAGTGCTACACACTTCATTTGCAATATGGAACATGCTGTAGTAAACGACAATACCATACAAACATTTCAGGGCGATCCGAGTATATTTACGCGAGTTAGAGCACGGCCAGACGGCCAGACAAACCGAAGTCATAAACACTTTTCAACTAGGTTGGAAAGTGTTAAAAATGAAAATTTGTCTGTCTATAATTTTATACAAATCCACAGTTTATAGAAGATGGAGTTCTGAAATTTTACGTACAGGTGTATTAAAACACGACCGAGGCAACTAAAGTAATCCGGAATCGATAAAAATTATAGTTAATTTTTAATTAATGAAAAACCACCAATCTAACAGCCAGTTCCTATCAAATTTAAACATTTTTCGTCATAGCAGTTGCCAACAATCAAAAATTCACAATAAAATTTTTTTCCATAAACAATTAATTTTCTATTGAAAGATTTTCACTTGAAAAATGAAAATGAAATAAAAAGTTTCATCAATTAAAACAATCTATCTTCCAATGTGACTATGACGTCATATTGGAAGTATCGAGGCTAACGAAAAAGACAGGCAACCGCGGTGCATTCCACTTATCTTTTTTTACAGACCGCTAGAGTGACATGATGCTCTTTTCGTACACCTTCATTGGTGCATTCGAGCATCACGTGACTCCGGCGGTCTATTAAAAAAAATCCCTGACGGCTCGGCCTACAGGCACAGGTAGATTTCGAAGACGCAGACCGTCGGGCGCCTGTTTGTCGGGAATTGCAGAAGAAATGACCTTTTTGCGATGATGCGGCAGTTGAAACCGCCTACTTTGAAACCTAACTTGTTTGTAGGCGAAGCCGGCAGGAATTTTTTTTTTTTTTTTTTTTTTTTTTTTTTTTTTTTTTGTTATAAGAGTTGGTCCTATAAAAAACTTGTCAATATAAAAGTTTTAGATAATATTAAGAGGATTTATAATAAATTTAAGCGGATTTGAAATCTTGGGAATTGACGAAGTTATGAATTTTTTTCTTCTAAAACCCCCCTTCCCCCCCCCCCCCCTTGGGACCATTTTTAATTATATCAAAAATCTGTCATATATAAATTTTCGGTTTGTTCCATTCTAGTCAAATTCCTTACCAGTGGAAAGCAATTAAGACAGTGAAATACAGGGGGTTGTGTAGGACTCTCATACTGTCATCTTCCAGGTCTGAAATGGACAAATACGAATCCCACCCTCACAGGTTTATAGCTATGGAAGGGGTTTAGAAAGAGGGGTTTAGAAGGTACGCGAAAGAAGCCTGCGGCGAGAGCTGTCGGTGAACTTGTTGGAGTAAAATTTATCGTTTTATTGCTTTTCTGAGCAAGGTTTAGTATTATTTGATGTTTCATGTCCACTGACCAATAAAATGGTATTAAGGCAAAAACAACTAGAAAATTCTGTGAAAAGTATCTTCCCAGGGATTTTCTTTATTTCTTTCTTATTTTCTTTGTAGGATTATTACAAGGTCTGATTTTTGCCACAGTTCAGCTTTGTGTCAGTCACAATGGTAGTG
This sequence comes from Maratus michaelseni, assembly GCA_963931845.1. Lineage (NCBI taxonomy): Eukaryota > Metazoa > Arthropoda > Arachnida > Araneae > Salticidae > Maratus > Maratus michaelseni. Next base: position 163,657,636 of record OZ007591.1, read on the forward strand.
CGCTTTATAAATTCGCTAAAAAATAACAAATTTGCGATATACAACGATTATTTATTACTAAAAAATAATCAAGTATGTGCCTATGAAAGATGGTTAAATATCTATGCATAGTTTCTGATTCTATAAAACTTTTTTACAGATACGTTAATTTGACCCCCCCCCCCACTTTCGAAAATTTAAATTTCAAAGTTACCAGGAATTAGCTCTCAATTAGCTCTAATTTGCTCTCTAATATTAAAATTTGCTCTGGTTATGTACCGCGATATTCCAATTAGAATGTTGGGGGGGGGGGACTAAGTTAACGCTAGCCCCCCCACTTCCGAATATCGAAATTTCAAATACGCCAAAATTTAGCTCTCAATTAGCTCTAATTTGCTCTCGAATATTAGAATTTGCTCTGCTTCTGGTATCGAGATATTTCAGTTACAAGAAGGGGCCGAGCGTTAAGGGGGCCGAGGGGCCCCCCCCTCCACTTTCGAATATTGCAATGAACAAAATCACCGTTTTTATAAAATTAACTTTAAAAATCAAATTTCCATTTGATCATTTAAAAAGAGTTCATATTCATTTGCACACAACTTGTCTACGAAAACGAATTTTTGCATGGTTTTTTTTTAATTTCGTAAGTACTTTTAGCATTCCTAGCAAATACAATCATGATAGAAATCTAGGCATTCATGCATTCAACCTCTTTTTTTGGAGCCCAAACCCAGTGACTCTAAATGCGAACCCGAGTCCGACAGTAGGCAGCAGAAAATCATTAATAAGATTTTAAAATTGTTTAAAGATTTATTTTGTTATTTAAATATATCTCGTTACATAGAAATACATATTAATCCTAAATACGCTTTCACGTTTCGTGATTTTTCATGTCCCTGAAAATCGGTTTAAAATAACAAATTTGTTATTTATACCCAACCATTGGCAGAAATCAAAATTCTTATATTATTTTTTTTAATATAATTGTACAACTATGGCAAAAAGGCGTGAATTATGTTTCTCAATTATTTTGGAAAAGGGCTTCAAACAGAAAGAAACGATAGACAAAGGATATCCCACGTCTTTTTTATGTTATTAACACTGACCATGCACAGGCTTCAAAATCAGGTAGAATATTTTTCCTTTTGTCCCATCAATAACAACTCAATTCCATTTCAAACAAATTTTTAAATTTATTTAAAACACTTTAAGAAACTTAGAGTACATTCTTGTTTCCCAAATAGCAAGTTTTTTTTTTCGCTCTTATCAATTTGTGATAAAATAAATTAAATTTTTTTATCTTGAATCCGCCCGAGCCTGTGGACTGGCATAAAATTTACAGACCTAACTAGTTTCGCGCTCAAACTCTGATTCGAACTGATCCCTTTTCATATCTAATGCATGGTTAATAAAAGAAAAAAAAATTACGCACAAATTTTCAACGTTTTGTAAAATGGTAAATCAATCATTTATTCATGCATGTGTGTGTATGTTTGAAGATTTTGCTATTGATAAACTTTAGTTTAAAAATAAAATTATTAGCATTATTGCCACTTCCAATTCAGAATTAAAATAATCATAAATCAATTTGATTCATAATTGAAGAGGGTTTTAATGAAGAAGAGAACTAAAAAGTTAGTCATGATATTTAGAAATGTTTTACATACATATCATTACTTTTAGAATATTTAATCATTAAATGTATATATTTTTTGATACAATAAAAAAAATTGTAGTTAGTGAGAGTATTACAGAATGCTTTTTTTTTTCAACATAAAATGTTTTATACTGATTGTTATAAAAATGTGACGTCATAACAGAAGATGGTTATGGTTTGAAAATAAAATTATTTTTTAATAATTACGAGAATTATTGTTTTTTTACCTTCTATTTATTCTGTTAACCGATAATGGCAGTAGTAGAAGAATGTTCGTTTCACCTCAGCAGGAGCCGTGAGCCGGAGCCGGAGCCGGAAGTAGCAGGTGTGGACACAGGAAGTTCTGCGAACGGTGAAGGTCACCGGAAGTCGCAGGTGTGAATAACAAACAGGTTAAGACAGGAAGTGAACCGGAAGTGTTGGAAGATAAGAGAGGAAGTGAAGTAGGGGAGGGCTTAATTTTTTTTAACCGATAAGGGAGTGAGGGGAGGGCTTATTTTTAGGGGGGGGGGCTTAATTTTTTTTTGTGAAAAATAAAGGGTTTTAATCAGATTCTTTCTTGTCAGGGAATTTTTTTTTTAAATACGAAGTTTAGATGTAAGATATTTAAGAAATATAAACTGCAACTTGGAGTACTTTTTGAAATTTTCTTATTTTTAGGGGGTCTTCTAGGTAGGTAGGGGAGGGCTTATTTTTAGGGGGGCTTAATTTTTTTTTGCTGAAAAATAAAGGGTTTTAATCAGATTCTTTCTTGACAGGGATTTTTTTTTTTTTTTCATTAAAAGTTTCTTATGGTTGGTGGGAAATGTTAAAGTAACAGAATGTCAACAGTGCTAGTGGAGTTGAGGGGTAGGAACCCTGCAATAAAAATAATACCTGTAAAAGAAATATATATGTGCTACCTTTCGCGCTCTTCGACCTAACTGTTCAGAGTTTAACATGAAATTTACTTATAATTCACCTGCAAAAGAATTTTTTTCCCTTCTTTAAACATTAACTTAAATGTGAATGAGATTAAAATAGATGTGAGGGCTAAATTTTTAGAGAGTTAAAATGAAAATCCACTGAGGGTTGTGTTAAATAAAAGGAGATGATCGACTTTGACAGCATTTTTCTAAAAGTTTATTTATCGAAAAAGGAATCATACGTTTCGATTATATTTGTTAACTATTATAGTTTAACATTAAAAAGCAGGTAGACATTCACATCTTTAGCGCTCGTCGACCTAACTGTTCGGAATATTTTTCGAACCCATTATGTTTGACTTTATAAAAGTTTCATGTAAAAAATTATTCTTTAAGTTTTAACTGAAATGAGATTGAAATAGATGTAATGGCTAAATTTTTAGAGAGTTAAAATGAAAATCCACTGAGGGTTGTGTTAAATAAAAGGAGATGATCGACTTTGACAGCATTTTTCTAAAAGTTTATTTATCGAAAAAGGAATCATACGTTTCGATTATATTTGTTAACTATTATAGTTTAACATTAAAAAGCATGTAGACATTTACCTTTCGTGTTCGGAATTTTCTTCGAACCCATTATTTTTGACTTTATAAAAGTTTCATATAAAAAATTATTCTTTAAGTATTAACTGAAATGAGATTAAAATAGATGTAATGGCCAAATTTTTAAGGATTTAAAATGAAAATTGTGATAGCCATGTAAATGAAAGTAATGCGATTACTTTGCTTCATAAAAACCTAACACGAAAAAAGCTGGTAGACGTTTACCTTTCGCACTCGTCGACCTAACCGTTCGGAATTTTGTTTAAACTTCTCTCGAGTTCGTCGACATAACCGTTCAGAGTTTTCGTCGAAATCCGTATATAGATTAACTTACAATAGCTAACTTTTTTTAAGGGAAGTTTAAATAACATATTTCCCAAAGTGTCTTACAAACATTTAAGAATTTATACACACATAAGCACCTCGCCTATAGGTGCAAGGTTCTGACTTTAAAGCTACTAGATGTTGAAATTTAAACTTCTTGCGCTCGGCGACCTAACCGTTCAGAGTTTTTTTTTCAAACCTTGTGTCAATACGTGTTAGGAACCCTTAGAAAGACCTACATGGAGGCACTTATCCCTAATATAGATAATCAACCCTAAACTAACCAGTTACAACACACACAAGACATAATCATTACATTCAGTTAATAAGTGATTTGACATGCAAAATATTAGATATAAAAACATACAATATGATATATACAAAACAATTTTAAAGATTTTTTTCCCTTTCATATGAACAATTTTTAGCAATAATTTAACTTGAGAGCAGGTATTTGTTTAGAGTTATACGATTATAATAAATTTTCATTAGATTTGACATTATACAACCAACATTTAAAAAAAGAGAACGACATCTAGTTTTTTAACGTCACATATTTGAATTATTAACCTATTTTAGTTAAAAGTATGATACTTAAGTGATTTTATTTGAAAAATCAATACAACATTTTAAAAGCAGTCGAAAGATTTTTGCTTTTGAAAAATAACTAACATAATTTTAATTTTTTAAAGCAGTTAGGTAGATGACACTAACTTTAAATAAAATACATATTTTTTATTATTATTAAAGAAATATAAACTACTCAAACATTATTATTATGCTGCATTTTAACATAACAACATTCACAGTAATAGACATGCGATTAAGACCATTGGAATTCTACAACTTTTCTGCTGACATGTGGTTACAGAGGAAATCTTTTCATATAGAAGGCAAAATAAGATAATGATAAACATGATTCGTTATGCATATGTTGAAACAGGAAATTATTTAAGACGTGTGATTAAGACCATTTTACATGGTATTACAGAATAAATCTTTTCATAGGATGCAAGATAATATCACATAAGGTATTGATAAACGCGATTCGTTATGCATATTTTAAAACAGGAAATACATCCGTCAGATAACATTACTTTGTTTATATGAAGTGACCAAATACAAATTTTGCTGATTTAATTAATTTTATTTTGAATTTGAAAATAGTATTGACAGAACATTCAAATTTTACTTTTGCACAATATTTAAATAAGGGAAATTGTATACAATATTTAAAAAAAATTAATTAGGAATGTTAGAAAAGGAGAGTGCTTTAAGGAAAATACGTTACGATTTTAAAACTTTTTTTTTAATACATTTCTAAGTTTTATAAACTTTATCGAAAAAAAGAAAAGAAACTTTTTGCATGTGACTTTTTTTAACCAATAAAATGCTAGTATTTTGAAACAAGCACCCCCTACATGAGAATGTTATTTTACGAACAAAGTGTTTAATGCTATACAATACTTTGTGATTGATGTAAAAGGTTGTGATTTTCGTCTAAGTATTAAAGTTGATATGGAACGATTCATGCAGTCTTGTGAAGGTGATAAAACCATGTCACCTTTAACAATTAAAAAGGTACCCTATTTGTGCAAGTCATGTAACAAAACATTTCCTCGAAAAGTTAACTTAGTGTTTCACATGAAAAATCATCTAAAGGAAAAGTGTTTTCGCTGTGAGGTGTGTGGTGAAGTTTTTTCGCAAAAGATTCACAAATCGCCCAAACAATTCAAGTGTAGTGATTGCAACGAATTGTTTTCAAGAAAGACAGACTTATTGAAAGATAAGAAAACTCACAACTTAGCAAAACAACATTCATGTACAAAGTGTTGTGAAATATTTAATTGTGAATCTGATTTTTTACAACATTGTGATACATTTCATAAAGCTTTACCTAACATTGCGAAATCACCCTGTTTGAAAGATTTGTTATTTGAACTGATAGTGAAGCTTATAGATTAGTTCGAACTTATAGTGAAGCTTATAGATTAGTTCGAACTTATAGTGAATTAAAAGACAAAATGATATGCGAAATATGTGAAGTGGAATTAACAGATCAAAACGTGCATGTATAGAATGCCTTTTACAAGTTGTTTAACTGATTTTAAGATTTCACTGAACGAGTGACTTATTGGACATTACAAAAATTTTGAAATTAGAATTGTATACATCTTAATATGACAGAATTATTTGATGTGTGTTATTTTAAATGATGAATAAAATAGTTTGATTGCGAAAAAAGTGTTTTCTTTAACCCACGCTGTTAAAACTGATGTTGTGTATTTTGAATGACTTAGACAAAATGTTAATTTAAAAAAAGATTTTAACATGAGATAAGAGTTTTATAATAAAAATTGACTCACCTAAAATTTTTTCAAGATAGTCTATCTACGTTTCCAATCTAAACTTGTTATCAGCTTGCTATATGCATGTTTGAGTGACTCATTTTTACCTGTGTCGAACTGTCTGTTGGGAAAATGATTGCCATTTTTAACACGTGTAGACGATTTTTACCCGGAAGCTGTTTGAACTATTAAATTTCAGATATCACCCATTTTTCTACAACATTTAAATATTTTAATGTATTTTCACTTGTATATTGGAAACTTGGGATTATCACCTTTATATCGGAACATGGAAGATAGAAAAAATAATAACTTTACACTGAGACAATATTTTAATCTAACAAAAATAGACTTAACACATTGTTAGAGGTTTTGGAAAAATATATAGTTGGTTAAAAATTTTAGAAAATTTAACATAAAGTAACAAATTTTAGAAAATAAACATTTCGATAAATGAAAAAAAATTAAATTTTGGTAAACTTTACACTTAGACAATACTTCAAACTAGGAAAAAATAATAACTTTACACTGAGACAATATTTTAAACTAAGGAAAAATTAGACATAACACATTGTTAGAGTTTTTTTTTAAACTATCTAGTTGGTTATAAATTTTAGAAAATTAGCAACAAATAAACATTTCATTAGATTGACAAAAGAAAATAATTAAATTTAAGTAAACTTTACACTTAGACAATGTTTCAAACTAAGAAAAATAATAACTTTACACTTATACAATATTTTAAACTAAGGAAAATTAATAACTTACACATTGTTAAAGTTTTTTTTTTAAAACAACACAACACTTTCAAAGCAGTGGAAATAGTATACCTGTAAAAAATTCAACTTAGTGGAATTTAATAGTGAAATTTTTTAACCTCACTCATTTAAAAAATAAAACTTTATAAAATTTTAAGTAAGCAACTGTTAAACATTTTGAATGTCTTAGACAAAGTAGGAATAAATTTGTTGAAATTCTATAAAACATGAAAAATTTCATAACTTTTAAAGGAAATTTTATTTATGATGAAATAAACTCGAGGTATTTATTATATGTTACTTAAACTACAAGAGAATTGATTGAAAATGTGCTACTTTTAATCACTCACAAGATAAGACATGATGTTAGGAATTATAGATAGGTTTTTCTCCCACACATGACGTCACTGATAACATATTTACTGACCAAGTCATAAAATTATAGTTTAGGGTAGGTTTTTCTACACGAAGTTGAGTTGAGATTTAAGATATTTGAGAAATAAAAACTACAACTTTGATTACTTTTTGAAATTTCCCCCTACATAAGAAAAATAACATAGAAAAATAAAATGAAAAGTCGTATTTGAATGGAATCGAATTATTATCCTTTCACTTAACAGTTGAATACGTCGGCAATTACATCACAAAGATACTGATTGAATATATTGTGTTTCTTTTTTAAGGTTAAATTGATTTAATATTCAAGTTATTTCTTAATGATACACTTAAAAACAATAAACTTAATTAGCATTCAAAAAGCAAACGATCACATTATTGTGTAAAACAATCAAATGTTTTAAAAGTCACGAGTTAAAATTTGAAATGACTTATAGTTTAATTGGAATTTAGATGTGAACGTTTTAAAATGAAATAATATATATTTTTTTTTGTATCGCTCTCTATCGGTGGGTAATAGAATTAAGAGATAATTAAAAGTTTTAACTTGAATTCGAACCCACAACAAAAATTATTTTTCGGTTTGATAATTTAGGGTAGGTTTAACTGAGCAAGCCATGATATAACAGTATTTATAGACGATTTAAGATATTCAATAAAAGAAATCATCTAAATTTCTTATTTAATTGAAGGGTTTACTGCTTAAAGTACTACAAAATGAGTACAACACGATGCATAGTTTTTTAATTAATTACATTTTTCGAAAGGTTAAATTGAATTATTGATAAACTTAGGATTTATGTTTAAAGTGAATAAATTTGATATGTTAGGTTCACTTAATAACAGAGGGTTGAATAAGTTATTTTTAATAAAAGCTCTCTATCGGTGGGTAATAGAATTAAGAGATAATTAAAAGTTTTAACTTGAATTCGAACCCACAACAAAAATTATTTTTCGGTTTGATAATTTAGGGTAGGTTTAACTGAGCAAGCCATGATATAACAGTATTTATAGACGATTTAAGATATTCAATAAAAGAAATCATCTAAATTTCTAATTTAATTGAAGGGTTTACTGCTTAAAGTACTACAAAATGAGTACAACACGATGCATAGTTTTTTAATTAATTACATTTTTCGAAAGGTTAAATTGAATTATTGATAAACTTAGGATTTATGTTTAAAGTGAATAAATTTGATATGTTAGGTTCACTTAATAACAGAGGGTTGAATAAGTTATTTTTAATAAAAGCTCTCTATCGGTGGGTAATAGAATTAAGAGATAATTAAAAGTTTTAACTTGAATTCGAACCCACAACAAAAATTATTTTTCGGTTTGATAATTTAGGGTAGGTTTAACTGAGCAAGCCATGATATAACAGTATTTATAGACGATTTAAGATATTCAATAAAAGAAATCATCTAAATTTCTAATTTAATTGAAGGGTTTACTGCTTAAAGTACTACAAAATGAGTACAACACGATGCATAGTTTTTTAATTAATTACATTTTTCGAAAGGTTAAATTGAATTATTGATAAACTTAGGATTTATGTTTAAAGTGAATAAATTTGATATGTTAGGTTCACTTAATAACAGAGGGTTGAATAAGTTATTTTTAATAAAAATAAAGTTTACTAAAAGTTTTTAAAGTTAAAAAAAAATGTAAGTTACGTTAAAAAAGTTAACAAAAATATAGTTTTAAGAAATTTAAAGTTTACAAAAAGTTTGAAAATCTCTATGTTAATCAAAATTAACTTTTTAATTTTAACTAATGAGAGACTATAATCTAACTGTTTATCCTTGTAACCAACTGGTGCATATCAACTATCTGCACATGTGCAGTAAAAACATACACTAACTTGAGTTCGATTTTAAATTATTTGCTAATTTTTATACAGCTCGGTTACCTTTCAGAAACAAAACAGAATGAAATACTTACCAAAAAACACGTCAACGTCTTATACTTGCTTTCACTTAACTAATCTTTCTACATTAGCTTTGCTAGGGGGCGCTGCAATCGCCGCTAGAGGCGCAACTAGTTTCCGGTTTGTGACGTAGTTTCCGGTTTGCGATAAGAACAAGGTTAAAATAAAACCCACGTGCATTCAGTTGGTGTTGTTTACCTGTACCTTGTTATAAGCCGTTTGCCTTCTCTTGGTCACTCGATTGTCCAGACTTGTTTATGTGCTGCACGCCTGTTTTGCTGACTCATCTCTTGCTTTAACTGTTTGGACTTGTCTGATGTCAACTATCTCAGGTCTTTTGTCATAGCTTGAATGTATTTTATGTCGATCACTTTAATATAAAAGTTATGTCCCAACTTACTTAAACTTTAATAAAAATATTATTTATTTATAAATTACATGGAATTCTTATTTTTCTAACACATTTACTAAGTCACTTTCGTTCAAAAATATGGTAAAGCCCGATTTTAAATTGAAGTTTAGGATAAATTCCCCAAATTTTGTAACATTTTAGCACTAATAAGAAATATTGTAAACACCCTGTACATAAAAAATAATATTAAATTCCCAAATTTTGTAACATTTTAGCACTAATAATAAATATTGTAAACACCCTGTACATACAAGTTTTGTAAAAATAATATTACTTATAGCTAACTCGTTTAGTCGCATGATAAGAACCTTCAATATCGCTAAAATCAGTGTTAAACGAAAATGCAACCATAGGTTTTACCGTCTAATTACATGTCTTTACATATTATTTTAAAATGTAAAGCATTATATCTGAACGAATGATATAAGAAAAAGTTAGAATAGATCACATATTTTTGTTATTAAAAAAACTTATATGCAAACACACACTTACAAGGTTACAAGACTCGACAAACGATTCACCATGTTTTTTAAACTTAGTAAAATATTTTAAATTTATAAATTTAAATTAAAAATAAAATATTTTTAAATAAGAATATTTAAGAATTTTTAAAGTATTTTAATTTAAATTTATAAATTTAAAATATTTTACTAAGTTTAAAAAACATGGTGAATCGTTTGTCGAGTCTTGTAACCTTGTAAGTGTGTGTTTGCATATAAGTTTTTTTAATAACAAAAATATGTGATCTATTCTAACTTTTTCTTATATCATTCGTTCAGATATAATGCTTTACATTTTAAAATAATATGTAAAGACATGTAATTAGACGGTAAAACCTATGGTTGCATTTTCGTTTAACACTGATTTTAGCGATATTGAAGGTTCTTATCATGCGACTAAACGAGTTAGCTATAAGTAATATTATTTTTACAAAACTTGTATGTACAGGGTGTTTACAATATTTATTATTAGTGCTAAAATGTTACAAAATTTGGGAATTTAATATTATTTTTTATGTACAGGGTGTTTACAATATTTCTTATTAGTGCTAAAATGTTACAAAATTTGGGGAATTTATCCTAAACTTCAATTTAAAATCGGGCTTTACCATATTTTTGAACGAAAGTGACTTAGTAAATGTGTTAGAAAAATAAGAATTCCATGTAATTTATAAATAAATAATATTTTTATTAAAGTTTAAGTAAGTTGGGACATAACTTTTATATTAAAGTGATCGACATAAAATACATTCAAGCTATGACAAAAGACCTGAGATAGTTGACATCAGACAAGTCCAAACAGTTAAAGCAAGAGATGAGTCAGCAAAACAGGCGTGCAGCACATAAACAAGTCTGGACAAGCGAGTGACCAAGAGAAGGCAAACGGCTTATAACAAGGTATAGGTAAACAACACCAACTGAATGCACGTGGGTTTTATTTTAACCTTGTTCTTATCGCAAACCGGAAACTACGTCACAAACCGGAAACTAGTTGCGCCTCTAGCGGCGATTGCAGCGCCCCCTAGCAAAGCTAATGTAGAAAGATTAGTTAAGTGAAAGCAAGTATAAGACGTTGACGTGTTTTTTGGTAAGTATTTCATTCTGTTTTGTTTCTGAAAGGTAACCGAGCTGTATAAAAATTAGCAAATAATTTAAAATCGAACTCAAGTTAGTGTATGTTTTTACTGCACATGTGCAGATAGTTGATATGCACCAGTTGGTTACAAGGATAAACAGTTAGATTATAGTCTCTCATTAGTTAAAATTAAAAAGTTAATTTTGATTAACATAGAGATTTTCAAACTTTTTGTAAACTTTAAATTTCTTAAAACTATATTTTTGTTAACTTTTTTAACGTAACTTACATTTTTTTTTAACTTTAAAAACTTTTAGTAAACTTTATTTTTATTAAAAATAACTTATTCAACCCTCTGTTATTAAGTGAACCTAACATATCAAATTTATTCACTTTAAACATAAATCCTAAGTTTATCAATAATTCAATTTAACCTTTCGAAAAATGTAATTAATTAAAAAACTATGCATCGTGTTGTACTCATTTTGTAGTACTTTAAGCAGTAAACCCTTCAATTAAATTAGAAATTTAGATGATTTCTTTTATTGAATATCTTAAATCGTCTATAAATACTGTTATATCATGGCTTGCTCAGTTAAACCTACCCTAAATTATCAAACCGAAAAATAATTTTTGTTGTGGGTTCGAATTCAAGTTAAAACTTTTAATTATCTCTTAATTCTATTACCCACCGATAGAGAGCTTTTATTAAAAATAACTTATTCAACCCTCTGTTATTAAGTGAACCTAACATATCAAATTTATTCACTTTAAACATAAATCCTAAGTTTATCAATAATTCAATTTAACCTTTCGAAAAATGTAATTAATTAAAAAACTATGCATCGTGTTGTACTCATTTTGTAGTACTTTAAGCAGTAAACCCTTCAATTAAATTAGAAATTTAGATGATTTCTTTTATTGAATATCTTAAATCGTCTATAAATACTGTTATATCATGGCTTGCTCAGTTAAACCTACCCTAAATTATCAAACCGAAAAATAATTTTTGTTGTGGGTTCGAATTCAAGTTAAAACTTTTAATTATCTCTTAATTCTATTACCCACCGATAGAGAGCTTTTATTAAAAATAACTTATTCAACCCTCTGTTATTAAGTGAACCTAACATATCAAATTTATTCACTTTAAACATAAATCCTAAGTTTATCAATAATTCAATTTAACCTTTCGAAAAATGTAATTAATTAAAAAACTATGCATCGTGTTGTACTCATTTTGTAGTACTTTAAGCAGTAAACCCTTCAATTAAATTAGAAATTTAGATGATTTCTTTTATTGAATATCTTAAATCGTCTATAAATACTGTTATATCATGGCTTGCTCAGTTAAACCTACCCTAAATTATCAAACCGAAAAATAATTTTTGTTGTGGGTTCGAATTCAAGTTAAAACTTTTAATTATCTCTTAATTCTATTACCCACCGATAGAGAGCGATACAAAAAAAAATATATATTATTTCATTTTAAAACGTTCACATCTAAATTCCAATTAAACTATAAGTCATTTCAAATTTTAACTCGTGACTTTTAAAACATTTGATTGTTTTACACAATAATGTGATCGTTTGCTTTTTGAATGCTAATTAAGTTTATTGTTTTTAAGTGTATCATTAAGAAATAACTTGAATATTAAATCAATTTAACCTTAAAAAAGAAACACAATATATTCAATCAGTATCTTTGTGATGTAATTGCCGACGTATTCAACTGTTAAGTGAAAGGATAATAATTCGATTCCATTCAAATACGACTTTTCATTTTATTTTTCTATGTTATTTTTCTTATGTAGGGGGAAATTTCAAAAAGTAATCAAAGTTGTAGTTTTTATTTCTCAAATATCTTAAATCTCAACTCAACTTCGTGTAGAAAAACCTACCCTAAACTATAATTTTATGACTTGGTCAGTAAATATGTTATCAGTGACGTCATGTGTGGGAGAAAAACCTATCTATAATTCCTAACATCATGTCTTATCTTGTGAGTGATTAAAAGTAGCACATTTTCAATCAATTCTCTTGTAGTTTAAGTAACATATAATAAATACCTCGAGTTTATTTCATCATAAATAAAATTTCCTTTAAAAGTTATGAAATTTTTCATGTTTTATAGAATTTCAACAAATTTATTCCTACTTTGTCTAAGACATTCAAAATGTTTAACAGTTGCTTACTTAAAATTTTATAAAGTTTTATTTTTTAAATGAGTGAGGTTAAAAAATTTCACTATTAAATTCCACTAAGTTGAATTTTTTACAGGTATACTATTTCCACTGCTTTGAAAGTGTTGTGTTGTTTTAAAAAAAAAACTTTAACAATGTGTAAGTTATTAATTTTCCTTAGTTTAAAATATTGTATAAGTGTAAAGTTATTATTTTTCTTAGTTTGAAACATTGTCTAAGTGTAAAGTTTACTTAAATTTAATTATTTTCTTTTGTCAATCTAATGAAATGTTTATTTGTTGCTAATTTTCTAAAATTTATAACCAACTAGATAGTTTAAAAAAAAACTCTAACAATGTGTTATGTCTAATTTTTCCTTAGTTTAAAATATTGTCTCAGTGTAAAGTTATTATTTTTTCCTAGTTTGAAGTATTGTCTAAGTGTAAAGTTTACCAAAATTTAATTTTTTTTCATTTATCGAAATGTTTATTTTCTAAAATTTGTTACTTTATGTTAAATTTTCTAAAATTTTTAACCAACTATATATTTTTCCAAAACCTCTAACAATGTGTTAAGTCTATTTTTGTTAGATTAAAATATTGTCTCAGTGTAAAGTTATTATTTTTTCTATCTTCCATGTTCCGATATAAAGGTGATAATCCCAAGTTTCCAATATACAAGTGAAAATACATTAAAATATTTAAATGTTGTAGAAAAATGGGTGATATCTGAAATTTAATAGTTCAAACAGCTTCCGGGTAAAAATCGTCTACACGTGTTAAAAATGGCAATCATTTTCCCAACAGACAGTTCGACACAGGTAAAAATGAGTCACTCAAACATGCATATAGCAAGCTGATAACAAGTTTAGATTGGAAACGTAGATAGACTATCTTGAAAAAATTTTAGGTGAGTCAATTTTTATTATAAAACTCTTATCTCATGTTAAAATCTTTTTTTAAATTAACATTTTGTCTAAGTCATTCAAAATACACAACATCAGTTTTAACAGCGTGGGTTAAAGAAAACACTTTTTTCGCAATCAAACTATTTTATTCATCATTTAAAATAACACACATCAAATAATTCTGTCATATTAAGATGTATACAATTCTAATTTCAAAATTTTTGTAATGTCCAATAAGTCACTCGTTCAGTGAAATCTTAAAATCAGTTAAACAACTTGTAAAAGGCATTCTATACATGCACGTTTTGATCTGTTAATTCCACTTCACATATTTCGCATATCATTTTGTCTTTTAATTCACTATAAGTTCGAACTAATCTATAAGCTTCACTATAAGTTCGAACTAATCTATAAGCTTCACTATCAGTTCAAATAACAAATCTTTCAAACAGGGTGATTTCGCAATGTTAGGTAAAGCTTTATGAAATGTATCACAATGTTGTAAAAAATCAGATTCACAATTAAATATTTCACAACACTTTGTACATGAATGTTGTTTTGCTAAGTTGTGAGTTTTCTTATCTTTCAATAAGTCTGTCTTTCTTGAAAACAATTCGTTGCAATCACTACACTTGAATTGTTTGGGCGATTTGTGAATCTTTTGCGAAAAAACTTCACCACACACCTCACAGCGAAAACACTTTTCCTTTAGATGATTTTTCATGTGAAACACTAAGTTAACTTTTCGAGGAAATGTTTTGTTACATGACTTGCACAAATAGGGTACCTTTTTAATTGTTAAAGGTGACATGGTTTTATCACCTTCACAAGACTGCATGAATCGTTCCATATCAACTTTAATACTTAGACGAAAATCACAACCTTTTACATCAATCACAAAGTATTGTATAGCATTAAACACTTTGTTCGTAAAATAACATTCTCATGTAGGGGGTGCTTGTTTCAAAATACTAGCATTTTATTGGTTAAAAAAAGTCACATGCAAAAAGTTTCTTTTCTTTTTTTCGATAAAGTTTATAAAACTTAGAAATGTATTAAAAAAAAAGTTTTAAAATCGTAACGTATTTTCCTTAAAGCACTCTCCTTTTCTAACATTCCTAATTAATTTTTTTTAAATATTGTATACAATTTCCCTTATTTAAATATTGTGCAAAAGTAAAATTTGAATGTTCTGTCAATACTATTTTCAAATTCAAAATAAAATTAATTAAATCAGCAAAATTTGTATTTGGTCACTTCATATAAACAAAGTAATGTTATCTGACGGATGTATTTCCTGTTTTAAAATATGCATAACGAATCGCGTTTATCAATACCTTATGTGATATTATCTTGCATCCTATGAAAAGATTTATTCTGTAATACCATGTAAAATGGTCTTAATCACACGTCTTAAATAATTTCCTGTTTCAACATATGCATAACGAATCATGTTTATCATTATCTTATTTTGCCTTCTATATGAAAAGATTTCCTCTGTAACCACATGTCAGCAGAAAAGTTGTAGAATTCCAATGGTCTTAATCGCATGTCTATTACTGTGAATGTTGTTATGTTAAAATGCAGCATAATAATAATGTTTGAGTAGTTTATATTTCTTTAATAATAATAAAAAATATGTATTTTATTTAAAGTTAGTGTCATCTACCTAACTGCTTTAAAAAATTAAAATTATGTTAGTTATTTTTCAAAAGCAAAAATCTTTCGACTGCTTTTAAAATGTTGTATTGATTTTTCAAATAAAATCACTTAAGTATCATACTTTTAACTAAAATAGGTTAATAATTCAAATATGTGACGTTAAAAAACTAGATGTCGTTCTCTTTTTTTAAATGTTGGTTGTATAATGTCAAATCTAATGAAAATTTATTATAATCGTATAACTCTAAACAAATACCTGCTCTCAAGTTAAATTATTGCTAAAAATTGTTCATATGAAAGGGAAAAAAATCTTTAAAATTGTTTTGTATATATCATATTGTATGTTTTTATATCTAATATTTTGCATGTCAAATCACTTATTAACTGAATGTAATGATTATGTCTTGTGTGTGTTGTAACTGGTTAGTTTAGGGTTGATTATCTATATTAGGGATAAGTGCCTCCATGTAGGTCTTTCTAAGGGTTCCTAACACGTATTGACACAAGGTTTGAAAAAAAAACTCTGAACGGTTAGGTCGCCGAGCGCAAGAAGTTTAAATTTCAACATCTAGTAGCTTTAAAGTCAGAACCTTGCACCTATAGGCGAGGTGCTTATGTGTGTATAAATTCTTAAATGTTTGTAAGACACTTTGGGAAATATGTTATTTAAACTTCCCTTAAAAAAAGTTAGCTATTGTAAGTTAATCTATATACGGATTTCGACGAAAACTCTGAACGGTTATGTCGACGAACTCGAGAGAAGTTTAAACAAAATTCCGAACGGTTAGGTCGACGAGTGCGAAAGGTAAACGTCTACCAGCTTTTTTCGTGTTAGGTTTTTATGAAGCAAAGTAATCGCATTACTTTCATTTACATGGCTATCACAATTTTCATTTTAAATCCTTAAAAATTTGGCCATTACATCTATTTTAATCTCATTTCAGTTAATACTTAAAGAATAATTTTTTATATGAAACTTTTATAAAGTCAAAAATAATGGGTTCGAAGAAAATTCCGAACACGAAAGGTAAATGTCTACATGCTTTTTAATGTTAAACTATAATAGTTAACAAATATAATCGAAACGTATGATTCCTTTTTCGATAAATAAACTTTTAGAAAAATGCTGTCAAAGTCGATCATCTCCTTTTATTTAACACAACCCTCAGTGGATTTTCATTTTAACTCTCTAAAAATTTAGCCATTACATCTATTTCAATCTCATTTCAGTTAAAACTTAAAGAATAATTTTTTACATGAAACTTTTATAAAGTCAAACATAATGGGTTCGAAAAATATTCCGAACAGTTAGGTCGACGAGCGCTAAAGATGTGAATGTCTACCTGCTTTTTAATGTTAAACTATAATAGTTAACAAATATAATCGAAACGTATGATTCCTTTTTCGATAAATAAACTTTTAGAAAAATGCTGTCAAAGTCGATCATCTCCTTTTATTTAACACAACCCTCAGTGGATTTTCATTTTAACTCTCTAAAAATTTAGCCCTCACATCTATTTTAATCTCATTCACATTTAAGTTAATGTTTAAAGAAGGGAAAAAAATTCTTTTGCAGGTGAATTATAAGTAAATTTCATGTTAAACTCTGAACAGTTAGGTCGAAGAGCGCGAAAGGTAGCACATATATATTTCTTTTACAGGTATTATTTTTATTGCAGGGTTCCTACCCCTCAACTCCACTAGCACTGTTGACATTCTGTTACTTTAACATTTCCCACCAACCATAAGAAACTTTTAATGAAAAAAAAAAAAAAAAATCCCTGTCAAGAAAGAATCTGATTAAAACCCTTTATTTTTCAGCAAAAAAAAATTAAGCCCCCCTAAAAATAAGCCCTCCCCTACCTACCTAGAAGACCCCCTAAAAATAAGAAAATTTCAAAAAGTACTCCAAGTTGCAGTTTATATTTCTTAAATATCTTACATCTAAACTTCGTATTTAAAAAAAAAATTCCCTGACAAGAAAGAATCTGATTAAAACCCTTTATTTTTCACAAAAAAAAATTAAGCCCCCCCCCCTAAAAATAAGCCCTCCCCTCACTCCCTTATCGGTTAAAAAAAATTAAGCCCTCCCCTACTTCACTTCCTCTCTTATCTTCCAACACTTCCGGTTCACTTCCTGTCTTAACCTGTTTGTTATTCACACCTGCGACTTCCGGTGACCTTCACCGTTCGCAGAACTTCCTGTGTCCACACCTGCTACTTCCGGCTCCGGCTCCGGCTCACGGCTCCTGCTGAGGTGAAACGAACATTCTTCTACTACTAATGGCATAAACGTTTATAAATGTTTTTTTGTTCCCTTAAAAATATTTTTGATAAGCCATTTCAACTTGTAAAATGGCCAACTGCAATTAACTTGATTTCAGTAAATGATATGTTCGTTAAACTTTGGTAAAATTTAATTTTTGTCACTACTTTAAATTTTGTAAACGTAAAAGTTATTTTTCCAAAAATTAGAAAAAAAAAAGGAATTAAGAAAATATTAAATAAAATAAATGTATTTATTTTGAATTTTTTTTTACATTGACAATATTTGATAAATAATGTACCTAACTTCCATATTTCCGCAAAACATTCTGTTCTGAATTGAAATGTTTGTTATTTGAAGCCCTTGCTAATGACATAAAGATATGTAAAGATTAATAATCAAAGACAAAGCTATTTCAAAATATTAAATTCCTAGGCATAAATTTTCCCTTTTAATAACAGTAAATAGAAATAATAAGCAGTTATGAAATTTTAAAAACACCTTCTTAAGAATAAAGGAAAAAAGCAAAAATTCGCAAAAATGATAATATTAACTTAGTAAAATCTTAAATTTAAAGAAATTATAATTTTAGATTTATGCTAAGTTTATGAATTTAAAAAAAAAGTTAATCACAAACACATATGGATTTATCAATTGACTGAATGCTAAAAACTTATTTTATGTATATCAAAGTTGGATTTTTGAATAGATTTTAGGCATGCGACAGTCCAAAATGCATCGTCATGAGACAAAATCGTTTATGACTCAATATTTAATCCATGCATTTGTCAAAAAATGAAAAATGCTATTCGATTTCAAATGTTTTAGTAATATTTATATTTAAAACGGACTAATGTGCATGAATGTGTCAGAAAATTTTGTGTTGTTGAGCAAAATCTTCAAACATCTACACATATGTATGAATAAATGATCGATTTACCATTTTACAGAACGTTGAAAATTTGTACTTTTTTTTTTCCTTTTATAAAGCATGCATTAGATATGAAGCGGGATCAGTTGGAATCCGAGTTTGGGCACGAAACGGGTTAGGTCTATAAATTTTATGCCAGTTTTCGGGCTCGGGTGAGTTCAAGATAAAATATTTTATTTTATTTTATCACAAATTGAAATGAGTGACAAAAAAACTTGCTATTAGAGAGACAAGAATGTACTCTAAGTTTCTTAAGGTGTTTTAAATTCATTTAAAAATTTGTTTGAAATGGAATTGAGTTGTTATTGATGGGACAAAAGGGGAAATGTTCTATCTGATTTTGAAGCCTATGCATGGTCAGTGTTAATAACATAAAAAAAGACGTGAGATATCCTTTGTCTATCGTCTCTTTCTGTTTGAAATCCTTTTCCAAAATTACTGGGAAACATAATTCACGCCTTTTTGCCATAGTTGTACAATTATATTAAAAAGAATAATATAAGAATTTTAATTTCTGCCAGTAGTTGGGTATAAATAACAAATTTGTTATTTTAAACAGATTTTCAGGAATATGAAAAATCACGAAACGTGAAAGCGTATTTAGGATTAATATTTATTTTAATGTATATATATATATATATATATTTAAATAACAAAATAAATCTGTAACAATTTTAAAATTTTATTAATGATTTTCTGCTGCCTACTGTTGGACTCGGGTTCGCATTTAGAGTAATTGGGTTTGGGCTCCAAAAAAAGAGGTTGAATGCATGAATGCCTAGATTTCTATCATGAATGTAATTGCTAGGAATGCTAAAAGTACAACTTACGAAACTTAAGAACACCCCTGCAAAAATTCGTTTTCATAGAGAAGTTGTGTGCAAATGAATATGAACTCTTTTTAAATGATCAAGTGGAAAGTTGATGTTTAAAGTTAATTTTTTAAAAACGGTGATTTTACTTATTGCGATATTCGAAAGTGAAGGGGGTGGGGGGAGCTAAATTAACGCTCGGCCCCTTCTTGTATAACTGAAATATCTCGACATCAGAAGCAGAGCAAATTCTAATATTAGAGAGCAAATTAGAGCTAAATTTTGGCATATTTGAAATTTCGATATTCGAAAGTGGGGGGGGGGCGTTAACTTAGCCCCCCTACCATTCTAATTAGAATATCGCGGTACCATAACCAGAGCAAATTCTAATATTAGAGAGCAAATTAGAGCTAATTGAGAGCTAATGCCTGCTATCTTTGAAATTTAAATTTTCGAAAGTGGGGGGGGAGGGGGGGCAAGTTAACGCATCTCTTTTTTACAGGAATTATTTTGATCGACTTCAACATTGCGCTTAAAAGAATTCTTCGATTTAAAAAATAGCTGCTTCAACATTTTTATTTCTATAAAACTACCAATTTTCTTTTAGCAAACTACTAAACCTGTATATGCAATAGACGATAAGCCACCTCCAATCACAAAATATTTAATTAAGGCGGCATCAGCATCAGCTGCTTTTTTTTTTTTTTACTATACAGAGAAAATTATTGAGATATTTTCTGCAAATTTCCACAAATATTAATAAATTTAAGAAGATTACTAATTCGGAAACCTTTTCCTATTTTATTTTCTACAATATTTATATTTACAGTATTTGTTGTAAAATGAGATACCGCTATTAATTGACCACGCACGCACAGACAGCTTACTTATTCCCAGCTTTATTAACATCCATTCATATCTTTATTTGAAACAATACATTTCTTTGGATGTTAGGTATATTTTGCGACAAACAAAAGTAAAATAAACACGTTTTTGCTCGCTGAAGTTATTTGTTTCTATACTCATTTTTTGGACAATGGTCAAAAAAGGACTATAACCTTAATTGCTACCAGACCGCTTCAGTAACCTTTTTGACCCCTGAACCCGCGAAGAGGGTTATGCACGCATGAATGGGTGTGACACTCCTTATCTCGGATCCGTATTTTGATTTGTAAAAGATCCCTAAAGTCCCCTCTCTTTTTTCGGGTTGAAATTTTTTGGGGAAAAAGGAAGTCACGAAATTTTCGGCCCTTCTCCTAGAAGTAATAATAACTTCAAACGGATTCGATACGTATCATAAATAAGAAATTATGGGGTTTTTTCTGTTTTCACAAAAAGCTCCCCCCCATCCCCCCCCCCCTTGGTTCGCTTTTGCCCATTAACGAACATGACCGAGATTTTATGTCCCTTGATTTTATGTATCAGTTTCGAAAAGATGCGGGAGTTGGAACGGGGCCTCCGAGATGTCGCTGTGTGTCCTTCACGTGTGTGTCCTGTGTGTTAAGGACACACAGCGACATCTCGGAGGCCCCGGTTGGAACCGCCTACTTCGAAAAATAACTTGCTTGCAAGCGGAGCCGGCAGGGATTTTTTTTTTTTTTTTTTTTTTCTGTAATGGTTGGTCCTATAAAAAACTTGTCAATATAAAGGTTTTAGATAATATTAAGAGGATTTATAATAAATTTAAGCGGATTTGAAATCTTGGGAATTGCCGAAGTTATGAATTTCTTTCTTCTAACGCCCCCCCTTCCCCCCCCCCTCCTTAAGGCAATTTTTAATTATATCAAAAATCTGTCATACATAAATTTTCGGCACTTCTCCTAGTAGTAGTAATAACTTCAAACGGATTCGATACGTATCATAATTAAGAAATTATGGGGGGTTTTCTGTTTTCACAAAAAGCCCCCCACCCCCACCCCCCTTGGTTCGCTTTTGCCCATTAACGAACATGACCGAGATTTTATGTCCCTTGATTTTATGTATCAGTTTCGAAAAGATGCGGGAGTTGGAACCGCCTACTTCGAAAAATAACTTGTTTGCAGGCGGAGCCGGCAGGAATTTTTTTTTTTTTTTTTTTTTTTTTTTGTTTTTTGCTATAACGGTTGGTCCTATAAAAAACTTGTCAATATAAAGGTTTTAGATAATATTAAGAGGATTTATAATAAATTTAAGCGGATTTGAAATCTTGGGAATTGCCGAAGTTATGAATTTTTTTCTTCTAAAACCCCGCCTTCCCCCCTCCTTAAGGCAATTTTTAATTATATCAAAAATCTGTCATACATAAATTTTCGGCCCTTCTCCTAGAAGTAGTAATAATAATAACTTCAAACGGTTTCGATACGTCTCATAATTAAGAAATTATGGTGTTTTTTCTGTTTTCATAAAAATCCCCCCCCCCCCCCTTGGTTCGATTTTGCCCATTAACGAACTTGACCGAGATTTTATGCCCCTTGATTTTATGTATGAGTTTGGAAGAGATTTATGCAGAATTTTTCCAGTTATCGTGGTCAGAAAAAAGTGACATAGATAGATAGATAGATAGATAGATAGATAGATAAACTTTTGAACTGGGGGTGGTTTTGGGTTCTGGGAGTCATGATCGGCGTAGATCTGCAAAAATTTTTCAAAATTTCCAACTTAGGTGAGAATGTAATAGGTAGTATTTCTTACGAAATCTACTAGTCCAAGAGCCGGCCGCCGATTTTCCTAATGTATAAGATACAAGAGAAAATCTGCCGATATAAGTAAGCCCTAACAAAGACTTATAGGAAGCCACATTTTTTAATTATTTGTTCCTGCCGGGTCATGGATTTTTTTCCGTCACTTCCGTTGTCAATTTTGAGTGTTTGCTTATGTATCGAATACAAGGATCAAACATATATCCCAATGTAGATTTCAAAGTGTACATTAAGAATACAATGGTCTTCCAGGTCCAATCCTGCCGGAACCAGGTGGCAGATTTACTTTTATGACGTCAATTTTGAGTGTTTACCTACGTATCGAATACAAGGATAAAATATAAATCACAATGCACGTTTAAAAGTGTACATTAAGAATATACCGGTCTGCCAGGTCTAATCCTGCCGGAATCAGGTGGCAGACTTACTTTTATGATGTCAATTTTGAGTGTTTACCTATGTATCGAATACAAGGACCGTACATACATCACAATGTAGGTTTCAAAGCAGTGTTGCCAGTGGACTACTTTTTTAAAATTCTGATTACTTCATTGGCACCACTTTTTAAAAAAAGTTTAATTCCGCTTGTTTTCGCCTTATTTAATCTGTCATTAAGTAAAGCGAATTTTACTTTCTCAAAAAAACTGGTGGCAGTCAAGAAAACTGAATTTAAAAAAAGTAGCCCACTGGCAACACTGTTTCAAAGTGTACATTAAGAATATATTGGTCTGCCAGGTCCAATCCTTCCGGAACCAGGTGGCAGACTTACTTTTATGACGTCAATTTTGTGTGTTTACCTATGTATCGAATACAAGGATAAAATATAAATCAAAATGCACGTTTAAAAGTGTACATTAAGAATATACCGGTCTACCAGGTCTAATCCTGCCGGAATCAGGTGGCAGACTTACTTTTATGACGTCAATTTTTAGTGTTTACCTATGTATCGAATACAAGGATAAAATATAAATCACAATGCAGGTTTAAAAGTGTACATTAAGAATATACCGGTCTGCCAGGTCTAATCCTGCCGGAATCAGGTGGCAGACTTAATTTTATGACGTCAATTTTGAGTGTTTACCTATGTATCGAATACAAGGACCGTACATACATCACAATGTAGGTTTCAAAGTGTACATTAAGAATATATTGGTCTGCCAGGTCCAATCCTGCCGGAACTAGGTGGCAGACTTACTTTTATGACGTCAATTTTGTGTGTTTACCTATGTATCGAATACAAGGATAAAATATACATCACATTGTAGGTTTCAAAGTATACATTTAGAATAAACAGGTCTGCCAGGTCTAATTCTGCCGGAACCAGGTGGCAGACTTATTTCTAAGACGTGAATTTTGACTGTTTGCCTATGTATCGAGTACAAGGATCGTACATACATAGCAACGTAGGTTTCAAAGTGTACATTTGAAATATACAGGTCTGTCAGGTCTAATCCTGGTGCTACCGGGTGACAGACCTAATTTTATTACGTCAATTTTGAGTGTTTACCTACATATATAATACAAGGATCAAACATACATCACAATGCAGGTTAATAACCGGTTATTATTAATAATGACCAGATTAATCATACTGATCGTAACATATATATAACAGTACTTGTTAGATAACAATAATTGTTATAATAATAGAATGTGTCATCAACTATATTCACTAGACTTTATAAAGCAGAATACACCTACATACTCTATACTTCAACAATGAAAATGAAGGAAAGTTTGCATTTGTCTTGAGCGTCTACTTAACTTTGTCACAGAACTACATCATTTTATTCTAGGGTTTGAAAACCATTGAGATGTATGTTTAACCTTTCTATTCCATACACTTAAAATTGACGTAATAAAAGTAAGCCTGATGCATGCCACCTGAAGTTGCGCAGGATTAGATCTGGCAGAAACGTGCATTTTTATTGTATATTTTGAAATGCACGTTATTATGAATATTTCATACATTGATCATCGAAATTCACTAACAAAAGTAAGTTTTCGTTCTGGTTCCGGCAGGATTAGACCTGGCAGACCTGTATATTCTAAATGTACATTTTGAAACCTACATTGTGATGTATGCACGGTCTTTGTATTCGATACATAGGTAAACACTCAAAATTGACGTCATGAAAGTATGTCTGCCACCTGGTTCCGGAAGGATTAGACCTGGCAGACCAGTACATTCTTAATGTACAAATTGAAACCTGCATTGTGATGTATGTTTGATCCTATTGTATTCGATACATAGGTAAAAATTCAAAATTGACGAATTAAAAGTAAGTCTGCCACCTGGTTCCGGCAGGATTGGACCTGGCAGACCAATATATTATTAATGTACACTTTGAAACCTACATTGTGATGTATGTACTGTCCTTCTATTCGATACATAGGTAAACACTCAAAATTGACGTCATAAAAGTAAGCCTGCCACATGGTTTCGGCAGGATTAGACCTGGCAGACCAGTATACTCGTAATGTACACTTTGAAACCTACATTGTGATATATGTACGGTCCTTGTATTCGATACATAGGTAAACACTCAAAATTGACGTCATGAAAGTATGTCTGCCACCCGTTTCCGGCAGGATTAGACCTGGCAGACCGGTATATTCTTAATGTACACTTTGAAACCTGCATTGTAATTTATGTTTTATCCTTGTATTCGATACATAGGCAAACACTCAAAATTGACACCGGAAGTGACGCAAAATATCCATGACTCGGCAGGAATAAATGATTAAAAAAGGTGGCTTCCTATAGGTCTTTTTAAGGGCTTACTTATGTCGGCAGATTTTCTCTTGTATCTTATACATAGGAAAATCGACGGCCGGCTCTTGGACTATACCTAATACGCGTAAAGCACCGCGGTAGCCTTTCTTTTTTGTTAGCCTCGGGAAGTATAAGGGACATTTTCAAACATTTCTCAATAATACAAGGAGTATGAGTTTGAGTAAGTGGCAGAAGGTTAATATGATGTCATTAGATAATTAAAAAGAAAATTAATATGATGTCATACTGGAAATTTAACGGAAATTTTCAAATATTTGACAATCATACAAAGAGAGTATCAATATGAGTAAATACAGAAAGCAAGTGGATATGACGTCAGCAGGTGAATATAACGTCATATGAGTTTGAGGGACATATTGAATGATGATAAAAAACCGATTTTGGAAATTATTGGCATATTTTAACATTTTGACATTCTCGGAATTCGTTTTTCGCTATTTTTAAATGTGTTTCACATATATATGTCTGGTGTATGCGTCTATATTGTAAGTTCCACAATTTTTTTAGATCCCCAGAACTGATTCTTAGTGAAGAATTGAAATAAAGATTTCAGATTTAAAAAAAAAAAAAAATGTCAGGTCATTTTGTGGTATAAATGCATAATGTCACAGAAGATCCGGCGCTCAGTCAGACACTTCAATTTTTAAGAGGCAATGATTTACTAATGGATGGTGTCACTGTTGAATTGTTTGGAGATTTCCGACAAACATTTCCGGTCATTCTAAAAAAAACAATGGCGGATGAAACTAACGCATGTCTTAAATCGTCAAGTCTTTGGAGGCCTGTTCGTAGTTTGCGACTATCTAAAAATATGAGAATTCATCTAGATGGAAACATATTGGATTGTCAATTTTCTGACCATTTGTTAAATATGGGGAATGGATTAATACCGCTTCATTCAGAAACTGGTCTGTTCAAAATCAGAGAAGTGTTTCGTAACACAGTTATGTCGAAGAACTCAAGGAGAAAGTATTTCCAAATATTCGACAACATTTTATAGACCATAAATGGGTTTGTGAACGTGCGATTCTTCAACTAAACTAGTCGTTGGGGGGCACCATAATACTTACCATTCATGAATATGCATAATATAAAATACGAAAATAAAAGATGTGTAAACTATTTATAAAATGCATTGCAATTCGAATAAAATCGTGGCTCGATGACGTCATAAAAGTAAACTTTAAAGGCTCTATTACTGAATTGCGTAAAAGAAGCATCCTTATAACTCCAAAAATGGTAATCCTATTAACTAGCGGTTTACTGCGTCGGATTAAGCGTCTCATGTTCAATTAAAATATATCTTTGAAGTGAAATTTGAATGAAATACAGGATCATGAAAAATCGAAGAGTGTGGAAAATAGGATTACAGATATCTCGGCAACTCATTATCCGATCGACTTCATTCTTTATGCAAAATGTATGTTTTTTTATTGTCTTTTATATTCACTCTTTAAAATAAACAATTTCGAAAAATTTTATATACCTTTTATCAGAGCGAATATTTCGAGAGTCCGAAAAAAATAGTTCCGGATAATCGAGGTTATTGAAATTCAATAAGCTTCTTCGCATTATTACGTACTAAGTACATACCAAATTTCAAGTCTCTATCTCAATTTGTTCGAGAGGTAGAGCGTTTACAGACACACAGACAGACGGACGGCAAATTTTTTTTTCTAAAAATATGTTTTTCGGAATCTCCAGTGTCTGAAACGCGCAAATCCGTCAAAAAAATTTTTTCGATTATCAAAACGATTACAAGACTTACCCTATACTACGTATGATGGGTAAGTAAAAATGATAGTGTAAGTTCATCATCAACTTGAAGATTCAAGAAGAGTTACTTGGAGAAGCTGTATCAGGCGCGGATCCACGGGGGGAGGGTGGGGCGATGGGGGCGATCGCCCCCTCCCCCCCCAAAAAATTGTTTTTACTCACCTGTTTTTATAGTATATTATTGTTATAATGAAAAGCAATTACATTTTTTTTTTCATGGAACTTTTGCGAAATGTTTAAGAAAAGGTAACATGAAAGAGTCAAAATATGCCATTCTTTTCAATTGTCAGTATCATAGTGTGGTATTTTCAGAGCCTAATAGATTGCTGAAAGATCCATCATTCAACAATAACCCTCCTGAACAACTGCCTCCGCCCCAATGAATTAAACCCTTTTCCTTCTTTAGAAAAATGATCTCCAAGAACATACATCGGAGTGTAAAATGGGTTACACACAAGAAGCCAGATTAGTTAAAAGAAAATTTGTGTTGACATTTTCTTTTCTTGATACTAATTTGCTTAAGCTTACCCTTGCCCTCTTCCAGCTAAGCTTTTGTGACAGGTTTGTTTTCTTTCTGAGACAACATCGAAATACAGTAAAACCCGTGAAAACATAACCAGTCTGAGATAGAATTCTTTCTTAAACAGAAATGTTTCATGATCCTAACAAATGGAATGCCATAACAGTATATTTGCTAAAGTAGAGGGGTTTCTTTCGATCCTTAACGATTCCATTTTGGCAGGTTTTACTGTCATGTGTAATAACCAATGTAAAGACACAGCAGAGATCTGCACGGGCCGGGATTTCCTGGCCCGTTCCCGGCCCGATCCGTTCAAAAAATTATTGACCCGGCCTGGCCCGGTATAAATTTTAAAATTTAGGCCCGAGTCTGGCCCGGCCCGTGCAAAAAAAGTGATTGGTCCGGTATAAAAGCTAAAAGTTCGGCCCGGGCCCGGCCCGTGTAAAACAAGTGATTGGCCCGACCCGGCCCGGTATAAAATCTGAAAAATCGGCCTAAGTCCGGCCCAGCCTATGAAAAAAGATCATTGGCCCGGCCCGATATAAAAGTTAAAAGTATGGTCCAGTTCCGGCCCAGCACGGTATAAAAGCTAAAAGTTCTGTCCCAGCCCAACCGGCCCGTAAAAAACAAAATACTGGCTCAGATCGATATATGAGTAAAGCTAAAATCTCGGACCTAGCCCTGACCGGTATAAAATGTAAAAAGTATAAAAGCTAAGATTATAAAAGCCCGGTAATAAAGCTAAAAGCCCGAGCCCATCCCGATATGGAAGCTAAAAGTTGGGCTAGAGCCCGGCCGGTACAAAAACTTAATTGCTCCTGCCCAACCCGACTGAATTTCTGAAAAACATGCCGATATTTCCGAAGCAACATTATTCAATACTATTACAATTACTATACTAGATTTTATTTTCAGGTTATGTTCGAAATACAAAATAACAACAATTTAGTGACCATTTAGACAATTACGTATCTAAACACTGATTTAAAAAAATTGACTTACAGAATTATATTCAAATAAATATTCATTAAGACAGTCAATTTAGCTTAGAATAAATAAAAAATAATGCAAAAAAAAAGATGAAGAAGAAAAATAAATTGTAAAATTATACAAAGAAAAAAACGTACATTTCAAAAATATATCTCTGTAGTTTTTTAAACCAAAGTAAATTTCTAAAGATTTTTTTTAAAAACAAATTTTCAAAATCAATCGGCCAGGAAGAAGTAAAGACCAGACCCGAGTTTTCAAAATAAAGTAAAGACCGGGACCGGCCCGGAAATAGTCGAGACTAGGCCCGGCCTGGCCCGAGCATCCTAAATGAAAATCGGCCTGAGCCCAGCCCGCGTGCCGATCTCGGGCTTCGGGCCAGGCCCAGGCTCGTGCAGACCTGTACTACACAGTCACATAAATTAAGCTTGCAGCTATATAGATGATGAGTATGAAGCTGTTTCACAGCTTTTAAAAGGAGCCTTCTTTATGAAAAATCACAATTGTATGCAATTCCTTTTGACGGGATTATAAAAATGTTCTGTTCAAGACAGGATTTCGTTAGGGACAGGTTTCCCTTCACAATTTAAAATCACTTTAATAGTTTTTATACTTTTGCAAACGTTGCGATTCTTATATTTTTCCGATTCTCGAAAAGTTGAGTTAAAAAAATTATAACAAATAAAAAAACTTTTAAGATGCTCAGTAATTTTCAAAAATAATATTTAATATATTAGTATAAAAATCCCTGTGAATTACAATGGTTCGTAGAATTTTTTTTTATTATTATTCTTGGTAAAGTATGCTCCATAAACTTATTATTATAATTGACCGAAAAAAAGTGCTTCTTATTTTTCCTCATTTTTCTGAAACTGCAGTATTTTAATTAGTTTGTAAACTACTGTAAAATCTTCTATTTTTTTTATATAAACAGAAGAGTGATATAAACAAAAGAAAAGGGAAAATAATAATGTCATAAGTAATCTGATGAATACAATGTAAGGAAATTACTATAAAAGTTTCCCCGTTGCTATGGTACCGACATGTACATTGGAATAAGTCACTCAATAAATTGTATAATTCTGATGTATAATTTTGTTTATAGCATCACTATTATTATTTTTTTGCCCCTTTCATCTTTCTTTCATCTTTTCTTTTCTGAATAAAAATGGAATCTATATAATTGAAATTAAACACCTTACAAAAAGGAGTGATATCTCATCAAAAACAACTCGTTGTAAATGATCCCGCCAAGCCACAAACCTAAAACGTCAGTCATAAAAAGAAGTAATATCACATAAAAAGAAGCGATATAGAAGTGCATACTCCGAGTCCCGTGTAAAAATCTATCACCACTCATAATGTTTCCAAAGGACTTGGAGTGAGGTACAGTATGTGAAAACTGCTTGGCGACCTGCAGGCTTTTATAATATATGTAGTATATATCAATTTTGAAAATCGAAAAATAAATTTTATATTTTTGTTATACCACTTTTATAAATATTTTTGTATGCGAAACAACTGACATAACGGATTTTCCCCCAGATCTATGCCATTCCCTTACGCTAGAATTACTGCAATATATCTCAATTTAGTTATCGTTTATTATAAGGTGCATTGTTATTAATATGCGTATGATCATTATATACTTATGTTTCACTTTTTGAATAAATACTTCATTTGTTAGGACTATGTTTTATAATGTGTAATTTGACATAGCTATATGGGGTTATAATTTCATTGCATTTGGTCAGTTACTTCTGTTTCAATGGTTAATTTTTGCAATAAGTTTTTATATATTGAACTTCCATAATGACCTGCTGCATTTGCGCAATCATTTGTGGATAGTTTTACTTATTTACTTTTTTTACTATTAATTTTTATATTCGTAAGAATATCGATCACTTGCAGCCCAATTAGATATTCATCTAATTACAGCCCAAATTTTGGCAAAATATATATATTTTCATAATTATTAAATACATTATTTTAATGCTGCTTATGCGCAAAATTTGATGTATTTCTTGTAGTTCAAATTAATTTTACCTTGCTGCATTATAACTTTTTGTAATGTTGCTATTGAAATAACATATTGATATGGCCGTTTGCATTGTTTTTGTTTGTGTCCTACTGATATGGTCATCTTGCATTTTGAATAATTTGTATAGGTTATTCTGTATGGGCTTATATAGTTAAAATATTTTAAATGTATGAACTATGGTATTTTTATACCAGTTATGATGAGATTATCTTTTTTCTATGTAAATATTGTAATTTATTAAAATTTATGTAATCAAGGTTTATTATTATTATTATTATTTATATTATTATTTTTCTTTATATAACTAAATTGGTGTTTTTAGGTATAAATTAAACTAGAAATCAAATTAGTCTAGAAATCAAATGATAAATTTGT
Source organism: Maratus michaelseni (assembly GCA_963931845.1). Classification (NCBI taxonomy): domain Eukaryota; kingdom Metazoa; phylum Arthropoda; class Arachnida; order Araneae; family Salticidae; genus Maratus; species Maratus michaelseni. The sequence continues at coordinate 163,688,451 of OZ007591.1, forward strand.
TTTGATTATTGATACTTATTAACCTAGCAATCAAATAAATTGTAGTACTAATTTTATAATATATTATTTTATATTATTTACAACTTTATGTTCATTTATATTTAAAAATTGTCTTATATTTTTATAATATACAATTCTCATTATGGCAAGTACTAAAAAAGTTTTAGTGACTGGCAATTTAGGCTTTAATAATAATATTAGGCCTAATGCTCGGTACATGGAAATTGACAGGGATTTCTTTGGATCGTCAAACAGTTACCTGTCTTATTGTCCCACAGTAAATCTCAAATTTAAAAAATTTTCATCACCACGCTGCTTAACTTGCCCACATGCAGATCCACTACAAATTGTTAATAGTTCTAACTCGAAAATTAATGTATTCTTTTGTAAAGCATACAATATTATTTATTCGATTAATTGCAATATGTGTAAGATGGAATATATTGGTCAATCATGTAATCCACTGCACTTCAGAATCAATCAACATAGACAGGATATTATAAAAAATAATTCTATAAATGTTGAGCATATGCACTTTAGACAACATGACTTTAAAGATATTACTATTAAAATCCTGAGTATGCACAAAAATTTCAGTGATAGACTACTTTATGAATCCATTTATATCAAATCCCGTAACTCTTTATATCCTTATGGTCTAAATTCTAAGTTATTTAATCGCACAAACATTGTTTATACAAATACTAATAAACATGAACATTATACTAGCACTTATACTAATTTAAATCATAAAGTAAATACAAAAACTACACGTACAAAAAGGGGTAAATATGGTACTAATACACAGTATATTTCTAGTAATGATATTATACAGCAATTATCTAATATGGAAAATGAATTCACTAATACTTTCAATTGGTTTGATATAAGGAAACATATTTTTTCGATCAAAAAGAAAAATCTTAATAATTATTATAAAGTATTTTTAACATTAAATTTATCACCACATTTTAGTGATGTATATTTTGATCTTCTATTATATAGAATTAATCAACTTAATGTAAAAATTTCAAAAAATACTTATAAAAAAACTAACAATACTCAACTTATAATCACTTTTTCCAATATAGTACTTAATAAAATTAATATACACAATGTAATTAATAACAATAACAAATTCCCCATAAAAAATTTTACAATACATAAATCATACAAATACAATGTTACACTTGGACGTAGAATTTTCAATTACAATAATTTTGCAAAATTTCTAACATCAAATGATAAACCTCCGTGCTTATGTAATATTCCTAGTTTTAGTAATTATGTAGATAAGGTACATGGTCACATTATTACAGGGGATATTAATATTGTCGAGAATGATTATCTGCGCAGTTTTATGACTAATGGGACTAAATTTCGAACACCATCATGTTATAATATTTTTTCTATATTAAAACAATTTAATCTGGATCTTGACCTTTTTATATATAAAATTTCAATAGATTATAATAAACCCATTGAATTTTTTAAAGAATGGAAATTAAATGTATTAAGTAATTTAAATGTTGAACTTTTCAGAAATATGGAAAATTTTAATTTTAATGTTAAACAACTAAATAGTGAAATAAAGAATTTACAAAACAAATTTATTATTACTTATGTTGATAAATCACCAAACAACTATGCTTTCATCTGCAAAAAATATTATTCACAGCTAATATCTAATGCAATAAATACAAGTTTAAATTTTAAAAAAACTAATCTTAATACAATTATTAATAATCGACATATATTTCAATATTATAAATTGCTAAAAATTAAAAATTACAACTTTAATTATCCATACATTGTTGTTATACCTAAATTTCATAAAACTCCTATCAAATTCAGAACTGTAACTATAGGCTGTAATACGTATAATAATAATGCAAGTAAATTTCTATTAACTATTCTCACTAAATTGTTTGAACTTACAAAACTAAAAGATAATTTGTTTAGCATAAAAAATAGTTTTCAACTTGTCAATAATATAAAAAATTTAAATAACATAACTTACATGAAGACGTTTGACTTTAATGACTTATTTAATAATATTGATATCAAGGATATGTTCAGGATTGTCAATTTATTATACAAAGAATACAAGGATTCCATAAAATTAAAAAATAACATTTCTTTAAATTACTTTAAAACTTTAACTAGATTTATTCTACATCATAGTTATATTGTTTTTAATGAGAATATATATATTCAATGCTGTGGATTACCACAGGGTGGCATTGTTTCTTCAATTCTTGCAGAATTATATTTATATTATTATGAACGTAATTCACATATTGCTAATTGTAAAATGTACCGTTATATAGATGATATAATTGTCTTCTATTTTAATAATAATTCAAATTATTTACTACCAATAAAATATCATAAAAATTTAAATTATAGTTTCAACCTTATGGTAAATAATGAAATTAATTTTCTTGATCTTAAGATAATTCTTAAAGATAATAAAATTTTGTTTGACATTTATGACAAAAGAAATGATTTTACATTTAAAGTTAACTTATTTACTAATTATAAGTCTTGTATACATAAATCAGTATTTGTAAATATTTAAAACTTATTCTTCAACATGCAGTAGAATATGGCTATCCCTTTTATTTAGTTAAGTCAATTTTACGAATATAAATTTTGCTTTCATTGGGGTTTATATGTTTGCACATTCTATCTGTTAAAACACTTACATTTTGATTACTGATATATTTGGCTAAAGAATGAATTCCTTTATGTGAGAGCTGAGTGGGAATATTTTGGTTAAATATCTTTTATTAATTAAAAAATTTAAATAGTAATTTAGATAGTAAATAGTAGTTTTTTTTTTCTTTTTCTTTTCTAGGGAGAGAACTTTAAATATAATATTGTTCCAATAAGTGCGTTGCCATATTGGAGATTTACTGTTTTTTTTTTTGTTTTTTTTTTTTTTTTTTTTTTTGCCAGGTAGAGAACTTTTAACAATATAGTTAAATGCGTTTTTATTTTTTATTTTTTGCAAGATATTAGATTCAATACGTGAGGTTAACATATTGGAAATGTTTGGTTATTTTTAGCTATCAGTGTGTGAAATCTAATTTTATTTTTCAGAATAAATAATATTTAGCAAGATGTTAGTTCCATTAAGTGCGTGAAGCCATTTTGGTATTTCTTTTAAACTTGCATTGTTATTTATAAAATGAAAATCTAATTTTATTTTTCAGGGTTAATAATATTTTGCAAGATAATAAGTAATGTAATGCGTTCCAATAAGTGCATGTAGTCATATTGGTAAATCTTTTAAGCTTGCATATAATTATTTATAAAATGAAAATTTAATTTGACTTCTACAATAATATTTTAGATTTTATGGGTTTATTTATGTTTTGAAATTATTTAAATGTTGACATATGTAAAAATAAATAGATAAAATAATTTTATACTGGAAAATTTACTTAATCAAAATAATTAATAGTTATTTAGATATTGTTTTAATCTTTAACTAGATGGCAGCACCATATAATGATTTTAAAAAAACTATTACTATTATTCTTTAGTATTATTTTTTAGTTAATGTTTAGTATAAAACCAGATGGCAGCACCATATAAATTTTCACAATTTTTTTTTTTCTCTATTACCTGAAAACTTGGAATACAAGTGAAATTTTTAAATATTCCAATAATATAATATATATATTAAAATTATTTAAGTTAAAAAATATTTTTAGTAAATGAATTTATAGTTTTTATATTATTTATTTGTATTTTTATATTTTAAATTAGAAATAGTTAAAATCACAATGGTTAAATTAATAACTGCTATTTTTAGAAAATTAACTGTAATTTTAACTTATTCACTTATTCACTTATTCACTTTACCATGTGCTTAGCACAAAACATTTTTGGCTTCGGATTCTGGACAAATTGATGTTGTAATGTATAGATTTTCTTTGTCTTCCTTTGTATTTATTTGTTTATAAATGGATTTATTTTCTTCCGTTTGATTTGTAGTGTTCTATTTTCAAAGGTATCCTTTTTTTTTTTTTTTCAATTTCTTTCCAATGATTGTTAGGGCTTGGAATTGTCACAAAATTTTGGCTTTAAAAAGGAGCGTCAGATATTATGAAAATCACCTTTACTCAATAGATGGTGCTGACTTTCGCATGGGCGAAAAACTTCTTTTTCTGGTAGCCCTATTTTCTAGGAAACGTCACTTCCCGTTTGAAGCCGATTCTGAGTAAACACAGAGTGCCAAGTAAATGTAAGTTAGAAGATTAGAGATTAGCTTTTGGTTATAGATCTGTATAGAGGATGGGTTTTGGTTTTGGACTTTACTTTCTGGGGACTCCGGAACAAGATGGCTTCATTCGGGCCGGGCCCAGTTGTGAATATTTCAGCCCATGCAGACCTCCAGCGCGGTTTAAGCCAGTTTTTTTTTAATATAATTTAATAGATATCGACTGGTCAATTGTAATCTCATGTTATTGAGAGAAACACATGGTTCAGCTATAATTAAAAAGGGATTTTGTAATGTAACAGGAGGAAAATAGCTGCGCTAAATAACGCTTTTAAATTAAAGGATCGAGATTCAGAATTTCCGAAATATTGATATGTTTTAATTATATTTCCTCAAATTTGGAGTTAAATTGCTAATGTATTTAGCTATCCAAATTAATGGTTCTTTTTTTTTTGGGGGGGGGAAGCATTGTACATCAATATTTCTGCTTACCCATATCAATAGAAACCCAGTAATCCGAACCGAAATTGAAAAAAAAAAGTAATCAAGATTAAGCGAAGCTTTGTAAATATAAATTTAATTAAACACAAAAAATATTTAGAATTTTAAATATATGATAATTATCAGTAAATATATTTTATTAAATATTATTACATAATGCATTTGTTTTATTTTCTGACTTAATTTTTTTGCATATACATTTTATTTACTTAAAGCTGTTCTGAAATCCAAACTGTGCACTTTCTGACACATTTTTTAATTGATTTTTTTAAATTCCTACTATTAGCTCACACTCTCTCTATATATATCTTGTTCAAATTTTCAGTCGTTAATAAAATATTTTCAATTCATCCACTCAAGTTCAAATAATTTTTTTAAAACTTGCAGTGGATGACAGTTATGTTAATACAGTTTTTTCAAATATTAATTCATTCATTAAATTAAATTAATTAATTTTAGTTTTAAATGGGAGAAAAAAATTCCTCCCATTGTTTTCATAAATGAAATGAAAGATTTATCTCAAATTAGTGATGCCACAGAAATAAAATAACGCAACGATGATTATAAAATAATGTTCAATAAAGATAACGTGGGACATTAATGCTGCACTGGTTTATTTTATATATTTATGATTAAAAAGTAGGAATTGACTTTAAAAAAAAATATATTACTTGTTATTCACAAACTTATTAAGAAACTATGTAATATATATATATTTTTTCATTTTCCTGTAAAGACAAAAGATTTTCAAATAATGCTGTCAAAGTTGTCATTTTTAACTGAATTTTAGGACGTGACAGCGCAGGAAAGGAAAAAATTGCCGTCCTTAGACAATAATAGCCTATAGCTTAAGATGTAATTCCTTTATTTGAAAATAAAGAACTGTTTAATCATTTCAATAATCATGCTTGCAAGTATTATGCTTCTATGCTTAAAAATGAATCAGAAAATCGCTAGCAGCAATACATTTACTAACAGTACCATTTGATACACGTGAAAGCTATTCTACGATGTTTGCATAGCTGCCAACTTTTACGCTGTTTTCCTTCTACTATTTTTTAACATCAAAATCACCTTAAAGTGATAAAAAAAAAAAATTTGAAACACAGTTTGATTTATTACACGAATTATATAAACTAAAAAAAAATTACAAAATAACTGTGATAAGAGACCGATTTACTTTTTGGGTAGATTTCGTAAGAAATACTACCTATTACATTCTCACCTAAGTTGGAATTTTTGAAAAAATTTTGCAGATCTATGCCGATTATGACTCCCAGAAACCAAAAATACTCCCAGTTCAAAACTTTATCTATCTATATCTAATCTATCTATGTCACTTTTTTATGGACACGATAACTGCAATAATTCTACACAAATCTCTTCCAAATTGATACATAAAATCAAGGGGCATAAAATCTTGGTCAAGTTCGTTAATGGGCAAAATCGAACCAAGGGGGGAGGGTGGGGGGGGGGCTTTTTGTGAAAACAGAAAAAACCCATAATTTCTTAATTATGATACGTATCGAATCCGTTTAAAGTTATTATTACTTCTAGGAGAATGGCCGAAAATGTATGTATGACAGATTTTTGATATAATTAAAAATGGCCCCGAGGGGGGGAAAAAGGGGGGGGGTTTAGAAGAAAAAAATCATAACTGGGTCAATTCACAAGATATCAAATCCGCTTAAATGTATTATTAATCCTCTTAATATTATCTAAAACTTTTATATTGACAAGTTTTTTTTATAGGACCAACCCTTATAGCAAAAATAAATAAATAAATAAATAAAAATCCCTGCCGGCTCCGCATGCAAACAAGTTATTTTTCGAAGTAGACGGTTCCAACTCCCGCATCTTTTCGAAACTGATACATAAAATCAAGGGGCATAAAATCTCGGTCAAGTTCGTTAATGGGCAAAATCGAACCAAGGGGGGGAGGGGGCGGCTTTTTTTAAAACAGAAAAAAACCCATGATTTCTTAATTATGATACGTATCGAATCCGTTTGAAGTTATTATTACTTCTAGGAGAAGGGCCGAAAATTTATGTATGACAGATTTTTGATATAATTAAAAATGGTCCAAAGGGAGGGGGTAAGGGGGGTTTTAGAAGAAAAAAAACATAACTTCGTCAATTCCCAAGATTTCAAATCCGCTTAAATTTATTATAAATCCTCTTAATATTATCTAAAACGTTTATATTGACAAGTTTTTTATAGGACCAACTCTTATAGCAGAAAAAAAAAATCCCTGTTGGCTCCACGTGCAAACAAGTTAGGTTTTGAAGTAGGCGGTTCCAACTGCCACATCATGGCAAAAAGTTCATTCCTTCTTCTATCTTCCCAACAAACAGGCGCCCCAAGATCTGCGTCTTCGAAATCTACCTGTGCCTGTAGGCCGAGCCATCAGGGATTTTTCATATATAAATTACTTGAGTTTCAATTATACCTAATTGTATGTATTTTAATATTTTATATAGGCTTTCATTTTAAGAATAAAAATTTATGTAATTTTTCATATTAGAAGTTTTAGATTTATCATACAATAAGTTATCATTTCTGACTTCCTTGTACTTACATATGCTTTAAAATTTTACATGAGTTAATCATATGTATTATTTCTGTTGCCAACATCCCTTTTTCTATGCATTTACAAAATGCACATAAATGAATGAGCTATCATTCGAAAGGTTTTTGAACAGCTTCTGACATAGTATACTCACATTTCTTTAAAACGTGTTTTTTGATTAAAAATTACAGTTAATTAAAAATTAAATCGTTTCTTTTGATTGAGCTCCCATTTGGCGCATATGATATATCAGCTGTCGTAAGAACTGTACTCATTTTTATCAGACAACGTGTTTAGTGTTTGATCATTTTTTTTTAAAGATTTCTTAAGAAATACTACCTATTACATTCTCCACTCTGCTGGAATTTCTGGAAAATTTTTGCAGATCTACACCGATCATGACTCCCAGAACCCAAAACCACCCCCAGTTCAAAACTTTATCTATCTATCTATCTATCTATCTATGCAACTTTTTTATGGACACGATAACTTGAAAAATTCTACATAAATCTCTTCCAAACTGATACATAGAATCAAGGGGCATAAAAATCTCTGTCAAGTTTGTTAATGAGCAAAATCGAACCGGGGGGGGGGGGGCTTTTTGTGAAAACAGAAAATCCCCATAAATCTTAATTATGATACGTATCGAATCCGTTTAAAATTATTATTACTTCTAGGAAAACGGCCAAAAATTTATGTATGACAGATTTTTTATATCATTAAAAATGGCCCCGAGAAGGGGAAAAAGAGGGGTTTCAGAAGAAAAAAATTCATAACTTTGTCAATTCACAAGATATCAAATCCGCTTAAATGTATTATTAATCCTCTTAATATTATCTACAACATTTATACTGACAACTTTTTTATAGGACCAACCCTTACAGCAAAATAATAATTATAATAATAATAGAGCTGCTTATAAATAAATAAGACATAATACATTTTACACATTTCACGCAATTGAATAATCTATACAAAGAATTCATAATGTAGGTTATACTTTACAGTTTCATTCGAAATACATATCCGTTTCCTTCAGAAAAAAAAAAAAAAAAAAAGTGTTCGAGGATTCAAGAGTGCAGCCGATTATAAATAAATAAGACGTGATACAGTTTACACATTTTACGCAATTGAAAAATCTTCAAAGAATTTATAATACAGGTTTTACTTTACAGTTTCATTCAGACAGTTTTTGTATAGGAAACCAGGTTCTAATCCATTTATTCAAATACAGAGTATTTCACTTCAAGCCGAACTTGAATTTTTTTCCCAACTTTAATTATAGTAAAGATATTGTTACGATATTTTTATCAGACTTACACTGCTTTATCTGAAATATGATATTACGAAAAGTGGTAGAAACGAAATTTGTATTAATTTATTTTAATTCACATAGAAAGCCAAAGTTAAAAGCGTTATTTACAAGTATTAAAATTATAATCTTATTTAATAATTCGAAACAGATTTTTTTCCCTTCTCTTTTTAGTGTGAAGTTTACTTGTGAGAAAGTAATGTTCATAGAAATAGGAATAAAGTTAAAAGTTAGAGAAAAATTTAAAATTGAGGCAGCATTTGTATTAAATACGAGATAAAGCTATTTTAATATTTAACCTTTTAATATTTTAATCCTGGAACATTGGAGTATTCAGCCGACCGAATATTCGGTATTCGGCTTACTTGTGTGTGTCGAATTTACATTGGGCGCAATTTACATTGTTTAGACGTTAAATTCTCTTTCACACAAAAATGTACATTAATTTCTTTCAATTAAAAATTGTGTACATCTAATGCAATGTCAACTAAAGGTAACAAGGAATGAAAACCATTTTTTTAAAGGGAAAAGTTATACAACGAATGTATTTGAAGGGAAAAAACAAAGAAACAAAAATCGCCTGCTTCACTTTATTTTTAGAAAGTAAAACTTTCGCTAACAGAAAGTTACCCATTTTGAAGATATCCCTTCGCAAACCTAGTGATTCTGAAAATCTGAAACCTTCGGAACATAGAGAGTGGGTCAGGGGGTCAACCAACAGTTCGCTTTCCCAGATTCAATAAATGCTTTCTACAAAGCAGACAAATTTCCTTTTACAGAGAGAAAAGCAAATGACCACAAATGTAACCCTCCCCCCTCCTCCCGTTCCCTTCCCTTTCAAAAGCAAGCATAGAGAAAAAGGTGATATCGGAAATCTCATCTCAGCCCCCCCTGTTGTTTTGCCTCAACGGATGTGTTTTAGGGTTGCTGAAAATTTGGAAAAATTTGTCTTTCTGACATGGCAGCTGGGAATAAAATTACTGCAGCAAAGGCAAAAATGCTTGTTGAACGATATTTTTTATATAATATCGTGTAAAAAATACCCCTTATTAAATTTATAACAAGATAATGACAACAATTAACAAGAAAATATATAAAAACTGCCTGAAACAATCGTTTTGTAACTTATGCCGAAAATCTGCAGTACCCGTAGTGCCCTCTGGTGAAATCTATTGGAAACAAATTAAAAAATTTAAAATTTAAATTAAAAAAAGGGTAATTACATCTCACTTATGAAATTTGCGTCGTTTCAAAGAAATAAGTCATATTTATCACCAAAATTTTTTTTTAATAAATCGGTTCAATAGTAAATGTGCAATTCTGATGTTAAAAATTTAGCATTAGCAGTATAAGGAAAATATAAGTGATGATCACCCTTAAGCTTGTGACAGTTACAGAAAACAATCATTCTTTGCTTATAATGTGGGTTCCCAGCCCTTGAAAAAGTAAATTACATTATAAGCTTGCATTTGGGTTTTTTTTTTTTTACTTATGTTTCACTTTTTGAATAAATACTTCATTTGTTAGGACTATGTTTTATAATGTGTAATTTGACATAGCTATTTGGGGTAATAATTTCATTGCATTTGGTCAGTTATTTCTGTTTCAATGGTTAATTTTTGCAATAAGTTTATATATATATATATATATATATATATATATATATATATATATTTTACTTATGTTTCATTTTTTGAATAAATACTTCATTTGTTAGGACTATGTTTTATAATGTGTAATTTGACATAGCTATTTGGGGTAATAATTTCATTGCATTTGGTCAGTTATTTCTGTTTCAATGGTTAATTTTTGCAATAAGTTTATATATATATATATATATATATATATATATATATTTTACTTATGTTTCACTTTTTGAATAAATACTTCATTTGTTAGGACTATGTTTTATAATGTGTAATTTGACATAGCTATTTGGGGTAATAATTTCATTGCATTTGGTCAGTTATTTCTGTTTCAATGGTTAATTTTTGCAATAAGTTTATATATATATATATATATATATATATATATATATATATATATTTTACTTATGTTTCACTTTTTGAATAAATACTTCATTTGTTAGGACTATGTTTTATAATGTGTAATTTGACATAGCTATTTGGGGTAATAATTTCATTGCATTTGGTCAGTTATTTCTGTTTCAATGGTTAATTTTTGCAATAAGTTTATATATATATATATATATATATATATATATATATATATATATATATATATATATATATTTTACTTATGTTTCACTTTTTGAATAAATACTTCATTTGTTAGGACTATGTTTTATAATGTGTAATTTGACATAGCTATTTGGGGTAATAATTTCATTGCATTTGGTCAGTTATTTCTGTTTCAATGGTTAATTTTTGCAATAAGTTTATATATATATATATATATATATATATATATATATATATATATATATATATATATATATATATATATTTTACTTATGTTTCACTTTTTGAATAAATACTTCATTTGTTAGGACTATGTTTTATAATGTGTAATTTGACATAGCTATTTGGGGTAATAATTTCATTGCATTTGGTCAGTTATTTCTGTTTCAATGGTTAATTTTTGCAATAAGTTTATATATATATATATATATATATATATATATATATATATATATATATATATATATATATATATATATATATATTACAAACTCAAAATCTTTACATGTTTACTTAAGAAATCTTCTTCGTAAGAGTGGTGTTTCTAGTTTAAATAATGGTAAATAAAATCAACAAATTAATTTTTCAAGCTCATAAATAAGAAAAGACATGCAAACACAGAAGCTTCAACTTTTACAATTTTATGGGAACAAAATAAATAAAGAAATAAAGAAAGAAAAGAAAAGAAAAGAAAAGAAAAATAATATAGCCATATGTAATTGCAGGAAACGCAAACATTATAAAAGCCTGCAGGTCGCCAAGCAGTTTTCACATACTGTACCTCACTCCGAGTCCTTTGAAAACATTATGAGTGGTGATAGATTTTTACACGGGACTCGGAGTATGCACTTCTATATCGCTTCTTTTTATGTGATATCACTTCTTTTTATGACTGACGTTTTAGGTTTGTGGCTTGGCGGGATCATTTACAACGAGTTGTTTTTGATGAGATATCACTCCTTTTTGTAAGGTATTTAATTTCAATTATACGGATTCCATTTTTATTCAGAAAAGAAAAGATGAAAGGGGCAAAAAAATAATAGTGATGCTATAAACAGAATGATACAATTTATTAAGTGACTTATTCCAATGTACATATGTCGCTACCATAACAACGGGGAAACTTTTATATTAATTTCCTTACATTGTATTCATCAGATTATTTATGACATATTTATTTTCCTTTTTCTTTTGTTTATATCACTCTTCCGTTTATATACATTCAAAAACAAAAAATTAGACAACTTTACAGTAGTTTACAAACTATTTAAAATACTACAGTTTCAGAAAAATGTGGAAAAATAAGAAGCACTTTTTTTCGGTCAACTACAACGATAAGTTTATGGAGCATACTTTACCGAGAATTATCAACATTTTCTATTTCTACGAACCTATTTCTTTCTATTAGTATAAAAATTTACAGGGATTTTTATACTAACATATTAAATATATTATTTTTGAAAAATACTGAGCACCTTAGAAGTTATTTGTTTAAGTTTTTTAACTCAACGTTTCGAGAATTTGAAATATATAAAATTCGCAACGTTTGCAAAAGTATAAAAACTATTAAAGTGATTTCTGTTCATTATTCGGTGATCCTAAAATATAGGTCCCCAATCTCCGGCAGTCCATAAATTAATTAGGACATATGTATGCAACTGTTAAAATGTTCTCAAAGTTGACAATAGAGGTAATAAGTATAGCTCGGCAAATATGAAACACGGCATTGCTTCATCATGGCTTTGTTTCGGGAGGTGTTTGTTCTCCGAACATAAAAATCTCACGCGAAAGTGTTCGTTAACCGATTTGTTCGTAAACCGAACAGTTCGTTACCGATCACCTATTGTATACGAAATTTAGCATTTTAAGTTCGTCATAGCCGGAGATTCGATGAACGGCAAATATTTAAACTCAAAACTTGTAATCTTGGGGTAGCAACATTTTTACATTCTATTACTCAGCGCATGAACGTAAAGTTGGAATTTTGTAATAGCTATTTCAATCAATTCCTGATACGCTAGAATTATATATTTATAAATAAACACAGTTTTTTTAATCGATGAAAATACTATATTTTAATAGATTTAGAACTTAACATCGACGAGATTTCAGTACAACAAATTAACAACAATTAAAAACAATTAAAATAACGTAAACCGCGTAAAAATCCGATAGTGACACATTGCTGTAGCCCTGTCAACAGTTTTTTGCTCTATGTTAAGTATAGGAATCAATCACTTTAAACTGATATAAATCAAAAACTAATTAATATTTTTACATGAAACTTACAAAGGTCCGAACTACTCATAAAAACAATTCAAATAACGTAAACCGCGTAAAAATCCGATAGTGACACATTGCTGTAGCCCTGTCAACAGTTTTTTGCTCTATCTTAAGTATAGGAATCAATAACTTAAACTGATATAAATCAAAAACTAATTAATATTTTTACATGAAACTTACAAAGGTCCGAACTGCTCATAAAAGCGATTCAAATAACGTAAACCGCGTAAAAATCCGATAATTACACATTGCTGTAGCTCTGTCAACAGTTTTTGGTCTGATCAAGATTTAAAAAGTGCAAAAAACAGCACTTTTAAAATCACATTTACTGAAAACCTATTCGTCGGATTTTGCTTTACTTTTGAATTCTTAGTCCCCTGGCACGCCCCATTCCATAGAATCAAGAATTTTGTTTCTATCATAAATAGAACGCGAGATACAGATGTGTCAAAAACCCGTTTTGTCCCGTCCGCAAAATATAAACTAAACAGAGTTCAAAAAAAAAAAAAAAAAAAATGTAAAATCGTTTGGCCTCCATTGGCCTAAATTCCTTTCATTTACGGTTCAATGCATTGCTGTTTCTTATGCTTGGCGAGAAACTGTCGAGTTTCTATGATAATATTACTGAATTTTTTTTAAAAATTAAGGCTCTCTTAATGCTCGCTTTGAAATGTTTGGAAAAAACTATTACCTCTACGAAAGTCCGCAGCATTATCAAATGGTAATAAAATACAATAAAACTTGTTAAGACGGAATAGCTAGAGACTAAAGAAAAGTTCCGTTTTAACCAGGCTTTCGTTTTAATATGTATAATTGTTTAATATTCCTTCCGACATGTGAAAGTTGAACCTGTCTTTTATGGAATCCTCTCTTAAACGGATATAATTCACGGTCCCGACGGAAGGAATACTATAGCAATCTACCTGCTAGGACGGAAAACTGTCAAAACGGATTTTTTTTCGGTTTCCAGCGATTTTGTTTTCACTGATTTACTATATTGCAATTTGTAAATCATTAAAACTACATATAGTAGTATTACTTTTCTGATAATTGAAGATAATAATAATCTAATAATAAAAGGAAGTTGTTTGTCTGTGTGTGTGCGCGATGGCTCGCGAAATCTGCCGCAAGTAGAAGTCTGAAAATTTCGTGCGTACAGTCCAAGGCAGGTCCTGATGCACCTGAGGCTCAGATTTTTAATTTTTTAAGACCCGGGGCTTAAGTTTTTTGCCCTAAATTGTTAATAACTTGCCCCATTTTTATCCGATCGGCTTTGTTTTTGGGGCCATTTCTCCATTTAGCTTGTAAAGCTAAGCCATAAAGTTGTTTGTCTTTAAGACCCCTTTAAGTTTTGTTAGTCCTTAGGGCCCCTTTAAGTTATTTGCCTTAAATTGTTAATAACTTGCCCCATTTTTATCCGATCTTCTTCGTTTTTGGGGCTTTTTCTCCATTTAACTTTACCCCCATTTCTACGTTCTAGTTAAGACCCTGAGTCCCGGTAAGGGGGCCTCTTGAAGTTTTTGTGAACTAAATTGTTAATAACTTGCCTCCTTTTAATCCGATTTTCTTCGTTTTGAAGGCCTTTTCTCTATGTAGTTATTTCCCCATTTCTGCAATCCACTTAAGACTCTGGTGCCCGTTTAAGTTTCTGTGCCCTAAATAGTTAATTCCGTTCTTCTTTGTTTTGGGGCCTGTTCTACATTTAGTTATTTCCCCATTTCTACATTCCAGTTCCCTGTCTCTCTAGGGCCCGATTAGGGGCCCATATAAGTTTTGTGTCAAATTGTTAATAACTGGCCCTATTTAATCCGATCTTCTTTTTTTTTCTTTTTTTTTTTTGGGGGGGGGGGGGGGGGGGTTCTTCCTTCATTTAGCTTTCCCCTATTTCTAGGTTCTAGTTAAAATCCTGACCCCTGTGGTCTGGTACGGGGCCCGTTGAAATTTTTGTTTTCTAAATTGTCAATAAGTTGCCCCTTTTTAATCCGATCGTCCTCGTTTTTGGGGCCTTTTCTCCATTTAGTTATTCCTCCATTTCTATACTCCAGTTAAAACCCTAGGACCCGATGTGGGACCCCTTGATCTTTTTGTGCGCCTTGCATTTTCCACCTCTCTAATTGTCTCATCCTCCCAATGCATGCACAACTTTAAATTTGAGTCTTTGACTCCGCTCCCCAGGCCACCACCGTTCTAATGATTAATTCATACCCTATTGCTTAATTTCGACTAATTGAAGATCTAAAGCGCTAAGCACTAGGACCACTTAAGATGTTTTCATCTTAGGGCTCTGCTCAAAACTATCAGTTGGCCTTCTTTTGGGCTCCCTATTATAGCTCCCATAAAAATCGTTCGATTGACTAGCTTTTTTTCTAACAACTTCTTAGGTCCTCCAGCTACTACATGAACGACAAAAAAAATTTCTCCGAACTCAGCTACCACAAATTTTGAACCCTTTTGGGCTTCCTACTATAACTCTATTAAAAATTGCCCGATTCACTAGATTTTAGGTAGCTTTCAATACAAAAAAGTCCTTCCGGCCTGTACCGGGAGGAAAGGGTAGCTTTCCTATATCTTCGTTTTAAAATTTTAGCTAATGTTACTCGAAAACAGCAAGTTAAAATGCAAAGAAACGTTTACAAATGATTCGTTAATACTGAATTTGAATAAGAAATTCGCCAAGCAATAGCCAAATTGGCTTCATTTATGACTTATTTTGGTCACCAAATTTGGCTATATTTCGCCAAATGTCGCCAAGTTTGGCGAGAATTTGGCGCTAACGGATATGAATATATAGTTTTATGCGTATGATTGGGAAAATTATTACAACAATGAAAGAAAATAATTTGCGCGTAATCGCGTTAATGTGCTGTTTTGTTTCAAAATGTCAGCCACCCTAGAATTTCAAACTGCTCTATCTCAGCCATTTTTTAAGATATAGGTAAACCAAAAAATGCTCTGGAATCCTTGTATCAAGGCCTAAAACGTAATTAAAAAATAAATTTGAATTATTATTTTTTTTGTATATTTATTTTAGTTTTAAATTTTTAAATGGCCGCCATCTTGAAACAAAATGGCGGACCAAGCTGGCCAACGAACTCGGTCGAGACATTGGTGAGTTTAATACACACAATTAGTTTCATCAAAATTGATTTATAAATACGAGCGTTATCGTATGACATAGGTCAGATATATATATATATATATATATATATATATATATATATATATATATATATATATATATATATATATATATATATGGATATATATATATATATAAATCAACATTTGAACGGAGGGTGATTTTGGGGTCTGGGGGTCATGATCGGTGAAAATATATCGAATTTTTCCGAAACTGCTTTCCTCCGAACGGCTGCAATAGGTAGCTTTATACTTTTAGGTAGCTTTCAATACAAAAAAGTATAAAGCTACCTATTGCAGCCGTTCGGAGGAAAGCAGTTCCGGAAAATTTCGATATATTTTCACCGATCATGACCCCCAGACCCCAAAACCACCCTCCGTCCATATGTTGATTTATATATATAGATATATCCATATATATATATATATATATATATATATATATATATATATATATATATATCTGACCTATGTCATACGATAACGCCCGTAATTATGAATCGATTTTGATGAAACTAATTGTGTGTATTAAGGTCACTAATGTCTCGACCGAGTTCGTTGGCCAGCTTGGTCCGCCATCTTGTTTCAAGATGGCGGCCATTTAAAGATGTAAAATAACTTAAAATCTAAAATAAATATACAAAAAATTTAAAAATTCAAATTTATTTTTTAATTACGTGTTAGGCCTTGATACAAGGATTCCAGAGCTTTTTTTGGTTTACCTCTATCTTAAAAAATGGCTGAGATAGAGCAGTTTGAAATTCTAGGGTGGCTGACATTTTGAAACAAAACAGCACAATAACGCGATTACTCGCAAATTATTTTCTTTCATTGTTGTAATAATTTTCCCAATCATACGCATAAAACTATATATTCATATCCGTTAACGCCAAAATTGGCGACAAATTGGCAAAATTGGGCGACATTTGGCGAAATATCGCCAAATTTGGCGATCAAAATAAGTCTTCATAAATGAAGCCAATTTGGCTATTGCTCAATAATTTGGCGAATTTCTTATTCAAATTCAGTATTAACGAATGTTTTGTAAACGTTTCTTTGCATTTTAGCTTGCTGTTTTCGTGTAACATTAGCTAAAATTTTAAAACGAAGATATAGGAAAGCTACCTTTTCCTCCCGGTACAGGCCGGAAGGACTTTTTAAGTATTGTATTTGTTTTAAGAATTTTAAGTCTTTTTTTTTTTTAACTAGATCGTTATGGTCATAGAGTGGTCGTCCCAAATTCATATTCTTTAGCAATTTTAATGCTAATATGAAGATGAAACCACTCATTTTATTTGTGGAATTTATGCATTTGGGACTTGATAATTCTGTATAAATTCCACAAATTTCATTCATTCTATTTCATTCAATTTTAGGTAGCTTTCAATACAAAAAAGTATAAAGCTACCTATTGCAGCCGTTCGGAGGAAAGCAGTTCCGGAAAATTTCGATATATTTTCACCGATCATGACCCCCAGACCCCAAAACCACCCTCCGTCCAAATGTTGATTTATATATATAGATATATCCACATATATATATATATATATATATATATATATATATATATATCTGACTTATGTCATACGATAACGCCCGTATTTATGAATCGATTTTTATGAAACTAATTGTGTGTATTAAGGTCACTAATGTCTCGACCGAGTTCGTTGGCCAGCTTGGTCCGCCATCTTGTTTCAAGATGGCGGCCACTTAAAGATTTAAATTAACTTAAAATCTAAAATAACTATACAAAAAAGTTAAAAATTCAAATTTATTATTTAATTACGTGTTAGGCCTTGATACAAGGATTCCAGAGCTTTTTTTGGTTTACCTCTATCTTAAAAAATGGCTGAGATAGAGCAGTTTGAAATTCTAGGGTGGCTGACATTTTGAAACAAAACAGCACATTAACGCGATTACTCGCAAATTATTTTCTTTCATTGTTGTAATAATTTTCCCAATCATACGCATAAAACTATATATTCATATCCGTTAGCGACAAAATTGGCGACATTGGCGACAAAATTGGCAAAATTGGCGACATTTGGCGAAATATCGCGAAATTTGGCGATCAAAATAAGTCTTTATAAATGAAGCCAATTTGGCTATTGCTCAATAATTTGACGAATTTCTTATTCAAATTCAGTATTAACGAATCTTTTGTAAACGTTTCTTTGCATTTTAGCTTGCTGTTTTCGTGTAACATTAGCTAAAATTTTAAAACGTAGATATAGGAAAGCTACCTTTTCCTCCCGGTACAGGCCGGAAGGACTTTTTAATTTCATTTCTACTTCTTTTATATTAGTATTTAATATCTATATTCATTGTGCTGGGGTTACAATTTCGTTGTCAATAAATTATTACTTCCTAAATCATAATTTCATGTTTCAGTTGGTGTTATGGTAATGTTTCATTAATGGTTATATATATATATATATATATATATATATATATATATATATCTGACCTATGTCATACGATAACGCTCGTATTTATAAATCAATTTTGATGAAACTAATTGTGTATTAATCTAACCAATGTCTCGACCGAGTTCGTTGGCCAGCTTGGTCCGCCATTTTGTTTCAAGATGGCGGCCATTTAAAAATTTAAAACTAAAATAAATATACAAAAAAAATAAAAATTCAAATTTATTTTTTAATTACGTTTTAGGCCTTGATACAAGGATTCCAGAGCATTTTTTGGTTTACCTCTATCTTAAAAAATGGCTGAGATAGAGCAGTTTGAAATTCTAGGGTGGCTGACATTTTGAAACAAAACAGCACAATAACGCGATTACTCGCAAATTATTTTCTTTCATTGTTGTAATAATTTTCCCAATCATACGCATAAAACTATATATTCATATCCGTTAACGCCAAAATTGGCGACAAATTGGCAAAATTGGGCGACATTTGGCGAAATATCGCCAAATTTGGCGATCAAAATAAGTCTTCATAAATGAAGCCAATTTGGCTATTGCTCAATAATTTGGCGAATTTCTTATTCAAATTCAGTATTAACGAATCTTTTGTAAACGTTTCTTTGCATTTTAGCTTGCTGTTTTCGTGTAACATTAGCTAAAATTTTAAAACGAAGATATAGGAAAGCTACCTTTACCTCCCGGTACAGGCCGGAAGGACTTTTTAAGTATTGTATTTGTTTTAAGAATTTTAAGTCTTTTTTTTTTTTTAACTAGATCGTTATGGTCATAGAGTGGTCGTCCCAAATTCATATTCTTTAGCAATTTTAATGCTAATATGAAGATGAAACCACTCATTTTATTTGTGGAATTTATGCATTTGGGACTTGATAATTCTGTATAAATTCCACAAATTTCATTCATTCTATTTCATTCAATTTTAGGTAGCTTTCAATACAAAAAAGTATAAAGCTACCTATTGCAGCCGTTCGGAGGAAAGCAGTTCCGGAAAATTTCGATATATTTTCACCGATCATGACCCCCAGACCCCAAAACCACCCTCCGTCCAAATGTTGATTTATATATATAGATATATCCACATATATATATATATATATATATATATATATATATATATATATCTGACTTATGTCATACGATAACGCCCGTATTTATGAATCGATTTTTATGAAACTAATTGTGTGTATTAAGGTCACTAATGTCTCGACCGAGTTCGTTGGCCAGCTTGGTCCGCCATCTTGTTTCAAGATGGCGGCCACTTAAAGATTTAAATTAACTTAAAATCTAAAATAACTATACAAAAAAGTTAAAAATTCAAATTTATTATTTAATTACGTGTTAGGCCTTGATACAAGGATTCCAGAGCTTTTTTTGGTTTACCTCTATCTTAAAAAATGGCTGAGATAGAGCAGTTTGAAATTCTAGGGTGGCTGACATTTTGAAACAAAACAGCACATTAACGCGATTACTCGCAAATTATTTTCTTTCATTGTTGTAATAATTTTCCCAATCATACGCATAAAACTATATATTCATATCCGTTAGCGACAAAATTGGCGACATTGGCGACAAAATTGGCAAAATTGGCGACATTTGGCGAAATATCGCGAAATTTGGCGATCAAAATAAGTCTTTATAAATGAAGCCAATTTGGCTATTGCTCAATAATTTGACGAATTTCTTATTCAAATTCAGTATTAACGAATCTTTTGTAAACGTTTCTTTGCATTTTAGCTTGCTGTTTTCGTGTAACATTAGCTAAAATTTTAAAACGTAGATATAGGAAAGCTACCTTTTCCTCCCGGTACAGGCCGGAAGGACTTTTTAATTTCATTTCTACTTCTTTTATATTAGTATTTAATATCTATATTCATTGTGCTGGGGTTACAATTTCGTTGTCAATAAATTATTACTTCCTAAATCATAATTTCATGTTTCAGTTGGTGTTATGGTAATGTTTCATTAATGGTTATATATATATATATATATATATATATATATATATATATCTGACCTATGTCATACGATAACGCTCGTATTTATAAATCAATTTTGATGAAACTAATTGTGTATTAATCTAACCAATGTCTCGACCGAGTTCGTTGGCCAGCTTGGTCCGCCATTTTGTTTCAAGATGGCGGCCATTTAAAAATTTAAAACTAAAATAAATATACAAAAAAAATAATAATTCAAATTTATTTTTTAATTACGTTTTAGGCCTTGATACAAGGATTCCAGAGCATTTTTTGGTTTACCTCTATCTTAAAAAATGGCTGAGATAGAGCAGTTTGAAATTCTAGGGTGGCTGACATTTTGAAACAAAACAGCACATTAACGCGATTACTCGCAAATTATTTTCTTTCATTGTTGTAATAATTTCCCCAATCATACGCATAAAACTATATATTCATATCCGTTAGCGCCAAAATTGGCGACATTGGCGACATTTGGCGATTGGCGACCAAAATAAGTCTTCATAAATGAAGCCAATTTGGCTATTGCTCAATAATTTGGCGAATTTCTTATTCAAATTCAGTATTAACGAATCTTTTGTAAACGTTTCTTTGCATTTTAGCTTGCTGTTTTCGTGTAACATTAGCTAAAATTTTAAAACGAAGATATAGGAAAGCTACCTTTTCCTCCCGGTACAGGCGGGAAGGACTTTTTTTTTTCTAGCAACTTTTTATATCCTCCAGCTACTACATGAACGACAAAAAAATTTCTTGGACCTCAGCTACCACCAATTTTGAATATTAATATCCTTCCTGGGGCCCTTGGTGCAGCTTCTTTAAAAATGATCCGATTACAATTCAAATTTCTTAAACATAGTTGAAGGGTCTTCCTGCTACTTTATAAACAACTAAAAATTTCCTTAAACCCCAAAATCGGGTTAACGATATAAAATCATACAAACTTGAGGTTTGTTTTAATTTATTATCACGGGCCCGGGCAACGCCGGGCGGGTGAGCTAGTTAATAATAAACTAGAATTATAGTTAAAACTCATGAAAACGATTCAGCTATGAGCTGCAAAAGATTATTTTATACAGGTTTCCGTTTTAGAGGATAGATTTGTATAGTATTCCTTCCACCAAGAATATAAACTTTTTTCCATTTAAGATTGAATTCCGGTATAGGCAGGTTCCGTTCTTAGAGGTTTTACTGTATGAATTAACCAACAGGAATTATGACTAATAAATAATTGTAAACAATAAATCACTGTATTTTTTTACATACAGCAAATCCTGTAAAAACGGAATCGGTATAATTCTGTTTTAGACAGGTTTAGACAGGCTTTGCTGGCATATTTGTATGGTGTTTCTTCCTTCGAAACCATGGAATTTTTCCGTTACAGACAGGTTCCATTTTAAAAGGTTTTACTGTACTATATTATGCCCATTATATGTAACAATGTATCCCCCCCCCCCCCAAAAGGACACTCTGGATCCGCCCCTGAGCTGTATTGTACAAATCAATAGATACCGTTGTTGAACAAAATGAGCTTTGAAGAATTTTTTTTTCAGTTGGTTCAATCATGTACAGTTCAAAGGCACTTTGACATTTATCCTTTTTACCTTTTATTGTTCCAATGATGAATGGAAGCAAGCTGATTTATAGTTGAATTCTGATGAGTTTATTACATAAATTTATATAATTTTAGATTGGGTTTTCATTAGATTCATTTGTATAACATTTAAACTGCTTTCTTTATTATTTTTTTATAATACAACATGTTTGATTTTGAAATTGATTTTTCTAAACAAACATTCTTAAAATCCTGGACAACGCCGGTACTTCAGCAAGTTTATGATATTGATTGACTTTTGGAACCGCATGGCAACAGATAATCACCAAAGAAATGGAGAAAAATTTCATTGCATGTATGTATGTATGCATGTATGTATTCATAATTCATATGTCTGTATGTATGTTTGTATAGGGAAAGTTCCATAATCGAGTTCGCTGACAATTGACGTATTTTAGTGAGCGTGTTGCAAATTTAATTTCATTGTATTAAACTTTTTTTTTCTTCTGTATGTATGGCAAACATTTACTCTATGTTTATATAATCTGTGTGCCTCTATGTTTATATAATTGCTGTTTGTATAATTCCTTATATAAACCATGTTCTATCAACCATGTTCTATAAACCATGTGTCCATCTATGTGCCTCTATGTTTATACAATTGCTGTTTGTATAATTCCTTATATAAACCATGTTAATATAATTAACATTTCAATATAAATATTTGCCTCCATGTTTATATAAATTACAGACAACGAAAGAGACAGACAGCGGCACTGAACCAATCCATTTACTTTTCAGACTACCTTGCTTACATGGCAGTTTGACAACGGGTAGAAATCAGCCTATCTTGATCACGTGACAGCCAGGAGGGGTGAAAGAATCGTGGCCTGTGTTTTTCGTGGCTACGATATAACACATTAAACCAAATTGTTGCCAACATCGCTCGTGTTTAATGCCAATTTTGGCTACAAACCCGATTACGGAGCTATAGCCTATGCATATTTTCATGTATGTATGTATTTATTCATTATAAGTACTATATATTATTATTTTCCTTATATATTTGACTGTATCCTAAGGCCAATTTCTAAACATTTTCCGAAAGAAATAAAACATCTTTGTGAATAATAATGAACTCTAAAGTTTGTCAATAGCATGTGGATAGTATACAAGTTCCCCACGTCGCTTTTTTTTTTTTTTTTTTTTTTTTTTTTGGTGCAGATTTTTGTAGTTATTTGTAAGTCCAAATACTTCATCTATCATAAACAAATCAAGTTATCATTTATATAAAACTTTTAGAAGATATATTATTTCGTCTTCTTGCTTTTTTCACATTTGGATTTTTAAGCAATCCTATATGCATTGTCGGAGATCGCTCACACAAACAATGTAAATGATAAGACGATGCTTTTGCGTGGAATTCAGAAAACTTTCGCTGCTCCACGACAGATTTTTCGCACTTTATTGAACGCTCTAAAACAATGGAAAACGAACGTATTACTCATGAATATCAAAATATCAGTTTCTCAGCTAAACAATAGAAAAATCAACGACTTTGTTTGAGGCAAAAATCCGTGCACTCAACCAGGGCTGCGGAGTCGGAGTCGGAGTCGTGGAGTCGGAGTCGGGCCTATTTTGGGGCAAAAGAGTCGGAGTTGGAGTCACTAAAAAACTGGCCGACTCAGACTCCGACTCCAGCTTGTTTTTTAGACAGTTTGAAGTGAAATTAAACCAATTCTATGTAATTTTAAATTTATAAACTGAATTATTATTTTTATATTTGGACTATATATACAAGGAAACTCAGGTTAAACAGGCCTAATATACTGTCCAGTGTACAGCATATTTGAAAACTGTTTTGAATTGAAATCTCTAGTTTATATTTAGTATATAGTCCTTTCCCTAGGATTTTTTGGGGTTTGCGAAACCCGAAGTAATGCGAAAATTGGAAATTTTTCCATTTTTTTTTTTCTTGTTTTCCTCAGATTTTTCAGGTCTGCGGGACCAGGAGTAATGCTGAAATTGTAAATTTTCTCCCCTTTTTTTCATGTGCATAGGACCCCCTTCCCCCCCAAAGGAATAAAAAGTAAAATAGTAATTTTTTTTTAAGTGAAAACTTCTTTAGGCGCGTTGGGCATTTTTGAGATGGGAAAAAAACATTGAATTCGCGACCCGTCACCGTTACTGTTACCGACACCAAATTAAATTATGTTGCCGATTCATACAATGAAGCGAAAGTATCAAAAGGAAATAGTTCACGTGCAGAAAACGAAATGATTGGTATTATGAATAAAAATAATTCAGAAAATTATTTCAAGATAAATTTAGCACGCGCGGTGAAAACAGATAAAAGTGACTCAACTCGCGAGACCAAATCAAAAGATGAAAATGAAATAACAAAACACGGAAAATATTATAACTTAACAAGCACGAGAAAAACAAATAGACGGAAGTAATATAAAAAGTAAAAATTAAAATAAGGAAATATTTCACGAAAGTTTTAAGAAACGTGGTTACTGATACGGAAATGAAGTGAAATCATTTTATAGAAAAGAAAAGTTTGTTGATAGAAATTATAGATACCGCAAACAATACGCGCAGTATGAAGATAGAAAAAAAGCATAATGTTCACGAATACCGTAAACAAGCCAGGCAGCAAAGAAGTCATAATTTTTGGAGCGATAGGAAGCGAGAACCCTATTTTGCTGATAAATGGTATTACAAAAGATATGAAACTACATCTCATGGAAGAAATGATCAATGTATTGAGAGTTGTTAAAATTGTGAATGAAAATTCATAAGTTTCATTGGTATTCATTTCAAAGAATACCAATTAATTAAATTTCATATTTTATGTATTTGTAAATTTACGTTTTAAGCAATAGATTGCAATTTTTGTATGTAAAATAATATGCATTATTTTTCATGTACAATAGTGCATTAAATGAAAATTGTAATATAATTTTTGTAGTAGTAGTTTATAATAATGAATTAAAAGAACACTTCATTTAAAAGTATTTTCTGCACAATAAAACATTTCCTGACGATTCAAAAAATACACGCGTAATTGTTCAAGTTTTCACTTCAGTCGGCACTCCCGGAGTGCCATTGTTATTTTTTGTTTTTTTCCTGCGTCTGCAGTACTCAAAATAATGATGAAATAGTGACATTTCTGTTATCTTTCTCCTTTTGATATTCAGGTCTTGCAGACCCGAAATAAAGCCAAAATTATAAAATTAATGCAGGAAATATAAAATTTTCATCTTTATTTTTCTTGCATTCTCTCAGAATTTTTCGGGTTCTGGAAACCCCAAATGATGCTTAAGTTGTAAAATTTTTGTCTCCTATTTTTGGGGGTCTTGCAGGAATAGATATAAAACCAAAATTAAACATCCTTTCACCCATATTTTGGTATAATATATGTTCGATTTGGCATAAAATATTTTGGTTATCGTCTTAAAATGATTACCAACATATTATATTTTGTTTGAATTCATCTGATAGATCTTTGTGTGTGTTGTTCAAAGTAAATTTTGGAGATTTATTAGATTTCACCTGTTGTTTCTAACTAATAGCTTCAAGTTGAACTTTTCGATTGCAATTTACATGCATATAAACATTTTACATGCAGTTTTTGCAGAGTTTTGACATAATTAAATTTTACCACATATAAAATTTAATGCATATTGTGTTTTTGTGTGAGTGCATGTGCATAGAGTATCTGGGAGGAGGAGGGGGGAGGGATGTTCAAAATATTTTCAGTCTTGACCAGAGCCAATTAAGGTAGGGGCAAAGTTCCACAGGCATTTTATAAGAATATTTTTGCCTTATTTTAAAAAAAAAATCTGCATTTAAAAAAAGGTGAAACTTTTTATACTAAAATACTGTCGGAAGTTTGCCGCTGCAGTAAATGAGTCCTAGTCTTGACTACCTATCACAGCTTACACCGATAATTCACCCCCCCCCCAAAAAAAAAAAAAAAAATTAAACGTGAAAAAAAAATTATCGGTTGATATATACATTATATGCTTCAAGGGCAAACAGGAATGTAACAGCAGGTTGCAGTGTTGCCAGTTGAGGTTTTTTAAAATTTAGATTGCTTGATTGCTGCCACTTTTTTTAAATAGTAATATTTCCTTTATTTAAAGACATTAATAAAGCGACTATTACTGTTTCAAAACAAATGACAGCAATGAAGCAATCTGAATAATAGGAATCAACAGGCAAAACTAGTACTTTAGCCATCCCGGAGTCGGAGTCGGAGTCAGAGTCGGAGTCGGATCTTTTAAAATTTCTGGAGTCAGAGTCGGAGTCGGTCATTTTTCCCACCGACTCCGCAGCCCTGCACTCAACAGATGTAATCAGGAATGTGCTAAGCCATATTTTATACTAGGAAAAGCCGGTTAGTTCTTACTGGCTTTGGCTTTGACAGCAGAACATGGCATATTCATACTTGAGGCTGCTAATCTTAACACATTCTGTTGTTTATTCGCCAGGTTCATTCAAGCTCTCTATAGTGTATGTCTTGATTATTGACATTTTCAGTGATAATTAGTTGTAATATGATAAATCATATATGCGATTGAAAACCGCTGCAAAGAGTTAAGCCCCAAGAGCCATTTGGTAGCTTTTCGAAAGCAAAATAATGGGCTACTCAACGGATGAATCTTTTAATTGTGTTTACTGAACGTGGCTTTCAATAAAAAATTTCGATTATTCGCAATCAATTTCTTTTTTCTTTTCTTTTTTTATCATTTTTAATGCGTCTGTACAACAAAGCTCCGACAATGCGGCTTGACGGAAATACTAATGTATAAAAATTTGTTAGTTAGTAAACTGAGTAAATTTATTTCATTTTTCAATCGAAGTGCATAAGCGTCAAATGATGAGCAAGATGAATTGCCCGATGGAGGTTAATGGGGCACGGCAAAACAGACACATGTTAAAATACGATACTTTTAAACTTCTGAAATTACATAAGATAACATGATAATTTCAAGCTGCTGCAATTACATAAGTTAACACGATAATTTTAATCTACTGCAATTATATAACATAATACGATGACCTATTATCGTATGGTACATTCCGTTTTTTAATGCATATGGCAACCGGTGCGTCGCATGATAGTTAATATGTTAACCATATCTCTTAATTAAATGAAATAAAATATATTAATGAACTGTAACATATATTCTAGAACGCACTTAAAGATTATATCTGCGATGAACCGGCGTACAACGTCTTTATTTCTGCATCAATTAATAAAGTTCATTAACATGAATTCCGTTTCACACGCTTTCAAGAAAAAATAAAATAAAAGGTTACATCACACCCATAACTCATTAACTCAAAGTTCGTTAACTTTAAATGATAATGAGGGAGCTCGGCAATGAATTTGAAATCTGATTAATTAAAACTATGACTTTGAAAATAACATTCAGTGGCCTTTTGCACTTTTTATGTCATCATTAATCAAGTTATCTTGTAAACCCATCTATGCATATTTGATTGCTGAGATAAATTAATGAAACGTTGTTACTAACAAAGATTTATTTGTAGCATTCTGAGAATCATTATCAAAACGAAATTAAATGCTAATTCTGTTTAATGGTACTTACTTCTAAGTTTCAAGGTCTCGCACAACACAGAAATCTAAATAAAATCCTTACATCCTAAATTACATACGAATACACTGCAAAAAAAATTGTTGATTTTACAGTATAATACTGGCACCCCAGCTGCCAGTATTATACCGTAAAATTAACAGTAATAAACAGTAAAATAAACGCGGTAGCGTATAACTGCTTATTTTACTGTTTATTACTGTTAATTTTACGGTTTAATACTGGCAGATGGGGTGCTAGTATTATACTGTAAAATCAACAATTTTTTGTTGTTGTTGTTGCAGTGTACAAATGCATGAAAACATAACAGAAAACACTCTTAAAGAAAAGCATCTAATTTCAGCTATTATATAATCAATAGAATTTGAGATGTCGATATCAATTACAGTAGTAAAATATTTTGAGAACATTTAAACATACAATGCATGTCTGTTTAAAAACTAAATATATTTAAAACTTGAAAACAACACAGAAACTAAAAATTTTCTGTCTGCTGGTGGAATTCTCCTGCTAATATCTTCATGTGTATGTCTCAGATAGAAATTATACAACCAAACATTCTTTAGTATAAAACTTCAAATATAACTTTCCTAGATTCTTTAATATATTGAACAGGTATTTTTTTTTTGATAATTTTGATTTGTGCATGAAAAATATGAAAGTTGTTGTTGTTGTTGTTGTTGTTGTTTGTTTGTTTGTTTTGTTTTGCACCGTTGTATAAAAGAATTCAATTGCATTGTCTACAAACTTTGCTTGTTTAAAGTGTATGTTGTCATGATACATTTTTCAAAATTTCATAAATTATTTGTTACTTAATTGAAAATTATTCTAGTGAAGCAACGCAGTTCGGTTCTAAGGTCACGAAATTTTATTATAACATAATATATGCTACAAAACTCACTGTAGTCGATAAATTATCCGAATTACGTAATATTTCTTATGCTTGCATTCAATATTTGAAATGATCATTGTGTATATGTTAGCTTCTTTCAAACTGCGTATTCATAACTATACTTATATTAAATGTAAATTAAAGTATATATATGCCTTTAGAACGTCAATTTTGATAAAAATGTCAGTGTTCTGTTTATTATTATTATTATTATACAATATTAATATTTTTCTTTCGATTTTCTCTGAAATTTTGTTTTTATCTTATTAAGAAAAAAAATTACAGCTATTTAAAGGCTGTCACAGATAAATTTTGAAACCGAAAGAATGTAAAATTGTGTTAAAATAATTGTCATAACTCAAAAAATAATAGTTCAATTACGACAAAAATTTTAAATTCTGTTTTAAATATATATATTTTTTTTTAAGTAGACTATTCTTATTCTGATTTATTGAAAAAATTATGAGTTACAGCGTTTTGATTTATAAATTATTAACTTTTTTCAAGACTTTTCAACGTTTTTTGTCTTTTTATACCTATAACATTTAAAATATCCATGTTATTGTCCTAAAAAAAGTCTAGTTCCTGTATGACATTATTAGAATTATTATGGTATTCATAAAATGTATTTATATTTAATAGTTTTAAATTTAAATAATTTTAAATTTAAATAGTTTTAAGAAAATAGCAACTTTTCGGGTAATTTTATTCTGTTTTTTTTTAAACATTTAAAAACAAAATGCCGCGCATGCGCGGTAGCGTATTACTGCTTATTTTACTGTTTATTACTGTTAATTTTATGGTATAATACTGTTAGCTGGCATGCCAGTATTATACTGTAAAATCAACACTTTTTTCTTTTTGCAGTGCATCCTCACTTTTGGCACCGAACAAACAGATAAAAATAAGTGCGAAAAATACGCGAGTGAGTACGGTAACTGTTTTACCTGTAAAACTTCTTTTACAGTAGGGAAATAATATTTGCGGGAAAAATTAGCTTCAAGTTTTAGAAACAGAAACCTTATCATAAATTCGGATCCTTATCCAGTACATTCTTCGAACTTATTTGACCCTCCTAAAATAAACGTGATTGCTTATGCCTCTTCATTTGATTAATTTAATCTTTCAAATTTTATACAAATCAAATCATTTACTGAAAATAACACTTCCAAATTTAGGAGAAAAAAAATTAAAGGGATGTTTATGCGATTAATTGAACGATTAAGAACGTTATAAATGTCGAAATTTATTAAGGCATATTCAACGGTAATAACAAATAAGTTACTATTTTATAATGACAAGGTAGATATTGTTTTCGTTTATTGAAAAAGCATTGTTAACAAAAATTATGGGATACACCGATTTCGGAAGATTCTTCAATTTAAATATGCATTGTTAAATTTTAGTTGAATCAGAATAATGAAGATTCCTCATTTGGAAAATTTTTCGTTAGCGGACACAGCACCCGCTGTGACTTAAATTTGTTGAAAAAGTGTTGTTGTATGTATTGTATGTAATTTATGTATTGTAATTTGTTGCATGTAAATATGAATGTATGCTGAATTAGTTGCAAGATGGATGTAAGTGGATTTGTTGTAGTAAGATCTTGCATGATCTCGATTGAATTTAGCTTTTAATTTTTTCCTGAAGCGATCTTCCGTGATCGGATCTACTATCGTTTCGGTAAGTAACTGAATTCAAGGGCCTCCGATTCCACCGCGCGGCACCGGTTCCACGATGTAGTTGTCGGCGGTGAGAAAAATTGTAAATCTAAATTCAATAAGTTTAAGACATCAACCAGCGGTCTCAGGCGGGCCGCAACATTTAATACATCGGACAACCACGGCGGCTTCGAGATCATTATATAGCTCTAGAGAACTCTATGTAAGAATTTAATATAAGTATGTAAGTAATCCATTAAATATGTAGATAAAAAAGCATTAAAGGAGGGGGGTAATTAAAAAAATTAACAACCATTTATTAATTTTGCCACTATATGACATGTAAATAAATTTGCAAACCTAAAGGATGCTTAAAGACATATACAGAGAAACTAAGATGAATGTCTTACAGTTAAGTGTATAAAATATTTTATTTTATTTTTTATGAAATGAATACAATATTGTGCTGTTTGTAGTAAAACGTCTTTCCGTTGGAAGTTTTTGACAAAATATTTCACCTTTTTTTTTTTTTTTTCACTGTGTGTGTATATATATATATGTGTGTGTGTGTGTGTGTGTGGTAATTGAAAGGTAACAATGAGACGTAAAAGCAACAATTGTCTGTACTCAATGAAATAATAATAATCACGAGCCGCGATAAATGCGAGCTTAAATATGAGTTCACTCTATGCAAGAATGAAAGCGCGCAAGCATGAACGAGAGTTCCATAGATTTGAGCCATAGCAGTTGGTTTATTTTTAACGCAATGCTCAAGGAAGCTTGTAAAGTACACTGCAAAAAAAAAAAAAATAAATAAATAAATAAATAAATAAATAAATAAATAAATAAAACTTTTTTGTATTCTTACTCAGTTACAAGAAAATCTGTAAGAATGACTAAAAAACAGCTAGCAACATTACTAGAAAACAGCTAGCAATGATTCCGGTTTATAGTATCGCTTACTAAAAAAATCTGTGGAATACAAATATACTAAAAAAAATTTAGTAACCTCAGGATTTTTTTTTACAGTGTATGTATTTATTGAAATACGGAAGTTGTTCTCGTTCATAAATATTAATCCAGTTATATACACTGGCCTCCAAAAGTTAAGGTACAACCGGTTTTTTGCGTCTAATTTGCAAATGAATGAATATAGAAACAACAAATTTGGAGGAAATGTGCGCTAAACTGTTATTTATTAAATGCGACATAGAAATTTACTTAAGTTAAACGTATAAATGAAATTACAACAAAAAAGCACACATGGTGGAAAATTCCATTCTTGGAGAAATCAGTACATCGCAGTATTATGCAGTAAAATGTGACAGAAACATTAAAAAACTGGTTCTAATACGGAATATGTCCAACCCGGATTTGAATGCATTGGCGGCATCGACTGTCCATGCTCTCAATTAAATTGTCGGACACCGAAATAGGTAACGCTGACCAGACTTGGAGTAAGCCTTGTTCTAGCTCATTTAATGACCTTGGAGGAGGACTTAAAGCCGCAACCTGTCTTCCAAGATAGTCCCAAAGATGTTCTATCGGATTCAAGTCTGGAGAGTGAGCTGGCCATTCCATTCTCTCCAAACCGTGATCCTCAAGATAATCCTCAACAACCACAGCTCAGTGTGGTCTCGCATTATCATCCATTAGAATGAAACCATTGCCAATAGCACCGGCATATGGGTGCACATATGAATCAAGGATCTCATCCCGATATTTCGCACCAGTCACAGTTCCTCCATGGAACACATGCAGGTCAGTGTGGCCTCCGAATGAAATCCCTGTCCAAACCATGATTCCACCGTTTCTGTACATGTGTGTTTCTTCAGTGTTTGATTGATGGTATCGAGTCCATTGTTCTCTCCAGATCAGACGTCCTGAATCGCTCTCCAGTGTGAATCTGGACTCGTCTGTGAAGAGTACAGAAGCCCACTGTTGTCTGGTCCAGGAAACATGTTCTCTTGCCCAACATAAGCGGGCCCTTCTCTATCGTCTGTTGAGAGGGACACACACAACTGGTCGCCTTGCATAGAGACCTGCATTGTGAAGACGTATTCGCACCGTAGTAGCGGAGATTCTTCTCACTGATGCTGCAAAGTGGTCTGCAATGAGTTACGGCACAGTAGTGTGTCTTCTCGTTCGGGCCGAAAGAGCTAGAAACCGGTCTTCTGCAGGTGTCGTAACACGCGGGCGGCCTGGAACCGTCCGGACACAGAATCTTCGGATTCATACTGATCCCAGAGTCGTTGGACTACACTGCGAGACACATTGAGCCATCTAGCAGCATCGGCCTGTGACAACCCCATTTCCACCCATCCTACCGCCCGCCACCTTAATGAATCGGGCAAACGACCTCTTCTAGACAATTCTAGACTCTACTGGCTGTTTTGAACAAAACTGACAACAATAGTTCGAATACAACAAAACTTACACGCGAAATTACGGTAGCTCCGTAATTGCATATTTTTCTCTCATTCACAAATACCTATTCTTTTCTATAAAAAAAAAAAGTGGTAGCTGTAATTTTTGCGTAAGTTTTTTTAAAGCTTATTATTGTCATTCATATAAACTATGAAGTTTAATCTGACTGCCATTTTTTGTCTGGTGAGCTTCGAAAAACATGTTGTACCTTAACCTTTGGAGGCCAGTGTTATTTGCATTTGAATCTTCAGTTGTATATAGTGTTGTTTTATTAAAACTTGTTGTTCATATTTATATTTGAAGAATATTCTGTTGTGTTAAAACTAACATATTAATTATCATAATCTCCCCCCCCCCCCCACATCCACATATATATATATTTCTTTTACGGCATGTGAATGAGTTAGTTTGAAAATGTAAAAGAAAAGGATTGTTTTTTCTTATTCTTCAGGATGGCTGAACTATTTAAAAAACAGTTCGAATTTCACTTAAAAAGTGAAAAACTGCCATTTTTATGTAAAATATTTAGATATTGTACCTTTTGTCGTTTAATAAACTGTTTTAACAACTCTGAACCAAAATAAATATGTAACTGTTTTTTTTAATAAACAGTAAATGATTCAAAATAATGGGGTTTTAATTTTTTTAACACTTCCCAAAAATGTTTACGACTTCAAGTCGTCTGTGGCCACCCGCGTTCTAACTTTCGTAAATTAGCTTGGATTTCTGTATAATCAATATATGTTATTTAGGTTTATTTTGGTATGTTCCCTGTTGATAATGAAGTGTTTAGCAGTTATAATTTGTTTATAAGGATACTGAAAAATATTCGGACACATTATGGTTTATGAGAACTACAGGTGATCTCTAATTATTTGAAGTAGCTAGTATTGATGTTACATTATTTCAAACACTAGCCGCCACTGGCGACCAGTTTGGTCTCCCTTAAATGTATATTAAGCATTGTAACACGCTACTTTTATTCATAATTTAATTTTTTCTCTCTTAATTCTTCGCCAAATCGAAATATTCTAATACACAAATCAAGAACTTTTGCGATCACGGTAGCATTTTGCACATTTTTTGCTATTAATGATATCCACATTTACACTGAACCATATTGTTGCTAATTTTTTTTTGTTTCTCTCTAACTTAGGCTGTAGACTCGATTACGGAAGATTAGATAATCTATCATTATTCTCATCTAAAACGTCTTGAATAATATGCCATAATCGGGCTTCATATTATTACACGTAATTTTTGAGTATAGTTTGGTGAAACATTGAACTTTTGGAAGCCAGTTTTGATAATCCCATTCCCTTTTTAAACCGCAAACCGGCGTTTTCGGCTATATTTTGCTTCGTATGGCAACCCAGTAGAGCAGATTCCGTATTCCGTATGTTTTATAATAAATTAAATATTCTGTGTTTTATAATAAATTAATCATTGTGTGTGTTTTATAATAAAATTGTGTGTTTAATATAAAATGGTACTTTTCCGTTATACGAACACCATGCCAAAATGTATGTTAATGCCTAGAGTAATGTAAATGTATGTATGTAAATGTATGCTTGGCGACAATGGTGTCCGTATAACGGAAAAGTACCTATAAAATAAACTATTTTGTAATAAAAAAAAATCCCTGACGGCTCGGCCTACAGGCACAGGTAGATTTCGAAGACGCAGACCGTGGGGCGCTTGTTTGTTGGGAATTGCGGAAGAAATGACCTTTTTGCGATGATGCTGCAGTTGGAACCGCCTACTTCGAAACCAAACTTGTTTGCAAGCGGAGCCAGCAAGGATTTTTTTTTTCTTTTGCTATAAGAGTTGGTCCTATAAAAAAATGTCAATATAAAAGTTTTAGATAATACTAAGGGGATTAATAATAAATTTACGCGGATTTGATATCTTGTGAATTGACGAAGCTATGATTTTTTTTCTTCTAACCCCCCCCTTTTTCCCCCCCTAGGGGCCATTTTTAATTATATCAAAAATCTGTCATACATAAATTTTCGGCCCTTCTCCTAGAAGTAATAATAACTTCAAACGGATTCGATACGTATCATAATTAAGAAATTATGGGTTTTTTTCTGTTTTCACACAAAGTCCCCCCCCCCCCTTTGGTTCGATTTTGCCCATTAACGAACTTGACCGAGATTTTATGCCCTTGATTTTATGTATCAGTTTCGAAAAGATGCAGGAGTTGGAACCGCCTACTTCGAAAAATAACTTGTTTGCAGGCGGAGCCGGCAGGGATTTTTTTTGTTTTTAATTTTTTTTTTTTTGCTATAACGGTTGGTCCTATAAAAAACTTATCAATATAAAAGTTTTAGATAATACTAAGGGGATTAATAATAAATTTACGTGGATTTGATATCTTGTGAATTGACGAAGCTATGATTTTTTTCTTCTAAACCCCCCCCCCTTCCCCCCCCTTGGGGCCATTTTTAATTATATCAAAAATCTGTCATGCATACATTTTCGGCCCTTCTCCTAGAAGTAATAATAACTTTAAACGGATTCGATACGTACAATAATAAAGAAATTATGAGGGTTTTTCTGTTTTCACTAAAAGCCCCCCCCCCCCTTGGTTTGATTTTGCCTATTAACGAACTTGACCGAGATTTTATGACCCTTGATTTTATGTATCAGTTTGGAAGAGATTTATGCAGAATTTTTCCAGTTATCGTGGTCAGAAAAAAGTGACATAGATAGATAGATAGATAGATAGATAGATAGATAGATAGATAGATAGATAGATAGATAGATAGATAGATAGATAAAGTTTTGAACTGGGGGTGGTTTTGGGTTCTGGGAGTCATGATCGGCGTAGATCTGCAAAAAAATTTCAAAATTTCCAACTTAGGTGAGAATGTAATAGGTAGTATTTCTTACGAAATCTACCTAATAAAAGTAACATGCTGTTTCAGAAATCTCTAACAGGTACCTGAAAATGGGGTTTTCTCGCCAAAATGGCACAAAACAAAAATCTCGCCAACCCCGGTTCGTTTGCGACAGTTGTTCCACTTTGGATTTTAAAATCAAAGTATCGTTTCTAATGCCCACGCGAAAAATAAAAGCAGGTTTTGTCGATTTTAAAAATGCTATTGGCGAGATTTGCGCCCAAATAACATAAAAGTACATAATGATGTTATTTATTTTATAAATGTATATTAAATTACTATTTTGAACGCGATTGGTTATTAATAATGGAAAATATGATTGACGATTAACAATCATTTTCGGTGATCTCTCTTTCTGGCACGTATAATACATAAATACCAAATTAACTGACAATTCGTTTCGAAATTTGATTCATTAAATATTATTACATGAGTTGTATTTGTTTACATTCAACTTACGTCAAGAAAAGATTCGGAAGGAAGTTCAGTTGTATAAGCACTTCATCAAACGGAATTATGGTAAACTTTAATTGTCTGACAGGTCCTGGTGCGAATTATTTTTTTGACACCAGGCAGCGCTCCAAAAAATCATTCACGGAAAACTTACTTTACGAACGATTATCTCCATGGTTTAATGGTTTAATAATTTAAACCTTCACGACGAATGAATCTTTTTTTTTTTTTTTTTTTTGTTTACTTTCATAGATAGAGAGTTTGAACTGCGAAGCTAATTTCAACTGAAGTTATTGCAGAATATATACATAATTGAACATAAGTCATCTCTCAAATATTAATTTATTTTGAACGATCTTTCTAAAAATGTAACTTTTATGCAATTTTATTCGAAAAATAATTTTGAATAAAAATGGCCGCCTGGCATATGAAAAAGCGATGCGGCATCCCGGAACTGTTGATGACAGTCACATGACTTACGGTTTTATTATAGAGATTACGAAATTGATATGCATTGTTGATACAACATGTTTCTTATACAAAATACTGCGCATAGCATTTATTGTTCATTTATA
This sequence comes from Maratus michaelseni, assembly GCA_963931845.1. Classification (NCBI taxonomy): domain Eukaryota; kingdom Metazoa; phylum Arthropoda; class Arachnida; order Araneae; family Salticidae; genus Maratus; species Maratus michaelseni. The sequence continues at coordinate 163,725,192 of OZ007591.1, forward strand.
GAGACACATAAACGAATTTATAATAATTGTTTGAAATGCGAATTTTTAAATTTGTATAAGTAATTGTGTATAACATTCTCAGTGTATAAAATTAAAACATGTAACATTTAATGTTTTTTAGAAGTCGAAACAAAAGAATTCAAATACATTATCGTCTATAAGCAATAATTTCAGCAATTCCCATTTCAATTGCGTTATACAATTTGAAGCTCATTAAATTTTAGTATATTATATATGGTATGTTGTTTAAATTCTATAGATTAATTACAAGGTATTCCCAAAGAAATTCGAATTAGTTAACTTCTATGGGAGGGAATTGCTAAAAGCACGTTTTAACAATTTTACATGTTTTTCATCGGAACTAAATTTAACCATATTGCGTGATGTGAACATAATATAAATAAATTCATATAGTACAACACTGCACAAAAGCATATGGATGCAATGTTGTTTATTGATGATAATTAACAAAGAAGCATTTGCTCTTGTATTATGAGTTTTACGGCTACATTCAATTTTAGTGCACTATATGGTATGAATGTATGAATAAAAATCTATAGATCATACACAGAATGTAATATATTATATATATATATATATATATATATATAGATAGATAGATAGATAGATAGATAGATAGACAGATAGATAGATAGATATAGAGAGAAAGAGAGAGAAATACATGTCTGTGAATAGTGATTTCTGAAAATGAGTTCTCAGCTGCGTTTTCTAATTTTTACACTCTTTTTATTAACTTTGCTTGTTGTCTGTGCGGATGTCTGGGTCGAACCTTGCAATTGATTTTTGAACCCACTTCCATCGTACCGATTTTCTTTAAATGTTTTCACATTGTTTATAACAATGCAACATTCGTGTATTTTAAAAGCTGTGCCTCAACAGGGGGAGGGTCCAGAGAAAAAAAAAGTCTTTTTTGATAGAAATCATATGTAACGAACCAATTTTACTCAAATGTTCCTTGTCGATGACAAAGCAATATTCATCTATTGTCAGGGGCGTACTTCATCAAGGGTAAGTTCCAAGAGCGAAAACATTCCTTTACGATTTTGGTTAAAATCAAACCTCTAACGAACCGATTTTGCTCAAATGTTACGTACAAATTCATTGTCGATGGCAAAAAAATATTCATGTAATTCTGAGCGCTGTACTTAATCAAGGATAGGTTCCAAGAGCAAAAACATTCCTTTACGATTTTGGTTAAAATCAAACCTCTAACGAACCGATTTTGCTCAAATTTTACGTACAAATTCATTGTCGATGGCAAAGAAATATTCATGTAATTGTCAGCGCTGTACTTAATCAAGGATAGGTTCCAAGAGCAAAAACATTCCTTTAAGATTTTGGTTAAAATCAAATTTCTAACAAGCCGATTTTGCTCATTGTTGATTACAAAACAATATTTTAATTTATAATTCTTGTTTTATTTAGATATATCTTTTCATCGTATATGAATGAAAACGAAGTTTCATAACAATATTCTGATAGTGTTGGAAGGTGTTTCATAATCTTTGCGTGATGCATGATTTTTCTTTCTAGTTTTAATTTAAAACAAAGTAAATGAATACTAAATTGCAATCAAGCGTTCGCCTTGCTGTTAAAGTAAATATTTTAAGTACCATCGTGATGATGAACTTGTTGAAAATAATAATGTAAATTAATACCGTAACCGTGGTGAAATTTCAAGGTCTGGGTTACGTAAATATCGGCCAATAATCGCCAAAGTAATTACTAGTTCATTAACTCAGTTTCTCTGCGTATGAAAAACTGAGATAAGATGGGAAAGTAATAAAAATGGAATGACTTCTAATGACCGATAAAAGGTGCGAATTAATGAAGAACATGTGATCCAATTTCGCAGATATATTTTCAGTTGCGTTAAAATTGGAAATTAAGAAAGAAATGCAGAATGTCAAAAATGTCAAAAAATTGCCACAAAACGGGAAAAAACTCTAAAAATTGCATAAAAAATTCGAGAAAATTAAAAAAAAAATGGTATACGAATTCCGTATAAAATTTATTGAAAAGAGGATAAAATCTACTGTATTGGGCTGAAAGATTGAAACTACATCCGTTTTACTAATGTGGAAAAATCGCCTCGGAACACGAAAAAAACGCTACAAGTCGCATAAAACATTAAATTAAAAAAGCTAATAAAAAATTAAAAACTGGCTTCGAGGTGCATAACTTCAGGCACACAGGTATTGTGCTGTCTTCTAAAAAACCCATTTTTAAAATTTTTCTCTATATAAAGTCTAATAAAGAATTTTAAAAAATTAAACATGGCTAAATTTGTATAGCTTGTTCTGACTAAGATTTTAAGGCTGGGCATTTTTCATTTTATCACTTTATTACAAAATGGCAGCCAATTAAGCGAGAATTTGAAAAAAAAAAACCACTTTTTCAAAAATTAACCCATGTTACCTGAAAAAAAAAAAAAAAACCCACACCTAACTTAATCAGCTGAAAATGAAGCATTTTATTACTTACTAGCAAGCTACGCCCGCTGCGCTGGTCGGTTTCTACAAATGAACCTTGAATCAAACAAAATATATCGTTTAATTTGACCCTGTATTTGAAAGCAATCTGCATATTTACCTGGAATATCCTTCCCCATTACTGAAAAATGACGTGATTGCGTTATTATATTTTCTAATGTGCAGTCAAAATTTTAGCTGTTAAGAACCAACTCTTTTATTTGGTCATTTACAGTTAGCGTTTGCTAAAGGATGATAAAACTATATGCAATATACTAAAACCATCACTAAAAATTATCGAACTAACAATGCAAACAAATTAACTAACAAAATCCACTCAGTAGAAGTTTTTATAAACGCTAATCATTATGATAATCGGGTTCATCTGATTATAGAACTTTTCCACATAATTCTAAAACTAACAGAACGATATAAAATATACTAAAACCATCTTTACAAATTATCTACTTAACAATGCAAGTCGCAAAAAATACGCCCAGTAAAAACTTTCAAAAAGGCTAATCTTTCGGAATTGTGTTCACCTGACTATATAACCTTCACACATAACTGTTTGACTAAGCAACGTAGAACAATATGTAAGTACATTAAAACCATTCCTGAAATAGCACCTAACTAACAATACAATTCTCATCAAAATCCGTCCAGTAGAAATTTTTCAGAAGGCTAATCTTTCACAATCTGAATCAAATATTGAAAAGGCTAACATTTGATAAAAAAATGGTCGCCCGATTTTCGATTTATATAAGTTTTATATAATAAAACTTTCCCTAGAAAATTATCTAACAGTGTAGGTTCCATCGAAATCCATTCGGCAAAATCTTTTTAAAAGGCTAATTTTTCATAATCGGATTGATCTGATTATAGAACTTCCCAGAATAATTCTATAACTAAGCTACGTAGAACGATATGTTATACAATAAAACCTTCCCTGAAAAATTATCTTACAGTTTAAGTTCTACGAAAATCCATTCATCAGAACTCGAGTTATAAGCAGCCGGAACGAAATTTCATATATGTAGAAGTAAATAAAAGTATACCATTAATATAGTTTGCATTTGAATTAAAAAAAGGGTACTTTTCGGTTAGCCAGGCGCCAGTGATATATGTATATAATATATTCATACATAAGTGTTTATATATGTATATATATACATGTATTTGCATAGATATATGTGTGTGTATACATGTATATATATATCACTGGCGCCCGGCTAACCGAAAAGTATAAAAAAAAAAAAACTGCAAAAATGCAGTTGTACATTTGAAAAAAAAAACACCATTTGGCCTAAAATCTCTCATCAAAACTGTTTTTCTTTTTTTTTTCTTTTCTTTCTTTTTTTAAAAATAAAATTAGTAAGTTTTTTCTTTTATTTTTCCAGATGTATAGCCATTTCAATTCTTTCTGCAACAAAAAAAGACACCTTTTGGCTTAAAATCAAATTGTTTGGGGTCAAAAGTAAAATCAACATCGCCAAAAACAAAAGATAAATCGCCAAATATTACAATCTTGCCCCATGAATAATTTTTTAAGTATTATGAACATTCCCAATCATGTTTAAATTAAATATTTTCGTTTTATAATATTCTCTCATCAAAACTCTTTTTTTTTTCTTCTTTCTCTTTCTTTTTTCTTTTTTTTTAAAATAAAATTAGCAACAGTTTTTCTTTTATTTATCGAGATGTATAGCCTTTTCATTTCTTTCTGCAACAGTAATGATCGCCAAAAAATTAGCAATGGTAACCTTTTTGGCCAAAATAACAGAACTTTCTATCATAATTCTATAACTAATATACGTAGAACGGTGTGTTATATACTAAAACCTCCCCTGAAAAATTATCTCTCGAACAGTGTAAGTTCCATCAAAATCCATTCGGCAGAACTCGAGTTATAAAGGAACGGAACGAAATTTCCGTTTGTGTTTTATATATATAGTAGATTAATGGTTTAACATAAAATAATAATAATAATAATAATGTATAGATCATTCTAAAATTCTATTATAACAAAAAAATCTGTAAAAATGAAGCTCATGTTTAGCCAGAATTCTGCAACTGTTAATTTAAATTCTTTTAAAACTAAATAAGCAATCCTTAGGTATTTTTAACTATTTTTATTATTTTAAATGGGGCAGAAAAACAGAACAAAACAAAAAATATGACTTTAGTGAAATATTTTATGTAGTACTAGGGTGGGGTTTTTTTTTAGGAAACATTTCACTGTGGGTATTTTTAAAGAACAGCACAATACCTTCCCGCCAAACCTTGTAGCGTTGCGTCCAGCGGTCTCTTCAGAACATAGCACACACACACATATAAAGAAACTTCTATCTTTATTATTATAGAGGGTTTATAGAAATAAAAAAGGTTTTTTAAATTGTATAAAACAGTTACTAAAGTTTTAATATTGTACAACAAAATTTATCTTGCAAAACTAGTTTTGGAACGATTGAGATGTCCAGGTTGCATATTTTTGAGTCGTTATTTCTACTTTACACTGCTTATTACATTGTCTCTAAATTATATCTGAAAATATATATATATATATATATATATATATATATATATATATATCTCTTTGGAGATTTATGTAGAATAGAACTTGATATGTTTTTTGAAATTCATAGATATTATAATTATATATATATATATATATATATATATTAATCTGCCAACTCCCATTATTGCTATAAGCTTGGATCTAAATTGAAAACAAGTTATACCTCTAATAAATAATAAATAATATTTTTAGTTATAAAATGTTATTTAAGTACATAATTAACATGTAATATTATGTCACATGGCGGTAGTCAGTGCTGTTTTAATAAGAAATTTATGGCATTATAACTATGGGAGTAATCTGGCGGGGGAAAGGCGGCACATTCTCCAGCAGTTTTTAAGAGCAGAGGCAAGAGTACGTTTTGCCCCTCCCGTTTTATGTACTGTTTTATGGTTAAAGCCTAGTTTTGTATTTCAGTTTTCCTTGTATTTTATTATTATTATTTATTTATTTATTTAACAATTTATGTATTACCTTGGGTGTGAACTGAATAAATATTGTATTATTCAAAATACCCAGAATTAACGTCTTCACGTCCATGGCAGTAATTTCTGTCTTTGTCTTAACAAAATCTGTAATGCAGCCAGGGTTTAAGTAAAAATATTTTCCTTGCTCTTTTTATTTCCAGAAAAGTGGAATCTATTTTCTGTTTTCGATTCTATTCTAGGGTTGTTTACATGCCACGTGTGATATAAGATATCTTGACTTTCATTACTGTCCCCCTTTTTTAAGATAAAGTAACTTTGGGAGAATATGAATACAACAACTTCCTGACCCCATGGGCGTACCCCCCCCCCCTACCTCGAAATTGTCGAAAGTGACGTTTAAAAAATGTGCTGATATTGATTTTTTGCATAAATTTGTAACTTTTTTTCTGTCATACAGCGGACTAGCCATTCTCGTTAATCCCATGTACACCACAGCGTATCCAAAGAGGGGGGAAAGGGCTGATGGGGTATAGTCCCGCATCGAAAAACTCGAAAATGAAATTAATTAAAAGTGCTTATTTTTTTCCTTTCTGTTTGAGATAAATTTATAATTGTTTTCCCTCTCATACAACGGACTAGGCCCTCATTCAAGAGTGCGAAAGGGGACTGATATAGAGGTATATGTAGGGCAGAGGTTCCCAAAGTGTGCTCCGCGGAGCCCTTGGGGCTCCGCCTACACTTTTCAGGGGCTCCGCGGCGTTCCAGGAAAACAAAAAAAACATGAAAGAAATTAGCACATTGCAAGGGAAATTATTTTTTAATTATGTAGGAATTTGTGCGTGTGTCAAAAATAAATAAATCTATCACTGGGTTAAAAAATACTATACTATATTTTTTTAAATATATAAAAATTTGCATTATACATGTATCCGTTTTCTATATAATATTTTTGGTTTGAACTACTTTATTTTATGTTTCTGCATTTAATGTGTTTTAAAAGTTTGATTCAGTATAAGCTACAAGAAATAGTTATCTGAATCGAATGCACAACGTGAATCGAAAGAGCAAAGGCACGCCAGTGCTGTTATCTCTGCTTGCCGAAGAAAAGGGAGAACAGTTTTGTTCTTTTGAGCTCTGCCTATTAGTATGTTTATAGTTAGTTCTTTTTTGCTTAGTAACCAGGTTCTAACTTGAATGATGAAGTAAGTGTGTCTCACATGAAGTAAGTGTGTCTCACATTGTTTATTTTCTTTCGGTTTACTCTTTGCGATCTTTAAAATGAGGTATTTTATACTCCTTTGTTTGATATATATACTGAATGTTAGTTAAGCTTTGACTGTTTCAGTGATAGACTTATATTTCGTTAACCCTTTCGCGACGAGCGTCTTTTAAAGAATTTTTAATCTGTTTCAAATGAGAAATTTTCACCTAATTGAATCGCAAAAATGCTATGACTAGATAAGAAAAACTTTACAAAAAAAAAAAGTAACTGGTGGGAATAATCGAGGATTCTGAGCATCTTATGCGTCACGTATTCGTGTCGCTCGTCCCCAAGGGGTTAATATTTTAATTTAAGTGGTTTAATCTCAAATTTCATGTTCTATTTCAGTTTAAAATTCAAAACTGCTTCAATTTATTTTTTTAACCTACTCCTTTTTTCAAAAGTTGTAATTAATTTTGACAGCCTGTGGCTAAGATGCTTTACACTCACGCAGAAAAAAAAATTAATCGGTTAAAAAAAGGAAAAAGTCGCCAAATTTAGGGGATTTTTTCCTTTAATGGCAACCTAGCCATTGTATTAAGTTATTCGTTTGGCGCAGTCTTGAAAATCGTGCCAACCAAAAAGTCGCCAAACTTTTGTTTACATGTTTGCGTGAGTGTAAAGCATCAGTTCCCACCCTGTTCGCGAAAATGGAACATAATTATTTACGAAATAAATATTTATTTTTATTTTCATAATTGCATGGGCTGTAAATTATGTTTTATTATTAAAATTTGTAGTCAAATTACTCTTGTAACTTATAATTTATTCCAAAAAATTTTTACTGTAATATTTAGTGTTTTTATTTTAACTTTACATCTTGTATCACTTAACAACCCATCCATTATTATTTTGTTTTAACTAGGGGGCTTAGCCCCTACTCGCTAGCGTTCACCAACCACCGTGTATTGCGAAGCAATTCATATTAAGACCACTATACGCAGTCCCAGTTCACTTCGCTCTTTCGTCCCTTTTTGGTTTGCAGCAATTCTCGCCGGAATAAGTACTACCATAAATCATTTTAACATAGGAAATTGACAAATTTTTTAATGTAAAAAAAGTAATTGAAAACACAATTAAAAATGTATTCATTTAGTTGGTGCTACCAATGGGCATAAATCATTTAAATATTATGAAAAGAGGATCTTAGAAACATATAATATTGTACATCACTGCTTAAATTCATTAAAAAAACACTACGTGATAGGAAGATAGTTTCTATACCGGGTGATTATAATTAAAGTTACGATTTCAAAAATCGATAATTTTAAAACTACTGGTCAGAATGACTTGATATTTTAGCAGAACAATCGTGAGGCAATGGAATTTTGTTTGGCGAAGGAAAAAAAATAGTTCCAAATTGTGCCGATAGATGGCGTTGTCAGGGTAATGTCAGGGGAAAGACCAAAAATGTATTCTTGAACCCTTTCCGGCGCGGAGTAAATTTGTTTACAAAATGATGAAATAATAGACTGACACCGGAATTTACAAACGAATCCATTAGTAAAAAGAAACTTGCTTATTTTTCTGGTTCTTAATGAAAGGAAAATTTTAATTAAATACCGGGTGACTATAATTAAAGTTACGATTTCAAAAATCTATAATTTTAATTAAAACTACTGGTCAGATTGACTTGATATTTTAGCAGAACAATCGTGAGGCAATGGAATTTTGTTTGGCGAAGGAAAAAAAAAAGTTTCAAAATGTGCCCATAGATGGCGCTGTCTGGGTTCACATTGTCTGAAGATATGCAAATTACTAATACGTGACATGCGCACCGCAGACATAGCAACCATAAAAATGCAGAGCAGCAGCTCTTTGCCTGAATGCTTCATCATGACTCTGACTATGAAGGATCGCGCTCTGCTCTTGAAGCTTTTTTATAAGAACGATGACTGTGCACTTACAGCTATTAGGAAGTTTCGGACATTAAAATCCATAAAAAAATGTCTAATAACAACAATTGGTCTGCAAAAAATGATTGCTAAATTCAAACAGACCGGTTCATTTGACGTTAAACGGGGTAGAGGAAGGAAACCAGTTTCAGCTGCGGCAGTGGAAGATGTGGCTACAGCATTACAGGAACATACTGACAGTGATGCTGGAATCAGCAGTGCAAGGGGGATTGGCCGAATGCTGGATATGCCGAACAGCACGGTGCGTAAAGTCCTACGGAACGTCTTACGCTGTTATCCGTACAAGATAACTCATGTACAGGAGTTGCTACCTGCTGACCTGGAAGTACGTCAATCTTTTGCACTACAATTTCTTGCCCGGATGGAAGTGGACAACGGATGGCCATGGAACATTCTGTGGTCTGACGAAGCCCACTTTCATATACGCAAAATTGCAGGATATGGGCGACCGAGAATCCGTCCCAGCTACAGCCATTACCTCTGCAGTCTGAAAAGGTCACTGTGTGGTGCGGAATAACGGCAGCGTTTATCGTCGGTCCATTTTTCTTCGAGGAGATTACACCTGCGGGTCCCGTTACCTGCACAGTTACTGGCAAGCGGTATGAAGCACTTTTGCGTAACCATGTTCTTCCGGCACTTCAACAGCGTCAGTGTGTGGATCGCATAATATTCATGCAAGATGGCGCTCCTCCGCACATTGCTACTATTGTGAAGCAGCTACTGAGTGATAATTTCGGAGATGATAGTATCATAAGCCGCCATTTTCCAACAACGTGGCCGCCACGTTCCCCCGACTTAAACCCGTGTGATTTCTGGCTTTGGGGGTACCTGAAGAATGTTGTTTACAGCGGGCGGATTCAGAATCTAGCCGACTTGAAGGCAAGCATCACACAACACACCCATTGCATTAGTACAGATACCCTCCGATCTGTTGTGGAGCATGCCGTTTTGCGCTTCCAATTAGTAGGGAACAAGGCGGAGGGCATATTGAGCAACTTATGCCTTAATAATCAGTAAGGTGTTTGTTCCATGAAGCTCTTTTTTTTTCTTTTTTTGTCATTATCGCTGTCGTCGCTGTAAACACGTAGTCTTGTCTTTTCGCTAATAAATTTTTAGTAAATCTCTGAACTCTATTTTTTTCCTTTTGGCAACATCATTCCTATGTTTAACCCTTTAACGGGCGGTGGTTACAAAAAAGGACACCCAATTTTAATTCTAAAACTGACAAACGGCACCAAGAATATTTAATTAAAATTTTCCTTTCATTAAGAACCAGAAAATAAGCAAGTTTCTTTTTACTAATGGATTCGTTTGTAAATTCCGGTGTCAGTCTATTATTTCATCATTTTGCAAACAAATTTACACCGCGCCGGAAAGGGTTCAAGAATACATTTTTGGTCTTTCCCCTGACATTACCCTGACAACGCCATCTATCGGCACAATTTGGAACTATTTTTTTTCCTTCGCCAAACAAAATTCCATTGCCTCACGATTGTTCTGCTAAAATATCAAGTCAATCTGACCAGTAGTTTTAAAATTATCGATTTTTGAAATCGTAACTTTAATTATAATCACCCGGTATATCATTAATCATTGTTTAAATTTCGTTCCACATTTTACTTTTCTAATTGATTATAGATTTTTCAAAAGCAATTATTTTTTACTTCATCAAGACAACAGCAGATGGCAGAAGGTGCAATCTAGACAGTTGATATTTTTATTCTCTCCGATTTTCGTGTGAGCGAATTTCGTAAATAAATTCTGAATAAGAGTTGATAATTAATTTGAAATTAACGATATTAGTCATAATCAGGGTTCCCGCTTACTTTTGACCAACGTTAGCAAATTGGCTAATTAGAAATAAAAAACGTTAGCCAAAAAAAAAATAGCAAAATAGATTTGTCATGAAACACTTCAAAATCGATCTTTAACCCTTTAATGTACCATTCTTTTTTTCAGTATGTTCTAAAATAACCCAAGGTTTTGTAACTACTTATAGATCAGTTATCCATCTAAATTGAACTATCTGCTACAAAAACTATTAAACATATGTACATTTTAAATGCCTTGAGCAATCAAGAAAAAATTCCAAACCCAATTTAACCCTACAGTGCATGAATTTTTCTTTTAGAATTGTGTTTTTTTATACTCATATTAAGAATTCGACACCAGAAATTTTAAGAAAGATTTTTAACCTTATTTAATAGCATATTTATGTTATTTTTACAGAATTAATATTTCTATATAAATATAGTGGTTGCAAAGAACTAGATTTATTTATTAAAAGAAAGTGTTGCCATAGAAAGTGTTGCCAATTGGCTACACTATGCACTGTAGGGTTAACTCATTAAAATGTTATGAAATAAAACTTCCAACCCATGATAACTAAGGATGTTAAGATATATTTAATGAATTCTGAAAATTGAAAATATAAACAAAAAAATATATTTCACATAAAAAAAAACTTTGTTTTTCTAGAATTCTTTGACTTTTCATTGAAGTCCATACTTCAAAGACAGTTTCAAAATTGTACTGTTGCCTATTAGGCCCGTTAACGCATACTGAAATGACATTATTCACATTTTTCATATTCATTCGATTTCTCAATTTTAGTTTTTGTTGCGTTCATTACACTGAACTCTCTTTCACAGTCCACTGAATGTAGTGGCAAGATTGCAGAAAAATACAGCATATTACCTAATTTGTACTAAAGCTGCTGCAGATCGTTTTTTCGAATGAAATTTATGGAGTCTCCTAAATTTCCTGGTTCTGCAACGAGAACTCAAAATTTTTTAAAATAATTTCCATTCTGACAATACCTCAGATAAGGAACTGCATGTATCATCCAAATGATTAGATATTAAAAATTAATTCAATTTCTTTTACGCCATAGTTTTGAAAAGTGTCCTTTAGTAACGCAAATAAGAGTATCACCTGTACTCTCGCTCTCTCACACATACACACACATTCAAAAAAGAAAAAAAATTGAACATTCGCAATTTGGCGAGTTATATCGTTCGTTTACTCGCCAAATGAAACTTTTGTCGCGATTTGGCGCAATGGCGAGTGGCAGCGAGAACCCTGGTCATAATTAAAATGAGGAATCATCCCAAACGCTTTGGATTACGTACATGTTATTTTATTTTTAATAATTTCTAGTTTGAGTTTCACTGCTCCCACTCTGGCCACCATATTGGAGGCGGAGCTGATGTTACCCAATCTGGTCTATTCATTGGTCTGAGCTCTGGTACCTACGGTTGTTGCCAAACGATAAGCTAGATATTCAGCCTTATTTCCGCGCCACGTAAGAGAAATATATATAGATTGGTCTCGCCATTGGCTAAGATTCTTATGTTATGATGCCACATTTTTCTATCAGAAATAAGACTATAGCAATTTAAATATATATATATATATATTGGTTATTTACATTTTTCATCACACTAACAATCTAAACGTTTGCTCAGGTCCACCCCTTGCTTAGACTTTTCGTCAATGAGTACTCTCCCTGATATAAATGTAACCCCACCCATATATCCCGTTTTGTTAATAAAGTTTTTTTACTAGTTGCAGTTATTTTAACATCTGTAGTTTTTAACCGTATATCTATTTTGAGGCAAAAACAATAGTGAAAGAATTTTTTTTCAAAACTTTAATTATAGCTAATTACTTCAAATCAAACGTCCAAAATAGTGAACGATGCTACACCTAACAATACAGGTTATAGGTTTTGCCACGCCCACTTATGCGCAACACTAAAACGATGATCTGCTTCTAAATGTATTTTTAAAAAATGGTTCAAAAGAAGAAGCTCAGAAGCGATTCATTTTCGTTGCATGTTTAGAAGTGCTAGAAACATAAAAAAGAATGAAATAATGTAATAACGAAATAACGTAATCGCATGATTCTATTACGGGTGGGCGTGACTAGCTAAAACGTGTTATATAATTACTCATGGGCGACTGGGTCTACGCATTTTCTTTCTTTTCGTGAGTAGCCTATTGGGATTATACAGAAGTCTCCCTTTGTAAACGAAAACTGTACAACTTAGCTTTTTTTCTGTGTGTGCGTGGTTTTCGCCATAAATAATAATAGTTTCACGTAAATCACAATGCAATGCATGACCCAGACAAGGTTACCATTTTGATCTTTAATTCCGAGTTCATACTGGAAATCTCGAAGGAATATTTTTTAATTTAAAAATGGAAGTCATTAACCCCTTAACAGTATTGTTCGAACGTAGCTCGGGTAAGAAGAGTTTGTTTGCTTCGTTACTAAAAGCTTTCAAAAATCACAATTTTTAACTTTAATTTTTACTTTATTTGGGGGACATATCTCGATTATACAAAGCAGATATTCTAATACAAAAAAGTGATTTTTATTCCATATTTTTAATTTATTGTGTCCAATAATAGTAATATTAAATAAAACTATTAAGATGTTAAATAATAGAAAATTTGATTTTCAAAATTTCTAGTATGAATTCAGAATTTCGGTATCAAGAAAAGGGCCAAACTGAGAACCATGGTCACATGTTGGAAACTACTGGTTTGGACTCTTATCTAGCAGATCTTTCTCTGCTCCATAAGCATAAAAAAAACATTAATTTGTAAACCATAGAATACCGTGGGGTTATGGGGTTCCGCCTTAGAAAATTTTCCCAAAAAGGACTCCGCGAGCCCAAAAGTTTGGGAACCACTGATGTAGGGTATAGTCCCGCATCGAAATACTCGAAAATGAAATTAATTAAAAGTGCTTATTTTTTTTTTCCTTTCTGTTTGAGATAAATTTATAATTGTTTTCCTTCTCATACAAAGGACTAGGCCCTCATTCAAGAGTGCGAAAGGGGACTGATAAGAGGTATATCTATTCTCCCCTTCAAAATGGTCGTAATGAAATGAAAAAAGGGCCAATTTTGTTTCTTATTTTTTTAGATAAATTTATCATTATTGTCCTGTCATACAACAAACTAACCATTCTCATATCAAAGCAGTTACACCATAGCATACCCAAAGAGAGGGAAGGGGGCTGATGGGGTTACAATCCCCAACCCCCGAAATAGTCAAAAAAGAAATTAATTAAAAGTGCTGACTTTTTTTTTTTTTGAAGTTGTTGTTATTGTTGTTTGATATAAATTTGTATTTTCCCCCTCTCATACAACGGACTAGAAACTCACTCAAGGGGACTGGTGGAGTTACAGCCCTCTTCTTCCAAAATGGTCGCAGTGAAAAAAGTTCGGTTTAATTATTTTTCTGCCATATGCAAGGGACTAGCAGGGATGTAGTTGAGGGTATATTGTGGAATGTGTCATATACCTTCTGGCAAGAGTTTAGACGGCGGACGGACGCAGGGAGATGGCGTCCCCTCACTTTTTTATTTTATCTCAAGCGTCCCCTTACTTTTTATTTTCAAGGGAGATGTGAGGGGAGGAAGACTTTCCTAATTTATTAAATGTTTAAAAGAACAAACACATTAATAACGTAAGTTAACAATTTTATGAAGCATTGATTTTTTAAAACTATTTTACCCTTCTTTAAATGCGTTAAAAAACAAATTGAAGGAGTTTGCGAAAAAATAGAGATGTTTACTTGCTGCATTATCTTCATCACTAGTCGTGAGATACAGTGCTAACTTTAGTTTCTTCAAATGCATAGATTAGTTTTACGAGGAATTCGCTGATTGAATACTTATCCCCCTTCCGCCCCCAAAAGAATGACCCCCAAAGCCTGAAAGACCTCCCAAGCCCTCAAAAAATGTCTTTACACACCGCCGTCTCAGTTTGAAAAGTGTCCAAATATTACAGGTTTTTATATTCTAAATGTCTGGGGGACATGTTTTCCTCAAATGACAATTAACAATGGCAAGTTGACATTGGTCATTAAAAAAAAAAAAAAACATTCAATGTAACGAGGACCAGACCGGCAACTCCAATGGTGTTTAAGAATCCTTTTGAAGTCCTATTATCTTCCCTTCCCTCACCTGAAATCTTCATTTAACATTCACATTGACATTTATTTCCTAATTAGTTCAGAGACTTATGTCTTTTTAGACAGAACAAACATTGGAATGGTTTGAATTCGAACAAGTTTGTTTTTATTTTACAATTTCTGTTTTTTTTTTAATTCTGGCATAAGTACTCTCTATCGAAATTTCATATTTTTCAATTTTCGAAAACTAAAATAACAAAATGAAAAAATATAGACAGCCTGGAAAATTTTATAATCCCTTTTTAACACAGTCATAGAGATATGAAATTATCAATTCCATTTGGAGATCAAACGTCTTATCCAACATCCAAGATAGACAATTGTGTACATAAACACGGATTAAAAACATTGACTTATACAATAACATTCAAATGAATATTCAGTAAGAAAATCAACGTAATTAACAATTAAAGAAAGAAATGATAAAAGAAAACCATAATTTTAAAGTTCTACAAAGAAAAAATATATTAAATCAAATAAAATTTCTAAAGATTACGCGAAACAAATGTTCAACATCATTATAATTTTTAAGAAAATAAATAAATACTAGTATGTTGTGGTCCTCACAAAACTTTCCTCAATGTAAATCAAATCGTCTGCAACAAAAATTAAATGGCAGTCTATCCGTTCTTGAGATATAGCTAACGCGGAAATTGTGAAAACAGGGAGTAACCAGATGGGGGCAGGGTGGGCGAAGCCCTCCCCCCTCCCCCCTAACAACTTCTTGAGCCCCCTCTAGACTTCATAACTTTTCAATACGAATAACAATTTATTACATTTAAGAATTTTAAAACTTTATAATCAAAAGTTTGATGACAGTGGGGACTTTCTACTTCTTTCTTTATATATATATATATATATATATGGAATATATATATAATAGAGGGAAAAAGACAAGCTGTGAATTAGCCCTATCAAAACATTTCAAAGCCCCATCTGACTATCACAGCAGTGTTATCGCGTAGAGCAGTATACACCCAAACCTAATAAGGATCTATTAATGCCAAGGTCTAACAAAATATGAAGTTTGGTGAAATTCCGTGCATTAGTTCTCGAGATATAGCTATTATAGCAGAAATCGTGAAAAACGCAGGATAGCAGCGCCACCTGTTGGGCTATTTACACCAAAATCTAATTAGTGTCTATTTACTTCAAGGTCTAAAAGAATATGAAGTTTGATGAAATTCCGTCTCCGTGCATTAATTCTTGAAATATAACTATCGTGAAAATTGTGTAAAATGCGCCTAGCAGCGCCACCTGTTGGATGATTTACACTAAAAGCTAATCAGCGCCTATTTACTTCAAGTAATAACAGGATATGAAGTTTGATGATATTCCGTACATTTATTCTTGCTTGATATAGCTATCGGAAATCGGGGAAAAAGTGCAACCTAGCCGCACTACATGTTGGGAAATTTACACCAAAACCTTATCAGCACCATTTTATTTCAAGGTCTAACTGAATCTCAGAGCAAAGATACTAGAAGGTCTATGA
Source organism: Maratus michaelseni (assembly GCA_963931845.1). Classification (NCBI taxonomy): domain Eukaryota; kingdom Metazoa; phylum Arthropoda; class Arachnida; order Araneae; family Salticidae; genus Maratus; species Maratus michaelseni. Next base: position 163,741,349 of record OZ007591.1, read on the forward strand.
ACTGAATATGAAGTTTGATTTAAATGCCAGCATTAGTTCTTGAGATACAGCACCCATAGAATTTGTGTCACATATAACAGCACACAGACAGACTCACGGACAGGTACTTTCTAAAAGCAGTCAAATCGTGTCCAAGATCTCCTAAAACGTATAACTTCCTCGAAAACCGAAGGTAGAAGAAAGTACAAATACCAGCCCAACATGGTTTCGAGGGAAAGAATTTAGACGTATGCACGAACCGTACCAATAATACTTTTCATATGGGCTGTGTCAGACCAGAGTCGAACTGTTAGCTTTTATACCGGACCCGGACCGGGGCCGAGCCTGGAAATTTCAGCCCGTGCAGACCTCTAGTCAGAATGAACTCCACGCCAGGCTCGACCCAGAAAAAAAGAAGTCTAGTCCGGTTGGGTCCGAGTCTGCAGAAAAAGTAATGTCCGATCCAACCCGATCAGGAAAAAGTGAAAACCATGGTTTCCCAACCCGAGACTCGGGAATGAAATTGCCCGCCCGCGGTCAGGGCCGAGATCGGGCTTTGGGCCAGGCCCTTTCCCGTGCAGACCTCTAATGTATGTATGTATGAAAAGACCCTTTATTAGCCCAGCGTGGGGAGGGGAGCAATCTCCCCCATACCCCCGAATTACATTCACCATTGTGCATGAGATGGAAAATTTCTTTTAAACTTGGTTTTTCCATGCTTACATGTTATTAATAGAAAAAAAGTAAAAAGGAAGCAAAAAATAATGAACTTAATTGATTTGGAAATTTTAACATGTATTAATTTCCGAATGTATTAATTTATATTAGCACATATTTTATGTTATGCACACATAATTCGTATCGTTGATAAATATCAATACAAAAGTTAATTTTATTATAGTTATTATGAAAATTAAGTTTATATAAATATATTATTAATTTATATAAACTTAATATTTATAAATAGTATATTATTAATTTACATAAACTTAATATTTATAAATTGTATATGTATATTATTAATTTATCTTTTATCATGAACAAATATGCAACTTATTTTTTGAAATTTTATTCTTTCTCACTAAAATTGTTTTATACTCGATATTAGAATTACTTAACCCATATTTTAAAACAAGCAATTGTAACATAAAACATTTTAAAAATATCTAATACTTTAAAAACAATCATTAGGTACCAAATTCACGAACATTGAAAATATTTTAAAAATATGACTACAGATGGCAGCACCAACAGAGAGCAAAGACTTTTAGAGTTGTAGTAAACTTTCATTTTATTTCATGAAGTGTTTTCAATAACATAAAGCTATATTTTCAACTATTTTAATGATAAAAAACATGATTGTTAGTAATAAATCAGTAATAACTATCTATTAATATATTTTTGTTTGTTTGCTTATGGAGCTGCAGTTGCACTTTAATTTGTCAAAAGTCGGTTGGCAACATTGTGTAGAAGCTAGTTTTGGTTTGTTTTTCCCATTGTTCTCAAACAAACAGCGTTTTGTTCTCAAACAAATCTTTATTCTGACTCAATTGGATGTTGGATAAGACGATTGTTAAACTGCGTCTATAATATTGCATGATTTTCTATTGAACATGGCTCAATACGGAAACATGACTTTAAGAGAACGTGAAGATAAAGTAATTATTTGTTTTTTTACTTTGCTATTTTTTTAATTAAACCCATTTAAAATGTTACCGTAATTAATACTTAACTTCGACATTATTTTTGCGAAATATTTATTTTTAAAAATACTGCCACAAACAGCCACCAATTCATTTCTTTCATATTTCTAACCCTGATGTTGTAAAGCATAATTAAAAAATATTTCACAGTAATGAACAACCATATAAAACAGTAATTACATCCATTTAATCTGTCCCAGAATAGTAGAAAAACGAGAAATTCCATTCCTAAACAGATTCACAGAAGTATACTATACATAATATGTTTGAAATATCTACACTTTTTTTGGAAATGATAATAGAGTAATTTAATTAAATTGGTATTTTGGGTTTGTTGAATCTCAATGAAAAATGGTGTAACGCAATGTTAGCCATTATTCAAGATTTGTACAAAATTCAATTCCTACATTAATTTAAATTCAAATGTTTCACATTTCTACTATCTTTCAGTGAAATTTTTATTAAACTAGCTAAGAATTGTCTTTACTTAACAAATGCCATAAACTTTACTTAAAATCGTTATTTTCTTGCAAAAACTGATAAAAATAGAAAACTTTGAATTTTATATGCTAACAGTCATTCACAAAATTTCATTTGTTTAAAGTTTTAGGGCCAGTGTCCATTATTGGAATGTTTAGTCAATTTCCAGTAATGCACGTTTTTAAATCTGTAAAACTGATTGTATCCTGTTTCATTAGTGGTGTGTGGGAATTTCAGCAAATCTGCTATAACAAACATTTCTCATAACAAAAAAATAGAAAAAGTGTTTGCCAATCCTAAATCGTATTTGAAATTTTTTTGAAAATTTCCAAGTTAATTGATTCCATAATAATATGCTTCATTCTGTATTTTATTCCACGTACCAGTATCGGACGTCTGCATAGCAGTAGCCAGAGCTTCGCGTGCCAGTACTGGTATGCGTACCATAGTTTGGGAACCCTTGGAATAGATTGTTTTTATCCCGGGCACAGGTGACGCCGGGTGGGTCAGCTAGTATTTAATACAAAATACTGTAGAAAATTCAAGATTATTCACACTGTTGAAGATACATTATTAGATTTTTTTTTGAAGCTGGAAAAATAAGCATTTTTCACAAAATTCACGAACATAGTTTTTTATTTTAGGCTAATAAAATGATTATTACAATCCTTGTGTAGTTTTTTTAAGATGATCACAACAAAGACTTGAATGTGCAAGTTCTAATAATTGTTTTTACTTGGCTCAGGAATTAGTAATTGGTGTACAAGAATTAATAATTGGGGCCTTATTATCACAGACGAACTCTTTCAAATATTATTGCAGATGTTAATTTTGCACTAAAAAATATACAAATAATGAATGTTTAACGTGGCTTGCTCTTTCAAATATTCAACTAAGAGTTGTTCAGAACAAAAGCGGATCAAGTCTTATTTTTCTGTTCAACTTCTTGTTCTATAGACCAGTAGACAGTGGACCACTTTTTCAGTTAACATTTTTTTTCTCTTTAACAGAGTGACCGATCTGTATGAAAATATTTTTGAATATTCCTTAAACCTTCTTACATCCATCATAATTTTCTCACAACATAGTTTTCAATACATTAAAAATATATATATATATATGTACCCTTGTAAAGTGGACCAGTGTACCCTGGAAGCAGGGTACACTGGTCCACCCACCAGGGATAAACTGATCTGCATAAAATATTTTTGAATATTCCTTAAATCTTTATACATTCATCATAATTTTCTCAGAACATAGTTTTCAATACACTTTTCAAAAAAAAAAAAAAAAATTATATGCACTCGTAAAGTGGACCAGTGTGCCCCAGAAGTGAGGCACACTGGTCCACCAACCGGGGCACAGTGGACCACTATTAGGTATTATCTAAAATACAATATAAATCTATTTTTCATTAATCTAATTCTTTTTTGTTGCCCCTTCACCTGCAAAATAACATAGTAATATAAATTTTGAAACAAAAACAAAAAATTAATTATATTTTGAAAATAATAACAGATTAATACAGGAACAATTGCAATTTAGTTGAAGTTATTATGGTACTTTTCGGTTAGCCGGGCGCCAGTGATATATATACATGTATATATACACAGTCATATACACATATATCTGCATATACATATGTATATACATATATATGAACAATGAACATACATATGTATTTATATATGTATATATATTACTGGCACCCAGCTAACCGAAAAGTACCGTTATTACTTAAGTACAAAAAAATCAGCGCACATTAAAATTTGCAAATGAATTTCCAAAGTACTTATGAGTAAGATTGAGCCTGGAATTTTCAAGAAATAATTTTGGGTCTGAGAATAACATTATGAAATCATTGACATCAACAGCAGATTCATCTACAGTTTCGGGAGAAATAAACTGATTTCCATTCAATTTGCATCTCATGAATCTTACTTGAATAGAATCATCAACAATTAGACTACAGTTATATTTATCAAAGGCAGTAAATACAAAACAAAATATTTCTTACTATGTTAAATAAATTGTTATTTTTATTTGTCTACTTTATTTTACAGTTAAATCTACTTTAAAACAATCTTTCTTTATAAAAAATAAGGAATTATTAAATATTTTGAACATTCTGCATTACAGGGGCAGAGTGGATTGTGGATCACTGTGTCCCAGGAGTGGGTGGTCCACTGTACCCCATGTTGAAGTTCAATAAATAATCATATTAATATTGTTTATAGCTTTCTTTTAAACATATTAACTTTAAAGTAAAATAAAAACAAGTATTTCAGCTTTGCAAAAAAGTTGTTTTATTTTATTTATCTACAACCTTTAATTACTAAAAAAATAAAAATATGATGATGAAAGATTTTACTTTTAGAAGCTCAAAACAGCCAATCAGGATAAAATAGTTCAATTTGAGCTAAACATATTTTCTGAAGGCTATAAATAATCATTGCAATGCTGTAGTCTATTAGGATAGAAGAGAAGCTTAAAAAAACATTTAATAAATAAAATATTAGGGGGTGGTCCACTGTGCCCATAGGTCCAGTGTGTACCGGTCTCCCCTAATATATTTGGCACCATAACAAACATCAACTCATGTCCTTGGTTGAAAATGTGAGCAATAAATAGTGGTAATCTCCTGTGATTCTGAATGCCTGTATTATCTGTTACTATTTTGCCCTAAACAAGTCTTCTTTGTTTTTGGTCTGTTCTAATTTTTATTGTGTTTCAATCTAAGTAAATTCATGACCACATCCATGTTGTATTATACATCTCTGATTGTTATTTTTTAATATTTTAAACATTTCATCCTAGAGAGCAAGAAAAAAGCTTGAAGGGGACTCTTCTGATACTACCAGTGTAAGAGAAGTAAAAAGAAGTCGTAAACTTAATCCTTTGTAAGCTGTTTTTATTTTTGAAAATTATGTATGTTTAAATTTAAAAACTCTGTTTAAATTCAATCTATTTTTTTTCTTTCATCGTTAAAAAATGTAGTATATATATATATTTTAAATGAAATCATGTGTGTGAAAAACTAAGAAAGACAGTATAAAATTCAAATGAAATGATACTACAAAATTAAACCCAATAAGATGCAAATTAAATATGAAATACTTTGAATAACTTATGGATTCCTCAGAGAAGCACCATAAGTATAATTCATAGTAAAGATATGTTATTATATATATGTATATACATATACAGGGCTAGGGAATTTTTAGAAAATCTTGCCAGACAAGGAATTTTTACCACTTAACAAGACAAAATACAGTCGAAAACTGCTTTGACAAAATTTATGAAATCCAAAAATAATTCATCCATACAATGCATTTTCATAAAATATTTTTATATAATTGTTCCTGCCACTATTTTGAATCTAATATCTTCATGAAATATTTTTATTGCATATGTTAAAGAAATTTACCTTGAAGATTATTGATTGGGGATACTAGTTAGAACAATAAAATTTCTCCTATACACTTGCTGAGAATAGAACTTAGTGCCATGTTTACACTACGACAGTTGGGAAAAATGCAAAATATGCCCAACAATAGAAATTTACAAAAGATTTTGGTATATATTTTTTAATTCCCGGCAATTATTAAAAGATTGTCGAGAAATTCACTCTCCCCATTAAAAAATCTACTCGCTACTGCCAAGTAGATTGCAATTCTTTTTATTTTTTAACTATCTTGCCCAACGTTATCATCTAAATGCAAATATTTTAAGATTTATATTATACTCAATATTGAAATTTAAAGAATTTTATGATTAAATTAAATGTGCACATTTGATGTAATTAGTTTGTGTTTTGTTGTACATGTGTACTGTATATTAAGAAAATTATTTTTCCCTCTGAATTGCAGAGTTTTCTATTTAGTTTTTTTTTTTTTTTTTTTTTATATATATACACAAGTGCTATTATTTTTATGCATTTGTTTCACAATGTGGCCACTGGAATTTTTGGGTTTAGGAGCCACTGGCTCCTTCCAGATTTTGAGAATCGGCACCCAGGGGTCAGAAGTAGCGAAACTACTGTAATCGCTACTTTTTTCAGTAGTTTGTAGTGGAGTCCACTACATTTTGAACAATGTAGTGTAGCGAGTAGCACGATACAAAAAATCAGTAGTTTGTAGCGAGAACCGACACTACTTTTAACGCTACTTCATGAAAAAAAAAAAAATACCATTCTGCAAATCACGTGGTCGAAATTGCTTCTTTTGTGGAGAATTTGTACTGCGCAACAACTTTCGAATTGCTGAGGCAAATCTCAGTTGCAGTATATAGCAACGCATCGCGTGAAGTCATAGATTTTTTCCATTGACACTTGCTGCTGAAATCTAGTTTTAACCCACCAAAAGAATTTTCTTGTTGGCAACACTTGTCTATTTATTCGTTATTAAGTTTTCATGTTTTAATGCCAGGTTTCGTTTCTTATTATTCGGAATTGCTCTATTTACAGATTTATTTATTGTTTGCATTTAGGGTCGTTTTTCTGTAGTTTTCTAGATTATAACATCTTTCTTAATTTTGCTACGAAATTTGTTAAATGTGTATAACTAACGTTTTGGAGACAAACACAAAACATTTTCTTGTATGTTATCTTTCTTAATTTTTTAATGCCCTCAGTTATGTTGCATTTATTTAACTGTATCCTGGCAGACGCGACATAATGAGGGGTCACTTTATTATTTAAACCATGTCTTCAATTTTTAGTGTAAATTGAACATTTTGACAAAATTTGAAAGTAGCGAATTAGTGACTACTTTTGAAAAGTAGTCTGTAGTCGTTACTTTTTAAAACAAGTAGTTGTAGTTAACTACATTTTTGACAAAGTAGTTGTAGTTCGCTACAATAAAAATGTAGTTTTTCCGACCCCTGTCTGCACCTATAGTGTTTGAAAATATCTTCACAGTACACATTGCTCTCACACCGCGCATCTGCCGTAAACTGTGAAATGCTTCTGTCGATGATTTCTCGATACACTGGCTCTGCATGTTCTTCAATCATTTCTGCTTTTGATTGATGCAAACTACAGTTCACTGATATGCATTGTCTGGAAAAATCCTGCACTGAGAATCTACTTATTCCTCACCACATCTCACGTTGCATCTGCCTGTATGTCACAGTAAATTAGTTCTCTCCTGTCATCTGAATTGGAGATATCAGCTCTTCTGAACTCTTTGATCCTAGTAGTATTACTATACCTTTTTATATATTATACCTTTTACTGTTTTATACCTTTGAAATCACTTAAGATATGTTTAAAAAAAATCTATAAAAACAGATGCTAAAGATAACTGAGTTTATATAACTGATAACAATATTGCTAAAAAAAATGAGAAATAAGACAATCTACTGACTGAAGGAAAAAAAAATATATAATTTTCTAAATTTGTAGTGATGATTTATTTTAATGCTAAAATCAGAGTTTGAAAATTTTCATTTATTGCTCTTTTGCTTAACTCATCTTGGTTTTTGTATGTAAAGATGGAATTTTTTAATCTATTTTTCACTCACTTCCTGATAAGCTAGAATTAAAAAAATTAAGTATTTCTGATGACAATACATCATTTTACTATTTTTAGAACTTTATTATAAATCAGTTTTAAGGCACTTTTCAGTTAACCAGCCACGAGCGATAAATTGCCAAATATTCTTTAGGATTACAACTATATACGATTTATGAAAACAGTGGAGTTTATTATATGCCAAATATAATGTTTTAATCAATTAATAGTTTAATATTAAATTGTCATTATGCGTCTAGAATTCCTAAATAAATAGTTTAATTTTTTTTTTCCTTTCCTGTTGCCATATGTTAAAGTAATAAAGCAAAATAAAATTTTAAAATCATTTGTTTGTACTTTCTATCAAGTACAAATCAAAGCAGTGATTTTTTCATAATTGGGACACATGCGAAATTAACATGTTGTAAAGAATTTTTTTAACATGAAATTAGGCATGATTTTAAAGATAAACATTGAATGTTTATAAAAGAATGTTTTTTCAAAAAACTATTTTTACGTTTATATTCATTTACCTTTAAGATAGCATATCTATACTCCATTCGCTGAAAGAAGATAACAGAAGTAAACAAATGCACATGCGGATTGGCGATGCTTAAACCTGGTGCTGTGCCAGAAGCGCCAAACGGACTGTCTGAAGTCTTTGAGCTACTGCTTTTCCAAATCGAAATAAAAAATAAAATTCGCCAACCTAGGGATTTGTGTCAAATGTGTGGCTCCTTGGCGATTTTTCTGCAACCCGTTTGTTTACTTTCGTTATCTCCTTTCCCTGAACAGACTATAAATATATACCTGTCTTTACCTAAGAGTATCCTGCCATTTTTGGACTATTTTGAAGGGAAACAAAGTCTGTACTTTCCTTGTGAATCTAAAACTTTCTGAGTAATTTTGAGCAATGTTTGCAATTTTTATGAAGTTTCTTTTTGCAATGAGTGTTCAGTATTTTTTTTTTTTTTTTTTTTTGATGGAATTGTGCAGATTTCAAATAGTTTTTTTAGTTAAATACTTTGTCATCCTTTAAAAATATTTTATTGATTTTTTTTCCTTTTGTGTGTGAAATGAAGTGAAACTTAGTTCATTCTAATAGGCTTATATTCCTGTATTCCATTTATTATTTATTTCCCCGCTGTCTCTTTCCTTCAACTGGAGCATGACTGTGCAGACCAGCCATACTCAACCTTTTTTCCATGCAGGCTGCAAACATGTTTGCGTTGTTAGGCAGACTGCAACACACTTTTAAAAAGTGTTTCAAAATATAAGATAATATAAATTTTAGTATAACAAAACTTTATAACAAAGTTAATATTCTCAGTAGGGTTGAATGTTTATCTCGAATGAAATGTTACAAAATAATTTTAACATCACTATTTTCAAACAGTAATCTTCATGGGAAATTTCTATTGCAAATGTTGTAGAAATATCCTGCACAAAGTTCTGTTGTTTGGAAATGATGGTGTAAAAGTTTTTTGGTGGCAATTTTTTTCTGTGACAAACTTTCAACACTGAAAAGCATATTAGCTATGTAACGACTATAAAACGTAAAAATATAACAATGTAGAATTTCCAAGTTCTAAAGGGAAAAAATCAAGAGATTTTCTCTAATAAATCTGTCTTTTGCTCAATGCAAAAACTTTTTTTTCAGTTGTAAAAATATATAATGCAAATTTAATTAATTTTGAATAATGTATGATTGGGGTTGAAGATTAAGAAATGTATACACCACTGTAGAACCAACTGGACTATATGTAAAAAAGTTTGACTAAGAAAACAGCATTTAAGATGTTTTAACATAATTTAAAATTAATTATAAATAACAGGATAGATTTTGTCATCCCATGGAAATATATGAAACAACAGTGAAGGTCTTAAATACTTTTCATGGGTCTCGGGCCTCACATAAAAGGTCCCCAAGCCACAGGTTGAGTATGGCTGGTGTAGATAGTATAACTGATAAAATAATATTATCAATACTGTGATACATTAGTGCTGATTTATTGACACTTAAAAATCTGTGATAGAGTGTATTGTTGAATAAAACAATAGAAGGGCAGATGGAGAAAAATTCAGAGTTAATGAAACACTTATTTGATATTAGCATACATAACACTAATATCTGCTAAGAATAATGATTAACAGTTAATTTTGTGGCTGTGAATAAGGAAACACATTTCATAGAGGATGCTGAGATGTTTTCATGCTTGAAAGCATAACTATGCATTTTCCATATTTTATTGTAGAATGCTCCAGAAAACTTTAAGGGAAAAAGATTACATTTTCCTAGTCTAAACATTATCTATGAATTTTTTTAAACTGTTATACATTTTGTTTAATTTTAATTATTCATTTATTAAAGATATATTCGTCATATAAGAAGGTCAATTCTTTTCTTATTCTAAGTTGCCTTTCGAGAAAAATTAATTCTATATAAGCATATTTTTCACACACCTCTACTTTTTAAAACCAAAGAAATGGTGAAAAGTGTGCTAAATGTGCATTTCAGATTTCACCAATCAAATCTTCAGAGCGGTAATATGCACAAGACGTGTTAAGAAGTGTCTTTTCCCCACATTTCTGTATAAAGTGATCCCAAAAAGTTTTTTTTTTTTTTTTTAATGTAATTTAGAAATATGCTTTTCCTTTCAATAAGGGTAAGTATATTTCTTCAAAGCAGAGTGTGCCGCCTTAATTCTAATCTTTAAAAAAGTTCTAAAGTGAATTTTTGTTGTTAAAAAGCATCCAGAGCACTGTTCAAATTTCAAAAAACGCTTTGAGTCTTCTTTTAGTAGGAATGCTACATAAAGCATATTAAAAAAAATACTTATGCATGTGCAAGAAGTATTAAAACACATGGAAAATATTTTTTTAAGTTTGTAATTACAACTGGGCCATTCATGCAGTAACAGGACAATACTTAAAAATTATACATTACTTATGCTTTCTAAATAATTTGTAATGTAAAATTGACAAGTCTTTTTTCATCTTTAACCTTCTCACCGCCGTTCACTATGCTGCAAGTTTCACTGCAATATTACACTTATTTAAATTAATAAAATTCTATAAATATAATGTAATTTTAAAACATTAAATAATTATTAATAGTCTTAAGGATTATATTAATATACATAATTAAGTTTTTTATATCATGTTTTTTTAGCATTTAAAAAAAAATACAGAGAAAACAACATTACAATTTTGCCCTGTTGCTTGGCGATCAGGGGGTTAAAGAGCTCTCTCTACTCAACAAAGTAATAAACAAGTGTTGCTCAAAATATATACTCGCTATTGTTTATTGGAAAGACAAAATGTGATATATAATTCAAAAAAGTTGTAATTACTTTATGAAGTATATTTTAAAAAATCATTGTATTATGCTTAAATAAGCATAACAAGCAGTAGGAAAAATGAAAATAATTTTATTTTCAAGAGTTTTTAAACTGAAATAGGAAATTTGGATATCTCATATATTGTGCAAATCTCATTAGTCTTTTGGTATGTAAAAAGTTTTTTTTTTTTTTTTTTATTTAACATTTATGGATCCAGCATCTGTCTATTTTTATCCATTTTCATAAAATATGGAAATTAAATGCTGACAATTTTGAAAATTGATGTGCAACTCATATGGCACGGAAAGACAGAGATGATTAAATATTTGGAAATCATGTCTACTTAACCAGTCATTTGTTGCGCTATAAACATCTCTCTCAAGCTAGGCTTAAAATATATGTATTTAATTTTAAAATGACTTTTGAAGTTATCTTATTTTTCTTTTACTTGTTGTCATTTGAAGGTAAATTGTATAGTATTTCACCTGAAGAAAGTTTTTTGACTATTTTCATTAAATGCATTGCTAGCAAAATGGGAGAGAAACAGTTTTTTATATGTTATCTTTCACAATGTCATATATCAGTTGCAATAATTACTTGTTCTACCCATTTTATTTATACATTATATTGTTTTAAAACATACTAAAAAAAAAGTGCACATGTGCACTATCTTTTAGTATGTTTTAAAACAATATGTCTGAATAAAGTGGGTAGTACAAGTAATTATTGTGGGAAAGAAACTCACACACAACAGACAGCCTCGTTCAAAAGGACTCAACTAATGACAGGTTAAACATGGAATTACCGAACTGTTCAAGCTTTGTATGTGCTGATCATTTTATAAAAATTGTTTCTATTTCTTAGGTAATATTTTTTTTTTTTTTTTTTTTATGTTCTTTTCAAGGCCTAAAAAATATGACCGAACATCGAGAGCCAAGTATGATGGACGAGGTGTTGAAAAAGACACAGGGCTTGACTTATGCGATTGTCTTGTTGAGGGTTGTCCAGGCTGCTGGATGGACTGTCCAACTTGTGGATCAAGAAAATGTGGTCATGAATGCAGAGTTTATAGGAGATACAAGTATGATTATGTTGAAATCGAAGGAACTAACATGACTATCAAGCACCCCATGAGCAAATGAATTTTTCATTCATTGTATATTAATTCTCGTGCAAAAGTTTTATGTTATGCAATATCATCATTTTTAAAGCCATTAGTGAACATCATCATGCAATAACATTAGTACTAATGACTTTTTATGTGTTTATTTTAGAATGGGCAATACATTGTTAATTTATATATTTGTTAAATAAAGTTATATTATGAAATATTTTAGACTTTGATCGAGTTTTATTATATTTTTCTATTGCACAAAATGTTTAAATGGAATTAAAAAAGAAAACAACCCAAAATGCTTTATTCATTAAGCTATGTTATTTTGTAATGTTAATATGACAGGGTTTCCAGCAAAACATGTCTGGCAATTTCCTTGACTTTCCATGATATTCCCTGACCAAATCAAAAAAAAAAAAAAAAAAAAAAAAAAAAAAAATCCATGACCGTACAGGCCTACACAAACTCTGCTTTAAATAACACAAAATAACAAGCAGCATAAAAAAATATATAAATCGGAAATTTGTATCGTAATAACAGGGATCGTACTCTTTTCCCAGGAGAAATTTCAAGCACCTTTCAAGAAAATTGCAAATTAAAATTCTATAAAATACTATAATTTACAAAAAAAAACTTCATCTTTGCCAGTTTTCAAATAAATGCCATACAACAAAATCTAGAATGTGAAATGTCATGAAAAAGTCTCAAAAATGTAAAAAACTTTTATCCATATTATGGTTTTTCTGCATTGCATTTGAAGGAATTTCTCGATCTTGAAACCGACAAGTCTCGAGATTTTTCAGAGGCGCCATGTAGCGAGAAATATAGTAACACTTTTCTGAAAAAGAAATCCCCTGACTTTCCATGTTGCTAGGAACCCTATATGATTATATTTTCTCAAAGATTTTGAATGTTAAAATTGTTAGTAAAACAAATTTTTGCCTAAAATGTAGTTACAAAAAATAGAGATTAATAACTAAATAAGATATTTATATATTAAGAAAGAAATTATGTGTATGCTTAGGAGTAAAATCCCCATTTACAGTTATCCTACAAAGCTTGTCTATTTCATGTGACAATTTGGAGCAAAAAAAGGCCTTTTATATCATTTTTGGAGGAACAAGTATTAACATTTGTATAGCTTTCAAAGCAGAGATAGTAACTTTGTAGAGAATAAGATATTTTTGCAACAAAACACACTGTATTGATATTTTTAAGAAAAAATCAGTGTTAGCCTTGAATTTCTAATACTTTATTCAACTGAAACTTTTTTTTTTTTCAAATCCATGAGCTGTATTTATGATGTAAGTATTTAACCGAATTGTCCTTAGAATTCTCTTAATAGTATTTACACGGACTCATTACCCTTTTAACAATTTTTGTAATTTAAATATTTTACATTACCATTTTGGTATATTATTAAATGATTTTATGAAGAAAAATGAGTTTATAAAAAAAAATTGACAATTCTAAAGTACGATATGAAAAATTATTTTTTTTTTTTTAAATAAATTTTTTAAACCCTTCTTTTACAAATTTTTTTTTTTTTTGTTGTTACTTTTAGAGACGTTACCTATAGCTTTAAGTATCAGATTACCAAAAAGTTAACACATTTAAGCAAAAGAAAAAATGTCATGACATGCGTACAAATAGGACAAAAAAGATTATTTTCCATAACATTTTTATTATTTTTTTTTAAATAAGCTATTTATATTATTACAAATCTCATCCTTAATTTCTTAAAACATAACTAACTTCACAAAAAAAGTAAAGTAAATTGACAAATGTTGTTTTAGCATCTTGAATAATACTGATTTATTGAAAAAACATAGAGAAATTCATTTAAAGATACTAATTTAAAGGGAAATGAATGTATTAAAAAGTTTTTTTTCACATATAATTAGTGGATCTTTATGTAACTTCGCCAGAACGTACTAGGTAACTATATGTAAATAAATTTAGGGGAATTGATACTATTTTCGTTAATTTTTGTCAAATGAAGGGTGCAAGTTGTTTTAAGCAGAGAACTCTTTCCTTTATCATCTATTATTTATGCTTGACAAAATATTTGGCATTTACTATTGAATTATTGGTAGTTTTTTGGGCAGGAAAATCTACCAGTGGGAAACAGCACAGTTAAACGAAATGAAATTACACGAGATAACGTCAAATCCAGTAATTAGACTTTATACTGAAAACAAACTTAGTGTAATAGTATAGTTACAAATAAGGGATAAAATAAATTAGTGTTGCTTTTTGTATCTTAACATACATGGGGGGAAAAAAACAGGGTTGTATGGTTTAAACCAACGATATTATAATCATGGTTTAAATAAACTTTTTATTATTATTGTTTTTTTTTTCACAAAAATATCTTAGATATTCCTCAATTAATGAAATACACTATATTGCCAAAGGTGACTGGTCACTTGCGATAGTAAGTAGTACTCCGTGCAATATTGTGTACGCTATCTTGGTACTAATCCACATATATTTGATACAACCCCTCATCTTTTTGCTTCATTTTGGGAACAACGGATTTCGAGCTTATTCTATCGACGATAATTTTCAAGCTATGATTTTGAGACTTTCACAAAAGTTGCTCTATATACTTAGCTAATACATTATGCATATTATATTTTGATTGCATGCGCAGTGAAATATGTTTTGGTAAACCTGCTCATTTTTCATCCAATTTTTATTATTTTTTAATTCCGATTGCAGAGTATTGTGTACAATGTTGTTTGACATATTTTCTCAAAATAACTTTTTTTTATATTAAGAACTCTGCAAATTATAAGCAAAAAACTTGGCGAAATTTGGGACTGTTTTTATAAAAACATTAATTTCTCTTCGAGTATATATGCTATACTCATAAAAATGAACACAGTATATTACAATAAGCTACTTATTAATAATCTCAAATTTGAACGCTCTTGCTACATTAGTTTTTACAGGGTAATTCCAAAAGATATTCGTTCTTTTTCAATTTGTTGACAGTCCCCTATAGGGTTTCGGGAAAAAATCTTCGCGGAAATATACACACCTGCAGTTTCAAGTTAATTGCTCATGTATTTTTCTAGATAGTTAACAAAACGTCTAAAATCGCAAGTGACCGGTCACCTTTGGCAATATAGTGTACTTTTACATATAATTCAACATAATGAAACTCTTAGTTTCCTTTAATAATTAACCTTTTCAGCTCAATTTCTTATGGTTATTTCAGCAATGTTATGTTTATAAATCTGTATAATTTCTATTACCAGGAATCTGTATTCCCTAAGTCTGCATAGATCTCTCTGGTCAGAAAAATATTTTTCACAGTCTAATGTAATGTAAGTACAGTTAAGTTAAATCATTAAATTTCAGATAACAGCTTGAAAA
Organism: Maratus michaelseni; assembly: GCA_963931845.1. NCBI lineage: Eukaryota > Metazoa > Arthropoda > Arachnida > Araneae > Salticidae > Maratus > Maratus michaelseni. The sequence continues at coordinate 163,756,863 of OZ007591.1, forward strand.
AAAAAAAAAAAAAGTATATATATATATATATATATATCAGGAAAGAAAAGAAAATACAGCAAATGTTACCCCATCATGAAACTTGTTAACTAAATTTCGAATTTAAAAAAAAACGTTTTGAATGAGTTTATATCTAAAAAGTAACCATGTCAAAAAACCAAGCATTTATACCAACTGTATCACACAAATCGCAATTTTAGAACTTTTTTGTTCTTGCATCCTTTTACATTTTGAATTTTTAGAAAACCAAAACCGTTCTTGATGATCACTTAAAAGACTGATTCCATTAACTGGCGACTACCTTTATCAGAAACTCAACCCCCAAACACACGTATAGAGTTCAAAACGCACATATAGAGTCTAACTGCCCATGGGCTTGAGATACTTGCTTCAAACTTGGCAAAAACACATCTCCATTGAAGGGCTATCGATTCATGTAGGACTCGATCTGGTTGACTCAAGGGCATATTTTACTAGGAAACCTGGCTTTATACCCTTTGGTCAGTTAAGACATTTTTAGTATATATACACACTTAATAAGGAAATACTGATTGTCATATTACAGTAATATACTTATTAAAAAAAGATAAACGGTAATGTACATTTGATTTTACAGCATTTTTTGCCTTATAAATAATGTTAAAGCAAGGGAACAAATGGGCAACGCACACAACACACAAAAAAAAGTAACAAATATGATAGAATGTATAAAAAAATATTACAAAATCTTAAAGTTTAAAAATTGTGTGTTAAAAATTTAGATGACTGGTTTTCTTACAACAAAATAAATTAAGACAGAAAATTAAAAAAAAATCTCCCGTTTTTAGATGTTTTGGAGGGAAGTGGGTATTGCATAGAAGGATTTAGATGATATTTGTTTATTGATCCTACATATTAAAACTGTTTGTTCTCAAATGGGAAAAAAAGAAAAATTCTGACACTTTTGTTCTTAAACACATAAAATTATCAGGTGTACTTTATTCAAAATATCTATAATCAAGAAGTTCCTTTTCTTTTTGGAAGGGGGGGGGGGGAGAAAGTAAAGGCAGATTTTTCAGAAAATGCTATTAAAAATGAGAAAATTTTGTACCAAATATTCAGCCACAACCGCACAGTAGAGAAAACACTGCAGTCATAAAACTATAATCTCTTCTATCACAAAATGTAATTCATTAAAAAAAAAAATGTCTGATAACAAATTTCTTGTTATTTTTAAAAATGAGTCAAAATTTTTTTAATTTACTTATTCTAAAATTTTAATTACCTTGTCAAGTAGCTTTCCTAGATGCCATGCTAATACAGATTTGAATTTAAGATAATTTTTTTTTTCTTTCCAGCAGTAAGACTTTTGTTAAAAATTGCTCGCATTTGATAAAAGACATTGTTTCATTTTATGAAATTAGGAAATACTAATAAAATGTAAAGATAAAGTGGGACATAGTTGTTGCACAGGTTTATATTATATTTATGATTAAAAATCAAAATTTAAATTCAGATGCTCAATTTATTTTACTTTCTCCCATGTTTTTTTTCCAAACAGATGATGTCACCCTCTAATGCAGTTAAAATATGATTAATTTCTTTCTTTTCTTTTGCATTCTTTGAAAGCACAAGACATAATACGCAATTAAAATAAATAAAAACTAAATTAAAAGACGAAGAGTGAATTTGACAGTCATGGCACAATATGAGAATGACAAAAGCGAAAAGCCATTGTGCGAAGCAAGGTTAGCAGGAACGTCTATGCCAAGATAAAAACCAAGTTTTCGGCAATATTGGTGGGGTTGCAAGCATTCCGGTTAGCTGTCTTCCCATCAGCCCTATTACGCTTCATACCGAATCGGTCACATGATTTTCCTTCTGGATCTTCCTAGTTCTATGAATTTATAGGCCTTTATATCAGAAAGTGTGGAATAAGAATTATGTTATTAAAAATGTTTAAGCTTTATGAATGGAAGTGCATTTTATTTTTTAAAAATGAGGTAACTTTTACAACACAAATACTTCACCTTAATAAAATTAAGATCAAAGTTTTTATTTACTGTTATATTACTATTTATTTAAACACCCAACATTCTGTAAAGTGTTCGGAAAGTTGAGTGCAGTCGCTCCAATTTTTTATGTATTTTTTTTAAATTATGTTTTATTAAGAACTAGCAAGCTACGCCCGCTGCGCTGGTCGATTTCTACAAATGAACCTTGAATCAAACGAAATATATCGTTTAATTTGACCTTGTATTTGAAAGCAATCTGTATATTTACCTGGAATATCCATCCACATTACTGAAAAATGACGTCATTCCGCTTTTATATTTTCTAATGTGCACTCAAAATTTTAGCTGGTAAGGACCAACTCTTTTATTTGGTCATTTACAGTTAGGGTTTGCTAAAGAATGATAAAACTATATGCATTATACTAAAACCATCACTAAAAATTATCGAACTAACGATGCAAACAAATTAACTAACAAAATCCATTCAGTAGAAGTTTTTATAAACGCTAATCCTTGATAATCGGGTTCAACTGATTATAGAACTTTTACACATAATTCGAAAACTAACATAACGATATGAAATATACTAAAACCATCCTTACAAATTATCTACTTAACAATGCAAGTCGCAAAAAATACGCCCAGTAAAAACTTTCAAAAAGGCTAATCTTTCGGAATCGGTTTCACCTGACTATATAACCTTCACACATAACTGTTTGACTAAGCAACGTAGAACAATATGTAGTACACTATTACCATTCCTGAAATATCATCTAACTAACTAACAATATAATTCTCATCAAAATCCGTCTAGTAGAACTTTTTCATAAGGCTAATCTTTCATAATCGGAATCAAATATTGAAAAGGTTAATCTACTATATATATAAAACACAAACTGAAATTTCGTTCCGTTCCTTTATAACTCGAGTTCCGCTGAATGGATTTTGATGAAACGTGTACTGTTCGATAGATAATTTTTCAGGGAAGGTTTTAGTATATAACACAACGTTCTACGTACATTAGTTATAGAATTGTGATAGAAAGTTCTGTTATTTTGGCCGAAAAGGTTACCACTGCTAATTTTTTGGCAATCATTATTATTGCAGAAAGAATTGAAAAGGCTAAACATCTCGTAAAATAAAAGAAAAAACTGTTGCTTATTTTATTTAAAAAAAGAAAGAAACAGAAAGAAAAACAGTTTTGATGAGAGATAACATTATAAAACGAAAATATTTAACTTAAACATGATTGGGAAAGTTCGTAATGCTTAAAAAATTATTCAATGGGAAGATTTCTATTGAAACAATATTTGGCGAGTTATCTTTTGTTTTTGACGATTTTGATTCTACTTTTGACCCTAAACAATTTGATTTTAAGCCTAAAGGTTTTTTTTTTTTTTTTTTTTTTTTTTTTTGCAGAAAGAATTGAAATGGCTATATATCTCGAAAAATAAAAGAAAAAACTATTACTAAGTTTATTTAAGAAAAGAAAGAAAAGTAAAACAGTTTTGATGAGAGATATTATAAAACGAAAATATTTAATTTAAACATGATTGAGAAAGTTCGTAATGCTTAAAAAATTATTCAATGTGCAAGACTGATATTGGCCGATTTATCTTTTGTTTTTGGCGATTTTGATTCTACTTTTGTCCCCAAACAATTTGATTTTCAGCCAAAAGGTTTTTTTTTTTTCAAGTGTACGACTGCATTTTTGGAGGTTTTTTTTTGGGGGGGGGAGGGTACTTTTGGCTAGCCGGGCGCCAGTGATATATATACATGTAAATATATACACACACATATATACACATATATCTACACATACATATATATATACATTTATATCTACACACACACATATATATATATATATATATATATATATATATATATATATATATACATATACATATATATATATATATATATATATATATACATATATATATATATACACACACTTATATATTGCGTCTCAAAAGTATATGGACAGGTGATTTTTTGAAATAACGGTTCAAAACATGAAGCAATAATCACGAAAAAAATAATATGCATATAGTATCATAACATAAATTTATTACAGCAAAAAAATAAAGTATAAGTTTTACAGATTTTTTGTAAAAAAGTAAAAATAAAAATAGGCTGTCCCAAAAATATATGGACTTTTCAAATCTCGTGCATGTACTCCCCAAAGGTTTTCAATTGGATTCAAGTCTGGACTCTGGACTGATGGCTGGCCAATCTATAACAGTCACTTGATTCTGTTTAAACCAAGCTGCTGTTGAGTGGGACGTGTGAATCGACACATTGTCCTGTTGGAATTTCCAGTTTTTCCCCCCTAAGATGTTTCCGATTGGAAGTAGATTGCTTTTAAGGACATTTTAATGATCCTCAGAGCACTGTCGACTATTAAGAAAAGCAATATCCGTTGTTCCGTTGAAACAAAATGCGCCCCACACCATCTGTGAACCTCCTCCTTTTTGCCGACTAAAAGAACTCGCGAGGTTCTTTTCGTAAGTCATGCCAATAGTATGCCCAGCCATTAGGGCCATCCAAATGGAATTTTTTTTCGTCACTGAAGAAAACATTTAACCATTCATCCGTCCAATGCATGTGTTTTTCAGCCCAAAGAACTCGAGCCTTTCTATGGTGCACTTTCAGCATGGGTGCCCGACATATTCTGCGATATTTATGATTTTCGCTTACCTGTATGCGACGGTGAAGAGTAGATCTGGAAAAAGGAAACGCCAAAGTCCTCGCAATTTCACGAACAGTCTTCTTTTGGGTTGAAACTGCTCACGAAAAATTATCTATCTTGTCTTAGCGATGTTTTTCTTGGTCGACCTGAACGTTTTTTTTGCAATAGTGTTGTCACTTTTTGATAAAATTGCATAAATTCCAGATCTGCTATGCTTCATTTGTTTTGCAATATCAGAAACTTTAACATTTTGAGCCTTTGAATGCCAAATTTTAGCAATATCAGCAGCAGAGAATTCAACGTTGCGAGGCATTTTCCAATTATTCGACAGTTGAAGAAAGAGCAGTAATTTCATATTTCGAAGTGGTTACGTCACAAGTAAAGTACAGAACGCGGAAAATGCAAATTTTTCTGATACGGTTGTAATAAAAGCAATTCGTTTCATTGTCCATATATTTTTGAGACAGCTAATTTTGAATTTTATTTTTTTACAAACAATCTGTGATATAAACATAACATTTCTATAGCGTAATAAACTTATGTTATGATTCCATATGCTAGTATTTGATAAAAAAATGGTCACCCGATTTTCGAATTTCCCCCTTATAATTCTAGAACTAAGCAACGTAGAATGATATGTTATATAATAAAACTTTCCCTAGAAAATTATCTAACAGTGTAGGTTCCATCGAAATCCATTCGACAAAATCTTTCACAGAAATCTAAAAGTTACAAGCGCAGCTTTTGTCCCATGGGGTGAAAAATTGAGATTTTTGTTTTTTAAAAAATATGAAAAACACAATAGCTTAAGCAATAAAACATATCCAATATGTTTTTAAAGTACAAAGAATGAAAATACATAGGATTAAACATTTAATTAATGCATGAAATATGATTGTAAAAACATTAAAAATATATCTGCCTTAAATTGTTTACAATATATGCTGTTAAATATATTGAAGTGAAATAACACTAAATAAAATGGAAGAAATTTTATTGATGCGAAAACTAAAAACTTTAAGTACAACACTATTTACAGTTTAAAATAAAGCCAATGTAACACTACAATGTTTAAATGCAAAACTGGCAAGAAATAAAGCTAATTTTTGATTGAATTAAAAGAGTTTCTTAATTTGTTCCAGTAGATCCAAATCCTCCTTCACCACGTTCAGTATCGTCTAAAGACTAGAAATAAAGATTACATTTATAATTATTACACGTATAATTAATTTTAAAATGTATGCAGTTAAATCAGTATACTGCTTTGAATTTAATGAAAGCTTAAAAGTAAATTTTTGAAGACAACTACATTACTAATCAAATATTGATAGAAAGTGTTATGATTTAAAATATTCATGTATAATTTATTCATCTTTTAAAATATTTAACTTTAATTTATTAACTTATTTAAAACAGTTCTTAAAGTTAATTACAAAAAATCATAATGCAAAATAAATGTCAATAAATATTTTTAAAACATTTACTTTTAAAATTATAACTTTTATTGCTAGAGAAATTCAATATTAAATTATTTCCATTTAAAATTAATATTCCAAATTATTTTCGTTTTAAATTAATATTCCAAATTTTGCTTTTTCTTGATTTTCAATAAACATTACTTCTTGAAATAATCTAACTTACTTTTTCAAAGACTTTAATATTAAAATTCTCTTATTAAAATTAATATTTCAATAATACAGCACATTTCCTTCTTAATTATTAAATTAAAAATGGTTAATCATTATTTTAATCACATCGGAACGTAAGTATTTTTTCTTAAATTTGATTTTTTTCTTTTGATTTGAGTTAATTAAGAAAATCGCGATGTTCTGTTAATTTTATAAATACAAAAATACTTTTTCTCAAATCCTTTAAATTTAATAATTTCTTTTTAAAAACATTTCTAATGGAAAGAAATATTTATTTTATGTAAGTGCTTAAAATTTTATCGCTTTTTGACCATAACCTTCATAGTTATGTAATTTTATGTATTTTCATCTATTTCTGTTTTGTACTCGGCACTAAAGTGTATTAGAGCACCATGACAGTAGATTCGTTTCTCCTTCCCATGAATACAACATTTTTCTTTTCTTATAGCATGTTTTTGCTGCAGGTCATTCACACGAAGGGTGTCAGTGTTGATTTTCGTGGCGTCAAGGACAACTTCGAATGTTCTGTTTTATTACTCTCTATAGTTAGTGCATTATAGTTATTGCGATATTTAAAAAATATCAATATTTTAAAGATATATTGATAAAAAATCCAGTCTTATTGCATATACATATAATTTTAAATAGAAAACATGAATTAAAATTGAGTTTTTAAAATTTTAACAGCTTGATATATTTTTGTAATAGTGGAACTTCCCTTTAACGAAGTTTTCTACTTAACGAAATTTTCTGCAGAACTTTAATTTATATGCTAATGGTGTTCAAAGTCAATCTCCATATTACGAAAAATATATTCTATATAACGAATTTTATTCCACTTTTATACATGTACAGAATACAAACTAAGGGATTGTTGTTACGATGGATATGCGAATTTATTTCTGTGGATTGTATGAAAATGAACACATTTAAAAAATTTACATTCTGCTTGGTGTTACATAAAACAATTTTTTTTTCAGACTAAGTGAAACACTTTTTATCATTACTCTCCCACACCGAGGCTCCAGCACTGACAGTTGGGGGAAGTCAAAATCCCCTTTTAGCATCAAATGATATAGAAGATGCAGTGACACAATGGCGTCAGATACATTGAAGCAAAAAATATCAATTAGAGTAAGTCAGTTATCATTCTGACCTTTCATTGCTGATAGATAACTGCTTTGTACATCCACAAGAACGTGCTTCAAAATTCAAATCAAAGAACATCAAAGTTATTTTTGTTCCTACCAATACAACTTCTAAACTTCAGTCATTAGTCTAAGGAATAATGAAAATCTTTAAGTACATTATCGAAAAAGACAATGTAGTGAAAACATTAGTTTGAGAATTTGTGTATCAGAGCTGATGAAACCTTGAGCCAAAGCTTGGGAATGTGACGATATTTCAACGACACAACTGTTTTGTAAATGACAGCTACATAATTGAAACTGAATAAAATGCTTTAATATCTGAATCTAATACCTGAAGGAAAATTTTCAGGAATTTAAGTTGATTTCTGTTTAACGAATTTTCTTCATAACGAAGTTTTTAAGTGTAACGATGAGACTTCGTTAAATGGAAGTTTCACTGTATTTCAAAAAACCTTCATCCTATTAATAAAACATAACTTTTACTCGGGCATGAGATTGCAGAAATTTTTTTAAAAAAAGGAGGAAGAGTAAGTGAAATGAAAAAATGATTTAAAATAATGCACCAACAAGACAATTAAAAAAGCTATTTTATGCATGACAAAATTATCAATAATGTTTGTTTCAATGCTGTTTCAGTAATTCAATGAGCACAGTGATGAATTTTACTTTTTATTATTAGGATGATGAAACAGATGTTTATAAAAATAAAAATTATATATGCAAGGAAAATATGGAAGGATTTTATTCCCTTTTAGGTTTTAGATTTTAATAAATTCTGAAATTCTTATTCCCTGTGGCAGAAAATTACTGTGCTTTCTGCGACAAACTTTATTAACAGCAAAATCCTTCTGCAGAAACAGTCCCTGAAGTCAAACAAGAGTGATATTAGCCCAAACTACAAAAAGTTTAAATACTTTGCATGCCCCCCCCCCCCCCCTATATTTAGAATTTGGAAAATATAGAATTATTTTTTGTTGCCAAAAATGTTTTTTTATTTGTATGCTGAAGGGATTGGGGGGGGGGGGGGGAGGCAAACAAGAAGTGGCCATTTCAAGGAACAATTAAAAAAATATATTTATTTATCGTTTATGTAAAGTAACACAAGGAAACTTAAAAAAAAATTAAGAATTTTAAAAATACTTTAAAATTTGTTTATTAGGGGGAAGAGAAGCAACAATTTTGGGAGGTGGATGATCATTCATTTATTGTTATTTGAAAGTAATAAATATGGCATATTTGTCTCTTTTTTTTTTTATTAAATTGTTTTAAAAGATTTTTAGTGAATATCCGAATAGGATTTTTATAGTAGTATTATAGGATAGTATGATACTATATAGATGATAGTTTTATAGGATAGTATAGTAGATAACATTTAGAATTTTAGCGCCCCTTTAACTTGAGATATCGAGAGTATACTCTGTCTATTTTTCATTTCAATATTTCTAGTTACTAAAAAACAAATAAATTTTTCCCATTAATTTTCAATATCAGGTACAGTATAGGATCTGTTATCCAGAATGCTTGGGACCTAGGGTATTCTGGATAAGAGGTTTTTCTGTAATTCAGAACACTTTATTATAAGAAATGTACAAATGACTAATTTCACATCTAGTGATAAACATGAATAATATATCTAAATACATACTTATAATTTTGTTAGTTTAATTAACTTATTTACATAGAATAAAAAACATTCTGAATTACAATTAAAATTATAAAAGTGTTACATTAACAATTATGAATTAGTTTTGGGACATGGAAGCAGAATCCTTTGATGTGAATTTTTAGAATTTTTGCATTAAAGTTGGTTACTTATAGCATGTCTCTTGCACTAATTGTTCTTGTATCCTGTACATTGACATGATTTGCTGTTCATGGAAGTAGCTTCACTGCTGCATTCCACAAATCAGTTGTTCAGTGAAAAATATCAGTTGCGCATGTGTTTTTAATGCTCTTTATTGTAATATTTTTTGCACCATAATTTTTTATATTTATTTATTGAAGCTGTATATTAATGAATGTAAGCAATACCATTATATTTATATTATTTCTTTGTGTTGACACTAGAACAAAAAGACCGCTAAGCGAGGAATTCTTAAAAAAAGGACACTCTTGCACCGTGTTCCAAACACATACTTTGAGCTCAATTGTTTAAAGTTCTTTTCTATCAGTAGAATTTCGTGATTTTTCTTGTGATCAATTAATGAATCTTAATTGCAATATCTGATAATTCCCTCTCGATTTACAGACAAATTTCAAGATATTTCTCCCGCGACCGATCAAAGAATTTCATGATAATTTTTCGGGACCGACTGAAGAATTTCAATGATTTTTTCTGACAATCAACTGACAAATTAGAATTTTTTTTCCTACGATCGATTCACGAATGTCACAATATTTTGCTACTATCGTTTGTCGAATTTTGTGGTTTTTCTTGCGACTGATAAGCAAAAATTGGGATTTTCTTTTTCTGCAACAGATCGACGATTTTCGCGATACTTTCTTTCTACCGATTGACGAATTTGACAATTTTCCTTACGACTGACAGCCGAATCTCTCATTTTTTTCCACGATCGATAAACTGCCGTATTTTCTTATGAACAACTAGCAGACTACGGCCGCTGCGCTGGTCGGTTTCTCCAAAAGAACCTTGAATCAAACGAAATATATCGGTGAATTTAACCTTGTATTTTAAAGTAATCTGTATCTTTACCTTGAATATCCCAAAATAACATAAAAACGGATACTTATTTCACTAAGTTATGCTTTTTTAATCCAGTTTATTATTACGTTTACAATTTATTACCTACCGTTTTCCATTGATTTATATGTTTTATAGCTACATTTTTTAACAACGTAAATTAACCTATATTATTCACAACTAAAAAGAAATGGTGCATCTAGTATTTGTGGAGAATTAAATAAAATCATGCACTCATGCACTCGTGACATCATAATTCACTTTTACATTTTTATTTTAACAGAATAATACGGTTACTATAATTTGGGACTCGTGCTGATACATTTCTGTTATTATTTTTTTATGCATGAAGTTTTCATTATGGTACTCCATTGTGAAATTTGGTAATTTTTTAATTTCAATATTTTAAAAATGGCACAATCAGTGGATTTAAAATTTATATCAAGAAAAATTTTTTTTACCTTTCTAACGCAGTCTATACAACAATTTTCTGACAAATACTTTTCGAGCTATTAATTTTTTCAGTAACTTCAAATGTTTCATTTTCCGAGATTAATCTGTGGCAACGATTAGCGAAAATCACAGTCGTCAGCAACACGTACCTTTTTATTAAAGAGGATTGGTGAATTTCCAGATTTTTCCCTCACGATTTACAGGCGAAACTCGCGGAATTTTTTCATGCGATCGATGGACAAATTTCGGTATTTTTTCCGTGACTGACTGAAGAATTTTGCGATTTAAAAAAAAAAAAAAAAAAATGAAATAATGTTTATTGTTTTGCATTCCGGTTTTCTGAGCGTTCCGGATACGGGGACGCCGGATAACAGATCCTGCACTGTATTTATATAATTAGAAATGAAAATGGGGGTAATTCTAAAGTGCTATTAATTGTTTGTTTGTTTTTTTAAACTTTAATCTTTTGAGAAAAACCTTGAAAATTTATGTCATACTTAAAATAAATTGTATATTAACCAATGCATGTTTATACATATATATTTTTATGAAAAATATTTCAAACGATTTTAGATCTTATATATTTTACATTTTTAAAAAATAGGATACATCTTATATGCTGGCAAATACTATCTATTACAAAAAGAAAAAAAAAATTTAATATTTCCATGCAATTTAAAAATTAATTTCTTCATTTATTTGTTTTCATATACTTGCATTTGAAATTTTCAAAAAGTCTCAAGCATTCTTGCTAAATACATATGTTTAATGTGTAGAAAAATTAACTTTGCAAAATAATAATTTTAAATTAAAAAAATCTGATTTAAATAAAAAAAAGTCATGATTTTTTGCATACCCCGATTCCTACACTCACGGCTACAGAACTGAGTTTGCCCAATATATATATATATAAATATACACACATCATATTTTTGTCTGAGGAGTCTGTATTTTTCAAAACATAAATACATTTCATTAAATTAATAGGTGGTATTTACCTGAACTTCTAATACTTCTGGGTAGCAAATGCTTTCACAAATCAACTGAGCTATGCGATCACCTTTCTTAACTGAAAAAGAAAAGCAAGATTTTGATAAAAGATCAACGAAAACAATTTCTAGAGCTATTAGCTATACAAGGGGGAAAAAAAGTATTAGTCTCAAATTTTTCTCTAAAACTAATCATTCTGTTAGCTGAAAAAGCAATTCTAATATCATCAGTTCATTCTAGAAGAACAATTTTAAATAATTTTCCATCATATCAACACCATGCCAAAATGTATGCTAATGCATTATTTATTTCAACACTGTCAGTGCAAAGGATTTTTATTGCAAACTGTGCCAAACATTGTGATTTGACATTTATTGAAAATGAATCACTTTTCTGATTATTATTTAATCGTAACTGCTCAAAACATTTTAATTTGCTATTTTTCAAATAGAAAATATTTATTATTGACGCTGAGATGGATTTTACCATTTAGCAGTTACCTGATGATAAAAAAGATGCAATATTAAAAAAATAACTATGAACGTCTTCATTAAAAAATTAATAAAATGTTTACTGCAATGCTATGAAATATTTACAATTTCTGCCTGCAGTTTAAATGCTTAAATTTGTATCAACAAATGTTATTTTTTTTTCAAATGATTCATTTCACGTGAATTTCATTTTGTACCAAATATTACGCTTGGCGACAATGGTCTTGGTATAACGGAATAGTACCCAATCCTGTACACTGCATACACTTTAAAGTTTGAGCAGCTCTCCATTTACTCTTTAATGACAGAAATGCACCTCCTCTGGACAAATTTTGTTCACATTTTTAAGAGCAAGGATAAGAACAGAAAAAAGGCAAAGAGAAAAAATTTCACAGCTACCCTTTATCTAGCCCTTCATTTTCTTTGGAAGAGGAAGGAAAAGTAGAAATTTAGATGATAGATTTAAGAACTAACTCTTACCCAGAGGTAGAAAACATTGATGAACACATGAATATTTGCAGTAGGGATGCACCAGATATCCTGCTTATTCGGCACTCAAACCAGATATTCGGTCCGGCCGAATACTTCAATATCCGGTTGCCGAATAGTGACTCATTTTTTAAATCATATTTTTTAACATTATCAGAAAAAGTTAGTGTGAAATTAATTTGCTTCTCATTATCCTTTTAAAACAATGTTAGTAGAAATAAATATTCATATTTTCACAAAAACGAAATTATAGGATTTAAATATAATATTTAAAATATGACAACTAATTATTTATAATTAAAGGCAAGTTATGGTGTTCAGCATTTTCAGGCTCTGTTATGTTTTTGATCACAAATATTTTAAATTTATTAAATGATTTTTTCCTATTTTTCAGCATTTTTAATACCATTAATTTCTACTGTCTGAAAGAACAAATTAATCTCTTAACTATAATTTCTTTTAGCAATAATTTCACAAAAACTAGGAAGACATGAGAAATGTTTTAAATAACACAGCTTAAAACATAAAAGAAAAATAATAAACAGTTGAAATATTAACAAAGAACAATGTCAGTATCACTGATCAAATATAAGATGTAGCTAAAATACCTTGAAATACTTCAGATCCAAAGTTGAACAATACAACACCCAAATTTCCTCTGTAATCTTCATCCACAACACCAGCTTAAAACAAATATTGAAACTTGTGAGATATTTGTAAAATAAATATTATAGAAACTTTAAATATATATTGGGTGAAAATGTTATTAATGCATAAAACAAATCACTAAAATTATTTGAAACGACACATTTATATATCATGATCTATCTCAATGAGCGTGAAATTTTATGCAAGTCAGAAAAGGATAGTTGCTTTTACATCAGCATAAGTTACATTTTAATATATTACTGTTGGGGTGTTTTTAAAAGGGAAGACTGTACACAGTGGACCACTTTTTCAGTTAATTTTTTTTTCTCTTTAATGGATAAACTGATCTCCATAAAATCTTTATACATTCATCATAATTTTCTCAGAACATAGTTTTCAATACACTTTTCAAAAAAAAAAAAAAAAAAAAAAAAAATTATATGCACTCGTAAAGTGGACCAGTGTGCCTCACTTTGGGGCACCAGTGTGCCCCAAAAGTGAGGCACACTGGTCCATGCACCGGGGCACAGTGGATCACTAATAGGTATTATCTGAAATACAATATAAATCTATTTTTCATTAATCTAATTCTTCTTTATTTCCCCTTTATCACCAAAATAACATAGTAATATAAATTTGCAAGTAACATTTTGAAACAAAAACAAAATTAATTATATTTTGAAAATAATAACAGATTAATACAAGAACAATTGCAATTTAGATGAAGTTATTACTTAAGTACAAAAAAATCATTGCACATTAACATTTGCAAATGAAATTTCAAAATACTTATAAGTAAGATTGATCCTGAAATTTTCCTGAAATACTTTTGGGTCTGGGAGCAACATTATGAAATAATTGACATCAACAACAGATTCACCTACAGTTTCAGGAAAAATAAACTGATTTCTATTCAATTTGCATCTCATGAATCTTACTTGAATAGAATCATCATCAATTAGACTACAGTTATATTTATCAAAGGCAGTAAATACAAAACAATATTTCTTTATAGAAAAAAAGCAATTATTAAATATTTTGAACATTTTTCTGGATTACAGGAGCAGAGTGGATTGTGGACCACTGTGCACCAGGAGTAGGTGGTCCACTCTGCCCCATGTTGAAGTTCAATAAATAATCATACAAATATTGTTTATAGCTTTCTTTTAAACATATTAACTTTACAGTTAAAGAAAAACAAGTGTCTTAGCTTTGCTAAAAAGCTGTTTTATCTTATTTATCTACAACCTTTAATTACTAAAAAAATTAAAATACGATGATGAAAAATTTTACTTTTAGGAGCTCAAAACAACCGATCAGTATAAAATAGTTCAATCTGAGCTAAACATATTTTTTGAAGGCTATAAATAATCAGTCCAGTGCTGTTGTCTATTAGGATAGAAGAGAAGCTTAAAACATTTTTAAATAAATAAAATATTAGGGGGTGGTCCACTGTGCCCATAGGTCCAGTGTGTACCGGTCTCCCCTATATTTTTCTTTTTTGCTCTAAATTAATATATTACATTGTATTAGAAAGTACCTGCTTATAATTATTTTGTGTGCAATTACAATTTCTCTAAACTAAACATGATAAAATTAAATGCATCATAATTTAATAAATCAAATATGACAATGAAAATTAAATTAGTGAAGCCCGTATAACACATAATGCAAATACCAAATAAAAGTATCATTTGCTAAGCATAATTAAAAACTATTGTAATCTTGATTAAAAATGAAAACATCAATCACTGTAGATCTCTAATAATTTCCTTCTGTTTGGAAAATTTTAAAGCTTTCAAATTCAGGCTCATTCCCATTCCCATCATCAAAAAATATTGCAATAACCATAAATTGAACTAGCCATGGATGAGTGTATTTCTGTCTATTGATCCTACAGTTTTGCAGCACTCTATAGAGAATCTTTGATGGTGAAAGCTGTTGTAAAGTTTGTATACTATACTAGGATATTGAATTATACCGATTTAATTTGATAGTTTCGAGTACCTTATATAAATCCGTATATGCCTACAAAAAACTATGAATCGACATTAACACAATTCGCAGATAACAGTTAGAGATCGACCGAAACCGAATTTCGGTGATCTTCACACTTTCGGCCGAAACCGAAACAGTCACAAAATTCAAAAACTGATTAATACGTATACATAGCTGCATGTAATTATTAATTAATTAATTAATAACAAATAATTAATCAATAATAACTAATTATGTTACTAATTAATTTATTAATTATGCTTGTATTGAACCACATTTCTAACAAACAAACATACATATATATGTGTGTGTATAAGTTTCAAACAAAAAATGAACATGAATAATACAACTTTTATATTTTATTATTTTATAACAACTAATAATTATAGGCATTTATCAATAATTAGTAATCAGTGTAGTTAAATAATGTAAAACAAATTCAATAATGAATATTTAATTTTTAAATATATTCATATTTTCAGTTCGTTAATATCTTGCATTTAAATTGTTAAGTATAGAGTTAAGTATTGGTTAAGTAAAAGTAATTGTTTAAGTAAAGGGTACAAAAGTTAAAATAATATGTTCAATTTGACTAAACAAGGAAAATTAGCATTAAGACAACATTTTAAGCCTAAAAATTATTAATTATAAGCTTTATTTTCCATTTCAATATTCTCAAAGTGAGACATGTTTAACACTATTTTGTACTTTAGCTAATTTTAAATATATATATATATATATAAGGATAAAAATGTAACAGTTGTCAATTTTCTTTTAGGATGTGCACAATAAGATCAAAATAAATATTTGCCCACTCACCCCCCCCCCCCCCAAAAAAAAAAAAACTCTTTGCCACTCCCTGTGTTCCTAAGAAAGTATTGAAATGGCACCCTGTTTAAGGACACAATTGTTGTTTTAATTAACGAAATGACCAATAAATCAGTAAAATATAATGAAAAATACAGTTAAGTGTCAAATTAAAACCCACTTGATGACATAACGAACACGTGTAATGCTTCTAACGTCAAGTGAATGTGATGCCACGATCATGCATTTTTGGCGTTAAATCCTATAATTTGGTGATAGTTTTTTGTTATGAAAAGTGATCAACGGGATAATGGAGAACTACCCATATTTCTTTTATTTCTCAAGAGGAATCATGCTCAGTAAAACTTATATAGTTGATATTTTCACACACTATTCATTACCAAAAATATTAAAAGGAATGATATATATAAACATAACTTCACAAACAAAAGGAGAAATACATGAATATAAGAAATGTTTATTTTTATCAAAAAGTTAGTATTTTTATTCTTTAGAATATTTTCTCAGATATAGCAAAATTCTTACAGGAGGAAACAAAACTACAAAATATATCACTGTTATCTATACTAATAAAATGAAGTTTCGCTCTGTGTGTGTGTCTGTCTGTTGGCGATGGCTAGGAAAATCTAGCCCACATAGAAGCCTGAAAATTTAGATTTATGTTACGTAATCCAAACCCTCTCCTGGTGCACCTGAGCCTCAGAATTTTAATGTTTTGAAAATTAGATTAGCTATTAATTAAAAACTGATCAAAGATCGCAAATAAAAAATCACTCTTCCGAAATCCACCCGTGCATGCCTAGAAGCCCTCTTTCCGTAAATAGAAGAAAGCAAGGGTCAATCCATTTTTTTTTTTTAAGTTTTTCTAAATTCGTCACGAGCGAACGGCTGGAAATACAGAAAAATAGTCTACATATTCTGAAAATCTGAAAGAACCTACTTTTATGTCTCGAACGATCTGGTTGGTTCGAAAAAAATTTCACATTTAACCCTTTCAAAAAAAATAATCAAGCAGCATCGAATTCATGTTTTTTTATTTTCTCCTATTTTCCAAGTCTTGCATCCACCGGAATACAAAGGTCATCAAATTAAAGAGCTGACTTTGCCCTTTTCAAAGCCACCTTTGGTTTTAAAAAATACAAAAGTTAACCCTTAGAAAAAATATATTTTCAGTAGGCTGTTTCCCAATTTCGGTGATTTTTAAAAATTCGCAACGGCTGTTCAGAGCAACTTACGAAAAACTAAAAATACCAGACAATACCTACATTTATTCCCTTTTCAACATCTGTATTTGTTTTTGAAATATTAGAATATTAAGCCTTCCAAAAAAAAAAAAAAAAAAAAAAAAAAAAAATCATACGCAAGACTCACTTTTGCAAATTACGATTTTCTGCGATATATAAAATCTGGCATAGGCTCTCTAAAAAAACCAAACAGAAAACAAACTAACAAACACACCTAAAAAGATCTACATTCTATCTGGTTCAGGTAGAAACCTTTAGTTTTTTAAAAAACTCCTGTTAACCCTTTCGAAAACGTTTTTAACCGTTGGTCAATTTTGCATTTTTAACTATTTGCTTTTAGAAGCTCAAAACAACCAATCAGGATAAAATTGTTCACTCTGAGCTAAACATGTTCTCTGAAGGCTAGAAATAATCAATCCAGTGCTGTTCTCTATTAGGATAGAACAGAATCTTTAAAAAAAATTAAATAAAATATTAGGGAGCGGTCCACTGCGTACCAGTCTCCCCTATCTTGAATTTATTCCGTCTAAATATACAACGTCGGCCACAAATATTCGGCAAAAGGCCCGAATATCGAATATTCTAAAATTATTCACAGTAACATGATAAATTTTTTTGTAAGATTAACTATATCCAATGTTATACTTATTAAGCTGAAAAAGAAAACTGATATGAAAGGTAAATTACCTCCAACATCTATGAAGTTTTTCACTGCAAGACCAGATCTTGGAGCTAAAAAGAGAGAGTAAATTTAAATGTGAAACGAATACTCATAACAGAAGAAACAAGATTAATTAAATTACACACTAGTGGTAAAATGGAGAAGTTAAGAGGGGAAAAGAAATCTTGCACTAAACGACTAAATTAATTACGAGCGCAAAATATCACTAACCTACTCTTCCATAATGACCATGAGGAATTTGTACTTGTAAATCTGTCATGGCTACAACTTTGCCTTTAGATGGTACAGTATAATCATAAGCACTGCAAATAAAAATTAGATTTTAGAAACAAACTTAAAAAGAAAAAAAAACCTGCAACGTAGCACCACTAACTTTATTACCTGTATAAATCAAAACCAGCAGCCAATTTAGATCCTTTGGAAGGAGCTTTAGCGTTCTGTGAAAGTTTGACAAATCTCAAAATTTGCTTTGCTTCACTAGGCATTTTAAAAATTAAATTAATTTATAAACAAAATGAGCAAAAAAAATTACACCTCGCTCTTTTGCACTTAAAACAAGAAATAATTTAACTCCAAGTTGGGACAATGGATTAATAACAAGTACGAAATAAACTAATATCGCGCCAAAAATAAGAAAAGCGAATAGCGATCGCGGGATCCCGCCGAAGTCCGCCAATGCCAGTTTTTAAATATAAATTTGAACTATTAAAATGACTTCTAGAGGACGCTAGCAAAACGCAATGTAAAAGGAAAAAGATGCAAGTTTTCACTTAACAATTTCATATTTTATGTGACATTAGTATTATGTATTTCAAACGAGTTTATAAATGGTTAATAATAATGATTTCACTAGCACTTTACCGTTAGTTAAAGCAGGGCTAAGGTAAAGCGCCAATTTTCTTGTACCGACAGCTGCAATTAGCGCCCTCTATAGGCCGATTTAAGAGAGGGGCAGAGACCGTGGGCCTCGCCAACGCCCCCTAGAGATAATGCCTAAGAGCTCAATTTTGACGTCACGGCAGATCGGCTAATGGTTCAACTGATAACATCCGACCATTCCTGCAACCACAATAAAACAAAATTCTAAATGGTTTTTTTTTTTTTTTTTTTAACTTCCATAATAAAATTGAAGATCAACTAATTCAAAACACACTATTTGCTTTTCACACCCGCGCAAAAAAAAAAAAAAAAAAAGAAAAAAAAAAAAGAAAAGAAAAGACTGTAGGATTTAGTATCAAGAAAATTTGTTTTATGTAACAAAAGTTGAAATACAAAATAGTTATTTTTATTGAAAAATAAAAGCTTAAAAGCTATCTTTTGAGGTTTCATTAATACTTTTTTTTTTTGTTACTGTGCAAATGAAAGCTCGCATATTTGAGTTCTAGCATATTTTCATGAAAATTAATAATACTTTGATTAAAGATTGGATTGCTTTCAATTAAAGTACTTATTTACAGTATATATGTGCATTTTTATCAATATTAACAATGCTAATCATTATCTATTAAAATATGTTTACTTTGTCACTGCTGAATACTTGATTGAATATTTGCATTTGATAATTACAAATTTCATTTATTTTGCCATATATGCAGTGTTTTTTTTTATAATCACTAGTAGTAGGTTACTATTATTAGAAAATATTAAATATATATTTTAGTTATGTGCAATTGAAAAGATATAATTTTGTTTTGGTTTATATTTAGATATTTTGTTTCTGTTATCCAAAACATGATAAGATAAAAACTAACTTTTAATTAGTTTTTAAATATTTTTAACACAAAAGTAATTACAAAATTTAAATGATAGCTCTAAAACATTTGCTAGATATTTGCATTTTATACACAACACACACATATGAATGTAATATTTAATATAATTTTTTTTTTCAAAATATAACCAAAGATGTTTTATTATGTAATATAATAATTCTAATTATAAAATAATTATTATAAATACCTAAAAATCCATATAGTGTGAATGTAATTATGTATTCATCATGGTCATCTAAATAATGTGATTATTATATTTAGATGAACTAAACTAATACCAGAAAAATAATAAATATAAAATATATAAAAATAAAATAAATTGTAATCAGAATTATGATGTTTTAGACATTATATGAATGTGATTATATTTAGATAAACTAAATATAATCCCAAAAATATAATAAATTACATAATAATAAATATAAAAATAAAATAAATTGTAATCGGAATTATGATGTTTTAGACCTTATATGAATAATGTGATTATATTTAGATAAACTAAATATAATCCCAAAAATATAATAAATTATATAATAATAAATATAAAATATATAAAAATAAAATAAATTGTAATCAGAAGTATGATGTTTTAGACCTTATTTGAATAATGTGATTATATTTAGATAAACTAAATGATAATGATGTCATAATGATAGAATTTAGATAAACTAAATATAATCCCAAAAATATAATAAATTATGTATTAATAAATATAAAAATAAAATAAATTGTAATCGGAATTATGATGTTTTTTAGACCTTATTTGAAGAGGGTGTAATCAGTGTGGTTTACATGTAACATGCATTTATATAACAAATAAGTAATTAAAAAAACATTTTTTAGCTAAGTGTAGTATATTTAAGGCAAAGGCAGATTTGAATGCTAGCCGTAATAATTTAATTTGAACATTAGTAAAAATATATATTTAATATTTTCTAATAATAGTAAAATATCTCTGGTGATTTTTATAGGTGATTATAGAAAAACTGCATATATAGCGAAATAAATCAATTATGTAATCATCAAACGATAGTCAGTACATTATATTAAGTTTTATCTTACACTTTTCACTAACTGATATATTTTTGAATATGAATTAGTGACAAGAGAAACATTTAATTAAGTTAATAAATTTATAATTTAATCTCTGTATGAAAAAATATATCAATATTTTAGCGATAAAATACATTAAACAGGGGGGGGGGGAGGGGGAGCATCAGAATGAAACAATCGTGAATTTCTCAAAACTTATTTTTATAAATAAAATTTACATTTTTTTATGAGAAACAACTCAGGGATCTGTTTAGGGAAAAATTGGGTCCTTTAAAGGACCCTTCACAAAATTTCTCATTTCAAAACAGGACCCTTCACAAAATTATTTTCTCTAAAAGAGGACCCTTCACAAAATTATTTACCCTAATATAAGACCCTTCACAAAATTCTTTGTCTTAAAAATAGGTTTTTCACAAAAATTTTCCATCTTTAAACCGAACATTTCACAAATTAATCATTTAAAAGTAAAATCTGACCTGTCACTTTTACATACATAAAGAAAATATATGTATTTTACATCCATGTATTTTCTTTAAAATGTATAAATAAGATAAAGATCCTGAATATAACGATAATTTCAAATTCACATAATTATGTCTAGATTTTTCACAAATATGTAAAGCTGTTCACAATTTCACAAAAACAGGACCCTGGGAGAAAAGTCTGTCACATTACCAGCTTCAACAAAGCTGTGCGATTAAGCCTAATCGTGCAACAAGGACAAAAGTAAACATATTTTAATAGATAGTGATTAACATAGTTAATACTCATAAAAATGCACATATATACTGTAAATAAGTACTTACCTTAATTGAAAGCAATCCGGTCTTTTATCAAATTAGAATTAGACGACAAGAACTTCCTGATTACGAAGCACGTTGCCGCTACAACGTGCAAGGCTTACTCTCCGTCTCCTTATGCTGCAGCACAGAGGGAAGGGCGATGGCCGATCTGCAAATACGTCATTCAATCCAGTGTTGCCAGTCCTGAGGCATTATCTCTAGGGGGCGTTGGCCTCGCTAATAACTCCAATCAGTGTTGAATTCAGACACTTTCATCCGGGAGGGATATCTGTGTCTCGGGGGGGGCGAAGACATTATAGAGTTCCGGGGGAGGGGGGGTTACACTTTAACCATTAAAAGTGTAACGTCTCAAATCTTCCGTGGGGACATTTTAATGCACCGTGGGGAGCGGGGAAAAAGTCCCCCCCCCCCCTGGGCTACCCCCTGAATTCAAAACTGACTCCAATGCGGGTCCAACAACAGATTTAAGCATTCTTTTATTAGACAGGTTTTTTCTGTTTTAGAAAGTACAAACTCATGGTATTTTTTCTGGCTGGACCATGATTTTTTCCCGTTTATAGCAGGATTCCTTAAAATACAAGCTTTACTGTTTTAGGAAATAAATCTGCTGAATAAAAAAAACTTTCTAAAAAATCTATATAATATTTGTTTGCATTTTTTTTTTTATTATAACAGTTTAATAGAAATCTAAAATATTGAATTAAAATTAATTCAGCAATTAATTTTGAATTAAAAGGTTTAAAAATATTAAAGAAATACAATGCGAGACCTTAACATGTTACTTTACTCAACTTTTCCCTAAAGGTGAAAATAAGCACTCGCCAGTCACCACTCGGCGATCAAACTTGAAATACTGGCGATTAAAAATATGGAAAGAACCGGCCAAATGCAGGATTTTTCCAAGTTCCTTTTTTACCCTAAATTTTGCGGTTTTTCCACGCCCATTCAACGATATTCATGATTTTCCCGCGCCCAATTGACGATATTCATGTTTTTCCCACGCCCAATCGAATAAATTAATGATTTTTAGGCGCCCGTTTGACAAAATTCATGATTTTTACGTTCCCGTTTGACGAACTTTATGATTTTTTACGCGCCCGTTCGATGAAATTCGTGATTTTTACGCGCGTGATCGACGAAATTCGTGATTTTTACATACCCAGTCGACGAAATTCATGATTTTTATGTACTCGATCGACGAAATTCATGATTTTTACGCACCCGATCGTCGAAATTCATGATTTTTCCGCGCCCGATCAACGATATTCATGATTTTTACACACCCGATCGACGAAATTTATGCTTATTACGTGCACGATTAACGAAATTCGTGATTTTTACGCGCGCGATCGACGAAATTCGTGATTTTTACGTGCCCGATTGACGAAATTCATGATTTTTATACTCCCGTATGACGAAATTTGTAATTTTCCCCAAAACTAATTGGCGAAATACACACAATTCCCGAATTTCTGGAAAAGTTGGCCACTTTTGGCCTGCTAGCCACATGTTGTGCATGTGTAATGTATATCATGTTGTGGATTATTATTTAGTGCATAAACATACCTATTTTATTATTGTCAGATCTTAATTCTAGACAAATAATTTTTTTTAAAAAAGGTACTTATGTAGTTAGCTACACAAATACCTAAGAATAGTGGTACTTATGTAGTTAGCTACACAAGCATGTTGTGTATAACTTTGCTGTTAACTAATTTTTAAATTTAAAATAGATTGGAAATTAATATCTCAAGTTTATTCGAAACAATATAAATTATTTTTATTTAGTACATAAATTACTTGTTTACTGTAAAGTCAGTATATATTTTTTAAATTAAATATTCAATGCATAAATGAACTTACTGGCTACTAAAGAAGTTATTCTCACTAGCCAGTAACAGGCTACTAAAAAAATCAACCTACCGGCCAGAGGCTACTAAGCGAAATTCCTTATTTTCACCTTTATCGGCAACACGTCGGTTCAATGGGAGTGATGCGCAGATGGCAGTGCTCCCACCGGTCGCAGCGCATACAGGAGGACCCTCCTGGTCGTGCGCGTTAAAAGTCCCTCAGGACTTGGGTGCGACGGTTGACGTGCCTGACGAACGCCACAGCAGCTCAGTTTTAGTTTTGCGCTCTAATTCTTCTCTCTTATACTCTAAATTATCCTGTTTATCTTGAAGTATTGTATTAAAGAAACTCTCAACAAACTCTTCATCATAATCGTCCATAGTTGTAAATAAATTATTTAAATCGCTCAGCCTTTCAGTTCCTGTTAATGGAAGTTCTAACTCATTAACTAATTTAAGTATTTCGTCCTTCTTTTCTTCCCTCTACCTAAGTATGCCATTTTGCTATTTTACTTTTAACAACTCAATAAAATAATCAAAATTAAAATAAGAAATCAAGAGAAATATAAATTTGCCAAAATCAAACCAACAATATCACATCAAAAGTAAATTTAAGTATTAAATAAAAATTCACATGAATAGTGAACTTCCCCATACATACAACATGATTACTTAAAAAAATTATTAAATTTCAAAATTCAAAAATGAAATTTTCACAATTAATAACTCAGTTTTATTAAAAATGGACTTACCCTTTGAAGTTTGAGATTATTTATCCACAGTATTTTATTAGCTAACAGACTGGCTTCGCACAAAAACTTATTATTTTCGCGTCACTTCGGATTTTTAAGAGAATTAAATTTCTCTAATTATAAAAAACACACATTTGGTTTTTGTCCAATTAAAGAAAAGTACTTGGACATTAACAAAACTACTAAATGTTCATACTTTTAACCACAACACTGCTCTTTTCTCTTTCTGGCACCAATGTAGCACAACCGCAAAGCAAAACTCTTTTCTCCGCGCACAACGAAAAATAATAAAAGTACTTTTTCTCTCTCTTTCCTCCCAGACAAAAGAACACCCAAGTCAGCCAAAACCGAAACTTCTTCCACTTTTCAGGCCTTCTTCAACAGCTGATAAGGTAATTTTCTCCAGGTAACTAGCACAAATACACACTCCGGACTTTTTTTTGTTTCTCTGCAACACTCAGAAGGAAAGGGAGATCTTCGTAACATCTGACAAACGGCAATCACCCAGTCGGAAGGGGGACTCTAGCGCTTCTTCAACACAGAACTGCAGTCTTCCTTCTTTATTTCTCACGAAAATAGACTTGCTTCTCTTTTCTTTCGTAAAAAGAAACAACCAGCAGTCACTTCCTTACATTTTTTCTTTGTCGGGATAAAAAACGAACGTCTTTCTTCTTCGCTTTTTCTAATTATTTCTAGTCATTAAGGATATAACATCCCATCTTCTGATCACCAAAAATCATTGCTGTAGCATCACCACTTAATTGACTTGATTCAGGATGACTTTTAAGCTATTGATTACAATTACAGCTAGCGCACAACACAATGACAAAAATATTAATTAGATATAAACTTCGGTTTTATACAGGTAGACTAAATTTAATTTAGTCTGTCGGCAGCCTTGAAATGTTACCCGTGGGTTGGAGCGGGGCCTCCGTGATGACGCTGTGTGTTTTCTGAACCGGCCTGCTACAAGTACTAGTGACGTCACAATAGTGATCCACGAGGCTAACGAAAAAGACAGGCTACCGCGGTGCACTCCACTTATCTTTTTTTACAGACCGCTAGAGTGACGTGATGCTCTTTTTGTACACCTGCATTGGTGCATTCGAGCATCATGTGACTCCCGCGGTCTGTAAAAAAAGATACGCGTGCGGTAGCCTTTCTTTTTCGTTAGCCTCGAGTGATCCACTTTGGGCTCAGGCGGTTTCCTAATGCTGAGCTAGGTCACAATATGGCGGTTATTTTGGGCAACAGAATGGATATGCGTCAGCTCCCCTTTTACTGTCACTCGCCGTCCACTAGTACGGTAAGCTAACCGGTTTTAGCTGGGTTTTTGGTCAGCTGGGTCATTTTAAATGGCGGTATGATTCAGCCTGTATTATAGGAGCTCTACTTTGGGCAATGTATCGCAGCAGAAAGATGTTATATAAAGAGCATTTCCGCTCTTATAATTTGTGATTACATAAATAATATTAAATTTCATAATCGTGAAATAAAAGGGAATTAATACACTTGTTTTATAAAAGGAAATTAAAAGTTTTAAATTAAACAAATTGCTAAGATTAATAGATCAGATTGAACCCATTGACTTACCTTTTCCTAAAAACATTATTTTACAATAAATATACGTACAAAAAATATAATAAATCTACCAAAAACTTTACAAAATCAATCCCATTCCTCCTTTTACAACTATATACCATAATTTAACCACCAAAACACAATAAATGTCAATTTAAATAGAGAAATCGACATTTTTTAACTACAGAGAACTTGGCACTTTTTTTTAACGCTTTGGCTTCAGAAAGTTAGATATGTTTTAAAATTATATACACAATTATGAAAACAAACCTAATGAACTTTTATGTTTATTTATATATAAAATTATTTATATATACAATTCTGTTCTACCTGTATATAAAAAGAGATAAATGACTTCTTTATATTAAATAAATTATATAAATATTGAAAAAAAAATGCTTTTTTCATATGAAACTACGAATAGGTTGCCAGAAAATATGTTGCCAACTTTCCTTCTCTCGCCATAAGCCCTTTTCGGTACTTTTCGGTTAGCCGGGCGCCAGTGATACATGTACATATATAAATATATATATACAGGGTGATTCTGAATTCATCATCAATATTTGGTGGGGAGGTAGGGAATAGGAAAAGAACACTATTTCACATAGGAAAGCATGGGCGCAGACGTCATGTAGTAGGGCAATATGAATCCGGTTAAATGATGGAAAGAAAACATAACAAGAAAGTGGTAAGAGAAAAAACATTTATTTGTGCATCTTTTGTACAGACTTACAAGAGGTGCTCGAAATTCTGACCATTTGCTAGAGTACATGCCTCACAACGACGTTGCATGGACAACCGAACTTTCTGGAATATGCCTGGCGTTTCCCGGATGTTTGCGGCGGCAACCGATATGCGTGCTACAAGGTCCATAGCACTGGCAACAGGGGTCTCGTACACCATGTTTTTCATGGCACCCCATACAAAGAAGTCTATTGGAGATAAATCCGGTGACCGTGGTGGCCAACAAACCGGTCCACCGCGACCAATCCATTGAGATCCATATTTTCTGGTCAGGTAACAACGCACATCATTTGCGAAATGTGCTGGAGCGCCGTCATGCTGGAACCACATTCGCCGGAGAATAACAGCAGGAACCTCGTTCATAAGACCCGGTAACACAGTCTGAAGAAATATGAGGTAGTTTGCGCAATCTAAACGGGATGGTAGTAAATACGGTCCCAGCAAACAGTCGCCGACGATCCCAGTCCACACATTGACGGCAAAGCGTTGTTGCACAGCTCTAACTCTCGTACCGTGTGGATTCTGATTAGCCCACACATGCGAATTGTGTGTGTTGAAGACACCTTCACAAGTGAAGGACGCTTCATCTGTGAAAAGAACATACGTTGGGAAATTGGGATCAACGGCTGTTCTCTGCATGAACCACTGACAAAAAGTAACACGCTTGGGATAGTCCTCTGCTTCCAGTAACTGCACTCTTTGCAAATGAAAAGGATGTAAACGTTCCTCGTTTAGTATCCGCCACACTGTTGATTGTGAAACTCCAAACTGGCGAGCCATACCTCGTGTGCTAGAACTTGGCTGTTCTTCGATAGACTGTAGGACAGCTTCCTCGACTGAAACTGTCCGTGTTGATCAGCGGCTGCCTCGATCAACATTAATACCAGCAAATGATCCAGTTTCGCACAGTTGTCGATGAACACGTGAAAACATTTGATGCTGTGGCACGCGCCGGTTGGGGTAGCGCTCTGCATACATTTGCCTAGCTCTAAGACAGCTTTCTCCTGCGGCACCGTAAGTTAGATGCATATCTGCAAGTTCTTGAAACGTATACCGGTTCATGTTACTTCTGCGAAGTCACCTTGTCGAATGACGACTGGCTGCACACGGCAGACAGCTATGCGCGTTCATGGGAGATGCGGACACAAAGCGCCCTCTATACACCGTCATGCGTTCATTTGTGCCTATGCTTTCCTATGTGAAATAGTGTTCTTTTCCTATTCCCTACCTGCCCACCAAATATTGATGATGAATTCAGAATCACCCTGTATATTAATTCATACATATATGTGTGTATACATATGTGTGTGTAGATATAAGTGTATATATATGTGTGTGTGTAGATATATGTGTATATATATATATATATATATATATATATATATATATATATATATATATATATATATATATATGTGTGTGTGTGTGTGTGTGTGTGTATGTATATATATCACTGGCGCCCGGCTAACCGAAAAGTACCCAATTTTCTATCTTAATTTTGTAATTGATTTGTAATATTTAAAAAATTGTCTATTTATTGTACTTGGGTCTAGGACCTAATAACCACTCAAATTAACTTATCAGGAGATTTATTTTCATAATATATTTGTACACTTAAGTTAGATAAAATGTTAAATGGAACTACGTAGAACTACTAAGTTGTGTAAATCAGTTACTTTTAATTTTATAAACAAAGCACACTCACTTCTAACTAAATGTATCCAGATTTCATTCAATTTATTACAGTATTTCTTTCAAAATCATTTTTTAAACTGTTTATCGTCTGCTTCTTTTTTTTTTTCTAAAGATCATTTGACTCTTTTCGATTTGGAAGTACAAATTCATTCAAATATGCCAGAATATTTCCATTACAGTAGGATAGACATTCGTTGTTAGGGTTTTTTTCTCTGCACAACAAGTTCAATACCATCATATTAATTCTAGCTTCACGAATTATTAAACGTATATCGAAACATTTAATGCAGACCACTTCTGTTGAAATGTAAGTAAAATTATCACAAGGTAATTTTCGTAGCTAAAATTTCTTCTTTTCATTATCAGTAGCGAATTTGAAGACTTAGATTAGAAAGTAGGAGCACATTTTCTTCTCATTATTTTATAGATATAATCTACACTTTCTTAACACGGAGCTATCAATAATTATAATCAATAATTATTGATAGCGTTATAATCAATAATTATTGATAGCGTTATAATCTAAATACACTGAAAAATATTATTAATTACTATATAAAGCAATAAATAAATTCAAAATACTATCGTAAACAATCCGTACAAACGAACAAAGTACATGAAAAAGTTTAAGTTAGTATGGATCACTGTTTTGACGGCAGCAGGTTGTGACGTCACTTGTAGCAGGCTTAGAACTCCTATAATAGAGGCTGACGCATCCTCGCAGATTTGGCATCCGAATTGGAGCCCAGTCGAAAAACCAAGCTAATCAGAACCTGTTCAGCCAATCAGAACCGAGTCTTATGCAACCCCAACTCCGGCTGCGGTAGATTGATGCTGAACTGGGTACCAATAGTCCAAAACAAAATGGATATGCGTCAGCTCCTATTATAGGAGTCTTAAACAGGCCCGGTTAAGAAAACACACAGCGTCATCTCGGAGGCCCCGGTTGGCGTTACTAAAGATTTTCAGCATTGTTTATTAAATGTGCGGTAGACAGATTATTTCTCCCGGTAAAATACGCCTATGTCCAGGCCTCGTACACTTTTCTCACGACCGGCCTAAGCCCCTGTTTCATCTGCTCGCCTGTCGCCTCACTAGCAGGGCTGTAGCTAGAAGTAAACAATAGGGTATGCTCAAGAAAATGTAGGGGGGCTCATACTATTTCTCTCTCTCTGACACATGCACGCACAAACACAGATATATATGATCAAAGTATTATATAGAAAGCTAAATTAGTGCTTATTCATAGTGTAGGCACTATGTTTCTTATTAAATTGTTTATAATAACTTTATTTGATGCTAAGAAAAGTAAAAGCTGCAGACAGGGATGTAATACCTTCTGGATTATTTTAAGGAATACCGTATACCCTCTTCTCAAAAACACTATAGCATATATTTTTTAGGGTATACCCTCTACCTAAAGCGTATGCCCTCTGGTTTTTTTACTACTACATCACTGACTGCAGAATGAAAATTTTCAGTGTATAATTATACTAGTGAAATAATAAGTGATGATCTCAAAAAGTAAATAAATAGAAGTTTCACCTGTTTTTTAAAGAGTTGCAACCTTTATATTTTTCTAAATATTCCCTGCCCTTCAGCATTCTAAAGTTATGTTATTATATGATAAAAAACATTAGAATAATCAAGGGTGTATGTTGCATTTTAAAATTATTTTTGTGTCTAGTCAAAAGCTAAAACCACTTGTATTTGAATTGGCTATAACTCATTAAAGTAACTTTGTTTTATGCTAATAATGGAATACGCTGCAAAATGAAAAATTTCAGTATATAACTAATGCAAAAGTCAATGTTTGCATCAGCAAAAGGTTGATAATTCTGAGGATGTGTGGATAGGATGCGCGCCTGTTGAAGCACTTATTTGCAGTTTTTAAACAAATACTACAATTTAGTATTTATACAAAACTGTAAAGAACCCCCAAAATTAAGTTCAATTTTTGAACAGAGTTTCATTTGGATTTTTGAAACAGAATTTCATTTGGCGGCCTTGGCAGCTTTCCCAGGAGGGGGGGGGGGCTCAAAAAATTTTAGGGGGTGCTGAGCCCCCCCCCCCCTGGCATCCCCTAGCTACGGCCCTGCTCACTAGCGAGAGAAAAATCACAGATGCTTCTAGCTCGCTCTCTTTCGATCAAGCCCTCTTTTGGCCTCTTTCAGCCGTGTATATGTCCAAGCTCTACCATTGTATTTTGAGTGGGTTTTGAAGTACTCACATCTGGTTTCAAGCATGAGGAGAATTATTACATTCTCATGTCAGGCGCGCCTTTAGATTTTCCAAGTGTTCATAAAATTATAATACTTCAGCTGTCAGAACTGAGTTCGGTCGAACACTCGAAAACATTTTACGGCCCTCGAATAAAAAGTTTATTTACAGACAGTTCACTCTTATAGAAGGATAATTCAGGGTAACCTGAGAGAAAAGTGACCTTCTACTTTTCTCAGCAAAACGAGTGGAATATCTCATAATGTATTTAGCCTTATAAGTGGCGCTTCTATGCTGTGTTTTTCATGATTTCCGTAATATCTACACACCGTGATATCTTCCTTGATATCTGATTACCGCGGCATCTATATGATAGAATTGCATCATACTTAATTTTAGATGGAAGGTGCTTTTTCTGAAAATCGTTGCTAATTTAACTTTGGTTTTGATCACTCAACAGGGAGTGCTGCGATGTTATGCTTGGGGAAAGAATCCTAATCGGATCCTCAATCAATTGATGCAAATTGGTGGGCGTAATTTGTCGCATATTTAATTCCATTCTTGTAACTTTAACCACATTTTTACCCAAATCGCTCATTTTTGTCGCCAATTTTAGCTGTGAATCCGATTATGGGATATTACTCCTAGACGTTTTGCGATGAACATTTTATTAAATTTCGTGTATTAGTTCTTGAGATAGAGCGCCCACAAAATTTTCGTCACATACAGACAGACAGACAAAGTCACAGACTCACATTTTCTAAACACAGTCAAATCGCGTTCAGGCCCTTCTAAAACGTATAAATCCTCCGAAAACCGGAAGTCGAAAGTTTTCATGAATCCAATACTTTCTTCTTGTAAACATGGAAGAAAGTAAAAATGCATTTGTTGATTTGATTAAAAAAAAATTAATATCCGACAGCGGCACTGTTGTTGTGTGCTTTTTTTAATTCACGGATTACTGTAACTCCGTGTTAAATTTAAATAAAGAAATGCTCCAACTATGTACATAAAAGTCAAAGGTTGTGCGTATTTTTACTTTCTTCTATCTATAATAGAAGAAAGTATTGTAATCGAATTTTTTTTCGACTTCCGGTTTTCAACGGATTTACACGTTTTAGAGGTCAGAGATTCCGAAAAACATGTTTTTACAAAATGTCTGTCTGTCCGTCTGTCCGTCTGTGTTTCTTCATTGTACCATCTAAAAGTGTATGATGTTATGCTTCAAATTGAACCAAATTTTTTTTCTATGTTTTTGGCTATGGCAAGCAGGTTCTATCAGAATTTGGGGATATTTCGACGAAAGGGGGCGCTGTGATCGATATTTTTGTTCCATTTTCACTATTGTACTATCTAAAAATGTATGATGTTATGCTTTAAATTGAACCAAATTTTTTTTCTATGTTTTTGGCTATGGCAAGCAGGTTCTATCAGAATTTGGGGATATTTCGACGAAAGGGGGCGCTGTGATCGATATTTTTGTTCCGTTTTCACTATTGTACCTTCTAAAAGTGTATGATGTCATACTTCAAATTGAACCACATTTTTTTTCTATGTTTTTGGCTATGACAAGCAGGTTCTATCAGAATTCTGGGATATTTCGACGAAAGGGGGCGCTGTGATCGATATTTTTGTTCCATTTTCACTATTGTACCATCTAAAAGTGTATGATGTTATGCTTCAAATTGAACAAAAAAAATTTTCTATGTTTTTGGCTATGGCAAGCAGGTTCTGTCAGAATTTGGGGATATTTCGACGAAAGGGGGCGCTGTGATCGATATTTTTGTTCCATTTTCACTATTGTATCATCGAAAAGTGTATGAAGTTATGCTTCAAATTGAACCACATTTTTTTTCTCTGTTTTTGGCTATGGTAAGCAGGTTCTATTACAACTTGGGGATATTTCGACGAAAGGGGGCGCTGTGATAGCCCTTTAAATATTTAAAATTCAAAAAGATGTACAAATAAAAAAAAATTAGAAATCCTAAAACTTTTTTTCGTTAAATGTTCGGCCTTGATCCGGATAATCCGGAGCAGTTTTTGTTTTGCTTCTATCTTAAAAGAATGGCTGAGATAGAGCGGTTTGAAATTTTAGGGTGGCTGACATTTTCAAACAAGACAGCAGAATTCATCCATAAACGGGTTTAATTTATGAGTTTTAGTTAACATGGTTTCGGCAAATTTTCTTTTATTGTTGTAACCATTAATCCTATTATATGCTTATCACTATATATTTATATTCGCCAACGTCAAATTATCGCCAAACTTGGCGACAGTTTGCGGAATACCGACAAATTTGGCGACCAAAGTAAGTTGCCATAAATGAAGCCAACTTGGCTGTAGAGGACTAATTTGGCGATATTCTCATTCAAATTCAATGTTGACGAGAATTGGGATTGAGTCTTCTTTATTTAGGTTCCACGCATTTTACCTTCGTGTTTTCCAGTAAAATTAGCTAAAATCGTAAAACGAAGGAATAGGGAGGCTATCTATTCCTGTCGTTCAAGCCAGAAGGACTTTTCGTAGTTTAGTATACATCGATTGTTCACATCCCTGTAACCCGACGATTCGCAAGCAGCTGACGTACAACAGAATGACGAAAAATATTGATTTTATTGGCGATGTGATAACGAATTTTGAAGTATTAACATGACTGAGATAGAAGAAAGTTTTGGGATTGGCACATCCGACTAGTCTTTATACAAATCTACAATTTTTGTTTACGTTCTTTGTACAAATCTACAATTTTTGTTTAATTTTCACGAAATATGACATATTACATAAACTTTAGAACCCAATGAAAAATAGTGCTGACTACTTTATAAATTTCCCAGACCATAAAAATATGTATTTCTTAATATAACTATAAAATACAGAAAAATATTCTGGTACCATAAAAAATATTCATTATCCCGTCGAAATTCCGTGCATTATCCCGTCGTCCGATTAAGAAAAAAAAAACTATATGCAGCAAATTAGGTACTTTTCGGTTAGCCGGCGCCAATAAAGTATATATATATATATATATATATATACAAATAAAGTATATATATATATATATACAAATAAAGTATATATATATATATATATATATATATATATATATATATATATATAACAAACTCCAATAGAAAATTACTTGCAGAATCATTATCACAAAAGCCAACCAAAATCTATAAACCACATAATTCAATACTAGAAAAACAAAACTATATACATTATATATATTTGTATCTATGTATGTATATATATATATATATATATATATATATATATATATATATATA
The DNA here is from genome assembly GCA_963931845.1 of Maratus michaelseni. Taxonomy (NCBI): domain Eukaryota; kingdom Metazoa; phylum Arthropoda; class Arachnida; order Araneae; family Salticidae; genus Maratus; species Maratus michaelseni. The sequence continues at coordinate 163,790,633 of OZ007591.1, forward strand.
CTTCGTTGGCGCCCTGCTAACCGAAAAGTACCTCAAATAATTCGCCAAACTGTAGCGCCCAATAAACAAACGGAAGAATGTTGCCATTAAATCTCACAAAAAGAATAATAATAATATTAATAATAATAATAATTAACCCTCTGAGCGTTTTGAAAAAGGGTAAAATTGTAATGTTGTTTTAAATGCTAAAAAAAATATGATTCTTTCAGCATTATAAATAAAACTTAATGACAAATACGGATGTAAACCTTGAGAGTATATTAATCATTCTTCAATGTTTTGAAAATTCATTAAATCTATAGAATTATATTATCTTAAACATTGCGTATATTGCAGTGAAACCTGGAGCTTAGTGAACGGAATATTACGTTCCATACGCTTAAAGGGTTAAGAAAAGCCCCATTTACTAAAGTATCATTTATCAGTAACTTTTAACAATAAAATTTACAATATATTAATGAAAACAGAATCAAAAATAATTTTGGATATTTATTTATTTACATTATTTCGCTTAATTATGGAAAAGGAATAATCATCCTGATTATGTAAAGGAATGAAGAAACCATACAAATAAATTACACTTGAAAACATTAAAAATCTCCTTTTTCTGTAGATTGATTTATTATTGTAAAAAAAATTCTTCATCTTTACATAAAACTTGATTAGCTTAAAACAATAGATGCGTTTCAGAAGATATGGATTTAAAACGAACAATGATTAAAGAGGACATTTTAAAAATTTTGATCAAAACATTTTAAAACTTTTTTTTAACGTCGAATTTCGACGGTGCTTTTGGGGAGAAGCAATGCACATGCGCATAGGAGCTCATTCGGTTGCATTATCACAGGGGGGGGGGAATGTGTGCCTTATTTAATATGTTCTTTTATTGACTGAATATGAGATGAACGTAGGGATATGCTATTTGTATGATACTTCATAGGTTCAGGAAATTTTCTTTCTTGCCGTGGGGAATAGGGCGGTAATGTCAAACTGATTTCCATTTTGTTTACGGATTGTTTGTTTGGAGTTTGCATCGGAAATAATAACGTAACTCACTGGGGGAAATTTTTTTTAAATAAAATATTTGAAAGATTGTTTCATAAGCACACCCCTACTTATGTAACAAAGAAGCTTATTTTACTAATATTGCTATTGTAATTTTTTCCGCCAAGTTTTGACGGATACCATCTAGTTTTTATTTAATTTTCGACAAATAACATTAGTCCACCTCAGTGAGGCATATCAATTTCATTATATTTGTAGTATTGTAACCTCATTAAAATCCAACGGAAATGCTAAATGGATTTTGTCGGAACCTTCACTGTTAGTTAGATGAGTTTTCAAGGATGGTTATAGTATATAGCATATCGTTTTATCGTTCTTTGCCAAATTATACTGTAAATGAACAACGAAAAGAGTTTGTCCTTAACAGCCCGAAATTTGTCTGACATATTAAAAATGTAATAACACAATGTAGTTCGTATCGTTTTCAGAAATTCAGAAGGACATTCCAAGTAAAGGTCCACATGGTTTTAAAACACAAGGTCAATATTTATTAATTATATATTAATATGTTAATAATATATTAAAGGTGCGTTAAGAGAAATTGACCAGCGTAGCAGGCGTAGCTTGCTAGTCTGTCATAATTTATCTTTATACAAATCTATAATTTTGAACGAAACCTTTTCTTGCATACATGTTAGAACCTGGCGTACATAACTGACTACTTTATAAATTTCCCAGTCTATTGCTTAGCACTTTTTTCAATCACCTGTTATAATTTACCGTTATATAAATCTAATAATAAGATGTTACAAACACTAGTGTAATTCACAATAAAAGGTAGAAACGTTTTAGAAACATCAGGTACTTATTTAAAATCATGCATCAAATATAGATTATGAAACACTTCCTGAAACATTCAAAATACTGTAACAAAACTTCACAGTGTAATAAGGTGAAAGATGATTAAGTAAACAATTTGGAAAACGCATAACACATTTGAAAATCAAAATTTCATCAATTACCATCTACAGTCGTAAAAGTAGTCCTGTTTAGTAGTCCTATATGATCTATAGATTTATATATATACATACTACATAATAGGCTAAAATATTGTTCAGTTAGGAAACGCATAACACAGTTGGAAATTTCCCTTCAGCAGTTTCCGCCAACAGACGAAAATGTACTCGAATTGTTTTGTGCAGCCCTATATTTGATCTATAGAATTTATACGCGTGATGTGCAAGGTGACGTCACCAACAGTTATTTGCTGCAGCTGTAGGACAGCTACCGGTACCTTCAACATTGTATTTTCTATTTGTGTGTCGTAGATAGGGCAGTTGCAATCAGCTGATCAACCATTGTATTCACTTGGAGGTAAGGGTAATTCCACCAATCAGAACTGCCTATTTGTACTGTTTACCTCCAAGGTGACGTCAATTGCAACTGTCCTATATTTTCATCGTTGCTACGGTAAAAGTCACGTGATGTGCAGTGCACAGCTTTATATTAAAAAAATGATTAAATTTGAAAACGCACTTCCAGCAATTATCTTTCATAGAGAGTACTGTAACCAAATTCTTTTATGTGTCCCTGTAAATGAACAATAGATGCTATGCACACTACATTCTACAGTAAGCATCTTGTAGTGCCCCTTAGTGATGTATATCATTTTCTATATCTTTGAACTAGGGGGCTCTGCCCCCTGCTCGCTACGCTCACCAACCCCCGTTCTGATTTCACAGCCTCTTAAAACCTGGTAATGTATCCTGTTTTAAAAAGATGATGATGATGATATCACGAACGGCGACTATCTTCTGTAATCAGGTTATAATGCTTTTTCATTTAACTGGTTATAAATAATGCTTTTTCATTTAATTCATCTTTTTTATTTTTAATATTCATGTGTACACCCAATTTTTATGACATAATTTTCTTTATTTCCTGCTTTCAACACGTGATCATTTAATTATTATTTTAAACTTTCCTTATTGTTTTTAATAGTCTCAAACAAATACATTTTTTATTTGAGATAAAACATAATCCTTAGCGCTTATTTAGAAATTGGCAACAATATAAAAAAAATGACTTTTTCAATAAAAGATTTTATACTTTTTTTTAAGAATTTTTTGAGTTTTTATTGTCCGACCGTGATAATTTTTTTAATTTCTGAAAGCTTGTTAGATTTCGCGTCTGGTGGTATGATTTTCGAATCCGTAGGATTGCTAGAAAAAAGTAATAGCTCCTCAAAAAAGTCCCTAGTAAAAAAGCGATGAGAATAACCCGGAATATCTACGCAGAATTTGATTGGTCCATTTCTAAATCGTTTTTGGCTCAGTTCCAGATTACTTTTTTACTTTCTTCTATCTATAATAGAAGAAAGTATTGTAATCGAAATTTTTTTCGACTTCCGGTTTTCGACGAATTTACACGTTTTAGGGGTCAGAGATTCCGAAAAACATGTTTTTACAAAATGTCTGTCTGTCCGTCTGTCCGTCTGTGTGGCTTTTAATTGTACCATCTAAAAGTGTATGAAGTTATGCTTCAAATTGAACCTAATTTTTTTTCTATGTTTTTGGCTATGGCAAGCAGATTCTATCAGAATTTGGGGATATTTCCACGAAAGGGGGCGCTGTGATCGATATTTTTGTTCCATTTTCACTATTGTACCATCTAAAAGTGTATAAAGTTATACTTCAAATTGAACCATATTTTTTTTCTAGGTTTTTGGCTATGGCAAGCAGATTCCATCAGAATTTGGGAATATTTCGACGAAAGGGGAAGCGGTGATCGATAGTTTTGTTCCATTTTCACTATTGTATCATCGAAAAGTGTATGAAGTTATGCTTCAAATTCAACCACATTTTTTTTTTCTATGTTTTTGGCTATGGCAAGCAGGTTCTATTAGAATTTGGGGATATTTCGACAAAAGGGGGCGTTGCAATAGCCATTTACAGATTTCAAATTCAAAAAAGATGTGCAAATTCAAAAAAATTAGAAATCCTAAAACTTATTTTTCGTTAAATGTTCGGCCTTGATCCGGAGAATCCGGCACAATTTTTGCTTTGCCTCTATGTTAAAAAATGGCTGAGATATAGCAGTTTGAAATTTTAGGGTGGCTAACATTTTCAAAGAAGACAGCAGAATTCATCCATAAACGGGTTTAATTTATGAGCTTTAGTTAACATGGTTTCGGCAAATTTTCTTTCATTGTTGTAACCATTAATCCTATTATTTGCTTATCCCTATATATTTATATTCGCCAACGTCAAATTCTCGCCAAACTTGGCGACAGTTGGCGGAATATCGCCAAATTTGGCGACCAAAATAAGTTGCCATAAATGAAGCCAACTTGGCTGTAGAGGACTAATTTGGCGATATTCTCATTCAAATTCAATGTTGACGAGAACTGGGATTGAATCTTCTTTATTTAGGTTCCACGCGTTTTACCTTCGTGTTTTCCATTAAATTAATTAGCTAAAATCATAAAACCAAGGAATAGGAAGGCTATGTGTTCCTGTCGGTTCAGGTCAGAAGGACTTTTCGTAGTTTAGTATACATCGGTTGTTCGCATCCTTGTAACCCGACCATTCGCAAGCAGCTGACGTACAACAGAATGACGAAAAATATTGATTTTATTGGCGATGTGATAGCGAATTTTGAAGTATTAACATGACTGAGATAGAAGAAAGTTTTGGGATTGGCACATCCGACTAGTTTTTAATATAGAAGGAAATGTGTAACATCATTAAAATAAACTGCAAACGATTTTTCCCCATAGACCATAATGTAACGGGATTCTTTTGAGTGCCCTGTAAACGAAGTATAAATGCTAGACACTTAATTTTAAGTAGAGAACATGCCATAGTAAACCTCAAAAACGTATATCAATTACATGGCGATCCGAGTATATTTAGCCTAGTTAGAGCACAGCCAGACAAACCGAAGTCATAAACACTTTTCAACTATGTTGGAAAGAATGATACAATGTACATATGTATGGACAATATTAAAACACGTGGATTTTTCTACTTATTAGATTATTTTATTAACCCATCAGCCGCGGGTAACGCTCCTATCGCATTTCACGTATTCTATACAATTACGCGGGGAACACTATTTTGGCGTTGCCTACAATTTTTATAGTATCGGGAGACTCTATTTCTTCGTTGAATCTATCTTCTTTTATTTAGAAATGGTGAGAGATTCGTTTACAAATTATAATACATATATCATTTCATACACTAGGTCATTCGGAAAGTTCTGCGATTTTTGAAATATTTTGAATCGATAAATGCCACATTCTCACCGGAATTTTGAAATAAAACTTCGTTTTTATAATGTACATGAAGAAACTGGTTTTACTTATTTAGAAATAAATTTGTTTTTAAATTCCGGTGACATTCAATCCTTATCATAGAAACTCGACAGAGTTTCTCGCCAAGCATAAACCGTAAATGAAAGGAATTTCCGCCAATGGATGCCAAACGATTTTACAATTTTTATTTTTAACTCTGTCTAGTTTATATCATAGAAATTCGACAGAGTTTCTCGCCAAGCATAAGAAACATCAATGCATTGAACCGTAAATGAAAGGAATTTCCGCCAATGGATGCCAAACGATTTTACAATTTTTTTTTTAAAACTCTGTCTAGTTTATATTTTGCGGACGGGACAAAACGGGTTTTTGACACATCTATATCTCGCGTTCTATTTATGATAGAAAAAAAAATGATATGACAAACAAAATTCTTAACAATATTATTATTAATATTATTAATAATTATTAATATTAATAATATTATTAATATTATTTTAACAATATTATTAATATTATTATTAATTTATTAATTTATAAACAAAATTCTTGATTCTATGGAATGGGGCGTGCAACGTGACTTGAAAATAAAAAGAAAAGCAAGATCTGTCGAATAGGTTTTCAGGAAATGCGATTTTAAAAGTGCTGTTTTTTGCACTTTTTAAATCTTGTACAAACCAAAAACTGTTGACAGGGCTACAGCAATGTGTAATTATCGGATTTTTATGTGGTTTACGTCATTTGAATTGTTTTTATGAGTAGTTCAAACCTTTTCATCTTTCTTTTATCTTTTCTTTTCTGAATAAAAATGGGATCTGTGTAATTGAAATTAAACACCTTACAAAAAGGAGTGATATCTCATCAAAAACAACTCGTTGTAAATGATCCCGCCAAGCCCCAAACCTAAAACGTCAGCCATAAAAAGAAGTGATATCACATAAAAAGAAACGATATAGAAGTGCATACTCAGAGTCCCCTGTAAAAATCTATCACCACTCATAATGTTTCCAAAGGACTCGGAGTGAGGTACAGTATGTGAAAACTGCTTGGCGACCTGTAGGCTTTTATAATATATGCGGTATATCAATTTTGAAAATCGAAAAAATAAATTTTTAATTTTTGTTATATCATTTTTATAAATATTTTTGTATGCGAAAGAACTGACAGAACGGATTTTTCCCCAGACTTATGCGATTCCGCTTACGCTAGAATTATTGCAATATATCTCAATTTAGTTATCGTTTATTATAAGGTGCATTGTTATTTATATGCGTATGATCATTATATATATATATATATATATATATATATATATATATATATATATATTTTACAAACTCAAAATCTTTACATGTTTACTTAAGAAATCTTCTTCGTAAGAGTGGTGTTTCTAGTTTAAGTAATGGTAAATAAAATCAACAAATTAATTTTTCAAGCTCATAAATAAGAAAAGACATGCAAACACAGAAGCTTCAGCTTTTTACAATTTTATGGGAGCAAAATAATTAAATAAATAATAATAAAAAAATAATAAAAATAATATAGTCATATGTAATTGCAAGAAATGCGAACATTATAAAAGCCTGCAGGTCGCCAAGCAGTTTTCACATACTGTACCTCACTCCGAGTCCTTTGGAAACATTATGAGTGGTGATAGATTTTTACACGGGACTCGGAGTATGCACTTCTATATCGTTTCTTTTTATGTGATATAACTTCTTTTTATGGCTGACGTTTTAGGTTTGTGGCTTGGCGGGATCATTTACAACGAGTTGTTTTTGATGAGATAGCTATTATAAGTGGCGAATATAAAAACAGGCCGAGGTTTTATATAGGAAAATGGAAACATCGCCAGCGGCTAGAGGGTTAATACTTTCCAACATAGTCTTGCGTCTACGATTCTTTTATTTATTTATTTATTTATTTATTTATTCATTCATTTATTTATTTATTTGTTAAATTAACTTTATTAAAAATGAATTGACAACCGTTTCCTGCATGGAATGGGAAAAATGCCTTATAGGTTTTCATGAATTGGACCATATATATATTTTTAAATAACGTGACATCATTTTCTCAAGTGCGGCTTTCAGCACCTCTACACACATTAGAGCTTCATTCAGATACTGGTGACTCTAATTTTTAATTTGTCCACCGTAAAAATATGCTGCGACGCTACGAGCAATAAAATAATACTTTATGAATTGCTCATGTTTATTATATCTCGATCGAGACATTTAATCACGATATTAACTTTGATCGGTATTTTGAAATTCGTCAAAATTTGTACCAATATATATAATTAAAGTCAGATAATTTTCTACATGTTAACTTCTAATTTGTTTAATTAATTTAATTCTTCTAATTAATTTCTAATTATTCAGTTTAAACAGAACAAGAATTGTTGATATTTTTAGTTTTTAATTTTCCTTATTAATCAACCAAGTTACAGGTGAGTATTCATTTGTTAATATTTTCCCTATGTTTATGAATGGATGAATTTTAACTATTTATTTTAAACGTATAAATTTCAATAACGTTATATTCATTGGAGATGGGCGAAAATTAATATTCCCATTCTCCCTAATCTAATTTGTCTTAGTGCAATTTTTATCTGTTAAGCAGTTAATTTTCAGTAATCGAGTCCACCGACAGTTGGAATGTTTTATCGTATGTGGTTTGGCGCAATCGAGTGTTTTTGTAGCAAACTTTCATGGTATCCACCAAGACCCGCTTACTACAAAAATATGGTACTCGCAATCTGTGTCAGGAAGATACACCTTGCCAACAATGGCGCCGATTATGCTAATTACAGTAACCCTTTATTTTCTACATTGTAATTGCATAGTAAACATTATACAGACTAGCAAGCTACGCCCGCTACGCTGGTCAATCTCTCTTAACGCACCTTTAATTAAACGAAATATTTACCTTGAATTTGACCTCGTGTTTTAGAACCATATGAACCTTTATTAGAATGTCCCTCTGCATTTCTAAAAACGATACGAACGCCATTGCGTTATTACATTTTTAAAGTGTCAGACAAAATTTGGGCTATTAAGGACAAACTCTTTTAGTTGATGATTTACAGTAGGATTTGGTAAAGAACGATAAAACCATATGCTATACACTATAATAACCATCCTTGACTATCCCCACTAACAGTGAAGGTTCCGTCAAAATCGATTCGGCAGAATATTTTTAAAAGGCTAAGCTTTTATAACCAGCAGGTTTATCGGATTATAAAACTTTCCCACATAATTCTATAACTAAGCAAAGTAGAACAATATGCGAGATACTAAAACCATCCCTGATAAATTATATAATTAACAGTGCAAGTCATGCCAAAATCCATTCCACAAGGTTAATAAACATTTCTTTTTTGAATCAGCGAAAAATGTAAGTTATAACTTAATAAAAAGTATTTACGATTCAAAAAATAGTAAATTAAAATGGGTACTTCTATATTATCCCGTCGACCACTTTTCATAACAAAAAACTATCGCCAAACTGTAACGCCAAATAAACGGGAGAACGTTGCCATTGGAATATCAAAATAAATAAATAAATAAATAAAATACAAGCGGGAAAAATTCTACCTTACGACAGAATATAGATTGGACACCCACGGCTTTTATCGGTGAGATTTTTTCAGCGATACAACTCGTCAAAAAAAAGGTGTTTGTTAGCATAAGCCAGCTTCTCCACTTTAGAATTTAGTTAGCGCTCTAAGATTTTTTGTGAGGCTGGCGGAACATATTAGGCACGAACACACCAAGTTTTAAAAAGATTCGGTGACTAGAAGTATTTTTAATAAATATAATAGTAAAAAGATGTGGCTCCAATGGGCTGAGACGAGGCGAGGTAGTTGTTGTTTACAAATGTGCTGGCTTAATGATACCCTTTAAACTGTTTTTAATGGTTCAAGGCATTTTAGCACTTAATAGATAACCTAAAAAAGGTAATGAAAAGTTCTATGATAGCAGCTTTTATGATGGATACAGCAGCTAAGAGAAGTTGTTTAACAAATGATGAGTTAGCATTAATTGACGGGATCTTGGAAAGAGGTAGGGGGAAGGGGTGGGGAGCTATACAAAACACAAGTGCTCTACGAGACCTGATTTAAAATGAATCCCCACTTGCAATTGAGAGATGCGACTTTAAAAGGGATCCCCCTTTTCGCCCCTCTGACGGGCCCCCCAAGAGAGATACATAAAAACCGAGGGCGCCAAAAGAAGCGGGAAGGGGAATACCTTTAGGCGGTTTGCAGCTAATTTTGGTGACATTTTGGAGCTGTCCGGCCCATAGGAACAGAGAAAAATGGGAAAAACTAAATTAAATATGAGAAGTTGAAAAAAATAAATAAGAAAAGTGCTCCTGAAAGGAGACGGGAGAGAAGGAGGGGGAGAGTAGAACCAGACAAAAGTGCTTGATGAGATCAAACTTTTGATATGGTACATGACGGGGTTTGAACACTTTGAATGTCTCCCCCGTGGTGGGGGGGGTAACTCCGGTCCTATGGGAGAGAGGGCCTCGGGACCCTCTTAGAAATGTCGGCCTCGACGATTTTAACTTCGTTGGATCCTTTAGAAGAGGCCTACGTCCTCTGTGGGGCTTAAAGGGGCTCAGAAAGATGGGAAAAACTAAAATTTAAAAAGAGTTGAAACAGAGAACTATGTTTCTTAAGGGAGGGGGGAGTGAGAGGCGGAGAGTAGGACCAGACCATAGTGCTTGACGAGGTTAGCCTCGAAAAAAAGTTGTTTCAGCCCCTAGCTCCCAATTTAGCAGATTTTAACATTGCGTTTTTAGAAAATTTTCTAAATAGAGCTAAAAATATGCTACAAAGGTGTAAAAAAATGCTATACAGGACTAGAAAGATCTTCATTAGCTTCTTTTTAGCTCGTTTTGAGCGAGAGGAGTGAGAGGCGGAGAGTAGGACCAGACCATAGTGCTTGACGAGATCTATCTATTGATATGTTACATGAAGGGGTTTACATGGGGTTTACATTTGGGGGGAGCACCAAAAAGGTCTTACTGAACCTTTCCTATGATTATGCCAAGATTGCAGTTATGATTTCGCCAAGATCATCGCAAAGCTTATATAGACATCCTATATACGCATATATATATTCCAAACACTCCTATATGTGCCATATACGTCATTATACACATATTATTTATGTTTTATATGTCGTATATACATCATATACACATGTCATATATATACATCATATATGCATCATATATGACTATAACTTGGCCACATACGTACAGAAATGTTATATATATATATATATATATATATATCATATATTATTACAATGTCATACATGCTTTATAATTTGGCGATAAATCTTGACCGTTTGGCAGTTCATCCTTGGAAGCCACTATAACACGAAAGTACCAAATTTACAATACATTAATGAAAACAGAAACAAAAATATTTCATGCTTGGTGGCTGCTATAACACGAAAGTACCAAATTTCTTTTTTATTTTTCATATCTGATAATTTGCATCTATCCTTTTTTGTAATTTTAACATTTTTGTAACGATTTTATGCATTTCTTTTGCCTATTCAACGAAAAATTCTTCTAAAGTTACAGAATTTCGTTAAAAACGGTTAAAATATTAAAACGCGAATATCGTTTGGTCCATTCTCGACCGAAAGCAACAACCATTATCATTATCTTTTTACGCGTGAAGGTTTCGTTATGGTACTTCATTGTGAAGTTTGGTAATTTTTGAAATTCATTATTTGAAAAACGGCATAATCATTCGATTTGAAATTTATATCAAGAAAAAAACAATTTTTTTCCTTTCTAACGCAGTTTGTCTAACAATTTTGTGACAAATACTTTTTGAGCTATTAATTTTTTCAGTAACTTCAAATGTTTCATTTTCCGATTAACCTGTGGCAACGATGGATTGCTGTGACTTTTCATAAACATGAAAAATGATAGAGATTGAAAGAATAAGCCTCCCTGTGGGCGGCTAATAAGAATTTAAGGACACAATTGTTATTTTAATTAATGAAATAACTAATAAATCAGTAAAACATAATGAAAACTACACGCAAATGTCGAATTAAAAACCACTTGATGACATAACAAACACGTATAATGCTTCTGACATCAAGTAAATGGGACTGCATTTTTGGCGTTTAGTCTTATAGTTTGGCGATAGTTTTTTGTTATGAAAAGTGGTCGACGGGATAATAGAGAAGTACCTTAAAATGTTTTTCATGCTTACGATTAAATAATAATAATAAAAAAAATAATAAAGATTCGCGTTGAACAAATAGCGAGTCACAGCGCTTGGCACGGTTTGAAATAAAAATTATTTGTACATTCAGTGTTGAAATAAATGGTGCATTAGCATACATTTTGGCATGATGTTGGTATAACGGAAAAATACCGAAAGATATCCAAAAAACTTCGTTCCAAATTAGATCAATTCTCTGTTGACTCTATTATGAAATAGGTCAGCTTTAAAAAAAAAAAAAAAAAAAAAAAAAAAAAAAAAAAAAAAATTGTGTTTACATAATAACATTATGGTGTCTATGGGGTTTACATTATAGAGCCTATGGAGAAAAATCATTTCTGTTGGATTTTAATGAAGAAACAATACTTGAAATATAATGAAATGGATATGCTTCACAAAATTTCTTCAAAACATTCTATTTGTCGAGAATTAAATAAAAATCATGCACTCGTGACATCATAATTCACTTTTATATTTTAACAGAATAATAAGGCTACTATAATTTGTGACTCGTGCTACAGCCAGTATACACGTCAAGACATATTGTCGTTATTATTATCTTTTAACTCGTTAAAGTTTCGCTATGGTACTTCATTGTGAAGTTTGGTAATTTTTGAAATTCAATATTTGAAAAACGGCATAATCATTAGATTTGAAATTTATATCAAGAAAAATACAATTTTTACCTTTCTAACGCAGTTTGTCAAACAATTTTGTGACAAATACTTTCGAGTTATTAATTTTTTCAGTAACTTCAAATGGTTCATTTTCCGAGATTAACCTGTGGTAACGATTAGCGAAAAATCCAGACGTGAGCAACGCGTAGCTTTTTATTAAAGAGGATTCTATGCTATATTTATGGTAAATGCAGATAGACCGGGATGCGGCAGCACAGACAACCACCTCATCGAGTTCACGGCTGAAATTCCAGAATTAGTTAAAACTCGATTCGCATATTAAAACGCAATCGGTCTGCCAAGTCATATCTTGGTGGAAAACGCGTGAAAACCCGATTTTAGCGGTTGACTCGTAGGTTTACCATTGTGTTTTCCTGCACCCATGGTAAACCTACGAGTCAACCGCTAAAATCGGGTTTTCACGCGTTTTCCACCAAGATATGACTTGGCAGACCGATTGCGTTTTAATAAGCGAATCGAGTTTTAACTAATTCTGGAATTTCAGCCGTGAACTCGATGAGGTGGTTGTCTGTGCTGCCGCCTCCCGGTCTAAGAAGTATTTATAAATCCAGCGTGTTTTTCCGAAGGAACGTAGGGGTACGCGTGCCCCTTAACATTTTGTAAATCCAACGAGATTTCTTTTTCCCCGTTAAACCAACTTTTAAAGTATTGTGTAGTTTTACGTGATCTGTTAAGTTTTATGTACAGTTTGCTGAAAACAAAGATGGGTATTTTTATGTTAGCCGTGCGCAATTCTCGCCAATGGGGTTTTGTTTTTCGCCAAATCAGTTTTTATTTTTCATGTGAATTAGAAACAATATACTTTGATTTTGAAATAAACTATTTTGGTTTATGACATTATTTCTTAGTATATGTACGTATTTAAATAAATATATATTAAATAAATAAATATTATACGTATGTGTGTGTGTGTGTGTGTGTAATTATTTACTTTTATATTTCAACTGAAATGAGTGAAAGGCATGAATTTTAAATGTATGTATTATATCTATTTTAAATGAAATAAGTGAAATGTTTATATTTTTAATTGAAATGAATGCAATATGAACGATGGAGATGGGAACAATATTTGACGATTTATCACACTAACATAAAATAATCCAAAGGAGTTTTAGTCCAGTAGAAATAGCATTTTATCTTACAAAAATTCGGGTAGTTCTGATTTTAGGATATGTTGTAAAGGTTGACCCTCTAATAAAAAAACCAAGTTTTCGACCTTCTAAACCTTGCGCGTTTTTCACAATAGTGAAAAAAACAATATTTTTCGGCACTGTTTTCGATTTTTCTTAAGTAACTCAATTTCAGTGCATTTTACAGAAAAAGCACTTTCACCATTTTGTAGAGCATAAAATTCTCAGTAATTAGAGCGTAAATTGTCCAAATAGGGGTAAGATACGGAGCCGGGAAAATAGGGTAAAATTTGCAAAAAGTGCAAAAATCCACAGATGACGTTAGTTTTTGCGTAATAACCTACTTTTAGTGCGTTTTAGAGACAAAAGTGTCAATATAAAGTTTGTAAAGCATGAAGTATTCTATAAGTTTCATTTATTAGATCATTAAATATCTATAATAGACTCTAAAAATCAGAATAATACAATTTATGGTTAAAACAAAAAAATACCGCCTGACAAGTCATTAATTTAAAAACGAGCTTTTATTTTTGATATTGATTAAACGATGCAATTAATTAATTATAGCATGTACCGGGTGTCCCAAAAATGACTGATGGATTTTAAAATTCAATAACTAGCAAATGGAGACAGATATTTAAAAAATTCTTGCAGGAGGGTTATGTATGATGTCGGGAGTTTTTTTACTGTGATTCTTGATTTTAGTTCGAATTTCAAACAACAGATGGCGCTGACAGCCGTTGGCGCTCTTTCTAAGCCGAAACTGACGTCAATTAGCATTGATGCGAAGAAAGGAGATTAAGGCTATGGAGTGGGTCTCATTCGCCAGTACAATCTTGCTCTTAGGCCCGATTCTGAACTCATTCGATATGATTTCAATGGAATGCGTTGTTGCCATGGAAACAACAAATTCTTTGATAGTGGAATACAGCGTTCAGATCAGGGAATGAATTTAACAAGCAATATTCGAGTTGCAGGCGATTTTACATTTATGAGTATTTATGGGAATTTTATCTAACCAATATGAAAATTTAGTTTCGCGAAATGACGGCAATGCAGGTATGTGAGAGCTGTACAGAAATCGAATACGTCACATCTTCATTCGTTATTTTGCTACGCAATCTGCTAGTGAGTACTTTTAAAAGAGTGTACACTATTTATTGAAAATGGTTTATTTCACCTAGTAGTTTTAAAATACGATGAATAAAATATTCTTTAAATCAGGCCATAAAAAATAATTTAATCCGGGAAAATAAAACTTCATAAATGTAAAATCGCCTGCAACTCGAATACTGCTCGTTAAATTCATGCCCTGATCTGAACGCTGTATTCCACTATCAAAGAATTTGTTTTTTCCATGGCAACAACGCATTCCATTGAAATCATATCGAATGAGTTCAGAATCGGGCCTAAGAGCAAGATTGTACTGGCGAATGAGACCCACTCCATAGCCTTAATCTCCTTTCTTCGCATCAATGCTAATTGACGTCAGTTTCGGCCTCGAAAGAGCGCCAACCGCTGTCAGCGCCATCTATTGTTTGAAATTCGAACTAAAATCAAGAATCACAGTAAAAAAACTCCCGACATCATACATAACCCTCATGCAAGAAATTTTTAAATATCTGTTACCGTTTGCTAGTTATTGAATTTTAAAATCCATCAGTCATTTTTGGGACACCCGGTACAATAATAGGTAACTGTTGAATAGTTGAGGGGGGGGGGGGGGCGAAGTTAACCAAAAAACCTATCAACCTAGGTGCAGGGCCAAGAATTCAAAGTCGAAAGTAAAATTAATAGCTGGGAATAACGTAAAAAAAATACTTGAAAGATAAATAAGTTATAATTTAGAAATTTTAAAAAGGAAAAGGAGTATCTAAAGCCGAAACTAAGGGAGCTGGGAGCAAAAGGAGCATGTGGCCCGGGCGTTAGAATGGAATCGATTTTTCTTAAATAACTCAATTTCAGTGCATTTTACAGAAAAAACATTTTCACCATTTTGTAGAAGATAAAATTCTCTACAAGATGCAGTATTCATGTTTGTAAATTGTCCAAATAGGGGGATGAGATACGGAGCTGGGAAAATAGGGTTAAATTTGGAAAAAATGCAAAAATCCACAAATGACGTTATTTTATGTTAATAACCCCCTTTTAGAAACAAAACTGTCATAATAAACTTTTTAGAGCATGAGATAGTCTATAGTTTCATTTATTAGATAATTAAATATTCGTAATAGACCTTAAAAATGACAGCAAAAAGATTCTGGGTGAAAACAGGAAAATACCGCCTGACAAGTTATTAATTTAAAAAACGAGCTTTTATTTTTGATATTGAAAACACGATGTGGTTAATTAATTATAGAATGCACAATAAATTAATCAACAAATATATAGTAAGTATTATATAGTCGCTTTGTCATATATGTTTCCTTTTTCTGCTGCTTGGCCCTGGTAATGATACCATCGTCTCAGATACTTCATCGTCCGTCTCTGTTACTTGACTCGATTGGTTGTTCTAGGTCATCAAAGTCCTCAAGGTCCAGTATAATATCAGGAGCGTTGCCACATAGTTGGTTGTGGCACTTCACACAGATAACTGAGCACTTCAAGCCTGCCTTTCTAGAACTGCAATTCGTACTACAATTTTATTTTTTTTTTTGCATTGGCAAGATATGAAATCGAGTAGAGTTTGAGGAGCTGGTCCATTCATCATGGTGACTGGAATGAGCCCATGACCACCCCACTTCCAGCCGCATTCGAGAGGATCCTTTTCATTTCCCAGCCATGTCTGAATGCATGATATTCAGCAGCATCACGAGTAGGTGGTAGTCTAGCTAAATCTATATATTTAAAACGCTAAGCTTTTTCTTTCGACAATCCGTGAGAACAAACTACTGCATCAAATGACATAATTCTTTTTTTAAATGAAACATATTTGGACACAGATTTGTTATCGTGAATTCGTTTGTTCGAAAATTTAATTAATTAGCCGTAATTTTCAATTAAACTTTAATTTCTGCGAATGACATCATAAAGTCGGCAATTCGGATAACGCCCACTGTTGCAAGACATAGAGTTTATTCTCTAAACTCTGTGGTTGCGAGAAGATAAAAGAGAAATAATAAATATTAAAAGCACGTGGCTTTTAGGCCGATTTTTTTAATTTGTAAGTTAAATTTCGGTAAAAATATTTATCCGCGTGTTTTATAAGCGAATAAAAATTCATATTTATTGTGACGTCACGGGAATATTGTCCATTGGGTTTATTTTATCATTATGCATTATAACTTTGTTGATGCCATTTTATCATTACAATTAAATACAAAATATATTTTTATTTATTATGATTATTATTATAAATATTTTTATTTGTATACATGATGTTTAAGCATTAAAGTAACGTATATGAAGTACGTGTGAAAAGTTTGCGCCGGTGAAAATGACGTTATGCTTAGCTGGAAATGCATTTTAACATGGATAAAACTAAAGAGAAAAATGTATATGATTGTGTCAACATAATGTAATTTTAACTGATTTTTCCATTCTTAATTATAAAGATTAGAATTGGAGCCGTCATTGATTGCTTAATCTTGATTGTATACCTTGATTACATGCTACCAATTACTTTTTTTTTTTTTAACTATAGGTTGGACGATTTCCTTTTTTAATAAAAAAAAAAATCACAAAAGTACAGGATTTCAGGAAATTTAAAATTATTAAAAATAGTGTTATGGTAGAAAAAAAAATTGAAATAATGATTGTATTTTTAGCTAGAATAAACAATGTAAGACTAATATTTCATAGGAATTATTTTGGTAGGTTTATTATAAGTTCATTTAACAGTTCCTTATTAGCGTCCTATTTCTTTCACTGTTAACTTCTCTTTCGATGTCAAAAAAAGGTTTTCTGATTTTTGACGCAAGCCAAAATACAGTGGCATTTTTTAGAAATGCACAACGGTTGCGACAACAAACGGCGCTATCCCTTTAGCTTTCATCGCGCTTACATCACTTCTAAATACTACAAATTTCTATTTTTTACTACATTTTACAATTTCAATTCTTACATCATTAATTAGAAAAAAATTAGCTTTTGATTGAAATTTATTTGAAAACTGCCGCTAAATTTAACGACTTTTTAAATAATTTTCAAGCTTGAAAAGTTTTTTAATTCTATCTTATCAATGACCACCAGTTTGCTTCTATAATGTAAAATAGCCCCTGCGAAAGTTGCCACAGTTGAAAATAGATTTCCCTAACCATCATAAAAAGAGAATAATAATAATAATAATAATAATAAAAACAGTGATAAATCATAAGATTATATTATCCATAAGATAGAGCATTTTGGCGCTAAACAAAAATCTGTCGAAAAAAAAAAACTATTTTTTGTTTATGTTGAACATAAAATTGATATGTTGAATTCGTTATGTGTAAGTTCCACCAGATATGAGAATATGCTAGGAATTGTATTTTTTTAAAGATCCATTTGCCAACTGTATAAGAGGGAAAATATCCCCGACTGTGAAGGAAAAGGGATAATCATCCTGATTATGTGAAGGAACCGAAAAAACCAAACAAATAAATTATATTTGAAAACATTAAAAATCTCCCTCATGTGTAGATTGATTTATTATTGTAAAAAAAAAAATTCATCTTTACATAAAAATTGATTAGCTTAAAACAATGGATGTGTTTTAGAAGATATGGATTTGAAACGAACAATGATTAAAGATGACATTTTAAAACATTTAATTTAAACATTTTAAAACTTTTTTAACGTCGAATTTCGACGGTGCTTTTGGGCAGATGCAATGCACATGCGCATAGGAGCTCATTCGGTTGCATAATAACAGGAGTGTGTGTGTGTGTGGGGGGGGAGATGTGTGCATTATTTACTATGTTCTTTTATTTACTGAATATGAGGTGAATGTAGTACTATTTGTATGATACTTCATAGGTTAATGAAATTTTTTTTCTTGCCGAGGGGAATATGGCGGTAATGTCAAACTGATTTGCATTACACAGTTGTTTACGGGTTGTTTGTTTGGAGTTTGCATCGGAAATAGTACTGTATTTGACTGGGGAAAAAACTTTTAAAATAAAATATTTGAAAGACTGTTTCATACGCACCCCTTCTTAAATAATAGAGAAGCTTATTTTACTGATAATGTTATAGTATTTTTTCCGTCAAGTTTTGACGGGTTCAATCTAGTGTTTTATTAATAATTCAAACAATCGCAATGTTATCTCTATGGGAAAATGGAAAGTCCTAGAGTAGACGTTTCCGGGCGTTAGAGTTGACGAATATTTCTGATTTTCAATCCCCGGCGAGATTTTGGCACTACCGACTTCCAGTCCAATTTTGGTATCAATGCGGCAAATATTTTGGCCGCTATCGTGTACACAAAAATGTAATTTTTTACGGGAAGCCGGAGCTTTGCTCCGACAATAACAGTCATAAATGGTTAGTATTTTCCAAATGTTGATAGGATTAAGAATTTTTTCCTTTCTTTTTTGTAAAAGTCAACAGCAACATTCCTTATATGTTTAAAATACTAAAAGGAACTTTTTTTTGTTTCTCTTAACATCGCAGTAACAAAATCCCTAAATTAAGATTAAATTTAAATTTTATTTATATCTTCCTCCATATACTAGATGTCAGGTTTCTGATTTTAACAGAACCTATGTTGTATATATCTAGTTTAATTTAATATTGTTAGCTGCTCTAGCGAAGATGACATACCGCAATACATTCAAGTTTTGGTTGGATCACCTCCATACAGGGCAAGAAGTACACCTTCTGTGGCTTCAACAAGTTTGTGCCTCTCTGCATTTGAGTCTTTAAAGATTTGAACTTTTTGGTTCAGGGATGGGTTCTGAAGAATTCTGCAATATTTCATTTTCCCATGGCTGTAGAGCACAGAAGTGGTGTCACAACCACTTACTGCATGAAGAAAAAGAATATTTTGTGCAACTTCCTTAAATTTGAAACACTCTTTGGAGTAAGGATCATCAGGCAGTTTCCCTCTCCTGGCCCTTCGGAAATAAACATTGTCTCGAGCTAGAGAAGCCACAAGAACAAGAAGATCCATGTCTTCACCATTGACAATGACAGCATCGTAATCACGGGCTTAGGAAATAGCTGTGTTTACTATTAGCACATCTGCATCTTCAATGGTCTGCGTAGTGATCATTTGTGCTTTTTCAAATTCATTTCGAAGCATATAAATGAAAAGTTCTTTATTTTTTTTTCATTCCCCAACAATTTTTCTTGTGGCATCGGTGGAAATATAGTCTCATTGAACTTAACCTCAGCAGAAGTATGAATCTTCAAGCGACGAGCACTTTCTGCACTTTTTATACTTTTTTGATTATGTTCAGGATAAGTTTCTAATATTTTCTTTATTTTAAAATTTAAAACTGAATTCAAAACACTGGAAAACAATTCTCCTTTATACAGGTTTCCATCTTATCAGGTATAATTGTTGTTATTCTTTCTGTTGGGACTAACATTCTCAAACTGAGATACATTTACCATCAATGTAAATTTTGACTAACAAATAAAATATGTGGGACAAATGAATACAAACACGACAAACCAAATCTTCATTGTGCGCCCTCTTCTCCTTCCATTCTAGCGCCCGGGCCACATGGTCCTTTTGCTCCCACCTCCCTTAGTTTCGGTCTTAGATACTCCTTTTCCTTTTTAAAATTTTTAAATTATAACTTATTTATCTTTCAAGTATTTTTTTATATTATTCCCAGCTATTAATTTTACTTTCAACTTTTAATTCTTAGCCGTGCACCTATGTCTACCGACTAGGTTTTTTGGTTATCTTCGCTCCCCCCCCCCCTTCAACTATTCAACAGTTACCTATTATTGTACATACTATAATTAATTGCATCGTTTAATCAATATCAAAAATAAAAGCTCGTTTTTAAATTAATGACTTGTCAGGCGGCATTTTTTTGTTTTAACCATAAATTGTATTATTTTGATTTTTAAAGTCTATTATAGATATTTAATGATCTAATAAATGAAACTTATAGACTACTTCATGCTTTACAAACTTTATAATGACACTTTTGTCTCTAAAACGCACTAAAAGTAGGTTATTAAGCAAAAACTAACGTCATTTGTGGATTTTTGTACTTTTTGCAAATGTTACCCTATTTTCCCGGCTCCGTATCTCAACCCCTATTTGGACAATTTACAAACATGAATACAGCATGCTGTAGAGAATTTTATGCTCTACAAAATGGTGAAAGTGCTCTTTCTGTAAAATGCACTGAAATTGAGTTATTTAAGAAAAATCGAAAAAAGTGCCGAAAAATATTGGTTTTTTCAACATTGTGAAAAACGCACAAGGTCTAGAAGGTCGAAAACTTGGTTTTTTTATTAGAGGGTCAACCTTTACAACATATCCAAAAATAAGAACTACCCGAATTTTTGCACGGCAAGGCCCTTTTTTACGCTATTTCTACTGGACTATTTACTTTTACACTGGTCAGGAATCGTTGAAAGACGATCAAAATGTTGATTTTCTTGAGTCAAATTGAGAGTGCCACTAAAAAAATTTTTTTAAGGGAAATTGCCCCGCACGAACTAATATAACGTAGTCGTTATGGACGGTTTCTAAAAAAGTTCGAAATTTAAAATTGAGAAGTAATTGGAAAACGTTCTAGAAAAGTTCTAAATCAAGATTTATTTGAACTGTTAGGGCTAGAAACTTGAAATTTTGACATATTGATTTTGGCTATTACTTTTAAGACATAAATGCGAGGACAGAACAGTTTCTAAAAAAATTCGAAATGGAAAAAAATTGTGCAGGAACAAAAAAATTCTAAAATTGCGATTTTTGTGACACTGATGGGGCGAAAAACTTGAAATTTTGTATAGTATAGTTATTTTTAAGATGTAAATGTTTCCAAAGAACGGTTTCTGAAAAAAAAATCGCACTTTAAAAGGATGAAATGAGCGGAAAATATTCTATATTAAGATTAATTTGGAACTGTTAAGACTAAGAAACTTGACATGACTGCTGTTTTTAAGACGTAACTACTCGCATTAGGACAATTAAAAAAAAAAAAAAATCGAAATGTAAAAGGGTGCAGAAACAACAACAAAAAAAAGTTCTATAATTTGCTATTACTGTGGCACTCTGCAAAAAAAAAAAAAAAAAAAAAAAAAAAAAAAAAAAAAAATGTTGATTTTACAGTATAATACTGGCACCCCAGCTGCCAGTATTATACTGTAAAATTAACAGCAAAATAAGCAGTAACACGCTACCGCGCATACGCGGCAGCGTATTACTGCTTATTTTACTGTTTATTACTGTTAATTTTACGGTATAATACTGGAAGCTCGGATGCCAGTATTATACTGTAAAATCAAAATTTTTTTGTTTGCAGTGTACTGCTGGGGATAAAAACTTGAAACTTTGCATAGAGCCTGGTTATCACAGGGGTACACGGAGCATGTGCCCCGAGCCCACATTTTCAGGGATGCCCAAAATACATTTTGTCCACTCTCTGAAGATTCTAATTAATGCAAATTTCCATTTATAGTTTATAGAATTTTTTTTTCCGTTCATGAAAACTAAACTATCTTAGTGTTCTTCACTAACGACAATGAAATGCAATGTAAACTTTGAAATTCTGAGAAAAACGGACATTACACCTAACACATTTTATTCAAACACTTAAGTTTAGAGTTTTACTCACTCAAAATAGCATATAGTGCAGACGATTTTACCTTCCCATAATTTTTTAATGCATTTTTGCATCTGTCTATAATATATTTCTTTTTCATAAAGCTGTGGTTTAAATTTTAAAACTGCACATAAAGCTGTTTATAATGCAATATTCTTGAGAAAGGGTCCCCGACATGATAACCTGTGTGGATAAATTTGATCAGGTCCATATGCATGGGGTTACTTTTAAGATGTAAATGCTATGTAAGAACGGTTTTTAAAAAATCGAAATTTAAGAAGGTAAAATGAGCGGAAAACGCTCTAAATTACGATTTATTTGGAATTGTAAAGGCTAGAAACTTGAAATGTGTAATAAAACTAGATTTCTTTTTTCCTTAAACAATCGAAAGACCTCACGCAATTTAAATGCAACACAACGGTCCGCTAGTATTAAATAAATACTATTAAGTATTAAATAAATTGTGTAAATATTAGGAAAATGCTTGTGTGTATTATTTTAATTTCATAAAATAAATATTTCCTACTATTAGAAATGGTTCGAAAAAGAAATATATATATATATATATATATATATATATATATATATATATGTTCACATAATTGTTAAATGTAAGGATCAACTGGAACTTTCTTAAAATTCTTTTTCTTTTTTTTTATTAAAATTCCTACTATTAGCTCACACTCTCTCTATATATATATTGTTGGAATTTTCAATCGTTAATAAAATATTTTCTATTCATCCATTCAAGTTCAAATAAATTTTTTTAAACTTGTGTTGGATGACAATTGATGTTAATACAGTTTTTTCAAACATTAATTCATTAATTAAATTAAATTAATAAATTTTAATTTTATATTTCATTTCTGTTCAAAAGTATAGACTCACTCCATATTTATAGTCTCACCTTGACACGTAAAAAGATAATGGGGCTGTTCACGGACGAAGATCAGGCGGCTCGCGGGCGAAGAAGACTATAAATGTTGAGTGAGTCTATTCTTTTGAACAAAAATGAAGTATAAAACTGAAATTAAATAATAAAATTTAATTAATTAATTAATATTTGAAAAAACTGTATTATCGCTAACTGTAACATCGCTATGGTACTTCATAGTGAAGTTTGGTAATTTTTGAAATTCAATATTTGAAAAACGGCATAATCATTAGATTTTAAATTTATATCAAGAAAAATACAAATTTTTTACCTTTCTAACGCAGTTTGTCTAACAATTTTGTGAGAAATACTTTTCGAGCTATTAATTTTTGGTATTTTAGCTATTTATTTTTTATTTAATTTTTAATACATTTCAAAAATTTCTCTTATGTAAGATATTTAGCAGGATATAAATTTAGGAATAAATACCGTCAGTGGCGAAGCGTGTAAATCGCTGGAAAAAAAATTCTATTTGACCTAAGTAGGAATTGACTTTAAAAAAAAAGTTTTATATTACTTGTTTCGTTTTCTGGTAGTGTATTTTCTCGAAGAAATAAACTTATTTTAGCCCTTTATTTAGCGTTATAAGAATTTCACACATCTGCTCAATGATTGCCGCAACTGAATAAATTAGCTGTATTTCTTAATAATCTATCCACTTTATTAAAATCAATAATAGTATACGGCATTTCTTGATAAAAAAAATCTTCTGTTATATTCTTAACAGGTGGTGGATTCCTCGGAAGATTGTATTCAGAGAAAAAAATCTTGTGTTATGGGAAAGAAAAAGATGACGAAACGGAATGTGCTACAGTTGAGCTTAGGAAGCAATAAAAATCCAATGAATATCTCATTAGGAGGATATGACAAAAGTGTTGAGATAAGTTTTAATTCTAAAAGCAACAAAAACATTCCTATACCAATTTCTACCATAACGGGCAGGCGTATAAGACAGTGTTGTCTCTATAAATATCCAAAAAACGAAATCATGCTTACTTTACCAGAAAACGTAAAACTTTGGGCACCTAACAATGGATTACCATTTGTCATAGAGGCACAGTATTTACAAAACTTCAAAGCTGCATTTTACCCACTTCAACTGACTGACAATGATACTGAGTCTATGGAAGAAATTGTACCGTGTTCAATGACTGATTATCCAAAGAAAATCGAACATAAAAAGCAATATGCCGCATTCAAAGAATATGAGACACCAAACAAAGAAAAGCAGAAGAAAAATAAGCTAATGATGAAGCACATACATACTTTGAAAAGAAGTTTGGAACAAATTGGTGAAACCCTCAAAGAAATGGAAAAGTGTCAAACTGACACACTAAGTAAAGAAAACCAAAGTAATCAGCATCGTGATCGTTTTAGCATTAAAAATAAAATAAAAGGTTTTGTAAAGAAGGATGAAATCACTCCGCCACGAAATCCTGACGAGTTCCTAATGCCCTCAAAATCTGGAAAATACACACAGGAAAAAATACTAGATCATCTAATGAATAGAAAACAACCTAAATTTGAAGAAAAATTTAGAAAAAAGGGAAATCAAATGAATAATCACTCTGTTATTAGAGAAGATGGCTTTGCTTCAGCTGGAAAATCAGTGACCGAATCAGAAGATAATAGGAAAAGCTTAGAATTAATGCTTGATAATATTCTAAAGCACAACCAAATCATTACAGATACCCCCGCCTCACAAAGAAAAAGAAAAGCTGATGCATTTCCTACAGATAACAAAGTACTAGATGATAAAACGATTAAAAGACAATTTAAACAAGCAGAAAAAGCTCGAAAAAAGGAAAATGATAATCATATTGTTAGAGAAGATGACTTTGCTTCAGCTTGGAAAACATTAGCAGATAATATGAAAAGCTCAAACGTAATGCTTGATGATATTGTGCAGAGAGAAAAATTAATGAGTGAATACAAAAAGAAGTATATCCAAGATGTCGAGGCGCTATATGAAGATCAACAACGACTTCTAGAAGGAAGTTGTAATATTTTTGATATTTCGAATCGTGTTTCTTCCGAAGACTGTGATTTGGATCAAGCATCTGCAGGTCGACAGCAAGATTGCAAGAACAAAAATGATAAGGCTTCTGAATTTAGAAGTGATCTTCCGGAGTCTGGTAAGGAAGATACATATAGATATGAATCAAATAACAGGCCAGTTATAACGGATATTAGAAAGAAACCAAAGTTAGAAGAAAAGTTAGACAACATAATAAAAGAAATACAGTTATTAAGATTTGTAAATAACATTTTTGAAGCAAGAAAAGCTAAATCTGACATGATACAGAAAGATCGGCAAACCCAAGAAAAAACGACCAAAACAAGTGAAGTCGACATTGTAATTGACAAAGGTACAAGCACAAATACAAATTCATCGGTCAAAGAAGTTACAGGAATTATTACACATAAATATAACATTTTAAAAGGGGAACAATGCGAAGGCAATATTTATGAAACTACTCTAACACAAACTGTTAAAGAATTTCCAAGTAAAACTGATAAACCAAAATACGCCAAATTATCTAAAAAAGAGTATCTTGAAGCTTTGTCTGATGCAAAAAATGCGATGAGAAAATTAGAAGCAACATTTGAAAAAATAATTCCAGTTTTACCGAAAATCAATCAGCAACCTGGGGTTGATCCTGATGCACCCATTACAGTCAGCCACCACGAAGAAAATATTTCAGGTAAAATAGTAAAGGAACAGAAAATTGAATTAAGTAATGGTCGTGAAAAAGTTGCAAAAGATAGACCCAGACATGACGTAGAGGCACACATCAGTAGCAAAGATGGGGAGATCGCTTCAAGAGATCAATACATTGGTGTTCGACGTGTACAAGAAGAGCGTGGTCGTGACAAAGTTGCAAAAGACAGAATTGGGCGTGACAAAGAGACGCACACCAGTCACAAAAATGCGGAGCCTGCGTCGAAAGATCATTATATTAGTGCTGAACGTGTACAAGAAGACAGAGAGCAAGAGCAGACAAAATCAGGAAAACTAAGACTGGTAGTTATTCCGAGGACAGCTGTTTCTGGAGAGGACATTTCTTCTGATCAGACCGGTGAGAAATCTAATGGAGTAATACCTGAAGAAGTTGAATCCCAAAGTCTTCAAAAAGGCATAGATAGTTCAAAATCTAAAATTTCTTCACGGACAGGAGCAATTCCAAAACGCCCTACTTTTAGAAGTGAAGAAAAACTCTCAAGCAAGGGAAGCATGAGATTTGAAACTTTAGATGGAACTGTTCTTAAAGATAAACGTGATTCAGTAAAGTCAAAAAATATTCCTGAACAACCGCAAAAAACAGAAGAACTAATTATATCACCTGCAGGTGTTAGAAGAACAGATAAACGAACATATGAAAAAAAATATTTTATCCAAGATATTGATGATATACCACAGACCTTTCAAACTCCCCATTCAAGTATGAAAGATTTCTTGAAACCTACAAGAATCAAGCATGATCAAGAATCTGCGCAACGAGCTCAGGTTTCATCGGATCCCAATATTTTTAGACGATTTTTAGATGATTTCAATTTAGTTTTTTTTGGTAGACCAGGTGAAGAAAAAATGACTTATTTACCAGAAAAATCAACTGTTACCAAATCTCACTCCAGCGATAAGACTGAAAGCGATTCTGTATTAAGTAATTTATTCAAAGCACCTGAAGAATCTCAACAGTTACCTAAACAACATGCTATACTAAAACGAGATATCATAACAAACAAATATAATCTAGAACCTCTGGAAAGAAATGATAGATCTTATTCTAGAGAAAACGATAAACTTAGAAGTGATCAATCTGAATTAGAATTTCCTAAAGCAGAAGACCACCGAAAACATAAAGAAGGCAAGAAACTTATTAGAAGTGATGCGATAGAAAAAGAAACTATAACTAGTATATCTCCTAAAGTAGAAGATCGCCGAAAACTTAAAGAAGACAAGAAACTTAGAAGTGATGTAATAGAAGAAGGAACTATAACTAGTATTTCCCAATATCAACTAGAATCGCCTAAAGCAGAAGACCACCGAAAACATAAAGAATACGAAGATGGTACAAGTGATTCAATAATAGAAGGAACTATAACTAGTATTTCCCAATATGAATTAGAATCTCCTACAGCAGATGATCGTCGAAAACTTGAAGAATACATGAAATCTAGAAGTGATGCAATAGAAGAAGGAACTATAACTAGTATTTCCCAATATGAATTAGAATCTCCTAAAGCAGAAGACCACCGAAAACATAAAGAATACGAAGATGGTACAAGTGACGTAATAGAAGAAGGGACTATAACTAGCATTTCCCAATATGAATTAGAATCGCCTAAAGCAGAAGATCACCTAAAACATAAAGAATACGAAGATGGTACAAGTGATTCAATAATAGAAGGAACTATAACTAGTATTTCCCAATATGAATTAGAATCTCCTACAGCAGATGATCGTCGAAAACTTAAAGAATACATGAAATCTAGAAGTGGTGCAATAAAAGAAGGAACTATAACTAGCATTTCCCAATATGAATTAGAATCTCCTAAAGCAGAAGACCACCGAAATCATAAAGAATATGAAGATGGTACAAGTGATGTAATAGAAGAAGGGACTATTACTAGCATTTCCCAATATGAATTAGAATCGCCTAAAGCAGAAGACCACCGAAAACACAAAGAATACATGAAATCTAGAAGTGATGCAATAGAAGAAGGAACTATAACTAGTATTTCCCAATATGAATTAGAATCTCCTACAGCAGAAGCTCTCCGAAAACATAAAAAAGGCAAGAAAGTTAGAAGTGATGTAATAGAAGAAGGAACTATAACTAGTATTTCCCAATATGAATTAGAATCTCCTAAAACAGAAGATCCCCGAAAACTTAAAGGCTACAAGAAACTTATTAGAAGTGATGCGATAGAAGGAGGAGCTACTAGTATGTCTCCTAAAGAAGAAGATCACCGAAAAAAAGAAGATAACAAAATTAGAAGTGATGTGATAGACGAAGGAAGCATAACTAGTACTTCACAATATGAATTAGAATATCCTAAACAAGACAATCACCGAAATATTTTCGGTTTCTTGTCTTCTACGCTTCTTGAAGACAAGAAACGTAGAAGTGACATCACTGAAGATAGAACTATTCCTAGTATTTCGCAATATGAATTGGGAAAATTACAAGAACCCTATCGACGTTCTTCTGGTGAAAGAATTGGGCGTAATTCTAATGAACATTCCCGAAGTTGGTATGTTCCAGAATATGTGGAATACTCTGTAAGTGAACCTGATACCGAAGTATCTGATTCGATCGAAGATATCTCTAAACTAGAAGATGCACAACGAGGTCGCACTTCTTCAAAAGATAAATCACGAAGTTGGTATGTTCCAGAATATGTGGAATACTCTGTAAGTGAACCTGATACCGAAGTATTTGATCCGAACGAAGATATCTCTAAACTAGAAGATGCACAACGATGTAGCACTTCTTCAAAAGATAAATCACGAAGCTGGTATGTTCCAGAATATGTGGAATACTCTGTAAGTGAACCTGATACCGAAGTATCTGATTCGAACGAAGATATCTCTAAACTAGAAGATGCACAACGAGGTCGCACTTCTCCAAAAGATAAATCACGAAGTTGGTATGTTCCAGAATATGTGGAATACTCTGTAAGTGAACCTGATACCGAAATATTTGATCCGAACGAAGGTATCTCTAAACTAGAAGACGCACAACGAGGTCGCACTTCTTCAGAAGATAAATCACGAAGTTGGTACGTTCCCGAATATGTGGAATACTCTGTAAGTGAACCCGATACCGAAGAGTTTAATAAGACTGAAGAAGGATATATATCTGACATCTCTCAGGATAGATTAAACAATTCAGAACGAGGCTATAACTTCTTAAATAAGAAATCACGAAATCGGTATGTTCCAGAAAAATCTGTGGGATCAACTTTAAGGGAACCTAGTAACAAAGAATTTGATAATTTTAAAGAAAGAAGTATGCCTGATATCTCGAATTATGAAATAGAGCGAGTGCGTGCATCAGATCGTAATGAGAGAAAGCAAAATGCTTTGGATGAAATGCCATATTACAGAGGTCTTCCGCATTTAAAAGAACCGATGAATCGAAGTGGTATGTTTTTACCTAATCAAGAATTTAGCAGAAAAAGTTACGAGAGAACTTTCAGAAGACAATTACCTGAGCTGCAGGATTATCAGGAATTCGGCAATTTAGAAAACGCAGGCTCCCAATCGTCCAGAGGGATTAAAAAAGATATAGATCGGAAAGACATTTGATGTATGTTATAATTATAATCAGATGAATAAAAAATGAAAATTGTACAATGTATTTATGTCATAATACAAAATAAAGTTCAATTAATTTATTTTTATGGATGAGTTCAAATGTACACAAAATGCATTATGCTGAGAGTATCGGAATCAGAAGAACATAAACTACTACATTAAATATTTTCGGAATTTCAATTTAAGAAAAGACTGAGAAATGCATTTATGAGAAGCGTTGAATTCAGACAGTTTTCTCCGATAGAGAATTTTGACACTCCGGAAAGGGGGAAGGGGTATTATAGAACTCCATGGGGGTTTTTTTAAAGGGGGGAGATTTGCTCTTTCAAATCATTACAAAATGCAAAATCTCAAATATTCCAGGGAAGTGGGGGAGATTTTGATGCTCTGGGAGGAGTATCCTCCGTACAACCCCACTGAATTCATCACTGTTTATGACATGTGTTTTCTGTTCGATAAAAATAAGTTACTTGTTTATTCATTTGTAATGACTGTCTAAAATAGGGCTCTCTAAAGTGCAGCCTGTTGGCCACATTTGGCATGCTAGTTTGTTTTATACGGCCCGCCAAAGATTTATGATGAAACGCGCCAATTGGACTATTTTTCTAAGAGAATCCGGAAAAATGGGAAAGGGGTGGGGGTGGGGGTTTCGGGCTGTTGATAGATTTTAAATGTATTAATGTTAATTATGTTCAAAATATATTGATATTTCATATTAATTAATAGCCAAAACGCCAGTAGAGGTTCACTGTAGAGGAACGAAAAGTAAGACGAAATGGCGGCAGATGTGTTGGTGAGATATTCAGAATTAGTTGTACAGTTTTGATTTAATTTGGTTTGTTCGTTCGATAAATTTAGACCCTTTCATTCATGCCACATGTCATGTTTACGATAGTCTTTTTCTGTGGATATTCAAACGATTTAAAAATTTTATCATTCATTGAAAATAAAATAGCACATTTGGATAATTGATTTAAATGTTAAATTATGCATGTTAAATATTTGCTAGGCAGGTTTCGAATTAATTCGATTGTTTTGAAATTTTGTTAATGCACTCGTCAGACATTTGAAATTAGCTGTACAACTTTGGCTGAAATTTTTAACATATGTTAAAAAATATAAAACATTTTAGTTTCTAAATTTTATCTATTTGCCATTGTATAAATTTCTGTTTTATTACCCCTTTTCTTTTAACATTTACCCAGCGACTGCGTTCCATAGTGCATAAGAGAAAATTAATTTTTAAGCAAATAAACTAGAATTAAAGTTTATTAAAAAAAAAAAAAACATTTTTTGGTGATTTTAGTATGGTTTTTTTGCTGATTTATTTGGATAAGATCCCTCCTTCAAATACATAACATGACAACTACAAATATTTCTTTCAAGCAAACATTATAGAAATTACTGGCACAACAAAAAGGAGGGGATTTAGGGGTTAAAACCCCTACCAGAACACTTAAAAACTGGTAAGATGCATACAGAATTCATTGTGTTAAGATGAAAACATGTGTAAAATCACATAAAGAGAAAAGCATAAATATTAAAAAATATTTTAGCATACAACTGTTTCAAGAATTCATAATAGGAGACCCTTCTTCAGTTCAAAATGCATGGAGGAGAGAATGAAAAACAACAGCAGCAAAGTATGTGTGTTACGTTACAGCTTCAGCAGTTTCTTACTTCTTTTTAGGGTTTCGTTCATCTCACGAAACCCTATTCGTCTCACTCCTTTGTCTGTCTGCCCATCTGCCTGTCTGTCACAGAATCAGTTCTCAGAAACTGTATAAGTTACATATTTGAAATTTTGTGTACTGACAGCTGAATACCTACTGTCAGAATGGGAATCATAAAATTTTGAAAAAGTCGTAATTAACGCGAGATAATAGTTAAAAACAATCGAAAATTAGCGAAAAAGGAACATTTTTACCGAAACAAAGAACAGTTTTGACTGAAATGGTACCCTGATACGAGGGTCGAAACCGACCAATGAGCTTTCGTCTTTCACCTGCACCTCGAAAATTTTCATTCTCGCTGCTGCAAAAGAATGAAACAAAAACCGCCTTTCTTTATACTAAAATAATTCCGTCTCTCTCTCTCTCTCTCTCTATATATATATATATATTTTGAAATATTGCATTTATCGATTGAAAAATTATGCACCTACGCGTATCTCTTCACGAGGAGTCCAAAAATGTAATTTTCGTAATTCTCCGATAATTAGAACGGGAATTACAATTTTTTTTATTTAATTAAACTGCTTAAAAAGAATTTATTTGTGAACCACGTGATATCTTAGCTAGACATAGCAGACATGCTGTCTGCGAGCTTTTGACTAATGGAAAGCGTAAACCCCAGACTTTGAACGTACTCGACGTTTTAAAGCTCTATTAATTTTTTTTTTTTTTTTTGTAAATATTGCATTTATCGAATTGAATATTAGCCATCTATGCCTATTTTTTTTACGGTGAACCCATAAATCTAATTTTTATAAAGATTGCATAATTAGAACAGAAATTACGATTTACGAGGGTCGATCCAGAAATAAGGTTCCCAAAGAGCTCCAGCCGCATGGGAAGGTACTAGGTGAAATACGGCAACAATGCTGTGCGCGGCTGTTCTCGCACTCGCGATGTCCCCGGCCGCGCTTTGCTGCGCCGCTCATTCTTGGCTCAGCAGCTGTCCGAGATGGAGGTTCCCATTGTTTATCCCGCGAAGTGCGATATTCGTTCTGTAATTCGCTTTTTGCATGCCAAAGGGACTCCACCCGTGGAAGAACCGCCGGCGAGGACGACTGACAGCCGGTGTAACGCTGCTTCACAACAATACCCGACCTCACGTCTCCCGTCAAACCCAGGACTTTCTGACCCAATTTGGGTGGACTGTCATGCGTTACCCACCTTACAGTCCGGACCTCGCACCTAGTGATTATCACTTGTTCCCCAAGTTAAAGAAACACTTGGGTGGCCAACGCTTCCGAAGCGACGATGACGCAGGGCCGTAGCTAGGGGGGTGCCAGGTGGGGCTCAGCACCCCCTGAAAAATTTTGAGCCCCCCCCCCCCCCTGGGAAAGTTGCCAAGGACACCAAGTGAAATTCTGTTTCAAAAATCGTGTGTTAAAAAACTGTGTTAAAAAATTGAACTTAGTTTTGGGGGCTTTTTACAGTTTTGCATAAATACTAAATTATAGTATTTGTTTAAAAACTGAAAATAAGTGCTTTAATATGCGCGCATCCTATCTGCACATACTCAGAATTAGCAACTTTCTGCTGATGCAAACATTGACTTTTACACAAGTTATATACTGATTTTTTTCATTTTGCAGCGTTTTCCATTATTAACATCAAACAAAGTTATTCTAATGAGTTTGATAGTAAATATAATGCTTATGATAAACATTATGTTTCGTATTTGAGTCATCCTAGTTTAAAATATATATGTATAAGATCCCTGATTTATAAATCATACTAATGAAAAAAAGCTAATAGCCAATTTAAATACAAGCATTTGACTAAACACAAAAATAATTTTAAAATGCAAAATACATCCTTGGTTTTTCTAATGTTTGTTATCCAATAAAAACATAACTTTAGAATTCTTAAGGGCAGGGAATATTCAGAAGAAAAAAAATTAAAGATTGCAACTCTTTTGAAACAGGTGAACTGTCAGCTTTTTATTTACTTATTGACACTTATTATTTCACTAGTATAATTATACACTGAAAATTTTCATTCTGCAGCCAGTGAAGTAGTCGTTAAAAATCCAGAGGGCATACGCTGTAGGCAGAGGGCATACCCTAAAGAGTATATGCTATAGTGTTTTTGAGTAGAGGGTATCCGGTATTCCTTAAAATAATCCAGAAGGTATACCGTATAAGTCGTATCCACCGTATATCCTCCATTACAGTCCCGTCTGTCATCAAATAAAGTTATTATAAACAATTTAATAAGAAACATAGGGGCTATAATATGAATATGCAATAATTTATCTTTCTATATAGTACTTTGATCATGTATATCTGTGTTTGTGCGTGCATGTGTCAGAGAGAGAGAGAAATAGTCATTGACTAGTAATATAAATGGACAGCGGACCAGCAACCCTTTCTTGAAGAAAATATGTCCTTTCCTCCAGCAGGTGTGGAGGAAGAATATTATGCCAAACAGGTTTTTTTTCGCGCCAAACTGTCACGGAAATTCCACAACTCCCGAGAAGAAAGAGAGATTTGAAAGAAAGGAGTTGCCAAGAAAGGGATTACCGCCAGAAAGCGGCACCCTTTCGCCTTTTTTTGGCGATGAAAGGTGAAAGATATTTTCTTCAAGTCTGTCGGAAGAAAAGAAAGGAGTCCGCTGTCCATTTATATTTCTAGTCAATGGAAATAGTATGCCCCCCCCCCCTATATTTTCTTGAGCACCCCCTGTTGTTTACTTCTAGCTACATCCCTGCGATGACGTCAAAGAAGAGGTGAAACGCTTCCTGAACGGGTTAGCGGCGTAGTTCTACGACATTCGGATACAGAAATTGGAGCACCGTGTACAAAAATGCGTAGAAAAAGATGGCGATTATGTAGAGAAATAGAGCAAACTTTTTTCTTTGCAACGATGTAAATTTCTACGAGAATAAACAATGTTGTCTATTTGTAAATTTGATGGGAACATTATTTCTGGATCGACCCTCGTAATTTTGCGTTAATGAAAATAAATTTTTATCGTAGTCAAAAGCAACTGATTTTTATGGTAAATAAATAAAAACCTAATTGACAATGGCTTTAAAAATTAAAGAAAGTTTTGCATTTGTGGAAGGGGGGGCGACATTTTTTTTTATAAATATCGCATTTAGTGAACCGCGCCCCCTAGCGATTGGTTTATCGTTATTTGACACCCTTTTTTAATATATGCATATCTAATGTCCCGATTTCCATAGAACTAATTCCATTTAGGATAAAGTTTTTTATATGAAAATATTAAACGAAACTCTTTGTGCGATCTTCGATCACACTTACCCACTTATTTTTTATTCTGATGTGAAGATTGAAGAAGTGGTTCCTTTTATGAAGCCTCGGAACTTCTGAATATTAAATTTATTTTGTGTGCTCGTGCTTTTCATTATGTCGGGCTTTATGTATTACATATTACAGGGTGTCACAAAGAGATTGAAACACGCGTTATTTTT
Organism: Maratus michaelseni; assembly: GCA_963931845.1. Classification (NCBI taxonomy): domain Eukaryota; kingdom Metazoa; phylum Arthropoda; class Arachnida; order Araneae; family Salticidae; genus Maratus; species Maratus michaelseni. The sequence continues at coordinate 163,825,179 of OZ007591.1, forward strand.
TTTCCTGTTGGAGATAAGTAGCCAATGTAAATTGCAAAAATATTCAAAATAAAGTAAAATTAAGATGATGAAATAGTTCTGCCACTAATTTTCAAAAAGTTACACTTTTTAACACTTTCCAACATAGTTTAAGAGTGTCCATGCTTTCGGTTTGTCTGGCCATCTGTACGTGCTCTAACTCGCGTAAATATACTCGGATTGTCATGCAATTGATATAAGTTATTGAGATTTACCACGTAATGTTCGGTATTGAAATTGAAGTGTGTAGCATTCATAGTTCATTTACAGTAGGGCCAGTCAAAATAATGCCGTTACATTAGGCTCTATGAGGAAAAAATCCTTTGCATTAATGTATTTTAATGATGTTCCTCTATTTCAAATATATTGAAATTAGTATACATATAGTTCGTTTACAGGGACACTCAAACGAATTCCGTTACATTATGGTCTATGGGGAAAAATCGTTCGTGGTGTATTTTAATCATCTTACACTATTACAAACATAATGGAATTTATATGAATTTCTGAGATGCACTAAAACATGCTTTCTTTAGAATATAGAGAGTAAAGCATTTATTATTCATTTAGAGAGCCACGCAAAAGAACTCGGTTACATAATGATCTACGGTGAAAACTGTTTGCAATGTATTTTAATTTATGTTACACTATTTCAAATATAATGAAATTGATATACATTACTGAGGTTTACTACAAGATACTTGCTGTAGAATATGATGTGCATAACATTTATCGTTCATTTACAAGGACACACAAAAGATTTAGGTTACAGTACTGTATCCAAAGTACTGTCTATTAGCGATAATTGCTGGAAGTGCGTTTTCAGTTATAGTATGCGTTTAAAGTTTAACGAAATTTTTGCATGCTACGTGGTGTGTATAAATGCTATATAGATCCCATATATGGCTACACAAAAGAATTTGAAAGCATTACTAGGCACGAGCGTGATATACTTAAAGATAGTTTTCATATATTTGTAAAGAAACTAATTACTTACTAAGCTTTACTGTTATATGACAAAACGGTACGGAACCCTCTGTAAATCCTACTGACATTTGTCCTTTTTAAAAAAATGAATCTTCATAGTAAGCTTCTGTGCCGCGTCCATTTTATGTTTTCATAAAACTTTTCTCATGATAGTTTTTAGGATTTCGTTTATCTGACGAAACCCGTCACAGAGTTCGTTCGCGGAAGCTGTATCAGTTAGATACTTGAAATTTTGCATACTAATAGCTAAATACACCCAATCACATGACAAATTATAAAATTTTCAAAAAGTCTTATATTATTTTATTTAAATAAATGAATTTAATGACATCTATGACGATTTCTTAAAAAGAAAATGACATCCGACTAGGTTTTAAAACAGATCTTTAATTTCAATCTTTTTCGCGTAGGCTAGGTGGCTCAGTGTTGGCGTGTTTACCACACTCCGTTATACCAACATCATGCCAAAATGCATGCTAATACGCCATTTATTCCAACTCTGAACGTGCAAAGAATTTTTATTGCAAACAGGGCCAAACAGTGAGACTCGCCATGTATGGAATGCAAATCTCTTTTTAACACTTTCCAACTTAGTTGAAAAGTGTTTATGAATTTGGTTTGTTTGTCCGTCTGTCGATGCTTTAACTAATGTAAATATACTCGTATTACCATGTAATTGATATATGTTATTGTTATATGTAACGACATGTTCGGTATTGTAAATGAAGTATGTAACACTTATACTTCGTTTGCTGGGAAACTAAAAAAAAAAATGCCGTTGCATTATGGTCTATGGGGAAAAATCCTTTGCGGTGTATTTTATTAACGTTATACTATTTCAAATATATTGCAATTCATATACATAACTGAAGGGGTCTACAAGATGCTTACTACCGAGTATGGTACGTGTAGCACTTATAATTAGTTTACAGGGAAACTCAAAAGAATTCCGTTATATATTATGGTGTATGGGGGAAATCGTTTGCGGTGCATTTTAATCATGTTACGCTACTGCAAACATAATAAAATTAATATCAATTTGTGAGGTACACTAAAACATGCTTTCCGTAAAATATGGAGTGTCATTTATCATTCATTTACAGGGCCACACACACACAAAATATTCGGTTAAATAATAGTTTAAGGAGAAAAACTGTTTGCAGCCTATTTTAATTACGTTGCACTATTTCAAGTACAGGGTGATTATAAAAAAACTATCCCGACATTTGGGCCCCTAACTATCATACCATTCACAGAAACTGAATGAAATTTTGACAAAAGGTATTTTGAGATATGCGCTCAAGAATGATATGGAAAACAACAGTGTCACTCAAACAGTTACGGTTACAGTGAGAAAATTTCGAAAAAATCAAATGGCAACACCCAGTTTTTTGTATTGGAATGTGATCTCCATTGTGAAAAACCCTAAATAGCGTTGGAACGGCAACTGTAGCATGAAAATCACCGGAACTAGGCAAGGGAAAAGTAAAAAGGACTTTGCCGCACTCTCAGAAATAAAACACTCAATTTTGACGATTCCGCAATCCTCAGGCCTCATTTCGTTATTTTTGACAATCATTTCGTCACAGAGTCACGTGGTTTTTGACGAAACGCGAATCCTCAAATATCTTGACGAAACTGTTTCCTCGCTGTCAAGAATAAAACTCTCACTTTTGACGATTCCGCAATTCTTGAGCTATATTTCGTCATTTTTGACAATTATTTCGTCTCAAAATTAAGTGATTTTTAATGAAATGGAAAATATCAAATATTTGACAAAAATGTTTCCCCATTCCCGGCCAGATTATTTTTGTTACAAAAACGTTAAAAAAAAAAAAAAAAAAAAAAAAAAAAATACACGAAAGTATTAAATTTACAATATATTAATGAAAACAGAAACAAAAATATTTCATCCTTGGGGGCCGCTATAACAGGAGAATGTACCAAATTTCTACTTTATTTTTTATATCTGATAATTTGCGTCTATCTTTTTTTTGTAACGATTTTATGCATTTCTATTGCCTATTCAAAGATAAATTTTTCTGAAGTTACAGAATTTCGTTAAAAACGCTTAAAAAATTCTTCTAAAGTTACAGAATTTCGTTAAAAACGGTTAAAATAGTAAAATGCGAACATCATTTGGTCCATTTTCGACCGAAAGCATCAACATTTTCCCAATGGTTAAAAAAAAAAATCACAATTTTAGGAGCTTTTTTTAATTTAAGAAATATATTCATATAACAATCAAATTAAAAATATGTATAACTGACCCCTCTCAATAAACAGTAATCTTATCCGCTAAAATTGATGAACTCGCCTCCAAAATATGCACTTCAAAATTAATTATTTCTGATCAACAAATTAATTAGACCATATTTTAATCATTCATTGAACAAAGACAATTTCTCTAATAAATTATATTAATTAAGCCATTTTCTAATTATTTATTAACCATAGAAAAACCATAATAATAATCTAGCCTTATTATTTAAAACATGCAAAAATAATAACAGCACCGATAAAAATACAATCTGCTTTCTAAAAATATAAACACACATCAACATCCCATAAATATAATCCCATAAAATCAAATAATTCCGAAGTCCCGCTGGTTAAGTGGTTAGAGCACTTGCCTGCCAAGCCAAACATCGCGCGTTCGAATCCGATCGACTCCCAAGTGATCTTATTTTTCCCCTAGTCAATTAAAGATGCTTCTAAAAACTCCGATAGATGGCAGCACCAACCTTTTTTTGGAACTTTCGTCAAAGAAACAATTTGACGAAACTAATTTCTTCGTAATTTTGAGGATGGAAATTTACTCGATTTGACGAAATGTTTACTCGGAGCATTTCCCAGGAAACCATTTCTTCAAAAACGAAGAAAATTTCTTGAAATTTGAGTATTCATTTTTGAGAGTGACTCAAAAATGAGTGAATGTCACCAGAGCATTAATTTTCGTTTCATTTACGTCAAACGTCACACCGTTTCTTTGGCTGATATCCCAGCCTGATTAGTTCTCCACAAAACGAGAAGAAGAAATCAAGAAACGCAAATTTCGGGTTCTACGTAAGACACAGTCATGACTGACGTCGTCACGCGATGTAAAAGAAAAGGCACTGCGAAATGCGAGCCGCGTATGTTCCTTTCTGCCATTCCAAACAAGATACCGCTTTCAGGGAAAGAACGTGGGGAAGTCGTAAAGATTTATTACCTGAATGGACAAAATGCCGCAGAGACATTGCGTGTTTATCGCAGAAACCATGGATTACGGCGAGGCCCGTGCACTATCAAAGCTGTACGGGACTTGATTCATAAATTTGAAGAAACTGGTTTCACATGCGATCGACCTCGGTCTGGACGACCTTCTATTCCTATGGAAGCTGTTGCAGAAGTCCATCAGACGATAAGCACAGTTCGTCCCGCAACTGCACGCGGTGTTTCACGTGTTCTGCATCTGCCGAATTCAACTGTACGCAAGATTCTGCGCTCTGTTCTAAACATGTTTCCGTATCGATTCCAGCGTGTCCAGATGTTGGAAGCGGGAGACTATCAATTACGGCTGGATTTTGCAAATCAATTCCTTATCCGGTACGATGAAGATAGCAGCTGGCATTTACGCATTCTGTGGACAGATGAGGCGCATTTCTCGTTAACTGGTAACGTGAATTCGAAAAATTGTGTGCAAAGGGCAGAGAATAATCCACATGATGTGCATGCACGTCCATTACACGAGGAAAAAGTGACTGTATGGTGTGGTATAACGAGTACGTTCATCCTCGGCCCTTACTTTTTTGAAGAGGTTACTGCCAGTGATCTGCAAACATGTATAGTAACGAGTGCTCGCTATCTGGACTTGTTAACTCGTTACGGGATTCCCGCATTGCAACGGCAAAATGCTCTATCTGAAGTTGTGTAGATGCAAGATGGCGCTCCTCCACATGTCGGGTCTTCAGTAAAACGTGTCTTAACTCAACAGTTTGGTGACAAAGTTATCTCCCGTCATTTCCCGTTTCCGTGGCCACTAAGGTCTCCTGATCTGACACCAATGGATTTCTGGCTGTGGAGATATCTGAAATCCAAAGTGAATCAGTTTCGTCCTCAAACTGCATCTGATTTGAAAGATGCCATTAGAACTGCGATTCAAGAGATTCCCATTGCCATGATACGTGCTGTATTGCTATCCACCATCAACCGCATGCAAAGTGTCATCGTGTGTGAGGGAGGTCTTGTGGAAAATTTGTGAAACACAATAAAATGCTTTATTTTATGCTGCTTCTTTGTCCTTATTGGTTGTCCTCACTTTGCCTATCTACCGCCGGTGATTTTCATGCTACAGTTGCCGTTCCAACGCTATTTAGGGTTTTTCACAATAGAGATCATATTCCAATACAAAAAACTGGGTGTCGCCATTTGATTTTTTCGAAATTTTCTCACTGTAACCGTAACTGTTTTAGTGACACTGTTGTTTTCCATATTATTCTTGAGCGCATACCTCAAAATACCTTTTGCCAAAATTTCATTCAGTTTTTGTGAATGGTATGATAGTTAGGGGCCCAAATGTCGGGATAGTTTTTTTATAATCACCCTGTATAATGAAATGTATATAACATTACTAAGGTTTATTTACAAGATACATGTTGTATAATATGATGTGCATAGCATTTATCTTTCATTTACAGAGACACACAAAAGATTTCGGATACAGTACTGTATCCGATGTATTGTCTGTAAGCGATAATTGCTGAAGGTGCGATTTCAGTTATGTATGCTTCTAACTAAATTTTTGCATACTATGTGGTATGTATAAATGCTATAGATCATATACAGGGCTACACAAAAGAATTCGTAAGCATTACTGTATATCAGCGTAAATTTCTTAAAGGCTTTTTTTAAATCTAGTTATGTATTTTGATCGTGAAATATATTTGGTATACTGAGAGATGTTTGTTGAATATAAATAAAATCCTATACATGGTCACGCAAAGAACTGGAATTATGGCCGCTTGTGTTTGATAATTTCTGGAAGTGTGATTGCAGTAGTTTGCAGCGTGTTTTTGCCTGAATTAAACTTTAGGAAGTGTATAAATATGTGGGGTGTATAAAATCTTATGGTAATATACAGGGTTGTACAAAAGAATTCAAATATGTTTCCGTCTATTGGCAGAAACTGCTGAAGGTGAATTTTCAACTGTAATATGTGTTTTCTTACTAAACTAAATTGTAGTATGTTATATAGAGTATATACAAATCTATTGATTATATGCAGGGCTGCACAAAAGAATTGGAGTACTGTTCTGGCTATGGTCTGTAATTGCTGAAATCTGGTTTTCAAATGTGTTTTGCGTTTTCTAAAATATTTACTTAGGTATCTTATTTACCTTATTAAACAGCGAAGGTTTCTTAAAGTATTCTGGAAGTGTTGGAAAGTGTTTCATAATCGAAAAGCTTGATGCATGATTTTTCTTTCTTTTTTTAAAAGAAAATACTATTTAATTGTAAGCATGCAAAACTTTTAAATTACATAATGAACAGAGGACATATGTATAGAATAGAATAGGAATATCTTTTAAATTACGTGATTTTGACGCATTTCCAATATTTATTCAGAAAAAAACGAAAAATAACTTGCAGTTTCATAAATTTTAATAATCAATATTCTTATATCTTTTCAGAGAAGGTTTTAGTGTAACAACATATTGTTCTACGTTGCTTAGTTATAGAGTTATGGGGGAAAGTTCTACAATCAGGTAAACTCTAATATGAAAGATTAGTCCTTTTTAAAAGTTCTACTGAACGGATTTTAATGAGACTTGCATTGCTAAGTAGATAATTTTTGAAGAATGGTTTTAATATATTGCATATCTTTCTACGTTGCTTAGTCAAAGAGTTATGTGCGGAACTTATATAGTCAGGTGAACCCGATTACGAAAGATTAGCCTTTTCAAAAATTTCTACAGAATAGTTAAATAATTTTTAGTGATGGTTTTAGTATATTGCATATAGTTCTAGCGTTCTTTACCAAATCCTACTGTAAATGTTAAAAAAAGAGTTGGTCCAACAGCTCAAATTTCGACTGCACATTAGAAAATATAATAGTGCAATGGCATTCGTATCGTTTTGAGTAATGCGGTAGGATATTCCAGGTAAAGCTTTAAAACTTTAAAATGCAAAGTCAAATTCACCGATATATTTCGTTTTATTCAAGGTTCGTTTCGAGAAACCGACCAACGCAGCGGGCGTAGCCTGCTAGTTTACAATAAAAGAAAGCAATTAAACGTTTTTGCTAGTAAAATTGGTATAATTTAAGTATATAAAGTAGAATTTATTATCAGTCAAGAATCAATCCAGGACCTGAGTCTTGTGACTGAAGTCTTTCACCCATGTATACTAATATAAAGTAATACAGTACGTCTCAAAAGTATATGGACAGGCGATTTTTTTAAATAACAGTTCAAAATATGAAGCAATAATCACGGAAAAAATAATAAGCAAATGGAATCACAACATAAGTTTATTACAACAAAGAAATACAGGAAAGTTTTACAGAATTTTTGTAAAAAAATAAAAATAAAAATTAGGGCTGGACGATATCAGAAATTTAATATCGCAATATATCAACGAATTAATAGTGGTGATTTATCGCGATAACTACCTTAAAGTGTTTGGGAATAGAAAAATTGTTAATTTCCAAAGATAAATGGTATGATAGCAGAAATTTAAGTACAAACAGGAGTAGAAAGCAAAGAATCAATGCTCTTATACCTATTTATTCACACAGCATCCTTTATATATTATAGTTTCATATTTATATACAAAATAGAAAGATTTTAGGAAAAGAATACATTGTTCGATATCTATTTAGCTCATAACCATTGCTTGGATACTGTTTTTCTTTAAAAATAATATGTTCCCTATTCTTTCTGTTGTATGCACTCTTTTAACTATTTCCTCGTGTATAACTGAGAATATTATATAAACAAGTGGGTAAGTGTGATCGAAGATCGCACAAAGGGTTTCGTTTAATATTCCTTTCAAAACACTTTAACCTTCCTTTAATAAATCCAAATAAATTTCATTTAGCAACAAAAGAAAAGTCATGTTTTTTATAAAGTAAAAATTTACCGGTCTATTTTTCTCGTTTTTTCGAATATCTGAACCGGCCCGATAGCGCGCAAAGCCCGCTATTATACTATGTCCTAATAATATCTGTCATGTGGACTAAATGCGATATTAAAAAATAAATAGTTTATATAAAATAGATATTTAAACCTATTGCGTAATCCTCTGCAATCAGGTCTACTGCCAAATCGCGTGTTTTAGAAAGTGAGACTTTTTGACAGTTCTTTAAAAGTATCTACATTGATTTTAACCCTTTTTATCATGACGGTTGTTATAAGTACCACTTTAACCCCTTCGCGACGAGCGTCTTTTACAAATTTTTAATCTGTTACCACCGGTTTTTCAAATGAGAAATTTTCACCTAATTGAATCGCAAGAATGCTATGATTAGATAAGGAAAACTTTACCAAAAAAAATAAAAATAAATAAATAAATGGTGGGAATAATCGAGGATTCTGAGCATCTAAAAAGTAGCTGGAAAATTAATTAAGGATGTAAAGGGTTAAACTATATTGTTGCTAGCAAACGCCCATGTTCGGAGCTAACCATGCCCATAGATTACGGAAGATTAGTTATTTTATATTTCACTAGCTGTTACCCGTGACGTCGTTCACGTAACATTAAAAGAAAAATAAATGCATTAATTAAAGAAAACATATACTAAATAATACCCCCGATAATTAAAAACATATGTAACTATCTTTATAACAAACTCTGTTTTTTTTAATATCTGAACAGGCCCGATAGCGGGCGAAACCCGCTATTATACTCTGTCATAATAATATCTGTCATGTGGACTAAATGCGATATTTAAAAAAATAATAATAAATAAATAAAAATTAAACATGTTGTACACTTTCAAAATGTTAAAATATGCGAATATTTCCATAATCGGGTTTTTATCATGATTCAATGCGTTCCTCAAACTCATATATTTACTATTCTCTATTACTCATATTGATACTCGCTTTGTATTATTCTCAAACATTTAAAAAATCCGTTAAACTTCCAATATGACGTCAGATTAATTTTCTTTTTAATTCTCTAATGGCGTGATATTAATCTGCTTTCTGTACATACGCGCACTCATACTCCTTGTATTATTGAGAAATCTTTGAAAATTTTCGTTTTATTACCAATATGACGTCATATTAATCTTTTTTTTTTTTTTCAATTGGTGAAACTTTTTATTTCATTTTCATTTTTCACGTGGAAATATTTCAATAGAAAATTAATTATTGTAGAAAGAATTTTATTGTGGCTTTTTAGTTGTTGGCAACTGCTATAACGAAAAATGTTTAAATTTAATAGGAAAATGCTGTTAGAATTTTGGTTTTTTATCTCTCTTTATTAAAATAATACGATTTTTTCAAATTTTAATATTTTGAGCTTCATAGTAGATATTTAGCTATAAGTACACAAATTTTCAAGCCTGTAAGTTATATAGTTTCTGAGAACGGCTCTGTGACGGACAGACAACGGAGCGGGAGTAATAGGGTTTCGTGAGATGAACGAAACCCTAAAAAGAAACTAAAATAAAATTTCTTAAATTTAGCACGTTGCTGATTTCAATATGATTAAAATAAGTAAAAAGCAACCGCAAAAACTGTGAAATTGGGAATTCAAGCGCTCGAATACGCCATCTGGTGGAAAAAAAGATATATCTTCTCGCTTCAGGAAAATTCCCTTCCAAGCCCATTGAATTACATGCATTTTTATTTTGTTCATAATGATTATATTTTTGCACAATTTCAGATTTCATGTGATATTTGTGTTCTGTGTTTATATGGCAAGGTAAAAATTATCCAAATTTGAATATCAAACACTTTGAAACGCGTTTACAATAAATAATGGTTTCAATGGCACTTTAGCATTAGTTAAAGGGACAATTTTCCTGCACCGACGGTTGCGATCAGCGCCTCTATAGGCCGTTTTAAGTCCCAATTGGTTTATTGCCACATGTAATGCTAATATACTTGTAAATAACAAGCTTTCAATGGATGACAGATTCAGCAGAAATGTTGTTTTTAGGGTTTCGTTCATCTTAAGAAACCCTATTACTCCCGCTCCGTTGTCTGTCTGTCACAGAGCCGTTCTCAGAACCTATGTAACTTACAGAGTTGAAACTTTGTGTATATATAACTGAATAACTTCTATGAAGCTCAAAATATAAAAATTTGAAAAAATCGCATTATTTTAATAAATAGAGATGAAAAACCAAAATTCTAACAGCCTTTACCTATTACATTTAAACATTTTTCGTTATAGCAGTTGTCAATAATTAAAAATCCACAATAAAATTCTTTCCACAATAACTAATTTTCTATTGAAAGATTTCCACGTGAAAAATGAAAATGAAATAAAAAGTTTCACCAATTGAAAAAAAAAAGATTATGACGTCATATGGGTAATAAAACGGAAAATTTCAAACATTTCTCAATAATACAAGGAGTATGAGTATGTGTATGTACAGAAAGCAGATTAATATCATGTCATTAGAGAATTAAAAAGAAAATTAATCTAACGTCATATCGGGTGTTTAACGGATTTCTCAAATGTTTGAGAATAATACAAAGCGAGTATCAATATGAGTAATAGAGAATAGTAAATATATGAGTTTGAGGAACGTATTGAATCATGATAAAAACCCGATTATACAAATATTCGTATATTTTAACATTTTGAAGGTGTACAACATGTTTAATTTTGAATTTTTTTTTTTAAATATCGCATTTAGTCCACATGACAGACATTATTATGACAGAGTATAATAACCCGCTATTCTTATCATACTCGCTATTATAGCCCGCTATCAGGCTGGTTTAGATATTCGAAAAAACGAAAAAATAGACCGGTAAATTTTTACTTGATAAAAAAACATGACCTTTTTTTTTGTTGCTAAATGAAATTTATTTGGATTTATTAAAGAAAGGATAAAGTGTTTTGAAAAGAATATTAAACGAAACCCTTTGTGCGATCTTCGATCACACTTACCCACTTGTTTAATCTTTCTCTAAGGTATCAATGCATTCTTAATAGAATTTTTTAAAAAAATCACCTTCCTATCTATTTACTATACATAAATACGACATGGAATTGTACAACACACGCTTTTTTGAAATATAAATATTCAAATCACATTTCAAAATAGTTTTATAGTAATTAATATTTTTTTACTTCATTTTAAGTTGAAATATCAAGACAAGATATGTTAAATTCACTCGGATTCATGCTCTCTCTACCGATAGAACAACACAAAGGAAAATAGGAATGAGTCTTGGCCGATATTCAGCGTACGCAATACTAGACGTTATAGCTAGGAAGCTCCGCTCAAAGGTAACCAATCAGAATCACATTGAAAGAGTGGCGAGGCTTTGCTTCACCCGAGGCTAACGAAAAAGAAAGGCTACCGCGGTGCTTTACGCAAATCTTTTTTTACAGACCGCGGGAGTCACGTGATGCTTGAATGCACCAGGACAGATGTACGAAAAGAGCAATACGTCACTCTAGCTGTCTGTAAAAAAAGATAAGTGGAAGGCACCGCGATAGCCTGTCTTTTTCGTTAGCCTCGTGCTTCACCAACGTGGCGTAATGCGAAATTTTACCATTAGCGCACTCTGATTGGTTGCTCGCGAACCGAGCTTTCCAGCTGCTAAGTTCTGGTAATAATTATTGACTCCACAATAGCTCGTACAGATTTTAGCACTTCTTTATTGGTCATGACTTATTAATATGTGTGAAATATTGCAGTATGTCTAGTCTAGACCAATAGCAGCGATGGCATTGAAACATAGACGATAACAATATTGTTCAGTAAGGAACGGACAGTTAAAAATGCGGTTGGTCAGAATAAAAAGTAAAGCAGAGAATGTATCGGGCACGGAGAGATAGATGGAGGGGAAAGTAACGTTGAAATTTTACAATACAGTTTTTCTCCTTATAGATGGCGCCACGGTAAACTGAAGGCTATCCTAACCTGCTTCTGCAATGCTTTTCAATGCGAAAAGCATGCATTTTTTAAATGTTTTTGATTGAAAATTTGAACTTTAAAAAAGTCAAACAAGTAGAAATTTCATTAAATAAAGTTTTCTTCACACCATGCATATATTTTAATAGATATTTGGCGTTTCGATTGCTTTTTATAACTCTTTAAATAAGAGTTCATCCTGACAGAAGCATCTGAATAGTAGTCATTTAAAAATAAATATCACGGATATTGTACTGTGAAGAAATACGGAATGGACGTATAATGTTTAGAGATTAAAAGTATTATTCAAATAAAAACAGCTTCAGATTACAGCCAAACAAATAGCACTCTATAAGACAATTTAAATGGCCGTGTCAATTAGCCACAGACATTAGTATTCATTAAGTATAACATTTTAAAAACATATACACTAAGATCGATATACTAGAATAAAAATTTCTTAGTTTAAAAATGATTACATGCATATAACTTTAAATTAAAGTATAATAAAAAGCACTCATCTTTAGAGCCCTAAACATACTTAAAAAAAAAAAAAAAAATCTTCGATTTTTCTTTTGTTTATCTCATCATCATTGCCCGATCTACATCCCGGAATAAAACATTTATATCCCATCTTATATTTATGACATATAATTGCTATAATTAAAAATAATCGAGTAAAATACTTTCGGAATTTAACATGTAATTTAATGACATTCTGTTTAAAGGCAGCCGCCAAATTTTACAGCGCCCTCTTTCGTTAAAAAAATATGACTTGCATTTTCGATATCCTCGCCTATTCTAGTTTCCCCTCCAGGTTCTTTCTCCGTGGTATCGGGATATATATTGAGATAACAACGAAAGAGAGATAGATAATCGTTAGAAGGGATATCCGGCTTTGAATGAAGCGGGCAACGAATAAATGCGTGGGGAGAAAGGATTATTCCGATATCAGTACGGAATTTTCAGCTCTTTTTCTGGGATTTCGAAGTTGCGCTGCGGGAAAAAAATGTTTTTGGGATATATCGGTAGGATCAGAGCTTAGCTATCGTTATTAGGATATATCGTCAGAATCAGAGCTTAGATATCGTTATTGCGATAATTACAAAATAGAACGAAATTACAAATTACAACGAAATATTTGACCAATATATTGATAAATAATCCAGCCTTAATCAAAATAGGCAATTCTAAAAATATATGGACTGTTTGAGTATTTTGTATTTAAATTCAAATTTTGGATCCATTCCTTTGAATTATCTTGAAAATGTGGCTATATATATCAGAATGTGTGGCTGTAAAGAGAATCAACTCTACTTGTTGCTTTAATTCCTGAATAGTCGAAAACTGACGGTCATACATCTTTCGTGCAATGCAAGTACTCCCCAATGATTTTCAATGGGATTCAGGTCTGCGCTGATGGCTGACCAGTCTATAACGGTCGCTTGATTCCGCGTAAACCAAGCAGTTGTTGAGTAGGAGGTGTGAATCGACACTTTATCCTGTTGGAATTTCCAGTTTTCCTCTCCTAAGATATCTCCAATTAGAAGTACATTGCTTTTGAGGATATTTTGATAATCCTCAGACATGGAACTAGTATAATAGATAATAATAGTTCTTTTGTTATTCAGTATCCTCAGAGCAACAGAACGCGCCCCATATCATGAAAGAACTTCCTCCTTCTTGTCGACTAAAGAACTCACGAGGTTCTCGTCGTAGATCATGCCAATAGTATACCCAGGCATCAGGGCCATCCAAATTGAATTTTTTTTCGTCACTGAATAAAACATTTAATCATTCATCCGTCCAAAGCATGTGTTTGTTAGCCCAAAGAACGCGTGCCTTTCTATGGTGCAATTTCAGCATAGGTGTCCTACGCATTTTGAGATATTTATGAAATTCGGTTGCCTGTATGCGACGGTTAATTTTGCAACCATATTGTTATCTTTCGATAAAATTTTATAAATTCCAGATCTGCTACGCTTCAATTGTTTAGCAACATCAGAAACTTTACAATGTAAGCCTTTAAACGTTAAAATTTTAGCTATAACATCTACAGAGAATTGAACGTTGCAAATCTTATCAATCTATCTCCAATTCAGAACTTTCTTGGAGATGGGGGGGAGGGGGGCGAACTTTTCTTTAACGGCAGTGACATAACCAAGAGTGAGGTTCGGCGGGGCTGTAACACCCCCCCCCCTTTCTTCGAATACGAAATCGCAAAAATAAGTTGAAAAATTCCGTCTTAGCAGATATAATGCCAAGATATTGACTATGAAAGTTTCCTGTTATAGAGAGGTTTTGTTACCTTTGTTAAAGGTAGCCTCTAAGACTGCTAAAACATTCTTTCTATATTGCACCTCTGAAGAGCATAGGTATGTTACAATAAAACTTGCAAAAACAAAACCTGTCTAAAACAGAATTCTTCTCAACCGGAAAAAAAATTTCGTTAAAAAAACACCATACAATTATACCTGCTAAGACGACGAATTGTCTAAAATGAAGGTTTTTCCAGCCCTTTTCGACTAATTCTTTGCTGTTTTTACTGCAGGGGCACCATTTCAAGAGTTTCTTGCGATGGGTGAGGGACTTTTCTTTGAGGGACACGGTTTGAAATAGCGCGCGGGAGTGCGCAAATCGTACACAAAATAAGAAAATCCCGCACAATAAAAAAGTCTGTGCAGGATTTTGCACTCTTAACTTCTTTCACAAACCGGGAATTTTATTTAATTTCGTGAAAGTTCGCGATTTTTATTTATTTCTTGCTGAATTACGCAAAATTAGATAATTTGTTAATTGATCGTAGAAAAAAAAAAAAAACGAATTTTGCCAATTGGACCCAGAAAAAAAATAGATAATTAGGCAAATTGTTAGCGGTAAAAATCGCTAATTTTCTCAAACTGCTGTGGAAAAATATTGCGAATTGCGCCGAAGATCGCGGAAACAAATAGCGATTTCTGTCAATAGGTCGCGGGAAAAAAATCGCAGATTGCAACACTCATTCGCAGAAAAAAGTCAAATTTGAGCGTCGTTAACGAAAAAAAAATTGCAACTTTTGTCAAAAGATTTTTCAAAACATCGTGAATTTTGTATAACTATCACGGAAAAAAAATTCGAGAATTTCATCAAACGATCGCGCAAAATAATCGCAAATTCCGTCAGTCAGTTTCGAAAAAACAAATACCGAATTTCAACAAACGATAGCAGAAAATAATCGCGAATTTTGTCAAAAGGTAGCAGAAAACAAATAACGAATTTCGTAAATCGGTCGCAAAAAAATATCTTGAGTTTCGACAAATGGTTGCGAGAAAAAATTATTTTCGTTAATCGGTCGCAGAAAAAATCGCGCATTTCGGAAAATGGTCAAGAAAAAATTAATTTCCGTGAAACGATCACGGAAAAAAATCGCGTACAGTCGAACCTCGATTTAACGAATTGATTGGGACCCAGAAATCCGTTCGTTAAATCGAAGCAATTCGTTAAATCGAATATCAATTTTTGTAAAGAGTATGGTATAAAAATATCAATGCAAAATACCCTTAGATATACAGATTTGCTTTTAAAACTTAATACTTAATACATAATACATACATACGTATTTTGCACTTTGGAAAGAAATATTTGATAGTGCTTTGTTTTGGGTACTTTTCTTTTTTTTTTTTTTTTTTTTTTAACTTTCCAAAGTTCTTTGTCGACTTCCAACGTTCTTATCTATCTCTTTTAATAAACTCATTTTTTCATTTATTGAAAACCTTTTGCGTTTTCTGGATTCGTTGGCCATTTTCGCACATTACAGATCAGTCAAGCAAAGAACACTCAAAGCAGTGTAAGCACGCGCAATGCACAACGGATTAGGGTGTGAAAAATTCAAAATTTTATGCGCGAAAAATTCAAAATTTTAGTTTTATGTGCGAATGGGAATTTTTTTTCAGCGATTGTTGTTCGTTAAATCAAAGCAAAAAATTCGTTAAATTAGAGCCTTTTAGCACCCTTTTTGTCGGGACAGAAAAAATATTCGTTAAATTGGAGAATTCGTTAAATCAAAGTACGTTAAATCGAGGTTCGACTGTATTTCGTCAAATGTTCGCGGAAAAAAAATCGTGAAATTCGAGATCATGAGGTAACAATGCAATCAATATGAGTGAAATAACATTTTTTTCGAAATTGGGGTATGATTGCATATAAAAATAGTCGTCGATCCTGGCCCGTAATCAAAGGGTTAATTATTTCGGGTTCAGGTTGGGTTTTCCCTATTTTATGTTGGGTTCATGTTGACCCGATTTTTCAAAGAAATTCTGAATATTTTTCAGAGGAACACAAACATCACGAATATGTCACGAAATTTACAAATTTTGTGATCCATGGGAATAAGATTTTCATTCATGATTTTCTATCAATAAAAATTTTCCTTAATCATTTTCTGCCTTTCTCTTGAGACTATGATTTAAATTCCATACAATTCACAAATCTGCAAAATCCTTGGTCTCAGGTAAAGTCCTGCATTGGATCGGGCAAACTGACACAATCCGTTCCCCGGTACGGATCGAGCTGGGTTCACGCTGTGCTTTTATTCACTGCCGGACAGGTTGACTTTCACCGTTTGACTACGGTCGGAACATATACGTCCAGTGGGCTGTTTTTCAATTCCTACTATTAGCTCACACTCTGTATATATTTATATATCTTGTTCAAATTTTCAATCGTTAATAAAATACCTTCTATTCATCCATTCAAGTTCAAACACATTTTTTAAAATTTGTACTGGATGACAATTGATGTTAATACAGTTTTTTCAAATATTAATTCATTAATTTAATTTAATTAATTAATTTTTATATGGAAGAAAAAAAATTCTCCCATTGTTTTCATAAATGAAATGAAAGATTTTCCTCAAATGACTCTGCCAACAAAAAATAAAATACAGCAACGATGATTATAAAAACCTATTCAATAAAGATAACGTGGGACATTAATGCTGCACGGGTTTATTTTATATATTTATGATTAAAAAGAAAAATTCAAATACTCAAAAGGAAATTCGCTTTCTATTTTGCCACTTAATATTGCGATTCTGTCATATGTAATATACATATTTATATAAATTGTAATTATTTAATAAAAAGTAACTAAAATAAAAATTTTCTTTGTTGACCTAAGTAGGAATTGATTTCAAAAAAATTATTTTTATATTGCTTGTTATTCTATTAGTACCACTTTTTGAAAACTAATCTCTGCCGTATATTTATAGTAGGATATTTTTAAGAGAAATCTGTAACAAACATTTTTTTTCGAAATTGGCGTATGATTGCATATAAAAATAGTCGCCGATCCCGGCCCGTAATCAAAGGGGTTTTCACTATTTTGGGTCGTGTTTGTGTTAACCTGATTTTTCATAGAAATTAAGAATATTTTTCAGACGAAAAAAACTATATATTTAAACATTAATAAGCATATATGTGCCTACATATGATATGTCGATAGAAATCTTTCGCTCTTGTACTAAACTAAATAAACCATAATATGTTTCTAAAAAATAAAATTTAAAAAATGTATGCATGATGGGCTTGGCAGCCATATTTCCACAACTTCCTAGGTACCCAAGTGTATAGTTAAACTTGAGATTGTTGTTATTCAAACTAACATTTTGCAATTTTGTATAATAGTTTTAAAATGCCCATTATGCATACATTTTTAAATTTAAATTTTCAGAAACACGTTATGATGTATTTAGTACCAGAGAGAAGGATTTCTATCAACACATATCATACATAGGCACTTGACTTATTTACATATGAAAACTAAATAGAAAATGTTAAATAAGTACTAGAATATAAGCTTGGAAAATTGATATTACACCTTTTTTTTTTTTTTTTTACACAACTTTCAACATTTTTTTTTTTGGTTAACTTTTTAAAAGTTATTTTCTGTAAATTATCATTTAGTTTTTTTACAGCAGTTTATATAATTTAAATAATCTATTCACTGAAATTAACATGAGTTCTTGTAGAATCTTGAAATGGATGCTTTTTAATGCCTACATACAGTCATGACCCAACGAAGGAATAGCAGGAACCGAGGCCCATTTTATTTTGGGCCTCCATTGCTATGCTATCGCAAGAAACTAAACATTTTCAGAACTTTTCTCAATGTTAGGCACACACAAATGTTACAATTTCAATTATGCAGTTATTACTTTATCAATTCTGCATCTTATTGGCATACATTTTTAATATTAGGACAATATCAAATTAGCGAATGCAAAAAGTGGAAAGTACAAAATTAGTGCACTAGAATATATATTGTGTGAAATAACCATCTTAGGAATACTTTCAGAAGTAGCTGTTTCACAAAAAAAAAATGTTTTAAAACTTAACCAGAAACCCCTGTAGATTTAAAAAAAATTAAACTATTTAAACTTTTTAAAAATGCATATTAAATTTTGTATACCCTCTACTTTCTTTGTCGGCATATATTTTATTCATGTCCTACATAATTATAATATGCTTACTAAGAATCAGCTAAATTTCAAATTGACATAAGTTTGTTGATTAATACATAAGCTTGTAGATTAATACATAACTCTTCATACATTTATAATTAATCTTTTTAATACTTAAATATATTTTCCTTTATTAGAAACAATTTAAATAATATAAAGTGCACTTTAAATTCATATTGAGAGAAATAACCACTTTATATGAATATTTTCAGTTGCTTTTAAAAGTAACCATTTCACAAAAAATCATTTTAATACTTAAGATGTAGACAACGTAGAATTTTTAAATTAAACTATTCAAATTTTAAAAATATATACTATATTTGGTGCACTGCCACTCCTCCTCTGTTGGTCTAATTATTTAAATGTTACAATGACTTGAACTTATGCTTACCTAGATAATTACCACTGTTACATTACTATTGTTATATTCAGATCTTACATTCAGTTATAATATGCTTATTATTAATAGGTTAAATTTCATATTTACATAAGCTTGTAGATAAATAATAACTCTTCACACATCTATAATTCATCGTTTCAACACTTAAATATGTTTAATTTAATTATAAACAATTTAAATACCATAAAGTGTATTTTTAATCCATATTAGGCGAAATAACCACTTATGAATACTTTCAACTGCTTTTAGAAGTAATCATTTTAAGAAAAGTTGTTTAAAATTGATTTTTTTTAAATTAAACTATTTAAAAATTTAAAAAATGCATACTAAATATGATGCACCCTCCTTTCCCGCACAGTTATAATATGCTTACATTACAATGACTTGAACTTATAGTTCCTAAGAATCAGTTTCATATTTACATTAATTTGTAGATTAATACATAACACTTGATACATTTATAATTCATTGTTTGAAAATAATATTTCCCTTTAGTATAAACAATATAAAGAACCAAGTGCCTTTTTTATCCATCTAGATCAGCCATACTCAACCTGCTGCCCGGCGACCTTTTATGTGCGGCCCAAGATACAAAACCATCGATTGGTTCATTATTTGGTTCATAATCATTGGTCCATAATTATAAAATTAATTGTATAATAAGTATTTAAGAAATTTAGTATTGTTTCATATTTTTTTTTTCATGGGAAGACAAAATACGTATGTCCTTTAATGGATAATTAATTTAAAATAATGTTAAAACATCTTAAATGCCGTTTTCTTAGTCAGAAGTTCTTTTTACATGTAGATTTACATCTTTTTACATGGAGTCCTATTTGAGCTTTATATGTCACAGTGGTGTAAACATTTCTTAATCTTCAACACAAATCAAACATTATTTCAAATTAATTAAATTTGCACTATATATTTCTACAATTTATAAAAATAAGAAAAAGTTTGCATTGGGCAAAAGATTAGAGAAATTATTAGAGAAAATCTCCAGGCATTTTTTTCTTTAGAATTTTTAAATTCTGCATTGTTATTCTGTTTTTATACTTATTATATAGCTAATATTTCTTTTTAGAGCTGAACGTTTGCCGCAGAATAAAATGGTACTGAAAATCTTTACACCACTACTTCCAAAGAACAAAAATGTCTGCCATATTTCTACAACATTTGCAATAAAAACCTACCTCAAATTTATTGTTTGGAAATAGTGGTGTTAATATTCTTTGGTAACATTTCAAACGTTAAAAACTACTTATAATATTAACTTTGTTATATTGCTTTTTTATACTACTTATGTTAACTTATTTTTTTAATTACTCTTATTTTTACCCTTTTATAAGTGTGTTGCGACCTGCCTAACATCGCAAACATATGTTTGTGGCCTGCGAGAATAAAAGGTTGAGTATGGCTGTTCTAGCTCCTTCAGTATTAAAAAAATCGAAATTTTAGAACATTTTTTGCTCCTGCACACCCCTGGGGGTAGTGGCACCGACATAAAATATAGCCTATGTTGGAGCAGGTCACCATCAATTTTGAAATCGCTTCAGTAGTTCCAGAGATTACCCCCTACAAACAAACAAACAAACAATCTTTACCACTTTATAATATTAGTATAGATTATGTTAGCTAGTACTGCTTTTTAGAGTTCAACGTTTGTCGCAAAAAAAATTGACATGATTTTTTTTTTTTTTTTTTTTTACACTGCTATTTCCAAACAACAAATTTTGCGGCTTATTTGTGCAACATTTGCAATAGAAATCTACCATGATGTTTATTGTTTAAAAATAGTGGTGTTAAAAGTTTTTGGTAACATTTCTTCCGAGACAAACATTTAATCCTTCTGATAACATTAACTTTGTTATATTGACTTGTTATACTACTTTTGTTGTCTTTCTATTTTAATTACCCTTTTTTAACTTTGTTGCGGCCCACCAAACGTCGCAAACATATGTTTTCGGCCCGAGAGAAAAAAAGGTTGAGTATGGCTGATCTAGATTAAAATTAGCATGTGAATCTAAATGATTACTTTCAGTTGCTTTTTGAAGCAATTGTTTTACAAAATATTATTTTAAGACTTTATCTGAAACACCTATGTAGATTTTCTAATCAAACTATTTAAATTAAAAAATAAAAAGCAGGCTAAATTTGGTACACCCTGTCTCTTCCCCCTCTGCCAATTCATACTTTATTCAGATCTTGTACACTTATAATATGTTTAATATAACTTGAACCTTTGCTTACTAAGAATCAGTTAAATTTCATATTTACATTAGTTTGTAAATTAATATACTTCATATTCTTATTCATTCTTCATACATTTTTAATTCATTGTTTCAATACTTTAGGAAGTTTCACTTTATTATAAATAATTTAAATAACAAAGCACATTGTAATCTATCTACAGAACCATATATTTATTGTATCAAATAATAAATAATTACATATTTTAATGCTAAAATCGACACTAATTAATATTTCTTAAGTTTTTGAGAACTACTATTTGTATTGTTCAAATTATTTTTATCCTTGGTGTAGTTATGATAATAAAAGTATAATAAAGAAAACAATACAATTAAAAGTCACTGCTAGATAAAGAAAACATGTTCTTTTTTAAGAAAATGCGATTTCATAACAAAATCTGCAACTGATTGTCATCAGATAACAAAAATAACCACTCAATTAATGACCTTAGTATCATGCAGTTGTTTGATCGTATCTTGTCATATTTCGTTAATTTTAGCATTAATTAACAGTTTTTTGCTAACTAAAGAGAGAAATATTAAGTTTTTGAAATTGAACTTTATAAAACCATGTAGCTTAAGTAATTACCTGTCAAAAAATTCAATTCTTACTTTTTTCCTGCCCATTATTTAAGTATCTATGTTGTTTTAAAAATTTAACTTGCAAAGAAAGCAAAAAGTTGATTTTCAGTATCTTTTTTAAAAATTCTGTTATCTCTGTTCATCTATAAAAATACATTTAGTCTCAAATTAAAGAACTTCTTCATTAGATTCGTCTATTTTTTGCTTTAGTTTTCTGCAATACTTGGTTCCTTCAATATGTCTTCTTTTTTTACAATGGGGTTTTTATTTTTATTATTTTTTTTACACTGGGATGTTTTGTCAATTAACATTGAGAAGTTCTTTGCTGTAAGTAAGCAATAAACAGTCTGATGTTTGCTTCTTGGGGTACGTTAGTTTGCGGGCTTAGTATTTTTTAAAAGTTTGGCTTGGCAGAATGACCATCCTACTTGAAGTACAAATGCAAAACAAAGATTTTTAATATAATATTTTAATTATATCAGTAAAAGACAAGACAGAACATGGTATATAGTAAAAACTAACACACCATTCAACAATAAATATATTTATTAGCATTTTCTTTTTAAAAGGAAATAGCACATTGATGTAACAATAAACACAATATGATATAACAATGAACACATTAATGGTGAGCATTTAAATTAGTGTATGACAGCAGGTCTCTAAAAGCATTAATTGACAAAGTCTTTAGCAAAACTACATGTTTCTAAACACATTTCAAAAGCTCTTTGTACACAGATGTACAGCTATTGGCCAAAGTAAAGCAAAAATAGTGCCTCTGTACCCAAGATTCCATTCTGTGGATGTACAGTTGTCATCATCTGCCTAATAAATAAATAAAAAATATATAATAGTAATAAATTTTAGAAGTATTAAAACAGTTAAATTATATCAAATTGTACTAATTACAAAGAATTTGTTCTACAGTCCAGTTTCGTTACAGCGAAATCTAATAGAATGAAAATTCTATTTCAACAAAATGCTTAGCACTCTCTAGTAAAATGTTATAAATAGAATGTAATTTGATTGCAACAAAATTTCTTTTATAGAAAATAGATTTTCATGGTCCTGTGGAATTTGTTCTAATAAAACTCGACTATACTTACATTAAAATGATCAAGGAGTAAAAGATTGAACACAGTTACAGTAGAATTTTGGTTTGTTAATGCCCCAGTTATTGCCAGTTTTTAAACAAGAAATTTAAGTGAAATTTGATTTTGTTCTTGAACAGTGCAAATCAATCGTATGAACAAACATATAAAAAGCAACCTTTTTTTTAATGTAAAATGCACATATATGAGATATAGTGATCAAAGCTTCTAACAAAATTCTTGCATTTTGAGATTTCTGTTCAGTGAGCTTGTTGAATCCACTGATTTTCATTTACTTTTCTTCTTCTTTTTCCCTTTATTTTTTTTTAAATGGGAGTGAAGCACAAACACATGCAATATAGTGATCCCAATGGTAACAAATTTCATGCATTTGAGATTCAAAAACAGTAAGATAATTAAGTGATGCTAATGATTTAAAAAATTAAGCTATTTAAAAAAAAAGTAGCATTTTGTAATGAAAGATGAAATCCAGTTACACAAATTCTAAGCAAGTATTTATTAATAGTAGTCTTTCTGCTATATTTTTCCTTTCTGGTGAGCCTGTTTTGTTTGAAAATTACACATTGTAAAACCTAACATAATAAAAATAATTAATGAAGAGTATGGTTTTTATGGAATAGACTTTTGTAAAGAGGCAGATTTTATTAAGAGGAATTTTGTGAACGTTTTTATTAAATGGATTTTTGTGAAGGGATTCTAAATAGGCTCGAAATTTTGCCTGTATCGACCCCTGGGTGGTGATTGAATTTTGGTCAGAGACACATATGTACTATCAGCCGCATTCTGAATAATGAAATGGCTAGCTCAGTGTTGTTTGGATAAGAATGATGGCAGTTTTCAGCACTTCTAGACATGTCATCATATTTCACAGAAATCAAAGTAAATCTGTTGAAAATATCATTATAATATCTTCATTATTGTTAAAGTAACAAATAAGACTGAATAAGTGGATTGTGATCCTAGTTTCCTGAAAAAAAAAAAATTGTCTGTCTTGATCTGTATTATCAGATCTGAAATTTTGTTCCATTTTGTTTAGAAACATCCTGTTTGTGGAAAATCAAGAAGCAGATTATTATCAGACAATATTTGGAAACTTGCATTTGTACATCATTAATGGTTAAATTTTCTAAACTGTTGCTTTTCAAACAGCAAATAAATAATGTAAAAGTATTTTCTTTTATTTAAATATCATTCTATTTCTTGATTATTCTGAATATCTTTATTAACTACAGTTAAAAGAATAAGTTATATAAGGTTTTAAAAATATTTTTTAAAAGGTTAAAAATTAGCCACTTTAATGAGTCAAAACTACATTCACACATGGGATTAATTTAAATAGTAGTTACTGTATTTTAATCTATGCCTTACCCAGGATTCAAAATCCAAAACTTCAGTATACCTGATCACTGTGCCATCCAGTACAGCATGTTTCTTTTTGCTTTTAATTTTGTTCTTTCTTGAATATCCCAGTTCAAACATATGGTGGTCCACTCATTCCAGTGGTTAGCATGCTGGCCACAAAATGAGGAACTTAGACCAATGTTCATGAGTTTGATACCAGTGTGGTCTTGACAGGGTGATTGAGCACATTTTTTAGGGTTTTCCTTGTAAGGGAACGCTAATTCAGATCACTTTCTCATCAAAAGGTTCTCACTGAAGGCATTCCTCCTACAGCAGTATGGCCAAAATTGGTCGATGCTTAATAAAATCCTCCTATTACAGCATAAGATACTCTTAACATTATATTTTTATTATTGATAGATTACAATTTAAAATTATGCATTATTCAAACATTAACTATGCCAGATAATAATATACTTGGATTTTCACATCTTTTGCAAGAAGGAAAAATAATGCCATTCATTAAAACAAATGTGTGAAAAACAATTAATTTATGTGAACATTGTAATACTTAATGTGTGATAGAGAAATAGTTACATTTAATCGTGATAACTACTAGGACTGGATGACAGCAGTAATGTAATATCATAATTTTTGAAATGGGAGTATATAGGGACATTCAACATTTTTGAAAAAAAAAAAAAAGTTATAGAAGCAATCTTTTGAAAGCTCAAACAGCTATAGAACAAATGTAGAAGGTAACAAATCAATATTTAGCATTGATTCACTCTTACAACATTGCTTCGATAACAATTTTCTATAAAAATAGTGTGTGTTCCTACTATAAATGGACAAATAATTCAGACAAATCTAGGAGCTTTACATCTAAATATAAAATATTTTTAAGAGAACAGAGTTTTATAATACAAGCATTACATAACAGCAGAGGTATAAGAAAGGGGGGGGGGGATTCATGGGACTCAAGCCTTCCCCAATTTTGTTGAGTCCCAGACAATTTTCTTGAGTCACTTGATCGGTTTTAAAAGACACTGAAGACATTACATTGTCTTCAATGCTTGATAATTCATCGTTGAAAAAACACAATTCCATACATAAAAAAGCACTATAAATATTGATTATATTTCTATAGTGTAAATGCAGATCAGAGGACTCAACCTGGAAGCCACATTTTTCTTTTGAATTCCTTTTAATATTTAAAACTCAACCTGCAGTTTCACCTTTTTTATATTAATATTACTAAATAGTTTTAGGAAATTTCTCTCTTGTGAATTGTATTGTGAACTATGATTACATATACTGATAGTCCAGGATTGTTTATTAGTAAAAACTTGACTTTTTATCTGCTTCCCTGAACCTTCTATTTTCATTAATTTGACAATCATAACTATCTAGAACTCACAATCTTATGTTTGCTATCTAAATAATTAAATTATTAACTGTATGAAAGTGCATTAATAATTAGTTTTAGTGATTAATAATGATTATCATATATTAATTACTGATAATTCTGTTTTTGTTCAATTTATTTGAAAATGATTACTTCAGCCCCTCTTATAATTTTTGAATTGCTATGCCACTGCATAACAGAATTATACGAATTACTATGCTTTGAAAGTAGAATACTAATTAGGCAGGAATAATAATTTAAAAAAAGACAAGCTCTTAGCAGTGTTTGTTAGTAATGATCTCGAATTTTATAAAAATACAAAAATATAATATTAATTCATAAATGGGTTAGTATCTAGCATTTTCAAAATGATAACCTACTTACTCACAGCAGTCACTACTCCTAAGGCAAATTTCTAAAAAAACTTAAAATTCAACAGAATCGATAAGTCTGAAAATACAACAAACAAAAAAATTCATAAAAATAAAAAGAAATCTATGAGCTTGCTAACAAAAATGACAAAAAAGCAAGGGGAAAAGTTTTTTTTTTTAAATTATAAGCAGGTTACATTTATATTGATTAAAGTGATCAACAAGTAAAAATAATAATAACAAGTATACCTCAAAACTAAAATCTGCTGACTTTGCAAGACACTGCAAGTTGTCTAACTTTTGGACAATTTCTGTTAAGGAATTCTGCAAATTTATAAAAGTTAATATTAGTATATCGTGCTGGGATCCAAATGGTTGATGTTTGAAATTATTCTTTGCCTTGAACATATCAATTACATGCTGTTGTGGAATATCTTCAATCTTTGGAGATCCTGAGAAAGGAAAAATAAATAAATGAAATTGCTATGACTTACATCAAGAAGTCCTTTTAAAGACAGTACATAAGTATTGTCATTTCATTTTAAGATTTTAAATTAACATTTTTTGTGTATGCTGGGCACTTATGCAACATGTGCATCCTGATTTTTAATGCTTCATTTGAAAAATAAAATTCTGATTTAAAAAAAAAAGATGAAAAACGTTTGAAGCAGATTTTATGCTATTAAAACCTAACAGTTAATATAAAAATCACACATTATTTTAAAATTTGAATATAAAAACATGAAAAATGGCAGTTTTATAGAGAAATGTAAAATAAACACGGTGAAGAAGGCAGTTTTTAAATCAAAATAATTATTTTAAGCACTATTTAATGCTGAAATTAGTCAAGATAGTTCAGTTACACAAGTTTCAGAGTTTCCCCTAGGTTAACAAAAAGGGCAGGATGCTGCTAGTGAGGAAAGGGCACTTTTTTTATTTTTAAGGGCACCTTTAATATTTAAAGGCCAGACCACTTTCAAAGCATAGGTCAGTGAGTCAATTCTTAATATTCAAGCAATAAATATTTCTAAGGGCACTTCTTTTATAGGGCCTTGGCGAGATTAAGAAAATGGCTTTAGCAACAGAAGAAAATTTTCACACTTACTTTCTGGAAACCTATTCACTGTTTCATACACACAAGGAATTTGTTCCGTTTTGCATAACTTATATACAAAAGCCACCTGTTATACAAAACAGAGCTAATTTATCTAATGTGTGTATTCAGAGCAGTTTTAATGATACATACATGAACAAGCATAATATAGTTCATTATCATTAGTTTTTGTTTTCATAGCTGTTTATATCATTTGGCTATGAATCTTAATTTCTTAAGCCAGAACTATCCTGCCATTTCAAAAAGCATCAATTGCACTTATAAAAAAGTACTTTTTTTTTTTCAGTTCTAATCTGCTAGGCCTTTTTTGTATATCCATTACTTATTAATGTCTATGATCATTACTTATCAATGTCATGCACAATAATTTTACTTATATATAATTTTTCTTTATCCCCAACCTGTCTGTTTAGAGGTACATGCAGAAATTCTTTTAAAGAAATGACTGATTACACAATTTTTTTTTTTTTTTTTTTTTTTTTTTTTTTTGATAGCTTGATCAATAAAATACAAGGCATGAGTAAAATGCTTATATATGTACTAGTGACGATTTAAAATAGAACAATACATTTAAAGATTAAAAAGTTTATCTTTTTAAAGCTTCATCTTTTATAATAATAAAGATATATGCCTGTGTGTGTGTTCTGCTTTTCGAAGAGATTGCTGCATATAGAGCAACCAGATTTGACAGAAAGGTACTTGTATGTCTGAAGTTATGCATCTCAAAGCCAGTATCTGTCATTTTTTATTAGATTTTTTATAAATTTATTTTTTTTTAGCATTTCACGGTGATTTTTCCACATTAGTAACAGGAATCTGGTTTCAATCTTTTAGCCCAATATGTTAAATTTTGTCCTCTTTTCATTAACGTTTGTTTGGAATTCGTACAGTGATTTTTGAATTTTTCACGAATTTTATATGAGATTTTTTACCTTTTTTCGTGTTTTGTGTCGATGTTTTGACATTCATAAATGGAAAACAGTTTGAATCTTTTAGCCCAATATAGTAAAATCTTATCCACTGCGATTTTAAAATTTTTTATGCGATGGTTTTCGTGTTCGGCGGCAATTTTTTGACATTTGTAAAAAGAAGCCTGAATAATCTTTTAGCCCAGTACAGAAAATCTTGTTATCTTTTATATATGTTAGGAAATACAATGTATCACCTAAGGGGTTCAGTAATTAACAGAGTAGCTTTAAGCAGCAAGAAGCGTATATGCTGATTTAAACCCCGATTAAATGAAACTTACATATCAAATGAAATTAAAAAATAAAGTTAAACCTGAAAAAGAAATAGCTTAAACTATGATGGTGGATTAAATGAAAAACAACTAGTTAAAAACAATAACATTTATTAAAAATTTTAAAATAAAACAACAAATAAAAAATAAATCAATTAAGAAAAACATTAACATTACTGAAAATCACTTATCTGAATTATTTCATTACGATGACATATTGTCCATTATCATGACACAGATACTTTGAATAATATAGTTGGCTGAAAAACTTAATATCAAACAATCACTTCTGAAATGATTTAACCGGAACTCAACGTAGTTTTGAACAGAATATAACAGTACAGTCTCCCTCTGAACCCCATGATCTAATAAATTCATATTGATGCTAAAAGGGAATTCACATAAACTGTAGATAACATTCAGGACTGCATAACTTCTTGAACATCTTTAGAAAAACCAATCCAAAACGATTTGAGATAAAAAAAAATACAATGGCTACAAGTTTATGTTGGTTAAACTGCATTAATCGTTAACTTAAATGAAGAGAAATGTAGAAAAGACACAACAGCTACAAGTTTGCAGATCATAATACTCATGTTGATTCAACAGCTCCATTCACTAACTTAAACTGCTCAAGTCGTTAAGAAGACAGTCCAAAATATCCATCATATTATTCGCCTCACACAACTATAGTTCACAGGAAAAGTATATCCAAGAACTTGAGAATATTGACAAAACCAATAAATGACAACTTCATCTCCAAATGATGATTATAAAACTATCGACTGACTTTCATAACCTTAAATATGAGCTTTCATTATCAATGAACGGAGTGAATCATCTTAAACCAACACCAAACCATCTCTGCAACTAGTTAAACAAAAAACATCTACTATAATTCCTCTGAGAAACTAAAAGAACATCTGCATCGTATGTCGAGTCACCAAAGTATATATATCAGTCTTGGACAAATGCTGATTAACTACACATGACAAGACTTTCTTCTGGCCTCTAGAACGTTCTTAAAGGAGTAGAGTAGAGATGTCTGATTGCTTATGCAAATCATGACTGAAACGATCTGCTACCGCCATCTAGTATCGATAACCAGAACTATTCTAAAAAGAAGTGAAAAGAGGAATACGAAGTGACATTTTCAATAAGCAGAAATGCAATGTAAACAAACCGTAGGCTGAGGAGAGATACAGAAAACTGTTACTGAAATATTAATAAATATTAAATAAATAAGATTTAAGATATAAACTGTCCAAATATATAATTAATCCTTTAATAGATAAACATCTATACCTTTAATTAAATAAACAGAATTTAAAATATGAATTACAAGTAAAGGAAAGATAGATATTTAAACAAACTATTGTAAATTAAGATGAATGAGTATTGGAAAATAAGGAGCATATGACAGGATATATGGAGATGTGAGTACAGGGACAAGACCAAGGGTTGCAGATACCTAACAATATAAAATTTATTTGGAATTCGTACAGCTATTTTATTAAGTTTATGTGATTTTTATAGTTTTATTTGTGTCCTCTGCGATTTTTGAATTTTCGAGAATTTTTTATGCGATATTTTTTAATGTTCCGTGCCATTTATTGAGATTGAAAAGAACAATTCTCTTATTTTCAGAAGTACGTTTCTATGAATTTAAAAATCCCAGTAAAAAACGGGAGAGTTAGCAGTTCTGTATTACAGTTACTGGAGTTATATCCCAGTTCTGATTAACATAACAGGTTACTATAGTATGTTCAACAGATCTTTATACATTCTCGCCATCAGCAGGGAATTTATGTCTACTGTGATCGTGGGATCTTATGTGGTGAATGAGAGGACAACAGGCGCACGTTCAGAGCGGCATTTTTTAAAAAGAGGGGCAAGAAGGGCGCTATTTCTTTAATCAAAAAGGAGACAGGCACAGTTCCCTCCTGAAACTGTCTGGGGGAAACTCTGCAAGTTTTATAGGATAAAAAACTATGCATAGCAATTTAACATTATATTGCTGGCATATAAGTGACTAATAAATTAGTATGTGGTGTCATTTCATAAATTTGTCTAATTTTTAAGATTAAAAAAAATAATAATAAATAAATAAATATATTATTTGAATAGATTTATTTCATATTTCAAAAATGCTGATTTTTACCTACTGTTGCCAGAGTTCTGAAAGCCCAAATAATATTTCCAAACATGTTTCAATTGAAAAATATTCTTACACGAGAATATATTAAAAAAACTTTAAAATAATACAATTTTTATGCACGGAAAACATTTAATGCAAAAATTATGTCATATTTAAAACGAAAATGTCATATTTGAAACAATTTTCCTATAGCAACATGATAGAAGTCCAGGAGTGGTTGTGATAATATCATTCAATGTTTCAAAATTGGTAACCTTTTTAAAACAGAACAAATTAGTGTGTTTTTAGAGCCCATGGTGTTTTGTCAGGGGTTGGCAAGCATAGCTTGTAGGGAGCAAAACCCCTTAGTAAATTCTTAAAAATGTAATAAAATTACTTGTCTGTTTATTAATTTAAACTGCATTGATTGATATTATAAACAGAAATAAGTTATTCTGTAATGATATCACTAAAAGATTATGAAATTATTTATTACAACATTAATTTTTAATAAAAACATTTTCAGTTTTTGTATAAAATTATAAGTTTAGAAATAACAAATCAAACCATTCATCATCCAGTTTTGGTATCTTGGAATTTCTTTACTTTAATAATTATATATATATATATATATATATATATATAAACTTATTTCAAAAATTAACCATTGAAACAGAAATAACTGACCAAATGCAATGAAATTATTACCCCAAATAGCTATGTCAAATTACACATTATAAAACATAGTCCTAACAAATGAAGTATTTATTCAAAAAGTGAAACATAAGTAAAAAATATATATATATATATATATATATATATATATAAATGAAAACACATGTGAAAAACAAAGGATAAGACATTATAAAAAGCAATGGAATGGATACTGCAGGAATTATACTTGATAGGATGAAAAAGCAAAAAGTAGAAAACTATGAATACCTTATAGAATCTTCAGAAGGGCTTTATATTATAAGGATATTCATAGTAAATATACGCTATTTCATCAAATATTGTTAGCATCATTCCTAAAATCGACAATATTAAGCCCCTAATAATATATATATATATGAAACAAGACAATTAATAAATAAAAGGAGGAAAAGGATTTATATATATATAAGATCAAAAATTCGAAATTAAAAATGAGAAGACATATTATATTAAAGAGAAAAAAAACACACATGCATATTTCAAGTGATAAAGAAAAAGAAAGCAATAATGGACCAAATCTACAACATGTAAACAAATTGAAGATTGAAAATTAATACAGAAGTAATGCACAAATGCAGCTATAATTCCCATATTAAGTTAATTAAAATGAAATTTAATAATGTGTAAATCTAAAATACGAGCTATAGTGGATAATCAAGTAAACTTACATTTTACTTGGTAATGATGCAAGTATCATTAAAAATGCTATAAAAGGAATTGAGGTAATAAAACAAAATAACATTCATAAAATCATGTGCTTCAGCAGCAATGTTATTAGAATGTTGATACATTTAAAAATGTAAACACATGTGAAAAACAAAGAATAAGACATTATAAAAAGCAATGGAATGGACACTGCAGGAATTATACTTGATAGGATGAAAAAGCAAACAAGTGGATAAGTGTGATCGAAGATCACAAAAAGGGTTTCATTTAATATTTCTTTCAAAACACTTTATCCTTTATTTATTAATAAATCCAAATAAATTTCATAAAAAAAAAAATAAAAGTCATGTTTTTTATAAAGTAAAAATTTACAGGTCTATTTTCTCATTTTTTTGAAAATCTGAACCTGTCCGACAGCGGGCTAGGCCCGCTATTATACTCTGTCATAATAATATCTGTCATGTGGACTAAATGTGTTATTAAAAAAAAAATCAATTTCAAAATTAAACATGTTGTATAGAGACCTTCATTATGTTAAAATATGCCAATATTTCCATAATCAGGTTTTTATCATGATTCAATACCTTCCTCAAATTCATATGACGTTATAATCACTTGTTGACGTCATATTTACTTGCTTTCCCTATTACTCATATTCATACTCTCTTTGTATTATTCTCAAGCATTCGAAAAAGTCCGTTAAACTTCCAATGTGAAGTCAGATTAATTTTCTTTTTAATTCTCTAATGACATCATATTAATCTGCTTTCTGTACTTACACATTAGGGTGGGCCGAAAAAAACTTTTTTTTTATTTTTTGATTCGCTATACCGTGTTAAACTTGCCTCTAGGGTAGCTTAGTATAATAGAAAAATAAAATAAATAAATTGTTACGTTTGGCGGTTGTTATGATACATTCCATTTATACTTTAAATTAAATAATTTTCAATAATTTATTTATTTAAATTAAATATTTAATCGTAATTAATCTTCATTTATAAGCTCTCGTAATTTTAATTAACATTTAAATTAATTATTTAAGTCATTATTTAAACAGTCAAAATTTTCTATCTTTTTAAAATTAATCTTTTTAACTTTTCTTTTAAGATATTTTATTATTAATTAAAATAAACTTCTATAATTAAATCATTTTTTTTAAATCAATAATAGTTTTAAATTAACTTGTAATCATGCATTGAGTTTCTGGATAAAAGAATAAAAAAAATTTCCGTTTGTTTACATCAATTCCGGTAAAGTAGCGTGTGTTTTCTTCTAAGTTAAAATATATTTTCTTCATTTTTTAATATTAATTAATTTTGTCTTATAACCTATCTCAAAAGATTAAACTAAATTATTTATGCAGTCTGCCAAAATCCTAGCAAGATTCAACTTAAATCTTGGCAGATATGAATTTTTAAATATTTTTCTAATCTCAGTGTTTACATCGATCTTGTTTTGGAATGACACTGGCCATTTTGAATTCTAGCTTAGCACGTCGTTAATAATACAACTTTATGGTCAATCGTCAACCATGTTTGTTTAGGGGTCGTTCGAGTGGACATCCAAGGTTAAGGGGTGCATTTTTCAGCGGGGAAAAAGGGGAATTCAAAATTGTTCTAGAACATTCGCGAACGAAAGATCTTAATTTCCGCTACTTGTTGCTAGGGAGTAAGTGTTTTCCTTTCTTCAGTATCGTTCACGTGTAGAGTTGAGTTGTCGCACTAATGCTTTTTAGCAGTTACGGTTGAGAGTTGAGCCGTACGAAAAGAAGAAGAGGAATTTTTCGACTCTTCTGATTGGATTGTTTTGGCGTGTGCTTGAGTTGACTTGGTGGAGTTAAAATTCAAATTGAGTCAGTCTGTGGTTTTGATATACTGGAATGTAGTTGGCAAAAAAGGAATAAAGCTCGTGTTTGGCCGTAAGGCCGAACACAATGTATAAAGTTTCTTAAGTTGTACAAATCTGAAAGTCTCATGGCATCTGAAGTTATTTTAGATACAAGTCATCATATAATGTGTGTCTAGTTCTTTTCCATATGCTCAAAGTAATGAGAAAATTTTTCAAATTCAAGATACTTATAAGTTCATCATAAGTTCATCGTAGGTGCTTCTAGAAATAATGAATTTCTACATTTTTAACAAGATTTAGTGTGAGAAAGTTTCTTCTAATTAGATCTTCTGTTGGTTCCATCATCTGTGTTTCATGTAATAGTTTAATTAATTCATGATCTCTTAGATCTGTGCGCTCTTGTGAAAGAGTTTCTTCAACTTAAATCTTCTTAAGTATTCTTCATAGATGTTTCAACAAATAATTTAATTCTATATTTTGTATCAAGATCCATTAATATCGAGGCAATATGGATCAATGATTTGAAGGAATTCTCTCGTCATAAAAGAATATGCAATGGCAGCGGTAATGGATTCCAAATTTTTCATCAAGCATTTTCAGTTACTTCAGACTCTAATTCCGATATTTATACAAGATTTAATCTCCCGAACAATTTATATAACTGTTTTAAAGAACTAAATTAATTCCTTGTACTTTGAACATTCCTTTCAACCAACCAGTTAATTAAATAATAATTACCGTAATAGGAACTATCATTTTGGATATTAAACATTAATAAGAATTGAACTGAAAAAACATTTCATATGAAGATGATTTGTACTAGCATCATTATTTTGTATGTCTTTGAGGCGATCATTGCAATGAAGGATAAGGTATTTTGTGTGTAATAAAATCGATTCTTTTACTCATATTCCTGTCATCTTTATTTGGGTGAGTTGTATTTTTTCTATTTATTTTTCAGATATTTTCATCTCATCGTAAAGTTAAGATTATTATGAAAATAAGTATCTTTTAATTAGCAAATGTAATTCATATTTTACATTGAAGTAAATTTTCAAATTCTTCAATTTTCAGATAAATTATAATTTTTAGAGTTTTCATTAAATTTTCTTAGTGCTAGGTTTAACATCGTATTTGGTGCTTCCACTATACGCGCGACCTGTATTGAGGAGTTGGAGTGGGATTTAGAGTAAACATTTATTCTAATTTTCTGTCTTGATTTAGGCATTTTAAGAATCTCTGTTTGCTCTATCTCCTGAACCAAGTCTTCACTACATTTAATGGTACCGCGACTCAGTGAAACGTTCTTTGTAGGTTTTTGCTTAAATTTAATATGACTATATTTGCACAAAATTTAAATAATTAATGTTTAATAAATACTAAAATTTACTGTGTGCAAAAGCTTATATTTTTTTTTTTGGTGTCCATGTGCCAATTTTTTTTTTTTTTTCCTCTCATAGAAATCTTATTTGTAATGTTTATTATGATTTTAAAAGAGTGATGCAAGTAATTGAAGACTATAATATCTGGTTGTATAATATATTTATATAAAATTTTGAATGTTTTGGTACAACTCTTTAAAAGTTTGGGTAAAAAGCTGATAATTGTGTTTTTACAGAGTTTTAGAAAATTATTGTATCCTCTCAATAACTACAAATTTTATTGCAGTTTATTGCATCTTGAGAAAATATATTTCAGTTATAATTATGTTTAAGAAAATTCATTTATTCAAAAATTTCATATCTTCTGCAAAGCAAATTTTATTTATTAAGAGTTATATTTATTTCAAAATTTATGCATAAACTTTGAGTTAAATCTCACGTGACATCAATTCCCCTTAGATATATTTTTTTTTACTATAGCAATAATTCAATATCCTCCTTAAAATTTTAAATTTTACTAGGAAAATTTTATTAAATCTAACTTTGCTATAAAGGCACAATTTTTTTGACTCGGATGTAAGAATCGTGCATTCCAGCTGGCTTGCATGGGTTTCCGCACAAAAAGAGCATAATGTCTCTTGGAGCTCTCCAGTTTTCGGGTGGCAGAGTAGATTTTTGATAGAATCTTTACTATAATGTTTTTTTTCCTCTTGCTATAGTTAATATTTAATGTTATAATTATTTGATTTTCAACTTTTACAATAGTTTTATTTAAATTTTTGTCTGATGTCACATTTAGAGAGAATTGCAGCGATTTATGAGTCAAAATTTTTCAGTAATGTTAATAGATATAATTTATTGCTGAGGAGTGTGCAAAATTTTTATCATTTCTAATAAGAGTATACTCATTTAACATCCTATTGAAAATATAATTAAAATAACAACAAATGATGGAAATTTTATTTTTGAGACAAAAAAGATATATATAAAATGAAAAATAAATGAAATGAATAAAGAAATAAATGAAAAAAGTGAAAAATGATAAAAGTAGCATTATTTGTTTTAATTTTTTTTTCTGCCCTCAGGCTATCTTGCATTCTCTTGAGTATATCTCTTTAGTCTGTTCGGATAGTATTTTCAAATTGAGGAAGAGTTACTATTTTTTTTTAATAAGGAAGATTTTGTTAGTTCTGCTAGATTTAGAGATCAATAGCATGCGCAGGCTACTCTGAATTTTGGTTGAGCATACAATATTTTTTTTTTAACCTTTCTTCACAGTGTGCACACTTTAATAAAATCAGATGTATATAGAGAGATATATTAGTACAAAATCATGTCCTACTTTT
Organism: Maratus michaelseni; assembly: GCA_963931845.1. Classification (NCBI taxonomy): domain Eukaryota; kingdom Metazoa; phylum Arthropoda; class Arachnida; order Araneae; family Salticidae; genus Maratus; species Maratus michaelseni. The sequence goes on from OZ007591.1 coordinate 163,861,679, forward strand.
TGCACCATTGTTAGGCAATACTATAAGGAAACTTCCTTCGTTCTTTGCCAGATAACAATTGGTGTTATGCATTATATTGATATTGGTCTCAAAATTTTTAGGTCTGGCGTCTCCTCAGCATATTAACTTTCATGTGATAAAAAATATTTAAATACTCTTAAAGTTTTCTAATGTTGTTCTTTTCTTAAAAAATTTTCCAAATTTCACATACATTTTTGATAACTCTTTGATATTTTGACAAAAATGCTAGAGAGGTTATAAATAAAGGGCCAATTAACTTCTCTGGAGGAATCTGATTATGTGCCAAAATTTGATAAATTTAAAGTGAAAGCTCTTCATTTTCAGAACTTTATTATTTTACATTGCTTCTATTTTTACAAATGATTTTCTTGATTATTGGTCATATTATATAGATATATATATATACATGTGTATAAATTACTTACCTGGTTTAATATATAATTTTGAATTTTAAATATTTATATATATTATAAAATATATATTCTTTATTTTAAAGTGTCAATTTATTACTTTATCAAATACAATATCAAAAAGCCTAATATATATATATTAAAATTTGTTAATTATTTTAAAATGATATCTCAATTATGATATGCAATTTTATCACTAGACATGATCAATCTGGTTTTTATTTTTGTTGTCATTTTAATGAGAAATTATGCAATATTCATGTAATACGAATAATACTTACAAATGTTTTAGAACTGCATGAGGTGTAGAAGATTTTATGGCACAATTTTGTCTAAACTTTAACAATATTTTTAATTTCTATGAAACCATTTATATATGACTATAAGTAAATTTTTTTTGTCTATTTGAGAGTGAGGTATTCAACATGCTAATTTTAATCTTTATAAGTAAATTTTTTTTTTACCATAGCTATACTACCTCCAAAAAATTTTTTTTTGTCTAAATAATGCCTTGGTCGGTATTATTCATTGATAGACACCATGTCATCCTGGTTAAGTGGTACTCTCCTTGCTAGTTGCTAAAAAGTACCCGATAATGATGCATAGGACTATCAGGCAGGGTAAATTTTATTAATATTTGGGATTTATGTTTGAGTTTTAATTTTTCTTTATCTGCTTCTATTCCTAGATTGGTTATTGAAGGGTTCCAGTTTGTGAAGGGTTTTAATTTAGCATCTTTCCTAATATTTACTGTAAAATTTACAAAATTTTTAACTTCTCTTAAAATTTGATTTTAATTAAGCTCAGTAAAAGACAATAGCTATTATATTTTTTTTTCTTTTAAATGTGGTAAATTTTAAATTTCAAATTTGTGACAGGTACTAAGCAAATTATTATAATTTTTAGTTTTTCTTTGACTCTCAATTTTCAGGAATTAGTTAATGAACACAAATGATATGAAGTGTACTTCAATTTTTCTTTTGTCTAAACAATATATCTCAACAATTTGTTTATATTTATAAATATGTTCTTCTGCTATGTTGTACTACTGCGGTTTTACGTCTCTTAAAAGGTATTTTGAATTTCACTGTTTTATATCTGCACATGGATATCCAATATTTTCTTTGCTGGTAGGAAAATTTTAAATTTTTAAGTGCAATGGTTAGATAGGTTTAGTTTCAGGTTTTAATTTTACAAACTCACCCTATTCTTGTTTTGTATATATTTTATTTGTATTTTGTAAACTGTACTTGCATTATATAGATTATTCAATTATTTGTATTTGTGCTCATATTCGTCTGTATTGCATCGTGTTTTCATTTTTACTATTTGCATCTATATTCTTAATTTTAGTGTTTGCATTTGTATGTACTGAGTCGAAGTGTTTAAATTTATAAAATATAGAAAATTTTAAGAAAGGTATATGTAGTTCCTAAAAAACTACCTTTTGTGATTGCGTGGCAACATGTTGGACTCTAAAATTATTCATATCCTTTTAAAGATTGTAAGTTAAAGTATTATTTCAGATTTATTGTTAACTCGGTTCCTACTGGTATGAAATATGTTCTTCGCCAACTGTAGGAATGGAGGTAATGATTGCTGTGTCAAATTTTTATTTTTCACTTTGTGAAACTTTTGTATTTCTGATTTGTCAGTTCAGTTCTACATTTGGAATTTTTTCTCCCCTTTGGCATCAATTTTTTTTTTTTTTTTTTTCCCCCATATTCTAGGGGTAAATGTTATGATACATTCCATTTATACTTTAAATTAAATAATTTTCAATAATTTATTTATTTAAATTAAATATTTAGTTGTAATTAATCTTCATTTATAAGCTCTCGTAATTTTAATTAACATTTAAATTAATTATTTAAATCATTATTTAAACAGTCAAAATTTTCTATCTTTTTAAAATTAATCTTTTTAACTTTTCTTTTAAGATATTTTATTATTAATTAAAATCAACTTCTATAATTAAATAATTTTTTTAAATCAATAATAGTTTTAAATTAACTTGTAATCATGCATTGAGTTTCTGGATAAAAGAATAAAAAAAATTTCCGTTTGTTTACATCGATTCCGGTAAAGTAGCGTGTGTTTTCTTCTAAGTTAAAATATATTTTCTTCATTTTTTAATATTACTTAATTTTGTCTTATAACCTATCTCAAAAGATTAAACTAAATTATTTATGCAGTCTGCCAAAATCCTAGCAAGATTCAACTTAAATCTTGGCAGATATGAATTTTTAAATATTTTTCTAATCTCAGTGTTTACATCGATCTTGTTTTGGAATGACGCTGGCCATTTTGAATTCTAGCTTAGCGCGTCGTTAATAATACAACTTTATGGTCAATCGTCAACCATGTTTGTTTAGGGGTCGTTCGAGTGGACATCCAAGGTTAAGGGGTGCATTTTTCAGTGGGGAAAAAGGGGAATTCAAATTTGTTCTAGAACATTCGCGAACGAAAGATCTTAATTTCCGCTACTTGTTGCTAGGGAGTAAGTGTTTTCCTTTCGCCAGTATCGTTCGCGTGTAGAGTTGAGTAGTCGCACTAATGCTTTTTAGCAGTTACGGTTGAGAGTTGAGCCATACGAAAAGAAGAAGAGGAATTTTTCGACTCTTCTGATTGGATTGTTTTGGCGTGTGCGTGAGTTGACTTGGTGGAGTTAAAATTCAAATTGAGTCAGTCTGTGGTTTTGATATACTGGAATGTAGTTGGCAAAAAAGGAATAAAGCTCGTGTTTGGCCATAAGGCCGAACACAATGTATAAAGTTTCTTAAGTTGTACAAATCTGAAAGTCTCATGGCATCTGAAGTTATTTTAGATACAAGTCATCATATAATGTGTGTCTAGTTCTTTTCCATATGCTCAAAGTAATGAGAAAATTTTTCAAATTCAAGATACTTATAAGTTCATCATAAGTTCATCGTAGGTGCTTCTAGAAATAATGAATTTCTACATTTTTAACAAGATTTAGTGTGAGAAAGTTTCTTCTAATTAGATCTTCTGTTGGTTCCATCATCTGTGTTTCATGTAATAGTTTAATTAATTCATGATCTCTTAGATCTGTGCGCTCTTGTGAAAGAGTTTCTTCAACTTAAATCTTCTTAAGTATTCTTCATAGATGTTTCAACAAATAATTTAATTCTATATTTTGTATCAAGATCCATTAATATCGAGGCAATATGGATCAATGATTTGAAGGAATTCTCTCGTCATAAAAGAATATGCAATGGCAGTGGTAATGGATTCCAAATTTTTCATCAAGCATTTTCAGTTACTTCAGACTCTAATTCCGATATTTATACAAGATTTAATCTCCCGAACAATTTATATAACTGTTTTAAAGAACTAAATTAATTCCTTGTACTTTGAACATTCCTTTCAACCAACCAGTTAATTAAATAATAATTACCGTAATAGGAACTATCATTTTGGATATTAAACATTAATAAGAATTGAACTGAAAAAACATTTCATATGAAGATGGTTTGTACTAGCATCATTATTTTGTATGTCTTTGAGGCGATCATTGCAATGAAGGATAAGGTATTTTGTGTGTAATAAAATTGATTCTTTTACTCATATTCCTGTCATCTTTATTTGGGTGAGTTGTATTTTTTCTATTTATTTTTCAGATATTTTCATCTCATCGTAAAGTTAAGATTATTATGAAAATAAGTATCTTTTAATTAGCAAATGTAATTCATATTTTACATTGAAGTAAATTTTCAAATTCTTCAATTTTCAGATAAATTATAATTTTTAGAGTTTTCATTAAATTTTCTTAGTGCTAGGTATATAATTTAACATCGTATTTGGTGCCTTATATACTTATTTATAAGGCTTCCACTATACGCGCGACCTGTATTGAGGAGTTGGAGTGGGATTTAGAGTAAACATTTATTCTAATTTTCTGTCTTGATTTAGGCATTTTAAGAATCTCTGTTTGCTCTATCTCCTGAACCAAGTCTTCACTACAGCGGTAGCGCATCGGCCCTAAAATTTGAGACAATATAAGATTTTTATCATTTTCAAGAGGGGGTGCAAGAATTTTTTTGTTTTGTTTTTTGATTCGCTATATCGCGGAAAACTTGCCTCTAGGGTGGCTTAATATAATGCAAAAATAAAATAAATAAATTGTTACGTTTGGCGGTAGCGCATCGGCCCTAAAATTTGAGAAAATATAAGATTTTTATAATTTTTAAGGGGGAGGTGTGAGAATTTTTTTGTTTTGTTTTCTGATTCGCTATACCGAGGAAAACTTGTCTCTAGGTTAGATTAGTATAATGCAAAAATAAAATAAATAAATTGTTACGTTTGGTGGTAGCACATTGGCTCTAAAATTTGATTCTTCGCAGCAAATGTGGTGGTGAAAGTGCAGTAGTGTTCCAGTGAATCATTTCAATGTTGTCTGTAGTTAGGAAATTGATTTTCGATGGTTAAAAACTCCTGATTAACTTTTTTTAGAAGCTAAGTTTCTAGCCATTATAATTTTTCTGAAACCTAACTCTATTATACGATTCCTTTTATCTACTATCATACTCAAAAGCAAGTTTACTGGATGGTCAAAAAATACGTTTCTCTCAGTTACTGGGTCAATGACTTTCAACAAGTTTTCGGGCAGGAATCTTTGAAGATTTTATAACTTCAAATATATGTTCTGTTCTGTTTGTAAAGTATTTACTTTTTTATATAAAACCATAGAGGTATATATATGACTTTAAAAAAAAGAAACTAAGATCATGCTCTCGTCTGTTGTGTTTTCAATACCTAAATACAATCGGAGAACTCTGTTCGCCGTTGTTAACCACCTTGCGTGGGAAAGTGTGCCAGGCTCACGAATAGATAAATATTGAAAACAGCTACCTGATTTTATAGCAGAACTTATATCCAGCATGTACTGCTGACCAGTGTGAGTTGGTCATGTTTTACCCTCTTCAAGTTCTGATGAAAATATTTCCAGTAGCATTCTTTCTTATTTGACTGAGGCTGGATTTTCACTTCATGAACTGAACACGATTGGATGTGATGGCACCGTTACTAATATGGGGTGAAAAACCATGTTATTCGAACAATTGAGGAACAAGTTAAACGACCACTACAGTGGAGGGTGTGCCTCTTACATTTCAAAGAATTGCCATTCCGACATTTGTTTCAAACTTTAGATGGTGAAACGACTGGGTCACAATCATTTCGTTGTCCGATTGGCTCACAGTTCAATAAATGTGAGAAACTCCCAGTAGTAAATTTTGACAGTGTTGAGTATGAGATTCCAGAAATGGACAAGCAAAGTTTATGCAAAGTTAAGCTATACCTGCTGAACATAAGTTTGGATATAAATTCAGGCAGCTGTCCTGAAGAATTAACTGTTCGTGAGCCAGGCACACTTTCCTACTCAAGGTGGAGAACTGAGGCGTCGGAAAAATTCATCGGCTCCAATTCCAGAGATGGTTTTATAAGAACTATACTTATTTTAATATCGTCAATGCCAAGTTTTTCAAGCTAATCTTAGTTCAAACTTAATTCAACTATATCAAAATAATGTAAAGACAAGTAAAGTGCCATATTTCATTACGAACTGAATATTTACACTATCAGAAAAATAATTTTTGGTTTCAATGGAAATTTGTCAATTTTTCTTAAATGTTTTTTTTTAAACTTAATACTCTACTAATAAATTGTAAAATGAACTATTTTTATTTCATTTATTTATCATTTCTATACTTTGTTCTACTAAAATATGTCTATATCTACTTGTTATAGAAGTTATTTGATTTATTTCCATTTATTAGAAAAATTTAAAAAATCATATATTATTTTTTCGAATTTTAGGGACAATGCGCTACCGCAAGACCCGAAATTCTATTTATTCTGTTTTTGCATTTTACTAAGCTACCATAGAGGCTTATTTTCCGTGGTATAGCAAATCCAAAAACAAAACAAAAAAGTTCTCGCACTGCCCCTTAAAAATGACAAAAATCTTATATTTTCTCAAATTTTAGGGCCGATGCGCTACTGCCAAACCTAACAATTTATTTATTTTATTTTTGCATTATACTAAGCTACCCTAGAGGCAAGTGTTCCGCAGTATAGCGATTCAAAATACAAAACAAAAAAATTCTCGCACTCCCCCTTGAAAATGATAAAAATCTTATATTTTCTCAAATTTTAGGGCCGATGCGCTACCGCCAAACGTAACAATTTATTAATTTTATTTTTGCATTATACTAAGCTACCCTAGAGGTAAGTTTTCCGCGGTATAGCGAATCAAAAAACAAAACAAAAAAATTCTCGCACTCCCCCTTGAAAATTATAAAAATCTTATATTTTCTCAAATTTTAGGGCCGATGTGCTACTGCCAAACGTCGCAATTTATTTATTTTATTTTTGCATTATACTAATCTACCCTAGAGGCAAGTTTTCCGCAGTATAGCGAATCAAAAAACAAAAAAAAGTTTTTTTCGGCCCACCCTATTACACATACTCATGCTCCTTATATTATTGAGAAATGTTTGAAAATTTCCGTTTTATTACCAATATGACGTCATATTAATATTTTTTCAATTGGTGAAACTTTTTATTTCATTTTCATTTTTCCCATGGAAATCTTTCAATAGAAAACTAATTATTGTAGAAAGAATTTTACTGTGGATTTTTAATTGTTGGCAACTGCTATAACGAAAAATGTTTAAATTTAATAGGAAAAGGCTGTTAGATTTTTTGTTTTTTATCTCACTATATTAAAATAATAAGATTTTTTTTAATTTTATGATTTTCAGCTTCATAGTAGGTATTCAGCTGTAAGTACACAAAATTTCAAGTCTGTAAGTTATATAGTTTCTGAGTGGCTTTGTGATGGACAGACAACATAGCGGGACGAATATTGTTTCATGAGATGAACAAAACCCTAAAAATGGAAAACTATGAATATCTTATAGAATCTTCAGAAGGGCTTAATAAGAATATTCATAGTAAATATATATTATTTCATCTAATATTGTCAGTATTGTGCCTAAAATTGACTTGTAAAGCAAATTCAAAAAAAGAGCTGCGAGTAATACCTCAGATTGGTAGCACCTTTCCTGGAAGCAATTGAGAATACTCTTGACTCACCCCCCACCATAACTTAGTGCTTGCTTAGGAGCTTGAAGTTAGGTTCTTTTTATCTAGAGGATTTTGCAAATGAACTAAAGCTCCAAATTTTTGGTACCTCCAAATAATAAGGACAGGGCTTGGTGAAAATCAGTGGATGATGTAAAAAAAAAAAAAAAAAAAAAAAAAAAAAAAACCAAAGTCAAGAAAAGGAGGATTGCTTAAAAAAAGAAGTGAAATCCCATCAAAAATGTCACATGTAAAAAATGCAGCCAAGTCTCGTGACCCTTTTACCGTAAAAAGTTCTGAGATCGTGTAAAGCCAAGTTTATCTCTCTTATTAACTCTGAAATTTTCAATCCCTCCTAGTCTCTAGATCTTCAGTAAAAGATTATTTTGTGACTTGGCAATTACGCAGCACAAGGAAGTTATTACACTTTACTATGGGTGTTATGGGATGGAATATTTTATTAAACCTATTATGAATACAAGGAATAAAAGCATAAAGGAGGGATGTCTTGCGTGGATGTCTTTCTAAAAGGAGTTGGTTGGCACGTATTTATGTTACATCGGAAGAAAACCCCCCAAAACGTCAGACATCCAGCTCAAGCATAGAAGAGGTTTTGCACACGGGCTTACAATATTATATAAAATTAAGTCCACATTACAAATACATATACGTTCAATGCTCATATAAATACTATCTTATGTGATATTTTATTACTAAACTCGATTATTAACATGTAAGCAACAGCCATCCCATTCTCTTGCTGCGTAATTGCCAAGTCAAAAAAATATCTTTAACTAAAGATCTAGACTAGAGGGATTTGTGAATGAAAATTTTAAAGTTAATAAGAGAGATAAACTTGGCTTTACACAATCTCAGAACTTTTTAGGTTAAAAGGGTCATGAGACTTGGCTGCATTTTTTACATGTGACGGTTTAGATGGGATAATATTTACTTTTTTGGTTGCAAAAACCAAAAATTCAATCACATTTTTTATTTATAATTATTTCTGAAACAAGCGTATTAGGTAATTATGTTTTTTGTGATCCAAATAGCATCAATAATACTACTAAGCAGAATATTTATATTAGATATTGATAACTTACCAACAGGAGTATTACATTTATGCTGTTTGACGTCTCCTGAATTTGGGAAATTTGAAGAGTTTAGTCTCAAATAATTATCAATATTTTTCCTTGGAGAGTCTTTCTGAAATTAATCATATAATTGAATGAATAACACTCCCAAAAATTATATTAGTAATTCTAATGTTCTAATACTAAAAACAAAAAATACTATAGTAAAATTATTCATGCAACACAAGACATGTTACAAGAAAAAATATATGCATGAGAATAAAATGTAAAAAAATTAATTACAACATAACTGAAAATAAATGTACACTTTGTGACCAAAAGTAAATTTTCTGGACTAATTGAAATTGAACCTGAGTGACATTACAATTCAGTGGAACATGAGTTCAGAAGTGCTGAGAAATCTGAATCATTGAAACAACATTCCTTCTAAAATGTATATCCATACATCACATTTCTTTCCATTGCTATCATTGCTTATGGATTTTCAAATAAAATGCTATGATGAGACCATTAGCACACAATTTATTTTATGGTAGGATCTCATATTTAAAATAAATAAATAAATAAAAAATAATAATAAAAAAAAAGCTACTGCCTTTTTCCTCCATAAAAAGCATTTCCAAACTTGTATGTGTGTGTGAAAATGAGAGGGGAGGGGAGGGGTCAGGGGGGGGGGGGTGCAGAGAGAAAAGAGGCATGAAAGAAAGAGAAAGATGCAAATGCTGCATGAACAAAAACATACACAGTGGATTATTTTTTATTTGAAATCTAAGGGGGCACATAAAACATTGAAATTATTCAAAATTTAGATTAAATCAAGGAAGCATTACACCAAGAATAATATCAAAGAACAGGAATATCTTTATCTAAAAGAGTATCATGTTTTATGTATTAATATATATATATATATATATATATATATATATATATATATATATATATATATATATATATATATATATCATAAACAAGGGTCTGTCCAGACTTTTTTCACAGGGTCCTGTTTTTGTGAAATTGTGAACAGCTTTTTATATTTGTGAAAAATCTAATCATAATTTTGTGAATTTGAAATGGTTGTTATATTCAAGGTTCTTGTTTATGCATTTTTAAGAAGATATATGGATATAAAATACATATATTTTCTTTATATATGTAAAAGTGACAGGTCAGATTTTACTTTTAAATGATTAATCTGTGAAATGTTTGGTTTAAAGATCGAAAAACTTTGTGAAAAACCTATTTTTAAGACAAAGAATTTTGTGAAGGGTCCTGTTTTAGGGAAAATAATTTTGTGAAGGGTCCTGTTTTAGGGAAAATAATTTTGTGAAGGATCCTTTTTTTAAATGAAAAATTTTGTGAAGAGTCCTTTAAAGGACCCAATTTTTTCCTAAACAGATCCCTGATATAACAAATCTATCAAACCGTAACAATTAGTTTAAAAAATGCATCAATTTAACTTTATGTAGTTTAAAAAAATGCTTAATTCTTCTATTTATTAAAACATACCATTGCTCCTATATTTTAATAGCCATGAACACAATGATAAATAAAATACTACTTAACCAAAGTTTTCTCGGATTACGGAAAAATAATACCTGGAAACTGCATTTTTCTGATTGTAGTTTTTGCAAAGAACAACAACAAACAAAAATAAATAAACATAACTTACATAGTAAATGCATGAGACATCGAAGCTTGAGATATTTGAATTATCCAACTGAGTGGTTAAAAATTTAACATAAGATTTTTAACATTGTTTTGAATACAGCTTTCAAGGGGAATAAACATGAGTTGGTATTATCCAAATTCAATTAAAGAGAATTGACAGTAATTGTTAATATAGGATTTAATAAAATTGGAAACCACAGAATAGCTTGTGCATTACTGGCATTAAATTAAAGCATTTGGAGACAATTTTCTTTATTACCAAGATGGTTGATAGCTCAATACAAAAGTACAAAACATCTTAAAGCACTTTTATATTAATCTGAAGTTGAATTCATGAAGAAGGTGGAAAAAGAATATTGCTTTTAATGAAAATTTTTTGACTCAAATCATTTATAACTCTTTATTAAAATAATTTATTACAAATTATGCAATAACAGCATTTTTAAGCAATCATATTTTAGATGATTGCTAAAGTTTGATCCCAGGTTTGAATAAGCACAAAAAATTTTTAATTGAAAGAAAATAAATTTGTTAATTTATGCTCTAACCCTATCATTTTCTGCAATCGTGTTTGAATGTTTTCTACCCATAAAAATTTCTCAAAAAAAGTAAAAAATTAATAAAAGCTAATCACTAGCATCAGTTTTTATTTACATCAACATATTTCATCTTCATAAACAAAAGATTAAAATTACTTAAGATATTTTTATTAAAGAGTTTTAACGAATTTCACTCCCCCTCCCCATCTTTTTAAACTGTAAAATCAGTAACCTTAAAAATAATATGTATATATTTGCAGATTACAACCAGGGCTGTAGAGAGAGGGGTGGAGCCAGTAGAAATTATCAGGGCCCATACAGGTCCTGTTTTTTAAAATGAATATTAATAAAAAAGAAAACTTGAGTACCTTTTTTTATGTAAAATTTTAAAGTTAAAACAACTAACGTATAAAAATAAATAAATAAATAAATAAATTAGTACTTGACTCATATAAATTGTGTATGCTAATGTTATTAGATAACATTTAAAAAAATTTTAAATTCTCATCCACTTATAAATGACTAGCATGCTACACCCGCTGCGCTGGGCCATTTTTCTAAATGTACCTTAAATGATACGAAATGGCTTTTTATTTTAAAGGAATATGGATCTTCACCTACGGATGCTACCCTAGTCAAAATTTTCAAACTAATTATATCAATGGATTTGAGCATGTATTTTAAAGCAATAGGGACGTTTACCTGGTTTTTCCTTCAATATTGTTGTAAACGATGCGAATGACATTGCGTTATATTATATCATACATTGGACAAAATTTGGACTAATAAGAAGCAACTTATTAAGTTGATTATTTGTAGTAGAGTTTGGTAGGGAAATGAGGCCATTATAACCATAAGACCATTATGGCAACAGGAACTAAAATGTTCTCTAGTCAACATACTACTAAAAAGAGAGCATTACAATGATTGCATAGATTGACCATTGAACTTAAATAATGTTCGTGTGATTTATTTTCGTCTGTAAGTGTTTGAACTCCGTTCCTCTTTCTTGTCTCTATGTGAGATTCTGGTAACATAAGTACAATCTCACTCTATGTTACGTTATATTTCGTGATATACGTCCTCTTCAGGCAAGTCTACTACGGTTTTTCATCTTTCGATTCCAGCAGAGTAAATACAGTCAAAAACGTAATAAATTGTTTGCACATAAAGAACAGTGTTTAACTTTCCTATTTAAAAAAACTGGTGAAACATAAAAAAGTGTTTTTTTAAAGCTGAATAGTTTGAATAAAATTAAAATGACGCCATTTTCACTGTCTTTCCATTTTTGCATTTGTGTAACCGTTAACCTGGAAAAAAAAAAACCCGATGATTAAATCTGGTAGAAGGATAAACCTCTAGTTTGCATTCAATAAAATCTTCAAAATCTTCCTAATCTTCCATAATCTTGTCGATATCCAAGTTTGACGTCAAACATTAGAAGTGCTTGAAACGATATGGTTATTAATGTACCAGAGTTACTTACAAAACGAAGTTATTCACACGCCAAACTATGTTCCATTAAATAATGTCAAATTACTGTTGATTCAATTATAGATCTTTCATTAGCAAAATTCCATACCTTATACAAAACTGACAATGATAAAGTTAGTTATGCAAAATGTTTAGTAATAATATTTTTGGTGAATACTTAAACCGAATATTTTCTTTTCATTTCACTAAAGAGCATAATAACACGCAGAAATCAATTCATCTGCCACTATGTTTAGCTGCTAGAGATGTGTGTAAGTCGAAAATGCTTTATAATGATCGAAAAATTATCTAATCAGAATTTTAGCTATTCGTTTTTCTTATCCAGGCTGAAATGATAAAGCTACAAATATTATTTATTCCATTCGCCACCATTGACATTACAAAGTTTTACCGTACATTGATTGGAAGCATTGCTTTTTTGGTAAAACTTTGCTTCATAATGAAAAAAACCCCATAAATTTAGCAATTGCTAATTTCAAAAGTCGTCTAATCTTCTGTAATCTGAATCGTCGTCCAGAGTAACTTTGAAACATAAACGAAACTTCCAACAATATAGTAAAAATGGCAACTGGCAGGTGACCGGAATACGGACGATTAGTCCAATATCTTAAAAACAATGACGAATCAAAAAAGAGCATCGAAAATTTATATCAGCACGCAATTTTTATTACAAAATGTTGCCTTTTTTATAGTAACAATGCATAATTGCACACATCTCCTTAAGAATATTCTTTAGTTTCTAACTTTTGACGCAGTGAATATTTCTATAAGTGAAATTGGCGATATATTAAAAAAAACAAAAATAAAATAGACAATATTCTCTGATCTTTAATTCGAGGCTATAAAAATCATATGTTTGGTGAAAACAAACCGGCATGTTTACGTAGTAAATTTTTAAATGTCTAAAATTTAACTATTTTACAATATGTGTTTGGGTGGCAGACATTCCCTAAAATTTAAATATTTGATCGCATATTTATAACAACAACTGCTATTTATATATTTTGCATTTGAATATAAAAATTTACTTCAAAAAGGATCTTGTATACCCGAAAAAACACTATTATTGCTAATAAAGCTCAAGCTGATGTCACGCTTATGCATTTTTGGCTTAAAATCACATTATTTGGCGCCAATGTTAAAATCAAAATCGTAAATAAACAAATAACATGTAACTCATAAATGCAGTCATTTTTAGAATTATATCTGCTATAGTTCCTCCTGTAAGTCACATGATAGGGAAGTTATATATATAAAAAAAAATTTAACAGAAAGACAAAAAAAATGAAAAACAAAAAAAAAATTGCCACTCATATACTACTATCTAATCAAATGATCAGATTTTGTTAATCTGACGCAAACGATAAATCGCCAACTATTTAACATTTTTAAGCATTACAAACATTCCTTTGGGTTTAAATTAAATATTTTCGCTTTATAATATTATCCCTCATTAAAATAGTTTTTTTTTCTTTTTCTTTTTTGCGGGGGGGGGGGGTTAAATAAAATTAATACGAGAATTTTTCTTTTAGTTTTCTATGTGTTTGAATTATTTTCTGATATAGCCGTTTCAATTCTTTCGCCAGCGATAACGGTCGCCAAAAAAATGACCTATGGTAACCTTATTGTCCAAAATAACAGAACTTTCCATCATAATTCTATAACTAATATACGTAGAATGTTGTGTTATATACTAAAACCTTCCCTGAAAAAATATCTATCGAACAGTGCAAGTTTCATCAAAATTCATTCAGCAGAACTTGAGTTATAAAGGAACGGAATGAAATTTCCATTTGTGTTTTATATATATAGTAGATAAGTATACAACTATACAGCAGCTAAGTTGGTGAAATGCCAGAGGCCTTATGTCAGCTAAAAATGGGTATTACCAAGAAGCTTTTGACTACAGATGCTAATATTTTTTCAAATATTTTAAACTTTATTAACATAGTCACAGTTAAATTTCACACAAATATATATTAATTTTTTTAAATATATTATTCAATTTTATTTTCTAATATTCTACTTAAGAGAATTACACTACATTTGAATCAATACCAAAGCATGTAGACCCCCTCAGTGGCCCTGAATGTAGCTACCATGTTAATAACAGAAATTAAAAAAAAATACACTCTTAACAATATAAATACAAAAAGAATGAGAAGGGGTAAAAAAGAGAAGGGAAGAAGTACTCACAGTTGTTGCTTTTTCCAAGTCCTCTATTTTTTTTACTGGATAAATATATTCAGATGGAGCTTTCTTACTGGAATCTAAAATAGATTTAAGTATAAACAAATAAAATATTGTATTCTAAAACTTAAACATTTTTACAAAATATTAGGAAAAAAATCTTCATGATAATTTCTTTTTACACTTTAAATTGTTTATAGAGAGCTTTGATTTAACGAGGACTTAGTTTTAAAGTACAACAAGAAAGGAGACTGTTTCAATACAAAAATGTAACAATGTAATAATGAGGAAAACTTCGAGATAGCAAGTAAAAGTTTAGACTTGCAAAAAATTTCTTGATTTTTCTCTTTATTCCTAAGAAAAATGCATTAATTCCTGTGTGTTCGGCGCTTTTAGTGAAAAAAAAGAGAAAGATGTGAAACTCATCTCTTATAGATATGAAACATTTTACAGAGATTATCATTTATGCAGTTATTTCTCGAACAATTTAGCTTTTTTTTTTTCTACAAACAAATAAATGGTAGTATTTCCTTTCTTTGTTCATTGAATTATGTAGAAGATAAATAATGGAAAAAATACATGGAAGATACTGTTAGATAAACTTTCTGGTATCATCCCATTTGAAAATGAGATTAACAGAATTCTTCTTCTTTACTTAGAAGACGGTCAAGTGAAATATTTTTTATTTTTCCTAAAATTTTTGAAGATTAGATTTAATATTCTTGAGCTTGGAATTAAATGTCAACCCACAATAAGAATTCTTAATTGTAACAGTACCAGTAGCAACAAGCCCAAACACTGAATTTTTAAACATTAAATTTGGTGAAATGAGATTTTTTCCCCTCTTTTATTATTTCATAAAAAAGTTCAGCCCCAATTATTAAATGGATTCTTCCTGGCTTATCAATGGTGGGATCAGCTAATAATGAACAATTACGTACAAATTCCTTATCAATTTTAATGTTTGAAGAAGGAACAAAATCAGTAATTTTTGAAACAACAAAAAATTCACTAGGCGAAGAAAATGAATAATTTTTATTACGAATTATCGAATTGACCTTCCATTTCACATTAAATTCCTTTCCTCCTAACCCACTAATGGGAATATTTCTTTTTTCAAGCCAAAATTGAAAGTTAGTTCAGAAGAAATATAATGAGCTTGACTGGTGCCATCTAGTATTGCAAGAGCTTGAATAAAACACTTGTGAAAAAGGTTACATATGTGTACAAAAGCTGTAAATTAAAGTATTGAATTTTTATTTTCTTTACTATGCAAGGAAAAAAAACTATGAGATACTTCAGATATGTTTTGTTTATTCAATTCATTAAAAATACTCAGGTTTTCACTACTGGAGCGGCATCTTTCAGGTGCCGGCGAGGATAACTCAATTTTAGAACCAAGCTTTTTAAATGACATTTTATGTTGAAATGAATCATTTTGATCACGATGAAACAATATATTATGCCTTGAGTTACACATTTGGCAGTTATACATCGAAACACATTTAAAGAATAGATGATTGTCACACAAACAGTAAATGTATAATTTTTTTTTTCTTTTACTTCATCAATCAAATCTTTGAATTGGAGTCATTTTTAAAAAAACTGGACAAAAATGCAAGGCGTGTAATTTTTTTACACAGAATACATTGATTAGATTAATGAATAAAGAATGACATGAATAAAGATTTTGTGCTTCTTCTGGGCTTTAAATTTATGCGAATTTACTTGTCTTCCTTGTAAATTTTCCAAAATTTGAACACGATTTTGCAAGAATTTGATAAAAGTGTGCCATTTGGATAAATCTGTAGATGTTAAAGTCATTTCGAATTCCTTGCATGTTGTTCTATCTAATTAAGTAATATTAATCAATAAATTTTCACTAAAATTGTTCATTTTGACATTTAATACCTTTAAGGCTGCTCGTCAGTAAACTTTCCGATTCCCCTTGCTAATGTTAATCCTATGGGCGTAGGATGCATTCATATTTTTTAAATATCTCATCAGGAAATTAATATTTTTAACTTCTGTTTCCTTTGTAGTGTTCTTAAAGGATGTCTCTTTTTTCTGTAGCTGTCAATTTTTTTCTAAAATGTATACTTAATTTTATGTGAAGTGTTAAAATCTTATTAAATTTTGCTATGATATTAACACATAAATTTGTAAATTAAGCACATATTTTAGAAATATTTTGATAACTAAGAAAAAAAAGAGACATTCTTTAAGAACAGTACAAAGTGAGGGGAATCTGGAAGTTTAATGACGAGCAGCTTTAAAGCTCTTATACGCTTAATACAATCCAGCAGCATTCTTAATTTTTCAGCTGATTCAGTACAAATATTATCTAACATTAATAAGGATTTAATATGACTATTAACAATTAATCTTTTATTGTCAAATCTGTTTTTAAGTGCTTGAAATAATTACTCAAAAGTGTCATCCGCACTTTGGATTTGCCTTGCTGTCCCCACAAGAGAGGATTGCAAATAAAAAAGTTTTATAACCCACGTAACTACATGGCTTAAACCTTAAACTTTTAAATCAGTTTTTAATCTTTTTAAATGTGGCACTGATGATGGAGATTTAGAGGCTCCAAAACGTGTGTTTGCTATTTTATATATTTTTATTTGTGCTATTTTTACATTGATCATTTATTATAACAAACGACAAACAACTTCTGATTTTACATTTATCGCCAAGCGATACTAGAAGCCAAGAGTAGCACCAACACATACCATCGAACATGGAAAAAATAACTTTTTTTTTTTGTTTAAATAAATAAATAAGTTGTAATCATGATTTCTTTAACTACCATACTTTCATAGAATTATTTCCTATTTATAAGTTCAGAAGTGAAATAATATAAAAATGCTACCATTAAGTAAAACATTAATCTATTCATTTACTAATTAGAAAATTTAAATTGCTCCTATAAAACATATCATTATGTAATTTTGAATAATTCATGTAAACTTTTACTTATTTTCTTATTATAGTTCCCTAATTATAGTTATTTTTTTTTATACATTACAGCTAATTTATTAAATGTATTCATAAATAATATATAATTTCAAGCAGTATCAGCAAAAACAATTATAAATTTAAAAATGAAAATGATAAGTGAAAGCAATTAAAAAGGAAAATAATAATAATAATAAAAATAATAAATTTCTAAAGGTTATAAACATACTTTTTTCACATAACTGATCGATTTCTTCAGCTGTCACGATTTCATAAAATGGTCCAATGAGTGACATGAACTTTGAAACGTGTTCATTATAGGACATTGTTTCTATAACCTAAAATAAAACAGATAAATAAATATACAAATAAAAATATATAATTAAAAACGAAAAGTACAATTCAAATTTGAATAGGAAATTTTTTTAATGATGACATATCTATAACATTTAAAAAAAAATTAAAGTTCATATATATATTTTAAAAGCTCATTTACAAATAATCTCCATTTATGAATTGCAGAGTCTAGTAAAAGATGCAAACACAATGTAAAAAGTACGTACATTGGAATTACATAAATTCAGAAGCAGTCCACAAAGGCTGCGTGGTTTTTGTGAAAATTTTCATATTAAAATAAATTAAAATCCAACTCAGACTGGAAAGAAACATTTATCGGCAAAAATATTTTCGCACAGGAAAAAAAAAGTATATATATATATTTTACTACACTGAAGATGTGAGTATAAAATATCACAAATTTACTAAATGGTGTATACAAATGTCAAATTTAAAACTTATACATATATTAAAATCAAATTAAAAACATCAACGTTTCGATCAACTTCTATGGTCATTCCTCAGGAAATAGTTGTTACATTGCTTCTAAAGTTTCAAAGGCAAAAGAACAAGCAGTCCAAAAATTAAAAAAATTCATTAGGTTAACCATCAACCATCGCACAGTGGGAGATTTGACGAATCTGGGCGGCCAAAATTATTTTATTGTTTTAAACTAATTTAAATGTATTAGTTAGTAAATAAATTAACTTTCTATAATAAAAATTGCTTTATAACTTAAAAATCAATGATGCTTTGGAACTTCATACTGCTTTTTATTCTACAAAATTAGTATTATAAAATAAATGATAATTATGATAAAAAATCGAATAAAATAAAAATATAATTGAATAAATTATAAACATTAATTATTAACAATATGGACAATTAGTTAATAAATCACCAATAAGGTAGAGTTTCTTAATCAGATGATAATTCAGAGTCGTCATCTGTTTCTTCATAATCAGAATCCTCTTCATCAGGAGCTTCAGAAGATTCCATGGGCAGGAACATTTCTAAGGTTTCTTTAAGAAATGATTTTGATTTTTTTCTTATCATGGGTCTCATTCCAGTTAACACTGGATCTGAACTCAAAAGCAATCTGTTGATAATATCACGGTTACAAGAAATTCTTGAAAATTTTCGTGCTAAATTTTGACGAAATGAGCGAAAATGTTTGTTCCGTGCTTCGGCTGCTTCTTCAGACAATTGACCTATTGGTCATTTGTCATTATAGCTTTCTCTATTACGGTGGGGCCATGTATTAATATTTTGTGCATTGTGGGTAACATTGGGTACTATTAATATAATTGGATGTAGAATTCTGTTGTCTTCTCTGTATATTCTTTAAACTTGTCTACGTGAATTTTGTGGCCACTGGATATGGTTTCAAGAATAACTTTAAAACGGTATATTCAATTTTTGTCAATGCCTATAATTTTAGATGCTACAGAGGGGTCAGTAAAAAATCTCCTGCTTGTATTTCCACCGTTAGTGTTACCATATCCAGCCTTAGGTACATCTACAAGTAAACTTAATTTTGTTTTGAAATTTTCTTGAATGGTCAATTTTCTTTCTTTAGCGATAGCATTTTCATCGTCTGTAATCAATCTCCACTTTTTTATGGGCAGTTTGTACGCTAAATGCAACAAATTTTCAAAGAATCGAATTCTAGCATGTAAAATCGATAGTCCAAATTCTAATGTTTCGGGTTTGATGTTTTTCTTTTTAGAAAGATTATTAAAATCTTTCGCAGACAGTCCACAAATGTAGCAATGTATTGTCAATTTTGTACTTGTCGCTGCATTGCATATTTTTCCATCGGCCATAGTAAGTATCATTTTATGTTTTACAATAAATGCACTTTTCTCTAATGTCATTTTTGAGGGCGGTACAGAGTTTAACGCATTTTTTATGTAATTAATCTCGTCATTATTCATTCCAGTTGTTTCTTTTTCAAATCTTATCCGCATTGGTCTGTAATAACGTGGTGATGAAGGCAATGGATTTTGCCAAATAATCTTGTTGTTTACGCTGCAAATTAACTGAATTGGAACAAATAAGCCCTGGAATATGTGCGCATCGGAAGAGGAATCATTTTCAAACTTTTGCTTGTATTGTGCTTGTTGCGACCCATCGCAGCCTCATGTACATATAAGAATTAAAGTGCATCTTTCTTCTTTATTTAAAATTTCCAAAACTTCATCCAAATAAATAAATAATCATGTCACTGTTAAATGAAGTAAATCTTGAATATTGATTTCGGCGCAAGTTTCTGAAATTTTAAAAGATTCTTTGTCTGGATGGCAGTCAATTTTAGCTCGCTGTAGAAGACCATAGAAAGGGTATACATTTTTTTTTAATATCTTCTTATAATTTCATATTGGTTTCTGGAAAGGTTAGCTTCGACAAATAATGACAATGCTTCCAAAGGGGACATTTGAGTTTTGTTTTCAATCTGCTGAGTTCTCAAATATGCTTTTATATATTTTGTTGCTCTCATTGGTGAATGGGTTAATTCTTTAAGTACATGGGCAGCATCTCTCTTTCCAGAGGTTTCTAACTTTACCTGAGCGGCATGTGTAAGTAATTCCACATCTGTTGAGCTCCTTAAGCTTTCAGACTTTCTTCGCTTTGACCTATCACTTATAAATCATCAAAAGTATCACTATTAAGAAGATAATTTTCCAGAAAGTTTAATCTATCATGTATATTTGGTAAATTCGGTTGTTGCATAATGTTAAACAATTCTCTTCGAATCATTACTTTGACGTTCGAAGCTCCTAGAGAAAGAAAATACAAAATATAAACAAAAAATAATGCATAACAGATGTATGCAATTTAGATTGATAAAATCATTCAATCCATTATTTTTAAAGAAATCACGCAACTTTTTGCTAACTTTTAATAAAATCATAAGCGACATATCGACTTATTTTTAGACAAATAAATGTTAATAACGAGCCACAAATTACTTTAGTTTTTTAAAAAGTGCTTAAAAGAAGATAAACTGGAATGAATAACACATTTAAAAAAAAATTTATATAGCTTTTATTCTAATCACAATGGCTGAACAATAATAACATGGGATTGCTTTGTAATTATCCATAACAATTGTTTTCATTTTAGAATTCATATTAAAAATATGAATTAAAACTCAATACGTACTATTTTCGAATGCTTACTTCGAAATTTGAAAGAGCAATCTTTATAGTGCCTTCATTTTAAAAACCGGACGATTCTGGAGCTACTTTAAACAAAAACACAAAGTCAAAGGTCTATATTTATTATTACAATAAGAAACTTTGTCGGGAAATATAACTAAACTCTTCGTGAAGTGGGAAACATCAAACAAAATAATGGAAAAATATGCATTACTTTATATTACTCTTGCAACTACTAAAACTAATTTTTCTCAATTCAAATATTAAAAAGATATGAATACATACTTGCCACATCACTATCCATAACAATTAGATTTTAAATATTTCCAGAAATATTGTTATTCACATTCGAAAATGGAAAGTCAAACTGAACAATGATTTGAACCCGAGGCACTCAACGAAACGCCTTAATTTCAACTGATAACAGGGAGTCATTGTTCGCTTAAATGAGATAAAAAGGGTGTCACGTGATTCTCCAATGATTCAGCAGCAACATGCATCAATCCATTCGCACCTGCTTTGTACTTTATGAAATCGACTTTTGTCCAGCCAGATTTGACAAATCTTCCACAGTGCATCGTTCTAATCAACCACAAGCAGAAACGATTCAGAACAGATTGGTTGGAACGATGGTTGATACCTAGTGAATTTTTTTAATTTTTGGATGGCTTGTTCTTTTGCCTTTGAAACTTTAGAAGCAATGTAACAACTATTTCCTGAGGATGACCATAGAAGTTGGTCGAAACGTTGATGTTTTTAATTTGATTTTAATGTATATATAAGTTTTAAATTTGACATTTGTATACACCATTTAGTAAATTTGTGATATTTTATACTCACGTCTTTAATGTAGTACCGTTTCATGGTGTAATCATCCAGCATTTATATTAATATATATTCCAGTTGAAAAAAAATGGGATTCTTTTCAATAAATCACCATGGGAAAAGTGCAAACAGGCATCATTTGGGCCAAGATAAAAATTGTCTTGTTAAAGCATAGTTGTACAACAGGCTTTACAGATTTTAGCAGAAGTACGTACATTTGGTTATAATTTAGTACCTTAATGGAAACTGGCATATCTATTTTGATGTCATATGATGATGTGTTTAGCAAAAAAAAAAAAACCAGCAATCCAAGTGTAATAGAAAGTAACAATGGTTCTTTCAAAATGCACTGACACCAAACAATTTTCTATACAATCCTAATAATATTATAAACCTGATTGTGTGTGAATGTTTGGCTGAAGTAAGCATCGAATCAGAGGATTTAATTACCCTGTATCTTTGCATATAGATGGATTATAACCCAGAAATTAACATAGGCCAGATTTTATTTCTTTTATTCAAATATTTTTCTTAATAATTCACAATTTCATTATTTTCATAAAGAATAAATAAACATTTTTCCATAAAATTTAACCATTTTACTTTATCGTTGCCAATAAATAAAAATGTGGAAAAATATTTTTACAGGAAATACACATATTTGCAAGGACAATATTACAAGGAGATTATATATACAGGAAGTATGAATATCGGTTACACTGAGAAGATATTTTCTGTCAAAAACTGCATTATAATTAGAAGGAAAAATGAACAATAATTATATTATTAAGAAAAGATTTCGCTTGGACTATGGAACTATGAAAAGGATCCTCCTTGGCTTGAACAAATATGACGTCACAAATAAAACATGTACAGTAGAACTCCAATTATCTGAACTCCGACTATCCGAATCACTTTCAGAATTTCAGAAGAAAAATAAATTAAGACAGAAACGTACTGCGATTCACAAAATAATTATTCTGTCTACGCGCAAAGATATAGAAGAGTGGGTGGTGTGTGATTCGTCAGACCCAGGGTTTCAAATTCTAAATGAGGATGAACTTATTGAAAGGGTGAGAGAAGAAAGTGTCGAGGAAGAAGATGACCTTAATGTCGAATTTGAAGCAGACACGAGACCATCAGCTAGTGAAGCATTTCCCGGCCTTGAAATTGCGTTGAAGTGAATGGAGCGCCAGCCCGAGTGTAGCCACATGCAACTTCTCACTGTCAAGCAGATGTGCGACTTGGTTGCCCGAAAATGGGTGAAGATTGTCAAACAGCTTACTTTGACCGAGATGTTCAGCAAGCAATGACTTTCATTTACAGTACGGTACGTACATATTGTACTAATTAGAGTTTAATCTAGGAAAAAGAGATTTGTAGCTTTTTGGCTAATTGCAGCCAATAACTTTTAGCCAAATAAAAATAGCTTTAGCCAAGAAAAAAAAAACTTATTTATACAAAATTTCTGTATAAATGAGTATTATTTGTAATTATACAATATACAAACAGTACAAAACTCTGTAAGATTGACCCTCTCGAAATTTGGCCATACATCACACATCAAATGCTTTTTTAAATGGAAATTCTTTTCAAACTTCCCCTTCCAAATTAATCACCATTAAGTTACTTAAATTTTTGATTGTCAGTCTATTTCTCAAACCAGTTTTTGTTATATTCACGAGACTCAATTCCCTTTCACAATCTGCTGTAGACAACAGAATTGTTGCTACAAATTCATACAAAGAAGTCACATTGGGAAGCATGTCAGTAATGCCATTTTTATGGAAAAAGAATGCAATCAGCTGGTTTCATTTCTTTACCCCTTGTAGCCAGAACCTGCCTGAACAACTTCCATTCATGAACCGTTTTGGTTTCATTTCCTAAGTTGGGATCATCAACAAAAAATAAACAAACTCTTTTAATTTCATCAATACTTGTTTAATGCAAATGACATCATACTATCTGTAAGATGCTTGCACAGAAAGGGTGAGACAAATTTTGAAGTGAGTTGCCGGGACAGAGGCGGTTTGAGATTTTTTTTCACGCGGCAGCTGCAGGTTTACGAAAGGCAGGAACAACAAAATGGAAATGATATATTTTTTTGGCTGTTGCTATTTGGCTAATCCACTAAATGCTTTGGGGGCAAAAGGTGCTTTCAGTTAGCTTTTTGGCTATTTGGCTAGCTCTAGATTAAACCCTAACTAATGTACATCACTTATAAGTACACTTAACATGTAAAGTTATTGCCTTTTCATTTAATTAATTAAAAGCTCTTTTTCTTTAAAAATAGTTTTTTTATCTATTTTAAACATACATACAGTAATTAATTAAAATAGACCTCTTTTTCGAAAAAAAAATCCAATTATCCGAATTTTTGATTATCCGAATGGGGTCCTGTTCCCAATTGATTCGGATAATTGAAGTTCTACTGTATTTTCAAATATTCGTACTAATACAAAGAGCATGAATATCAGAGTATCATAAAAGTAGATAGATAATGAACGTCATATTTAAGATGAAAAACTGTAATATTTTTTATTGATACTGATTAATAATAAGCTTGAATATCAGTTACATACAGATGTAAGTTTTCTGCTAAAATTCATGTCACGATTGCCAGGGGAAAAAAAATAAGAAGAATTATATCATTAAAAAGAGATTTCTCTGGAATTAAAGTGACGTCACATTTGAAATAAAATGGGAATTTTCAAATAGGTTTTACATGGAGTATGAATCTATTTCATACATTAATAATACAAGGATCAGTAATATTATTAGGAAAAAAAAATGAACACGAGTCTATTATATTAAAATCTGACTGTCTGTTTGTATTTTGCAACCACTCTTCTTTGATTAAAGAATTGCAATGCGATTTAATGGTTATCATTGATCCGAGGATATCATATAAACTCTCAGAATTTCAAATTTTGAATTAGATTCCGACATATTAATATTTTTTTTTTGTAAGTTTTAATGAAATTTCTCTAAAAATGGCAATTAAATTACTTATTTTTGTGGATAAAAAAAGGAGAAATAAAACGGATTAATATATATTTTTTGGTGATTGTCTTATTAAAACTGAAAAAAAAAATTCAATTTGAATAGTTGGTGAAAAAAATAATCTTGATTACAGTAAAATTTCCAAAAAATAAAAACATATTTTCACATATTCAAACTGTATGAATCAATTTAATCTGTAGAACAAAAATAATCTGACAACATATTGTCATTTAGAAATCAAGATTTGTTTCAGCTATAGATTAAATCAAGGAGGCAAATTTAAGCTCCTTGTATTTAAGTGTAGAGTTACTGCTCCCTATTGACAAGAATTGAATTTAAATAAAAAGCATATACTATTTCCAATGAATTATTTTTGAATGATGGCTGTTAAAATGTTTCCCAAATTTGTTAAAAGTAAAATCTTTTATCAGGTAAAATAGACATTTGTTTTTACACAATTTGTCGATTTACATGATTTTATTTGGCTGTCCTTTTTCCATTTTGGCTGCAGTTTCATTTTCGCGATTATTTGGCACAAAATTTCACTTTTTTAAAACTGAGTTATATCAAGGCCCCTATAACAAAGAAATACCGTATTTTCTCCTATGAAATGTGATAAAGAGATAGTTAATTATTTACATTTTTAATTATCGAGAGTGAAATTTTTTGCTTAGTTAATGAATTTATTCTTCTTTTAATGTTACGTGAATGAAGTCATGAGTAACAGCTAGTATTAACATATTTTACACTTCAAAATTGCACACATACAAAAAGTATTCTTTTATGTATTTTGCTATAAAAAAAAGCTCCCCCCCCCCCAATGTGACATTATTCAAAGATACTTTGCCATAAATACATGTAAGTAACAGCTTAATTTTAAGGGGAGAAAAAAAGATTAATGCTACTAAAATCCTTAAGTATTTTTTAATCTTCATAATTTAAAATGATTGATCTGGTTCTGTATGGCAAGAAATAACTTTGATAAAGAGATGTATTAACTATTAATAAATCTAAAATTATTGAGATATTTTTGTAGACTGGAATTATATACTGACATTATAATTGTGTCAAGATCAAGATACTTTTTTCAACTATTCTACATCGACATACTAAGTTATATGCATAATGATTTTTTAAATATTGTATCAATTTTATTAAAGTAATAAAAATGTGCATGAAAGGACAGCCACATAAAAAATTTTGAATACACATTCAGCATTATGTATTCAGAGGCATATGAATGTGGATTAGGGTGTAGTGTAAGCCACGGATGCCAAAAATAAAATATTTTCTTTTTTATTATTATTTGCTACTTTTATTCCTTTCTTATTTGTTGAAATTATAGTTACATTGCATTTTTAATAAAGCCTTTCTTCAGCAGACAGGGAAAGTCCCTTTTCACTTTTTTTACGTGAAAAATTTTGATGGATTTATAGAGGTTTTAGAAGGTACTAAACACAATTTCACTGTTTTTAGAAAATGTCTGTCTGTATGTGACACAAATTTTGTAGGCGCCCTATCTTAAGAACTAATGCACAGAATTTAACCAAAATTGATATTTAGTTAGCCCTTGACATAAATTGATGCTGATTAGGTTTTGGTGTAAATCACTCAACAGGTGGCGTTACTAAGATGCATTTTTTTTTTTTTTTTATGATTTTCGCAATAGCTCTATTTTAAGAACTTATGTATGGATTTTTTTAAAAATTTGTTAGACCTTGACATAAATAGATACTTACTAGGTTTGGGTGTATATCTCCCAACAGGTGTCATGGCTATACTCTATTTTTCATGACAGTTACTATTTCAAGAATTAATAAACTGTCATTTAATTTGGGTTGCATATGATTTGATTTATATAAAAGAAAGTTTTGTTATGGCCACAGCATTTTATTTTTGTAACTGTTATTGTTCAAATGTTAATGACCAGTGCTGTAGTTATTAAAAATCCACACTAGAGCAGGATTTTCCAAAGTGTGGTATGCGAAGATGTTCTGTGGTACACAACAATTCTGTGTTCACAGCCAGTATACAACACAGGACAGCTAAATATATAAAAAAAAAAAAAAAAATTGTTTTCATCTCATGCACTGTTTTAAAAAGAAAATTCTGAAAATGACTTACGGGCTCTACTTTAGCAAAATAACTCCAAAAGTGCAAGACTAAAAAAACCCATGCAACACATTAAAAAACTTGTTACCTGTAAAGCTTGCATTAAAGATGGAATAAGAGTAATGTTTGTTTACATCCACTCATTATTTTCATTTTTCTATTCATGATACTTAGAAGTTAAAAAACAGGGGCTATGTGAAGCACGCATATTTCTTCAAGGGATATGCGAGGCATAAAAGTTTGGGATTCACTGTATTATAAAGTACATATTATAGCTTTATTTGAGGAACAAAAGGTATACAGAGCTTCTTTTTAAAAAAATCCAGAAGGTATATGGCATTTGTTACATGTAAAGCTTGCATTAAGGATGGAATAAGAGTTATGTTTATTTGCATTCACCCATTGTTTCCATTTTTCTATTCATGATACTTAGAAGTTAAAAAACAGGGGCTATGTGGAAGCACGCACATTTCTTCAAGGGATATGTGAGGCATAAAAGTTTGGGAATTACTGTATTAGAAAGAACATACAATAACTTTACTTAAGGAACAAAAGGTATACAGAGCTTCTTTTTTAAGAAATCCAGAAGGTATATGGCATATACCATCATATATCCCTCCACTACAGTCTTGTTAATGGCTCCTACAGGATGAAACATACCAGACTAGATGTTTATATCCAGTATTTGTATTCTGTATATGTTTTTTCCCTTTAATAAAAATAGGTACCTGTGATCTCAAACTTTCAGCAGTCTCTATCTTCCTTAATCAATGGTCTTTTCCTATTGCTTTTAATGTTCTGAGAAACTTAGAATACAGTTAAACTCTATTTATGCCAACTCTAGTCTTCAGGATCACCAAATATCTGGATAGATATCAGGAAATAAAAAAATACATTAAAACAAATTAATTTATTGAAATGCGAACTGTATCTATTTGTTCATAAATATCCAATTTCCTTGAAATTTTTATATAAATCTAGATTAAAATTTACGTCACACAATATAGTTTTCCTTATTATTATATTTTTGAAATATCTAACAATTTTTACCCCAATACTTTACTGTTTACACACTTTTGCACAGGTATTTCATGCTGCCTCATAAGCTTAAAATTTTGGAAAGTGTGATAATGAGAGAACACAGGATGATCTTCCATTTTATCAATTTAAATAAATTTTTACTGATCAAGTTTTAACATAAATAGTTTTTTTTTTCTATTTTTGCTTTTCGCTTCACTATTTCAATAATTTTTTCGAAAACTTACAAGACATTCATTTTAAATAATTCATTAATTTCACAAGCATTAAAAAAAATCAAATTTTTTTATTATTAGTATACTTATTAGTTAAGATCAAAATATTATAGGCTAAAAATAAACATACAATTACTGTTGCCAATTTAGCTGATTTTTAATTCAAAATAATCTACCAGAATTTCTGAATAATAATCTTCACTTCATATATAATGACAGACATTCTGAGATTAAATAAAACAATAATTATTATTTCAAAATTCTGGTAATTTTTTTAAAATAAAAAAAACAGCTAAATTGGCAATACTGCACACAATATATTGTTGTCATCTGGTATATGCACTTGGTAATGTATGTTAATTACAACATTAATGCTACACAGTAGTTTTACATGAATATATTCTGAAATACTACAGGAAGCATTTACGAATATTTTTATGTCAAACGTAACTTTGGGTGAGTGTATTTTGTGTTTGTCATGTTTAAAATTTGGTATTAAATTGTCTTCCTTTCCTTAAGTCAAATTATGAATTAGGAATGCATCGTAGGCATGAAAGTGCAAGCTGGACCAAAAAAATCTGAACAAATATCCTGAATACAAAATTACCACAATATTAACATATGTACATAAGTTGTTAAGGCACGATTTCTCATCATTTTAAAAGACATCTCAAAAACGGCAAAAATCATTAAAAAAAAAATTACAATTAAAAACATTTTTGTAGATTTCGCTGAAATGAAAACCTTCATGTCTGATACATCACCAACATATTTCCATAATTTCAAGCTAATTGAAAACTTTTTGAGACAGTTATCTCGAGCCATACGCACACCAAATATTGTCTCTGAGGTTTTTTAGTCTCTCACTGTAGATTCATATATATGAGCAGAGCTGCAGCAAGTGCGATTAAGATAGGTGCGGACTAAGACTCCTATAATAGTAGGAGCTGATGCATATCCATTTTGTTTCGGATTATTGGTAGCCAGTTCAGCATCAATCTAGCCCAGCCGGAGTTGGGGTTGCCTAAGACTCGGTTCTGATTGGCTGAGCTGGTTCTTATTAGCTTGGTTTTTCGACTCGGCTCCAATACGGGTGCTAAATCTGCGAGAATGTGTCTACCTATTACAGGAGTTCTAGTGCCGACAGGCTTCACTGGCGCTGTCAGTTATTATTGATAACTGAGGCATATTACAACTGATGTTGTGTAATAAGCTTTTTCACACTTGGCACTAAATAGAGTTGCTGTGTAAGAGATCTACAATACCAGTGAACATCCACTGACATTTCAACAAAAAGTGTTAATATTTAAAAAAGTGGCAATACTGGCAGAATTTCCCCTATATCTGGGGTTAGGTCTGACTTTAAATCAAAAGGTAAGTCCCAGGATGTATGTTCTCTGGTCTCTTCTTAATGACACCCAAAAGTCTAAATTAATCCAATAAAAATTTTAAATTCATTCAATTTTTAAGTTAAAATATTAATATGTTTATATGTTGTGCAGAAATAATTTAATAGAATTCATAAAAGAACATTAACAGATCAAGATTAATAAAATGATCAAAACAGTTTAAAATGTCACTGTCAAAACTAATATTTGTTGTGGCAACATATGACATTTAAAAAGAAAATACAAATAAAATGAATATAGATACTCGTTTCTATCAATAAAACTTACTTGTCAAGAAAAAAATATCAACATGATCAGTA
Organism: Maratus michaelseni; assembly: GCA_963931845.1. NCBI lineage: Eukaryota > Metazoa > Arthropoda > Arachnida > Araneae > Salticidae > Maratus > Maratus michaelseni. The sequence continues at coordinate 163,891,561 of OZ007591.1, forward strand.
TTTATACATTATTTAAAAAATAAAGTTACCTAACCTTTGTCAATTCTTCAATATATTTCTCCATTGCAACATCTTTTCCCATGTTGCCAAGATCATTCCAAGCATTCCTAAAATACAATAGGAAATCATTAAATTGAAACATAACCTATTGAACATAAATTAAAGATAAATTTATTTATACATACATGTACAGAAAAGTTTAAATGGCTCTTACAAAATAGATAAATATATTCTATATCTATACTAATAAAAGAAAGTTTCGCTCTGTGTGTCTGTTGGCGATGGCTAGCAGCCTGGAATTTTAGATAGTGTACCTGAGCCTCAAAATTTTAAAATTTTGAAAATTAAAGTAGTTATTAATTAAAAACTGATCAACGATCACAAATAAAAAAGTTTGTGTCAACATACAACAAGATGCAGCCAAATAAGTCAGTTAAAAGTTTTTCATTTCACTGACTGACCAAAACATAACAACATAGTAGGACTTCATGTTAAAGATGATTTATGACCATACCTATGCAAATGAACACCTAAATTTCAACAAACATTCAAGTGTAAACAAATGCAGACATCACACTAAAAAACTCGCTACATGTGAAACTACATTAAACGTAAATAAAAGTACATTTATTTGTATTTATTCGTTGCTACTTTTGCTTCTGTTTTCCATTCGTAAGTCTCATTAGTACAAAAAAAAAAAAAAAAAAAAAAAAAAAAGAGATACGTCAGGCACACATAATTTTCAAAGGTCACGTGAGGCATAAATTTTAGGAACTACTGCATTAGTGGATTCATGCTATACTCTATGTAATATCAATTGGCTTCTCAGGGATATTTGTCCACTTCACTTCATCCCTTTATTGTCAAGGCACTAGAAGACATGAGACTCTGGTCCAGTTTTTCCTACTGCTATAATCTCACAAAAGACAAAGCTTTCTACTAATCTCAAATAGAATTGAAAAAAAGAGTGGTCAGTCAACCAAATGTGGCGTTACCATAGTTACCTAACGTTACAAAACGTTGTGGCGTTACCTAAGAAAAGGAACAAGAAACTGACCTTGAGAAGTCAATTAAAATTACATATAGTTTACATAGAGTTAATTCCATCTGAGAGTGAAGAACTTATAATAAAAATTTTAGAATAAAAAATTTTAGAAACATTCAATTTCAACAAATTATTTTTCTCAAATTTTTCATGCACAATCAGAAACAATTATCTTTTCTTTCCAGATATGATAAACTTTAAATTTTTGCATGAAATATATTTATTATATGCTCATAAATGCATTTAATATCAGAATTTCAACAATAGTTTCTCTTTTCTACTCATCTGACAGCTATTAATTACTATGCACACAGTATTTAAATATTTTCCTCTGCATAAAAACTTGCATATTTTGTATTTTATATATTATCAGTAAATATTCACAAAATTTCTTTCAAGTATCCGATTTGTGAGAAAAGTACACTTATTTTGCTAAAATTACCTTTCAAAATTATAATTAATTGCAAAATGACAGCAAAAATATGCTTTGTTCAAATACTTTTTTCTGCCATACAGAAATATGTGCTATACATTTATTTAGTGTTATTTATAAAACAAATTAAATCTGGGTCACACCAAGGAAACATTCAGCAAGAATTCTTCAAATATTAATAAAAATATAGTGTTAAAAAATTATATATATTATATATAAAAGAGAGAGAAAATTCACTTTTAATTTAGTACTTGAACATTCTAAAACACCAAATCAGAAAAATGTAATGAAATACACATATGTATTTGTAAGAAATAATACTGCATAGCAACTTGGACTTGCATTAAAATCTCTTATGTTTTAATTTCAATAATGAACTGAATTTTCTAGTACAGTTAAACCTCGAAAATTCGGAATTGGACGGAGTGCGGCGATTCCGGATTTTGGAGATCTGTTAAAAATATTTTTTATAATAGTATAATAACATACAAAATGCAATTTTTCCCCCACTGCAAATAAACTATGATCAAATTGGTGAATTAAATAATAAAATAGGAATAATACAGTAAAATATAACACCTATGCTGAAATTAAACATGCATATTAAAACACAATAAATTAAAATATAGTACACAATAGATAATACAGTATAGAATCTATTATCCAGCGTCCTGATTTCCAGGAATGCTCTAAAAACTGGAACACTGAATGATCTGAAACCGAAACTTTCAATTAAAAAAATTGGTAGATTTTTTAAATTTTCTTTTTCACATCTTATTGAAGAGTTAACATGCTTTATTATTCAATATTTTTAACTTTTTCTCATACATATCAAGATACTGTAAAATCTCGTTACCTCCCCCTACCCCCTCACAAATGCGGTTAAAAAACGTAAAATAATCAGAGGTGGCATAGTTACGACGCTCCGCGGAATAGAAGCGTTGAATGAACGCAACTGTCAGACATATGTTCTTTTTTGGATCAGCTTTATAATTTTGCATCGACAAAATCATTAAAAATACGGAAGAACTAACTAAATATTCTTAAATTTCATACTTTTCTTTCTTAAATGCCAAAATCCATCAAAAAAAAATTTTAATTTTAACCCTTTGAAATAAAATATTTTTTAAACATCGTCATGCTTTTTTATTTTCTCCTTCTTTCTTAGAACACATTTTTGAAGATAGTAAATCTGATTTTCATGATAACAGGAAGCCTATGTCCTCTAAAGGGTCCCCACAATTCGGTCAATTAGAGAGATCAAATCAGGAAAATGAACAAAGGGAACTTGAATTTGTTTCCCCATGATTCAACTGGGAGAGAAAACAACTGAGAGATAGTAAGGAAAAGAGTGAATAAGAGAGAAAAGTGATAGAAAATCCTTTACTGTTTAAGGCCATTCCCAGAATATTGTACTTAGCGTGCTTTATTTATTTATTTATTGGAAAGGCTGCTTTTTTTAGATTACTTGAAAATTTTAATTTCTTTAGAAAATTGCGGGGGAGGGACGAAAAAACGGGATATTACAGTAATTATGTAGTCCTTTACCTCCATTTTCTGAATCTAAAATTATTTATTCATTAAAAAATACTCAAATAATAATAAAGAACTTGACAAAATATTTTTTATGATGATTTTTTTAAAACACTTCAACGTTCTCAATGGTTAAAAAGCACAAAATTCTCTCACTTTATTGAGAATCCTGGTCTTGTTTTTTATGCTTTTTTTTTAACTTGTCCGTTTTTTTAATAATTAAAGTCTTAATTAACGGTCAGGCAGTATAAAAATATACCAGAACTTGTAAATATTTATTTATTTATTTTTCAGTTAAAAGTGTTAAACTGCATTCCATGAGAAATATGGAAATTACAGCTTAGTCTTAATTCAAAAATTAATAAAACTAAAATCGGGAAAATGTCCGGATTTTAGAGATTTACGGAATTTGGAAGTTCAGATTTTCGAGGTTCAACTGTACTGGCAAGTTGCATAACATAAAGAACAATTTAAATATATTTTAATAATTAAATAAATATAATATATTTAAATATATTTTAGAATTGTGGAAGGATATGCATCCTAAAGTAGTTAAAATTTTGATTGAAGAAATACACCATAACTAAATATAACTTACTGGCTTTTTATTTACCTATCTCAAGTTAGCCTTCAATTTAATTTAATTTTTAATGTAACGTACTGCCTAAAAATAGTCACCATTTAATCCTAGATGAATAATTCCAAATAGACGGTTTTGAAGATTTACAAGGTCCTTCAGTTGCCTGCATATGATAAGCATATAATTTCAACATAAGATCCTCAGATGGCTGGAATGTACCTAAAAGTCACAATATATTATTGTTATTGAATATAAAATACTCACATATTTAATTAGAATCATTAAAAGTCATAATAAGCACAAAATTAAAAAGCATAAAAAATACAATTTATTGAAAGACACAATAAGCACAAAATTAAAAAGCATAAAAAACACAATTTATTGAAAGATACAACAAGCACAAACTTAAACTAGTCGTTGGGGGCTACCGTAATACTTACCCATCATGGATATGCATAATGTAAAATATTAAAATAAAAATGTGTAAACTACTTATAAAATGCATTGCAATTCAAATAAAATCGTGGCTTGATGACGTCACAAACTTTAAAGGCTCGATTACTGAATTGCTTGAAAGAGGTTTTTCCTTATAACTCCAAAAATAATAATCCTATTAACTAGCGGTTTATTGCATCTGATTAGGCGTCAAATTTCTAATTAAAATATATCTTTGAAGTGAAATTTGGATGAAATACAGGGTCATGAAAAATCGAAGAGTGTGGAAAACAGGATTCCAAATATCTCGGCAACTAATTATCCGATCGACTTCATGCTTTATTCAAAATTTATGTTTTTTTATTGTCTTTTATATTCATTTCTTAAAATATACAATTTCGAAAATTTTTATATACCTTTCATCAGAACGAATATTTCGAGAGTCCGAAAAAAATTGTTCCGGTTAATCGAGGTTATTGAAATGAAATAGGCTTCTTCCCATTATTACATACTAAGTACATACCAAATTGCAAGTCTCTATCTCAATTTTTTCGGGAGATAGAGCGTTTACAGACACACACACACACAGACACACAGACGGACGGCAAAAAAAATTTTCTAAAAATATGTTTTTCGGAATCTCCAGTGTCTGAAACGTGTAAATCCGTCAAAAAAATTTTTTCGATTTTCAAAACGATTACAAGACTTACCCTATACTACGTATGATGGGTAAGTAAAAGCATAAAAAATACAATTTATTGAAAGACACAACAAACACAAAATATTTTAAACATCACATAAAATAAGAAAATCTGACAGAACATGGGATAGAAAAACAAGAACATCCAAAAATAACAGTTTTTAAACGACACTGTGACTACTTTACTTAAAATTTTTTATAGCTCTGCTATGAATAGTTTTAAAGAAGCTAGTAACTTCAATTAAGTTATTTTGGGCCCTTTTGCCCCCCCCCCCCCCTCCATCTGAGGTCAACATTACTCTTCCTATTGATATCGAATTTCTCCATTTTATTTAATTTATATTAATTTATAGAAAGCAGCGATTTTAATGAGAAAATATTTTAATACACGTTCCATAAAATAAGCTACTTTTTTATCGCATAAAAAAGTGAGATTAATGATTTATATAAAATTAATAATCAGAATATGACATATTGATCTTACAATAACACCACTCTATTGATTGGATAGAATTTGTTTCTCAGGATTCGGAAACATGTCATGCAGAGTAGAGTTCCCTGGGATAACTTCTAATAAAAAATTACAAACATCTTAAAATAATAATAAAAAAAACTACTTGGATAAAATTTTAATTTTTGAATAAATATGTGCATTATCTAGTGATTCTTATGACATATTTATTTCATACAGAAATTAAATAGGATTTGAATATGTGAAATTTTTTAAGTGATCCGGAACTATCCCAGGATTATGACAATAAGTATTTGTTCATTTCCGGATAATTATTAGTCAACATAATCCAAGAAACATAAGACTATTTACTGACATTAGAACGTTGAATAAAAAAAGAGATTCATCTAAATTTATTTAAAATGAAGGCATATATTTCTAATTTCTCTTTTTTATAGCATTTATAAGCAGTATTGATGGCACTATTTTAATAATAAAAAGATCAGCTCTATTTAAGAAAATCGGCTCAAAAAGAAAATAAAAATAATAGTTATATTATTATTTATAATTTCAATTTGACCACATTTGCACGAAAGAAAATTTCCTACACCCTTTTTTTAAAATTTCCTTTCAATCTTATTTTCTATCTACATGCACAAATCACGCGACCATCCAAAAGAAATATGGGGTTGACTGTAACTGCTACAGTTTGCCAAAAAATAAAAAAGAACACTCCATACCTTTTAATCACCAAATTGTCACATAGAACAAAAACAGCCATTTTACTGGAAATCATGTCTTCTTTCAATTTATGTTAAAAAATTCGTTTAAGGGCTTTTCTTCATTCAAAACTTGTACCAAACTCTGAAATTTTCAATAAACGCCTAATTTTGACATCATATTTGGCTTTTTTGGAAAATTTTGCCTTAGGATGCCGAACGTGAAGTCATTAGTCAAGTAGTTTAGTAATTATGAAGATTTAAAGTTTGGAACTCCTTATGTTAAATTCATCTGTAATTGTTGCAAAATAGATTGCAATGCCAGTAGTTTTTTAAGCATAACTCAAGAACTACTTAGAGTAATGAGCTGTAATTTTGGATTCACATATTTAAAGCTTCTAGAAATCTATTTCTGTTCAAAAATTGATAATTACAAGTCATATATATATATATATATATATAGTAAATATATATTGTTTGAAATTAATTTTAAAAAAAAATTACATTTGAATTTTATAATGGAAATCAATTTCTAGAAGTTTCAAATATGTAAACCCAAAATTACAACTCATTCTGCCAAGTAATTTTTTAGTTATGTTAAAAATTACCTGCATTGCAATCTGCTTTGCAGTGATTTTTACAGACGCATTCAGCATTAGGAATTCCAAATTTTAAACTTTCATAATTCCTATACTACTTGACTGAATAACTTCCTGCTTTATATTCCCAGGTACAATTTACCAAAAAAGCAAATATGATGTCAAAATTGGATGTTCATATAGAAAATTTCAGTATGAAGACAACACCCTAAGCTTATATTTTAACACAGATTAAAATAATCGGGTATATTATTAATGTCCGTGAACGTCTGTGTGTTGTGTTTCTGTCTGTGCACTCCACCTTTGTACCCGCAAAGGCTCCGGGACCAGGCGACGCACGGACGGCAGACGCGGACCGAAAAATTCGCAAAAAAGGCGCGACGCTCAAGTTTCGATCGGGTCGGGATTCCGACCCGGACCCGGGGAGTTATTAATGAGCGAAAGTGTTTTAATTACCGACCGAAACCGAAGTTGGAAGAGAAGTCAAAACAGCGAAAAGTTCGCCTCCGCCGAGGGTTGCCGGTACACGTCTGGTCCGGGAAGGAAAAGGCAGGGGGTTCCCAGGGAGCGATTTAAGCCCCAAACCGCAGCGCAGGTCCGACCCCTATCTCCGGAAGTCGGGGGGCCAGAAATTCATAAGTCGCACGTACGCAACCGGGACGTCATCAGGTCTCATAAATTCGAAAAATCGTTTCCGTGCGACGATTAGAACCGTAAAAATCCTTTAAAAATCGATCGATAAAAAATTATTTTTCTTTTCTTTCCGAGCTGCGATTCCCAGATCGGAGACGCACGGCCAGACGATTGTCTGGATCGGCATTTTCTTTGACGGAGGTGAGGTCACATGACACTCAACTGGGGTTTTACAGAGGGGGGGGGGGGGGGGCATCTCTGATTCTAAGAGGCGCAGAAATTCCAAACTTTGACAGGGCGACGCTAAATGGATTCTGCTTTCAGAATATCTAAAAATTATTGTCATATCTTCATTACGAGCCGATATATTATTTTATTGTATAATTAATCATCGTTATTTGTATAATTAAAGCAAAAGAAAGATTTCCATTACAGTGCCGGCTAGATATTACGATTTTAAGAAGTAGGCCGCGTCTAAAAACTGCATTACGAGTATTTTCAGTTTTTGTTTTAGAGTGGCAACCAGATATTGTGATAGGAAAAAGCGGGCTTCGCCTGTTATCGATTTTTTTTTTTTTTTTTTTTAGTTTTAAGTTTTTCTACAGCTCACTGTCTTTGAACTAGAACTCAGGTAGTCTACATAAGTTGTTTGAGGAAAAGCAGTGTCATCGCCAACCCCCCTCCCCCCGCTTTTTATGACAGTGCCAGCTAGATATTAGGATTTTAAGAAGTAGGCCGCGTCTAAAAACTGCATTATTATTTTAAGTTTTTGTTTTAGAGTGGCAACCAGATATTACGATAGGGAAAAGCGAGCTTCGCCCGTTATCGATTTTTTTTTTTTTTTTTTTTTTTTTTTAGTTTTAAGTTTTTCTACAGCTCACTGTCTTTGAACTAGAACACAGGTAGTCTACATAAGTTTGAGGAAAAGCAGTGTCATCGCCAACCCCCCCCCCCCCCCCCCTGCTTTTTTCTTTTAACTGTGGTCCGTTTCTATAACTAAGAAACTATGTTACGGATGTCCACCAAACTGATTCCAAACATCATAATTAAAGTAATAAGGACCCCCTATCCAGATATTATGATAGGGAAAAGCGGGCTTCGCCCATTATCGATTTTTTTTTTTTTTTAAGTTTTAAGTTTTTCTACAGGTCCCTGTCTTTGAACTAGAACTCAGGTAGTCTAAATCAATTCGACTCGACATCGATAGAGCTTACCGATTTTATTTCGTTTTTTCACCACTAGGGGGCGCTTTCCTATCTTCGGTTCTACGGGCATGAAAACGACGGGGTATGGCTCATTCGACTCGACATCGAAAGTCTTAACGATTTCAGTTATGATCATATAAACAGATTGCACCACCTGGTGGCGGAAGGTGGAACTAACGTATACTGCAGCGCGTGCGCAGCACGACTGCTATACGGTGCCGCAGGCAGCGGGGGCCCCGAGCCGCAGGTTCGTTCAGTTACAGGTTTATACTATTCCATGTGCAATTTAAGGGATTATCCGGTGCATGCGTAGCATGACCGTCATACGGTGCCGAAGGCAGCGGGGACCAGGGTCGGAACGACTGCTATACGGTGCCGCAGGCAGCGGGGACCCGAGCCGGAGGTTCGTTCAGTTAGAGGTTTATACTATTCTATGTGCAATTTAAGGGATTATCCGGTGCGTGCGCAGCACGACCGGTATACGGTGCCGAAGGCAGCGGGGACCAGGGTCGGAGGTTCGTTCGGTTAGAGGTTTGTACAATTCAATGTGCTAATTAAGGGATTACCCGGTGCGTGCGTAGCACGACCGGTATACGGTGCTGAAGGCAGCGGGGACCCGGGTCGGCGGTTCGTCCGGTTTGAGGTTTTACAAGATTCGAGATTTTCCACAATTCGAGGCACCGATGTAAATTAGGGGCCCGCTGGTGGGCGAAGCCAGCTAGTAATAATAATAATTTGCAGTCAAATGGCTATTTCTGTTTTTAACTGTGACAATATGGAGATTAAAATCTGTGACTTGTTTTCTCCTTCTTTTTTGTATGGATTGACCGAAGCCGGAATTTCGCCAAATAGGGAATATTTGGTCAAAATGTATAACCAAATATTCAATATTCGACAACCAAATACTTAAAAATTTTTAATAAATAGTTTTACATATATTAGCTTTTTTGATAAACTTTAATTAAAATCTTAATAATTTAATTCAATTACATTTTCATTCTTAAATCTAATTACACAAAAAAATTAATGAACTTCTTTCCACTCACAAATTCATTAATCCATCACTTATTTTATCACTAGTCAATACCGAAAATAAATTATGAAAGTATTAAATTTTACAGACTATTATTAAGGATAAGGATTCTCAGAAAAACAAAAGCCCATTCAAATAAAACGAAACTGGGTGTTATTATTAAGCTGATTTACTGATTGTCTATGTCTAATAATACACACATAGAAAGAAATGTTCTCAAATACAAAAGGCAACATACCAATGACACCATCTTACTTTTACACCATAATTTGCCCATGTTAAATTTTGACTACAAATAGTAAATTATCTGCATTTATAAATGATCACTTATAACTGAAGCATATTAAAATAACATCAAATGAGCATTGGTCATCATGTATTTTTACAACTAGTAATACTTAACTTTACCTATTGTTTTTTATAATTAATTATTTGGAAAATTCGGCTGAATACTTAGAAGTATTTGGCCAAAACCAAATATTCGATTTACATGCCAAATCCCCAAATACTGAATTGAGTATTCAGTAAATTCTTACTTTTTTGGCCGAAAAAAAGTACCTCTTTGGGTAAAACAATGGGTATTTATTTGGGTGGATATTCTATTACTTGCCGTGTCTTACCTCTAGACACAACAGTATATTAACTTTAAAAGAAATAAGATTATTCTAAACAAACTCTAGCAGAATTTAAGTAAACCTATCAGTAAAAATTTTAACTTTCACTTGTTAACTGAACACTTCATTTCAATTACGTAATAAGTTCTAGTCAGCAATTCCACACTAAAGTTAAGAAATTAGCTTCACAAATAAAAATTAATTATTATGATTATATATTGTATAGTGAAAATGAGCTTAATATATTGAATTATAATTGGAACAGAATATAAGAAAAATCAATTAAGAGAATTTCACATTAAATATCAACTTCAATTAAAATTTAATATTATTAATATCACAAAATAAAGTTTGAATTTAGCAAATTGTAAGGTATGAATTAAGGCAGAGGTTCCCAAAGTGTGTTCTGCAGAGCCCTTGGGGCTCCGCCTATACTTTTCAGGGGCTCCGCCTATACTTTTCAGGGGCTCTGCCTATACTTTTCAGGGGCTCCGCGGCATTCCAGGAAAATAAAGAAAACATGAAAGAAATTAGCATATTGCAAGGGAAAAATTTTCGAAAGTGTGTAGGAATTTGTGTGTGTGTGTGTCAAAAATAAATACATCTAACACTGGGTTGAAAAATATTATATACTTTTAAAAATCATATAAAAATTTGCATTATACATGTATCTATTTTCGATATAATACTTTTGGTTTGAACTACTTTATTTTATGTTTCTGCATTTAATGTGTTTTAAAAATTCGATTCAAAATAAGCTACAAGAAATAGTATTCTGAATCGAATGCACAATATGAATCGAAAGAGCAAATGCACGCCAGTGCTGTTATCTCTGCTTGCCGAACAAAAGGGAGAACAGATTTGTTCTTTGGAGCTCTGCCTATTCACATGTTTATACTTAATTCTTTTTTGATTAGTAACCAGTGCAAAACAATTCAACCACATTTTTCACAATAAACTGTTATATGTTATTGCTTGTCACACTTTGCAGAATAAAAAAAATTGGTACTTCTCTATTATCCCCTCGACCACTTTTCATAACAAAAAACTATCGCCAAACTGTAATGCCAAATAAACGGGAGAACGTTGCCATTGGAATATCAAAATAAATAAATAAAAAAAATATAAGAATTTAAGTTCACAATTGTTACTTTAATTAATGAAATAACCAATAAACCAGTAAAACATAATGAAAAATACACGCAAATGTCTAATTAAAAACCATTGGATGACATAACAAACATATAATGCTTCTGACATCAAGTAAATGGGACTGCATTTTTGGCGTTTAATCTTACAGTTTGGCGATAGTTTTTTGTTATGAAAAGTGGTCGACGGGATAATAGAGAAGTACCAAAAAATCCATCGGCATTTAATATTTGTATATTGTATTTTTATTTCTGGAATGTTAATTTTCTTAAACTGCTAATTTTATTTTTTATTAAATTTTAGTTATTTAAATCTTCTATCCTATTTTTAATTGTATTTAATCTTTAAAACAATGTTTGTCACTTAAAACATCTTTTTTATAAAAGATCTTGTATCATTTAAAGCCCCTCACTAGATTCATTTTACATTTGTGTATCTGTATATTTCTTTTCCTTTTTATAACTTTGATTTCTTTAATCTGTTGATGTTATTTGTATTAATTTTTAGTTATTTAAATTTTCTATACTGTGTTTCATAGTAAAACATTGTTTGTCGCTTAAAACATCTTTTTTATAACATCTTGTATCATTTAAAGCCCCTCATTAGATTCAATTTACATTTATGTATATTGTGTATATATATTTCTTTTTTTATATAACTTTAATTTCTTTAATCTGTTTATGTTATTTGTATATTTAAATTTTCTATACTGTGTTTCATAGTAAAACATTGTTTGTCGCTTAAAACATCTTTTTTATAACATCTTGTATCATTTAAAGCCCCTCATTAGATTCAATTTACATTTATGTATATTGTGTATATATATTTCTTTTTTTATATAACTTTAATTTCTTTAATCTGTTTATGTTATTTGTATATTTAAATTTTCTATACTGTTTTTCAAAGTAAAACAATGTTTGTTGATTAAAACGGCTCTTTTTGTAACATTTTGTATCATTTAATAAACCCCTCATTAGATTCATTTAATATTTGTATACGTTGTGTATATAGTTTTCTTTTTGTAACTTTAATTCCTTTAATCTGTTTATCTTATTTTTATTAGTTCTTAGTTATTTAAATTTTCTATGCTCTTTTACATAATTATACTTAATTTTTAAAGCAATGTATGTTGCTGAAAACGCATTTTTTTAACATCTTGTATCACTTAACAACCCCTCTTTAAAATTTAGTTTTACTTGGTCTCGGGGTCTCAGCATTGGCTAAGATTTCTTATGTTATGATGCCATATTTCCCTATAAGAAATAAGGCTGTAGCAATTTTAAAATATATATTGGTTCTTTACATTTGTCATCACACTAACAATCTAAACTTTTGCTCAGCTCCACCCCTTGCTTAGACTTTTCGTCAATGAGTACCTGCCCTAATATAAATTTAACCCCACCCATATATCTGTTTTGTTAGTAAAGTTTCTCTACTAGTTGCAGTTCTTTTAACCTGTGTAGTTTTTAACCGCGTTTCTATTTTGAGGCAAAAACAATGGTGAAAGAAAGTTTCTTTCAAAACTATAATTAATAACTAAATACTTCAAATAAAACATCCAAAAAAAGTGAACTATGCTGTACCTAACAATATAGGTTATAGATTTTGCCCCGCCCACTTTAAACACAAAAACGATGATCTGCTTCTAAATGTATTTTTAAAAAATGGTTCAAAAGAAGCTCAGAGGCGATTCGTTTTCGTTGCATGTTTAGAAGTACTAAAAACATAAAGAAGAACGAAAAAAGAATCCGTAATCGCATGATTCTACTACGGGTAGGCAGGACTAGCGAAAACGTGTTATATAATTACTTATGGGCGACTAGGCCTATGCATTTTCTTTATTTTTGCAAGTAGCGTATTGGGATTATACAGAAGTCTCTCTTTGTAAACGAAAACTGTACAGCTTACCTTTTTTTCTGTGTGTGTGTGGTTTTTGTCATAAATAAGTTTCACGTAAGCTCCAATGCAATGCATGACCCAGACAGGGTTACCATTAATTGCGAGTTGATATTGGAAATCCGAAAGAATATTTTAAAACTGCAATTACCCTTAATAGTATTGCTCGAACACTGCTCGGGTATGAAGAGTTTGTTTTCTTCGTTACTAAAAGTTTTCAGAAACCACAAATTTTTAACTATAATTTTTGTTGTATTTGGCAGACATATCTCGATTATACAAGGCAGATATTTCAATACAAAAAAAGTGGTTTTTAGTCCTTTCTTTTAATTTATTCTGTCCAATAATAGTAATATTAAATAAAACTGTTAAGGAGTTAAATAATAGAAAATTTCTTTTTCAAAATTTCTAGTATGAATTCAGAATTTCTGTATCAAAAAAAGGGCCAAACTGAGAACTTTGGCCCCTTGTTGGAAACTACTTGTTCTGACTCTTATCCAGCAAATCTTTCTCTGCTCCATAGGCATAAAAAATATTAATTTGTAAACTATAGAGTACCGTGGGATTAAGGGGCTCCGCCTCTGAAATGCTTCCCAAAAAGGGCTCCGCAAGCCCAAAAGCTTGGGAACCACTGAATTAAAGAATTATGAATATAAAAATTCTCTCCGTAATTTAATGCAATTTAAACCTGAAGTCTTGTAGTAATATTTAACGTCTTCACATTGAGTTCTTCATATAAATATATAGGGGAGAGTAGGGTAAAACCGGATAGGCGGGTCAAACTGGGTACCCTGTTTTCTCGCTGATGGGTGCTACCCTGTGGACATCACCCATCTTAACTACATTCCTTAGCGTCCCCTAGCAGTGTGCCACCGGCTTTTGATGTAAGTTAATCTCTGTGTCTGTGCAGTGCTATTTGAAAGAAATTCCCCTCAAACTTTTTTGTGTTTCACAGTCTTTTCTGTGCTTTAAATAAATCCAACCTGGCAGATTGATTTAGGTAAGTAAACCACTGCTTTCTATAACTTTCATATGATATATTGATATAAGTTGAAGTGTGTATGTTCAGCTATCCAGGAGAACGACCATGTTGATTTTTTGGTCGTCAGTTGGGGCAAAACTGGGTACCCTTCAAGTAACTAAGGCCCTTCAAGTAAAATGCTGCTATTTCCTTGGAAAAAAAAGAAATTCCAAACTTAAATAAGGAATGACATTGCAGGATTTCTTAAATAAATAGTCAATTTAATGCACAAAATATAGTTTATTAAAAATTAATAACATATGAAAGGGAACATATCAACTACTCCAAATAATTGTACATTCCAATATTCAGCTTCAATTCATTAGCTGTCTGTAATTAATGGTTAACATGACCATAGATTATTAAAAATACTCATAAAACTGCTGTTAATGGCCTTTTCATTACAATCACAATCTGCACCAACATTATATTGCCCAGAGTTTCCCCCAGGTTTAAAAAGGGCAGGGTGGTGCTGGTGAGAAAAGGGCACTTTTTTATTTTTAAGGGCACTTTTTGGATTTTTGAGGGCACTTTTCAGATTCTTAAGGGCACTTTTTTAATTGTTAAATGTATTCTTTTTGTTTTTAAAGCCACTTTTGATATTTCAAAGTCAAAACACTCTTTTTAAGACAACACTGAGTCAGTTTTTACCATGAAAGCAAATTTTTTAATGCAAAAAGGAGAAAGGGCACTTTTTTTACTGAGGGTAAGAAGGGTGCTAATTATTTTACTGGAGGGGGCAAGAAGGGTGCTAATTCTTTTTATGAGGGGCAAGAAGGGTGCTATTTTGTAAACCAAAGGGCAGACAGGGTGCAGCACCCTTCTGAAACTGTCTGGGGGAAACTCTGTATTGCCTATTATTAAAATTATACTCATAGCTAAAACATGAATAAATTACTGTGACATAATCACATATGCAGGGTTGGGGAATTACATCATTTTACTCGCCACTGATGAGTGGATTTACTAACAAGGCGAGTGAATCTTAAAGAAATCTTTTAAGCTTCAGGCTATAGAATGTATGGTTTTTTACTTGTTAGCTATATTTTGTAACTCTTCAAATTACCGTAATGTAAATATGGTTCTAAGTTCTATTCTATACCAAACTTTCCTCTGTTGTATATATTTCTTAATTTTATGGGAGAAGAAATCACGAAAATGTGTTGTAGTAGTAATGAATTATTTTTGCAGTTGCGTAAATTCTGTCATAACAATTTTCAGCTGTATGTTCCTTCTTCCTGGCTGGTAAAATAAGTCTTTGGCTGGTAAGATTTTCTGAAAATTCCCCACCCCTTCACATATGGATTCAATTTAAAATTACTGGAGCTATTGGTTAAAAAAAATAGGGAAAGATCCTTTGAATCTAAGCATGACGCTTAAAGAGAAATTCAAAGGTAACCAAAAAATCAACCCCATCCCTTAAAAAATAATATAGAACAGATGTGTTACACTCACGCACCAATGTTTGATGACCTGTTGATTGGCGCGATTTCCAAGTCCGCGCCAAACCAATAACTTAATACAATAACCAAGTTATCATTAAAGGAAAAAATCCCCAAAATTTTGGCGACATTTTCCCTTTTTATAACCAATTAAAAGAAAAAAAAAGTGTGTGAGTAAGACATCGTAGCTAATAATATTCATAGCATGCATATTAAAGCTAAAATAAGATATAAGAAAAGATAGAAATAAGATAAATCGTGGGGTGGGGTGAAGGCGTGGCCAGAGCAGCAATTACATTTCAATCTTCTGACGTGACCTGCTTCATTGCTTCATTCAAAGGTAGAGCTTGCATGCAAGAAAAATAGAACCATCAAAATGTTGACAGAAAAAAATTCCTGGTTGAAAATCATTATAATTTTAAGAGATTGATCACCCCCATAAAATAACCCTTGGCTTTCTTAAAAATTACTGGGGAATTAATTTAATTTGATTTCTTAATAACTTCTATTTATGTTATATTCTTGCACGCACATGATTGAAATACCACCACCTTGCTGATCGTATCATGATCACGTAGGGATGCTGAAGGGTTGCTGACCGATGATTACTTTTTCAGATGTTTTCCGTTGCTGGACTGGAAATGCTTCGTCATTTGTAAACAAGAGCAGAAAAAAGATAGAAAAGTGATAAATCATCAATGCACATGAAAACTAATGAAAATCGATTAAAAATATATTTAAAATATTAGTAACATCTAAAAACATGTGAAAAATAACTCCAGTAACTCCATCAATCTAATTATTATTTAACTATGCATATTATTTATTATCACTTGTAACAGTATTGAATCATAAAATCACTTTAACAGTAACAATACTCTAAAAAATTCTCTGTTGACAAAACAAAATATATGCTAATTTGTCTTTGTGCTATCAAAGGTTAATTCACTAAAATACTATTTTGACATAGTAATAAAAGTTTTACACCAACTATACAACCTAAAACAAAAACATTTACTTTAATATTATTCAGTTTGATGGACAGTATGAATCCCCTTTATTTAACTAAAATCCTGTGTCAATAAAAATTATTAAAAGAAAAATCCTGAAATTTTAATTAATTGACTTAAGAAAAACTGCACCCTTAATTAATAACTAAATTAACTGTAATCTTTAAAAATGTGCTGTTTGCAACATATGAACATTCATCCATGACATCCCAACAACCAAAAAATTTAATTGATCAAATAATAGTGAATCAAAATTACTTGAAATTCTGCTATTAAGATATAGATATAATATATACAATACAACATGTAGCATACATATTATGTATTATATTTTAGAAATTAATTTAAAAAATACAATTTCTGTTGTTACATCTTGGATGTCAAATAATCAATATCAGGTTCATATTTAGTTATTTTTAACAGAATACAAATTGAAATGGAGTCATCTGACAGGAGATTTCTACATGAATTTTCCATATTATTCATTACAGAAGATAATGACTCATAGGTAGAGAGAAAAATTGTCAAAATCTTAAAGACAAGCTTTCGTAACTCCAGCTTTATCTGAAATTCCTAGTTACCACAATTTTTCGTTGGCATTTTTGCTTATAATGCCTAACAATCTTTCGGTTTTAATAGTAGACTAATTTTCTCTCAATATGATAAATTTTTGAGTTTGATGAAACTTTTTTAAAAATAGAAATTCACCAAAACGTGGAAGATTATCACCCTAGTATAATATAGAGCTAACTATAACTTCAATCAAATATGAAAAATTTAAATGGTTCTTTTCTGTTAATAAAGTCCAGTGAAAAAAAAATATATACATGTGTATGTGTATATATACCTATATATTTTACTGGTGCTCGGGAAACTGAAAAGTACCATTTAAATAATAAAAACATCACATTATTAGTATTAAGCCATCAATACAGCACACCAACTTGTGAAATTTACTGAGAAACGACAACTAAGTAATATAACAAAGTGATTAAATATCTACTGTATACTAGAAATAATAGCATTCCAGCTTACTCATTTCTAGTAAGCTAACCATATCAACTTTAAACAGAATATTTCCTTACCATCAGAAGGGAGACTTTCAATCACATTTACTGCAGCAAGAAACCTTTCTTTGACGGACATATTACAAAAAAGTACTAATTCAGAGAAAGAACAAGTATGAGAAAACTAAGCTGTTCTCCGATAGAATTTACTAGTAATGAAAGTGTATTTTACATAAAAATCCTTTAGGACTTATATATTTTTAAAAGTTTCGTGAATAAGAGTTGAAAGAGACCGACTATATAAAGGTGAAATAGTATGATGATTTTTAAATTTCAAATCTAATATTGAACAAACACTGTCTAATTCAACAGATGTTTAGGAGGAGCATGTGAAGAAGAAACTATATTTAATATACAGATAATGCGATAGCTTAATGTAATAATACTGTATCCTCAATAACAATAGTGTGATAAAAAGAGTTGTGTAAATTTTAAATCGTCAAATAATACCGTCCTTCTAACTTTCAGATTAAAAAAGAGAAATACCGCTTCACTCCACTCCAGAAAAATGTAAACAAAACAGTTATGTCCGCTATTTATTCTAAATATATCGATTAAGAAATCGATTAAAAAATATTGTTATATCGAAAGTGTATGAAATTTCTTCAAAAATTTTACTTTTTTGCAACATTTATTTGTGTTATTCAGATCATAAATTATAATTATTTATAATCAGGAAATCTGAAATAATGATGATTTTCTGTACTTCTTTTTTTTTCTTTTCTAAGTTGCATGATACATACAACTAAACTTTTGCGTTGCTATAACCTTTTTTTCAAAACAAACACATGTGGATCAGCTCGTCCGATAAAAAGTTAAATTAAAATGGAAGAAAAGTATGAAAAAAAACATCGTTTGCGATCGAAAAAGACCGCTAAAGTGAGACATTTATTACCTATCAAGCACAAAGGTGGTTTTGTGTATAGAACTGAAATTGTCGAGAATGAATTGGATGACGAAAAAATTGACGTCCAAGGACCTGAACTTAAAACGGAACGTAGATTAACATTAGTTGAAAGGTATGCCATCCAAAAGAAAATATTGAGTGATCTGAAGCGTAAAGTTGCCCTTTTGTGTACATCAATAATTGAAAATCCTGAAAATAATATTGTCGCAATGAAGGAGTTAGTCTCAATGATGCTGAGTACTAAAACACAGATGATTGTTAGTGAAAAGAGAATTTTGTGTGTTTCTCTACTTCATGTGTTTAACGATATTTTACCTAGCTACAAAATCAGATTACAGGAAGAAAAAGATCCGAAAGTTAAACTGAAAAAAGAGACGAAAAAACTTCTTTCTTACGAGCAAAATCTATTAAGATACTATAAAAAATACATTGATTATCTTACAAAACTAATTGAAGACATGAATGCATCAAAAAAGAAAGCATCAAAGTTTTCTGAAACAAAAGCTAAAGCTGTATATGAAGTTGGTATCGTTGCAGTGAAATGTTTGTCCGAATTGCTTTCAACTAGATTCAGTTTCAATTATTTTAAAAACATAGCTAATGTTCTGGTTCCTTTACTTACTGATGATAATGATGAAATATCGGAGATTATTTGTCATGCATTTGAACGAATGTTTAAATCTGATAAACTTGGAGAAGCATCTCTAGATTTGGTGCGGCAAATTGTTAATGTAGTCAAGGAAAAGAAATTTTGTGTTCCAACCTGCTTATTGAGATCATTCCTTAGCTTAAATCTAAGGGAGGCTAAACCAGAAGTTAAAAAAATTGATATGAGAAAAGGTCGCAAAGAATGGCAAATGATGTCACGTACAGAAAGAAGAAATAAAAAGAGATTGAAAGACTTAGAAGCAGAATTGAAAGAAGCTCAAGCTCATGAAAGTGTTGAAAATGTAAAAAAGTTCCATACTCTGACCTTGAATAAAGTATTTTGGATATTCTTCCATGTGCTTAAAGATGGGGAAAAATTATCCCTTCTTACACCAGCTCTTGAAGGTTTGTCAAAGTTTGCTTACTTGATAAATTTAGAATTTTTCGATGATTTAAATAATGTACTATGCAGTCTAATGGAAAGTGGAAAATTAAGTGATGTTGATAAGCTGCATAGTGTTTATACATTGTTTACAATTTTGGCTGGTCAAGCAGAATCTTTGCATATTGATCCTCATAAAATATATTGTCATATGTATCAAGGTATGCTAAAATTAAGTCATTATACTGATGTTGAACACTTTATTCTTGCACTAAAATGTTTGGAATTTAATATACTGAGAAAAAAGAAAAAAATATCGTTTGGTCGGATATTGGCTTTTGCTAAACGTTCTTCAACTGTAAGTCTTCAAACTCCCGTGCATGGAACTTTAGGTCTGTTATGTGCTGTTCGGAATATTCTGCAAAATGTCAAAGGAGCTGATATTCTTATTGATTCAGAGAGTAGTGTTGGAAGTGGTGTTTTCCATCCGGAAATGGAAGATCCTGAATATTGTAATGCTCAATCAACTGCATTGTGGGAACTTCATATATTAAAAAAGCACTATAACCCTTTCATTAAATTGTATTCTCAACACATATTGCATGGTTGTCCCACTCAAGGAAGGTTCTTTCTTCCTGAAGCTCTTGCAAAATCGTCTCCCGAGGATACTTTGAATTTATTTGCTGATGTAGCAACTCAGAATAAAATGGACTTCTTAGAAGAAATGAAAGAACCACCCAGAAAAAAATTTAAAACGTCTTTGATATCAGATGTATTTGCATATGAAGAATCTATTGATTTTGATTTTAATTGGAAACAGTTGGAAAATACTGACTTCAAAAGTTTGATCAGCAGTGAATGATTGTATCAATAAGTAATATTGAATTTGTTTTCAAATTAATGTTAAAATAAATATTTTTATTGGGTTATTATTAAACTTTCTATGTTTCAGTATATCTTTATTGCTAAACATCTAAAAGTATTTTGCAAATTATAATAAAAACAATCAATTTTCTTTGGTTCGTAGTTCGTATGATGGTCACTTTAAACAGCGATGTAGAGAGATAACGATAAAGGTGAAAACTGGGAAATCGGGTTAATAGTCAGTGGCCGGTAGACTCGGTTTCATTAGTGGCCTCTTTTTAAAGTGGCTGACTATAATGTTTAAAATTTTCTTGACATCTAGATAAAGTATAATCATTGTATATAAACATATTTTTGTATAAATCAGAGTTTTTTACCAGCCAAGTATTCATGATAAGAATGGGGAAGAAGTCAAAATTCAGGAAAATTTCCTTAAACTCAGAAAGTTTATTATCACATTAATTTTTTTAGAATATGTTCATGGATTATTTGTCAGGGGTGATTGTGTGTTCCAGTTACATACCGGAATTCTGGTATTTTCTTTTTCAATATCAGAATGCCCTTTTTTTTTCGTATAGATCGATCATAAGGAAAAAAATCTCAAAATTCGTCAGTCTGTCTAAAAAAAACCCCAGTAAATTTCATCATTCAATCGCGGGAAGAATATCGCAATGTTTATCAATCAGTTGCAGGAGAATATAGCTAAATTTGTTTATCAATCATGAAATTCTTTAGTCGGTCACATGAAAAACCCCTGCGAATTTTGCTAGTAAGGTGTGGGGGGAAAAAACACGTAAATTTGACGATTGGTTGCAAGAAAAAACTGCACAATTAGCCAATTTGTAGCAGGAAAAAAAATCACGAAATTTGTCAATCAGGTAGCAGGGAAAATTTGAGAAATTTGTCAGTCGATCGTAAGGAAAGAAATCACAAAATTCTTCCGTCATTCACAAGGTGAAACTCGTCAGTTGATAATGGAAAAAAATCGTGCAATTCGTCGATAGATTGTGGAACAAACCTGCAAAATTTGCCAGTCGGTCATGTGAAATTATCACGAAATTTGCTAGTCAGGGGTGAAAAAAATCGCGTTATTCTTCAATCAATCGGTGGGGGGGGGGGGGGGGGGGATCGAAATTCTTAACATGTTCTTGGGGGGGGGGGGAAAGTCTCAAAATTCATCACTCGCTCATTGATTGCAATGAAATGTGTGACTGGAAACTAACCGCGCAGTGGTGGCGATCAATGACAATTTTTTAACTGCCACTTTTACAACTTTAATCGCCACATGGTACGTAGTGACTGCTAATTTTCACCTAAGGACAGTTATCAAAATAGACTTTGAACTATAGAAGCTAACATCGAAAATTAAACTCGATTGGTGGTGCTGGCATTCCTGTTTAAATATGTTGTTATACTAATTTTGTTATCATATTTTATTTACCCTTTCTGTACATTATTAAGTGTATTGCGGTCTGCCTAATGTCGCAGACCTAATGTTGAGTATGGCCTAATGTTGAGTATGGCTAATATAGTACAAACATTACCTACCCAACAACTCAAATTAGCCACCATACTATGTACCAGAGTTGGACAAATAAATTTGCAATTGCAATTATTTGTAATATAATTACAATTTAATTGTATATAATTAATTATATTAAAATTATGTAAACAAATTTCCTGAACTCTGCATGTACTCATTTTGATAGTTGTCCTCTTTACAACCATGCTGTAAAGTTAATGGGGTTCTACTTTATTAGTAATTTTGCTATATATGGTTGCATTTATAAAATATTCCTTCACTTTTAATGTGTCATTCAAATTCTAATTAAACATATTAAGAGATGACTATTTGCCAAAATATTTTAATGCAAATATAAATAAAAGATTTTTGCATAACTAATTATTTTTAAAATGAATTTTTTAAAATCTATTTAAAGTTAAGTTATGGAAATTTCTTTTTAAAAATAGTGTATAATTTTTTATTCTATTGTAACTTATTAAATGTGTTTAAAAATTATCATTAAAATTCATTTTTAGTAATATTCAGGGTTTTTTTCTGGGAGGGTTGGGTTGGGTTGATTATTGACGGCCAATTATCTACACTTGGGATAAAGGCCCGGGGGGAATGCCCTTCGTGGGGGTCTTTCTAAGGGAACCTAACCCGTATTTACGCATGGATAAATCCACGGCTCGAAGAAAACCACGAAAACTCCGAACGATTAGGCCGACGGGCGCGATTGGGATCGAACCCAGCACCTCCCGTCTACCAGCTTCGAGAGCAGAACCTCTCGGCCACTGGTGGGGCCTTTTTTCTGGGAGGAGGGTGCAGGGATAGGATATGCTTTCCCCTACACATTTTGTGAATCTTACGACAAAAAAAAAATAATGTTTAACTGCCAAAGTTTGATGTATAATTTGCTAATAACAAAAACATCGTTCAGAAATCACTCAAACACAGTCTGCCAAAATGGTGATTTTCTTGAGTCAAACTGAGAGTACATGCAAGATTATTATTGTTATTATTATTATTATTTTGAAAAAGCACCTTAGTAATGTTTATCCATTGTATAATAATATATCTTTAATTCAACTATGTGATCTATTAAAAAAATTACAATGGCAGTTTCAGTGAAGCATATGTTAAAAATTACTTTTTGATTCAGTTTGCACTTTTATGTGTATAAGACAGCTGCTGATACACATTCATATGGCAGCATTAGGAATTCTAGCTGCCATGGCCATAGAACTGGATAGAAACAATTAGTTACATTCAGTTACTATAACCATTCCAGCTGGCAACATTTATCATCCTGAATGTAATCTTTTTTGATTTTTGTAAATTTTGCAATTCTTTTGGATAAATTTAGTCTTCTAAACAAATATTTGTAATTCATTCGCACATATCATCACAACTGAATAAAAAAGATTTTTAAAAACATGCGGGACGGTGATTGATGCCATGCCCATAGACTTTGCGAGAATGGGAGAAAATCTTCCTTTTTTAAGGAGATGTTAAACCTTCTCTCGGGACGTCATGGGGATGTTTTTATGATCACAGAGAGGCATGTATATGTATATCGAGACGGTGTTGGCTGCACCCTGCCTTCCGTTTGGTATAAAAAATAGTGTTCTTGCCTATAATCCAACAAAAAGTGAGTTGACATTTACAAGAGAACCACTTTTGTTGAAGCTCGCACCTAGTATTGAGACCTGGTGCCTTTTATAGCCCTATAGGCCAAAGTTTAGAGAACTGGTAAAGTTTGTCGGCAAAATTGGTATTATATATTTTTTTATACACGTTTAATTTTAAAAGTAATGAATTTTTAATTGTTAATTTTATGTTAAAAATGAGTCAAGTCATGAAATAGGGTGGTACGAATCCAAACCACTACTCACACACAGTAGACAACTTTGACATTCGGCCAGGGTTAAGGTTGCCGAGAAAATTTCTATAGTACTAGTGAATAAAACCAATTTCGCTCTGGCAAAAATGCAATTATAATGTATTTTTTAAAAATAAAATTCATAGGTTCTTCCCATGTTAGAAAAATCTAGAATTACATTAAAGAATTACCCATGACTTTGTTCATGTAATATTAAAAATAGAATAAATGCATTAATTAAGCAAAACATTTTGCACCTGATAATTAAAAACATACATAATTAACCAAATCTTTATCACATTGTATAGGAGACAATATGGTATTTTTTTGTCATAAGGACCTTGACATAATTCAGTCTTAAAAAAGGGAAATTTCATGCCAAGTAATCATCATTGTTTTCAATTTCAAACAATCTTGAAAACGAAAGTGCAACCAGTGAAAAAAAAAGAGGGCCAAGTAAAATCATGGAAATCGGCGAATCCCTCTTCGTAAAACGAAAACACAATGCTGGGAGAAATCTGTTACATCAGTGCATTTGATGTGGAATTTGTATATGTATGCATTGCTAAATGTGCATTATTATATTGTTTATTTGTATAGGCATATGTTACATATTTCTTACTACAATATTATTTTATGTCTTGTTTATGTTTAAATTAAATAAAGTGCTTCTCACTAAGTGGTGTAACTAATGAACATACTGCTTATGAATTTTATACATTGATAGATATTTCATAGAGATATAACAATCTGATGCAATTCTGAAATGCAAATAAAAGATTTCCAGAAAGTACTTTAAATTCTGCCCAATTTAACCTCGATATTTTATCTATCGCATCAAGAACACTATAAACAAAGAAATACGGACAATAGCAACCTGACTATCTCAGTTTGCATATTTATGTTATTATTATATATAGGATTATTTAATTAATTTCATGAGCTTGAAATTTCATACACTTTCTGTAGGATTAAATGTCGAATAAATGTACTTTCTTGTTATTTTATTTTGTCATTTCTATTTATTCTATTTTCCATTCATTCCATTTATGAATATTAATTTAATTTATATATTCGTTTCAAAGAATATTGTTTAAATTGATTATTAGGATTGGGATAGGATACAATTATGGTTAGGATTAGGAATAAAAATTGGACGACGGTGGTGTCACCGATTGAGGTTTAAAGGCTGAACCAAGATGTCTGTTTATGTCATGACCAGGGCTTGACAAATGCGGTCGCCAGGTCGCCACTGGCGACCAACTTTTTTTATCTGGCGACTAACTGTTTTAATCTGACTTTTTTTGTTTCATTTATTTATTTATTTTTTACAAAAATTGAACTAAAAAATGAGCACAAACGACATTTTCTCTAAAGCGAAGTTAAAAAGGCATTTTCCATTTCATGCACATAAAACGTCATTCTTTTCTGCTCTAGTCGGCTAGTCATGTGATTAGAATGTGAGGAGAGGGGGGGGGGGGGTTCAATAACAAATAGTCTTATGTGGCTTCTAAAAATTGGATGCAATGATAAAAAATGCTTACTTTTTTGTATGTTTCAAATCAGATTTTTGTGTTCAGAATTAAAACTTTTAATCTATTACATTCATTTTAAAAGAATAATAACATATAAGTGATTATAAGTAATTCATTCGAAGTAAATCTATAAAACTTAATTAAAATTTCAAGAATAATTCATTTTAATAAAAATATGTATTATTTTTTTTTAATATTTTTTCCCGGCTTAAAATGTTTGGCGCATCAAAAAATGCTTACTTTTTTGTATGTTTCAAATCAGATTTTTGTGTTCAGAATTAAAACTTTTAATCTATTACATTCATTTTAAAAGAATAATAACATATAAGTGATTATAAGTAATTCATTCGAAGTAAATCTATAAAACTTAATTAAAATTTCAAGAATAATTCATTTTAATAAAAATATGTATTATTATTTTTAATATTTTTTCCCGGCTTAAAATGTTTGGCGCCTCGCGTCTGTTTGCACCACACGCGTTGGACATAGCCGTCACTCTGTCTTGGCGACAAGTGTCTGGTTCAGAGTTCTTTCTCAATAGTATTTTATAATTACATTGTTTGGATTATTATCTGCAGTAAACGGAAATAAAAAAACATTGATTGCACTTCAAAAAGTTTTTTTTTTTTTTTATATCGTAGATTGTTGGATCAAAATAAACCTCAGCCGGCTGCTGATTTCGATTTAATCCAGCGCGGGAAAATATATTTTTTTCTTTCATTTTTAGCTACGAAAACAAACGTTTACGTAATAACTCGTAATATTACGCGTTAATAGCCCTCGAGTTTGCGAACATCACAACGTTTAATTAAATTTCTTGTAAGATATCTCATTATAGATGCTACAAAGTTACAAAATATTAAGAAATAAATGTGAAATTATATTCACACACACACACACACACAAACAAACAACAATAGAAAAAATTAACTTATTTTTAATTTGGCAAAACTATTGCAAATGTCATTAAATGCAAATTTTGAAATAATTAAATCAGAATTATTTGACTTTTTTATTTTGATATGCTAAATAGGCATAAAATCGTTTTCCGGCTTCACTATTTTATAGATGCCCTCTCATCCGGTATAGATTTTGTAGCACTCAACTATTTGAACATTTGAAGCATACGGCAATCAGCATTTCCCGAACATGTCGGTTAATTCAGAGTTTACAATATTTCCTTTATTATTATTTTTTTCACAAATATATAACTTTGATAAGTTTCCTTAGAAAACTTAGTTATTATGCACTATTATAAACTATGTAACTAATAATTCTAAACTATGTTTGTTATTATTTTTTCTGACTTAATTCCCAAGCAAATGTTTGTACTTTTTAAAAATCAATAACGGGGAGGGGGGGGGGGGCTTTTTTACTGGCGACTAGAATTTATACCTGGCTACCAGATTTTTTCAAATTTGTAAAGCCCTCTGATCATGAAGTAATATGAAAATTATCGGATAATATTTTTTATATGTTTTACAGACATAGTTGGCATCAAAGGTGAGACATGCTAAAAACAAATCTGGTTACAATACTGTATTTACTTTTGTGCCAAATTTCACTTGATAAAAAAAAAAAAAAAGGCTTTGGACCCGATTACAGAGCCTAACCTACCTATTTTCGACAATTTTCTACCGATGTGTGATTTTTTTTTTAAAACTATATACAACGTGTTTTCATATTTATAAATTATGTTGTTTATAATATTAATATCACATTTATAATACTATGATGTATTAAATTATATCACATTTATAATATTATGAATTGACACAATTCGGCTTGAGGAAGTTTCATTACTTTTCGATTTCTTCTTTGCTTTTGCATTACGCAAATTTCTTGATAAATTTGATTTTCGTTTCAATAACATTGTTGTTTTTTAAGTTTTTAAAAATATTGTAAATTTACTTAAACATTGCTTTAACAGCTATGTCATTTTTGTCACTTTACAAAAATCTATTATAAACTATTATAAGTACTCGTCCTGAAATTCCTGAAATTTAAAAAAACGTCCTGAAATGTCCTAAAATATGGTAGTCTGTCATCTGTCTTAAAATTCCTGAAATTTCGCAAGCTTTGTGCTATATTGGAATTCGAAATCACCAAATTGGACAGTTGCAACATTGCCATATGCAACAAAATATTTATGCTGATCGGTAAGTGCAATGCCAAGTGCTTTTGCTTTCGACGCATATTTTTTGTGTTATGGATAATTGTAGGCAGAGTCTGGTGTGCCTACAATGAATTGATTGGTCAATCCTCTGGAACAAATGCAGAATTTTCTCAGGATGAATGAGCAGTAGAAAAAGAGATACCAGGCGAGCAGTCGAGATCAGAGCATATCCTCAAGAACACAGATGATCCAATATATGGAGTATATTTACAAATAACGTCACTTGAAGCTGTTTCTACCTAAGACTCCTATAATAGGAGCTGACGCATATCCATTTTGTTTCGGATTATTCGTGCTCAGTTCAGCATCAATCGACCGCAGCCGGAGTTGGGGTTGTATAAGACTCGGTTGTGATTGGCTGAACCGGTTCTGATTAGCTTGGTTTTTCGACTGAACTTCAATTTGAGACCCAAATCTGCGAGGATGCGTCAGCCTGTATTATAGGAGCTCTATTTCTACCTAGAGCTCCTATACTACAGGCTGAATCATATCGCCATTTAATAACACAAAGAACCAAAAAACAAGCTAAAACCGGTTGGCTTACCGTAGTAGTGGAAGGTTAGGGACGGCAAACACCTGCTCGGGCAGTTTCCTAATGCTGAGCTGGGTTACAATATGGTGGTTATTTTGGTCAACAAGATGGATATGCGGCAGCTCCCCCTTATAGGAATCTTATTTCTACCCCTCCTGCATCTGCCATATTTAGCCGCGTCTTGCACTTGAGACTGCTATTGGTCAAAGTCAAATATGGCATGTGCAGGAGAGGAGGAAAAAAAAACTTGTTTTTTGGTTTCAAAGCTTTCCACTGTGGAAGATTTTTATGTCTATTCCTCTTTTCATAACTTCATGCTCATGAGTCAAGAATACCTGCGCAGAAAAAACTTTTATGTTTCTGATAGAATTTTCAGATTTGATAATTGTAAATTACAATTAGCAACAACTACTCTTTGATCTTAATCAATATCATATTATTTGTGGAATAGATTATGCACTGCACTGGGAGATTTACAATTTAAATATATTTGAGAAGCATTTGCGATTTTCGGCGTTTGGTCCCAAAAAATCACAAATTCTGTTGATCTATAAAGAAAAAGTCCTGATTTGTGTCAATCATTAAACCAAAAATCGAGATTTTTTTTTTTTTTTTTGGCAGTTTGGTTAACGGATGCTGGTAAAACCTCCCTTTTTTCTTGTCTTTTTTTTTTCTCCTTTTTTATCAGTGTATACTTTTAAAACAAAAGAAATTATAATATATATAGTGTACTAATTTATGATAAAAAAAACTATTGAACATGGGATTCAGGGGGTATTTCAGTTTGTATGCCATATAAATATGTCCTGAAATATCACCTAGGACCAGTACTACGCCTGTAAACAGCATGTTAAAAAAAGCTATATTTTAAAATTATAACAAACTTTTTACTATTTTAAAGCTAAAAGAAATGTAAAATTAAATTCTAGTTGCGAAATGATGATTTACAAACGTGTCTCAATTGTACCAATTTACTTCAAGCTCTTGAGCCTTAATTTCAATACTGGTAGAAAGAAAATTATGTTATTTCGATGCAATCATGTTAAATCTTTATGTTTTATAACAAGAAAAGCAACTTTCTTTCAAAAAATAAAGATTTTCTGATTTTCTACATGGATGATTTTGTGATGCATATTATTGACATTTGTTGTCCAATTTCTTTTCAATGTTTTTTTTTTAACTTTTTAAAATTTAAATTAGAAATATGGTATCTTTATGTTAGTTGTATGCAGACAATAAACTGCCAAGTATTATTCCTATCTGCACCATTCATAAAGGATTCATTTCATTTAAAAATATAAAGCGTTCACTCATTTCATTTAAAATACAGAACTTTAATTTGCAAAAGAAAAGAAAGAAATTAATAATAAAAAATTTGATAACCCAATATCATTTTATTTCAACATCAAAGCATATTTGTTTTATTTTCAATATACGATGTCATATTCCCTTGCTCTCCATGTACCTTTTATCATTATCAAATACTTGAAAATATTTCTAATATGACGTCATTTCATCTTCTGTTTAATTCTTAATTTTTTTATTTCATTTTTCACAGGAAAATTTTTCAATTGAAAATAAATTGTTGAGTAAAAATTATTATTCCCGGTTTTGATTTAGTATTGGCAACGATAAAGTAAATTTAATCATTTTAAAATTTTATACGAAAAAAATGTCCATTTATTCTGTATGAAAATAGTGAATTGTTGAATTATTAAGAAAACTATTTGAATAAAATAAACAAAATATAGCCTATGTGCATTTCTGGGTTATAATCCATCTATATGCAAAGATACAGGGCCATTAAATCCTCCATTTTGACGTTTACTTCAGCCAAACATTCACACACACACAGTTGCATTTATAATATTACGATGCCCTAAAAGAATTTATGATGATTTCTGCTGTTATCGTAAATTATTTACATAATTTGTCTTTGTATATTATGTATTTTTTCTAGAATAAAAAAAAAAAAATTATTCTTAAAATTACCAGTTTATTTTAAAAAAGTAGATAATTATATCACAAAAATTATTGCACACTTTTCATTTTTCACTGTACGAGAATGATAATTGGGGTCACTTTCCCTTCAAAAGTCTTCCCTGAAGGCATATCTCCTATAGCAAATATGACCAAAACCAGCTGATACTTAACATAATCGCAGCCCATTCATGAAAAATAGTTTAACATAGACAAACAATGAAGTGCATTATATTATATGGTATCAAAAGTTGAAAACAACGCATTTGACAATGTTCATGTTATAAAAATAATTTTTGTGAAATACAGAATATTTTATATTTTTCAATTTTTTTTTTTTTTTTTTGGGGGGGGGGGGGGGGAAGGGATTTATAATTGAAGTTCTTATTTTTTAATTATTTTTCTTTTGCATTACATTATATTTGCTGCAATCATTACAATGCTATCAAATAATTTCCTTTATTTTATCATATTATATACATTACACTCTCAAAAATCTGAACAGCTTGGGACCAAGGACTTTGTAGTTTTTTGAATTGTATTGATTTTAGATCATTGCTTTGTTTACATTTTAAAACCTTCATCTGAATACAGTAAAATCTCCTGTTACCAGTACTCACTCAACTTGTACTATCAAATTAGCAGCACTTTTGAAAGCCTAAATTTAAATCTGAAATTTAGGCTTATGAGATAAAATTATTATGCTTTTAAAAAATGTACCCGTGTCTGACATGTTGGATTTCGTTACATAGGTTTGAAGAAGATTTATCTTCGTGAACAGTAGAGTCCTGCACGGATCAGGTTGTACCCGAACCAAACTCGAAAATTTCATCTGAAGTCAGTCAACTCGACAAAAAAAAAAAAAAAATTGCATCGACCCGCAACCTGACAAAATAATTTTCGTAGACCCCGAACCCTATAAATACTTTAACCTGAACCTGAAATGAAAGGAAATTAATTCATATTTCAATGCAATTATGAAAACTAATCTACAATTACATCTCTAATATACCAATTTTATCTTTTATATAGAAAAATAGACATAGCTATAGTCTTTAATATTCAAACATAGTAAAACCTCTGAATAGTGGACACTTCAGGATCGTTGAATGGAGCTCTGCATCGAGTCGGGGTGACTAATTTTCTTTCTGCGGGTCAGTCAGATTTAGGTTTTTGCAAGTTGAATTGTTGGGATTTTCACAGAAAGTTTGAGTAGAACTGTGTTTCAGATGAAAATAAATACTTAGTTAAATATGAATGAGTATACAGGTTGTCCACGTATAACCTGACCGACCTTTATTTTCGCAACCGTTGGTCCTAGATGCATACTTCCAATTACAAAAATGGTTTAAATAAGGTAAAGAGTTAGTTTTAAAGCGATTTGGGTCAAGAAAAACATTTATTAAAAGATTACGAAATTTAAATTTTATACGGTCCCCCGGTCCTATAAGTGATATTTAGTAAAAATTTACTGTGACACTAACAAGTAAGACCAAAAAAGTCCCATTCATCTAACATTAAAATTGACCGAGTAATAGCTGTTTAAAGTTGGAGAATATTTTTTGCTGCGAAATAGGGGTCATTCACAAATGTAGTAGAAATATAAATAATTGTCAGATATATAAAAGAAAATAGTTGAGAGCAAAATTAACATTGCAATCTAATATAAATGTGAAATCTATAATCGTTCTGACATATTAATGCAAAATATACAATTTGTACTGAACATAAAAGAGGATAAAAATAACAGAATTTTTGTTAAATAAAAGGATGAAAAACAGCCTCAATTCTTTACAAAATGATACAGATTTTAAAATGCTGTTAGATTACACTGTCTTTCAAATTATGGGTTGTGCCAAGATTTTTAGCTTTTGAAAATTGATAATTATGTATTTTTTAGCGCTGAATCCGAAAATGACCTTCATTTTAAACCATCACGTCAGGATTTTTCTCAAATCGCAAATTTCAATGTTAAAAAGCTCAAAGTTAAAATTGATCCCCCTCCCTTCCCAACCTCATCGGACCCCTGAGCTGTTTAGCTGTAAGAAACCCAGTATAAGCCAAAAATTGGAATAAATTATTGAATTAAATAAAATTAAACTGAATAAAAAAGTCATATCTATTTTATAGTATCAGATTTTTCGCTATTTTTTAACTGAAATTTACGATTTGCGAAAAATCCTGACATGATAATTAAGAGTGAAGGTAATTTTTTTATTTAGCGCTAAAAAATACATAAAACGTAATTATAAAAGTTAAAAAATACAAACATCGCAGGTTTATGTTATCTAAGCTAAAATAAAGAATTTTAGCTTAGATAATTAGGTATTAGTTCTTAAACTTGTTGACGGTAATCTGTCCGAATTTTTTGTTTTATCCTCTAATATAAGTATGTATAAGATGGTAAGCGTCGAAAATCATAATAATATTACATTGTCATCAGATTTAAGTCAGTATGTAAAATTTAACTTCGATCGGACATTTGAAAGCGAGTTAAAGTTAGAGTACACATTTTAAACTGGAAAGACGATCGTTGGAAGTTAAATAAAACCTTATGAAAATAACATAATTTTTGTTAAAAGAAATCATAGCCTCAAATCCTTTCAAAATAAAACATATGTAAAAATACTATTAATTTGAAACTTAACGAATAAAAGTTAACTTAGTTGTTTATTAAAATTAAAACTTAACTTAGTTGTATGATTTCCTTCAAAGCGCAGATACCTTGAAATAAGTTTAAGTACTTTATATACGACCGAAATCATCAGTTTTGATATGCAAAAAAATGGTGTAAGTCATGCATTTCAGAGTTTCATAACTCGGTCAATTTTAATGTTAGCTGAATGGGACTTATTTTCTCTTACTTCTTAGTGTCACAATAAACTTTTACTAAATATCACTTATAGGACGGTATAAAAATTTAAATTTCGTAATTTTTTAATAAATGTTTTTCTTGACCCAAATCGCTTTAAAAAATAATTCTTTACCTTATTTAAACCATTTTTGTAATTGGAAGTATGCATTTAGGACCAGGGTCGGACTGGGCCAGGGGAAAGGGCGCAAAAATTTTAACGAACTTAAATCAATTTTACTTACTTGTGTTGTGGTCTGTACTTTACAAAGTTTAACAGATTCACATAGCACCAAGTAACAAAAGGGCTTAATATTATATTCCTGAGTTTAGATATAATATTCAAATAATCTAGGAAGTTGAATACAGATTACCTTGTAGTAGATTGGCTGTAGGCTAGGACTTTACTATACTTTATTCTTTTGTCAATAGATACCTTAGAACAGTCATGGTATAAAAGTGATCACTCCTTACTAATTATCCTGCAAATAAGGTATAAAAAAATACATAGGTACCAATTTACTGGGAATAATTTTTACTATTAAATTCTATTTATACATTTTGTTTCGATGATCGTCTACATATTAAAAAATGCTCGAACGTTGATTTTTGAAAATTGCAACACCTACGTTTGTGTTCCCTGGATCAAGACAGCCTGAGAATATACTTACCTTAATTCTTCATGGAGTTATAAAAGAAAATGTGTCAGGGATTTATCTAAAAATTTCGGAAAATAAAATTTAAAATTTACGAGAAAAAGTACTGAACACTCATTTAGTCAGCAGTAAAATAATGATGATTTAATAATGAATTTATTTAAATTTACAGAACACACAGTTGATGTCGGTTAAGGGACTTCCGAGTTGCAGACAACTTTACGTCCAGTCTATTTGTGAGTAGAGTGTCTTGTGTTAAATTGAGCAGTTGGAAAAAGTTAAGATGTAGTATTAACTACAAGATAAAAGAACAATTACAACGAAAAGGATAGATGTAAAGTTAAGAAAAGAGATGATAACAAATTTGAAATAAAAAAGTAAAGCGAAGGAGATAAAGATACAGTCTAAATAATTCGAAGAAAGTGAAATGGTATAGCTGTAGTTATAACCAGGGCTTGACAAATGTGGTCGCTAGGTCGCCACTGGCGACCAAGTTAATTAAACTAGCGGGTTTTTTGTTTGGTTAAAAAATTGACCTATGAAATGAGGACAAGCGGCATTTTTTCTCTCCCCCACCCTACTCGTGCGCGGCAAGCAGTTATCTTCCTCTTTTCTAATATTTTTAATGGAAAAACCAAGTTTAAGACGCATTTTTCATTTGATGCACAGAAAGCGCCATTATTTTCCACTCTAGCCTGCTAACATGTCACGTGCATAGAATTTGGGTGGGAGGGAGGAAATTTCAATAATACTGGCGACTAGAATTTTTCGCTGGCTACCAGATTTTATGAAATTTGTAAAGCCCTGGTTATAACTAACTACTAGTAAAGAAGTTGAAAAAGTAAAAAATAGGGTACGGAACATGTTCGTGAAACAGCACATAAATGCCAGGTGGTGAAAAGACGGGCAAAGCATAACCAAACAAAAAAAAGGCACTCGAAAAAGCCATACATAGTATGGTATAGTATGATGTTAAGTTTTAACATTAAGGAATAGTGTCAATCCAGCCTCTGTGGCATCTAAACTCAATTGTCTAAAACTGGATGCAATGCTATAAAATGCTCCCTTTTTCAAATCAGATTTTTGGGTTCAGAAAAAAATTGATTAATCTATTGCATTCATAAAGAATAATAACATATAAAAAACTACAAGTAAACTATAAGTCTTTGAAGTCCCTCTTATCAGATAGAATTTAATAGCATTCAACTATCCGAACATTTGAAACGTTCGGCATTCATCATTTCCCGAACATAATGGTTAATTCTGCCTTTACAGTACTTATTTTTTTTTCACAGATATATAATTTTGGCAAGTTTCCTTAGAAAACTTAGTTCATATTATATTTCTAAGTTATGTACTATTCTAAACTATGTAATTAATAATTCTAAACTCTGCTTATTATTATTTTTTCTCAATTAATTCATAAAAGACTTCCGTTCTTTCCAAAAATCCTTGACGGAGGAGGGGTAGGAATAAATAATTTTTACTGGCGACTAGAATTTTTCGTTGGCTACCAGATTTTATGAAAATTGAAAAGCCCTGGTTATAACTAACTAAGGGAGTTGGAAGTTGAAAAAGTCAAAAATAGGGTACGGAACATGTTCGTGAAACAGCACATAAATGCCAGGTGTTGAAAAGGCGGCCAAAGCATTCACAAAAAAGCACTCAAAAAAGCCATACATTTTTTTTTTTGGGGGGGGGGGGGGGAGGGGGTATAGTATGATGTTAAGTTTTAATTAAGACATTAGATATTTAAAATGTGGAAAACACTACAAAGTATAAATAAAAGAGAGAAATTTACAGTTATGGTGAGCACTAATTCTCACAGTATATAATGCATGAATATTTTGGACGTTTATGGTGATGTGGTTTGAAGACGGCAATTATGCGATTATTTCATTAGGAAGGTCACAGAGTTTTTCATAAGTTTTTCGAAATTTTAGAAAGTTTTTCGCTCCTGCCCCTCCCATCCCCCCCCTCCGGGAGTAGTGGCACCGACATAAAATATAGCCTATGTTGGAGCAGGGACTGTCACCATCAATTTGCCACCATCGCTTTTGAAAAGGGTTCTGTTGTTCCAGAGATTCCATAGAAATTGTAATTTAGAATGTTTTTAGAACGCTTTTCGCTCCTCCCACCCTTTTAAATTTCGAATTTTTTAAGAATTTGTTCTTAGAGAGCATTTACATCTTATAAGTAACTACTATGCCAAATTTCCTGTTTCAAGCTCCTTCAGTATAAAAAAAATCGAAATTTTAGAACGTTTTTCGCTCCTGCACCCCCCTAGGGGTAGTGGCTCCGATATAAAATATAGCCTATGTTGGAGCAGGGATTGTCACCATCAATTTTCCACCATCACTTTTGAAATCGCTTCAGTAGTTCCATAGATTACCCCCTACCAAAAAAACAATTTTTACTACTTTATAATATTAGTATAGATTGGTCAATTTATTAGTCCCATTCGAAAAAAAATTCGAAAACCTTGTTTATACGATGATTATATTAAAATTAAATAAAAATCATGCACTCGTGGCATCATAATTGACTTTTATATTTTAACAAAATAGTAAGGCTACTATAATTTGTGACATACGTCAGGACACATGGCCGTTATCATTATCTTTTTACTCGTGAAGATCTCGCTCTGGTACTCCATTGTGAAATTTGGTAATTTTTGAAATTCAATATTTGAAAAACGGCATAATCATCCGATTTGAAATTTATATCAAGAAAAATGCAATTTTTTACCTTTCTAACGAAGTTTGTCTAACAATTTTCTGACAAATACTTTTCGAGCTATTAATTTTTTCAGTAACTTCAAATGTTTCATTTTCCGAGATTAATCTGTGGCAACGATTAGCGAAAATCCCAATCGTCAGCAACGCATAGCTTTTTATTATTAATAATAATTAAAGAGGACTATTTACGCGTGAAGATTTCGCTATGGTACTCCATTGTGAAATTTGGTAATTTTTGAAATTCAATATTTGAAAAACGGCATAATCATTATATTTGAAATTTATATCAAGAAAAATACAATTTTTTACCTTTCTAACGAAGTTTGTCTAACAATTTTCTGACAAATACTTTTCGAGCTATTATTTTTTTCAGCAACTTCAAATGTTTCATTTTTCGAGATTATTCTGTGGCAACGATTATCGAAAATCCCAGTCGTCAGCAACGCATAGCTTATCTAAGTATTGCGCGGTAGCGCAATCATCATATATATTATTTCTCCTGTCAACATCCCTTTTTCTAAGAAAATATGAAACGCAGAACAACGAATGAGATACCATATGAAAGGTTTTTGAACCGGCTTCGGACATAGCCCACTTAACAATTCGTTAAAACATGTTTTTGATTAAAATTTGCTGAAAATAAAAAATTAAATCGGCATTGTTTTCATAAAAAAATGAAAGGTTTTCCTGAAATTATTGTTGCCAAAAAAATAAAATACCATATTATATGATGCTCAGCAATTATAATAAAAAACACCGCACGGGTTTATTTTATACTTATGATTAAAAAGCGAAATTGAAATTGAAATGTTTAGATTTATATTTCTAAGTCCCATGTTTTTCCCGAAGCGGATGACGTCATCCTTTAATGCAGTCAAAATATAATTGTTTAATTTTTTTTTTTCTCGCGCGTGCCTTTAGCAATCTTGGATCAGTTTTTAGTCTAACTTTGATGGAATAAATTAGACGATATTCTGGCTTGACTAACAACTAAATGTTGTTTGCAGATATTTTTAACCTTGCTTTTTCTTTAGAAGTTTAAACCTGCATCAAATAACTATTACATATTGATAAAAAATGATACTTCTCTATTATACCGTCGACCACTTTTCATAAAAAAAAAAAAAAACTATCGCCAAATAAACGGGAGAACGTTGGCATTGGAATTTCAAAAAATAAATAAATAAATAAAATATAAGAATTTAAGGACACAATTGTTATTTTAATTAACTAGCCGCCACTGGCGACCAGTTTGGTCGCCCTTAAATGTATGTTAAGCATTGTAACAAATTATTTTTATTCCTAATTTATTTTTTTCCTTAATCCTTCGCCAAACCGGAAAAATCTAATAGACAAATCAAGAACTTTTGCGATCGTGGTAGTATTTCGCAGAGTTTTTGTTGTTATGTATTTCATCTTTCTTGACAAAAACCGCTTAACCCACTTTATAATAAATGAATCATTGTGTGTGTGGGTTTTAAAATAAAATTGTGTGTTTTTCAATATAAAATAAACTATTTCATAATAAAATAAAAGTACATGATGTTTTAGTAATCTCTAATAGGTACCTGAAAATGGGATTTTCTCGCCAAAATGGTGCAAAACAAAAATAGCGCCAACCCCGGTGCGTCCGTGACAGCTCTTCCAATTTGAAATACATGACGTTCACAATTTTCTTTAAAATAGAAAAAAGATAAATAAGAAATAACATCATAAATAAAAAAATTTGATTTCAAAATTAAAGTATCGTTTCTAATTTGCACACGCGAAAAATAAAAGCTGACAATTCGTTTCGAAATTTGATCCATTAAATATTATTACATGAGTTCAACTTACGTCAAGAAAAGATCCGAAGGAAGTTGAGTTGTATAGAACAGAATTATGGTAAACTTTGACTGTCTCACTGGTGCGGATTATTTTTTTACACCAGGCAGCGGTCCAAAAATTCATGGTTTAATATTTTAAACGTTCACAACGAATGAATCTTTTTTTTTTTTTTTTTTTTGTTTACTTTCATGGATAGAGAATTTGAACTGCGAACCTAATTTAAACTGAAGTTATTGCAGAATGTATACATAATTGAACGTAAGTCATCTCTCAAATATTAATTTATTTTGAACGATCTTTCTAAAAATGTAACTTTTATGCAGTTTTATTCGAAAAAATAATTTTGAATAAAAATGGCCGCCTGGCATATGAAAAAGTGAAGCGGGCATCCCGAAACTGTTGATGACAGTCACATGACTTACGGTTTTATTATAGAGATAAAATAACTACTAAATCAGTAAAACATAATGAAAAATACAAGCAAATGTCGAATGTAAAACCACTAGATGACGTAACAAACACGCATAATGATTCTGACATCAAGTCAATGGGACTGCATTTTTGGCGTTTAATCTTACAGTTTGGCGGTAGTTTTTTGTTATGAAAAGGGGTCGACGGGATAATAGAGAAGTACCTCAAAAATATCAGATTTCAGTGCGAAATCTTCGCACGGGCCCTCTGGTACTTATTTGTTTCCAGTGTGACATCTTAATGTTAATTTAACACAGCAAATCCCATTGAACGAGTTAATTTACTAGAGTTTTCCCCACT
The DNA here is from genome assembly GCA_963931845.1 of Maratus michaelseni. Lineage (NCBI taxonomy): Eukaryota > Metazoa > Arthropoda > Arachnida > Araneae > Salticidae > Maratus > Maratus michaelseni. The sequence continues at coordinate 163,930,379 of OZ007591.1, forward strand.
TTTTGTACGCGTTGCCACAAAATATTTACTCTGTGCTAATTCTAATAAAATTTGAAATTTGAAATAGTGAAATTGTTCGGCTGACGTCAGGATCAAAACGGATGATTAAATGTCATTGAATGTAGGTGGATTATAATCCAGGAATTAACATAAGCTATGTTTTACTTACGTTATTCAAATATTTTCCTTAATAATTCAAAATTTCATAATTTTTATTGGGAATCAATCGACATTTTTCCTATAAAATTTAACTATGTTTCTTTATTGTTGCCAACAATTCAAAAACCGTAATAATAATTTGTCCCAAAGCAACTAATTTTCAATTGAAAGATTTCCACGTTCAAAATAAAATTGAATTATATTTTTTTAAGTTTAAAAAAAAGGGATCAACATGACGTCATACTCTAAATAAACGGACATTTTCTAATATATTTGGTTATAATTCAAGCAGAAAGCAAGCGAATATATCGCCATATTTGTAACAAAAAAAAAAGCATTTCTTAGTTCAGCAGCAGTAATACATTTGTTAATACAAGGAACATCAGTATGAATAAATACAGGAAACAGGTGTATATAATGTCATATTTATAACAAAAAATTGAAATAATTTTTCCCGATACTGATTAATAAGGATGGATATCAGTTACATACAGGAGAAAATTTTCTGTCAAACAGTTTATAAGAGATTTCGCTGGGGAGAAATTTGAGGTTTTATTATACATTAATTGCGTAGATGATTATTATGAAATAGTTTGTACTTGTTCAACATAATTTACTTATTTATTTATAGCGCCCCTGGGAGGAAATAATATATTCAATTTTAAATAAAATTGATTTATTTTATGTTTCATTGTATAATAGCTATATCTATATATTTAAAACGCTAAGCGTTTTATTTCGACAATCCGTGAGAACAAACTACTGCATTAAATTACACCATTCTTTTTTTTTAAAATGAAAGATATTTGGACACAGATTTGTTATCGTACATTCGTTTGTTCGAAAATTTAATTAAATAGCCGTAATTTTCAATTAAACTTTTACTGCTGCTTATGACGTCATAAAGTCGGCAACTCCCACTGTTGCGAGGTATAGAGTTATTTTCTGAACTCTGTGGTTCGCTAATCGTTTGACATTAGCTAATATCAACTAGGTAATATTTTAACATTGTAATATTAAATCTTAAAAAACTTACTTAAAATTAGCTAAAATATAATCATAATAAAATATCTAAACATAAACATATCAATATGCATTACAAATCTCACGTAAAATATTGCAATTTAAATTATTCCAATTGAAAGAAGATTTGGAGAGTTATACCTGACGCCCAGCTAACATAAAATTACCAATTTTATTTTATTTATTTACACACATATTCAATTTTATTATAAAACACCAGGTTGCCATACAAAGCAAAAATCGTCATTCAGGCGCCAAAAATTAACCCCAGTTACAGCGCCTAGAATACATTATGTTTATAGAATGACATATATATATATATATATATACTTCACTCGCGCCCGGCTAACCGAAAAGTACCCCAAATTATTCGCCAAACTGTAGCGCACAATAAACAAACAGAAGAATGTTGCCATTAAATCTCAAAAATAAAAAAAATAATAAAATAATAATTAGGAAAAGCCCCATTTACTAAAGTATCATTTATCAGTAACTTTAAACAATAAAATTTACAATATATTAATGAAAACAGAATAAAATATAATCTTGGATATTTATTTATTTATATTATTTCTCTTAATTATCCCTTTCGACTGTTGGATAAATGTTTGTGACGTCAGTTGAATTTTATCGATTGTACGAAACTACGAATCACAACATTGTTTCAATGCTTTTTCTATTTTAATATCAGGGTTTCGAAGACGTAATTTTTATTTTAATTAATGTAATAACTAATAAATCAGTAAAACATCATTATAAATACATTTAACGTCGAATTAAAAATAACTTGATGAGAACTTTTAGGCCGAATTTTTTAATTTGAAAGTTAAATTTCGGTGAAAATATTTATCCGCGTGTTTTATAAGCGAATAATAATTCATATTTATTGTGACGTCACCGGAATATTGTCCATTAGGTTTATTTTATCATTATGCATTATAACTTTGTTGATGCCATTTTTTCATTACAATTAAATACAAAATATATTTTTATTTGTAACATGGTGTTTAAGCATAAAAGTAACTTATACAACGTACGTGTGAAAAGTTTGCGCCGCGGAAAATGACGTTATGCTTAGCTTGAAATGCATTTCAACATTGATAAAACTAAAAAGAAAAATTAATTGTGTCAACATGACGTAATTTTAACTGATTTTTCAATTTTTAATTTTAAAGATCAGAATTTAAGCCTTTATTGGTTGCTTCATCTTGATTGCATACCTTGATTACATGTTACCAATTGCTTTTTTTTTTTTTTTTTTTTTTTTTTAATTATAGGTTAGAAGATTTAATTTTTTTATAAAAAAAATTCACAAAAGTAAAGAATTTCAGGAAAATTAAAATTATTAAAAATAGTGTTATGGGGAAAAAAACTTGAAATAATTATTGTATTTTTAGTTAGAATAAATAAAAGGCTAATATTTTATAGGGATTATTTTGGTAGGTTTGTTATACGTTCATTTAACAGTTCCTTATTAGTGGCAAAGTCCTATTTCTTCCACTGTGAATTTCTCTTTCGATGTCAAAAAATGATAGTCTACTTTTGGACGCCAGCCAAAACACAGTGGCAATTAGAAAGTGGCGTTTAGAAATGTATAACGGTTGTGACAACAAACGGCCCTATTGCTTTAGCTTTCATCGCGCTTACATCACTTCTAAATATACAAATTTCAATTTTTTACTACATTTTATAATTTCAGTTCTTACATCATCAATTAGAAAAAAATTAGCTTTCGATTGAAATTTATTTGAAAACTGCCGCTTAATTTAACGACTTTTTAAATAATTTTCAAGCATGAAATATTTTTCAATTCTATCTCAACAATGATCATCAGTTTGCTTTAATAATGTAACATAGTCCCTGGGAAAGTTGTCCCAATTGAAAATAGATTTTCCTAACCTTCATAAAAACTGAAAAAGAAAAATAATAAAAACCCCTGATAAATCATAAGATCAGATTACCCAAAAGAAAGAGCATTTTGGCGCTAAACTAAAATCTGTCAAGAAAAAAAACTATTTATAGTTTATGATTAACGTATTGAATTGATATGCTGAATTCGTTGATGTATCTGTTGCATCAGAATATTCTAGGAATTGTATTTTATTATTTTTTGAAAGATCCATTGGATATTTAACTGTATAAAAAGGAAAAGATCCCCGACTGTGATGGAGAAGGAATAATCATCCTGATTATGTAAAGGAACCGAAGAAACCATACAAATAAATTACACTTGAAAACATTAAAAATCTCCCTTATCTGCTGATTGATTTATTATTGTAAAAAAAAAAATTCTTCATCTTTACATAGAAATTGATTAGCTTAAAACAATGGATGCGTTTCAGAAGATATGGATTTGAAACGAAGAATAATTAAAGAAGATATTTTAAAACTTTTAATTTAAACATTAAAAAAAAATTTTAACGTCGAATTTTGACGGTGCCTTTGGTGAGATGCAATGCACATGCGCATAGGAGCTCATTCGGTTGCATTATCACAGGGGGGGGGGAGATGTGTGCTTTATTTACTATATTCTTTTATTGACTGAATATGAGATGAACGTAGGGATATACTATTTGTATGATACTTCATAGGTCCAGGAAATTTTCTTTCTTGCCGTGGGGAATATCGCGGTAACGTCAAACTGATTTGCATTACACAGTTGTTTGCGGATTGTTTGTTTGGAGTTTGCTTCGGATATAGTACTGTAATTCACTGGGGGAAATTTTTTTTAAAATAAAATATTTGAAAGACTGTTTCATACGCACTCCTTCTTAAGTAATAAAGAAGCTTATTTTACTAATATTGTTATTGTAATTTTTTTCCATCAAGTTTTGACGGGTTCCATCTAGTTGAAATTTAAAGTAGTTGGCACAGATTCAACGCAATTTTCTTTTGTGTTTATAGCGGCTCCTGGTGAGAAATAAGGTAACTAAATTTTTTAAAAATTGATTTTTGGCGGGTTTGTATAAATTATTTGAATAATGTTCTGCCATCATCAAATTTATGTTTAATAAAAAATTTCACAGGTTTTTTTACGCTGGTAGCGCCCATGGTGAAACATTGCCTAACTAAAACTTTAAAATGGATTTTTCTTATGTTTTCTCATATGCCACCCATGCTCCAAATTAAAATTAGGTATTACTGATTCAACAAAATTTATTCTTGCATGTATAGTGCCCCGTGGGTGGAAATAGCGTAACCAATTCAAATATTATAATACGAGCAAATCGTGTGTGTGTGTATGGAAATTTTATCTAAAAAATGTCTTTAACGATAATTTTGTATTCTACCGTTTTGGTGTACGAGAAAACATTGGACTCGACATGTTCGGAAAAATTCGATTAGTGGGTCATGTTGTGATCTCTACGTGTCAATGCATTTCAATGGAAGTAAAGGTTGAAACAGCTGCTGAACAGTTGGCAGTAAACAAATTCGTAAAGTTGGCAACATTTCTCCAAATTTGGCGACATAGCCGATTTTTGGCCGGAAAATGACTTTCCAGATTATCAATGCCAAAACACATTATTGGCATGGAATAATGTCGCCAATATGGCGAGTTTTCAAAGAATGTTGGCGAAGATTGGCTAAAGAATTGGCATTCAGAATCTGAAGGAATTTTCTAGAAATTCCCAATAGGAGCTGAGATACCTGATTCAACCAATCAGAATCCATAGAACGTTCTCGAAAACAAAATTTAACCAATCAGGTTACATAGATCTTTCTCGCAATTAATCCCACACCTTTAAGAAAGTGAGTCGGATTCCCTCTAAGTCCACCCAACTTCGAAGAATAATCCTGTATTTTTAGTATGCTGCCACCACCGATATGACTACGTGATATCGGTCACGTTATGAGAGGTATGTTGGGAAAAAGACGAACTCTTTCAATTAAACTTAAACTAACACTTTATTTACAATATTTACACTTAAAAACTCGGATATCGCTTATCCGGTTCAACATTAAATAAAAATATAGAAAATAGTTTCTGTGTACTGCTACGCTACGTTAATTAACTCAGGTCAGAGATTACTCTTAATCTCACCAACACTTTTTCTCTTCACTCCAAGAGATCTCTTTCCAACACACGTATATGAGAGCTCACCCTCTCCAACCAACACGCTTCACTCCCACGTTAAAACTAAAAACTCACTCTCCGGTCCACACCAGAGAACCCTTTGTAAACGGGGCTGGTCCCCTGTTCGTAGGGGTTGCTTGACAGCTCGCAATCCCCTATGATGGATCTTTCATCTTAGATAATGAGTGAAATCTATCTTATCTATGCACTTACAATCACAATAGAAACATCTCTTCCCCTACACGAAACATTCTTTCAACACAGATCAGGTCGCTCCCCTATTCGGATTAAGATTTCAGTTAGGAAAAGCTTTACAGTACACAGTAGATACACACACAATAAGATAATCCCATAACAATAGTTTTTTAAGTCTGCAGCTGCCAGGGAAACCTGACAAAGTGCTTAGGTTGAAGCCTAAAGTCTCTGAAGTTGGACCGAAAATCTTGCGATCTGCAAAAGGCTTAGAAGTCTACGAAAAGAATGAAGTTTGGCGAGTTGAACACAAAGCTGATTTTAACCAAACATAGCCCGATCTCACCAGCTGGTTTATTTTTTTTTACAAAATTGAATTTTTATGTTTCATTGTATGACAGCTATACTGAAGTTAAAAATGCGTAGTACAGATACAACACAATTTTCTTTCGCGTTTAAACTGTCCTCTGGAGGAAAATAGGGTAAATGAATATTTATTTATTTATTTTATAATAAACTTCATAATAAACTTCCGACAGGCTGAAATTGGTGTTTTGTTAGAAATTTTCACATGGTATGTTATTTTTATTCTTGAAGCACCAGCGTTGGGAAATTACATAACTAACACTTTAAAATCACTTTTTTATGTTTTCTTATATGACATCATATCCCAAGTTAAAGTATGTTATATACATTCAACAAATCTTTCTTTTGCGTTTAAAGCCCCCCTTGAGAGGAAATAAGATAACCAAATATTAAAAAAAATGATTTATGTTTTCCTTTTTTAAATAAGTTTTCAGAAAAAGTTCCTGCCTCGGTAAAGTTTACATTTTGATAAATTTTCACAATCGTTTTTTTACTCTACGTAGCGCTCCTGATGGGAAATTGCTTAACTAAAACTCAATGGATTTTTTTACGTTTTCCAATACGGGAACTATACCCCAGGTTAAAATTATGGAATAATTTTTTCTTGCGTTTATATCGCCACCTGTGAAGAAATAGGGTATCCAAACTCAAGTAAAACTGTTTTTTAAATGTTTTACTGCATGGCAGCTATATTTTTATCAAGTATAATCTCTAAAAATTCAACCCAATTTACTTATGTATTCATAGCGTCCTTGTTGGGAAACTGAATAACTAAATTTAAGTAAAATTGATTTTTCATGTTTTTATTATTGATTTTTTTATCCTCAGATTGGAAGTTTTTGTCCAAACTACAACAACCTGCATTACTGCACTGGTGAAACATTTTGAATTAACCATTGCTAAATTTACATCACATATTGTGATGCCATACAGCATAAACAAAAGCTTGATGATGGTACGCTCCATTAATTTTGAAATGAGTTTGTCTGAATGCAGTAGTTATTAAAAAACGTGGCATATTAAACAAAAACATAATTTGCCAAACAAATTAAAAAAACAAACAGTTTATTTCCCAGAATGTTTAGGCCCGAAAAGGGGCAGATATTAAGATATTTCATTCAGTTGGTTTTAGATTAGTTGTTAAATTTTTGGTAATAAATAAGATTAAACTAATTGAGCTTTAAAAAATTAAAAGAAAATCAATCAATATAATATTTAATCCACCCGTGAAACTTAGATCTGTTCGAATGAAATTGAAATAAATCTTTGACTTTTTCATTTAATTTCTAAGTCTCACAAGCTGCAAACTATTGTATTACAGATTAAACTTTAACATGTTTATTGTTAGTGTATGTAAAATGACAAGGTTACATGCAAAACACAAGCCTTTAAAACAGTCTAAGATTTATTTCAATTTCATTCGAACAGATCTAAGTTTTACGGGTGGATTAAATATTATATTGATTGATTTTCTTTTACTTTTTTAAAGCTCAATTAGTTTAATCTTATTTATCACCAAAAATTTAACATCTAATCTAAAACCAACTAAATGAAATATCTTAATATCTGCCCCTTCTCGGGCCTAAACATTCTGGGAAATAAACTGTTTGTTTTTTAATTTGTTTGGCAAATGATGTTTTTGTTTAATTATTAAAGAGGATTGTTTTAAAAGTAATATCTCATTTTTAAAAAACTTCGTACGTGAAAATAACTGTTCATCCGGTGCACATAATTAATTTTATGGAAATTTACATTCGGTCTTATCAAAAGAGAAGTTTGGTATCAAATAAAAATATACTTCCTTAAAAGGATGTAAATATTTTTCTCTCCCAACAAGCAAATCTGATGGACACATTAACGAAGTGCGTTTTATGAAAAAATGAATGAAATTTGCAGAAATTACTATTTCTATGCAGAAGAATCTAACAACGTTTTATATTTCCTATAAAAGGTTTATATCGTAACTTATAATTGATTCCTTAATTAAAACAATATTTCGAATATCAGCTTAAACTAAAAATTTTACATCGGTATCTGAAAGATCCTGTGCTTTTATAGGAAAAGTTAAAACACTCTTCGATTGCTTTCTATCGGAATAACAATACATGACAATTATATCTACTTACGAATGAAAGTGACTTCGTAAATGTGCAGAGCAGAGCTTTAGCATCAGCAGAGTTCACAATTAAAAATATAATCACTAACATTGTCTTCATATGAAGAGCGAGTATGACTTGCACACAATAGAAGACTAAAAATTTTCAAACCTAAGCTAACGCTGATTGACAAAAAAATAAATAAACGGTCGAATAAAAAAAATATCCAAATGTCACAAACGAAAATCTGGCAACAAATATTATTGGAGCCTCTTCGCATTTCCGCCATATCACCCAGTCGTCAGTCGCGTTGCAAATATCGTAAATTTTCTTTTAAAGTAACATTCTAATACTAGAAAAGAAAAGTAAGATTCCTGTTTCCCCTTCTATTCATTCTGATCAAAATAACATTAAAATTGCGTGAAATATAATAAGTATTTTTTTAGGGGAAAAAGTTATTTTTATTTTTTCTATATGAGAATAAATAAAATTGTCAGTTTCAGAAAGAATGAGCCCGAGCACGCCCGGGCCCGAAGGCTGGTATACAAATTGAGCCCGTCTCATCTCTACTGTGTATCCACAACTTTTGATCACGCGCAAAGCTTTCTGACAAGTCTAGCCGATCGTCATTCGATAAGGTGACTTTGCAGCAAAGCCCATACACGTCTTGTGTATCCATCTTTGCTTTGCAGAAGCATGGCTTCCTGCGATCTCTATACGGCTGTCCAAACGGCGCTAAAAACGCGAATAGGAAGAACTTAAGTTTTCTTCCGCTGCGACAATTTGGCGCTGACGTCATGCACGAAGTGAATGAAGTTAAAGGGCTAGTTCATTAGATAAACATTATAATGTGAGGTTGCATTTAGCTCTTAAAAAATAATTTTGTACTTACAAAAACTGAAAAACAACCACAGAATTATTTATATTACATGTTTTTGTAACATTCCTTGCAATATTTTCTTAACGTAAAAATAAAATTTGAACACAGATATTTTTACAAGCTGAGTATGCACTTGAAAAAAAAAAAAAAACTATTAATGTTTCTATAATATACAAATATGCGTTTTGATCGTTTTCTAAATGAGCTTAAAAAATCAATATTTTGAATTTATACTTAATTTGATTTGTTTGTGATTCAACAAAGAATTTATATACAAGTATCATTTAAAAAGCGGTAAATAGAAATGCTGAAACAGAAGATTTTTTAGTTAAAAATGACAGATAATAGGTTATCAATCGCATTGCATTTTAAAATGCATCATCTTAAACAATAAAATAAGTTTTTTTTTTCTATAAGAATCCTTTCAATAATTAACAATTTAGCAAGTGTTTAATTATAGATTTTGAAATTTTAGTATGAAACTACTTCAATATCCCATCACTAATTTTTTTCAGCTCAGAATCCCACCAAAATATTTTGGAACCTCAACTAGATTTATTTTTTACTTTTTTAAAATAAATGTATGGGTTACAATTGATAGGTGTAAGCAAGCTGTTACACATAAGTTAATTTATACTTATCCTTTTAGTTATCACCTATACAGTTATAAACTGAAAATTCATCCACAAAAAAAAAAAAAAAAAAAAAAAATACTTCAAAACTCTCATTTTCTTTCTGTTGCAATTGTGATTTTGTAGTAATGATAAATAAATTAAGCTTTCATGCAAATTCTTCCTCTCCCCCCCCCCCCCCCCCCCCCCCAAAAAAAAAAAAAAAAAAAAATCTGTTTTTTTTCTCTTTTTGCATTATCTTTCAAAGAGATTGGATTTTATTTTAGGTAATTGGTAACACAAATGACATATAAAAACAAAATACAAGATTGCAGAGAATGTCAGGAAAAATTTATGTTTTTTCTATAATTTTATTGTTTTGAATATTTATAAAGTAGTTTTTAGTAAAAATAGGCTGGATATAAAACCTTTTTTTAATCATCCTGTATTTACTAAACTCTATGAGTTCTGCAAATAAAAAAAATAAATTAATTTGAAATAGAAATAATTAGTAATAATTTTACTGATTGAGCAAATTTTGAATCAGAGCTTTGCTCAAAGTTCCAATATATCATGTTTTGTTAGTGTAAAGAAAAGCAATAGCAAGGAAATTAATTTGGAATTCATATGTTCTAAGGCTTCATAAAAGGAGACCTTATTCTGTCTTCACATAACAAAAAATCCTGACGGCTCGGCCTACAGGCACAGGTAGATTTCGAAGACGCAGATCGTGGGGCACCTGTTTGTTGGGAATTGCGGAAGAAATGACCTTTTTGCCATGATACGGCATTTGGAAACGCTCACTTCGAAACCTAACTTGTTTGCAGGCAGAGCCGGCAGGAATTTTTTTGGTTTTTAATTTTTTTTAATTTTTTTTTTTTTTTTTTTTTTTTTGCTATAAGGGTTGGTCCTATAAAAAAAACTTGTCAATAAAAAAGTTTTAGATAATATTAAGAGGATTTATAATAAATTTAAGCGGATTTGATATCTTCTGAATTGACGAAGTTATGAATTTTTTTCTTCTAACCCCCCCTCCCCCCCCCTTGAGGCCATTTTTAATGATATCAAAAATCTGTCCTACGTAAATTTTCGGCTCTTTTCCTAGAAGTAATAATAACTTTAAACGGATTCGATACGTATCATAATTAAGAAATTATGTTTTTTTTCCTTTACAAAATGCCCCCCCCCTTTTTTTCCCCTCCCCTTGGTTCGATTTTGCCCATTAACGGACTTGACCGAGTTTTTATGCCCCTTGAAAATGAATGCATGTGTGTTCGAAAGATTTCGGGATTAAAGTATGTTGTTACATCTTCTACATATGTTTTATTTTAATGCACTTTGTAAGGAATTTAAATAAATATTTTATCTATTAAAACAAATTCTATTATTATAAATGATGTATCTGCACTTGAAATAAGAATTATGTATTGCCAAAAGCTATTTCATGTTACTGTATTCAATTTACAATTCATTTTCCAATTATTAATTCTTACTTATTAACTTAAGTAAGTGATCTGAATCGTATGAAGTTCTTTTTATTTTCACTTTCTTCAAAAACAAAATAGTTAGATATAAGAATTATATGGAGAACTTTAAAATGATGACTGTTACACTGAAATTATACTAATTAAAAGATTCAAATGTACACATCAATTGAATTTTCTTTTTCAACATATGAATATGGCACCACTTTCTCTCAACATATAGAGAGACTATATTTGAATTAAACTAATTTCATAAACTTGAAATCAATAAGAATAGAATGGATAAAAAGACTTGGCTATCAAACAATGCCATCCCCATTATATTTTTAATAGAAAATACTATTACACAGTAATGTTTTGAACGAAAACTCTTAACTTCTCGAATTAAAAATTGTAAAAAATTATATACCTCATTATTTTTAATTCAATAATTACACACACCCTCATATAACACCCCAATAACATATCTAATCAATATATTTTTAAAGCATATATATTATGCAAAAGCAGTTCAAAATATATAGAATCCATCACTTTTTATTATCCCTCAAAACAATGTTTTTTTTTTTTTTTCTGGATAAACAGACATGGCAATTATAAAAAACTTTATGCAAAAAAGTATTTCTATTATTATTATTTCTTAATATTAATTCTTATTTCAATTAATTCTTCTTACCAATCAACTTAAGTGATCTGAATCGTATTAAGATGTTTAATTTTTACATTCTACAGAAAGAAAATAAATACATATATAAGATTTTTTTTTTTTTTTTTTTTTTTTTTTTTTTTTTTGAAAAAGGGAATTTTAAACTCACGAATTTTACACTGGAAAGATACTAAATTAAAAGATTAAATTAAATTTATGTTACTTAGAAGAAAATTAATATTCTACAGAATACTGAGTTAATTCAGAAATGTGTATGGCGAAAAATAAATTAGTATATAGTTATATATTTTTGGACAGTGTGCAAATTAAAGGGCTTTAGCATATGTTTACAATGGAAAATGTACTGTCAACGCGTGCATGAGAGCAGCGCTCGTAGTGGAGGAAAGATTAACTACCGCTTTTCGCGCTTTCCTATTGTTTGGCGTTTCGTTTGGACAGCCGTATAGAGATCGCAGGCAGCCATGGCAGAAGTAACCTATTGGGGAAGGGAATCTATTCTGGTGTTATCGGAACGCTGAAACCGGTCGGAAAAAGCCTTCTTTGCGACAATTTGCTATTCTGGTGTAGTAGAGTCGAAATTTTGCCTATCGGAGCGGGTTGCTTTTCGTCGGCGTTTTTCCGAGTGCTTCAAGCTGTCGAGATCGCAGCGGCAAGGCTCGGAAAGATTTTTTGTTTTACTTTGGGAGGTGGGGTGGGGGGTGGGGGTTGGAGCGCTTGTTTAACATTAAAAAATAGAAAGAGGGCAGAGTCTTTTAATTACCAGGGTTCGTAAATATCGTGATATTTTCGAAAACATCTGACATTTTGGTATATATCCGATATTTTCAAAATAGTCAACTTATTGATGTTTAGAAATTTTTCCATACTTAATATAATTAGAAATTAAAATATATAACACTTAGCATGAAAACTTAATATAAGGGTCAACTAATTTAAAAGACACAATTTGCTTTTTACATTTAAAAAAAAAATGTAGGATTTAATATCAAGAAAATGTTGTTTAATACAACAAAATTTGAAATACAAAATAGTTTTTGTAATTGAAAAATTGGAACGTAAATGTAAGCTTGTCTGCTTTTTCATTCCATAACCTGTTGTATAGCTTAAACTAAACTAAGTAAGGCCTGAAAAGATTCTTTCTTATGAAGATTTAAATAACTTATCTAAATTTGACAGTATCTTTCAATGGGTGTTCTACATTTACAAATTCAGCTTCAAACGTAAAGGTTTTTTTTTTCTATTTATTTATTTATTTATTTATTTATTTGGGGGGGGGGGGGACGCTAAAGTCACTGCCACAGGAAAAGTTCTTTGTCTACAAAACGGTACAGTTAATAACAGCTGAAAAGATCATTTACGCATATTTTGAATAGCGTATTTACACTGAAAGTATAAAAAAAAAATCCGAGTATATATTATATTTGATATTAAATGTCAAATATCGAAATTATCAAACATCATGATATTTTGAAAATATCGCATATATATCAATATCAACGAACCGTATTAATTACAAAATGTTACTTTGTTACATAAAGCTTTTTTACAAGTCCTTTGAAAGTTTTTTAACTCAGAAATCTGTGTATTCTTTTTTTCTTATCGGTAAAAAAAGGTGCAACTAATTTACTTACAGATTTTATTAATAAATCTATATTAAAACAGACAGATAAAAAACCCTTTCAATTTACATAAAAAAGAATTAGTTCAAACACGGAATTAAAAAAACAAAACAAAAAAAAAAACAATGCGTATATTTTAGACTTGTAAACAAATCAAAAGTTTCGGCGGAAAGACACAGCAGCTGACACTTTTTTTCTGTTTAATATTAAAGCTGTTCTCAAATTAAAACTGTCTATTTTCTGACGCATTCCTGAGTTCATTTTTACAGAAAATTGGTAGGTTTTCTTATTAAGAAACTGTGAAATCGAATAGCATTTCCCATTTTTCGATAAAGGCAAAGGATCTTTCAGAAAATGCAGACAAAATAGGCATTTTGAACCGAAATTGCGAAAGCGACACCCGAAAAAAGGTCGTCATAAGACAACAATCGCTTATAACTCAAAATATAATGCATCTATCTATCTATCTATCTATATATATATAATAAAAATAAATAAAAGACGCTTTTCGATTCCAAATCACTTCAATTTTCATATCTACCAATTTCATGCTTTTACGTTTAAAAATAAGTCTGAATGTGCAGGGCTCGATCAAGCAAAAGAGAGGACGAAAGACAGATCCTCTTGATATGCTGTCACAAAAATTAAACATATTCTATGCCTTAGAATACTAATATAAATATGTAACTACATATTTAGAAAAATATATAATTTGTGTTTAATCTTTTACGACTGTAATTGTACAAAATATGAGTTATAATCAGCTCAAGGTCGAAATAGATTTACAATATTAGCCTTAAAATATTGCCCACTAAGTTTGGGACCGCTAAAATCAATGGGGCTCAGAGCCACGGCCTGGTTGGCCCTTTTTTTAATCAGGCCCTGTGTTTGTGTCAGAAAATATCGCGTTGTTGAACGGAGAAAATATTTTTTTAGATCCACTTTACAATATATATATATATATATATATATATATATATAGTTTAATGATTTAATTGATTCAAATTATCTTTTTCACTAAGAACCGCGATTTTCAATTTAATTTTTGATTAATATATTTAGTTATTTTTGAAATAAGTAATAAAGCGAATTGATGATCTGTTTAAGTATTTAAAATATCACTAAATAAAAAAAAACATTTGAATGGAATGACTTTCTTTAGAATCTTTCAATTGTCACAAAAATAATTAAATCTTGATGAATTTAAAAATGACTAACAAGGGAGGTGGGAGACATAAGTATAAATCTAAATTAATATACTTATTTTATTTTATTTTTTAAGTATATTGTGGGTTTCTGAGATTAAGAACAACTAATTACCCGAGTCCTTAAGCAAAGCTAGATTTTTTTCTGCAAAGATACAACTAAATTATATTTAAATATTCGGCCTAATTTACATTTTTTTTCAGTACTGGTGTCACAGATATAATAAATTTAAACTAAACAAAATTATTGAAACTGGAAATATAAGTTAACAATTTTAATATCATTCACATAATTAATTCTGGTTTAGTTTATAATAATTGGTCTAAAGATACAAATAAATAAAAAAAGTTATGAACTATTTCATATTTATTTTTAAAAAAATCGATTATATTCTTAAATATTCATGTAGAGCTTGGTAGAACCTACAAAAGTCCTCCTCCCCCCTATTTAAAAAATATTTCGCAGTGTATATATATAAATATATATTAAAAAAAAAAAAAAAAAAAAAAATTGACAATTTCACTGGAAATTTGCTAATCTTTTTCTGAAATCAAAATAGAGCAAAGTTAATTTCCAAAAATTTTGGTTCAATAATAATAATAGTGTTTTATGCCCAATTAAAAATGCAAATATATGAAACAATCGCATTCCCTCCTTCAACCCTTTTGTAAATAACCCAAACATTCTTTCGCACTGGACAATAGCCCAAAGGAAAACAGCTGACATCCCCTCTCCCAAATAAACAAAAATACGTGCGTACTTGCATCTGATTGGCTACAAACATGTCCGACTGCAAGCAGGGGATTTTCTATCTTTCATCCTCTACAGTAGGATAACGAGGTGAGACCATTGACTAGAAATATAAATGGACAGCGGACTCCTTTCTTTTCTTCCGACAGACTTGAAGAATATATCTTTCTCCTTTCATCGCCAAAAATAGGCGAAAGGGTGCCGCTTTCTGGATGTAATCCCTTTCTCAAACTTGACAAACTCAAACGCAAGTGAAAAATCTCTGTTTCTTCTCGGGAGCTATGGAATTTCCGTGACAGTTTGGCGCGAAAAAAAACCTGTTTGGCAGAATATTCTTCCTCCACACCTGCTGGAGGAAAGGACATGTTTTCTTCAAGAAAGGGTTGCTAGTCCGCTGTCCATTTATATTTCTAGTCAATGGGTGAGACCAGAATAGCTCTTGTCCATAGCTGTCGTTATGAAATGGTGATTCCGGTTCCGACATGTAGTTATAATCCCATAACACCAGAATAGATTCCTGAATCGTTATACGCTTAATGAATATGGAGATATCCATCTAACTTATGGTGCGGTAGGGGAAAGCGGTCGAAGAACTGCGAAAATTTATGCAGAGCGCTACTCCAACCGACGAAAACCTAAATAATACCCCTGTACGTGGAACTGTCCGTGTCGATCGCTTGATTCCTCTATCATGAATGACAGGTACTGGTAACCGATCCAATTGCAAATATTTGATTCTGCGTCCATACTTTCCTATGTGAGATAGTCTTCTTTTTCTATTTTCTACTTTCCCACGAAATTTGAACGACCAATCCTGATACACCCTGTAGATCATAAGTATCACAATTTCAAAAGAATCACAACTATCAGGCACTATGATAGTGTAAATTACAGACGAAATTTAATAAATCATAAGTAAAACGTTAAAAATTATATATCATGCTAAAATCCCGCCTATTTTAAAAAGGTAAAAATTGTTTCACTGGGTTTTTTGCCAATGAAACGTGTTAAAGAAGTTGAATAATGATTTACAATAATCCGTGTACATATTTTGAAGTGTAGGACAATCAGTTATTAAAAAAAAATTGGTGAGTTCCATAAAATAGTAATGTGAGCACATAGGAACTGATTCTCCAAGTAAAGTCTTCAAAAGAAGAAGCCTTATTAGATGCTGTGTCTGCTTTTCTCGTTATCGTTACGAGTAATTACATATAGCAGGGAACCCAACAAAACATGACGTTAAAACCATGAATAATAATTTTCTTTAAAAACTGCAAGATTGATAAAATGTATGAATTAATGCATGAGCAGGACTTCAGAGCATCAAGGGCATTTTTGGAATCTGTGCAGATAAAAAGTGATGAAAGAAGATGAGGATGAAATATATGTATGTAATGGCTTTTTCTATGGCGGCAAATTCGGCAGTGAAGACATAAATAAAAGACTGCAAACGAAAGTCAACAGAATAACCATTCATATGAAAATGACAAACGACGCAACTCAATGATTTTGAATCATTGCTATATATACCAATGAAACGTCTGTTTTTGCCAATGAGACGGTTGTGTCAATTTCTGTAGCAGGTAGAATGAGAGCAGCAAAATATTGTTGAAAAATAGCCGGATATGCATTGTTTTTGTTAAAGTTACCAAACGGGTTGAGTCACAAAACATTCGATTTATCCCATGGGGGTAGGGAATGTTGTGGACAAGATTTCCTTTTAATGTTTTTCCGAACTGATTGAGACATAGATCATATTTGTCACTCTGATGCCGAAAAGTGGAATGTAAGATGGACGATGTTGATATAGTGTATCATTGGTCGTACGTATATGGTATAGCTGATAATGACGCGGGTAATCGGTATGTGAAAGTTGCGAAAATGTAACTCATTAGAGAGTTTCTCACATTCTAATACATACAATGAAGTTCGGCACCAGAACGGAATCAAAATGCACTATTGTGCACTGCGTCAAGGTTTTTTAAAATGCTATTTCGTGCTGATCCATAAACAGGGTTATATTATATGTATAGTTTAGTCTTGAGATAATAACTTACGATACATCTTTAATAGAGAAAATCGGTTTGCTCCTCAGGCAGGGTTAGATAGAATCTTTAACAAATTGAATGATTTTTCACATTTCGTTCTTAAGTATAAAATGTCGGGCTTATAAGTCAGTTTCTTGTCAAAGTTAACATCCAACAAATGAGCAGTATCAATTACAGAGATCTAAAAAGAGCCAACAGAAATATCAGGTTCAGGATGAAGTTATCTTCATCTACAAAAATTCACATATGATTTGTCTGGAGAAAATTTAAAACTTTTTTTTTTTTAGTCTATTTGATAATAACTTTTATAGCATTTCATAGCTGGCGTTCAGTGAAACGCATGTTTTAGCTCTGACATGAACTTTTTAAAAGTCAACAAAACAAAGCCTTCCTTGAACCATTGTGGGCAGTTGTTTTAAAATATCATTTATTTTCACTGCAATTAACACTCGGGACGCTACTCTGCAGCACTCCCTCTTCCTGAATGTAAACTCTAGACAATATGTTGTTAATTCAGACTTGGAATAGCCGGAGAGTCAGGATTTTTTTTTTTTTTTTTTTTTTTTTTTTTTTTTTATCAAACTTATCGAAGAATTGCGTCTGAGCCAATGCAACCGTTGGACTAAAGATATCACTTGTTAATTGACCAAAGGCTGTGTCTACCAGCAAAACTGCAGTAATAATAATACAATATACTAATAATTCATCTTATATTTTAATTAAAAGTATCAACTAATTTGTTGACCTTCCAGCAAAAATTTTAGAATTAATGTTTCTTCTAGAGTTAATGATTAAAGTTGCTTATAATTTGGTTTCTATAGTTTAAAAATCTTTTAGTATTTATTATTTGTAGATAAACAAATATCTCTAAAAACTATTATGAAAATAAATTTTACTTTTTGATTATTAAGATACAAGAATATGAGTGCTAAAGGTTCATACCTCGTAAAAAAAAAAAATCATTTCTTTAGCTCAATATTAAATTACTTATCAAGCCAGTTATAAATGTGATAGTTGTAATTCCTTTTAACATAAGAGATGTAAATGTTGTTCATTTACTACAGGATTTTTTAATGGTCTCAGTAACTATATTCGTTTCCACATACACAAAACATTCAGCAAGCAAACTTCATTCAAAAAACATTTGTATCGATACAAAAAACATTTTTCCTTATATGAAAATAAAATTTTTGAAACTAAAGTTCGCGCTTTTTTCCCCCTCAAAAATATCATATAATAATAATCCCGCTATAATATACGATTCATATGAAAATGGTACTTATTACTCTTGCAACATTTAGAATAATCATAGTAAGAAGAGGTGTTTTGTCTTACTGACGTTATACATTCTTACGTAAGTTGCATAAGTAATATTGTACAATAAAAGGTTTCTGCAGAAATAGTACAACAAAAATAGTCGCTTTAGTAGCTTAAAGTCTATAAAATAATTGAGTAAATTTAATCTTTTCAGCACACTCTTCACATGATTTTCTAAATTCAAATCATAATTCCATAGCAAGAGAAATATTTAAGTTTCCATAATTAAGAGAAGTGTTATCAAGGTTGTAGATTATTTTCGAGACAATTCCTCGAAATGCCAAATTATGTTTTCCAATGAGCAACAAAATCCAAACAAAACGTTTTTGTCGTCTATTATTTGACTTATATTGGATTATCTAAGGGGCGCGAAGTTTTCCCTAGACGATGGCGCACCGGCCCTCATGTCGATGGGCCAGCGGGCAAGTCCGAGCCTTGAAGAAGACAAAGTAAATAGGAAAAAAGTAAATTATAATTTACATTAATCCAATCTTAAAAATACTTGCCTTTTTTTAAAATAATTTTTACAGTTAACGGTGGTGAAATAATTGTTTCATAAATATCTAACAGGTGGCAGCATTAGGTATTCTTATCGCAGTAATCGGAGGCTTGACTTTATCGATTTTTTTATTTTTTTTTATTTATACACTCTCTCTATGGAGACACGATTGTTTTATCTAGGATTCCCATTTCCTATACTTTTGAACTGCTTGATCGTCATATTTACGAGAAGAAGCGAAAATTTTTCATTTTAGTTGCAGTTCGATTTTCAGAAATATTATGCTGTTTTCAGTAGATACGTGAACGAAAACTGTTATCTAGTTCAATTTTTTTTCTTCTTTAAAATAACTTTAGAAGAAAACAGTTATAAAAATAAATTTTGTGTTAATTTTTTTCCCTTGTATGTAAAATAAGTGAAAAAAGAAATCGTATCTGATAAACTACTTTCTGAAATAAGCTTTTCTGCACTGTTCAAAAGTTTTTCAACGAGAAAATGTCTTCGAACAGAAAAGATCCCGAATGGCTGATATCTCTTCTGGGGAATTCCCCTCTTTTGGGACGCCGTGAATGGGAATATATTGCTGGAGTGAGACGTAGCATTATTCAAGAAGCAAAGTCGAGACCAAGTATTCCTTGCGACCAACATCTGAAGTACAAGCTTTCTGTTATGAAAAATAATTTTGGTAAGGTTGTCAAATATTTAAAAGAAAATCCAACATCAAAAGAGTACTTCTTGCGCACCTATCCACAGTGGCGAATTGTCCGTGACCTGACCGTTTTGCAGCTGAAGGAAATTGCAAAATCTGTGAACAGGGATAGTCAAAATTGTTCAGTGTCGCGAGGAGTTGGAAGCTCTGTATCACTCATTGGAGGTAAATACTATTTTAAAGCTGTTCTCAAATTCTAAGGGGCTACTTTCAGGCATATTTTTTAATTCATTTTTGTTCTGAAAGGCATGAAATGGGCAGGTATTGTTGTTCGAAAACATTGTAATCGGAACACGTTTCCATTTTTTGGTAAAAGCAGAAGATTTTTCAGGAAACACTGTCAAATTCGGCGTTTTGAACCGAATTCCCGATGCTTCAGCTGCAGAATGGAGAAAGAAAATCGTGTTTTCACGTGACACGATGTGCTTATAGCTCGATAAGTAATATATTTATTTAAAAATTGAAAACTCATTTCGATTCCAAATCGCTTCAATAATCAGGCCTACCAATTTTATGCTTTTGCGTTTAAAAATGAGTCAGAAATTGTGTCAGAAAGTTTCGCGTTGTTCAGCAGATCATTTGAAAACCACCTTAAGGGGTTACACCTACACCTACCTGCAAACTTTCAAAAAATTCGTTTTTACTGCATTTTCTGAAAGTATAATTAATAAATAATACTTAGTTACATTTTCTAGACTATCTGATAAAAAATAAGAAAGTTGCGCTGCTTTAATTTACTGTGTTCTATCATACACTGTAAAAAAAAAAACTCGGAAACGTTACTCTATCTGGTGGGGCAGCAATGTCGCCCATCGCATCGGTTCTGTTATGTCTCCGCATATTTCGGTCAAATATTCGTAAAAGTTTCCGCATAATTCGGTCAGATATTCAGAAATGTTTCTGTATATTTTGGAAACATTTACGTGCATTTCGGAAATTTTTCTTAATATTTCAGTCAGATATTCAGTAACGATTCTGCATATATCGGAAATGTTTTTGTATACATCGGAAAGGTTTCTGCATATATCGGAAATGTTTTTGTATACATAGGGAAGGTTTCTGCATACATCGGAAATGTTTTTGGATACATCGGAAATGTTTCTGTGTGTTTTGGAAATGTTTCTGTGTATTTCTGTTTTATAATTTATTTTATTGGAGAGAACAACAATGCTTTAAAAAAATTAATATTATCAGACTCGGTTCCTTTGCATATTAATATTACATTTATTGCATATTAATATTACATTTGCAGTTAATCTTTTGTTGTATACACAAAGTTAAATAACTCGTTCGATAGTTTCTTTATACTTTTGTTCCATGAATCTATAATAAATATTAGATATTTGATTGATGAATAATAATGAAGTACTAGTATTAATGAAGTACAGATAGCACCGTATATACGTCTTTAACATCTTTTCGTTTTGAGATCGGTTCCGTTTCATAACTTTTCTAATGATGAAATGTATCGTTTATATGACAGAAAAAATTCCTAATTTCACTTATACTATACGTTTTTCACTCAGTTTTTATGAATCAGATATTTGTAAATAAATAACGTTGAAAATTTGATTTATATATCTATAAATAATTCTTTTTTTAAATGCAGCCTCATGAGTTCCATCCTCTAAATAGATACACAATGAAAATATTTAATTTCCCTATACTTATAAATAGATAGATTTTAGTAATACCTTTCAACATTTTTTTTTTTTTTAAATCTTGTAAATAGTTATACTATTCGAAAATATTTTATATCTGTGGCAATTATTTTATTTTCACGAATTGTATACTTATCCTAATAATATTATAAATCTGATTGTGTGCAAATATTAGGCTGAAGCCAGCGTCAAAATGGAGCATTTAATGATCCTGTATCTTTGCATATAGGTTGATTATAATCCTCAAATGAACATAGACTGGTTTTTGTTTATTTTATTCAAATATTTTTCTTAATAATTCAAAATTTCGTTATTTTCATAGAGAATAAATGGACATTTTTCCATACAATTTAACCATTTTACTTTATCGTTGCTAGGGCTTTGATTGTTGCCAATAAATAAAAAAACGGAAAAATAAATTTTCCTCAACAATTAATTTTCAATTGAACGATTTTCACGTGAAAACTGAAAATTAAAATAATTCAAAACAAGATTAATTTCCGTGATATTTGAAACAAAAATATGGAGTATTTGTTATTATACATGAAGTATGAATATCGGTTACATTAAAAAGAGCTTTTTCTGTCAAAAACTGCGTTATAATTAGAAGGAAAATTGAACAATAATTATATTATTAAAAATAGATTTCGCTTGGACCATGGAACTATGAAAAGGATCCTCCTCGGCTTGGACAAATATGACGTCATAAATAAAACATGTATTTTAAAATATTCGTAATAATACAAGGAGCATGAATATCAATGTATAATGAAAGTAGATAGATAATGGACGTAATATTTAAGATGAAAAGCTTAAATATTTTTTATCGATACTGATTAATAATTAGCTTGAATACCAGTTACATACAAATGTGAGTTTTCTGTTAAAATTTACGTCCTGGTTGCCAGAAAAAGAAAATTAACAAGAATTATGCCATTAAAAAGAGATTTCTCTGAGGAAAAAGTGACGTCATATTTGAAATAAAACGGGAATTTTCAAATGTGTTTTACAAGGAGCGTGAATCAGTTCCTTACATTTAATAATACAAGGATTAGTAAGTATCAAAGCCTAGAAAGTAGACGAGTTTCACGCCATATTTAAAACGAAAAATTTAAATATTTTTTTTTATCTATACCTATTATTAAGCATGAATATGAGTTACATACAGATGAGAGTTTTTTGTCAAAAACCACATCATGATTATTAGGAAAATAAAAATAAATACGAATCTATTATATTAAAATCTGACCCGCCTGTTTGTATTTCGCAACTACTCCTTTCAGATTGTCGAATGCAACGCAATTTACTTAACACCGGTTATCATTGATCCGAGGATGTCATAAACTCTCAGAATTTAAAAAAATTATTTAAATTCCAAGATATTATTATTGTTATTATTATTATTATTATTTTGTAAATTTTAACGAAGTTTCTCTAAAAATGGCAACTAAATTATTTTAATTTTGTGGATAAAAAAGAAGAAATAAAACGGATTAATATATTTTTTCTCATTAAAACTGAAAAAAAGAATTTATTTTCAATTTGAATAGATGGTGAAAGAAAAAAAAATCCTGATTACAGTAAAATTTATGAAAAGTAAAAACGTATTTTCACACATTCAAACTTCATGAATCAATTTATTCTGGAAAACAAAAATCGTCTGTCAATATATTTCCATTTAGAAATAAAGATTTTTTTTTTTCAGTTATAGATTAAATCAAGGAGGCAAATTTAAGCTCCTTGCATTTAGGTCTACAATTATTACTCCCTATTCACAAGAATTGAATTTAATGAAAAATAATATACTATTTCCATTATATATCTTTGAAGGATGGCTATTAAAACGTTTCACAAAGGCGTTAAAAGTAAAATGGTTTACCAGGTAAACTTGACATATGTTTTTACACAATTCGCCGATTTCCACGATTTTATTTGGCCCGCCTTTTTTCATTGGTTGCAGTTTCCTTTTCGTGATTATTTGTCACAAAATTTCACTTTTTAAAAACTTAGTTATGTCAAGGCCTCTATAACATAGAAATACTGTATTGTCTCCTATGGAATGTGATAAAGAGTTAGTTAATTATTTACGTTTCTAACTATCGGGAATGAAATATTTTGCTTAATTAATGTATTTATTCTTTTTTTAATGATACGTGAACGAAGTCACGGGTAACAGCTAGTAAATAGATATATTGATAAAAATGTTTTGTCTATTTGTAAATATTTTTAATATAATGTTTTACAACTATCATGCTTCTTCTAAATATATTCATTTAAAGGTATTATTTTATTCGTATAACTTGAGAAGTGCTGACCTGAGAAAATAAATATATTTTTATAAGTATACAGTTCATAAAATAAAATAATTATTTACAGATACGAAATCTTTTGACATAATATCTCTATTTACAAGATTAAAAAATATATTTATTTAAAGCTATTAAAAATAATACATCTATTTTGGGAAATAAAGCATTTTCATAATGCATATGTATCTGTTTACAGCATGGAATTCACGAGACCGGATTAAAAAAAATTATTTATAGATTTACTAGGGGGCCTACCCCCTGCGAGCTACGCTCGCCAACCCCCGCTCAGACTTCGAGGCCTCTAAAAACATGACAGCGTGCTTTATTTTAAAAATATTGGTAAATCTGTAATTGGGTTGCCATGCTTTTAACATTTTAATGGGACATTTTTCGATTATCATGGCCTCATACACAGCTGTTGCGACAACTGACGACTGTTTTCGGGATTGATAAGTAAAATCAATTACTACTTTAAAACCAGCTTGTATAAAATGGTTAGGTTTAAATTGTGACTACCTCTCGGACTTTTATAACAACAATCTCTATTCTATTCTTCCTTTGCGTTTAAGGATGAGAAAAATTCCATCTGCTTGTGAATAACATTAAGAACCACGGTATTGAAAAGTACTATGTTATAAACATTTTCAGTAACAGGTTTTAATTTTCTCTCTATTTTAGTGCACCATCATGCATATTTTCATGTTATTTTAAATATGTAAATTATTTTTTTAATTAATATGTATATACGAATTTTCTAATAATTATTTATCATACAAAATGAATTAAATATTTTGTGCATGCATGCCTGCATTTATTCGGCATCAATTGATGAAATATTTAAACAAATTTGCTATCCGCGGTAATTTTACACCATGTTCTGTCACTTGAATATTGTCCATAAGAAAATCGGGTACTTTTCCATTATAGGATCCTTTGCTTTTAGGTTTGGGAGTTTATTCGAGCTTCAAAAAGGGATAGATTCGTTAATATACATAGATTTGTTGCCAAAAGTTATGAAAATAAACCCAATGAACTTTTGGTGCTTTTCTATTATAGGGGTCTTGACGCTTTTTTAAAAACCTTCTTGGCAGAAAAAACCAAGCAGGATAGAAAACCAAGCAGGATATTTTATTCTTCCGTTCAGTTGGGCAATTATTATTTTATATATTAGTTTCAAATATCCGAACTAATGATTTTATAAATTCGTTTAGTTAAATTTTACAAAAAAATAACAAAATGATATCAATAAATAATAATTACTATTAATTCCTTTTCCACCTTTCTTTTGCGTTTACCTAAATGACGTCATTTGGACGAATTTATTCAAAATATTTTCAGTTTATAAATTAAATGCTGACAGACGATTGAATCCTGACGATAGAAATGTCATTTTTTTTTTCAAATTTTCCTGAAAAACATAATTTAATCATAATCTTATCTTCATTATCGATTGAAATAAAAGATAAATTCAATTTCAATTTGAAAATGACGAATAAAAAGAAATAAATAATCCCTATCGGGATCCTTTTCAATTTTTTTCCCTTTTTTGTCACAAAAAAACTGAGTAATTAGTTGCCATCATTACAGAAATGTCATTAAAATTAGAAAAAAATTAATATCTCGAAAACTAATTCCAATTTCAAAATTCTATTACCAGTTTTGACATCCGCGGATTTTTATGAACAATTGGTATTAATTTCACCATCAAGCGTTTAATATTTTATTAAAAATAGCCTTGAAACATAATCAGTCGTTTAATCAGTCGTTTCATAAAATCGTTTCATAAATTCGTTTCATAAAATCGTTTCACAAATTCGTTTCATTAGGATTTTATATATATAGGGTAGATAAATCAAATTTTCAATTATATTTATTTATAAATATCTGATTAATAAAAAATGAAGGAAAAACGTATAGTATAAGTGAAATTAGGAATTTGTTCTGTCATATAAACGATACATTTCATCATTAGAAAAGTTATGAAACGGAACCGATCTCAAAACGAAAAGATGTTAAAGACGTAATATACGGTGCTATCTGTACTTCATTAATATTAGTACTATATTATTATTCATCAATCAAATATCTAATATTTATTATAGATTCATGGAACAAGCGTATAAAGAAACTATCGAACGAGTTATTTAATTTTGTGTATACAACAAAAGATTAACGGCAAATGTAATATTAATATGCAATAAAATAGAATCTGATAATATTAATTAAAAAAAAAAAAAAAGCATATTGTTCTCTCAAATAAAAGAAATTATAAAACAGAATACTTACAGCTCATATAAATACGTTGCATCTGCATCTGTTTTAAGCTGTCTTTCCTCTCAAGAACAATAGAAATAACGTGATAATGACATGTGCAATAGGTCGGAGTAGATGAGCATGCGCAAATATTACTTCATTTCGAATTCCATTTTTAAACTTTACACGGAATGAGTGAAACACTTTCGAATTTTTCAGCAACCAACATTTTACACTACCTATTCGAAAACATTTCCGCTATGGAATGTAACGTTTCTGACTTCTTCAGAGTAATTCACCGCTTTGAATATTTTTCCGAAAATATGTGTAACGATTCCGAAATAACAAGTAATTGAGGAGAACACAAAGTTTACTATAAATTTCCGGAAACCTTTCCGCCTTGTGCCGAAACGCTTCCGAGTTTTTTTACAGTGTAAGAATCTTTAAACATTATCTCAAAACTGTTTTTTTTTTTTTTAATCGGCGATCACGATAACTCGAACAAATCTCAAACTATCTTCTTCAAATTTTAACCAATTTTTAACAACAATATTATTTCGAGAGTATGGCGATCTCATGATTTATTTTTTTTTATATAAACAAAGTTCCAAAATTGCTTGTGAAAATCGTTACCGTAACTTTGAACTGCCGCCATTTTGCTCAAAATCAATTTTTCCAAAAATCAAACGATTTCTCTCTAGTTTTAAGTGTTCGAAGTTTAGACGTTATGCTTTTTATAATTTCAGATAACATTTAACAGAGTTACGGTGATCACCGTAGACGGCTACCGGAACAATACCATCTCCGGGAAGCGAGTCAGCTAGGGACAACTAACTTTATTTCGTCATTATAAAAATAAATTTATTTTGTTTAAAGTGTAATAAACAAAATACAAAGAGAGTTTTTCATCTATCTTGTTTAATTTTCCTGAAAAAAAATTCCCCAAAAATACACGTTTTTTTTTTACTATCATGTAGGTATAAGTGCTCAAATATATTTTTAATTGATTCCCAATGAAGAGGTTTTTATGTTATTTTATTCATTTACTTTTTACTGTACCGTAACTTCGGGTTACTTGGACCAGGGTTGCATTCTCAAATTTTCCAGTACCAGAACGTTTGATTTTGCATTATAACAGACTGCAAGAATATGATAGTCCACAGCCACTAGAGGACTGACTGCATGATAATGTAAGTGAAAAATACACTTTCATTTCGAGGTTCATCGATAAGAAGAATCACATATATTTTCCATATCAAATGTTTCACTTTTTGTTTTTTCATGAATTATATTTTTATAGATATTTTAAGTTTAATCATGTTTTATGTGAAAGGATAATTTTTCATTTTTGCTCAGATACGGCATTCCGGCACCAGTGCACCCCTCACTTAGACCAAAATTAACAAGTGGGTAAGTGTGATCGAAGATCGCACAAATGATTTCGTTTAATATTCCTTTCAAAACACTTTATCCTTTCTTTAATATATCCAAATAAATTTCATTTTCAAAAAAAAAAAGAAAAAAAAATATCTGAACCGGCTTGACAGCGGGCGAAGCCCGCTATTATACTCTGTCATAATAATATCTGTCATGTGGACTAAATGCGATATTAAAAAAAAATCAATTTCAAAATTAAACAGGTTGTATTACCTTCAAAATGTTAAAATATGCCAATAATTCCATAATCGGGTTTTTATCATGATTCAATACTTTCCTCAAACTCATATGACGTTATAATCACTTGCTGATGTCCTATCTACTTGTTTTCTCTATTACTCATATTGATACTCTCTTTCTATTATTTTCAAACATTTGAAAAAGTCTGTTAAACTTCCAATATAACGTCAGATTAATTTTCTTTTTAATTCTTTAATGACGTCATATTAACCTGCTTTCTGTACTTACACATACTCATACTCCTTATATTATTGAGAAATGTTTGAAAATTTCCGTTTTATTATCAACATGACGTCATATTATTAACTTCCAATATGACGTCAGATTTTCTTAATTCTCTAATGACGTGATATTAATCTGCTTTGTGTACATACACATACTCATACTCCTTGTATTATTGAGAAATCTTAGACATTTTCCGTTTTATTACTACTATGACGTCAATCAATTTTATTTCACATTTAACTTTTTTTTCAATTGGTGAAACTTTTTATTTCATTTTCATTTTTCACGTGGAAATCGTTCAATAGAAAATTAATTATTGTAGAAAGAATTTCATTGTGGATTTTTAATTTTTGGCAACTGCTATAACGAAAAATATTCAAATTTAATAGGAAAAGGCTGTTAGATTTTTGGTTTTTTTATCTCTCTTTATTAAAATAATACGATTTTTTCAAAATTTTATGATTTTTAGCGTGAGAATAGGTATTCAGCTGTAAGTACACAAAATTTCAAGTCTGTAAGTTATACAGTTTCTAAGAAGCGGCTCTGTGACGGACAGACAGAGAAGCGAGACGAATAGGGTTTCGTGAGATGAACGAAACCCTAAAAATGTTTCAAATCAGTCCTGGTTATACCGTATTACTAGTTCATGCTGTTATCCCTAGAGTATTTGTGAATCATATCAACATTCTCCACACAGTAGACCCTAGGACTGATTTAAAACATGCTTTTTTTTTAAGAAGGGAGGGAATCCAAGAAGCACCACACGGCCAAAATTACGGTATGTCCACTTATAACTTTTGTATAGATATTCAGATTTTCATAATTCTTTTTTGTGGGAAAGGGCTAGTTTTGGTAGTAGTCCCATATCGATTAAAAGGATGTTGTTAGGATTAAAAAATGGTATGCTTGTCTTTCTGTGTGTTTTCTTGTCTTTTTTACTTTATAGGCTGTAATTTTCGTTAAAATTAGCCAATCGCAATGAAACTTGGATATGGTGTTAAGGTACACAGTAATACTTTATGTTTTTCAAATAGTCGTCGAGTCATATACAGTTATTATTTTATAGGGGCACGTCAAAAGAATTTAGTATATAATTGTTTAATATACATTAAAATGAATGATATTAGCAACAATGTAATTTAAAGTGAATGTGGATAAAAAAATAAACGGTCGCCACAAAAGCGCTCTGTTGTGCCAACCCATTTTCACTGAAATGCGATAACAGGCATGCAATAAGTAGATATCAATGCAATAAGTTTAAAAACAATCCATGAAGTCGATTTTTTTTTTTCGAAAAATTACTTGTTTTAATGCATAATGCGACCTGATCTCTCATCTGGTGTTTTAGAGATTAGCACTTTTCACATTTCAGTTATCCTTCCTATCTTTAATTATGCAATTGCTCAGTATTTTATGTTTACATGTTTATTAATATATATATATATATATATATATAGGGCGCATAGGAAAGTATCTTCATTCTGAAAAAAAAAACTTGCAAATGGAGGGAGCAATAGCTATGCAACTGCGATAACGGCATTGTAAAGTGATTACACCCAAACTGCTAATGCAACCGCGATACCAGCACTCTAACGACAAAATTTGGATATTATTACCCCTGTTTTGAAAATTATGAGAGATAGTGACAAAATGTCAATTATAGAAGCGTAGAACGTCCTCGTTTTAGTATAAAGTGACGTCTTGCATGTAAAAATAATTTTGTTATAGGGCGTGACATGTAATTTTTTTTAAAAATATCCAATCACCAGCTTAAATACGTCTCTAATCGCATGCAGAAGTGTGGCATTATAAGGCAGATGCACATTTTACTAATAAGACTAACACATGTAAGCAACCGTGGTACAGTTTATTTCAATAAGAAAATGAAGTTAAATTTCTGAATGTGTCAGTAATGCATCATGCA
Source organism: Maratus michaelseni (assembly GCA_963931845.1). Lineage (NCBI taxonomy): Eukaryota > Metazoa > Arthropoda > Arachnida > Araneae > Salticidae > Maratus > Maratus michaelseni. The sequence goes on from OZ007591.1 coordinate 163,960,129, forward strand.
TTCTGCACGATGGTGGACACATTGAGTATACTTTTCTATGGTATCTGAAGTGACGATAAAGATCATTGCAGGGTAAATTTTCTTTTAATTTCTGTTGCACTCTAGACTAAACCAGGCATTTCCAATCTGTCTCCTCAGTGAGCAGGGGAATGCACCTGTGTTAGCGGTAAAATGTAAGTTAGTGTTTACTCATACGATTGGAAACATGCAACAATATTATGTCTCTATAGTAGTGGTACACGTCGATACGATACACATATATTTAACAGTGGTAGCCAGAACTACTGTGAAATATATGTGTACCACAATAATCTGCAATGCAAATGTCCCATATGTAAAAATAAATTACAGAAAAAAGAACCCAACATAAGGTAAGTGTACCAGTAATGGGTCACGTACCTATAATGGACACCTGCTTTGACTAAGGTAAAAGAAAATTGATATATCACACCCAGACGCAACTAAAGTGACTGGTGATTGGTCAACAATTCATCCAATCACGTGTCACTTTAGTTGCTCGTAAGTATGCTAAATAAAATTCTTGTTTCATTTGTGAAAGCAGGTGGCCCATTATAAGTCTTATTACATGGCCTAATACTGGTGCATTAAATTATAGAAAATTTGGCATTACATTTTGCTACTCTGTCTATCTAGACTATCGCTATTGCGATATACGTTTGTCATACACTTGTCAGCATAATTTCATTAAAACCATGTGTTCTGAATGTTTTGATCAGTATATAATTTTTAAAATAATTACTTCTTTTGCAATATTCTTCTTTAAAAAAAAATAATATAAGGTAAGTGTACAAGTAATGGGCCACGTACCTGTAATGGGTCATCTGCTTTGACAAATGAAAATCAAGCATGTAACACACTCACAAGCAACTAAATTGATAGGTGATAGTTTGAAACTGTCACTTTAGTTGCTTGTGACTGTGAAACATAAACTTGTTTGATCTTTGTCAAAGCAAATGACCCATTAGAGGTCTTACATGGCCCATTACTAGTACACTTACCTTAATTGATAACATATTTCAGGTATGATGGCTCTTGCTGCTGGGAATGGAGCATTTCGAATTCTAGGAGGTGTTCTGATAGGCCTTGGATCGGCGACTTCTGCTGGAACATCTTCGGTAGAGCTTTGTCTGTTAATGAAAAAGATTAAGGAGGCAGAGAAAATTATAGAAGAAGATAGAGGATACTCGGAAAAATTGTGGAATTGGATCAGCGATGTTAGTTATGTACAGGACGCCCTTGATACTATTAGAAACGTTGTAGATGTGAATCTGATGAAAGTCGCTAATGATTTGCATACTTATTACAAAAAAAGAAGCAGTTCGAATGATATAAAATCAATTGTAGTAAAAACAGAGAATTTTTTTAAAGCTTCTCCTGAGGTAGTTGATGATATTTCAGACGTTGTAGGGATACTGCTAGCATCATCCATGCTGTATGATCGTTACCGTCCTTTGTTTAATTTAGTGCTTGAGGCACACAAGTGTGATAAGGCATTAAGTGCAACGTGTGATGCGATCGTTGCCACTGCTAAAATAGCATCAGCAATTAATGCTAGTAACAATTCAAAGCTTACCACTCTTCAGAAAAGTAAAATCGTTACAGGAATAGCCTTAGATGCTATAAATATTGTTCTTGCATCTGAAGGTATAAATTCAACGAGCAAAGAAGCTAAAGAGATCGTTAAAGCTGCTGAAAAACTGGAAGAAGAAGCGGAAGTTTTTAAGACACTTCATGATGGAATGAACTGATTATAAACTTAAACAAAAACTTTATTAATGTAGCAGAATTATTTAATTTAATTATTTTTTTTAAATGTATTGAACTTCAGAAACTTTTGCAGTTTTAGATGATGACTTAAAATGTAAAATGACTTCATTACAGATTGTTAGCTCTTTAGATAGATTTGCAATTATAATTACCATCAGAAAAAAATTATGAAAATTCTATTATAAATTTAATATACCTATTGTGTAACATGATGTTTTTGAAGGTTTTTTTAAAATGTTTTCTTCGGTTGGAACGACTGTTAGAATTCAGTTAGGAAGACTTTGATACATATTTTATTATTATTATTATTATTTCTTTCACACTATTCCCCTGTGTTTCGAATGAACACTTCAGTCTCTAACTTAAAGATCTATTCGCACTTCCTAGACTTATACCATTCCACATATTTTATCTTCTTGACCCATTTACGCTTCAAAAGTTAACTAGTACGCTGTGACCATCACAAAACGTTCTCCTATATGATGTTAAAATATTAATTTAAACGGTAAATGTATTAATATTTTAACAAAAAGTTACAAACCAAGAATTATGAATACGAAATATAGTGCATTTATCAACATACATATTCTTAATTAATAACACCAAATATAAAATTTTATGCATTTATACGCACAGATATAGTTTTCGTAAAAAAAAAAAAAAAAAAAAAAAAAAAAACAGTATTCATTTTTAAGTAAGAAAATGTAAAATGGAATGAACATAGTTTTTCACAATAAGCAATTCCATCTCATAGGTGCCGATATATATATCTGGGATCCCAGCAAAGCGATTAATTTCCCAACCACTATTTCTAAAAAAATAAGCAAATAATCTTGTAGTATATTTTTATTCCAAATTTTAAAGAAATCTGGAACGAAGGTTATTGTTTGGAAATAATGGTCTAAAAAATTGCCTCGCTGGAAACCCTGTTGTAACTATCATGGAAGTCGTGATAGTTACACCAGGTTGATACAGCAGCGACATCATTTAGGCGATATACACTGATATCCAATCAGCATTAACCCATTTTCGGCCAAAGGTGCGTAAACGTACCATTTCAATAAATATATTTTTATTAACACTGTGACGTATATTTTTCACTAATTTTATCTTACTGCTATTTTTAAGGGTTCTGAAGACATCTATAAAATATTAGTAATTGAATTGAAGTAATCACTTTCTGTTGAGAAATTTTCAAAATACGCTGGTTTTTTACTTGAAACGGTTATTGACAAATTCTACTTTTTGAAAATGTATAATTATTCCAATTGAGATTAATCATATGTTTTTATAATGGAGTAAAGTTGCAAGTTCTGTAAATAAAATAAAAATAAAACAAATGCCATAAGAAAACTTAAATTTATTTATTTAAATTTAATGGTAAATTATTAATGGTAAATTAATAATGGTAACGTCAAATTAAATAAATTATTAATTTTCATGCACGAAACTTTTTTGGTGTGTTAATGAATGTAATTTAAATAAATTTCAATGCAAATAATACCACATTTTATAAAATTTCTATGCTTGGCCTAAAATGGGTTAATTTATGTTCAGGTCCAACTGAATTTGAAGTTATATGGAATTCCGTGCATTAGTTCTTGAATTGGGAAGCCACAAAATTTGTATAACGGACATAGAGACATTTTCAAAAACCAGACAAATCGTATTTAAGATATTCCAAAACGTGTAGAGCCATCAAAAACAGGAAGTCGAAAATTTTCATGAATCCTTCTGATTAATATAGAAGAAAAAGAACCCAGAAAACATAAAGTAAAAAATGTTTAATATGAGTAAAAATATTTTGATGTATGAGCGAATAAAAAAAAAAAAAAAAAAACTCAACAAAGAAATATCATAGTCAGTGAGAGGTGCGATTAAAAAAAAATCTATTTTGATATTATATTTACTTTTATATACTATTATTGTTGCTTTATTATGTTATGATGAAATTAATTTCAGCGATCCCAATATCGGTATGTTATTTTTAATAGAAAATTCCATGAGATATTTCAATAATTTTTTTTTAATGTAAGATTGTTCAATGTAAGATTTTTCGTGTAAAATTTGGAATATACTTCTAAAGAAAGAAGTCCTAATGATTACGGATAATCGTTAATTTTTGGCATCTATGGAGTACCAATGTAATAACTTAACATTTGTATACAGTGAAACCTGTTTGGGGCTGTCCATAAATGATGTCACACTTTTTTTCAATATTTTTGACCCCCTCTCCCCCTTTGTCATAAAGTGTCATACTTCACCATACTCTCTCCCCCCTCCCCCCTTGTCACATGTCGTGCTATAAAAATTGCTGCGATAAAGGTATAGTCGCAGTTCAGAAACAAGGCACTACGTTATAGAAATATTTCAAATTTTATTTTTAAACTTTAACTATATGTGTTTTAATGACATTTGTGAGCGTAACAATAAAAATGATTCATGTACTTATTTTGTATGAAATAAGATTAAGGTTTACAACAAAATACCAGTATGAAAGATCAATGTAAACAGTAGTATTTTGGAATTTGAAATGGAATTTAATATATTTAGCTTTAAATCTTATCTTTACTTTATGAACACAAAATACTTTAAAACAGATTGATTTTTAAAAAGAAGCCTCAATATTAGTTTTACTTAAATGGATTTGCCATCACATTTCATTTGTCATATTAATATGAAATTTTTTTTTAAAATTATATACAAAATCATAAAATAGAAATTACTCTGAATCATTTACTATTACGACTCTTCCTCCTATTGAGAAGATAGTATATGTTCGTCCACCGAGTACACAGACATTTTGACATTGCTCTCATCATAGGGGAGTAAGCCCTCTAATGTCGTCTTTATCCACCCAATCTGCAAATTCCAAACCAATCTCCAAACTAACCAAAATGTGTGATATCACACTCCTTCTTACCACCTTTCATCCCCTTGTCACAAAATGTCACAATTTCACGAAATCCCTCTCCCCCCTCCAAGCGTGACACCATTTGTGGACGGCCCCTTCCCCTTTAAAGAGTCTTCTACTCTTGGAAGAAAAAAAATGATCATCTTATAATAAAAGTAGTCAGTCTGCCTAAAAAAAAAAAAAAGAAAAAAAAAAAAAAAAAACTAGTTGATTTTATTTTACTATAAAGGTATGCAAATATTTTGCAACAAGAATGAAAAATCATACGTCATGCATAAATTACGAAACACTTTCCAACACTATCAGAAAATTGTCAAGAAATTTCTTTACCTCATAAAATGAAATGAGATATGAAAATAAATAATAATTTAAAAAAATACATAACGCAGTAAAATCCTTTTTTAGCAATTTCTGTCCATAGCCGGTAATGTGTGCAAATTCTTTTGTGTCGCTTTCCATATGATCTATCATGAGAGACGGTAGTTTCTCGAGTGACGCAGCAAAAACCGAAAGCCCAAAACCGAAGATTTCCGTCACTCTATATATACACCTAGTTTGAGTTCAAAGGAAAAGCGAAAAGCCGACATTTAATATCTCAGCAAATATGAGGCACATCGTTTTGATTTTTTGACAGCTGTCTTATATCTCCGGTCTAACTCTATCCTGAAATTTATAGATTTCTACATGCAGTAGATTTTAAGATCTGGAAATCCATTTTTAAGTAAAATGGGAAGTTTTTCGCTCTGCATGTAATGGTGTCATGGTGTAAAAGGCTTATCTCGAAATCCGCCCGAAGGATTTTTTTTAAATTAATATATGATACTAATCGGTTTTAGATGAAGCGAATCCCCCTATCCGCTTAAATAGGAAAACTCTAGTTTTTTATATCATCCGATTTAAAAATGGGACTATTTTCTTAAGCCAAGCTGTACAAATGCATAGGAGTGTTCACTCCCTTCTTCCGCGGGGCATTACAGTTAAAAATGGATGTACGGTTGCCGTTAAAGCTTCTGATATCAATTAGCTTCTGACCGGGCTAATTATTTAGATTTTTTTTAAATGCAAAAACAATGAATTATATACTCTAAACATGTAAAACATATGTATTAAATTCAATTGGGGTTTATATATTTTCTCTTTTTGTTACAAAGAAATAATTTCAGATTTTAAACATGCATATATTCGAAAAATTATTTCGATTCCTTTTTCAAAATGAGGAAATATTTTTTAATTACATGTATTCAATTTTACTGCTAAATATAATAAATCTTTCATTTTCTAATGATAAAATATTTTTTATTTCTTTGTTTCTTTCGCAACGAAAACAACCAACCAACTATTATCGTATCAATGCGCGAAGCACAAATTAGCGAGAGTATACAACATGGAGATTGAGCAATTGGGGAAAAGATAGGCACAGAAAATCAAAGATATTATACTTACTATTAGGTATATCGTTTATTTATTCATTGTTTTTTATTTTATACTAGCTTACCCGCCCGGCGTTGCCCGTGCCAACAACCTTAAATGTACCTGAAATCAGTGTTGAACATTTTTTTATTTTTAAACAAATCTAATGTTTGGGGCCCCACTACCTTAGAATGCAAACACTGGGCGTGCCATACACACTCCCATATATTACCGTAAGTCGAGTCGAAAGAGCCATACCCCTTCATAATCCAGTCCATAGAACCAGAGATAGAAAAGCACCCCTGGTGGTGAAAATCGAAAAGCTCTATCTATGTAGAGTCGAATGAGCCATACCTCGTCGTGATCCAGCCTATAGAACCAGATATAGGAAAGCACCCCTTGTGGTGAAAATCCGAACTAAAATCAGTCAGCTCTATCGATGTCAAGTGGAAAGAGCCATACCCCATTGTGATCCAGCCCATAGAAACAGAGATAGGAAAGTACCCCTTGGTGGTGAAATTCAGAACTAAAATAGATAAGCTCTATTGATGTTGTGTCGATAGAGCCAAACCGTGTCGTGATGTGACCCATAGAACCCGAGTTAGCTGCAAAATCCTTTAGTTACACCTTCCACCGCCAGGGGGCACAATATGTTCTATACGAACATAACTGAATTCATTAAGGTTATCGATGTCGAGTCGAATGAGGCATACCCTGTCATGATCCAGCCCATAGAACCAAAGATACGAAAGCGCCCCCTGTGGTGAAAATCCGAACTAAAATCAGTAAGCTCTATTGATGTCGGGTGGAAAGAGCCATACTGTAATGACTTAACGAACTCCAGTGATCCAAGGTGATGATTAACATCCAGCACTTTTTAATAGGCATCATTGATACGCAAGTTAAAATAAGATGAACAGTTAAAAAATATTACACTCTGCCATCAAAACCCCAGCGTACACAACCATCATATACTGTTCACGCGCACACATCATTTTCCGCTCACCATCGTCTGTTCAACTCTCTCTGCATCTCTCTTAGCTTAGCTCGGTTCACTTCTTTTTGACCTGCCAACTAACATCTCTTGCAGTCTCTTTGCATATCGAAAACTGTCCTTTCGATTCGATTACACGGCAGTCAACTTCCGAAGCTAGGCGACAAAACCATGGACAAAAACTGGACAACTCTAGGCCAGCAACTCACGAGTCAGGCTAGGCCATAGATTTCTTCGGTCGTTACACTGCTCTCATTGGCTGGCTGCTTCGTTGCCGAGGCTATTTCATGGGAGGAGCTTGAAATAGCCTCGAACCCCAAATTTCATAGACACGTTTTAATTTTTTTTTAAATCTAAATTAAAATTTAAAAATCCGGCCGCGAGGTATACTATCCGGTGACAACATCTACACATGACAAAAATTTCTGAGTCCTAGGTGTTATAATTACGGAGAAATCCGCGGGCAGGCAGGCAGACAGACACTTACTCTTTTATAGAGATAGAGATGACTTGATGGTTCTTTTAAAAATTTTCGTTTTTGGTAAGGTGCTTAGTTAGTCTTTGTCAGGGCAACTGCCAGTTACATGTTTTTATGGCTTTAAAATATTACTTTTATGTTATTTTGTAAAAGAAAATGCAGAAAGTTAGTTCTGAATTAAGTGTTTTATGTTATACAATGGATAAATAAGTTCTTAATTACTTTTAAATCCAGAATTTGAAAAGTAAACAAATAGCTTTTTTTTTTTTTTTTTTTTTTTTTCTCATTGCATTACCTTATTGAATTCATATTGCCAGTATTATTACATTGTTATCATTATTCTTTTCTCATTGCATTTACAAACAGTTGTGTGACAAACTTCTATCTTCATGAATGTTTTGCATTTACTTTATATTAATTTTTCACATTCATTTTTTTAATAAGCTTGTTAAATAGTTTTCGAGCACTATATTGTTTTAATGTCAAATGTTACATTAAAAATTATTAAAAAATACAGTAAAAAAATTGCTATTTGCTTGCGAAACTTAAGAATATAGTCATTTTAACCCACATAGGTTTTTTTAGCTCTAAAATATTACTATACAATGAATAAATAAGTTCTTATTTACTTTAAGGGGACCGTGGACCTTTATTTGATCAAAAATCGCCCCAAAAATCTAAATTTATTTTTATGTGTATTAATATTCTTCAGTTTGTACTGAACCATTTGAGAAAAACTTCATGCAGCTGTGATAATTTTTCGCATAGTTACAAGCGTTTGAATTATGTACACAATGAATTTTTCGGTGCTTTAGTAAACTTTATACATGTTTTTTTTTAATACATATTTTACACGTTCTTTAAATTTTTGAAATGCTCCATGCGTCTTAATTTTGGTTCAAAATTCATGAAATTGATAAGGACGAATCCTGATACTGTTTACAAAGAAATTGTGTAGGCATTTTATAATTAAACTTCGTTAAGATAATTAAATTTGATTTATAACTTATTAAAATGCTAAATTTTGATGAAAATCGGAATGGAATTTAGAAAAAATCTCTCAAAAATTAACTATTCGGGGGATTAAAAAACTGATACACAGATTTGTTTGTAATATAGTTTTAAGTGATCCAAATGCTAAATCGGGGAAATATCTTATAAATTAAGACGCAAGGAGCATTTTAAAGTTTGGCTTATAAATTTAAAATATTTTTAAAAATCTTAAAATTATATTAAGATTAGGAAATTTCCTTAAGGTATTCTATATACTTATGGTGAAATCTATATATGGACAAAATTTCATATATCTATGATGAAAAATAAAATAATTCAATTTTAACGTCCACCGTCCCCTTAAATTCAGAGTTTGAAAAGTAAACAAATAGCTATTTTATTTTTCAATTTTTCTATCATTTACCTGTGACTTTAAAAATCATTTAAAATTACTAATTTAGAGGTATGAAATACCCTATATGTGCTTAAATCACAGAAAAAATACAACTTTAGTAAGTATATTACAGGGCTCTGTTTAAGAAGAATTAAGAAGAGCTTTAAAGGATCCTTCACAATTTTTTTTTTAAATCTTAAAACAGTATCCTTCACAATTTTTTTCATTTTAAAACAGGTTATTTCACATTTCTTTTCATATTAAAACAGGACACTTCACAAAAGTTTTTCCTACCAAAAATTAACTCTTCACAAATTTAATCATCTTAAACTTTTCACAATTTTTGTATAATATACTGTTTACTGTTGACTGTAATAAGTGTTTGTTCTTCAAAGTAAATTCTGAAAATTTATTAAATTTCAACTGCTGCTAATACATGTAATTTTTTGATTACAACTTACATAAATATCAATATTTTACATAGGGATTGTTTTTATACAATTTTGACACAATTGAAATTTTACTGCAGCCAAGCATGGTTTCTTGTACAGCGGTGTATTTTGAAAACATATAGAAGAAAGAAAATTTTTTTTAGAGAAAACCACTGTTAATTATTTCGCAATGTTTTTTTAATAGTCAGATCTTATAAATTAAGTTTTGGTGAGTGCAAAGTTTGAAATTGTCTGAATATGTTGAAAACAACATAGGTCTCTAAAACTATTTACTTGCATAAGTTTATTAAAAATGAATTTGAAAAATTAATATACAGTAACAGCAAAACATGCATGAAGCTTCACAATATATACTATATATATTGTGTACACAATACATAGTAGTAGTATACACAATATACTATAGACCAGTGGTTCCCAAACTTTTGGGCTCGCGGAGCCCTTTTTGGGAAGAATTTCTAAGGCGGAGCCCCTTAACCCCACGCTACTCTATGGTTTACAAATTAATGTTTTTTATGCCTATGGAACAGAGAAAGATATGCTGGATAAGAGTCCGAACCAGTAGTTTCAAACATGGGGCAAAGGTTCTCAGTTTGCCCTTTTTCTTGATAAAGAAATTCTGAATTCATACTAGAAATTTTGAAAATGAAATTTTCTATTTAACCCCTTAACAGTTTTATTCAACATTACTATTATTGAACACAATAAATTAAAAATAAGGACTAAAAAACCACTTTTTTTTTGTATTAAAATATCTGCCTTGTTTAATCGAGATATGTTCGCCAAATACAGCAAAAATTATAGTTAAAAATTTGTGGTTTCTGAAAGCTTTTAGTAACGAAGAAAACAAACTCTTCTTACCCGAGCGACGTTCGAGCAATACTGTTAAGGGGTTAATGACATTCATTTATAAAATAAAAAAATATTCTTTTTTGATTTCCAGTATGAACTCGGAATTAAAAATCAAAATGGTAACCCTGTCTGGGTTATGAATTGCATTGGGGATTACGTGAAACTATTATTATTTATGGTGAAAACCACAAGCACACAGAAAAAAAGGTAAGTTGTACAGTTTCGTTTACAAAGAGAGACTTCTGCATAATCCCAATAGGCTACTCGCGAAAAGAAAGAAAATGCGTTGGCCCAGTCGCCCATGAGTAATTATATAACATGTTTTCGCTAATCCTGCCCACCCGTAATAGAATCATGCGATTACGGATTATTTTTTCGTCCTTCTTTACGTTTCTAGTACATGCAACGCAAACCAATCGTCTCTGAGTTTCTTCTTTTAAACCAGTTTTTAAAAATACATTTAGAAGCAGATCATCGTTTTAGTGTTTAAGTGGGTAGGGCAAAATCTATAACCTGTATTGTTAGGTGTAGCATCGTTCACTTTTTTGGATGTTTTATTTGAAGTATTTAGCTATTAATTATGGTTTTGGAAGAAATTTATTTTCATCATTGTTTTTGACTGGAAATAGATATATGGTTACAAACTACGCATGTTAAAATAACTGCATCTAGTATAAAAACTTTACTAACAAAACGGGATATATATGGGTGACGTTAAATTTATATAAGGGCGGGTACTCATTGACGAAAAGTCTAAGCAAGGGGTGGAGCTGAGCAAAAGTTTAGATTGTTAGTGTGATGACAAATGTAAAGAACCAATATATATTTTGTAAATTGCTATAGCCTTATTTCTGATAGGAAAAAGTGGCGTCATAACATAAGAGTCTTAGGAAATGCTGAAACCAATTAAAACAAAATTTTAAAGAGGAGTTTTTAAGTGATACAAGATATTTAAAAAAATGCGTTTTCAGGAACATACATTGCTTTAAAAATTAGGTACAATTATGTAAAACAGCATATAAAATTTAAATAAATTAGAATTAATTAAAATAAAATAAACAGATTAAAGGAATTAAAGTTACAAAAAGAAAACTATATACACATCGTATACAAATATTAAATGAATTTAATGAGGCGAATATTAAATGATACAGGATGTTACAAAAAAAAAAAAGGCGTTTTAATCGACAAACATTGTTTTATTATAAAAAACAGTACAGAAAATTTAAATATACAAATAACATAAACATATTAAAGCAATTAAAGTTATATATTAAATAAAAAAAAGAAATATATATACACACTATACAAAAATTTAAAATGAATCTAATGAGGGGCTTTAAATTACACAAGATGTTATAAAAAAGATGTTTTAAGTGACAAACATTGTTTTTCTATTAAGAACAGTATAGAAAATTTAAATAACTAAAAATTAATACAAATAACATAAACAGATTAAAGAAATCAAAGTTATAAAAAGAAAAAGAAATATATATTATATATATATAATTTACACAAATGTAAAATTAATATAGTGAGGGGCTTTAAATGATACAAGATCTTGTATAAAAAAAAGGTGTTTTAAGCGACAAATATTGTTTTAAAAATTAAATACACATATTTGAAAATGACACGCAAACTCGGGTCATTATGAAAAATAGGATAAAATATTTAAATAACTAAAAAAAAAAAAAAAAAAAAAAAAAAAACAGTTTAAGGAAATTAAAATTCCAAAAATAAAAATAATACAGAATGCAATATATACAAATATTAAATGCCGATAGAATTTTTTACGGTAGTAATTTACGATAGAAAGTGTGACGCGCAATAACGTATAAATGTTTAGTGTGAAAAATGTGGTTGAATTGTTTTGCACTGGTTACTAAGCATAAAAGAACTAAGTATAAATATATGCATACGCGGAACTCCAAAGAACAATTATGTTCTCCATTTTGTTCGGCAACCAGATATAACAGCACTGGTACGTCTTTGCTCTTTCGATTCACGTTGTGCATTCGATTCAGAATACTATTTCTTGTAGTTTATTTTGAGTCCAATTTTTAAAATAGATACATTAAATGCAGAAACATAAAATAAAGTAGTTCAAACCAAAAATATTGTATAGAAAATGGATACATGTATAATGCAAATTTTTATTTGATTTTAAAAAAATATATTATAGTATTTTTCCACCCAGTGATAGATGTATTTATTTTTGATACCCACACCCACACAAATTCCTACATACTTTCAAAAAAATTTTCTCTTGCAATATGCTAATTTCTTTCATGTTTTGTTTGTTTTCCTGGAACGCCGCGGATCCCCTGAAAAGTATAGGCGGAGCCCCAAGGGCTCCGCGGAGCACACTTTGGGAACCTCTGCTATAGACCATCTAAGTATCAAATTAAATGAAAAATTTGAAATGGAGAACCATCAATTCAAAATAAATAAAAAACAATAAATAAATAAACAAAATACCTGGGGGAGGGAGTATTTTATCTATTATAAATTGCAGCTTGTATTTTCAAACAATTTGGAAGGGCGGATAAAATTTTATCATTTAAAATATTAAAAAAAATAATAATACCTTCTAAACTAGAATTTTATTATCAATTTTATAGACGATTTTCTTTGGACGATTACTCTCTATGAGAGAAAAGTTCTACTTTTCGCATTTGTTCGCCACAGTATATTTTGTTGTTTTTCAGCCAGTCTGTCATAACTTTTATTATAGAATTCTTTGCAGGAGTGCGGTTTTCAACAGGCATTTGATGTGGAGCATTGTCTATATATAGGGCACTATTCGGTTGCAAATTTGGAAGAAGTTTTTCCAACACCCATTTTTGGAAGTTTTCATAGTTCATTTGCACGGGATTATCACCCCTTTTTGTCGACGCTTTATACAGTAGTTGAGCATCCGTAAGGAAACACGTTTCCTCATTTTTACGCTCCAGTTAAGACCTTGGCGTAGTACATGGCCGTTAAAGTTTTTTTTCCCGTAAATAGTTAATAACTTGCCCCTTTTAATTCGATGTTATTCGTTTTTGGGTAAAGGTGAAAATAGGCACTCGGCGATAAAACTTGAAAAACTGGCTATTAAAAATACGGAGAAACCCGACAAATGCAGGATTTTCTTTTTTTCCCATATCCCTTTTTTAAAAATTCATGATTTTTCCTCGCCAGATCGACGAAACTACTGATTTTTCTGAACCTGATCGATGAAATTAATGATTTTACTGCACTAGATGGGCGAAATTTATGATTTTTATGCGCATATTATAGAAATTCGTGATTTTTATGTGCCCGTTCAACAAAATTTAGATTTTTACATGCCGATCAATAAATTTCTTGATTTTTATGTGCCCCGTTGACAAAATTTGTGATTTTTACATGCCTGATCGACTAAATTCATGATTTTTACATGCCCGATGGATGAAATTAATGATTTTTACATGCCGATCAACAAATTTCTTGATCTTTATGTGCCTGTTAGACAAAATTCGTGAATTTTATGCATTGATAAACGAATTTCATGATTTTTACATCTGTGTTCGACAATATTTATGATCTCCCCCTCCCTGATCCACAAAATTCATGTTTTTGCTGTGCCTGATTAATGAAACTCATCATTTTTACACACCCGATCGACAAAATTCATGATTTTTACACACCGGTCAACAAAGTTCATGATTTTTACGCACTTGATCACCGAAATTCATGATTTTTTCGTACTCGATCGACGAAATTTCATTTTTCTGAACTTGATCGACAAAAATTATTGATTTTTATGCAAACGTTTGATGAAATTTGTGATTTTTATGCACCTACTTGTTGAACTTGTAATTTTTAACCACCCACTTGATGAATTCGTGATTTCTATGCGACTACTCTACGAATTGGTAATTTTTATGCGTCCGTTCTACAAAATTCATGATTTTTTCATGCGTAATCGACGAAATTCATAATTTTTACTCACTGATTGATGAATTTTATGTGCCCGATTCACGAATTTCTTGGTTTTTATGTATCCGTTTGCGAAATTAATGATTTTTATGTGCCGATCGAAGAATTTCTTGGTTTTTATGTATCCATTTGATGAAATTCGCGATTTTTATGCGATCGATAAACAAAATTCATGATTTTTACATGCCCGTTTGACAAAATGTATGATCCCACCTCCCCCGATCGACAAAAGTCATGTTTTTTCTGTACCCGATTGATGAAATTCACAGAGTTTTACACACCCGATCAACGAAATTCATGATTTTTAAACACACGATCAACGAAATTCATGATTTTTAAACATACGATCAACGAAATTCATGATTTTTTCATGCCCGATTGACGAAATTAATGATAATGTCCATCCCCTGCTTTGCCCTCCCCCTTTTAAGGGGGATACTTTCCTAAATTTTGCTGATACCCCTCATGTGATATATTGTTGGAAAGTTCTTTGACCGTTTAATCCTATTACACATGTCCGGTGTCCATGCCCCCACTTTGATCCCCCCCCCAAGGGGATACTTTCTAAATTTTGCTAATACTCCTCATGTGATATATTGTTGGAAAGGTCTGTGACCGCTTAGTCATATTATGCATCTCTGGTGTCTATCTGCCCACTTTGCTCCCCCCCAAGTGGGGTACTTTTTAAAATTTTGCACACACCCTTTATGTTATATATTGTTGGAAAGGTCTGTGACTGTTTAATCATATTATGCATCTCCTGTATACTTTTTGAAATTTTGCACAATCCCTCATGTGAAATATCGTTGGTAAAGTCTGTGACCACTTAATTAGATTATGCACCTCCGGTGTCCATCCCCCCAATTTGCTCCCCTCAAGGGGGGCACTTTTTGAATTTTGCTGATACTCCTCCTGTGATATATCGTTAGAAAGGTCTGTGACCACTTAATCATATTATGCATCTCCGGTGTCCAACCCCCCACTTTGCCCTCCCAAGGGGGGTACTTTCTAAATTTTGCCGATACTCGTATGATATATTGTTGGAAAGGTCTGTGACTGTTTAATCATATTATGCATCTCCTGTGTCCACACCCCCACTTTCCCCCCCCCCCAATTGGGTACTTTTTGAAATTTTGCACAACCCCTCATGTGATATATCGTTGGAAAGATCTGCGACCGCTTAGTCATAGTATGCATCTCTGGTGTCCATCCCCCAATTTGCCCCCCCCAAGGGGGGTACTTTTTAGAATTTTGCACACACCCTTCATGTGATATATTGTTTGAAAGGTCTGTGACTATTTAATCATATTATGCATCTCCTGTGTCCATACCCCCATTTTGCCCCCCCCAAGGGGGTAATTTTTGAAATTTTGCACAACCCTTCGTGATATATCGTTGAAAAGATCTGTGACCGCTTAGTCATAGTATGCATCTCTGGTGTCCATCCCCCCACTTTGCCCCCCAAGGGGGTACTTTTTAAAATTTTGCACACACCCTTCATGTGATATATTGTTGGAAAGGTCTGTGACTGTTTAATCATATTATGCATGTCCTGTGTCCATACCCCCACTTTGCCCCCCCAAGGGGGTACTTTTTGAAAATTTGCACAACCCCTCGTGATATATCGTTGGAAAGGTCTGTGACCACTTAATTAGATTATGCACCTCCGGTGTCCATCCCCCCACTTTGCCCCCTCCAGGGGGGCACTTTTTAAATTTTGCTGATACTCCTCCTGTTATATATTGTTGGAAAGTTCTGTGACAGCTTAGTCATTATGCATCTCTGGTGTCCATCCCCCTACTTTGCCCCCCTCCTAGGCGGGTACTTTTTACAATTTTGCACACACCCCTCATATGATATATCGTTAGAAAGGTCTGTGACCACTTAATCATATTATGCATCTCCGGTGTCCATCCCCCCACTTTGCCCCCCCCAAGGGAGGTGCTTTCTAAATTTTGCTGATACTCGTGTGATATATTGGTGGAAAGGTCTGTGACTGTTTAATCATATTATGGATCTCCTGTGTCCACACCCCGTCTTTGCCCCCCCAAGTGGGTACTTTTTGAAATTTTGCACAACCCCTCATGTGATATATCGTTGGAAAGGTCTGCGACCGCTTAGTCATAGTATGCATCTCTGGTGTCCATCCCCCCACTTTGCTCCCCCCAAGGCGGGTACTTTTTAAAATTTTGCACACACCCTTCATGTGATATATTGTTGGAAAGGTCTGTGACTGTTTAATCATATTATCCAACTCCTGTGTCCCTACCCCCACTTTGTCCCCCCAAGGGGGTACTTATTGAAATTTTGCACAACCTCTCATGTGATATATCGTTGGAAAGGTCTGTGACCGCTTAGTCATAGTATGTATCTCTGGTGTCCATCCCCCCACTTTGCCCCCTCCAGGGGGGCACTTTTTAAATTTTGCTGACACTCCTCATGTGATATATTGTTGGAAAGGTCTGTGATCACTTAGTCATATTATGCATCTCCAGTATCCATCCCCCCACTTTGCCCCTCCCACAAGGGGGGTACTTTTTAAAATATTGCACACAACCCTCATGTGATATATTGTTTAAAAGGTCTGTGATCACTTAATCGTATTATGCAGCACGGCAGCTATACGGTGCCGCAGGCAGCGGGGACCCGAGCCGGAGGTTTGTTCGGTTAGAGATTTATACTATTCGATGTGCAAATTAAGTTATTATCCGGTGCATGTATAGCACGACCGGTATACGGTGCCGGAGGCAGCGGGGACCCGGGTTGGTGGTTCGTTCGGTTATAGGTTTATACTATTCCATGTGGAAATTAGGGATTATCATACAAATGGAGAATTCAGTTAGATTCGAGGCCCTGATGTAAATTGGAGTCCCACTAGCGGGCGAAGCCACTAAGTTTTTAGTGTTATAAATTTATACCGTAATGCTTAATTTCGACTGAATGAAATTTCCATCAATAACCGCTTAAAAGTAATGATATCAGTACAAAAACCCTTAACGGGTTAAAAGTTGTGACGCAGCACTTTCTTTTGGCTCTAAGAATTTCAAATATGGGTCTTAAAAGTAATGATATCAAATTTGAGTGACGCTATGTTAATTTTTTTTAAATCATCATTTTCTTTTTAGTTTTATTTATATTCACAGGTGCAATTATTATCTTAACATGAAAATACATATAAAATTTATTCGCTAAAGCTTTTTAATTCAGATCTCTCAGGAATTCAAAATATGGATTTTAAAAGAAATTATATCAAAATTTGAGTGACACCTTGACGTGAATTTAATAGGATTGTTTTAAATTTCAATTTAAATTATTTTTCGTTTCTCTTCTAAAGTATATTTACACATACAAACAATACTTTTAATTTTTCAATGCACTGTTAAATATATTACTTTCACTGAGCCTATATTATGTATTGAAATGTATTTATTTCAATAAACTGATTTATGTTTTGTGCCACGCTATCCAAAATCATAAGTAAAATTTACGTAAATGATTATTTTGCGTCATAGTATCCACTTGCATACATTTTCCTTTGTTTCGATACTATGACGCAAAATAATCATTTACATAAATTTTACTTATAATTTTGGATAGCGTGGCACAAAACATAAATCAGTTTATTGAAATAAATACATTTCAATACATAATATAGGCTCAGTGAAAGTAATATATTTAACAGTGTATTGAAAAATTAAAAGTATTGTTTGTATGTGTAAATATACTTTAGAAGAGAAACGAAAAATAATTTAAATTGAAATTTAAAACAATCCTATTAAATTCACGTCAAGGTGTCACTCAAATTTTGATATCATTTCTTTTAAAACCCATATTTTGAATTCCTGAGAGATCTGAATGAAAAAGCTTTAGCGAATAAATTTTATATGTATTTTCATGTTAAGATAATAATTGCATCTGTGAATATAAATAAAACTAAAAAGAAAATGATGATTTAAAAAAAATTAACATAGCGTCACTCAAATTTGATATCATTACTTTTAAGACCCATATTTGAAATTCTTAGAGCCAAAAGAAAGTGCTGCGTCACAACTTTTAACCCGTTAAGGGTTTTTGTACTGATAGAATTTATACACGCCACATAAATACACTAAAAATGAGTTAAGTTTAAAAATGCATACCACAGCTGAAAACACGTTTCCAGACGTTATGATTCATAGTCAGTCCTGCAACTGAATTCTTTTGTGTATCTCTATATCTGCTACGCACGCTATAATCTATAGAAAACATGTTGTAGTGCATCTCACTAATATATATATCAATTTCGTTATGTTTGAATTATTGTAACATTTTAAAAATATACCGCAAATAGTTTTTCCTCATGAATCGTAATGTAATGGAATTCTTTTGTGCGCTCCTGTAAAATAACTTTAAATGCTATTTACTCTATATAGAAAGCAAGTTGCAGTCTACCTCAGTAATGCATATCAATTTCATTATGCTTGAAGTATTGTAACATCATTGAAATGCACCGCGAACGATTTTTTTTTCCCATACACCATAATGTAACAGAATTCTCATTAAAATATTGAACAAGCTGGTGTCATAAAATAAGTCGAAAAATAAGTTCTTAATAACACCATAACAATTATGAAATGCGTTAGGCCTTTTTCTTCAGGCGCAAAAAACACGTGCTACTACTTTTAAAGCAGGAGCAAGACTAAAAAGAAATGGAAGGGAAAGGGACAGGTTCAAGAGAACAGCCAATAGGAAAGCAAAAAGCATCAGTCAATCGCAGAAGAGAATTATCCAATCAGAAAAGCACCCGATAGAAGAAGAATTATGAAGCAAATTAAATAAAAACAAAAAATTAAATGTTAAAAAAAATTATATATTTTTGTGATTTCCTTTAAATTTTTTATTCTATTTTTATTCAATTTGCTTCATAATTTCCCTTCTATTCTGTGTTTTGAAAGGTTAATGCTCTTCTGTGATTGGTTAATGCTTTCTGCTTTCCTATTGGCTGTTCACGTCATCTCGACCCTTTTCATTCCATTTTCTTCCCGCTTTCAAAGTGATAGCACGTGTTCTTTGCGCCTGTAGAAGACAAAGCTCTTTCGAAAGGCCTAGCGCATTTCCTAATTTTTATGGTGTTATTTAGAATTTTTTTTTTATCTTATTGTAATAATTTGTAATGGAATTCTTTTGTGTGTCCCAGTAAACGAATTATATATCTACACACTTCATTTTCAATAGATGCAAACGATAACAGGAAACGGCCCTTTAGACCTCGAAAATAAAATTTTCTCTATATCTCGATAAGAATATTTCTGATTAATGGGGATTCATTTTTATGTAAAAAATAATGTAGATTATAATTGATAATTTTTTTTAAATACATTGATTAATATTTTTTACAATTAAAATTGTGTTTTTGAATTAACAAAAATGAAAAATTATGCCTGATATGTGGATTATGAAACACTTTCCACCACATTCAGAAGACTGTAACAAAACTTTACAGTTTAAAATCCCCCCCTTCAACAATTTTCGCCAATAAAAAGAAATGTAATTGATATCTTTTGTGCAGCCCTGTATATGATATAGAATTTATACACAACAAGTAATATGCAAAAAATTAATTACATTTTAAAACACGATACTACAACTGAAAACGCGCTTTCCGCAATCATTGTTCATAGGCAGTACTGAAACCGAATTCTTTTGTGTGCCCCTGTAAATGAACGATGAATGCCATGCACATCATATTTTATAATAAGGATTCTGTAGTACATCTCAGTGATATATATCAATTTCAATATGTTTGAAATAGTGTAACATCGTTAAAATACACCACAAACGATTTTCCTCTTATAGACCGTAATGTAAAGAAATTCTTTTGAATGCCCCTTTAAACGAACTATAAATGCTACACACTTCATTTTCAAACCGGACAAGTCATAGCAAATCTCAATAACACATATCAGTTGCAAGGTAATCTGAGTATATTAACACGAGTATAATCTGAGTACGGACAGACAAACTGAATTCATAAACACTTTTCAACTATTTTGAAAAAAAAAAGTCCTTGAATATGTTTGGGTTCATTCATTGTCCCTCATTAAGAAAGAAATATTTCAATCGGATGATTTTTTGGAAAGACATAGATTAAAGTCTCTCACGTGATTTTAACATTAGCAGCCTCAAATTTTGACCCCACCCATATAAAGATTTAGAGAAAAAATGCCATATACTTCGCCATAAAAAATGCCTTATATATATATAACCATTAAAACAGCACAGAAATATCATAAAACATTTGGAGGAAAAATAAATATATTAAATATGAAAAATGAACACGTACATGTTTGAACAATATCCATAAATATGTAGAGAAAAGGCAATGAATAGAATTTAAAACAAAGAGAATATAATATATATTGGAAGGAAAAAAATTAAAAACCTGAACGGTGAAACACGAATCTTAAATGAAATGTATCCAAAATTAACAATTAAAGAAAAAAGTGAAATTTTGAAACAGATGAAAATGAAATTATTGAGGAACCATGGCAGAATTATCAAGCCCAAATGACCATAAATTCCAGAAAATAAATGTATGATTTCATCTTTGTACAAACTATGAAGTTAAAATTGTAGAAAATTTGGGCGATCATACATTAACCCCCTCCCCGAAATAAGATAAAATGAAAATGAAATGAAGAACATATAAATAAAAGTGAGGAGAACCTCCCCACATTCAAACTGGAAGAGACATGGCTACACGGAAAACGCCGCGTATAATAACACAACAAAACTTCACCTGTTGCCATACAACGAGGAGCGCAGATTGAACCTCACACTAGCTAAATACCAGAATCAAGCAACATTATGGATCAATTCTGCCACATATATATATATATATATATATATATGTTATTCTGTCTACACTTTATTTCTAATTATCTCTTTGGAGATTTAATTAGAATGTTACAAGAACTTGATTAATGTTTTTTCAAATTCAAAGATATTATATATATATATATATATATATATATATATATATATATATATATATATATATGGGCTGTTTAATAGCCTCTGCTTGTTAACTAGGAGAAGACCCTTTAAATGCCTCAGAGCAGGACTTAAAGGAATCGACTGGGAGCAGAGACTTAATGTCCAATCCGCACCTTCCATCGGTGCAGCCTGTTAGTACCCTTGCCTAGTGCATGGGGAACGAACGTGGATGGGCTTCCTCCAACCGCTTGGCCAGCGTGGAGGAATTTGGCCACCTCCCCCCTTATTTTACCATGAATTCACAAAACAAATCACGGCCCTCAATTCCCGGCAGTCTGCATGTTCCTGATTACGGCAGCGATCAGAAAGACATGAAGACAGAGGGGGCTAAGAATCACCAGGCTCGGCTTGGCTGCCATAAGTTGATGACCTTGGCTACGTATAATGAACGATCCTTATCTTCTGAAAGTCGTTTACAGGAACTTGAAGAAGAATTAGAAAGAATCAACTGGGACATCCTAGGATTATGCGAAGTAAGAAGAAAAGGTGAAGAGAAGATTGATCTTGCCAGTGGACATGTATTGTACTACAGAGGTACAGAAGATGGAAAAACAAGTGGTGTAGGATTTCTGATTCATAAAAGGTGGAAGAATCGCATCGTAGAATATGATAGTGCATCAGATAGAGTTGCAAGGTTAGTTATACAAGTGTCAAAAAGATACAAGCTGCAAATTACCCAAGTTTATGCACCAACAATTAGCTATACTGATGAAGAAATTGAGGATTTCTATGAAGAAGTAGCTTCAATGCATCAAAAAGGAAAATGCTACATAAAATTAATAATGGGAGACTGGAATGCTAGAATTGGGGAAAAAAAGAAAGGTGAGTTCTCAGTAGGCAGTCATGGATATGGGGTGCGTAATGAAAGAGGAAACAGATTGATTGAATTTGCAGAATGTGAACAGATGTATATCATGAATTCATTTTTCAAGAAAAAGCCACAAAGAAAATGGACATGGCGTAGTGCAAATGGCTCAACAAGTGAAATCGACTACATCTTGACAAACAAAAAGCATCTTATTCAGGATTCCAGCGTTCTCAATAATTTCAATACAGGAAGCGATCACAGGTTAGTTAGATGCAAACTGCTTTTAAATACTAAAGTTGAAAGAATGAAGCTTTTGCAATGCTCAAAGAAATCAGTCGATATTATAAATCTCCAGAAACATAAAGAAGAATTTAATTTAGAACTTAAAAATCGTTTTCAAGTACTTCAATCAATTTTAGAAGAAGAACAAGATGTTACAGTAGTGAACAAGAAAATAACAAATACTCTACAAGAAATTGCAAGGGCGATAGCTGGTGAAGCACAAGTAAAGCAAACAAAGAAAATAACAGAAGAAACAAGAAGATTGATGAAGAAACGCAGAGAATTTAAAATGAAGAAAAACTATCCTAAATCAAGAGTTGAATATGCAGAATTATGTAAAACGGTAAGAAAATGTGTTACAGAAGACATCAGAAAATTTAACTGTGATCTTGTCAAAAAAGTTCTAGACGATAACAAAAGTTTAAAATCAGCTAAGCGCAAACTGTGTGTTGGAAGAAAAGGTATTTTTGCACTGAAGAGAGCAGATGGAACAATCACCAAAATCAATAATGAAATTGTAGACATTGTCGAAAAATTCTATAACGATCTATATAAATGTGAAGATCAAAGGGAAATCAACCTACATGATCCACTAGTAAACATAACAGAAACTGAAGAGATAATCCCAGTGATGACAGATGAAGTTGTACAAGCCATTAGAGGCATGAAAAAAGGTAAATGCCCTGGCGAAGATAAAATTACAATTAACCTTATCAAAGAAGCAGGAGAAGAATTTGCAAAAATGCTAGCCTTACTGTTTTCCAAATGTCTCGAGAAATCAGATGTACCAGAAGATTGGAATAATGCTGTGATGGTGCTACTTTATAAGAAAGGAGAAAAGGAAAACATTAAAAACTACCGTCCAATCAGCTTACTGTCAGTGATTTATAAAATTTTCACCAAAGTTTTAACGACACGACTTCAATCAGCTCTGGACTCAGCTCAACCTAGAGAACAAGCAGGATTTCGAAGTGGATTTATCACAATGGATCATATTCAAACAGTAAGGGAAGTTATAGGAAAACATAAAGAATATAATTTACCTCTCTGCCTTGCCTTTATTGATTATGAAAAAGCATTTGATTCGGTCTACACATCTGCAGTAATTACTTCTCTGGAGGACATTGGTATAGACAAACCTTATATCAATATCATAAAGAAGATCTACAAGAAAGCAACAGCCACCATCCGTTTGGACAAAGGAAAAGCGAAGATCAAGCTTGGAAGAGGAGTAAGACAAGGAAACACCATTTCGCCTAAGCTTTTTACTGCTGTCTTAGAAAGTATTTCCAAGAAGCTGGATTGGGAAAACAAAGGGATTAGAATAAATGGAGAATATTTAAGCCATCTCCGGTTTGCTGATGACATTTTAATTTTCAGTAATAGCCCTGAAGAATTGCAAAATATGCTAAAAGATTTGGCAGAAGCTAGCATTAAGGTGGGATTAAAAATAAATTTGGAAAAGACTAAGGTGATGTTCAATTCATTTGCATCAAAAAAGGAAATCGTCTACAACAACACTGAGATTAAAAATGTTCATGTTATGTGTACCTTGGACAAGAAATATCATCCGACAACAGTATCATGAATGAAATCAATAGAAGAATAAGAAATGGATGGAGTGCTTTTGGGAAGAACAATATTATTCTGAAGAGTAACATGCCTCTTTGTTTGAAAAGAAAGGTGTTTAACCAATGTGTTTTGCCTGCACTAACTTATGGAGCAGAAACTTGGACACTAACAAAACGGATGGTACAAAGATTACAAACAACACAGCGAAGTATGGAAAGATGTATCCTAGGCATAACCAGAAGAGACCGAAAGAGAATAACGTGGATAAGAAGTCAGACGAAAGTTTTTGACATCATCGAGAGAATTAAACGGCTAAAATGGAAATGGGCTGGGCACATTGCAAGAAGACAAGACAATAGATGGAGCACAAACACCCTACAGTGGTATCCCAGAGATGTAAAACGACCAGGAAGACGACCTCTAGTAAGATGGAGTGACGAAATCAGAAAAGTGGCTGGTGTTAATTGGATGACTAAAGCACTAGACAGGCAACAATGGAAAAATCTGGGGGAGACCTACATCCAGCAGTGGATTGAAAACGGTTGATGATGATGATATATATATTATATATTCAAGAAACTCAAATATAAATTTAAAGTGTCAAGAATGGGTGTTACAGTTTTAAAAATGATAGGTGATACAATTTTAATATCTATCACAATTATGCAAAATAGGAATTAGCATTTGAACTAAATACATTATTCTAAAACAAGTAATATAAAAATAATTTTTTTAATTCCTACTTAGGTCAACAAAGAAAATTTTTATTTTAGTTATTTTTTATTAAATAATTAAATATAAATATGTGTATACATATGACAGAATCACAATATTAAGTGGCAAAATAGAAAGCGAATTTCCTTTTGAGCATATGAATTTGAATTTTGATTTTTAATTATAAATATATAAAATAAACCCGTGCAGTATTAATGTCCCACGTTATCTTTATTGAACAGTTTTTTATAATCATCGTTGTGGTATTTTATTTTTTGTTGGCATCACTCATTTGAGGAAAATCTTTCATTTCATTTATGAAAACAATGGGAGAAATTTTTTTCTCCCATATAAAAATGAAAATTAATTAATTAAATTTAATTAATGAATTAATATTTGAAAAAACTGTATTAACATCAAGTGTCATCCAGTACAAGTTTAAAAAAATGTATTTGAACTTGAATGGATGAATAGAAAATATTTTATGAACGATTGAAAATTTGAACAAGATATATAAATATATAGAGTGTGTGAGCTAATAGTAGGAATTGAATGAAATTTTTTTGTAGTGATTTTATTGCAATGATTTCTGAATAAGATGGGTGTAGGTACATCGTTTTTTATGAAAGAGACTTTACGTAAATTTTGTTAATTCTTTGATGCGGAAAAATGAAAATATTTTGTGAACTGTATTTTGTATTCTTTCTTCCTTTCAAAAAGTTATTTCTATGTACAAATTATAGGTATTATTAGATTTAGACCAGTTATTCATGATATGCATATTTAACGTGTAGGACATTTGGATCCAAATACACCAGTGATGTTGTAATGTAGAATGTTTTGATATATTAACATTATTAGTATTAAGCATTGCAGCAAAATATATTTTATATGTCGTTGTAGGGTCGATAGAAAAAAAAATTAACAGAAATAAAATTACAACAAATTAAATGATGGTAATTGACAATGTATTTTGTATAGTATTTATGAACAGAGTTGGGTTTTTGACTGCAAAAATATAAAGTGGTAAAAACGGAAGAAAATACATTTCTATTGTTTCATTTCCTACAATTTTCACTCTTTATATTTCAGATTCAACTGTAGTAAAGATCTTTAAAGATTAAAATAAAAATTATAAGCTATTTAAAAATATTTAAAGCTATTTAAAAAATCTTTAGTCAATTTTTCCCCATAGACCATAATATTAACGGAATTATTTTGAGTACTCCTGTAAACTAATTATAAGTGCTGCACGTACTATATTCTACAGCAAGCATCTTGTAGTGTACTTCAGTTATGTATATCGGTTTCAATATATTTGAAATAGCGTAACATTATTAAAATACATTGCAAAGGATTTTTTCCACCGCAATATAACGGCATTCTTTTGAGTGCCCTGTAAGCGAAATATAAGTGCTACATACTTCATTTTCAATACCGAACATGTCATTGTAAACCTTAATAACATATATCAATTGTATAGCAATACGAGTATACTTATGCGAGTTAGAGCCCGGACAGACAGACAAACCTAATTCATAAACACTTTTTAACTGTGTTGGAAAGTGTTAAAAAGAAGAAGAAAAATTATTGCGTTGATGTGCACTGCGAATAAGTCAGTGACGGCGGTGTGACGTAATTGGCCGTTGGTGCAGAGAAATTCATGTCCGGAAAAAATAATTTTGGGTCCCATTCATTAAATTTGCAGCTCGGGATTCTTCCATTAGGGGATTTCCGCGAATTATTTATTTTTTTCCCAATTCCGCAAAATCAGTTAGTCAATCGGTCGCGAAAAAAAAAAAAAAAAAAAAAAAAAAAAACCGTGAATTTTTGAACTGATCGAAAAAAAAAAACTTTAATTTTGTCAATGGTCACAGAAAAAATCACGAATTTCGTCAAACGATTGAGAATAAAAATGCAAATTTCGTCAAACGTTTGCGAAAAAAAAAGTAAATTACAAATTTCGTCGAACGATCACAGAAACGAAAATACCACGAATTTCGTCAAGCAGTCTTGGAAAAGAATCGTGAAATTCAGCAATCGGTCGCGAATCTCCTCGATCGGTCACAGAATTTGCTAATTTTTTCCTTCATAGGAATTAAAAATAAAAATAAGATAAATAAATCGTTAATAGTTTTTTTTCTACATAAGTCGCAAGGAGGCTTACAGTGTTCGAACTTTCTCCATCCACAATATGAATGTCAGAATTTATCTTAAATAAATTTTATCTATATTAATAAAATAAAGTTTCTCCCTGTGTGTGTGCCTGTCTGTCTGTTGGCGATGGCTAATAAAATCTTCTGCGCGCGGAGGATAGTCCAAGGCAAGTCCTGATGTACCCGAGGCTAAGATTTTATTTTTTAATGATTAGCCGATATATTAATTAAAAACTCCTAAAGAAGCAATTTTTTTCCAAAATCAGTGGGAGCACGAGCGCACGCCCAGTCCCTGCTTTTTGGAGCGCGTAGAAGGGAAGAATCAAATGCTGCTTTTTGCATTTTTTGGCCGTTTGCCTTAACGTCCATTGGCCGAACCGTTCGGGATTACGGAAAGGCGGAAGATGTATTCTTAACTTTCGTACTTTGATTATCTTTTTACAGTGTATATCGAAACATATTTATTATAGTCGTTTAAATGATACACTGTGAGTAACGTTTACATTCATATCAATTAGAAAATCACGAGTAACAAAATCTACGTGATCTAAAAAATTCTTTACAACAGTATGCATGTTTGTTAGCATTAATACTATTCTCTACCTAATTGTTGATATTATTCAAGGTTGGTAAAAGTCATACACATGTGATTCAGAGGGTTAATAGGATACACTTGACATCCTTCACATTGAAATATTCTATTAATAGTCCAGGCATTAAGGGGAAATAAAGTGCAAATAAAGGAAAGTTTTGGTGTAGTTTTGATATTTGTTTCCTTTATGTTTTTTGGGGTCGCTGAACACGAATTTGAAGTTTTCCGACAAAATTTTTCTCGGGAAATCCGTTTTTCTTTTACAAAAAACTGTAAAAAAAAACGACTTTTCTCAGTTTTTTCAAAAAAACTCCAAAATTGTGCATTTTGCGCGAAAATCGGCAGTATATGAATTAAATAGAATAAAATTTCCTACATTTTATGTGCTGAAAGTTTTTTTCTCTTATCAATGGTTTAGCCGTGAGAGTGCCGCAAAAATGGGTGTTAAAAACAAAAAACTGTAAAAATAAGGGAATTACGGCACTGTACGTCGATATAACATGAAACTAACCATTTTACGCAAACGTTAACCATTAATGATACTAACGATTATAAGATTCATTATATTTTATGCATTTGAGGTACAGGAAAAGTGCTGATCAGGCGCCAGTGGATGCTGTGAGCAGTGGAGCAAGAACCACCTCCTCTCAAGGGTCAAGGGTGTTCCTCCTCCGGAGAGCTCGTTCGCTAAGAGAAGCTAAAATTGGAAGGGGGTAAAGGACAAAAAACTTTAAAAACGGGAATTACGGCCCTGTACGTTTTTATAATATGAAAATTAACTATTTTAAGCACACGCTGACTAAAAACCATGTGATTGACTACATTTTACAATGACGTTGTCTGATAATAAATACGACGACTCATTATGAAACATTATTTAATTATAAACTAGTAAATCTACAGATCAGAGGCCTCAACGTCAGCTCAAAAAATCATTGTTCTTACTAATTTTTAACATTATCTGAAAAATATTTGACACACTAAAATTCAATCTTTTTAAGTTATTTATACATTGATAAGAATATAAATTTATCGAAAGTTTCGGAAATTTTAGAAGTATCCCCTTAAACACAATGTTATGCAATGATAGGATAAACTACTTGTTACTGTATTTTTTCAGAATAACAATACATTATTTCAGGGGGGCTCCGCTCCCTGAACCCTCCGTTGTCGCTTTAATATTCTATTCTCAATTTCCAGTAATTGTGCTATTTTATTTCTTGAGTATATATGTCTGAATGTATTTGCAATTCTCATTTCATTATAATAACCATCTCTTTGTACAAGAGATTTTATCCTATCCTTAAAAGAATAATTATATTTCAACTACTAAACATCATATGTTTCTGAAGTTGAATAAAATTTCGTGTATAAATTATACTTATACAAATTTAAATTCCTCTTATTTGACCTATATTCAATTTACGCATTCAACGTTTTTATTATTTTCATTTGGAAAACCGATTTGGTAATCATTTTTTAGTACTTAAAATAAATTCTCATCTATTTCATTTAAAAAAAGCCTATTAAAAACTTAAAACCCGAAAATTGGCAATTTTTAATAAAACTTCGCGTAAAAATAATGCGATTCACTTGAATTTTCCTTTGTTGATATTCTTTGAAATATAGTTGCTTAGCAACCATTTATTGAAAGAGAGAAAAAAAATGCACTGGAAATTTTTGTAAAAAATGATAGAATAAAATGTATTATATTATTAGAGCAGATGTATAAAATTGCACCAAACATTGTACACCTAATTTAAAAAATCTGACGAATGTATTAACAAAATTTCAAATTAATTTGAATAATTTAAGACCTGACTTGATAAATTTTAGCCTTCATAACTTACATATTAAATACATTAATCAAATGCGCCATTTTATTTCAATGGATGAAAATTTTCAAAATCGTCTGAATTCCCATAGGAAAGCATTGTGACCTAAAAAGAAATGTTTTCCGTAATCTTATTAAATTTATATTCGTGATTTCCTATTGTTTGTGTGAATGATTCTAGTATATCTTGGATTTCGTTCTACACAGTGGTTTTATTAGGATAAGCAAAAATTCAGAAAATAATTTCATGTTATCCTAGTACCTAAAGAGCAATATTTACCTACCTGCCAACCACGAAACACTCGCATCTGATAGATAAGTTGAATAATACAGTGTCTCACAAAAGTGATGGGACACTTGTGCTTTATAAAAAGAAACTGCAATAAAATAAATAAACAAACATGTGCAAAAATTTTTTGGGTGTGTTTCATATTTAAAGTTAGTAACAATTATTACATAACATACATTTTGTCAAAATATTAAAATATTAATTTAGTAAAAATACAATTGTTCAGAACGGAGCAAAAAATGGCTCACATAAGTGATGGGACACTTACTTTTCCATCAAATATTTATCCAAAAATTTTACTTTTTAAAAGGTTTTAATATTTTGTTGGATTTCCTTTTACTTTTAAAACATGATTTAATCTTTTTGGGATGGATTCGACTATTTTTTTTGTGATTTCTGGAGTGATTTTACCCCATTCTTCTTGAAGCACCGATTTTAGTTGTTGTTTTGAAGAAATGGTGTGTTTGCGAATTCTTGATTCCAATTCTTGCCAAATATTCTCTATGGGATTTAAGTCTGGAGATTGTGGTGGTGTTTTTATTATTTCAGGACAGTTATATAGCAGCCAGAGTCTAACGTTCAGAGCAGTGTGCTTGGGGTCATTGTCCTGGTAGAATTTAAAATCGTTATGAAGGTTCAATTTTCGTGCTGAAGATTTCAAATTTTGCTTTAAAATATCAATATACTTGTACTGATCCATTATACTGTCAATAAAAACAAAATTACCAACTCCAGCGGACGACATACACCCCCATACCATAACTCCTCCTCCACCATGTTTTACTGTTGGTACCAAGTTCTGTTTGCGAAGTTCTTCCCTGGGTTTTCTCCACACCAAGATTCTACCGTCAGAACCAAATATATTAAATTTACTCTCATCAGCAAATATAACTTTATTCCAGTAATCAGAATTCTTATTTATGTTGGATTTTGCGAAAGCTAGTCTGAGTTTTCTATTCTTTTCACTTACGAAGAATTTTTTCCTGGCTACTCTACCGTGATATCCAGCAGATCGAATTACCCTTCTAATAGTTTCAGGATTAACAATTATTCCATATAATGCTTGTAAATCAGCAGCAACTTTTGAAGCACAAATTCTTGGATTTTTTTTAATATTTCGAACGATAATTCGCTTTATTCCATTGGATAGCTTTGATGGTCAGCCAGGTCTTCTTTTATCCTGAATCATATGATTCTTTTTATATCGTTTAATGATATTGAAAACTGTTGAACGACTCAAGTTAACTGTTTCAGCAGTTTTTCTAATAGATTTTCCACGTTCAATATGCAAATTAATAACTAATTTTCGAATTTCAGGCGAAGTTTCTTTTCGTTTAGCATTCATGACTACACAGAGCTAAAAAACACAAAAATTCCAAAACAAACTGGAGAGAAATACTGCAGACGATTTTATAAATTATTGCCAATTGCTTTTAAGTAAAAATAAAACCCCAAAAAATATTTTTATTGCTTATTTCAGGCGATTTTTGTTGCATATATAATGGTGTCCCATCACTTATGTGAGCTATTTTTTGCTCCGTTCTAAACATTTGTATTTTTATTAAATTAATATTTTAATATTTTGACAAAATGTATGTTATGTAATAATCTTTACTAAATTTAAGTATGAAACACACCCACAAAAAAAATGTGTACATGTTTTTTTAATTTATTTGATTAGTTTCCTTTTGTAAAGCACAAGTGTCCCATCACTTATGTGAGACACTGTATCTCGTGTACAAAAGCAACTTATGGAAATGTAAACTGAATCTACTGTATTTCACTTATATCTATTGCAGAAATCTAGTATTATTACAATTTTTGTTTCGGAAAAACAGTTTTGATGGTCATTCTATAATATTTATTTTACATACGTACATCTTGATCTAACTCGATGGCAATAGCATACTAAAATCTCTCTATAAAATATTAAAATCACCCAATAAAATATTGTAGCAAAATAGTCTGAATTATTTGAATTTTATTATTTTGTTATTCTTTAAAATTTAGTTGCTAGGTTACGGTTAAATTAAAGAGGTAAATAAAAATAAATGCATTTTAAAATTTGAAGAAAATGGTAGAGTAAAATGTATTATATTATTAGAACAGATATATAAAATTGCACCAAAAATTATACACCTAATTTAAAAAATCTGACGAATGTATTAACAAAATTTCAAATTAATTTGAATAATTTAAGACCTGACTTGATAAATTTTAGCCTTCATAACTTACCGTTTAAATACATTAATCAAATGCGACATTTTATTTTCAACGACTGAAAAAATTCAAAATCGTCTGAATTCCCATAGGAAAGCATTAGGATCAAAAAAGAAATGTTCTATATTTTCCGAGCGAATGAACCAAATGTAACTAAAAACTATACAGCTAATTCCGGGTATCTCACCAACATACCTACGAAAAATCAAACTAATCGTATCATTTTTACGGCAGTTATCGCGGAACAGACAGACAGACAGACAGACAGAAACCAAAAACTTTTCGGGTCTCAACAGTAAGCCTTCACTGACGTTTCCGCAATAATCATGTACATTAGTAAACATACAGTGTCTCACATAAGTGATGGGACACTTGTGCTTTACAAAAGGAAACTAATCAAATAAATTAAAAAAACATGTACACATTTTTTTTGTGGGTGTGTTTCATACTTAAATTTAGTAAAGATTATTACATAACATACATTTTGTCAAAATATTAAAATATTAATTTAATAAAAATACAAATGTTTAGAACGGAGCAAAAAATAGCTCACATAAGTGATGGGACACCATTATATATGCAACAAAAATCGCCTGAAATAAGCAATAAAAATATTTTTTGGGGTTTTATTTTTACTTAAAAGCAATTGGCAATAATTTATAAAATCGTCTGCAGTATTTCTCTCCAGTTTGTTTTGGAATTTTTGTGTTTTTTAGCTCTGTGTAGTCATGAATGCTAAACGAAAAGAAACTTCGCCTGAAATTCGAAAATTAGTTATTAATTTGCATATTGAACGTGGAAAATCTATTAGAAAAACTGCTGAAACAGTTAACTTGAGTCGTTCAACAGTTTTCAATATCATTAAACGATATAAAAAGAATCATATGATTCAGGATAAAAGAAGACCTGGCTGACCATCAAAGCTATCCAATGGAATAAAGCGAATTATCGTTCGAAATATTAAAAAAAATCCAAGAATTAGTGCTTCAAAAGTTGCTGCTGATTTACAAGCATTATATGGAATAATTGTTAATCCTGAAACTATTAGAAGGGTAATTCGATCTGCTGGATATCACGGTAGAGTAGCCAGGAAAAAATTCTTCGTAAGTGAAAAGAATAGAAAACTCAGACTAGCTTTCGCAAAATCCAACATAAATAAGAATTCTGATTACTGGAATAAAGTTATATTTGATGATGAGAGTAAATTTAATATATTTGGTTCTGACGGTAGAATCTTGGTGTGGAGAAAACCCAGGGAAGAACTTCGCAAACAGAACTTGGTACCAACAGTAAAACATGGTGGAGGAGGAGTTATGGTATGGGGGTGTATGTCGTCCGCTGGAGTTGGTAATTTTGTTTTTATTGACAGTATAATGGATCAGTACAAGTATATTGATATTTTAAAGCAAAATTTGAAATCTTCAGCACGAAAATTGAACCTTCATAACGATTTTAAATTCTACCAGGACAATGACCCCAAGCACACTGCTCTGAACGTTAGACTCTGGCTGCTATATAACTGTCCTGAAATAATAAAAACACCACCACAATCTCCAGACTTAAATCCCATAGAGAATATTTGGCAAGAATTGGAATCAAGAATTCGCAAACACACCATTTCTTCAAAACAACAACTAAAATCGGTGCTTCAAGAAGAATGGGGTAAAATCACTCCAGAAATCACAAAAAAAATAGTCGAATCCATCCCAAAAAGATTAAATCATGTTTTAAAAGTAAAAGGAAATCCAACAAAATATTAAAACCTTTTAAAAAGTAAAATTTGTGGATAAATATTTGATGGAAAAGTAAGTGTCCCATCACTTATGTGAGCCATTTTTTGCTCCGTTCTGAACAATTGTATTTTTACTAAATTAATATTTTAATATTTTGACAAAATGTATGTTATGTAATAATTGTTACTAACTTTAAATATGAAACACACCCAAAAAATTTTTGCACATGTTTGTTTATTTATTTTATTGCAGTTTCTTTTTATAAAGCACAAGTGTCCCATCACTTTTGTGAGACACTGTATTTACATAAAGTAAAAAAGCAAAAATCTTATTTCCGCATTCTTTTATTTGAAGGCTCCTGCTGTTCATCGACATCTACAACATAGAAAATAGACTTATGGAATTAATGGGTTTTTTTATTTACTACACTCTCAGAAATAAAACACTCAATTTTGACGATTCCGCAATCCTCAGGCCTCATTTCGTTATTTTTAACAATCATTTCGTCACAGAGTCACGTGGTTTTTGACGAAACGCGAATCCTCAAATATCTTGACGAAACTGTTTCCTCGCTGTCAAAAATAAAACTCTCACTTTTGACGATTTCGCAATTCTTGAGCTATATTTCGTCATTTTTTGACAATTATTTCGTCTCAAAATTAAGTGATTTTTAATGAAATGGAAAATCTCAAATATTTGACAAAAATATTTCCCCATTCCCGGCCAGATTATTTTTGTTACAAAATCGTTCAAAAAAAAAAAAAAAAAAAAATTACACGAAAGTATTAAATTTCGTTAAAAACGCTTAAAAAATTCTTCTAAAGTTACAGAATTTCGTTAAAAACGGTTAAAATAGTAAAATGCGAACATCATTTGGTCCATTTTCGATCGAAAGCATCAACATTTTTCCAATGGTTAAAAAAAAAAAAAAATCACAATTTTAGGAGCTCTTTTTTATTTAAGAAATATATTCATATAACAATCAAATTTAAAATATGTATAACTGACCCCCCCCCCCTTCTTCTATAAACAGTAATCTTATCCGCTAAAATTGATGAACTCGCCTCCAAAATATGCACTTCAAAATTAATTATTTCTGATCAACAATTAGACCATATTTTAATTATTCATTGAACAAAGGAAATTTCTCTAATAAATTATATTAATCAAGCCATTTTCTAATTATTTATTAACCATAGAAAAACCATAATAATAAACTTGCCTTATTAATTAAAACATGCAGAAAGTATAACAGCACCGATAAAAATACAATCTGCTTTCTAAAAATATAAACACACATCAACATCCCATAAATACATTTAAAATCAAATAATTCCGAAGTCACGATAGCGAAGTGGTTAGAGAACTTAGCTGCCAAGCCAAACATCGCGTGTTCGAGTCCGATCAAATCCCAGTGATCTTATTTTGCCGTAGTCAATTAAAGATGCTTCTAAAAACTCCGATAGATGGCAGCACCAACCTTTTTTTGGAACTTTCGTCAAAG
Organism: Maratus michaelseni; assembly: GCA_963931845.1. Classification (NCBI taxonomy): domain Eukaryota; kingdom Metazoa; phylum Arthropoda; class Arachnida; order Araneae; family Salticidae; genus Maratus; species Maratus michaelseni. Next base: position 163,995,106 of record OZ007591.1, read on the forward strand.
AAACAATTTGAGGAAACTGATTTCTTCGTAATTTTGAGGATGCAAATTTACTCGATTTGACGAAATGTTTACTCGGAGCATTTTTCAAGAAATCGTTTCTTCAAAAACGAAGAAAATTTCTTGAAATTTGAGTACTCATTTTTGAGAGTGTACCAATATTATAGAATAAATGTTTTCTTAATAGTAAATATTTCATGCCTTGTGGCATGGCTTGTTCCTCTTTCATTGGGTCCATGGATTCAATAGGTGGGCAATCCATCTCCAGCTCAGTTTCATGGTATAACTCGTCTTCCTCGTCTTGATTCATCGCTGAGATGTTGTTACAGTTCCCTTCACAGTTGAGCCACATGTTGGAACAACCTTCTTGCACCCATAATTTTGTTGTCAGTTCTTTTTGCACTTACAGGATACAAGCTTCAACAAAACAGGGGGTAGTAGAGTAAATACAGGCTCAAGGCCAATATTTGTTTTCTTTCATCCCTACTTTTCAGCATGTTTTCAACTCCCAGACATTGCTGCCCCTTGTGATATACTCTTAAAGATTACTGTCGTGCTGTAGCTGCAGATGGGGTAAAGCAGCAATATTAGAACTGTTTTTAAAGGCTCGCTTCTTGTACGAAATATACCTTAGGTGGTTCAGCGAAGGCACATTCGTCCCACTATAACCGTGCAGCGAAGCAAGGAAACGTTCCCCAGCAGCTGCAATCATCTCTAGAGTAGCGTTCGAATCTTTTAATACTTTGACAACATCAACGACATCTGGATTCTTCACAAGTTTTGAGGAACTTCAGTTTTCCTTGCATAAACAGTACTGACGTTGTATCGCACTCGCTTATAGCATGTAGGAAGAGGATGTTTCCTGCAACCGTTGAATTCACAGCATTAATTGGAGAAAATGTCGCTGGAGAAACAGCGTCTAAAAAAAAAACGTTTTCAGCCCGGCAGAAACTTATCAAAATGACAAAGAGTTCTACATCCTCCCCAACTATAATCACCATCTTACTTGATGGAGCCGAGGACAAAGCAGTGTTTATTGTCTGAGTGCAACGAAGACTCATACACAGCGCAGTATTACTTTGCCCCATATATAGCTACGATGGACATTAAAACCTTTCGTCAAGCATAACTCAAAAAATATTTAACGGATTTCGTTCAAATTTTTACAGCAGGTACCTATAAAGGTGACAACGACGTCTATTTTCTACCAAGAATAAATACCAAACCGTTTGCAAATTATATTAAAAAAATAGATAAAAAAGCACAATTAAAGTATACGTCACGAAAATTTTGTGCGTACGTCATTTTCACCGGCGGGAGATTTTTGTAGACAATCGGAATTGAAAAGTTCATGGAGTACATGGAGCAAAAAAATATGCACGCACTAATATTCAGCACAATAAAATATATTTCAATTTAGTAGAAATCGAAAATTAATCTGGATTTTTTTCTGTTTGAAAGAAAAACCCCGCAATAACTTAGTAGACTTGGTATTAGAGATTTGGCGCAAATCTCAACAATAGCAGCTTTTTTTATTTCGCGTGTGTAAAAAAAAAAAAAATTGTTTGGTTTTTAAATAAAAGGTTTCGATTTATGGCAGTATTTCTTTTTTTTTTTCTCTTTTTAGCATTTTAAATGAGATTAATGAAAGGCATGTATTTTAAATTTAGTGAGTGAAAGGTTTATTATTTAAATGAAATGAATTCAATATGAAAATGTTATAGGAACAATATTTGGCGATTTATCAACTGCGCCAGGATAACATAAAAGTACCAATATATCAAACGGTATGTAGTATGTGAAATGAAACAATTATATTATAATCACCCATCGTACAAGAAAAAAAAACTAATATTCTGCATTCAGAGGGAAAAATCCATCTCCTGTGCCGTAAGATTTGGCGAGTTCTTTTTTGGTGATAAGTTTTTCGATGTGATTGTTGGGATCTGCAGGATTTGACTTACTTTTTCTAAATCTTATTTTTTTGCAGATGTAGTATTATGTAAATATATTTTTTTGCAGATATTTTTCTATTTTGTATATTTGGCATTCTATTTTGTATATTTTCTATTTGGCATTTGGAAAAGAGATTTTTACCTTTTTATATGTGCCTTCGGAAATATTAAAAAATAAAAAAAGATTTAAATATATCAAGCGTTTAATTTTTATACGGACCACTTCTCCATTTTTAGATTTTAAATGCTATTTATTATTTACTAGCCGTTTATTAATTGTTTACAATTTACTCCCCTGACAATAACAATTATTTATCACAAAAATGCCTCTTAGGTTTGTTAAATAAGTTTGTTTATGTATTTTTATTACTTATTAAAATATCGAATATGGCGATAAAATTTTATTTTAGCATCGTGCTTAAATTTTTAAGATGGTGCAAAAACATGCTTTAATAAACGTATGTTTGTAAATATTTGAAAAACATGTTTAACCGCTCTCTTGAAAAATTTTGTAAGATGTTAAAACTACCTTTTGGCACCATTTTAAATTTTTTTCGTCAACCGACATATGATACGAAACTTTTCCCCATTCAGATACACAGGTAAGGCTGGTCTCAAACAAGAGTAAAGCTAGCAACAATATTGTTTTAACTCTATAAGAGTTACAATAATGATACTAGGACTTCCCTCAAAGGGATTAGTCTGAGTGATATTGCTAAGAAGATAGGATTAACAATTACGACATAATGAAAAAGAGAAAATTAAATGATAGCATTACAAAATATCGTACATAAATCCATATACACTGTTAAACAAATAGAAAAGAAGTACCGTCCATCAGATTTGTTTTTATAACATTTGGAAAAAAATCCCATTTTTTTTTGCTTGATCTTATAAAACGCCAAGCTTTTTAAAGTTAAGTAATCGGATTTCCAGCCAATAGCGTATTTTAGCAAGCATGGCTTAACGTAAATTTAATTTCATTGTTGCAACATTTTCCTTGTGACAAATATTTACATTTGAATTAAAAATTTTTCCTCTAACCAAACTCTACTCAACTCTTTACCTGTCTTGCTATCCATCTGTCAATCAGTCTTTCTACCTGTCTTGCTTCCCGTTACATTACCAGTCTCTCGACACGTCTGTCTGTGTACATACTCCTCTCTCTACCCGTCTGTCAACTCGTCTCTGAGCTCTTCTGTCTGCCCGTCTCTCTATCCACCACGTAACCCGTCTCTCAACCTTTAATCTACATGCCTGTATATCGGTCTCACTACTCGTCTCTCTACCCGTCTCGTGACCCGTCTCTCTACCCATCTCGCTACCCGTCTGTCATCCCCTTTTTTTACCTATCTCGCTACCCGGTCTGCGTATTCGTTTCGCAGCCCGTTAGCCTATCTCTGTCACTACCCGTCTCTCTACCCATCTCACTATCCGTTTGTCTACACTTTTGTTTACTCGTCTCTCTACCTCTTCCCAATAGTTTCACAATTCATTCAATATACAGAAGCCGTTTACCTGTTATTAAATGCAAACAGAAGTAATTCATCTAATAAGTGTAATCAGATGCAATTTTTAAAAATACATGCGTAAACCAGCAAAATAATTCATCAGTTTTATTTTCATAGTTGTTTATATCATTTGGCAATAAATCTCAACTTCTTAAACCCGAATTGCGTCAAGCTTTTTAAAAAAGCCTAAAGGTCCGTATAACTGGGAAGTATCCTCAGGGCTATTAGATAGATGTTATAGTTAAGTGAAAGTTTCATAATCGGGTTTGCAGTTAATTGCTTAAGTCAGAAAGCGTAGCTTAACGCCATTTTAAATTCAATGCTGTAACTTTCTTTTTATTTTTCTTATTTTTTTAAGAGTTGATGGGAGGGGGAAAGGTTAACAAATGTATACATTTGAATTCAAACTTTTGCCTCCATGTTTTTGTTAGTGTTGTTTGTATTATTAATTAATACTTTGTTCACCGAGCTTCATTCGAAACAAATGTAAAAGACTTCTTCTACAGTTTTTTCCAGGGGAAACTACCGTAATCGGGCCCAAAGCCGCAATCGGAGCATTTAATATCATTATTGTAACTCTTATAGAGTTAAAACAATGTTATTGCTAGCTTTACTGTTGTTTGAGACCAGCCATGCCTGTGTATCTGAATGGGGAAAAGTTCCGTATCCTGTGCCGTTTGGCGTGATTAGCGATAAAATTAAACATGGTGCCAAAAGCATCTTACCAAAGCATCTACTTTAAGCATCTACTTGAGCATCTTACCAAATTTTTCCAGAGAGCAGAAAAACATGTTTTTCAAATGTTTACAAACGTACTTTTAATAAACATGTTTTTGTACCATCTTAAAAACATAAATACGATGCCAAAATAAAATTTTATCGTCATTTTCGAAATTTTAATAAGTAATGAAAATACATAAACAAACATATTTAACAAACCTAAGAGGTATTTTTGGGATAAATAATTGTTATTGACATAGGGCAAATTGTAAAAAAATTAATACACGAATGAAAAACATACCTAAATTAACTTTTGGGAACCTCAGGAAAAATATATCTGATGTAAATAGCATTTAAAATCTTTAAATGGAGAAGTGTTCCGTATAAAAATGCAAAACATTATACGCTTGATATAAATATTTTTGGAACAGCTGTCGCTAGCGCACTGGGATTGGCGCGATTTTTGTTTGCGCCATTTTGGTCAGAAAACCCCGTTTTTGTGAACCCGTTAGGCCAAGATTGCTAAAACAACATGCTAATTTGATTTTATTATGTTATAAAACACACAGAACTTTTATTTTAAGCACACAGAAATTATGGTACTTACGTATTATCCGTGCCAGGAGATTGATCGCCAAAAATGGTTGCCAAGTATTAATCTTGTTTATCGTTGCCAATCATGTTTTCAAATGCAGTAATTTAACATTATCAAATAACATTGTTAAAAATGGTAATTAATATAAAATAAATAAAATGTAATATATGTTTATTAAATTTATAACATTGTTAAAAATAGTAAATAACATTATTTTAATAAAATTAATAAACGGTAAATAGCATAGTAAATAAGAAAGAATAATATTATAGATTATTCCCAGGCATGTATCATGTAGCAAGAAAAAAATATATAAGGGTTACTATACTTAGTAATATTGGCTCAATGCCTGGCGCAGTTGGCTTAAAACTGGAACGGATAATACGTAAGTACCGAAATTATTTTAGGCACAGATGTCATATACGCACCACATTGGCGCGATTTTTCCCCCCACCAATTTGGCGAAAACTTTGTTTTTGAATATTAGTTACAAAGGTACTTCTCTATTATCCCGTCGACCACTTTATGACACCGTCGACCATTTTATGAACTATTTGATGGCATAACAAACACGTATAATGCTTCTGACATCAAGTAAATGGGACTTTATTTTTGGCGTTTAATCTTACAGTTTGGCGATAGTTTTTTGTTATGAAAAGTGGACGACGGGATAATAGAGAAGTACCATTACAAAAAGCATGCAATAATAAATGAACAGTTATAAATATTAAACATAATAATAAGTATAAATATCACAATAAATCGTAAATATTAACACTTATTAACACATAAGCAAAATAACCGGGTTACCATGTTTGGCATAAAATTGCCATTTTGTTGCAATCGCGCCAATGTGGTGCGTATATTACATCTTTACCTTATTTTATTATACAACACGCACAGTGATTAATTTATTATAAAAAACACAATGTTTAATTTAACATAAAACCACAGAATCTGCCCTACCGGGTTGCTACACGAAGCAAAATCTCACCAAAATCGCCAGGTTGCCCACACATAACATCGCCATTTTAGTACCAAAAAGATACCCCGGTGCGCCTGCGACAGCTGTATCATCTTTTTTTAATGTTTTAATATTTCGAAAGCATAGATAAAAAGGTAAAAATCTCATTCCCGACTGCCATTACAATTAGCATACATATACAAAATAAAAAATAAAAAATCTACAAAACATATGTTTACATAATATTACATCTGCGAAACATAACTTTAGAAAAGGTAACCGAAAGACTGAAGATCGCAACAACCATATCGAAACACTTATCACCAAAAAATAACTCGCCAAATCTACCGGTACAGGATATGGAATTTTTCCCCCTGAATGCAGAATATTAGCTATTTTTATTGTACGATAGGTGGTTATAATAAAATTGTTTCATTTCACATACTACATACCATTTGATATATTTGTACTTTTATGTTCCATTTTTAAAAAAATTGAAATATATTTTATTGGGTACTTTTCGGTTAGCTGGGCGCCAGTGATATATGAACAAATACATAGATAAATATATATATATATATATATATATGAGTGTGTGTGTGTGTGTGTATATATCTCACTGACGTATCTTATACACACAACATGTATATAGATCACTGGCGCCCGGCTAACCGAAAAGTACCTTTTATTTTACTGAATATTAGTGAGTGCATATTTTTTTACTATATGCTCCATGAACTTTTGAAATCCGATTGATTACGAATATCTCCGGCCGGTGAAAATGACGTACGCACTAAATTTTCGTGACGTATGCACTTTAATTGTGCTTTTTTATCTATTTTTTTAATATAATTTCCAAACGGTTTGAAATTTATTCTTGGTAATAAATAGACGTCGTTGTCACCTTTATAGGTACCTGCTGTAAAAATTTGAACGAAATCCGTTAAATATTTTTTGAGTTATGCTTGACGAAAGGTTTTAATATCCGCCGTAGCTATATATGGAGCAAAGTAATACTGCGCTGTGTATGAGTCTTCGTGTCATTCAGACAATTAAATACTCCGATTGGCTTTGGGCCCAATTACGAAAGTTTCTCCTAAAAAAAACTGTAGAAGAAGTCTTTTACACTTGTTTCAAATGAAGCTCGGTCTACAAGGTATTAGTTAATAATACAAACAACACTAATGGCATGGAGGCAAAAGTTTTAATTTAAATGTATATAATTGAAACCTTTTCCCCTCTACCACCCCCCCCCCCCCAAAAAAAAAAAAAAAGAAAAAGAAAAAAAAGAAAGTTACAGTGATGAATTTAAAATGGCGTTAAGCCACGCTTTCTGACATAAGCAATTGGCTGCAAACGCGATAACGAAACTTTCACTTAACTTAATAACATGTAGCTAATATAGCCCTCGGGGTACTTTGCAGTTATACAGACCTTGTGGGTTTTTTAAAAAGCTTGAGACAATTCAGGTTTGAGAAATTGAGATTTACTGTCAAATAATATAAACAACTATGAACACAAAACTGATGAATTATTATTCAGGTTTATGTATGTATTTAAAAAAAATTGCATCTGATTACACTTATTAAATAAATTACTTCTGTTTGCATTTAATAACAGATAAACGGCTTCTGTATACTAAATTGTTTAAATATTAGGAAGAGGTGGCGAGAAGTAGAGAGACTTGTAATCAAACGGGTAGACAGACGGGTAGTGAGATGGGTAGAGAAACAAGGTAGTGAGATGTGTAGAGAGACGGATAGCGACATAGATAAGCTAACGGGTAGCGAAACGAATCGACAGACGGGTAGCGAGACAGGTAAAAAAGAGGGTTGACAGAGGGGTAGCGAGATGGTTAGGGAGACGGGTAGAGTGGGGGATAGTGAGACGAGTACAGAGATGAGTATAGAGACGAGTTGGCAGACAGGTAGAGAGAGGGGTATATAGACAGACAGACGTAAAGGGAGACGGGTATTTAACGGGAAGCGAGATAGGTAGAGAGACGGATAGACTGATAGGTAGCGAAACGGTTAAAGAGTCGGGTAGAAAGACAGACGTTATAGTGAGACGAGTATAAAGAAGAGTTGAGAGACAGTAGACAGATGGGTACGGAAAGAAACACGGTATATGGACATGGCTAGACATACGAGTAGTTAGATGGGTAGACAGACGGTTAGAGAAACAGATAGGTGGGTAGGAGACAAGTAGAGAAATATACAGACATGTAGCTAGATAGTCAAACGGGTAGACAAATAGCTAAAAGAACGGATAGGGAAACAAGCAGATTGCAGAGAGAGACAGACAGACAGACAGAAGAAATGTCTGGGGTTTGAAGTAGTAAAGGCGCAGGGGGGAGAGTCTGCTAGAAAATAATCAAGAAGTATTATCTTTGAAATATATGTAATTTTTTCGGCACTTCTCTATTATCCCGTCGTCCACTTTTCATAACAAAAAAACTATCGCCAAACTGTAAGATTAAACGCCAAAAATACAATCCCATTTACTTGATGTCAGAAGCATTATACGTGTTTCTTATGTCATCAAATGGTTTTTAATTCGACATTTGCGTGTATTTTTCATTATGTTTTACTGATTTATTAGTTATTTCATTAATTAAAATAACAATTGTGTCCTTAAATTCTTATATTTTATTTATTTATTTTGATATTCCAATGGCAAACGTTCTCCTGTTTATTTGGCGTTAGAGTTTGGCGATAGTTTTTTGTTATGAAAAATGGTCGACGGGATAAGAGAGAAGAACCATTTTTTTTTCAATTTCCGATATGGAGATTTAATGTAAAATTTATTTTTACAGGAGTCATCGAAAGATTTTTTTTATACTTTAGTAGGAATTTAGGCTACAGTTTCGTAATCAGGTTTGTAGCAAAGCATGTTATCAATGTGGTTTGAAGTGTACGAGTTTCTATAAATAGTTATACAAATAAACAAGAAGGAAAATTTTTAAATTCAAATGTAAATATTTGTCACAAAAAAAATGTTGCAACAGTGAAAGTATATTTGCGTTAAACTACGCTTGCTAAAATACGCTCTTGGCTGCAAATCCGATTACGTGACTTTAAAAAGATTGACGTTTTAAAAGATCCGACGTTTTTTTTTTCAAGTTTTGTGCAATTCCCGCTTAAGAAAATGAAATTATTTGCCAAATGTTATAAAAAAATATATACATGAAAACATAACAGTATATACCAATTTATGTATGATATTTTGTAATTCTATCATTTAATTTGCTCTTTTTCATATATTGTATCTTCTTTATATCGCAACTGTTAACCCTATGTTCTCAGCAATATCACTCAGACTAATCCCTATGAGGGAAATCCTAGTATAAGATCTTGTATCATTTAAAGCCCCTCACTATATTAATTTTACATTTGTGTAAATTATATATATATAATATATATTTCTTTTTCTTTTTATAACTTTAATTGCTTTAATATGTTTATGTTATTTGTATATTTAAATTTTCTGTACTGTTTTTTATAATAAAACAATGTTTGTCGATTAAAACGCCTGGTTTTTTTTTTGTAACATCCTGTATCATTTAATATTCGCCTCATTAAATTCATTTAATATTTGTATACGATGTGTATATAGTTTTTTTTTGTAACTTTAATTCCTTTAATCTGTTTATTTTATTTTAATTAATTCTAATTTATTTAAATTTTATATGCTGTTTTACATAATTGTACCTAATTTTTAAAGCAATGTATGTTCCTGAAAACGCATTTTTTTAAATATCTTGTATCACTTAAAAACCCCTCTTTAAAATTTTGTTTTAATTGGTTTCAGCATTTCCTAAGATTCTTATGTTATGACGCCACTTTTTCCTATCAGAAATAAGGCTATAGCAATTTACAAAATATATATTGGTTCTTTACATTTGTCATCACACTAACAATCTAAACTTTTGCTCAGCTCCACCCCTTGCTTAGACTTTTCGTCAATGAGTACCCGCCCTTATATAAATTTAACGTCACCCATATATATCCCGTTTTGTTAGTAAAGTTTTTATACTAGATGCAGTTATTTAAACATGCGTAGTTTGTAACCATATATCTATATTCAGTCAAAAACAATGATGAAAATAAATTTCTTTCAAAACCATAATTAATAGCTAAATACTTCAAATAAAACATCCAAAAAAGTGAACGATGCTACACCTAACAATACAGGTTATAGATTTTGCCCTACCCACTTAAACACTAAAACGATGATCTGCTTCTAAATGTATTTTTAAAAACTGGTTTAAAAGAAGAAGCTCAGAGACGATTGGTTTGCGTTGCATGTACTAGAAACGTAAAGAAGGACGAAAAAATAATCCGTAATCGCATGATTCTATTACGGGTGAGCAGGATTAGCGAAAACATGTTATATAATTACTCATGGGCGACTGGGCCAACGCATTTTCTTTCTTTTCGCGAGTAGCCTATTGGGATTATGCAGAAGTCTCTCTTTGTAAACGAAACTGTACAACTTACCTTTTTTTCTGTGTGCTTGTGGTTTTCACCATGAATAATAATATTTTCTCGTAATCCCCAATGCAATTCATAACCCAGACAGGGTTACCATTTTGATTTTTAATTCCGAGTTCATACTGGAAATCAAAAAAGAATATTTTTTATTTTATAAATGAATGTCATTAACCCCTTAACAGTATTGCTCGAACGTCGCTCGGGTAAGAAGAGTTTGTTTTCTTCGTTACTAAAAGCTTTCAGAAACCACAAATTTTTAACTATAATTTTTGCTGTATTTGGCGAACATATCTCGATTAAACAAGGCAGATATTTTAATACAAAAAAAAAAGTGGTTTTTTAGTCCTTATTTTTAATTTATTGTGTTCAATAATAGTAATGTTGAATAAAACTGTTAAGGGGTTAAATAGAAAATTTCATTTTCAAAATTTCTAGTATGAATTCAGAATTTCTTTATCAAGAAAAAGGGCAAACTGAGAACCTTTGCCCCATGTTTGAAACTACTGGTTCGGACTCTTATCCAGCATATCTTTCTCTGTTCCATAGGCATAAAAAACATTAATTTGTAAACCATAGAGTACCGTGGGGTTAAGGGGCTCCGCCTTAGAAATTCTTCCCAAAAAGGGTTCCGCGAGCCCAAAAGTTTGGGAACCACTGTATTAGACCTTAAAATATCTAACATTTGGGTGTAGCACACTTTTTATTGATTCCTGAATTATCCATCGTCTTCGTTTGTAGAAAATAATAATACTATAGTATTAAATTGTGATTGTGAAATACATATGCAGAATGTAAATGCATGTAAATCATCTAAAATAAAACTGAAGGAAAGTGAACTTCTAATTTTGAAACATTTAATTCCAGAATTAAACGATTCGATTATTAAATTTATGTATTTAGAATATCTGAACAACCTAATTACACAAGAGTGCAGAGTTGTTGCTAGATCTTCAAAAAGTGAAAATTAGACGAAGACTCAACTAATTATATGGATCGAACATGATTTGATAAGTATGTTTATAGTCCAGTCATTTGGTAGAAAATAAAGGAAAGTTTTGGTGTAGTTTTGATACTTGTTTCCTTTATGTTTTTGGGGTCGCTGAACATCGAATCTGAAGATTTCTAACAAAATTTTTCTCGAGAAATACGTTTTTTTTACAAAAAACCTGTAAAAAAACCGACTTTTCTCTGTTTTTTTTTTTTTTTTTTTTTTTTAAATAACACCAAAACTATGCCTTTTGCGTGAAAATCGACAGTATATGAATTAAAGAGAATGAAATTTCCTAAATTTTATGTATTGAAAATTTTTTCTTTGATCAATGGTTTAGCCGTGAGAGTACCGCAAAAATGGGTGTTAAAAACAAAAAACTGTAAAAATAAGGGAATTACGGCACTGTACGTCGATGTAACATGAAACTAACCATTTTACGCAAACGTTAACCATTAATGATAATAACGATTATATGATTGACAATATTTTATGCATTTGAGGTAGAGGAAAAGTGCGGATCCGGCGCCAGAGGATGGTGGGAGCAGTGGAGCAGCTCCAACTGTTCTCATGAGTCGAGGGAGCTCCTCCTCCGGAGAGCTCGGACTCTAAGAGAAGATAAAATTGGGAGGAGTAAAAGACAAAAACTGTAAATAAAACGGGAATTACGATCCTGTACGTCTATGTAACATGAATATTACCTATTTTAAGCAAACGTTTACTATTAATGATTCGAAATCTATGTAATTGACTACATGTTACAATAAAAAGAAAAGTGCCCAGTTAAACTGATGGCTTTTTGCTCACAGGCTATTCACACTAATTGCATATTATACTCTTATTTCTTAAGAATAATGCCCCTCGAAAAATAAAGAAATCGTCAATAAATTAAGGGGGGATTAGCCCCCCTTCTCCCCTTTATGTTTAATTAATCAACCCCCAAAACTAATCTGGGAAGCGCCTTATCACAATGAACCTATATACAAAATTTGAAACAAATCGGATAATTCTGTATTAAAAGCCCGTTTATCTAAAATAAGGGGGAGATTAGCCCCCCCATTCCCCCCCTTTTTATACTTAACAAATGTACCCCCAAAACTAATCAGGAAAACGCCTTATCAGAATGAACCTATATACACAATTTCAAGCAAATCGGATATTTCTATCAAGAATTGTCGCGTTACGTACATACATACGTACATACAGAGCCTGCAGGCACATTAGCTCTCAGGCTTTGTTAGCCTGTGAGCTAATTAAGTTGTCCGATAATAAGGACGACGACTCATTATGAATCATTATTTAGTAGACAACGAGTTGGTTCCTATTAATTCCACAACTTTGTTCCAACGAATTTCGGTTGCTAAGCATTCGGATGAAGACCTGCAGGAGTTTTTGACATATGATCTTGGCCCTGATTCATTATCCCTATTCGACAATGGCTTAAAAATAGGAACCAAATCTACTCTCTACAAGACATTCAAACCCCTAACAAACAAGTGGTTCAGCTTCAGGATTCAATTCGTCATTTATGGTGGTTTTTTTATTGCATAAGGTTGTTTGGTCTAAGAATCAGTCTCTTTCAACAATCTGCGACAAATATATTGAGTATGTACAGTCAAAATACCAACCGCAGACAGTAGTTGTTTTTTATGTCTAACCTGATGACTTACAAAGGTGGTAAAAAAACTGCTGAGCGTATGAGACGAGCAAAGAAACATGCTTCAACTGACATATTGTCTAACGGTTCAATGATATTTACTATTTCCAAAGAAAGGTTTCTTGCTAACCCAAAAAACAATTTTCGGTTAATATCTATGATGATTTAGAAGTTATCATCCAGATATTATATGAAAGAAAGCATAAGAAGATGCAGACACCTTGATTGTACTAGGATTTCCCTCAAAGGGATTAGTCTGAGTGATATTGCTGAGAACATAGGGTTAACAGTTGCGATATAAAGAAGATACAATATATGAAAAAGAGCAAATTAAATGATAGAATTACAAAATATCATACATAAATTGGTATATACTGTTATGTTTTCATGTATATATTTTTTTATAACATTTGGCAAATAATTTCATTTTCTTAAGCGGGAATTGCACAAAACTTGAAAAAAAAAACGTCGGATCTTTTAAAACGTCAATCTTTTTAAAGTCACGTAATCGGATTTGCAGCCAAGAGCGTATTTTAGCAAGCGTAGTTTAACGCAAATATACTTTCACTGTTGCAACATTTTTTTTGTGACAAATATTTACATTTGAATTTAAAAATTTTCCTTCTTGTTTATTTGTATAACTATTTATAGAAACTCGTACACTTCAAACCACATTGATAACATGCTTTGCTACAAACCTGATTACGAAACTGTAGCCTAAATTCCTACTAAAGTATAAAAAAAATCTTTCGATGACTCCTGTAAAAATAAATTTTACATTAAATCTCCATATCGGAAATTGAAAAAAAAATGGTTCTTCTCTCTTATCCCGTCGACCATTTTTCATAACAAAAAACTATCGCCAAACTCTAACGCCAAATAAACAGGAGAACGTTTGCCATTGGAATATCAAAATAAATAAATAAAATATAAGAATTTAAGGACACAATTGTTATTTTAATTAATGAAATAACTAATAAATCAGTAAAACATAATGAAAAATACACGCAAATGTCGAATTAAAAACCATTTGATGACATAAGAAACACGTATAATGCTTCTGACATCAAGTAAATGGGATTGTATTTTTGGCGTTTAATCTTACAGTTTGGCGATAGTTTTTTTGTTATGAAAAGTGGACGACGGGATAATAGAGAAGTGCCGAAAAAATTACATATATTTCAAAGATAATACTTCTTGATTATTTTCTAGCAGACTCTCCCCCCTGCGCCTTTACTACTTCAAACCCCAGACATTTCTTCTGTCTGTCTGTCTGTCTCTCTCTGCAATCTGCTTGTTTCCCTATCCGTTCTTTTAGCTATTTGTCTACCCGTTTGACTATCTAGCTACATGTCTGTATATTTCTCTACTTGTCTCCTACCCACCTATCTGTTTCTCTAACCGTCTGTCTACCCATCTAACTACTCGTATGTCTAGCCATGTCCATATACCGTGTTTCTTTCCGTACCCATCTGTCTACTGTCTCTCAACTCTTCTTTATACTCGTCTCACTATAACGTCTGTCTTTCTACCCGACTCTTTAACCGTTTCGCTACCTATCAGTCTATCCGTCTCTCTACCTATCTCGCTTCCCGTTAAATACCCGTCTCCCTTTACGTCTGTCTGTCTATATACCCCTCTCTCTACCTGTCTGCCAACTCGTCTCTATACTCATCTCTGTACTCGTCTCACTATCCCCCACTCTACCCGTCTCCCTAACCATCTCGCTACCCCTCTGTCAACCCTCTTTTTTACCTGTCACGCTACCCGTCTGTCGATTCGTTTCGCTACCCGTTAGCTTATCTATGTCGCTATCCGTCTCTCTACACATCTCACTACCTTGTTTCTCTACCCATCTCACTACCCGTCTGTCTACCCGTTTGATTACAAGTCTCTCTACTTCTCGCCACCTCTTCCTAATATTTAAACAATTTAGTATACAGAAGCCGTTTATCTGTTATTAAATGCAAACAGAAGTAATTTATTTAATAAGTGTAATCAGATGCAATTTTTTTAAAATACATACATAAACCTGAATAATAATTCATCAGTTTTGTGTTCATAGTTGTTTATATCATTTGACAGTAAATCTCAATTTCTCAAACCTGAATTGTCTCAAGCTTTTTAAAAAACCCACAAGGTCTGTATAACTGCAAAGTACCCCGAGGGCTATATTAGCTACATGTTATTAAGTTAAGTGAAAGTTTCGTTATCGCGTTTGCAGCCAATTGCTTATGTCAGAAAGCGTGGCTTAACGCCATTTTAAATTCATCACTGTAACTTTCTTTTTTTTCTTTTTTTTTTTTTGGGGGGGGGGGGGTGGTAGAGGGGAAAAGGTTTCAATTATATACATTTAAATTAAAACTTTTGCCTCCATGCCATTAGTGTTGTTTGTATTATTAACTAATACCTTGTAGACCGAGCTTCATTTGAAACAAGTGTAAAAGACTTCTTCTACAGTTTTTTTTAGGAGAAACTTTCGTAATTGGGCCCAAAGCCAATCGGAGTATTTAATTGTCTGAGTGACACGAAGACTCATACACAGCGCAGTATTACTTTGCTCCATATATAGCTACGGCGGATATTAAAACCTTTCGTCAAGCATAACTCAAAAAATATTTAACGGATTTCGTTCAAATTTTTACAGCAGGTACCTATAAAGGTGACAACGACGTCTATTTATTACCAAGAATAAATTTCAAACCGTTTGGAAATTATATTAAAAAAATAGATAAAAAAGCACAATTAAAGTGCATACGTCACGAAAATTTAGTGCGTACGTCATTTTCACCGGCCGGAGATATTCGTAATCAATCGGATTTCAAAAGTTCATGGAGCATGGAGTAAAAAAATATGCACTCACTAATATTCAGTACAATAAAAGGTACTTTTCGGTTAGCCGGGCGCCAGTGATCTATATACATGTTGTGTGTATAAGATACGTCAGTGAGATATATACACACACACACACACTCATATATATATATATATATATATTTATCTATGTATTTGTTCATATATCACTGGCGCCCAGCTAACCGAAAAGTACCCAATAAAATATATTTCAATTTTTTTAAAAATGGAACATAAAAGTACAAATATATCAAATGGTATGTAGTATGTGAAATGAAACAATTTTATTATAACCACCTATCGTACAATAAAAATAGCTAATATTCTGCATTCAGGGGGAAAAATTCCATATCCTGTACCGGTAGATTTGGCGAGTTATTTTTTGGTGATAAGTGTTTCGATATGGTTGTTGCGATCTTCAGTCTTTCGGTTACCTTTTCTAAAGTTATGTTTCGCAGATGTAATATTATGTAAACATATGTTTTGTAGATTTTTTATTTTTTATTTTGTATATGTATGCTAATTGTAATGGCAGTCGGGAATGAGATTTTTACCTTTTTATCTATGCTTTCGAAATATTAAAACATTAAAAAAAGATGATACAGCTGTCGCAGGCGCACCGGGGTATCTTTTTGGTACTAAAATGGCGATGTTATGTGTGGGCAACCTGGCGATTTTGGTGAGATTTTGCTTCGTGTAGCAACCCGGTAGGGCAGATTCTGTGGTTTTATGTTAAATTAAACATTGTGTTTTTTATAATAAATTAATCACTGTGCGTGTTGTATAATAAAATAAGGTAAAGATGTAATATACGCACCACATTGGCGCGATTGCAACAAAATGGCAATTTTATGCCAAACATGGTAACCCGGTTATTTTGCTTATGTGTTAATAAGTGTTAATATTTACGATTTATTGTGATATTTATATTTATTATTATGTTTAATATTTATAACTGTTCATTTATTATTGCATGCTTTTTGTAATGGTACTTCTCTATTATCCCGTCGTCCACTTTTCATAACAAAAAACTATCGCCAAACTGTAAGATTAAACGCCAAAAATAAAGTCCCATTTACTTGATGTCAGAAGCATTATACGTGTTTGTTATGCCATCAAATAGTTCATAAAATGGTCGACGGTGTCATAAAGTGGTCGACGGGATAATAGAGAAGTACCTTTGTAACTAATATTCAAAAACAAAGTTTTCGCCAAATTGGTGGGGGGAAAAATCGCGCCAATGTGGTGCGTATATGACATCTGTGCCTAAAATAATTTCGGTACTTACGTATTATCCGTTCCAGTTTTAAGCCAACTGCGCCAGGCATTGAGCCAATATTACTAAGTATAGTAACCCTTATATATTTTTTTCTTGCTACATGATACATGCCTGGGAATAATCTATAATATTATTCTTTCTTATTTACTATGCTATTTACCGTTTATTAATTTTATTAAAATAATGTTATTTACTATTTTTAACAATGTTATAAATTTAATAAACATATATTACATTTTATTTATTTTATATTAATTACCATTTTTAACAATGTTATTTGATAATGTTAAATTACTGCATTTGAAAACATGATTGGCAACGATAAACAAGATTAATACTTGGCAACCATTTTTGGCGATCAATCTCCTGGCACGGATAATACGTAAGTACCATAATTTCTGTGTGCTTAAAATAAAAGTTCTGTGTGTTTTATAACATAATAAAATCAAATTAGCATGTTGTTTTAGCAATCTTGGCCTAACGGGTTCTCAAAAACGGGGTTTTCTGGCCAAAATGGCGCAAACAAAAATCGCGCCAATCCCAGTGCGCTAGCGACAGCTGTTCCAAAAATATTTATATCAAGCGTATAATGTTTTGCATTTTTATACGGAACACTTCTCCATTTAAAGATTTTAAATGCTATTTACATCAGATATATTTTTCCTGAGGTTCCCAAAAGTTAATTTAGGTATGTTTTTCATTCGTGTATTAATTTTTTTACAATTTGCCCTATGTCAATAACAATTATTTATCCCAAAAATACCTCTTAGGTTTGTTAAATATGTTTGTTTATGTATTTTCATTACTTATTAAAATTTCGAAAATGACGATAAAATTTTATTTTGGCATCGTATTTATGTTTTTAAGATGGTACAAAAACATGTTTATTAAAAGTACGTTTGTAAACATTTGAAAAACATGTTTTTCTGCTCTCTGGAAAAATTTGGTAAGATGCTCAAGTAGATGCTTAAAGTAGATGCTTTGGTAAGATGCTTTTGGCACCATGTTTAATTTTATCGCCAATCACGCCAAACGGCACAGGATACGGAACTTTTCCCCATTCAGATACACAGGCATGGCTGGTCTCAAACAACAGTAAAGCTAGCAATAACATTGTTTTAACTCTATAAGAGTTACAATAATGATATTAAATGCTCCGATTGCGGCTTTGGGCCCGATTACGGTAGTTTCCCCTGGAAAAAACTGTAGAAGAAGTCTTTTACATTTGTTTCGAATGAAGCTCGGTGAACAAAGTATTAATTAATAATACAAACAACACTAACAAAAACATGGAGGCAAAAGTTTGAATTCAAATGTATACATTTGTTAACCTTTCCCCCTCCCATCAACTCTTAAAAAAATAAGAAAAATAAAAAGAAAGTTACAGCATTGAATTTAAAATGGCGTTAAGCTACGCTTTCTGACTTAAGCAATTAACTGCAAACCCGATTATGAAACTTTCACTTAACTATAACATGTATCTAATAGCCCTGAGGATACTTCCCAGTTATACGGACCTTTAGGCTTTTTTAAAAAGCTTGACGCAATTCGGGTTTAAGAAGTTGAGATTTATTGCCAAATGATATAAACAACTATGAAAATAAAACTGATGAATTATTTTGCTAGTTTACGCATGTATTTTTAAAAATTGCATCTGATTACACTTATTAGAAGAATTACTTCTGTTTGCATTTAATAACAGGTAAACGGCTTCTGTATATTGAATGAATTGTGAAACTATTGGGAAGAGGTAGAGAGATGAGTAAACAAAAGGGTAGACAAACGGATAGTGAGATGGGTAGGGAGACGGGTAGTGACAGAGATAGGCTAACGGGCTGCGAAACGAATAGGCAGACGGGTAGCGAGATAGGTAAAAAAAGGGGATGACAGACGGGTAGCGAGATGGGTAGAGAGACGGGTCACGAGACGGGTAGAGAGACGAGTAGTGAGACCGATATGCAGGCATGTAGATTAAAGGTTGAGAGACGGGTTACGTGGTGGATAGAGAGACGGGCAGACAGAAGAGCTCAGAGACGAGTTGACAGACGGGTAGAGAGAGGAGTATGTACACAGACAGACGTGTCGAGAGACTGGTAATGTAACGGGAAGCAAGACAGGTAGAAAGACTGATTGACAGATGGATAGCAAGACAGGTAAAGAGTTGAGTAGAGTTTGGGTAGAGGAAAATTTTTTAATTCAAATGTAAATATTTGTCACAAGGAAAATGTTGCAACAATGAAATTAAATTTACGTTAAGCCATGCTTGCTAAAATACGCTATTGGCTGGAAATCCGATTACTTAACTTTAAAAAGCTTGGCGTTTTATAAGATCAAGCAAAAAAAAATGGGATTTTTTTCCAAATGTTATAAAAACAAATCTGATGGACGGTACTTCTTTTCTATTTGTTTAACAGTGTATATGGATTTATGTACGATATTTTGTAATGCTATCATTTAATTTTCTCTTTTTCATTATGTCGTAATTGTTAATCCTATCTTCTTAGCAATATCACTCAGACTAATCCCTTTGAGGGAAGTCCTAGTATCATTATTGTAACTCTTATAGAGTTAAAACAATATTGTTGCTAGCTTTACTCTTGTTTGAGACCAGCCTTACCTGTGTATCTGAATGGGGAAAAGTTTCGTATCATATGTCGGTTGACGAAAAAAATTTAAAATGGTGCCAAAAGGTAGTTTTAACATCTTACAAAATTTTTCAAGAGAGCGGTTAAACATGTTTTTCAAATATTTACAAACATACGTTTATTAAAGCATGTTTTTGCACCATCTTAAAAATTTAAGCACGATGCTAAAATAAAATTTTATCACCATATTCGATATTTTAATAAGTAATAAAAATACATAAACAAACTTATTTAACAAACCTAAGAGGCATTTTTGTGATAAATAATTGTTATTGTCAGGGGGGTAAATTGTAAACAATTAATAAACGGCTAGTAAATAATAAATAGCATTTAAAATCTAAAAATGGAGAAGTGGTCCGTATAAAAATTAAACGCTTGATATATTTAAATCTTTTTTTATTTTTTAATATTTCCGAAGGCACATATAAAAAGGTAAAAATCTCTTTCCCAAATGCCAAATAGAAAATATATAAAATAGAATGCCAAATATACAAAATAGAAAAATATCTGCAAAAAAATATATTTACATAATACTACATCTGCAAAAAAATAAGATTTAGAAAAAGTAAGCCAAATCCTGCAGATCCCAACAATCACATCGAAAAACTTATCACCAAAAAAGAACTCGCCAAATCTTACGGCACAGGAGATGGATTTTTCCCTCTGAATGCAGAATATTAGTTTTTTTTTCTTGTACGATGGGTGATTATAATATAATTGTTTCATTTCACATACTACATACCGTTTGATATATTGGTACTTTTATGTTATCCTGGCGCAGTTGATAAATCGCCAAATATTGTTCCTATAACATTTTCATATTGAATTCATTTCATTTAAATAATAAACCTTTCACTCATTAAATTTAAAATACATGCCTTTCATTGATCTCATTTAAAATGCTAAAAAGAGAAAAAAAAAGAAATACTGCCATAAATCGAAACCTTTTATTTAAAAACCAAACAATTTTTTTTTTTTTTTTTTTTTTTTTTTTACACACGCGAAATAAAAAAAGCTGCTATTGCTGAGATTTGCGCCAAATCTCTAATACCAAGTCTACTAAGTTATTGCGGGGTTTTTCTTTCAAACAGAAAAAAATCCAGATTAATTTTCGATTTCTACTAAATTGAAATATATTTTATTGTGCTGAATATTAGTGCGTGCATATTTTTTTGCTCCATGTACTCCATGAACTTTTCAATTCCGATTGTCTACAAAAATCTCCCGCCGGTGAAAATGACGTACGCACAAAATTTTCGTGACGTATACTTTAATTGTGCTTTTTTATCTATTTTTTTAATATAATTTGCAAACGGTTTGATATTTATTCTTGGTAGAAAATAGACGTCGTTGTCACCTTTATAGGTACCTGCTGTAAAAATTTGAACGAAATCCGTTAAATATTTTTTGAGTTATGCTTGACGAAAGGTTTTAATGTCCATCGTAGCTATATATGGGGCAAAGTAATACTGCGCTGTGTATGAGTCTTCGTTGCACTCAGACAATAAAAAAAAAGACGTTTTAAGCGACAAATATTGTTTAAAAAATTAAATACACATATTTGAAAATGACACGCAAACTCGGGTCATTATGAAAAATAGGATAAAAGATTTAAATAACTAAAAAAAAAAAAAAAAAAAAAAAAAACAGTTTAAGGAAATTAAAATTCCAAAAATAAAAATAATACAGAATGCAATATATACAAATATTAAATGCCGATAGAATTTTTTACGGTAGTAATTTACGATAAAAAGTGTGACGCGCAATAACGTATAAATGTTTAGTGTGAAAAATGTGGTTGAATTGTTTTGC
Source organism: Maratus michaelseni (assembly GCA_963931845.1). Taxonomy (NCBI): domain Eukaryota; kingdom Metazoa; phylum Arthropoda; class Arachnida; order Araneae; family Salticidae; genus Maratus; species Maratus michaelseni. The sequence continues at coordinate 164,016,575 of OZ007591.1, forward strand.
ACTGGTTACTAAGCATAAAAGAACTAAGTATAAATATATGCATACGCGGAACTCCAAAGAACAATTATGTTCTCCATTTTGTTCGGCAACCAGATATAACAGCACTGGCACGTCTTTTCTCTTTCGATTCACGTTGTGCATTCGATTCAGAATACTATTTCTTGTAGTTTATTTTGAGTCCAATTTTTAAAATAGACACATTAAATGCAGAAACATAAAATAAAGTAGTTCAAACCAAAAATATTGTATAGAAAATGGATACATGTATAATGCAAAGTTTTATTTGATTTAAAAAAAAATATATTATAGTATTTTTCCACCCAGTGATAGATGTATTTATTTTTGACACCCACACCCACACAAATTCCTACATACTTTCAAAAAAATTTTCTCTTGCAACATGCTAATTTCTTTCATGTTTTGTTTGTTTTCCTGGAACGCCGCGGAGCCCCTGAAAAGTATAGGCGGAGCCCCAAGGGCTCCGCGGAGCACACTTTGGGAACCTCTGGTCTAATATATATATTTTTTTAACTTCACTGTAATTTCACTCATATTCTAAAACGCATGTTTACGAAGTTTCGTGCAAATCGGTCAAAAACTGTAGATTTTTATAAAACACATACAAACCAACAATGTTTTTTATATACTATATAGATAACTGAATCGATGATTTCCAAAAATGAGATATTTCAGGGATCAATAAAAAATGTACTGCACACAACTGCTAGATAGTTTAAGAACTTTTCTCTACTCACTATATTTCTGAAACATTTAAATATATTCGTCGGTTATCAGTGATTTATTTTATAAAATTTAAGTTTTAACAAAAACTTAAAAAAAATCTTTGAACTTATGTTGTTTTTGCACTCAAAATTCCTAGAAATTATACAATATATATATATTAATCGTATTTTTTTTATTATGTATTTGACAAAATATAGATAAATCATTTACGCCTGCATCTTAACCTTTAAACACTCGCCTAAATTCACACAACAAAACTTCCCGTAGTTTGTGCATTATATATTTTTAAATTTGCAGAAAAATAAATTAAACTTTTATAAGATTAAATTTAAGTCAAATACAATTACCATCATGTAGTACAATATTGAAAGACCCCCCATAACATGGCCATATGTTACAATATTTTTAAACAATGCGAATTTGTAACATGCATATTTAAATTTGTAACATCTTATGATGGAGTACAGAATAGACCAGCGTGAGTAATTAAAAGTAAGGATTGAAATTAAGTGCATGAGTGCCAAGTATTACGTGTTTTCAATACCACTATTTCCGAACAGGGTTTGTAAATATCATAATATTTTCGAAAATATAAAAAATATCCGATATTTTAATAGATATCCGATATTTTTAAATATCTATCTGATATTTTCAAAATAGTTAATTTATTGATGATTATAAATATTGAAAGAATTAATATAATAGGAACTGAAACATATTGCACTTCGCATGAAAATGTAATAAAAAAATATTCTGAATGCCTTTTTCTTTCTTTTTTTTTTTTTTTTTTTTTCACTTATGTAACAAAATTAAAGATCAACTAATTGAAATCAGACACAATTTGCTTTTTACACTCACAAAAAACAAAATATAGAATTTAGTATAAAGCAAATTTTGTTTTATGCGAGGGAAAGTCATTAAGTAAGTCACAAAATATAATTAAATAATAACTTACAATGATATTCACTTCAAAACTATTTTTATTTCTCAACATATTCTCTACCAATATTTATGCACGTATATCACCGTTTTATCAGTGCCCCAACACCAGCTGCATAAGATTCGTTGGGTTGCTGTCTCAGCCACATTAGGACTTCAAGTTGAACACAGGAGACAATTCAAAAGTTTGGTCGGCAACTTCTTCAACATCCATCATACAGCTTCGATTTAACCCCAAGCGATTTTCATCTGTTTAGTCCACTAAAAAACCATCTTGGAAGCAAAATGATGTTCACAGATGATTAAAAGGTTCAACTTGAAGTCCTTAATGTGGCTGAGACAGCAACCCAAAGAATCTTATGCAGCTGGTGTTGGAACACTGATAAAACGGTGATATAAGAGCATAAATATTGGTAGAGAATATGTTGAGAAATAAAAATAGTTTTGAAGTGAATTATCATTGTAAGTTATTATTTAATTATCTTTTGTGACTTACTTAATGACTTTCCCTCGTACAAATAAATAAATAAATAAATACAAATTAATTAATTTTTATTTATTTATTTATTTTTTAATTTGAAGATAAGTGTTGTAAGCTTGTCTGCATTTTTCATTCCCTAGTGCAGTTTAAACTGAACAAAACCAAAAGATTTTTTCGAATGAAGCTGTAAATAACTTATTATCTAAATTAAACAGTTTATCTTTCAATGGCTGTTCTAAGTAAATACTGCCCCACATAATTATTGGTTTTACATTTAAGGATTCAGCTCCAAGTGTACAGCTTGGAATAGATTTATTTTTGTTTGCTAAAAAGTCATTGCCAGGTCAAAAGTTCTTTATCTACAGAACGATACAGTCAATAAAAGTTGAAAAATTCATTTACACTTTTTTGACTGAAAATATAAAAATTATCATACTCAATGATATTTTGAAAATAAATATCAAATATATGAAAATAGCGAAAAGTATCAAACATCATGATTGTTTGAAACGTTTGATTGTGCGATTATTTAAATGCAATTTGACTTGTTTAATAGTTGTTTCGTTTACGTGAAAGCCGAATTCAGTTCGTTTTCCTTTCAAATATATATTTAAATATATAATTTTCTTTCTTTCTTTTTTAAAAAATATATTCTAATTATATTTGTGAGAGAAGGCGGGGGAATTTGGCAGCGCCAGTAAGGGATTGGAAAAAAAAAAAACTATTCAAAAGTTATTAAACAACTATTTTATTTCATGTTTAAAATTATTTTAATTAATAAAATGATTATTTAAAGTTCATTTTAAAATAAAATTTAAACTCCGCTAGAAAATGTAACTATATTAGCTACTTAAGTTATTAAAAAAAGAATTTTAAAGAGTTATAATTTTCAAAAAATAAAAATTTAAAATAAATGTAAAAACATGACCCATATTAATTTTTAAAATCTATGTACTTTTCTTCAGATCAGATTCATTCAAAATATTTTGTTTTTATATTTATTCGTTTGTTAGTATTTCTAAAGTTCATGAATTTAATGCTTTGTTTATTTGTTCAATTTTCCATGTTAAAGTCCCCACAAACTTGACTTCGATCTCATAGGCGTATAGAATTTTGAAAATTTGGTGGGGCTCAACTGGAATATAACTCTTTTCGACACAAATACGTGTATGTGAGTATAAAAAGAGGTCGATTAAAATTTAATGTTGCTTTTTCAACTCCCTTTTAAAGAAATTAAACAGAATCGTATACTGATAAATAATCACAAGTTAAATAAAATGTTAAGACAATATAAAAATTCGAACGTACAGGCTCGTTTATATAATGACATACCCGCGTCGCGGTTATTCGCGAATCGTTTATAATAAAATTACAACAAAAGTTGACTTTGAATAACGTTATTTTTTTCTTTCGGAATATGGATTTTTTTCCCATTTTCATTTTTTTATATCAAAAGTTCAAACATTTAGCATTTTATTCTAAAAAAAAAAAAAAAAAAAAAAAAAAAACATAAAGTAAAAAAGTTTTCTTAATGTCGTTTATCCCTGTAATAAAAGAAAAAGAGGAAAAAATGGCACATTAAAATTATATAAAATATTTGAATGTTAAAAAACTAAAAACTTTTTTATATTAATGAGGAAAAAAATAAATAAAAGAGTCCATTTTAGAAATTATTGGTCGACAACTCATACAACTCTACGCCTATGTTCGATCTAGCACCCGTTTTAAGTCTGATTTGATAAAAGTTACACACACTACATCGGAAAATACCGAAACCTATCTTTGAAGCGAAAGCGAAACACAACAAAGATGGCGCTGCGTTCTGAAATTCGTTATTGAAAAATAAAAATAAATATAGAAGGTTAGGTGGCGTTTGGTACACATACACAGAACTAAAGTCTTCCCCTAAAACACTAAAGAACTAAAGCTAAACCGTCCCAAAAGTATTTTAAGATGTCATTTTCAAATTTTGGATCGTTTTTATCCAGTGTGGCAAATTTTATAAACGATCGGATTCATGCTTGGAACAGAAGATCGGATCCCGAATGGTTGAAGTCCTTGCTAGGGGATTCCCCTCTTTTGGAACAGTCTGAATATGAATTTATTTCTCAAGTGCGAAATTCCATTTATGAAGAAATTAGGTCTAGCCCAAATTTTAATCCCAACGGGCATCTGACAAACAAGCTTTCTGTTATGAGAGATAACTTTGATGATGTTGTTATATATTTAAGAGAAAGTGCTGGTCGTCAAAATTTTTTCTTGAAAAATTATCCATCATGGCGAAATTGTCGCGAACTCTCCATAAAACAATTGAAAGATATTGCAAAGGCTGTGGATAATAATAGTAAAGAATCTGCATCTGCAAGAGGTCTTGGAAGCACCGTGTCACTTGCTGGAGGTAAATATTAAATGTTAATGTTATTAAATGTGAATGTTATTTTTAATGTTATTAAATGTTAATATTATTTCTACGATAGAAAATAACAGCCTTTGGTACAGGTCATGTGACTTAAAAAATTGTCTTCATTTTAATGAGGGTTTGAGCTCTATGAGTCCCTGCTTAATATAGATTGATTCTATTCTTACATTTCTAAAAATGTTATCCCTGCTCCAAATTTAACACATTTTACCCCCGTTTAATAACGTGGATATTAGGATATCAAGAATAATATTTTAACCCTTTTAATACTAACAGTATTTACTTTATTAAAAAAATTACATATCGTATTCCATAACTTTTTCATGTCGAGTGTTTTTATTATAAATTTAATATAAAGTGGTTTTAAGAAGATTCACACAAGTTTAGTAAGGGGGGGGGGGAGAGTAATTGTAGATATTATTATTATTATTATTTTATAGTGAAAGGTTTTTGTCAAAATTTATAAGATCACTCTTGTTTTGTAAACGCTAAGAAAATTAGCAATATAATGCATAATTATGCAGGACAAAACAATTTTACAACATTTTTCAAAATTCTGATTATTTGGACATGTGGAGCTTTAAATTTTACCCCAAACTGAAAATTGTAATGCATTTTTTTAATTATTTAATTGAAAAATTATATTAAGCAGTATATGCTTATATGCATTATATGCACGCACTTTTCTTCTTTTGTTGAGTATTTATCTTAATAAAGATCTTAATAAAAATTATTTACATTCTTCTGTACATATACATATATATAAAAAAAATCCAAACGCATCATGAAAAAATGGATTAAATAAATAATAATTTTGTTAATATATATATATATATATATATATATATATAGAGAGAGAGAGAGAGAGAGAGAGAGGGAGAGAGAGAGATTGGAATGCTCGAGAGAGGGGAGGGGGGATTTTTTTGAAAATATGAAATCACCAATGAATCTATTATCTAGCTGTATATGTGTATGAAGGACCTTCTTAAAAATGTCTAAATACGAATTTAAATATAATAATTTCTAATTCACAAAATTTTTATTACATTTTTTACAAATATATACAAAGTTTACAATTTCTCAAAAACGGGATCGTGTGAAAAAAACTAAGCTGACCCCTGGTAAGATAATTAAATGCGACTTCTCTTATTAAAAATAAAAATTCACGTGCAACGTTATTTCACTAATATACCAAGTAATATAAATGTCAAGGTTGAAAATTTAATATAAAATTTGAAACATGCATTTATTTTTCTTGGCATAGTATAGCTGTATATTTTTTTACTATTAAAAAAAAAAAAAAAAAAAAAACCTTTTTTAATAACATGCAGTTGAAATTATTTACTCTTTTCTATCTTTTCCTTAAATATAGATTTTTAGAGTTGTCTAACTGTACTTTTAAAAACTATAAATCCATTCAAATAAACTTTGCAAAAACAATGTAAGCAATTTTCTGTTAAAAAATTAGTTAAAAACAATTTTAAACCTATGCAACAATCTACCTGTTTTAAAACTTTCATTTAACAATAATTACCACTTTTATATTAAGAATCTTAAAATAAAACTGAAACATATTTTGGGTTTGGATTTAGGTCAAAACTAAATACATAGGAAAGGAAAATTATAATTGTAAGGGGAGGCGGGGGGGGGGGGGATGCAATGTTGTAAAATAGTACCAATTTTTAAACAATGAAATATTTAAACATGATATGCCAGAACTACTATCATTTGTTTTTTACTGACATCATTTACATATTAAAAAAAATAATAATACTATGTAGATGAGATGTATAACACAGTTTAAATTTGCTTTCAAACTGCAGTAATACTGGTTTAAACTTATAAGATTTTTTTTTAAATTATTATTTTTTAAATTAGCTTTACTGGTAATTAAACAAATGCAGCCGAAACATAATTTCAACAGACACATGATATATTACAAACAATGGCGTTAAATTAAGCAAGAAAAGCTACTGTCAAAATTCTGCGATTGAAAGGTTAAAACTCTTAAAAACTGGCATTCTTATTTTATTTTATTTCTTTAGTAATAATATTCAAGTAAAGGGAAAATAATATTTCTTTAGTATGCATAAATTTAAAAAAAAAGTTTTATATTTTTCATGAAATAACTTATTTTGGAGAACCATTTTTAGAAATCAATTATTACAAAATTTCCAATTTTCCAAAAAAAAAAAGTTTTTTTTTTTTTTTTTTTTTTTTTTTTTTTTTTTTTTTTCGCCACTTTAAAATTTCTGGAAATTTTACATTTCTCTCTCTATATATCTATATATTTATGTATATTGTGTCGGAACAAAAGTATTGTCACTTTTTATTATTGTCTTAAATAATAAAATATCCTTTGGTTGAAAATTCTATTTCTGAGCTTTCAATCACTCAAGCTTTTTTCTAGAACTTCAAATATAGGGTAGATGTGCCAGTAATGGACACCTTTAAAGAATTTCTTTAAAAATTATATTTTTAATTAATAGTTATAATTATTATATTCCACTTTTTTAAAATATTATATTAATCTACTAACAATATTTAATCATGCTCATAATCACATTTCCCAATGTTAATAGAACTTTAATTGTAAATAACAGAAATAAATCAAAACACCCTAAATTCCAGCAATGGACACATTCTGTTCCAATAATGGGACACTCTCTGTTCCAGTAATGGACACCCCACAAAAAGTAATAGATAATTAATATTATGATTGTATTTAAAACCAGAATTTAACGAAAGTATATTAATCAAATAAAATAGTCATTTTCAAATAAATTTAACAATTCGGATATCAGTAATTAATAAAATATTTATGAGAATAATTCACTGTTTAAATTAATTAGTCACATTATCGCAAGAGCAATATTTTAATTATTTTAGATAGGATAGATGTGCCAGTAATGGACATGGACACCCTTAAAGAATTAATAGTTATAATTGTTATATTCCACTTTTTTAATGTTATATTAATCTACCAACAATATTTAATCGTGCTCATAATCCCATTTCCCAATGTGAATAGAAATTTAATTATAAATAACAGAAATAAATCAAAACATTGTAAATTCCAGTAATGGACACCCCACAAAAAGTAATAGATAATTCATATTATGATTGTATTTAAAACCAGAATTTAACGAAAGCATATTAATGAAATAAAATAGTCATTTTCAAATAAATTTAACAATTAGGATATCAGTAATTAATAAAATATTTATGAGAATAATACACTTTAAATTAATTATTGTCATTATCACAAGATCAATATTTTAATTATTTTAGATAGAAGGTTTAAAATACTAAATTTCGAAGAATTGCATTTATCAAATTGTTGAGACATTGGGGGGGGGGGGGGGGGGGAGGTAGAAGGGTTAGTTTAAAAAAAAAGTCTTGAAGTACTAGTGCATGGAATCTTTTTTCCTATTATATTCTTAACAGTTAAACTGCTTAAAACTGCTTGATATATCACTTTTAGTAATTTGTATAAACATATCAAATAAATGAAAGTATGGGTTGAATGTTTTTCAAATACTAAATAAAATTTCAGAACTGAGATTTGAGTCCCTTGATCTGTAGACTTACTAGTTTTATTGCTACATACTAGCTGTTTTGTCAGAGATGAATAATCAAACATTTAAGAAAGAAAATAATAGATTTTTAACTTTTGTGACTTAAAATATTGTCTTTATTTAAATGGGGAGGGGTTGAGCTCCATGAGCCCCTCATTTTCCTATGCCCTTAAACATTATTCTCTGCTTCCTGATTGGGTGTTGATTGCCCCATAATAAAATATGCAAGGCACTGTTTAAAAAAATAATAATCTGATTACAATCTTAAAAAGGTTATTAATTGTGTGAAATTAATAAAAAAAGCTTTTTATTAAAAAAAATATTGTTATTACATTCTGGTAAGTGCAATTTAAAAAATTAAATTTGATTACTTAGCTTTTCAGTTAAATAAAAAAAAAATTATGCACTATGAACATTACTGAAATTACTTTTATAATAATGTCCACATGGGGTGTCCATTACTGGAAATTGACTAATTAAGCATTCCAGTAGTGGACACGTGTCTTTAAACCTTAAAAATAAATGAAGTTTTGCAAATTGCCATTAGTATATAAAATTCAAAGTTTTCTATTATTAATAAAACAAATACATGTAATTTTTTCAAGGAAATAAAAAAGATATAAATTAATTAAGTGAAGCCAGCTCTTAGCATGTTCATTAGATTTGTACAGAAAAACAGTGGAATTGTGAAACATTATTTTCTGCTTACTGATGGGTTTGATTAAGAGTGTCAACAATAACCCAGATTATAAAACATGTAAGGGGGACTAATTAAAAAATATATAAAAAGCTAAATTTTTATTGATTATTTTTTTTTATAAACCAAAAACTTTGAAGGTGGCTCATAACTGGAGGGCGGCCCATTACTGGCACATCTACCGTATATTAGCATTTTAGCTTGCTTAGCTCAGGGGCGTCCGCACCATTTCAAAACTTTCTTGGCGGGGACAAAACTTTATTTGGGGAATTGGTAAAAATTTCTTTTGATACTGTTGTGTGCAGATGGGGAAGCAATTATACACATATATTTTTAATTTTAGCCCAAGTACTCATTGTTGATTAATATATTTTATATTGAGACTAGTACAATAGTAAAGCCTCAGCAAATATTATAGATAATTTTTAATTTCTGTGCTTAAAATGTTTAATTAATGATATGTTTTTATTTTAATCAAATCTGACTAATTACTTTTAGCTTTTGTGCAGTTTCCCAAATGAAAAGATAAAAGAGTCTGGTCTGTAATAGCTGCTGGAATCTTGAAATATTAATTTCTTAGAGGGGCAATTGCGCCTCCAGCCTATATCAAATGGCGCCCTGGCTTAGCTTTTACTAAAGTGTAAAATTAAAAGAAGAAGAAAGTACGATAAAAAAATGTAAGCCAATTTATAAGGAATATGCGGTTTAAAAAATTCAACATAAAGAAAAAAAAATGACTAGAAAATTTGTTAAAAATGTTTCAGATTACAATCCCACCTTCAGTCGAAAATCAAACTGATATTCCTAGAATTTTTTTGCTGCTGTTACTTCTCCCTCTTGTTTTTTCATTTTGCACTAAATAAAGAAAGACTTGATATATCTTTTCCTCTAGTTTTACTTGGTATATATTCATTATTATAATAAAAAAATATTCTTCTTATTATTATTTACTTTAATTGCTCTAATGATTAAATATGAAAAGTATTATTATTATTTTTTTCTGACAAACTGGAATTCGCGTATTTTAAACACTAGACTAGACAGCGGTTCCCAAACTATGATTCGCGTTCCACTGGTGTGATGGAAATATCGGCCAGGTCTTCAAAAAATGTATAGTTAATTTTATTTGCTGCTAAAATATATCGAAAACAATGTGTTAACAACTTTAAAGATAAACATAGTAAGGAAATGTAGGCAAATATTTTTGTAAAAAGACACTGTTTTATGTAGAGAGCGGCCTGAGGCTAAAATTAACAAGAATGAAAAATCATGCGTCAAGCATAGATTATGTAACACTTTCCAACACTTCCAAAATAATTTTACAAATCATTACCGTTTAATAAGCTGAAAGTGAAAGATAACATCTAAGTAAACAATTTGGAAAACGCATAACTTATTTAAAAACGTAATTTCAGGAATTTCCAACATATACAATATTCGGAAAAATATCCGAATACTTTTATTCAGCCCTGTATATGATCTAAAGATTTGTATATATACTACATAGGATGCTAAATTTTAGTTTAGTTAGGAAACGCGTAGCACAGTTTAAAATTCTCCTTCTGCAGTTTCTGTCAATAAATGGAAATGTGTTCGCGAACTTTTGTGCTGCCCTGTATAGGATCTACAAAATTTATACACACCAAGTAATAGACAAAAAGTGAGTTAAATTTAAAATCGCGTTCAGCAACTTAAAACGCACTTCCAGGAATTATTGTTAACAGACAGTAGAGAATTCTTTTGTGTGTCCCTGTAAATGAACGATGACTGCTATACACACAATATTCTGTAGTAAGCCTCTTTTAATGCACCTTAGTGATATATAAAAATTTCAATGCGTTTAAAATAGTGAAACATTATTTAAATAAACCGCAAACGATTTTTCTCCATAGACGTAATGTAACGGAATTCTTTTGACTGTCCCTGTAAAGTAACTATAAGTGGTATGCACACCATATTTTATATTAAGCTTCTTGTAATGCACATTAGTGCTATATATCAATTATAATGTGTTTGAAATTGTGTAACATCATTAAAATAAACCGTTAATGATTTTTCCCCCATAGACCGTAATGTAAAGGAATTCTTTTGAGTGTCCCTGTAAAAAACTATAAGTGCTACACACTTCAGTTGAAATAGGATCATGCTATAGATAACGACAATAACCTATAAAAATTGCAGGGCAATCCGAGGATATTTACGGGAGTTAGAGCACGGACAGACGGCAGACGGCCAGACAAACCGAAGTCATAAACACTTTTCAACTAAGGTTGGAAAGTGTTAAAAATGTATCAATCAGGAGTCTGATTGATACAGTTCCGCATACGCTACCGCGCATGCGCGGCAGCGTATTACTGCTTATTTTACTGTTTATTACAGTTAATTTTACGGTATAATACTGACAGCTGGGATGTCAGTATTATGCTGTAAAATCAACAATTTCTTTTTTGCAGTGTACTGTTTTTTTTTTTTTAGTCACGTGATCTGTTCCAAAGACTACTGTTTTCTATCCTCTCTTTAATGTTTGATAAATCATCTCTGTGAAAACCACTTTGTACACAAGACAATACTACAAATATAGACTAAGTTTTAACTGGTAAATCTGTAAATCGGCGGTTTCAACATCAGCTTTGCAAGCCACATTTTTATTTGCAACTCACTTTCTTTAATATTCGAAACTTTCAATACAAATTTTTTTAATTATTATTATATGGAATATATTTATCTTCAAAGAATTATATAGAAATAAAATATTGAGCTATTAGTGTTAAATTATTTTTTAATATATTTCTTCATATTTTCTCTATTAATTAATCTTCGTAACTGAAATTGTACCAAACTCTGGAATTTTTAATAAGATCATCTAATTTTGACATCATTTTTGGCTCTTTCGGCAAATTTTACCGTTGGATACCAAACGGGAAGTCATTCGATCCAGTAGTTTAGGAATTATGAATGTTTAAAATCTTAAACTCCTAATATTAAATTCATTTTTAATCATAACTCACAAACTGCAAAGTATTTACATGGCGGAATGAGCTGCAATTTTGGATTAGCATATTTTAAGCTTCTAGAAATTGATTTCTGTTGAAAAATTCATAGATTACAATTCTTTTTTTTTTTTTTCGAAAATTAATTAAACAATTATATATATCTTGAAAATAAATTTTCGAAAAAGAAAAAAAAAAAAAAAAGAAAGAAGAAGAAGAAGAAAGGAAGAAAAACTGAAATCAAAATTTTAGAGTCTGGTACAATTTCAGTATGAAGATGACCACTAAGATTATTTTTTTTTTGTAAATAAATTGAAAAAATATATAATTTCTAATCGAATGGTTATTTTCCCTTTTTTACTTTTTCTGTAAAACTCGGATATTAAAATGTATGGGGGTGTTTTCTGTTTTTTTGGCCGACTGTACATGACAATACATTCATTAATATATATATATACAGTGGTGGCCAAAAGTTTGGACATTTTTTGAAAGTTTCATGTTTTTCAACTTTGTGTGCTTGTAGAATATATTAATTTGCACTTAAATACAAACGTTTACATATCAAATTGAAGGTAATTTAATGTAAAATTTAATAATAAAAACAGTATTACAATATCTGTATTACAAAAAAAAGTTATGCAACTAATAGTAAGATCTATCTTAGATTTACATTTTTTTAAAGTGATACTTACACAATCAATACTTAGTAGGATAACCCTTATTTTTTAAGACAGCTTCACAGCGTCTTTTCATCCAGTGAACAAGTGTTTGGAATTCATCTTTTGTAATCACATGGTGCCAAGAATCAATTATAGCTTCAATAAGTTGTCTTTTATTGGATGGACGTTTTTTTCGTACAAGAATTTTCAAACGTCGCCACAAATTTTCAATTGGATTGAGATCAGGGCTGTTTCCTGACCATGGTAATATATCTATGCCTTTATTTTGAAACCATGATGCTTTGCATACTTTTGCTGTGTGGCATGGAGCTGAATCCTGCTGAAAAATAAATGGTGCGTTGTTGGGGAAGAGATCCCTGATAGAAGGTATCAATTTTGGTTCCAGGACAGTTTCGATGTATTTTTTGGCATTCAGGATGCCATCAATCACTTGAATTCGGCCCACACCATCTGCAGACATACATGCCCAAATCATGACATTTGTTGGGGTTTTTTGTAGTTGCTTCAATGCAATCAGGATGAAGTGCTTCTCCTACTCTACGTCTCGCGTATTTTCTACCATCACTACCAAAGAGCGATATTTTACTCTCATCGCTCCAGATTACTTGCTTCCATTGATTTTCTGACCATTTAATGTGTTCTTTTGCCCACTTAACTAGCGCGTTGCTTTTGATTTAAATATGGTTTTTTCCTTGGAATTCTAGCTTGTAGTCCAAATCCTGATAACCTTCTTCTTATTGTTCTTGAACTTACTGCAATACCCGTTGCATTCATTTCACATCTAATGCCATCTGATGAAATTTTTCTATCTTGAAGGTTTTCTATCTTGAAACGTTTGTATTTAAGTACAAATTAATATATTCTACAAGCACACAAAGTTGAAAAACATGAAACTTTTAAAAAAATGTCCCAAACTTTTGGCCACCACTGTATATATATATATATATATATAATTTTAACAAGAAATTTGAACACAAAACTTTTTTTTTTTTTTTTTTTTTTTTTTTTTGGTCGATTTTTGCTCATTTTAAAGTCTACCATCTCCTTAATATAACATGAAATTTTATTTAGGTTAAATTTAATGTAGTATACATACACTAGACATTTATCACTTTAAAATGGTTGTGTAGAATAATCTTTTTTTTTTTTTTCTTGTGGAACAATTTAGTATAAAGACGACCACTAAACTTATTTTTTTGCAAATAAATTGAAAAAAAATATGCATAATTTCTAGTTAGATGGCTATTTCCGTTTTCTATATTTTCTTTTCTTTTCATTTATTTTCTTTCTGTGACGATTAAAATGTGTTGTATGGTCTCTGTTTTTTGGCCGACTATATATGACAATATATTGACCTATACTATTGTGCCGTCCTCTAAAAAAAATACCCACAGTGAAATGTTTCCTAAAAAAAGTCGCACTCTAGTACTACATCAAATATTTCACTAAAGTCTTTTTTTTTTTTTTTTGTTCTGTTTTCATGCACCAATTAGAATAATAAAAATAGTTAAAAATACCTAAGGAGGGCTTATTTAGTTTAAAAAGAATTTAAACTAACAATTGCAGAATTCTGGCAAACACGAGCTTCATTTTTACAGATCTTCTTGTTATAATAGAAATTTAGAATGATCTACATAAATTTATAAAATGCTTCATTTTCAGCTGATTATGTCAGGAGTGGATGTTTTTCAGGTAACATAGGTTATTTTTTGGAAAAGTGGTTTATTTTTTTAATTCGCGCTTAATTGGCTGCCATTTTGTAATAAGGTGATAAAATGAAAAATGTTCAACATTAAAATCTTGGTCAGAACAAGCTGTGAAAATTTAGCCATGTTTAATTTTTTTTTTTAAATTCTTTATTAGACTTTACAGAGAAAATTTCAAAAAATGGGTTTTTTTAGAGGACAGCACAATATATATTTCATTTTAATAAGAAATTTGAACACAAAAACAAATATTCCTATTTTTGCCCGATTTCTTCTCATTTTAAAGTCTACAGATCCCCTTAACACGAAACTTAATTTCGGCTGAATTTAATGTAGTATCATATATATTCTAATACGAGCAAATCTTGTGTGTGTGTGTGTGGTTATGCAAATTTTATCTTAAAAACGGCTCTAACGATTTTGACGAAATTTTGCATCCTACCGTTTTGGGGCACCAGAAAACGATTGGGATTGGTCACATGTTCGAGAAAATTCGATTAGTGGGTCATTTTGGGTCATGGTCAAGCTAATTGTATCTAAAAAACGGTTCAAACGATTTTGATGAAATTTTGTATCCGATCCTTTTCGGGCACGGGAAGACTATTGGGCTGGGTCACATGTTCGAGAACTTTCGATTAGTGGGTCATTTTTGGGTCAACGCGGTCAAATTAATTTTATCTAAAAAACGGCTCTAACGATTTTGATTAAATTTTGTGTCCTACGAGTTTCGAGCACAATAAAATCATTGGGCTAAGTCACATGTCCGAGAAAATTCGATTAATGGGTCATTGTGGGTCAAGATCTAAAAAGCGGCTCAATTAACACTAAATTTTGTATACAATGGTTTTCGGGCACGAGAAGACTGTCGGGCTAGGTCAGATGTTCGAGGAAATTCAATTAGTGGGTCATTTTGGGTCATGGTCAAGCTAATTGTATCTAAAAACGGTTCAGACTATTTACACTAAATTTTGCATCCTGTGGTTTTCGGGCACGAGAAGACTGTTGGGCTAGGTCACATGTTCGAGAAAATTCAATAAGTGGGTCATTTTGGTCATGGGTCATAAGGGGGCAAGCTATTTTATCTTAAAAACTGCTCAGACTATTTACACTAAATTTTGCATCCTATGGTTTTTGGACACGAGAAGACTGTTGAGCTAGGTCACATGTTCGAGAAAATTCAATTAGTGGGTCATTTTGGTCATGGGTTGAACTCAAATTTGAACTCTAATTTAATTTTGACCGAGCATGGCTCGGTCTTTCCTGCTCGTATGTTCATATTAGATATTTATTTCTTTAAAATGTTTGGAATAAAAAAACAACCCCCCCCCCCTTTATTTTTATTAGGTTGGTACAATTCAGTATGAAGTTGACCACTAAACTTATTTTTTTGTAAATAAATTTTAAAAATATATAATTTCTAGTCAAATGGTTATTGTGGCTATTTCCCTCCCCCCCCCCCCCTTTCATTGTGACAACTTATATATTAAAATGTATAAGTTTTTTTTTTTTTTGGGCCGACTGTATATTAGGGTGGATCGATGTTATATGGTGAAAAAATAAATATTATTAATCAAAACCTACCTATGCGGAAAAGATGTTCTATTGTATGGAGATTAAGAGAAAAATAATTTAAAAAATTAATTTTAAAATTTAATACTGCCGCACAGAGTTTGAATTTTCGAAAAAAAATTGGAAAAATACCTAATTTTGGTTAGATGATTTTTGATTCAAAATTATTGTTTTAATTTTAATCAAAACATACCTATGCGGAAAAGATGTTATATTGTATGGAGATTAAAAGAAAATTAATAAAAAATAATAATTTCAAAATTTAATACTGCCGCAAGGGGGTTGGATTTTCGAAAAAAAGGGCAATTCCAGCTTTTTCATTTTCCCGCTTTATCCTTACATCCCTTCATAAGTTGGAAGCGCTACGTCATATGATACGCCCACGTGGCTCTGAATTAGGGCTCCTATAATAGTTAAAGGAGCCTTACTCTGAATAATACTGGATAAACGTGTTCCCACCGCTCGCTCATTCAGTTCAAAGCTAGCGGCTTACGGAATCGGGCGCTGTTCTCGCAAAGTGAAATAAATTTCGATTTCATTGCGTAAGAATTTCTATTAGACATGCGAACTGTAAGAAAAATGGTAATCGGGTCGCTGGATCGAAAAGTCACTTTACAAATAACTAAGGCCGTGAAACGAAAATTAAAGCAAGGGCGATACGTGGATAAAAACAAAACACTGCCTGATGTTTCTGCCAGTTCAATATATTTGAATATGAATATGAATAACGGGTGCAAATTGAAGCGGCGTATATGTGAGCATCAGGGAGATAGAAATAAGAAGTAGAACAGTAAAGATAGGCTTTCAAGATCAGAACATGGACCGGAAATTAGTACCCGGTTCCTGGCGCTGGTGCTCCCAAAGGCCGGTCATGTGACCTGTCAAACATGACAAATTGTCGTCTGCTCTTCCTGAATTTTGGTTTTGAGCATAGTAAAGATTTGTCAGTCGAAACCGGAATTAGAGGGCGCTACACTCCCCAAATGCCCAAAAAACCGAAAACGTCGCCATACTAGGTACTGCTTTTAGTTCCATAAGTAGAAACATTATCGTTGTTCTCCTTCTCTCTATCTTCCTGGTGAGCATACTGACTTTTCTTCATCATCAGCTGTCATTGAAAGCGGCGCCCAAAACGCTGACGGTGTCACTGTCACATCTGTAGTGACGAAATTACATGCCGTAGCAAAGACATTGGACCGTTTTGGCATTTCCGACCGAGCAGGCGCTGCCATCGTGTCAGCTGCGCTTCAAGATGTGGGCATTATCTCACAAAGCGATGTATCGAACATCGTTGACAGAAATAAAATTCGACGTGAGAGAACAAAGGCAAGAACCACTCTACCGTCTCAGTCAGTTGTGAAAGATTCTGACCATGACCAATTTGGTTTATACTTCGATGGACATAAAGACAGGACTATAACACTAGGAGATAACAGAAGAAAAGTCATAAAAGAGAAGAACACGTAAGCTTGGTAAAAGAACCTGGTTCGAGTACATCGGACACGTATTTGTAAATTCTGGGACAGTGCAAGTCATTGGAAAAGACATCGTAAATTTTTTGTCCTGCGTTGACAACAATATAGATGTAACAAAGTTGGTTGCGATCTGTTGTGTCGGAACATCTATTAACACAGGTGTTAAAGAAGGTGTTAGTCGAAATTTAGAACTGATTCTGAAGCGTCCACTACAATGGTTTGTGTGTCAGTTACACGCCAATGAGCTTCCACTACGTCATCTTTTCGCGTACGTAGATGGAACCACGACTGGGCCCAGAAGCTTCACTGGTGGAATAGGACCTTGTTATTAGGAGAAATGGGTTTTTTGCCATCCTGAAAATATCCTGATATCGATGTTACCTGACGACGAAACTCACATAAGGCAATTGGTCTTTCGAAGAATTCTAAAAGCGAGCGAAGTCAAACGATCTACTGCAATCCCAAACATTTCAACAAATAATATCCGTATCTTCAATTTACCAGCTTTTGAACTATGTGCGACGGATTAAATTGATTTGATTAAATGGTAAAATGTGATAGAACCTCCACTAACTGAACGATTTAGTGACGACATGATTTCAGAAGCAATAGTAAATACAACAATTATGTAGGCGGCAATAATATCTACAATCATGGGGTTTCCGTGCCACACTCAAGCTATAGAACGGATAGTCAAAACAGTCACGGAAGCATCTTCTGCTGTTTGTTGACCATATAGAAGAGACGGTTTTATAAGAAATCGCATCGAATCACGAAACCTCATGCCAATTTTCAACACCAAACGTGATTATCGCCCACTGTAATTTCAACGATTTTATAGGTTTTTCTTTATTTAATAATAAAGAAGCTGGTAAATAATAAGCTGAAGTTTTTTCTTGTAATCAACTAAGTGTCCTCTTATTGCAATTGATATTTAAAATTACTGAAATGTATATTTCATTTAACAAAAATCACTTTGACTTTTTACCGTAAAAATACTCAAATACATAAATTTCAAAGATCTTGCGGCAGTATTAAATTTTGAAATTATTTTTCTTAATTATTTTTCTCTTAATCTCCATACAATAGAACATCTTTTCCGCATAGGTAGGTTTTTATTAATATTAAAATAATGATTTTTATTAAAAAATCATCTAACCAAAATTATGTCTTTTTTCAGTTTTTTTAGAAATTTCAACCCCATTGCGGCAGTATTAAATATTAAAATTAAATTTTTTAATTATTTTTCTCTTAATCTCCCTACGATAGAACATCTTTTCCGCATAGGTAGGTTTTGAAAGTGTGAAAAAAAAAATTTCGATCCACCCTACTGTATATAGCAATATAATATATATATATATATATATATATATATATATATATATATATATATATATATATAATTTTTATAAGACATTTGATCGATTTTTGCTCATTTTAAAGTCTACTATAAAATTTAATTTTAGCTGAATTTAATGTAGTACATGTACATTAGACATTTATCACTTTAAAATTTTGTAAAGAGAAAAATCTTTAAAACAAATTGTATTCATTCAACATTTACAACCTTGTCAATGAACTTGTAGAGACTGAATTTTAAATAATCTTAAATTATTTTTCTAATTCATAAATGATGTGACACAGAATAAAAATGTTAAAGTTTTCCAAAAAAAATTTGAATATTCAGTAGTATATTTGTGGTATTCAGTTTATTCAGCTACTTAGATTAATAATTTTATATTTGGTTCAACCGAATATTGAGTTTAGCCAAATACTTGGGCATTCGAAATACTATCCAATTTTTCTCAATAATAATATAAAAAATTGTCCAGATTATATGTCTAGAAGTTAAATATTTATTTGCTTTCTTACTTGGTATTAAAGAGAAAAGCTTCTTTTAATTGTGAAAGAAATGTACCATTGAAAGGTGCAAAATATAGATAGATAATTATGTTTTTAATGTAAGTTTAAAAGAAAATAGAAATATGAGTGATTTATAAATGATAAATGTGTCATTAAAAATAGAATATTACTTTTAACTTTAACTTACTGTCTAATAAACACATATTGTGGATAACATTTAGAACAATATAGTATATACATGTATATGTCAAATTTGACATATTTTTAAAGCGCAGTATTTCTGAATCTGTATTATTTGGTTTATAAGTTCCTTTTAACCCTGTTAGCGGTTTGTCTGTATTTTTCCGTTTCTCAAAAA
Organism: Maratus michaelseni; assembly: GCA_963931845.1. Taxonomy (NCBI): domain Eukaryota; kingdom Metazoa; phylum Arthropoda; class Arachnida; order Araneae; family Salticidae; genus Maratus; species Maratus michaelseni. Next base: position 164,036,074 of record OZ007591.1, read on the forward strand.
CAATTTAAATCAGCTGTAGACAAAAACATATTAAACAGAATTGTATTTTGAGATATATGTAAAACTAGTCGTTGGGGGCCACGGTAATACTTACCCATCATGGATATGCATAATATAAAATGTGAAAATGAAACATGTGTAAACTATTTATAAAATGCATTGCAATTCGAATAAAATCGTGGCATAATGACGTCATAAACTTTAAATGCTCTATTACTGAATTGTGTAAAAGAAACAGCGTCTCATTTCCTATTCAAATATATCTTTAAATTGAAATTTGAATGAAATACAGGGTCACGAAAAGTCGAAGAGTGTGGAAAATAGGATTACAAATATCCCGGCAACTAATTATCCGACCAACTTCATTCTTTATGCAAAATTTATGTTTTTTTTATTGTCTTTTATATTCACTCCTTAAAATAAACAATTTCGAAAATTTTATATACTTTTTATCAGAACGAATATTTCGAGAGTTCGAAAAAAAAATAGTTCCGGATAATTGAGGTTACTGAAATTCAATAAGCTTCTTCCCATTATTGCATACTAAGTTAAGTACATACAAAATTTCAAGTCTTTATCTCAATTTGTTCGGGAGATAGAACGTTTACAGCCACACACACAGACGGACGGCAATTTTTTTTTTTCTAAAAATATGTTTTTCGGAATCTCTAGTGTCTGAAACGTGTAAATCCGTCAAAAAAAAAAAAAAAAAAAAAAAAAAAAAAATTGTTTTCGATTTTCAAAACGATTACAAGACTTACCCTATACTACGTATGTAGGGTAAGTAATAAAGATATATGAAGTGTATTTTTAGAAACAAACAGGGAAAGAAAACTTAAATTAATATTAGTCTACGAACATTTTTATATAAATGCAGGAAAGCCCTCAGAAGCTCAGAGGGTTTTTAAATACTATTTTATACATATATTAGCAGACTTCGACCGTTACGCTGGTTGGTTTCCCCGAACGAGTCCTGAAATCAAACGAAATATATCGGTGTATTTGAGCTTGTGTTTTGACGCAGTATAAACGTGGAATGTCCTTCCACATTTCTGAAAACAATATGATCGCGATTTCGCTATTATATTTCCTAATGTGTCAGACAAAATTTGAGCTGTTATGGACCAACTCTTTTAGTTGATCATTTACAGTAGGATTTGGTACAGAAAGATATGTATGTACTAAAACCTTTCCCGAAAAATTATCTAATTCTGCTAGTTCCATCAAAATCCATTCAGCAGAATCTTTTTAAAAAGGATAATCTTTCATAATCGGGTTCATCTAAACTATAGCAATAAACTGAATGTTCTATAGAACATACCCCCATAAGTCTATAACTAAGAAACGTAGAACGATATTCTATATACTAAAACCTTGCCTGAAAAATTATCTAACTAACAGTTCAAGTTCCATCGAAATCCATTTAGCAGAATCTTTTTAAAAAGGCTAATCTTTCATAATCGGGTTCATCTGATTAGATTATAAGAGCTTTCCCCCATAATTCTATAACTAAGAAACGTAAACGATATGACTATATATTAAAACGTACCCTGGAAAATTATCTAACTAACAGTGCAAATCCCATCAAAATCCCTTCAACAGCACTAAAGTTATAAGCGTCCGGAACAAAATTCCCATTCGCAATATATATATCTATACTAGCAGCCCGTCCCGGCTTCGCCCGGACGGACATTGTGTTGAGCTCCTTGGAAAAATATCTTAAGCAAAATATCTAATCAAAAACAAGCAATAGTTGTCTTATTCATCTAATCTTCCATAATCGGGACCCATTACCGATGTTGGCGACGAAATCGCTAAAATATCTGAAATACGTGTTTTAACTATCTTTTAGCAGATTGGTTTACCTGTATTTTATGTAATTCATTATTCTAATTTCCTTGTTGCAACTATTGTTGCGACTTTATTTTTGTAATTGTTGCAAGATTTATTCTTATTTTACATCCCCCCCTCCATTTAATCCCCTTAGGGGATGAATTTACAAAATCGCTGAAATACATGTTTAACCATGTTTTTAATAGATTTGTTTTCCTGAATATCGCGCTCCCACCTAAAAGTTGTGTGGCTGAGTTATGGCAAAATGACCTAAAACGTTCTATCCCCCCTTTAACCCCCTTCGGGGGGGGGGATTTCTGTCATCCTTTCTTACTGCTTGCATAGGTCATAACAGCAATCTACTGTCCAAATTTCGTGATTCTGACTTTAATCGTTTCAGCTGGGCGTTGATGAGTCAGTTAGTCAGGAGTTCACTCCTTTATAATTTATATAATAATATATATATAATATATAACCATTAATGAAACATTACCGAAACACCAACAAAAACTATGAAATTATGAATTAGAATGTAATAATTAATTGAGAACAATAGTGTTCCCCAACACTCTGAATATAAATTCCATATACATAGTTAAAAAAAAAAAGAAGAAGAAGAAATTAAATTAAAAATTGAAAAAATGAAATTTGTGGCATTTCGACAGAATCTTCAAGTCCCATATGCCTAAATTACCACAAATAAAATGTGTGGTTTCATCATCATATTAGCCATAACATTGCTAAAAAATATGATTTTGGGACTACCACAACAAAATAGAAAAATAAACTGTGGAAAAATCATAAAGTTCCAAAAATAAAAACAATATTAAAAAGGAAAGAAACCTTACCCATAAAAAAGAGAAAGAACTGTGAAATATAATCATAAAGTTCAAAGTACATCAAGATTAAAAAGGACAGGGAAAATAAAACAACAGTTACCAGATAAAATACATGATCCAAACAGGAGTCAACACATAACACAGGCAATGAATTAGAGAAAATCATTACATGTTGCCAAAATAAGTTTTAAAAGATGATTGACCAAGGAATATTATTGAATAGTAAAACCAAACACAAACCAATATAGAATCAGCTCACTCTGTAGAAAATTTAAAATAGAATACCAAACCTGTTTTCAAATGAATTAATAAGGCGCTGCCATCTATGAGAAAATTAGTGAATATTCTATGATTTAATAAAAGCATTTGATTATTATTATTAGTTAAAGATTAAAACAAATACTTTCTAAAGAAGGATAACTGATAGTTAAATAATAAATAAATATAATTAAATAATAAATAACATTATGTTGATAAATTATTCAATTACATAAAAAAAAGTAATTGATGTATTAATGAAAAATTCTATGTAAAATGGTGAAATTAATCATTATTAATTAATGCTTATTGTAATAATTATTGATAAATATTTGTACGAAGCAATGACATAGCCACAATTAAATAGCGTTTGCCAGAAATGCAACATCACGTAAATTAATTTATGATCAAATTTAAAATTAAAAAATTTTAGATTTAAGATGCTAAGGATTTAAAATTAATATTAATTTAATATTGAAATTAATTAGTTACATTTAATGTTTCTACAAACATTGTTAAAAATTAAATACACATGATTTAAGTGGAGAGGGTAGAACATTTAATAAAAATTAATACAATGTATTATATTAGCATTTAAGAAAGTATACATTGTATTAGAAGTTTTAATATGATATTGTCCACAGTGGACATTAATCTAAATACAATTAATCGATAACATTATTAAATATTAATGAAAATGAATACATTAAAATGAATTAATGAATATGTAAATATAACTTATATACATTGTATATAGCAGATTAGAACTTGATCATAAATATCCAATTAATCAAATAATATCCAATTGACTGTGTATATGTGTGTGTGTGTGGTGTGTGTGTGAGAGAGAATGCATTGAATGTGTATTTCTGAGAGTTGAAATCAGCAAACAGCAATGTTGCCTTACTTTTATTTTTATCAATTATCATCTAACAAGTGTCCTAATCAGAGTGTCAGTGATTTTTAATCAGATGATTAAAATCAATGATTTTTTAAGCCGTTGATTAAAACCATACATTTTCCTAATTTTCAAAATGATGTATAAAAGTTTAATATGAACACATTTTGCAATGTCTATTGAAAAAAATAAAAGAAACTTTAAATTTTTATTTTCTTCTCGTTTACTCAACTACGTATCTCTTAAGCATGGCAAAGTTTTTATTAAGCATAAAAGGACTGTAAAATTGATATTTAATTAAATTTGTTATTATTTACATTATGCAATAATAAGTTTCTTTATGTAATCAAAATATTCTTATATACACGGTGTCCAAAATATGTGTAAAACGCGGTTTAAATTTTTGCCTGTAGGAGATAGGTAAGCAATGTAAATAGCAAAAGTGTTCAAAATAAGGTAGGAATTAAGATTATGTTGATGAAATAGTTCTGTCATTAATTTTTAAAACATTACACATTTAAAATTTTGGTATGGTCCTTGGGTACTATAACTTATATTTATAAAAATATTCTACGATCTGACAGGTAAAAAAGTAAAATTTCCATTCTTCTACAATAAAAACTCACCGAGTTATGATACTTTGAATTTTATGAGATAATAGTGCTCTCCAGCACTAAAAAATCATCTGTGCGTTTTTAGTGATGGAAAGCTCCAAAATTTTATAAAATTTAACGCATGTTAACTCTGTACTATATCTTATATTTATAAAAAAATAAAAAATATATTCCACACTCTGACAAGTAAAAAAAGTAAAAATTCCATTGTTCTACAATCAAAACTCACCTAGTTATGATACTTTGAATTTTATGAAATAATAGTCTTCTAGCACTAAAAAATCATCTGTGCGTTTTTAGTGCAGGAAAACTCCAAAATTTTGTAAAATTTAACGTATGTTAACTCGGTAGGGAAGATGGGGGATGAATGGGAAATTTTCACAAAAATGTTGATTTTAAATATTTTATTTAAGTTATTATCAATATATTATATATCACATTTCATACATCAAGTATTTGACTACATCTTATGCACACTATTTATTTAAGATTATTATTATACAGAAATATATTATGAAATTAAAAAACAATTCTTCTATGTCCCAATCATCCCCCCAGCAGGGATGAATGGGACACAAATATTTTCCTCCCTTTATTCAATGTTAAGGACTAAAAGCTGAAAAAAAAAATGCCTCCTGGTCAAAAGCTGAGCGATTGTAAACTGTAATATGATCTCCAAAATTATTTGTCAGCCAATCATATTGGACTCATCTCAGCTTTACCTTAAAAGGCTCATAAACGGAAGCATTCAATGGCTGAAGACGATAACTACAATGAGGATGAAATGTTAAAAGAATAATTACCATAAATTATTAATGTATCAAATTATATAATATTTTTAGCTAATAAATATATTTTTCAGCATCCTCTAGGTATGAATGAGACAATCCCATTCATCCCATCTGAAATGTCCCAATCATCCCCATGATGCATATATTCAATTGTCAGCCATTTTGTCTCAATTTTTTTTTTTTGTCACAATGGTTAATATTCATTCATTTTAATTACCAATATTGAGCCTTGGAATAAAAAAAAAAAACTACAACATATCTTATATTGCATAAGATATTTAAGTAACTTCAAATGTAAAAAAAAATTACTTTTAAGCAGAGTTTTCAGGAAATGATAATTTGAAGGAAACTGAAAACAGCCATGTGGTCTTGCTTTTGTTTCTGAAGCACACTATGGTAGTGAAATCTATGAGGATACGAAGCAACTAAAAATAAAAGTTTATTGCCTGAAATATTCAGGACGTCCCATCCATCCCTTGTCCCATTCATCCCCCATCTCCCCTACTATATCGTATATTTATAAAAAAAAATATTCCACGCTCTGACAAGTAAAAAAGTAAAAATCCCATTCTTCTACAATCAAAACTCACGGAGTTATGATACTTTGAATTTTATGAAATAATAGTGCTTTCCATAGCACTAAAAAATCATCTGTGTGTTTTTAGTGCCGGGAAGCTCCAAAATTTCGTAAAATTTACGTATGTTAACTAGGTGAGTTTTTTGGTTGTAGAGGAATGTAATTATTACTATTTTATTTGTCAGAGCATAGAGAAAAGTTTTATAAATAGAACTTATAAAACCCAAGGACCATGTAAAAATTTTGAAAGTAAAAAAGAAAAAATAATAATATCAGGACTATTTCATCAACATAGTCTTAATTCCTACCTTATTTTGAACACTTGCAATTTACATTGCCTTACGCATTCTCCAACGGGTTAAAAATTAAGCGTGTTATATTTTTGAGATACCCTGCAAAAAAATTGTTGATTTTACAGTATAATACTTTCATCCCAGCTGCCAGTATTATACCGTAAAATTAACAGTGATAAACAGTAAAATAAGCAGTAATACACTATCGCGCATACAATTTTTTTTTTCAGTGTAGAGTTGAGTGCACAATTAGTCGTCCACCACCCCAGTGATCGGCCATATTGAGATAAAATGCTTTATAAATAGTTTATTTTTGGTTCCAAATGAAATATTATAATTTCATAATGCTCAGAAACTTTTCACCAAACATCAACCATTAGCAAAGAATTGTGGGTATTTTTTTTTTTCTCTTTTGCATAAGTAATAAGCCATTTTATTTTTCTTGTATAAGTGGCCGACTACTGCTGCTTTTACCCTTATATGTAACTGGAGTTAAAGGAAAATTAAAGAATGAAAACATCTACTGAATAGCTATTATGGAAGAATATATAGGAGAAAAAAAATTGATTAATATAAAAATTTTAAGCACAAGAGCACCTCCAGTAAAAGTTGAAAGAATGTTGTGGTTTTTGGACTCGTACAGTAAATAAAGAAATCGGTTAGACTGAAAGAGACAGTAAATTTTTTATTGAAAGCAATTCAAAGGTATGAAGACCAGCATTTGGTAAGATTTTGATCAAAGGTGGAAAACCCAGCAAAACAAGTGGGTAAGTGTGATCCAAGTTCGCACAAAGGGGTTTCGTTTAATATTCCTTTCAAAACACTTTATCCTTTCTTTAAAAAATCCAAATAAATTTCATTTTCTAAAAAAAAAAAAAAAAAAAAAAACTGTCTATTTTTCTCGGTTTTTCGAATATCTGAACCGGCCCGATAGCGGGTGAAGCCCACTATTATAATTCTGTCATAATAATATCTGTCATGTGGACTAAATGCGATATTAAAAAAAAATTAATTTCAAAATTAAACATGTTGTACGCCTTCAAAATGTTAAAATATGCCAATATTTCCATAATCGGGTTTTTATCATGATTCAATACGTTCCTCAAACTCATATATTTACTATTTTCTATTACTCATATTCATACCCGCTTTGTATTATACTGAAACATTTGAAAAATCCGTTAAACTTGCGATATGACGTCAGATTTTCTTTTTAATTCTCTAATGACGTGTAATTAATCTGCTTTGTGTACATGCACACATACTCATACTCCTTGTATTATTGAGAAATCTTTCTGTTTTATTACCACTATGACGTCAATCTTTTTTTTTCAATTGATGAAACTTTTTATTTCATTTTTATTTTTCACGTGGAAATCGTCTGATAGAAAATTAATTATTGTAGATAGAATTTCATCATGGATTTTTAATTTTTGGCATCTGCTATAAGGGAAAATGTTCAAATTTAATAAGAAAAGGCTGTTAGAATTTTGGTTTTTTATTTCTATTTATTAAAATAACACGAATTTTTCAAATTTTAATATTGTCAGCTCTTCGCAGCTGATATTCTGATTTATACACAAAGTTTCAACTCTGTAAGTTACACAGTTTTCGAGAATGGCTCTGTGACAGACAGACAACGGAGCGGGAACAATAGGGTTTCGTAAGATGAACGAAACCCTAAAAACATCCTAGCAAAAGTAGATTTTTTACAGATTTTTACTAAAGTGGTAAAAAAGGGCTATGTTTTATTTATGGATATACGTAATTAAGTTACTTTTACTAATTTTAACCCCAACGCCGAGACATTTAAAATTTTTAAACTTTGATTTAAAAACTAGGAATTGATAGACAAAAATATTCTTGTCATCTTGGTTTAGAGCCACAAGGGAATTTAGGAAATGAATATAAATTTCGTGTTTCATTAAGAAATTAGAATTAATTTATAGAATCATTGAATAATAATATACTGATCTCTCATAGTTAAAGCGGACTTCCAAGGAAGGCCATTTTTTGTTCGCATTAAACAATGTAAGCAATTGAATTGGGTAAAATAAAATAACCCCTTTCGTTTGATAGAAATTAAATAGGTTAATGCTAAAATAAACAACTTTTTCTTTAATTTAGTAATTTTAGTTAAAAAGTAAATTAGTGACAATTTAGTAATACAAAAGAATAAATTACTGAGGGAAAATAACATATACAAACAAATTGCGCCGTACTTACAAAATTTAACTTTTTTAATTAAAGCAAGTTCTTATTTTTCTTTGCGTTACTTAAACAAGTGATCTTTTTAACCCCATAATTTTCCTGTATTGCGACATACTCGAAAATTTGGTCTCTTATACCACATTTTGATTGGTAATTCTATTAGCTATTTTTGAATCTCTCACGTTTTAGGTGGATTTCGTAAGAAATACTACCTTATTACATTCTCTCCTGTGTTGGAATTTCTGAAAATTTTTTGCAGATCTACGCTGATCATGACTCATAGAACCCAAAACCATACTCAGTTCAAAACTTTATCTATCTATCTTATATCACTTTTTTATGGACACGATAACTTCCATAATTTTCACAAATCTCTTCCAAACTGATACCTAAAATCAAGGGTAATAAAATCTCGGCCAAGTTCGTTAATGGACAAAATCGGACAAAGGCAGGGGGGGGGGGGTGTTTTTTTTTCTTATGTGAAAACAGAAAAAAAACATAACTTCTTAATTATGATACATATCGAATCCGTTTTAAGTTTACTTCTAGGAAAAGGGCCGAAAATTTATGTATGATAAGATTTTTGATATAATTAAAAATGGCTTCAAGGGGGGGGGGGGGATAGGGGTTTCAGAAGAAAAAAATTCATAACTTCGTCTATTCACATGGTATCAAATCCGCTTAAATTTATTATAAATATTTTTAATATTATGTACAACTTTTGTATTGACAAGCTTTTGATAGGACCAAGTCTTACAGCAAAATAAATAAATAAATAAATAAATAAATAATAATAAATAAATAAATAAAATAAAAATAAATAAATAAATCCCTGCCGGCTTCACCTACAAGAACAGATATATTTCGAAGTGGGCGGTCCCAACTGCCGCATCATGGCAAAAAGGTCCTTCTTCTGCAATTCTCAATAAACAGGTGACCGCGGTCTGCGTCTTCGAAAAATTTACGTGTGCCTGTAGGCCGAGCTGTCAGGGATTTTTTTTTTTTTTTAATGGCATAAAGTTTTCCTTTTCTTCAGTATTGTCACTGGCAATTTCTTGATCTCTCAATAATCAAAGTTGCTTTTGAAGAAATAATGTACAAAAACAGTTTTGTTTCTGCTCGATCAATTTGTGAAAAAATTGTCCTCATTATGCGATGAATAGTACGCTTTAAGCGATGTCTTTAACATTGATTCCAAATATTAAATGATATGGGAAACAAAATTGTCCCCATTAACCGGATATACGTCTTAAGTGGAGACGAAAGTTCACTCTACTCAATGTATTATTCATACTTTGATTTAAAAGCTATTAAGAGTTCATTTCATATACCTTTTAAGCGACCAAAAAATCGTTTGTTTTTATTCGGGGAAGGTTTTTTTTTTTTTTTTTTTTTTTTTTTTTGCTTAATTGGGAGTGCGATCGGAGAATAAGACGATCTCATGGGTCAGTGGGTGCGAAGGGGTGCGTCAGTTGCATCTAATTACATGATTGTCAGAAACAATGTTTGAGAAAATCGCATTCAAAATTTGTGTTAGAACAAAAGTTATAGTAAAAACTAGGGGGCTAGGCCCCCTGCGCCCTTCGTGCGCCAACCCCCGCAGCAATACGTGCATCGCGATCTTACAGAAATCCTGTGTTGTTCACTTTTTTATTGTGGTTGTATTTTATTTTTTATAATACACCAATACACAATAAAACCAACACTCATTTATTTTACAAAATATATACTTACAATACATCTTTCCAAACAACATTTGTAATAGCTCCAGAGCATTGAATTTTTATGCCACTTTTTGATCGGCATCTGGATAAGGCAACATATAACTGACCATGACTAAACAATGGTCTATCTACGTATATTCCAACACGGTCAAAACTCTGCCCTTGTGATTTATTTATAGTAATAGCAAATGCTAGAACTACAGGAAATTGTCTTCTGTGCAGTATAAATGGTAATCTGCTTGCGTTACTCTCTCCTGTATCCAGATTAGCACGGGGAAGAAATACAACTTATCCAGAGTGATCCCCAGTCATGATTTTACCGGCTATAAAATGCTCATGCAATTTTACTATTTGTAATCTCGTTCCATTACAGAGGCCATTCTTAATACTTAGATTTCGAATAAGCATGACAACGGATCCTATTTTCAGTTATAATTTATGTACAGGGAATCCAGGAAAATTTAACGAATTTAAATATTCAATTTGATATTCTAATTGAACATCTTCATCCGTTTGATCTACACCTCGATGCTTAGCAGTATCTATGCTTCTGTAGATATGAGCCTTTCCCTCAACCAAATTTAATATTTTGTTATTTAACACACGTACATCAGCATTATGACAGGCCAGTATAATTCTATCTGATAAATCTGCATTTGAGGAAATAGATGCGTCATAAATATCTTTAATTTTGTCTGAAGATTTCCAACTATCTGAAATTTCTAAAATTTGAATTATGCCATTGCCAACGTCTAATAACCAGCTTGCATGTCCAACATCAGATGATCTCATATTTTTTGTTAATTTAAATTGGGTGCATTTTGGCCATATTAGCGTTGATTTTAAAGTGGAATTAATAGTTTTTGAGGGAGAAGCGTACTTCAAAACGGGTAAAATTTGACGAAAATCTCCACTGAAAATTACAAATTTACCTCCAAAAGGCCTACCGTCATTACAGAGATCGCGAAGTAATTCATCAACCATTTCCACTGCTCTGCTTGGAATCATTGAAGCTTCATCCCAAATTATTACATCTGTTTCATATAATTTAATTTTGTCATCACAGATTTTTCAAATAACATTTGGAATATGAATCTATTTCTATTGGCAATTTAAATATGCACGATGGGCTGTTGTTCCTCCTGGTAACAATATGGAAGCGATTCCTGTCCACGCAACAGTGATAACTTTTTTCTCATTTGCACGTAAAAAATGGATGAGGCAGGTATAAAGGTACGTTTTGCCAGTTCCTCCAGGTCCATCCACAAAGAAAAGTCTGTCATAATTTTTTGTCATTATCGAATCGAGTATAAGTAATTGATCCTTATTGAAATTTCTTTTCATTTCTATACCTTTATTTAATTCCTGTTCCACTCTTACATTTCGTTCTCTCTCTGTCTCAATGAATTGCAAGTCTGTATTAGGATCGGGTAGATTAAAATGTTTGCATGTAAAATTTTCAGATTCTAAGACTGAGGCTATATGCTATAAAGCTCGATATTCATGATTATCTTGAAATCCTTCGCAGAAGTATTTTTTGTATCTTTCCCAAATATTCAAAGCTGTGATTGGTTGTTCCCCAATAAGATAAGTGCCGTAAAATAAACGTAGTTGACTGGGCATCATGAACTCAACAGCTTCATCAAATATTTCATAAACAATAGCGTCAGTGTATAATAAGTTTCTGGCTATTGCAGCTTCCCTAAAAGACTCATATTGTTTTTCTTCATAAAGTTTTAAATCATTGTAACATGTGGCACCTGGAACAAAGTTTAATAATAGTTTTAAGTGAAATCTTTCAGAATCTTTTGGGCTAACAGAACAGACTCTTCCAATAATTTTGAATTTTTTGTCACGTTTAATCCATGTTTTTTTAGAATTCAGGTAGTAGAATTCGGGTATATTTTTATAAAGAATATTTCTAGCAGCAGGATCAACTTTATTTAATTCAAAATATGCTGTCAAAGCTGTTTTGTTTTTTCCTAAAGCTTCCTCCTCATCGCCTTCTTTGTAGACTATATTATGTTGCAGATGCAAATGAACAGGCAATCTATAAATTGTATGTGATCTACCATGTAATGGCATTTCTAATATTCTCCAAGCTGCTTCAGTAGGTCCCACATATCTACCATCAACAAATGAAGTAATTTCATCATGAATTTCTTCATTGATTATTTCAATATTATCCATTTTTTTAAAACTGACTTGAGCTCTGTCGTATCCTTTGTGGATGTATTTGTGAATATATTTAGTGGCTGATACTGAAGTACAATATTCCACATTAATGTGACAATCGTACTTCATTAAAAGGTAAGGGTTATAAGGAACCACCATCGTATTGTCCACTGCTACTAACTGTCCACCCACTTTCCTGTTGTAATGATTTGCTTCTGCTTTATTATCACGTCTTTTATAATGTGGATATCCTTTTTCATTCATTTCTGTTTGGCACACAAACTTTTTTGGGAACTTTTTGAACATTCTCCATTTTCACTTAAACACGGTGAATTATCTGTATGCGGTCCGTGTAACATATGTTTAATAACCTTTCCTTTCAACGGCCATTCCTCCGGTATTTCTGCCGATATGCAATTATCAATTTGTTCTGGTGTTTTTAGTTTTTGATCATGTTTTATTGTAAAAAGCATATGTGCATGTGGCAATCCACGTTTCTGGAACTCTATCGTATACACATATGCAATGATAGTCCCAAATATTTTTCCGCTTAGTATTTCTTGTAGTAGTGCTTTTAATTTTAAGTGAAATAATCTTACAATAAGTAATGGGGTATCATACGATTCCATCTTAATGTGCTTAATGTTATTCAATGCTCTCTTCATTTCTGGCCAACCCGGATTACATGTCATTGTTACAAAAAGATCAGGTCTCCCATACTTTCTCACAATGGCCATTGCATCTTGATATAACTGTTGCATGTGTATTGGGCCCCCTATAAATGAAGACGGTAGAACAAATATGTTGCCCAGTTTTGCCCGATTCAGAAAATTGCTTGGGTTATTTAATGCACTTCTCGAGACATGATCCATTAGACCCTGATAACATTCGATTCTCAGTTTGTCTTGATTATGTAAATGATAATTAAGACGTTGATTTTCTATTCGAATGTATGCGTGAATAACATAGTGCTGGTGTAATCTGCCTCCATAATAAATAGGATTGAAGTTATCTATATCTCTGTACATCAGGCGATAAGCATAGTACTGCAAGACCGATATCTGTTTTGTTTTATTGTTTCCTGTCTGGAATATACCAGGAGTCCAACCTAAATCACCACTTGGAAACAATAGAGGAAAACTCATAGGGTCTATATGCATAGACAGTTTTGGTAACATAACACCTTCGTTGCTAAATTTGGGATAAACGCATAAATCAAAATCTGGAATTACGCCATCCTTTGAAACAATAATCGCTGCGCATTCTGATGTTGCAGGTTTATTGTACACTCTTTTATCAGGTCCTCTTGTAAAATATAAGAAATATTCTTCTCGATTTTTTTCTACTACATTTTTTAAGGCTCTATATTTTGTAACGTATGGGTTATATTTTTCTAAAATTTCTGTTATTTCACCAATGTAACGATGTATGTTATTATTTGATCCAAATTTTGATCTATATCGCAAAGCATCGCCAGGTTCGTACATATAAATCTGACCACAATACGATTTATTACTTACACTTGATCCATAAAGACATTTTGGAGCAATATGGTATACCTGTCCGTGAACTTTTAGAACGGGCAGCTGTTTGTCTAATGTTATATCTGCTTGAAAGGTTGCAAATGCAAACATGGAGTTGAATATTCGGATATCGTTTCTAAAGCTTTTATCGCAGAAAATTTGCTGTAATTCAACAGGAAATGGAGATAATTCAGACAGCCTTACTTTTCCGCTATGACAGCAACTTTTTTTGCAAAATTCCTTTTTCCAATATATAGCGTTACAATATTTACACTTTTCAGTCATATCCCCAACATCGTGTGTTGCAACGAAATCGTGATTTACAGTCGGAACTGATGATTTTGATGGTGTCTGTATACGCTGTTGTCGTTCTCTAAGCTCTCCGACACGTTTAGTAGATGTTGTTGCTGGTCGTTTAGACGTTGAGGGTACATTTTCTTTCAGTTTCCTTTCCCTAAATTTTCTGACACGCTTAGTAGATGTTGTCGCTGGTTGTTTAGAAGTTGAGGGTACATTTTCTTTGAGTTTCCTTTTCCTAAATTTTCTTACACGCTTAGTAGATGTTGTCGCTGGTTGTTTAGAAGTTGAGGGTACATTTTCTTTGAGTTTCCTTTTCCTAAATTTTCTTACACGCTTAGTAGATGTTGTCGCTGGTCGTTTAGACGTTGAGGGTACATTTCCTTTGAGTTTTCTTTTCCTAAATTCCCTTAGACGATTAGTAGATGTTGTCGCTGATTGTTTGTATGTAAATAAATGTTGGTCTTGTATTAAACAGTCTCCACATTTTCTCACTCGCTCTGCAATTGATTTAGGTGACTGAAAACTTTCTGAAACACCAATATCATCATCACTACGATTTCTTTTTATACTACCTTCTTTCCGAGAATACATTAAAACAGATCAAGTTAAAAATATGACATAATGTTCTTGCACAAATATTTGCACATCGCAAAATTCTAAATCGGAACAAATAATAACTTTTTAAATAGGCATTCAAGAGTTCAATGAAATTAAAGGCTACAACAAAAATTATGTAGCCAAATCACTATTTACAAATCCAGCTTATTTTTAGTTAACATGGGACTCACATTTTAAGAGAAAATAAAATGTAAGTTAAAAAAAAAAATCTTGTTTTGACACAATATTTGTCTTTGTATCTAAAAAATTGCTGCTATATATTAGACCATTTTTTCCTGCAACAATCCTTACCAATATTCAATTTCCATGTAATCGCTTAAAAAATATTTTACTGTGGAATAAACCAGTCTCAACTGATTTACTGCTACGTTTATGTCAACTGTGACGTCTACGATGACGTATTCTCATGATTCAAAAAGTCTGATAATAACTCTTAAAGTTTTTTTTTTAATTTAAAATATTAAAAATGTAATCTTAATTTTAATAGCATTTCTCTAATAGCTGCAACATTTTTTTTTTCGGATGAAAGAGAGAAAAGAGTAAATGATGTCATATTCGTATTAAAATTGAAAAGAAAACCAAGGAGAAAATTTTATTATCTTTGCATTCAGTTTTGCAATTATTATTTCATACATTCGTTTCAGATATCCGAATGGTTCCAAAAGTCTCATAATAACTCTTAAAATTTCTAAATTTAAAATATCAAAAAGTAATATTATTGAAATATTAATTTGTTTTCAATTTTAATGGCATTTCTTTGATGTCCACAAAAGCGTTTACATAAATGACGTCATTTGGACGAATTTATTCAACATATTTCCAGTTTCTGAATGCTTAGAAAAATTTATTTTTCTCGCAAAATCATTTCAGCTTTAAGCGTCTTTGGCACATATGTCATATACTCACCACATTGGCGCGATTTTCCCCCCCCGCCAATTTGGCGAAAACTTTGTCTTTGAATATTAGTTACAAATAGCATGCAATAATAGCACGCGATTTTTTATTTCAATATAAAAATAAAATAACGTTATATTCAAAACGTTATAACGTTATAGTGTTATAACGTTACTGTTATAACGTTAGTGTTTTAACGTCAATATACATTATAACATTAATATTCAAAAACAAAGTTTTCGCCAAATTGGCGGTGGAAAAAAATCGCGCCAATGTGGTGCGTATATGACATCTGTGCCGCGCCTTTTTGAAAAGTTTTAATCGCGATCTATAAGAAACAATTACTTGAGGAACTGGGTTTCTTCTTTAAATTAATTTCCTGTAAGTAGGGGAGAATAAGATCTTTACTTAAATGCAAGGAGGTCAAATGTGTGTATTTTGGTAAAACCTCCTTGGATAAAAGAAAAATTGAAAGTAGTTGAATTTATGTCAATGTTCAAGATGAGAAACGATTTTTGGCTATCTAAAATAAACTGATTCGTGAAGATCAAATACGTGAAAATAATTTTTTATTTCTTCAAATTTTCTTGAAAAACATAATTCAATCACAATATTATTTTCACTATCTATTCAAATAAAAGATAATTTCAATTTTCAATTTTAATTTAAAAATGACAACAAAAAAAAAGAAATTTGATAATCCCTATCGCTTTCCCTTTTCCCTTTTTTATCCACAAAAATGGAAAATTTAGTTGCCATCATTACAGAAATGTCATTAAAAATTAGAAAAAAATTAATATCTTGAAAACTAATTAATATTTTAAAATTCTAAGACCACTTTTGACATCCGCGGATTTTTATGGACAATTGGTATTAATTTCACCATCAAGCGTTTAATATTTTATTAAAAATAGCCCTGAAACATAATCAGTCGTTTAATCAGTCGTTTCATAAAATCGTTTCATAAATTCGTTTCATAAAATCGTTTCACAAATTCGTTTCATTAGGATTTTATATATATAGGGTAGATTTAAAATATTAAAAATGTAATCTTAATTTTAATAGCATTTCTCTAATAGCTGCAACATTTTTTTTTTCGGATGAAAGAGAGAAAAGAGTAAATGATGTCATATTCGTATTAAAATTGAAAAGAAAACCAAGGAGAAAATTTTATTATCTTTGCATTCAGTTTTGCAATTATTATTTCATACATTCGTTTCAGATATCCGAATGGTTCCAAAAGTCTCATAATAACTCTTAAAATTTCTAAATTTAAAATATCAAAAAGTAATATTATTGAAATATTAATTTGTTTTCAATTTTAATGGCATTTCTTTGATGTCCACAAAAGCGTTTACATAAATGACGTCATTTGGACGAATTTATTCAACATATTTCCAGTTTCTGAATGCTTAGAAAAATTTATTTTTCTCGCAAAATCATTTCAGCTTTAAGCGTCTTTGGCACATATGTCATATACTCACCACATTGGCGCGATTTTCCCCCCCCGCCAATTTGGCGAAAACTTTGTCTTTGAATATTAGTTACAAATAGCATGCAATAATAGCACGCGATTTTTTATTTCAATATAAAAATAAAATAACGTTATATTCAAAACGTTATAACGTTATAGTGTTATAACGTTACTGTTATAACGTTAGTGTTTTAACGTCAATATACATTATAACATTAATATTCAAAAACAAAGTTTTCGCCAAATTGGCGGTGGAAAAAAATCGCGCCAATGTGGTGCGTATATGACATCTGTGCCGCGCCTTTTTGAAAAGTTTTAATCGCGATCTATAAGAAACAATTACTTGAGGAACTGGGTTTCTTCTTTAAATTAATTTCCTGTAAGTAGGGGAGAATAAGATCTTTACTTAAATGCAAGGAGGTCAAATGTGTGTATTTTGGTAAAACCTCCTTGGATAAAAGAAAAATTGAAAGTAGTTGAATTTATGTCAATGTTCAAGATGAGAAACGATTTTTGGCTATCTAAAATAAACTGATTCGTGAAGATCAAATACGTGAAAATAATTTTTTATTTCTTCAAATTTTCTTGAAAAACATAATTCAATCACAATATTATTTTCACTATCTATTCAAATAAAAGATAATTTCAATTTTCAATTTTAATTTAAAAATGACAACAAAAAAAAAGAAATTTGATAATCCCTATCGCTTTCCCTTTTCCCTTTTTTATCCACAAAAATGGAAAATTTAGTTGCCATCATTACAGAAATGTCATTAAAAATTAGAAAAAAATTAATATCTTGAAAACTAATTAATATTTTAAAATTCTAAGACCACTTTTGACATCCGCGGATTTTTATGGACAATTGGTATTAATTTCACCATCAAGCGTTTAATATTTTATTAAAAATAGCCCTGAAACATAATCAGTCGTTTAATCAGTCGTTTCATAAAATCGTTTCATAAATTCGTTTCATAAAATCGTTTCACAAATTCGTTTCATTAGGATTTTATATATATAGGGTAGATTAGGATTTTATATATATAGGGTAGATATCATCTTTTGCAACGTACGGCATAGTGCTTGTTCTTTTTTAAAGCATTTTTATTAAAAACTGTTTTTCTTTTTGAGCTTGTACGCACGATTTCGCCAGAATAGCTTAACCAGGTTGTTATGAAATTTAAACATCTTGCATAGTAAGCTATTTTACAGGAAATTGCACAAAATTTTGATCTTTTAGCTCATATTCTTTATGTTTTAATTTTAAAAACTTTTTTTCTGACTTTTATTATTATTATTGTTATTATTATTTTTGAAAGAGTGCAAATTTTGTTTGACTAACAAGTAAAAAAAAAAAAAAAAAAAAACGAAACCCCCAAAATGTTTTGAAATATTGTTACTTTAAATCCAACATTTTATATTATGCGATTTACTTTAAAATATCATAAAGTTTTAAGGTTATTATATTGGACCCGGGCAACGCCGGGCGGTCTGTTAGTTCAGAATAAGTTTTATTGAAAAGAAGATAAAATGTACTATATTGAGTTGAAAGATTAAATTTGGATTGCTTTTATGACTGGATCAAAATTGCCGGCAAACTTTGAAGATCGGAAAAAAGCGAATTTTCGCCTTAAACATAAAATAACAAAAAACTTAATAAAAATAACTATAATTTTATAGCCAGGTACATTTGGGACCTGTCTTCTATCCGGAACCAGGTTTACAGACCCTTACGTGCGAAAGATTTTTTTGTCCATCACACACACACAAGCGCTTACAAACATTTAATTTTATTAACATTGGTATATAAGAAATACGAAGGAAGATATTAAGCTCAAAATAAATAAAGAATAAATTTCCGTAGAAATTTTCCGTGCGAATCTTCGTAAAACAGTTACATATTCTGTTAAATTCCGGGAGAATAATGTATTAAAAATTCCATGCAAATTAGTGGGTCAAAACACTTTGCTGATGTTCTAAGGCTGTTTAAGCAAATCAAAAACACAAAGAAGCCAGCTCTTGAGCTTGTTACAGTGTTGCCAGATAGTCGAAAGTCAATTTCCCCAAATCAGTGATTTTTTTCCGAAAAAGTCCCCATCTGATTTTCTACTTAAAAAAGTAAATTTTCAATTTACCACTATAAAACATATTTAACAAATTTAGCTCAAAAATTTCCCAAAATCAAGCCTTTTTTTTGAAAGAATTTCCCATTTACAAAAAATAAACATTTAAACTCTTATATTTAATTGATTGATTATCGTAAATTCTTCCATTTGAGTAACCTACTGTGCATAGTTTTTGAATCTTTTGCAATTTAGGATTGAAAGGGGAAAGTCATCCAGTCGTATGATGTTTATTTATGTTTACCAAATATCTAAATCTAAAATGTTATCTACATCCGTTACAGTTTGTTTTGATGGAAATACAAAAACCATATTATATTCAAAATAACATTCAGTTTGGGAAAAAAAAGGCAACAATGCTATATGACATGAATTATTCATATTTTCGCTTACTATATTTGTTTATTGGTACCTAGACCAACATGTGATACTATGAGTATCACGTTTAGTATCACATGTTGGTCTAGATTGGTACACTGAAAAGGTAACAAGAATTAGAACTTCAAAAAAAAAAAAATTTTTTTTAAATAAAATGTGATACTAGAACTTTTTTTTTTCAGAACGTTAAAGATGTACACAAATGGTTGAAATTGATGCAAATAAACGTGTAAATTGTAGTGCTATAAACAACGAGTACGGCCACGAGAATAATGATTGAAACCGATTTCCGAATTTTATTTTCATTTTCCGAATCAAAATCGAGTTCGAGACAGATCCATTGTTACCAAATGACTAAAAGAAAACTTTACATGAAATAATAAAAAAAAAATTCCCATGTTTTCCCCCAAAAATGTTGATAATCCCCAAAAATTTCTCCACGAATTACTTGTCCCAAAAGAATCTCCCGAAGGGTCAAAATCCCCAATCTGACAACACTGAGCTTGTACAGCAGAGTTGTCTAGCCAATGCGTAGAGATACAATGGCGCATTGCGACGAATGATCTAAACCAATTAAACATCACCCTGGAAACTCATTTGGCGGAAGCTTCAAACCTGAGTAATTGGGTCCTCAAATGCGCGCGAAATACATTCGAAGCGTCACCTCTAGGAACGTGATCAAATTATTGTTTTCGTAATAGAATGCACAGAAATGAGAAAGTTAAGAACTAGCCGTTCAAGGACAATGAAATTTGGAAAGGAGGGGAAAAAATTGTTTTAAGACAAAAGTAGTAGCAAATTAATTGGTAAAAAAAATTAGAAATATTATATATATATATATATATCATCCACAACCGTTTTCAATCCGCTGCTGGGATGTAGGTTTCCCCCAGATTTTTCCATTCTTTCCTGTCTATTGTTTTAGTCATCCAATCAACACTGGTCAGTTTTCTGATTTCGTCACTCCATCTTACTTGAGGTCGTCTTCTTGGTCGTTTTACATCTCTGGGATACCACTGTAGGGCGTTTGTGCTCCATCTATTGTCTTGTCTTCTTGCAATGTGCCCAGCCCATTTCCATTTTAGCCTTTCTGAATAATGTTAAAAGCTTTCGTCTGACTTCTTATCCAAGTTAGTCTCTTTCTGTCTCTTCTAGTTATGCCTATCATACATCTGTCCATACTTCGCTGTGTTGTTTGTAATCTTTGTACCATCCGTTTTGTTAGCGCCCATGTTTCTTTACACACACACACACACACACACACACACATCTCTATCAATATAAAATATATATATATATTAAAAAAATACTCGCTTTAATGAATTATTAACAGTTCTTATGTCTATTTTGATTTTCGGCCAATATTTATGTTTTGGAGTCAAATAGTGACTGATAGCCGAAAAGTACCACAATTTTTTCATGTGAATAAGTGTGAAGTATATTCGCACTGAGCATTTTTTAAACAAAACTAAAAATATCATTGCATTATTTTTCTACAAAATATATTTTTTTTAATTCTTGGAAAGTAACTATTTAATTAGAAATAGTGATGTGTTCGATGAAGTGTTGATATTTTAGCCGAAAATAAAACAAAACAAAACAAAAATCGATATAATGCCAAACGTTCATGCTCTTGTTTTTATAATTGTTTATTTATGTTACAAAAAATAAGGACTTACATTTTGATTGTTATTATAATACACGTATGATATGAACTGTATGATATTATGATATCATTAATTCTTTTGAATAATCAATTAAATGTACTTTATTGTTCATTTCAGGATTGATGTGTCTTGTCCCTGGACTTGGAGCATTAAGACTTGCAGGAGGTGTTTTGATGGGCCTCGGATCGTTGGCTGCTGCCGGAGCATCTATCATAGAGTTTCAGATATTGCGCAAAAAGGTAAAAGAGGCACAGGATATCATGTTACAAGATAGAGAATACTCAGAAAAATTGTGGAACTGGATCAGCGATAGTAGTCATATGCAAGAGGCATACGACTGCATTACATCCGTTGATGTGAATTTGAAGAATATTGCCGCAGATTTACATGCCTGCTTCAAGATGGAAAGCACACCAGAACAACTGAAGATGGTAATTGGGAAGATAGTTGGGGAATTGATAAAACTAAAATTTCGTCATTGTATGACTGACGACATTATTGATGCTATAGGAATGTTGCTTGCAATCTTCATGCTATTTGACCGCCACCGTCCTTTGTTTAATATAGTGTTCGAGACATACAAATGTAAGAGAACACTGAGTACAGCGTATAATGTAGCTTCGACATAGCTGTCAAAATGGCATCGATAGTTAGTGCTGGCCAAAGTTCTAAGCTTAATCCGTTTCAGAAATACAGACTCGGCATAGGAATCGCCTTAGATGTTATCAGCATTATTAATGCAGCTAAAGATTTTGAAGAAACAAGCAAAGAATGTATAGCAATCGCTGAAGCTGCAAAAAAGTTGCAAGGAGAAGCGGAAATTTTTAAGAAACTTTATGATAAGGTGGGGCGTGCATAAGTCCGTATATGCTGTCTTTGTACAGTGACCTTTCACTTATACGCGATGAACTATAATAATTTTTTAATACCACAATTTCTGTGGATTGATTTTTGCTTTATTTAATCGCAGAAATTGTAAGTAGAATATTTCTTTTTAAAAATATTGGTATCAAAAAGCAATTTCCGTACATCGCGTGTAAGTGAGAGGTCACTGTATCTATCAGACAGTTGTATTTCGTCTAAAGGTTACCCTTCAGAAAATATTTTTCTACAATTTTTATACGGAGAAACATAATTTTTGTATTGCTTAGCATGAGAAAAATTGATTTTTTTATTGTTTTATATGTGAAAAATATTTTAGACTGCTTGTTTAACTCTAATAGAAAGTGGGATAGATATGCAACTAAAACAGGGATTTAACTGTACTTGAAATATTATATGATAATAAATTAATCTTTGGTACTACTATATGATATATATTTTATTTTTTAATTATTTTGAATTTGCTATACGTTCTACTATTCAAATTTATGAAAACTCTTTTGTAAAGTCCTGGTGAAGAAAATGAATACACCTTTCCCACTAATTCTGTCACAAACCAGCGTAAAAAAAAGTTACCCAGCATCAATGCTTACTATTAAATGATATCTGTAAGATATGTTTTGGGGACTGTCTATGTAGAGTAAAACCATGTAGGCGGGTCAAACCGGATATCCTGTTTGGCGCTGATGGGTGTTCCTTAATTACATTCCCTAGAAGTGTTTCATTGGCTATTGAAGTGAGTTAATATATGTGTCCGTACAGTGCTATTAAAAAGAAATTCACATAAAAAAATTTAATTTTAAGTCTTTTTTCCTGCTCTTCAAATAAATCCAGCCTGACAGATCAATTTAAGCAAGTAAATCACTGTTTCCTATAGTTTTCACACGATATTTTGATGCCAAGTAGAAGTGTGTTTGTGTACGTCCAGCTATCCAGGAGAACGACCCTGTTGATTTTTGGTCGTATGTTGGGGCAAAACAAGGTGCCCGTAGTTTTGCATCGAATTCTGCAGTGAATTCTTTTTCTTCACTCAACAGGTGGTGAAGGATGGATACAATATTCAGTCTGCAAAAAGTGGGTACATGAAGAGTGAAGCGGATACGAGAAGTAAAGGCTGAGAAAGCCATTACATGACAACATTTAAAATTGGTCGAAAACCTGCAAAAAAAAGTTTCTGATCTTAAAAAATGCGTATATGTTAAAAAATTTGATTCAAAATTTATTACAATAACGCTTTTTGTTACTGGAACCGTAAAAATTTAATTTCTGATTAGTACCCGTTTTACCCTGACACCAAAATTCGGAGCTGTTTCAGATGGTTCTAGAAAACGCCCTTTCTCAAATAGAGAAAAATTTTTCTGTGGTAACAGATGTGGTTTTTCAATAGCCCAGATGTCCCAAAACACTTTTGTGGGGGTGTTTCTATTTTTTCCGCCCTTCAAGACTTTTGTCAACAAAATAAAACCATTAGGTTCGCCGTTTTACTCTACTTTTCCTTATTAAAATTTTTGCTGAAAATTTTAATTTTTAATTGCAACACTCAGTTTTGACAGATTGTTTTTATTCTACACTTAATTTCAAAATGTTAAGTCTTTTGGACTAAATGTACCGTAAATAAAATTATTTCAAAGTTTTGATTATTAAATGTTAAAACGTTTTTAATATTTTTCATTTACATTCGCTAAAATAATCTTATCACGCTAATTTTTTGTCTGAAGATACTACTTAAAAAAATGTTAATTTTTCGTTGTTTCTGCGCAATTTTTAATGAGTTTTCAGGGTTTCTAATTAATATCTCTGGTAGAGATGTTAATGCTCGGAAAAAAACCGGAAACTTTGGGGGGAAAAAAACGGTTTTTTTCCGAAGGGCTATTTTTCAATTTTTCCGAATTGGAAAAATTGAAATTTAATGTATAAAATAATATATTCAAAATGTTATGATGGTTGCATTCTGATATTTTTCTTTGTTTTTTAATGTTCAGTGTCTCCCATGGAAATGTTCACATAGAAAATATGATCTTTAAGCAGTTTAGGAAGAACTTGAGTCCTTCAAAGGATCCTTTACAATTTCTTCACCTTAAAACATAGAACGTATAAAAAAATTTGGAATATTCAATCTCCATTCTGAATCCTCCAGAAATGTGATGATTTTAGGATAACAAAACATGTCACATAACAGTTAAAATTGCCAATGAATCTCTTATCTAGCTGTATATACAGTAGTGGCCAAAATTGTGGAAACCTTTTGGCGAAAAGTGTTTTTTTTTTTCATTTGATGGCTCTAACATCCATTATTTCTTAGTTATACCATAAAAGCTATGTACCGCTGGAAATATAATTTAATCAAAAATATCATGCAATACAGTTTGTTCAATTCTAATTAATTTTTCAAACGTTATAGCCAAATAATCAGAAGAAGGCAGTAAAATCTTAGCTATCAAATTTCAAAAAAACATTTTTTCCCAAAAGGTTTCCACAATTTTGGCCACTACTGTATTTATGAAAGACCTTATTAAAAATATCTAAATAAGAACCTAAATATAATAATAATTTCTAATTCACAAAATTTTGATTATATATTTTATGACAATTTTATATGGGGTTTTTTTAATAAGGCAATATTTTTTATACAAAATGTTCACAAAAACAGGATCGCGTTAAAAAAAATGTAAGCAGATCCATGCAACTTCTCTTGTTAAAAATAAAAATTCATGTGCAATATTTATTTCAATAATGTACCGAAATTCAACAAAATTTGAAACATGCATTTATTTTTATTGGCATAGCTGCGATTTTTCATGTAATCAGATAATAATTGCCAGAAATATTTAACTATTTTTAGAAGCAAGTTATTTTCTAATAACATGCAATTGAAATTATTTAGTCTTTTCAAGCTTTTTTTCGCTTCTCTTCCTTTTCCTTAAATATAGATTTTAAGACTTGTCTAACTATTTTTTTTTTTATTTTTTTATATATAAATGCATACAAATAAACTTTGCAAAGAAATGTAAATTTTGTGATAAAAATTGTTTTCAACTAAATATTTCGAAGTATTAAAAAATCCACCTGTTTTATAAATTTCATTAAAGAAATATACATGCACACATATATATATATATATATATTACTTTCATATTAAGAATCTAAAACTTAAACTAAAACCAAAACATAGAGTTGGTTTAGATTTAGACTGAAAAGCTATACCAAAACTAAATACACAATAAATAAAAATTCTAGTCGTACGACAATAAAATTCTAATTTGTAAATTACACTGGTTTACAAATTTAAGCGTTTTTTATATACTTTTGACGAAACACCTATTTTCTTATTATACTACCTCTTACTAATGAAAGGCGGTATTTGAAAAAAATCTATCATGTTTTTAAAATTTTTACATTTTTCAATATTCACATTTTTAATTCTATAATATATGTATCACGTCTCATTCAACCTACCCGCATTGTCAACTTAGATTCTATATTCTGTTTTATTGTATTTTTGTGAACTAAAGGGTTTTTGTTTTTTGATAAAATGTTTAATTAAGTGTGTAAATTAAATTCTGATCGTTTTTGTTACGTTTGTGCACAATTTATATTCGCAAAAAAAGGAAGACCGATATCGCAGTATCTTAAAACAGCATATTTGCATTATTTTGGAGTCTCAGTGAGTAATGAAGACAAAAGGTGGGTCCCACATGTTTTTGGTGAAAGCTGTAGGCTTACTCTTATATGCTGGGCTTCGGGAGAAAAAAAGTGTCATCAATTTGGATCACCAAAGCTGTGGAGAGAACCTTCAAATCGCGAAAATTACTGTTATTTTTGTTTGACAAAAACTGCAGGCTTTAATTCAAAAAATAAACATAAAATTCAATATCTTGACATTCCATCAGTCTCGAAACAGATATCACATTTGGAAACTCTGCCACATCCCGTATGTCCAGGTATGTCAAGTGCGAGTTGCCAAGGTAGTGACGATAGTAGAAGAGAAATGGGTGTTCTGCGCCAGCAGGGGGAGGAGGGAGGGAGGCGTGGCCGAAAGGTGATGGATAGGTGACAGGTGAGTGATGGATAGGTGACAGATGAGTGATTAGATAATGAGCAGGTTAATGAGAAAGTGGATGAAGATGAAAGCGGCGAGATCGTAGGAAAAAGGCATACTTACGGAGAGTTTCGCAGAGACCACCTTCTGTCTTGCAATCCTGTGAGCGAGTGAGCGGGGTTTTCCGATATGCACGGACGATGTCGTCATCATCCTAGAGGGCGCTGCGATCGGTGCTGTGGAGGGGGGGGGAGGTCGAGACGAATGCTGCTTTCTGATTGGTTGTGTCTATTTCATCTGAGGGGTGGGCAGTACCGTTCCTCCTGAGAGGGGTTCAATGCCGTCATGTTCTAGAACATTCTGACGACGGGCCACGCATGCGCGAAGAGAGATAGGTATGATGCAATTACAAACACAGAGATGCAATTCAAGTTTTAAAAATAAAATGTTGAAATTTACGTTTAACAAATTAATTTTTTTTAAATATGAAGTCGACCAATGAACATGGGTGATGACATCATCATTATCCTAGGGGGCGCTACGATCGGCGCTCTGATTGGTCGAGAGCTTTTCCCCTAAGGGGTTGACAGTACCACGTTGCTGCGAGCGGGATGTAAAGATTTAACATGTGTCATCCAGACTTAGTGCTGCTCATGAAGAGTAGGAAGAAATTTTAATTAATGAATGAATGAATGAATTTTTTTTTGTCAATTATTTTTAAATTATTTTCAAATAGCGTGAAATGAAGAAATATATTACTGTAATGATCATAATTTAGTGTTGAACAAGTTTTATAGAAACAAAAGTTTTGAAAATTAAGAAAACTTTAATTTTTCTAGGCATACGTTTTTAATGAATTAAGTGAAGGTTTATTTTTTTAAATGAAATATTTTTCTGAAAAGAAACAATTAGTTAAAACATTTTTTTAATTATCAGTTACAAATAAATTTACAAAACATGTTTTGAACCAATGGGTAAAATAATTATATTTTTTGAAATAACTTATTTTTTTTTTATGAAAGTAAAAGAAAAGGTTTCACCATTCAAATAAGTTATATGTTAAGTATGTGTTGATACATTTTGTCTAAATGTATGTGAACTTGTCGAGATTTCTGTAACAAAAACATCACCAACCCTGTATATATGATGAAAGTATGTTCTCATTGTAACCGCTACCTCACGCATTAGTCCTTATTTCACTTACATTGAATGCTATGGTTAGAAAAAACAACACTAGTTCCAACTTTAAAAGAAAATAATATATGAATTTTGTAAACGAGTACTTTGAGAAATAACTTCATGTGTTTTTAAAGACACTTTCTTAAAAAAAAAATTACAGAATCACTTTAACTTGTTATTTTAAAATGTTTAGAAACATTTATGTAACTGATTCATAAATTTTTAAAAAAAACAGTTTAAAACAAAAAAATTTCTATTAATGTTTTGTTAGCGAGTGGTTTATTTTTTGTTTTAAGTGGTCGGTTCATCGAATTATCGTTCTAAATATGTGTAGTAAAAAAAACAATGGACATATGTTTATAACGACCGCTCAAATGCTATAACGACCGCTCAAATGCTTATAACGACCGCTCAAATATTTATAACGACCGCTCAAATACTTATAACGACCGCTCAAAACATGTTTTGAGCAGTCGATTTGTCGTTATAGACTAAACATATGTATTCTAATAGATCACAGCATATGTTTATAAGGATAAATCGCCCGCTAAATGCTTATAACGACCGCTCAAATACTTATAACGACCGCTCAAAACATGTTTTGAGCAGTTGATTTGTCATTATAGACTATATACACATGACATACATATGTTATATACATATGTTATATAAATATGTTAACAAGTCTTTAAAAAATATCAAACTCTTTTTATATGTAACAGACAAAAAACATTAAGTATCTGTTGTTCGAAAAAATTAAACCTGCGTATTGATTTAAGCATGTAACATAAAAACTAAAGAAATGATTGCTTAAACATGAATAATATGAAACAAAAAACCTTAGGTATTTATTTAAAACATGTATTAAAGCTTTAAAATATATTGAACTGTTTTTAAAATTTAACACAAATAAATGAACAAAGTTTGCATTGATAACTAAAAAATAATCCTATGATAGTAAAAGCATAAAGTATTCTTTATTCATAGGTTTTAAAAGCATAATGCATAAACCAAATGATGTAATGAAAGAAAATTTTAGGATAAAAGTTAATAAAACAGAATATGTTAAACAACAGTTATAAATATATTGATAAACTTTCACTTAGTATTTTAACATTTTTATTAAAGAAATAAATATATTTACTTACAAAAAACAGAGTTTTTCATTTGCACGTCTGAACAAGTCAACAACTAAACGTGAAATGAATGAGATATATTCTAAAGAGCTTTTTTAAACATAAAATGTCGCTAAATTTATTAAATGTCGCCAAATGATTGACAAAATATTTCCAAATAACTAAACTATCGCCAAAAACTCGCCAAGAGATTTAAGTACTTATATCTGATTGACAAAGTAATTAATCACATGATTATTATGAAACAAGCGCCCTCTATAATTTGATAACCTTAGATGATGCCAGACAAATTCTTCAGATTGTTTTTAGTGATTGAGGTGTAAAGACGTTAGCTGATACTGTTTGTTTAAACAGTTTATTAAGTTAACATGAATGCATTACAGGAAATTTCTGTTTTAGAAGAAGGTGCTAGTAAAACCATTTCATCGCAGTTAAAAGAAGAAGATTGTGTTTCGAATAATGTAATAACACCCTCTTCATCAGCTCAAGCAAAACTATCTTATACATGTGGATCCTGTAAAAAAGTTTTTCCCGGGATATCTATGTTTTTAATGCATATGAACTTACATTTACCGGAAAACCCCTTTAAAGGTGATGTTTGTACGAATTCATTCAAAGTAAGAAGTTCCTTACTGCAACATATGTGAACTCATTGCGAGACAGAGAATACCAGTAATACCATTTCATCAGACTTAAAAGAAGATTCTGTTTCGAATAATGAAATGATACCCTGTTTATCAGTTCAACTCCAAGTACCTTATACATGTGCAACGTGCAGAAAAGTTTTTACTAGGATATCTACATTTTTAAAGCATATGAACTTACATTTACCAAAAGATCCCTTTAAGTGTGATATTTGTGCAAATGCATTTAATACAAAGAGTGCTTTACTGCAACATATGTTCGTACATTGTGAGACACCTACTAGGTTTAAATGTAACCAGTGTGGAAATACCTATTCTAGAAAATACATGTTAACAAAACACGAGGCTGTGCATGGACCTTATAAATGTGATGAATGTGGTAATCACTATGTACTAAAGTACCTGTTAAAAATGCATAAGAATTCGAATCATAAGAAATTGAAGCCTAAGACAACCTCTACAATAAACCAATAACAAGACTTTTTGTTTGTCTTGACTGTGTACTGTTAAAAACATGTTAATAAAAATTTATTGTTTAAACATTTATGTGTTTTTATTTCAAAACGTGTATGAGTGTGTTTATTTATGTTAAAAAGTTTTAACAAGAATCATAATTTTTAATTAACAATACTCATTAAGTTTTATTAATTATTATTTTAAACAATTTACTGAAAAGTTGAATATATTAAACTTTATATCTATCATTTCAGTGATTAATTAAACCTTTGTTAAGTAACTTGTGTTGTTATACTCATGTTTGAACATGATAGCTGTACAAATATATAAATAGTGAAATAAGAATGTTTGAAATGATTTTAACAACTAAACATGAAATGAATAAGCTATATTCTAAAAACCTTTTACACATATTATCAATAAAATATCACCAAGTTATTCAAATATAACCAAATGATTGACATATTATCGCGAAATGACTAAAACATAGCCAAGGTTGTTTAAGTACTTATCTCTGATTGGCTAAGCAATTAATCACATGATTATTCTGAAACATACTCATCAAACACTTGCTTCCAACGTAAATTTCATTTAATAAATATGAGTTACTTAAAACTACATATATAGATAACAAACCTCGACGTTTCGGTTAATCTTTATAACCATCATCAGGAGAAAAAACCTTCATAAATATGAACAGCAAAAATTAAAAATGTGTTACGTTACATGATTGAGTCAC
Organism: Maratus michaelseni; assembly: GCA_963931845.1. Taxonomy (NCBI): domain Eukaryota; kingdom Metazoa; phylum Arthropoda; class Arachnida; order Araneae; family Salticidae; genus Maratus; species Maratus michaelseni. The sequence continues at coordinate 164,066,339 of OZ007591.1, forward strand.
AATATTCAATCTGCCAAGACGCTGAAATAACGGAAAATACAACAACATATTCAAAATACGCCTGGTGGCGCCCTCTATGAATCAGCAATGTAACTGGAACTTATGTTCAACGGAATTAAAGTTCACTTTAAAATGCATTTCCATATGGCTGGAACCGAAAATGATGGGATATCGTTGCAAATTTCATGTTTTCTTAGTGAAATTTCTATAGATTCACGGATATAGGCTTTAAAGAGATTGTTTTGTCTGGAAATAACTTTGACGTTGTTAAAATCAATAAACCTAATCTGTCCATTAGCAAAAGTCCTTGATAAGGCAGTGGAAAATTTATTGTATTTCAAATCACTCTTGTGTTCATTAAGTTTCTCTACGATGCGACGATTTTTCATACCAATATATGCAGAATTTGTACCATCGGTCAATTCAAATGGAATTTCATATACCCCAGATAAACAAGTGGCTGATAATGGGTCTATGCTTCTATTCTATTTTGAATATGTTGTTGTATTTTCCGTTATTTCAGCGTCTTGGCAGATTGAATATTGTGACTCAATCATGTAACACATTTTTAATTTTTGCTGTTTATATTTATGAAGGTTTTTTCTCTTGATGATGGTTATAAAGATTAACCGAAACGTCGAGGTTTGTTTTCTATATATGTAGTTTTAAAGTAACTCATATTTATTAAATGAAATTTACGTTGGAAGCAAGTGTTTGATGAGTATTTATATGTGCAACGTAAAGTCCTTATTAATTATTCTGAAACAAGCACCCTCTATAATTTGATAACTTTAGATGATGCAAGACAAATTCATCAGATTGTTTGCAGACATTGCGGTGTAAAGACGTTAGCTGATGCTGTTTGTTTAAGTTAAAGTTCTGTCAATTTAGTCCCCCATGTTTTAAAAAAAAATCAAGAATTTTTATTTTTTAAAACGGGGAGTAAATTTTCCACCCCCACTCATCTGTCAATCAAACAGACGCTAGTCTGTCGGGAAGGTATTGCCACAGGCTAACACCTGTCCTGCAGCTAATTACGTGCTCCTCTCTGATTGGTAGATCTGTTATCTCTGATCAAGATTAGAGATAACAAACCCTCTTGCCCAATCTGTCCGCATCGTTCTCTCGGTGGCGCTTGTGAGGTGTGGACTTATGTTTTTTTAGCTCTCGCTCACCGGACATCTACCGTCTCTCTTGCGGTAAACAATTGGATTATCTGTTAGGTACTTTTTTGCTTGTTTACCGGTAAAGTAGCCGATAACCTGCCGTGTTTCTTGTAAGTATAAGTTTAATTTCTGTGTGTTTCTTAATACTGTTAAAGATAAGGTTTAAAAACAAAGTTTTTGTTTCCCTTCATCTGCTTTATTTCAATACATTAGATTTTTGTCCATGTTTTTTGTGAATATTGGTTTTATAAATATAAGTTTTATGTGTAACTATTAAGGGTAATGTATAAAAGACAACACTTTGATTTCGTTTCATCTGTTTTATTTATAATCTTCCCATTTTAATACATTCAATTTTCTTTTCTTTTGAGTTACAGAGGTAATAGGTATAACAACATCTGCTTTTTTTTTTTCATTAACGTGAGTATGCGATGACAGATATTTATTTTTAATAAAACTTTCAGGTATGTGCATCTCTTGTAAAGCCTGTAACAATTCCTTCTGTGCTTTAATAGGAGCTTTCTTGTTCACACAAAAAATGAGATGAAATAAGTCAGCTACATTTGAATCGGGAATGCTTTTTCCTTCATAAGACACCACTAAATTGTTATCCCAGTTGAACTTTCCTGGATTTTTCTTTAATCAGTCTAGTAGCACTTGGGCAGATCTCTTCATGTAAGAAGAAGGTAAAATAATTGAGGTATCGTCTTGAATAATGGGTTCTTGCTGAGTCGTTGATTCTTTAGAAATAGACTCTTTTTTCTCTTGTAAAGGTTTGTTAAACTCTTGCAAGTTCATTTTTCTTTGTAAAAGTTCGTAATATTTTTTAACTTTCTTCTGATCAGGTAAGGTGTTGTTTAAAATTTTTGATATTGCCAAATCAAACTGGCTCATCTGCGTCTTGCTAGGAATATGTTTAGATAGGTCTGTCTTCCTCTGGTAAAAAAGGATATTTCTTAGCGTACTCCATGACTCAGCAATGTTAAAACAGTTAGTGCAGCTGGGACTAATAAATTTAAAAATCTACCTCTATGTATAATAAGTTTTTTTTTCTTTTATGAAAGTGATCCCTTTTTTCTACCTATTTTTCGGAGAGTCGACTTACATTGACAGAACTTTAACTTAAACAAACAGCATCAGCTAACGTCTTTACACCCAATGTCTGCAAACAATCTGATGAATTTGTCTTGCATCATCTAAAGTTATCAAATTATAGAGGGTGCTTCTTTCAGAATAATCATGTGATTAAATGCTTAGCCAATCAGAGATAAGTACTTAAACAACCTTGGCTATGTTTTAGTCATTTCGCGATAATATGCCAATCATTTGGTTATATTTGAATAACTTGGAGATATTTTATTGATAATATGTGTAAAAGGTTTTTAGAATATAGCTTATTCATTTCATGTTTAGTTGTTAAAATCATTTCAAACATTCTTATTTCACTATTTATATATTTGTACAGCTATCATGTTCAAACATGACTATAACAACACAAGTTACTTAACAAAGGTTTAATTAATCACTGAAAATGATAGATATAAAGTTTAATATATTCAACGTTTCAGTAAATTATTTAAAATAATAATTAATAAAACTTAATGAGTATTGTTAATTAAAAATTATGATTCTTGTTAAAACTTTTTAACATAAATAAACACACTCATACACGTTTTGAAATAAAAACACATAAATGTTTAAACAATAAATTTTTATTAACATGTTTTTAACAGTACACAGTCAAGACAAACAAAAAGTCTTGTTATTGGTTTATTGTAGAGGTTGTCTTAGGCTTCAATTTCTTATGATTCGAATTCTTATGCATTTTTAACAGGTACTTTAGTACATAGTGATTACCACATTCATCACATTTATAAGGTCCATGCACAGCCTCGTGTTTTGTTAACATGTATTTTCTAGAATAGGTATTTCCACACTGGTTACATTTAAACCTAGTAGGTGTCTCACAATGTACGAACATATGTTGCAGTAAAGCACTCTTTGTATTAAATGCATTTGCACAAATATCACACTTAAAGGGATTTTTTGGTAAATGTAAGTTCATATGCTTTAAAAACGTAGATATCCTAGTAAAAACTTTTCTGCACGTTGCACATGTATAAGGTACTTGGAGTTGAACTGATAAACAGGGTGTCATTTCATTATTCGAAACAGAATCTTCTTTTAAGTCTGATGAAATGGTATTACTGGTATTCTCTGTCTCGCAATGAGTTAACATATGTTGCAGTAAGGAACTTCTTGCTTTGAATGTATTCGTACAAACATCACACTTAAAGGGGTTTTCCGGTAAATGTAAGTTCATATGCATTAAAAACATAGATATCCCGGGAAAAACTTTTTTACAGGATCCACATGTATAAGATAGTTTTGCTTGAGCTGATGAAGAGGGTGTTATTACATTATTCGAAACACAATCTTCTTCTTTTAACTGCGATGAAATGGTTTTACTAGCACCTTCTTCTAAAACAGAAATTTCCTGTAATGCATTCATGTTAATTTAATAAACTGTTTAAACAAACAGTATCAGCTAACGTCTTTACACCGCAATCACTAAAAACAATCTGAAGAATTTGTTTCGCACCATCTAAGGTTATCAAATTATAGAGGGCGCTTGTTTCATAATAATCATGTGACTAATTGCTTTGTCAATCAGATATTAAGTACTTAAATCTCTTGCACTGTTAAAAAAAATTTGAAATTCACGGGTAGTTTTTTCCTGAATTTCACAGAAAAAGTCCTTTTTTGCGACAAAAGGGTATTTTCCGTTAAAAAACAGAAAATTTCCTCATATTTCCTGAAAACAACGGAACGGACGGAGACGAAAGGGGATAACGGAGATATTCCGTTATCTTACCTGCTGCATATTTATTTTCAATGTTTAAAAAACTGACATGTTGTTGCACAGAAAAACTAAAAATTTAATAAATTAAAATTCCGAGTTTATTAAAAAAAAAAAAAAAAAAAAAAAAAAAAAAAAAAAAACTTTCGAATTAAAAAAAGTAATAATTTTCCGATTCTTTTAAAATTATTTGCAATTTATTTTTTAAAGTTATAAGAAAATATTCGCACTTAAAATATATTCTAAACAAGCAGATTAAAATATATATATAATAGTTAAATTAAGTGAAAAAAAAAATCTATTTTACTCAAAAAAGCAACATACTAAAATAATACTTTCAAATAAAAAGAAAATAATATTTTTCTCATTCCTTTAAAATTATTCGCAATTTAGTTTTTAAAGTAATAAAAAGTACTCGCACTGAAAATATATTCTAAGCGAACACATTTAAAAAATATATAATAGTTGGAAAAAAAATCGCTTTTCTTAAACAAGCAAACATTTTTTATCGAATTTAATTCAAATATAATATTCATATTTTACATCTAACAATCAAGTTAAGAATATATATAATTCATGTTTTTATCCTGTATTAATATTACAATTTTAAAACATCAACATCATCTTATAACGAAATCTCCTCGCAATTAACTTCAAAATTACCAAGCTTCTAAACCTCAAATTATGTCTGTTCTAAGCCGCCATTTTGAGATTTTCCAAATGATCCGTTCAAACTGCTAATCTAGCAAGCGCCCGCTGGTCAAACCGGCAAGACGCTGGACTCGAGGCATTATCACCCCTGGTTCAAAACCCAATGTCGACCAAAAGCTGTTCTTGACGTATGTCAGATAGTAAATACTCCCGCAAAGTCGACAGATGGCAGCACCAAGTGAGAAGTCAAGATTTTTTTTTTAAACCGAGTTTATCTAAAACGGAAAATGTCCTTTTCTGTCAGTTCTACGAGGAATATTTCCGTGATTTCTGAGAGCGTTAACGGGAAGTTACCGCTTCTGCAAACGGCGATTTTCCTTCTTTTATTTTTCAAAACGGAAAATCTACTAACGGAACGGAAAAAGTTCGTCAACTTCGCTGCCAGTACTTTTACCGTGAATTTACGGATTTATTTTTAACAGTGTGGCGAATTTTTGGCGATATTTTATTAATCATTTGGCGATATTTTAGTTATTTGGCAATATTTTGTCAATCATTTGGCGACATTTTATGTTTAAAAAATCTCTTTAGAATATATCTCATTCATTTCACGTTTAGTTGTTGACTTGTTCAGACGTGCAAACAAAAAACTCTGTTTTTTTGTAAGTAAATATATTTATTTCTTTAATAAAAATGTTAAAATACTAAGTGAAAGTTTATCAATATATTTATAACTGTTGTTTAACATATTCTGTTTTATTAACTTTCATCCTAAAATTTTCTTCCATATTACATCATTTCGTTTACGCATTATGCTTTTAAAACCTATGAATAAAGAATACTTTATGCTTTTACTATCATAGGATTATTTTTTAGTTATTAATGCAAACTTCGTTCATTTATTTGTGTTAAATTTTAAAAACAGTTCAATATATTTTAAAGCTTTAATACATGTTTTAAATAAATACCTAAGGTTTTTTGTTTCATATTATTCATGTTTAAGCAATCATTTCTTTAGTTTTTATGTTACATGCTTAAAACAATACGCAGGTTTAATTTTTTCGAACAACAGATACTTAATGTTTTTTGTCTGTTACATATAAAAAGAGTTTGATATTTTTTAAAGACTTGTTAACATATGTATATAACATATGTATGTCATGTGTATATAGTCTATAATGACAAATCAACTGCTCAAAACATGTTTTGAGCGGTCGTTATAAGTATTTGAGCGGTCGATATAAGTATTTGAGCGGTCGTTATAAGCATTGAGCGGGCGATTTATCCTTATAAACATATGCTGTGTGATCTATCAGAATACATATGTTTAGTCTATAACGACAAATCGACTGCTCAAAACATGTTTTGAGCGGTCGTTATAAGTATTTGAGCGGTCGTTATAAGCATTGGACGGTTGTTATAAGCATTGAGCGGGCGATTTATCCTTATAAACATATGCTGTGATCTATTAGAATACATATGTTTAGTCTATAACGACAAATCGACTGCTCAAAACATGTTTTGAGTGGTCGTTATAAGTATTTGAGCGGTCGTTAAAATATTTGAGCGGTCGTTATAACTATTTGAGCAGTCGTTATAAGCATTGAGCGGGCGATTTGTCCTTATAAACATATGCTGTGATCTATTAGAATACATATGTTTAGTCTATAACGACAAATCGATTGCTCAAAACATGTTTCCATCGGTCGTTCTAAATATTTGAGCGGTCGTTATAACTATTTGAGCGGTCGTTATAAGCATTTGAGCGGTCGTTATAGCATTTGAGCGGTCGTTATAGCATTTGACCGGTCGTTATAACATTTGAGCAGTCGTTATAAACATATGTCCATTGTTTTTTTTTACTACATATGTTTAGAACGATAATTCGATGAACCGACCACTTAAAATAAAAAATAAACCCACGCTATTAAAACATTAATAGAAAATTTTTTGTTTTAAACTGTTTTTCTAAAAAAATTTATGAATCAGTTACATAAATGTTTCTAAACATTTTAAAATAACAAGTTAAAGTGATTCTGTAATTTTTTTTTAAGAAAGTGTCTTTAAAAAAACATGAAGTTATTTCTCAAAGTACTCGTTTACAAAATTCATATAATATTATTTTCTTTTAAAGTTGGAACTAGTTTAGTTTTTTCTAACCATAGCATTCAATGTAAGTGAAATAAGGGCTAATGCGTGAGGTAGCGGTTACAATGAGAACATATACTTTCATCATATTGTGGTAACGTGGACACATGTATATATAATTAATAAAATCCATTATCGTTTGAAACGAAAAAAAACTTTATTGTAAATTAACATTAACAAAAATAAAAGTAAAAAGTATGATGAACATATCCACGTTCTAAAAGTATAATTTCAGAAACAAGCATTCTCACCTCCGCTCAAATCGAACCTTTTTCCAACTGCTTCAACATCCAACTCCCGTCTCTCGTATCTTCTCCTCGCATGCTTCCCCTCCGGCAAACTGCTCTTTTCCTCTATAGGGAAAGAAACGCCATCTGGCCTCCTATGATTGACAGTCCACTTTAATCCTATAATTACCAAGTTAGAATTTTCACTTCATAGGGGCCTAGTTCTTTTGTATCCAAAAGAATTGCTTTTTACATTTCATTTCTACTCATTCAGAGAGTATTGCTTTCAATACAATGCCTGCATTCCAGCTTGGCTTACCTCAAAGTGACAATGAAATTTCACCATTCAATAGAATTTTTCTCACTAGAGATCAATCTATCAGATTATTTTCATTCCAGAGAGATTATCCCTTTTCAACAAGTAAGGGATTAGTTGATTCCTGTCAACTCATCACAACACCTCCCTCTAAGGAAAAATTTCTGGAAGAAATTTGGCATATACATGAATACAATAAGCTCCTTCAATCAACTTCTAAAGAGGTCATCAAAGTATAAAGGAATTTAGAATAATACACGAAATCCCTATAGAATACAAACACATTCCCATACTCAGTATTTGATAGACCACACTGTCAATAGGATTTACTATAATACCTTACTTACAATACCCAAGTATAATTCCCGGAATAATTTATACTATTGATGCCCTAAGAAACAATTTTGAAATATTTCACATACATATAATACCAAATAACACATGGGCTGATAAGTTCCTGGTCTAATAAAGAAAGCACAACTTTTTAACAAAGCTTTATTTCTTTATGACTTTATAACTTTAATAAATAACATAACTTTAATAATAAATAATAAAAATTTAATAATAATTGTGACATAAAAAAATATAAGAGAGCAATTGATGGGAATATTAATGTGTGAGCGATAACCCAATGCAAAAAATTGCATGACGTTCTTTAGGTCGATATTCTTTGAGAAGAGAATCAAAAATATAAAATAAATTAAATATTCTTACTTGTTCTTTGTTGAAAAATAAGAGACTCATACTACTTGAAATGAAAACTCGTTGAGGTTAGGATCCAATAATGTTTATTACATTTTCTTGAAGAAGTAGGAAGGATGAGATGAAAGCTGCACATCAAGTCTTTAAAAAGTACTGGCTCAAATTTCGTAAAATTCGAAGAATCTTTAACATATTCCTTTTGGCCGCGTCCATGAAGAATTATAGAATTAATTCAGAAGTCAATTACCAGTTGATTTAAAACTTTTAAAATATTAAACTTAAAATTTACAACAGCATTTTTATAGAATAATTAAAAACTGAAAACGCGAAATTGATCTCCAAAGAATCAGCGCTACGGCGATTCTACGATACGAGCGCTGGCACAGGCCAGGCCTCCAGACCATACGACGTTTAGCATAAAATTACAGCATCATTTTTATTAAAATTCTGTTGGAAAAATGCGCAACATTATTATTTATACCCATAATAGGGGTGCACAAATGTTAAAGCAAGATTAATTTAAACTAATTTGATGATTAGGAATTACGTGAAAAATAAAATAACAAATCAGAAACTAATTAACATTTAATAATTGAAAGAACGATTCTAATTTGTATTTGAAAGACACGCCCCTTTCGAATGCAGCGCCAAAACAAAACAGCTCCCGAAAACATACCGAACAAGAGTGGCGGTGACGCAAGCGCACAACACACACGTGCGGAGTGAGAGCCGCTGAATGACGATGACGTCACAGCTCAGCGCCGATTGAAATGAACTCAAAGTGCGAAGATGCCTCGCAGAGAAAACAACATCGCCGATTCAACGAACGCAAAGCACAATGAGGGGGGGAGGCGGCCTTGCCAAAAAAGCAGCGTACAAGGCGCGCGACTGCTGATAAATAGCTTTTAAGGAATGGCAAATTAAACTGGAAAGGCTATAAAAATACAGAAATACGATAAGCTGAAATATAAAATAATTAAAAAAGATAAAACTGTGATATATCTTTATCACAATACCCCCATTCACCGACAAAAATTCTGACTGACCAGAAGGAGAAAAAGGGTTAAAAACAGTAAAAGCCTTTTTCGACAAAGGGAAGACAAAATTTTTAAATGCCAAAGTAAAAATGACATGACATAATTACTTAAATTTAGAGCCATGAAAAGTAAATTAATTATTAATGAAATTTGATGTGATGTGCAGCAACCAAAAAGAAAAAGAGAAAGAATATACATCTTTGTAGTACATTCAAAAATCTCATCACAAATTATACAAAATGTATACAATATAACATAGTATACAAAAGCCCCATTGCATTTTTTTTTTTTTTTTTTTTTTTTTTTTTTTTTTTTTTTTGCAAAGAAAGGCATACCTTCCATTAATCTTGATCTCTAAACAAATACCATCATGTATATATAAAAAAAAACATGCTAATATTTTCTTTAAATTAGCAATGAGATCATATCAAAATAGTTGCAATAGTAAAGCAACATAAAAAGAGTCGGCAATATCTTTCTTATCCGACTTGTCTAGACATAAATATTTATAATAATAATAAGTTGCAATTTTAAAGCAACAAAAAGTCAAGAATACCTTAAATTCTGACTGATGCCTAGGACTTTTAAAATATAGAGCATATAAAATTAACTCTAAATAGCATAAATGTGCACAAAAACAATCCATTGTAAGGATTTTAAATTCATTTAAAGGCCTAAGTATGTACTACTTTTTTTTTTTTTAAAGTCATACATATTGCATTAGTAATAATTCAAATCATATAAAATTAAGTATTTAACATAATGCACATAATACTGATATCAATTCTAACCAAGTATATATAAGTGCATAACAATTATTACCCAAAATTTATATGAAAATAGCATAAAATCATGTTGCAACAACATTTAAATTCATTTAACATAAATAAGTAAAATCATCAAAATAGTTGGATTTAGTAAAAACTTTTCAATATATAACAAATAATTAATAAGTCTTAACCAACAATCAATGACACATTTCTTCAGTAAAATACTCCATACTTAATATACTTGCAAGTACTCAATAAAATTTTCTGTAAATATTCAGTAGAAATAATTTTTCATGAAAATACTCAATAAAATTCTTTCAATTATATTCAATACATTTTTTTTTTAATACTCAATAAATTTTCTCGTCATACACAATAAATTTTCTTTTCATACACAATAAATTTTCTTTTAATATACCATGTTTTTTTTTTTTTTTTTTTTTTTTTTTGTAAAAATGAGAGAAAAAATAAGAAAAGGTGAGGAAAGATGATGAGGATCCTCAAAAAAAAAAAATAATTTAACCATTAACTTTCATGTGAAAGACAAGTTAAAATCAAATGACACATTTTATGAGAATTATGAAAACAAACACAGTGCACCGTTATGTAAAGCATGTTATAATCATAAATTTATATAAAATTAATGAAAAGGATAATATATCCTATAGAAAAATCAGCTATTGACAATATGTGAGTTATTTGGGTGGTATTTACAAAACTTACCAAAGTGGTAATAGCCTCTCACTACCTTGAGACCATTATCAAACCAGTAAATCAAGTAAATATAAACTATTAATATGTATTCATTACAATTCATAAAACACTAATAGCCCCCTTATAAACCATCAGTATATCTGCAAACTGAACAAACACCAAAACTTACAAGACTGTCAAAGGCGATCTCCAGAACCGATGACGAATCCGTAAATCAAATAAGCATAAAACATAATATAAATTCATCAAAACTTACAAAAATGCTAATAGCGATCCGTTAAACCATTAGCAAGTATGCAAACCAGACAAAAACATACAACATTCTTGCTAAAACTATTGTAAAGAAACAGATGAATATTGCTAATAAAATGCTTGAAGGAAAAAAAAAATTGTTTACAGATGAAGGATATAAACGTTCTGCTTTTACATAACAAATAATCAGATGTAATACCTTTTAAAAAGTTCTAAAATCAGTTTTTGATTTTAAAAAGATGATTACACTGAGAAAAAAAGTAACTACTTGCTGAAAAGTTTGCAAGTTAAGTGGCACACTGGTTGGTTGATTGACACTATGGCAGTGTAGCAGCAAATTGGCCTTTTTGCCTGAAACACATACCACTAAAATAAAATTGAAGACTTTATATGGATATTTTAGCACTAAAAAAATTAGCACTTGATGACAAATGAAGGGATGCACTTAAATAATGATGAGCATTTGAAGACACATCAGGTAAGAGCATTTGAAGACACATCAGGTAATTAGCAGAGACTAAATCATGAACTGTGGTCCATGATGTTGAGGAATAATATGACGAAGTGGCACTTAGAATAAAATAATACAAAGAGCACAAGACTCTTGTTGAGAGGCGCTGGAAAGTCTAAGTTGCCTATATACATTTTTTGTAAGGTGTATTCAAGCAGGCAGAAATTGCAGATTTGAGGCAATACAACACTACTTGCACACTTTAGAGACGAAATTGGGATTGGTGACATTTGAGAAAGTCACTAAGACTATAAAAACACTTTAGATTCTTAGAAGAAAATAATATTCACCAAAATTATTTCACAAGTGGTAGAATATTTCTTTATAATGCGCTGGAAAGTTCTAAGAATAATATTGCTTTGCATGTAAATTTGCAATATAATTTAATGCAACAAAAAATTTTCTTCATTTATAAATTTTCTTCATTTATAAAATAATTTTCTTTAAGTGAGGCATATGGTAAAAATGATTTAGAAAACATTTGGGTTATGAAATATTACTAGAATAAAAAGAAAAGGCACTATAATTTAAGCATACTAAAAATTTTCAAATAATCATCATAATAATAATAATTTTTCCAAATTTGAGAAGTTCCATTTGAGAAAGCAGCAATTTCTGTAAATGCTGTAAAACTGAATTTTAAAATAAATGACAGTACACTTCCATAATCGGGTTTTGCAACAGAGGGTAGAAAAAGATAGAAAACTATTGCAAATAAGCACAGCTGTAATTTGTAATACTTTAGATCCATAAAAATGAGTAATATTGATGAGGAGAAACAAGATCCACAAGATGAAGAGGACTGACGAGGAGCAATCACACGGATATATTGCCTTATATGAATGGCGACCATCAACAGTCACTTCAACTCGCAAAAGAGTGCAGGTAAGTAATTATTGTACTATCAGGAACCATCATACTTGCAGACAGCAGAGAAAATCAGCCAACAATGGATATAACACATTCTGAAGATTTTTCCACCAGGTAAGCAAAGTCAGATGATAATAATAACCAGTTTATTGATGTTGTTAGTGTAATATTCAGATTGTAGAATATTAAAAATATAGCATGAGTAGACATTAACTATTTCAGGAACAGGAATATGCAGCAGTTAGGTAATGGCTATAACTTCTCAAAAAAGAAAAAATAATACCAGTCTCTTTTTTGTGATTATGGTATGAGAATTCCAATAAAAAGATGCAGATGCTGTGTAATGTAAAATTTATATTCAGATGAAGCAACAATTCTTTGAAATTCAAAAAAACAGAGTTCTCAAAATGTAGAACAGAAAATGCAAAATATTGTGTAATATTTTCAAAATATAAATACAGTTCTTGAATTTTAATTTCTAGAAAGAACACAGACTGCTTGCACACTATAATCATACAGAAAATTTGTAGAAAATGGCGAGAGTCAATGAACTTGTAGTGTTATTGCAATAAGTAATTTACTTTTGTAGAAGCAACCAAGAACTCAAAAAATTTATGTATGATAAAACAACTAAAAATCACATGAAAACTTGAGCTTCTATGAAGGCATTTCATACTCAGAATAAGTGCAGCAAAATTAGTAATATGATGAGAACATAGCTTCAATAAATTTAATTCCAATAAAATTTGCTTCAATAAAATTTTTAATATTCATAAAATATATCAATTTCATTTAAAAGTGCCAATAAATTACCAAAAATTAACCCAAAACAAGAATAAGAACAACCATAGCCTCTTTAAATTTTTGTTCTCAAAATCTTAGAACAAGAACAACTTTCACATTTTTCAAAAATATTTGAATTCATCATGAATTATATATTTTTTTAACTTTATATATATATATAAAGCATCATATCTTCATTTGTTAAAAAGAATAAATTCATTTTTAAAAATTTCATTCTTTAGTAAAATTTGCATAAAAAATTCAATAAATCTCATGGAAAAATACCAGAATAAAAATTAATTTCTGTTAAAATATGATTTTTCAATAATTTATTAAATATATGCAAGCCAGTTGAGAATAAAAGTTCCGAAATTAACGATGTATTGCAAACATCGATCTTCTGTGGAAATTTTTTTTTTTTTTTTTTTTTTTTTTTTTTTTTTAATTTCAGCAGCACAAGAATATTTATTTTTAACTTCTGAATAAATACAATAAAAATCACTAAATCTTCAAATAATATTGTATTTTTAATATAAATTAATTAAGAGCATCAAATTTTCAAATATATTCTATTTTATAAGTTTCAAAATTTGAGAATATTTTTTTAAGAACAAAATAAAATTTTCAACTTTTCTCTTCATAAAAGAATAAACGGCGCCAAATGTGACATAAAAATATTGATGATAGGAGGAATAAGGAATATATCGTAATAGTGAACTTTTAAATATTGCAGTTGTGATTAAAATAGCAATTAACCCTGCACAATTTGTGCATCTGTTCTTTAAGTCAATATTCTTTGAGAAGAGAATCAAAAATATAAAATAAATTAAATATTCTTACTTGTTCTTTGTTGAAAAATAAGAGACTCATACTACTTGAAATGAAAACTCGTTGAGGTTAGGATCCAATAATGTTTATTACATTTTCTTGAAGAAGTAGGAAGGATGAGATGAAAGCTGCACATCAAGTCTTTAAAAAGTACTGGCTCAAATTTCGTAAAATTCGAAGAATCTTTAACATATTCCTTCTGGCCGCGTCCATGAAGAATTATAGAATTAATTCAGAAGTCAATTACCAGTTGATTTAAAACTTTTAAAATATTAAACTTAAAATTTACAACAGCATTTTTATAGAATAATTAAAAACTGAAAACGCGAAATTGATCTCCAAAGAATCAGCGCTACGGCGATTCTAGGATACGAGCGCTGGCACAGGCCAGGCCTCCAGACCATACGACGTTTAGCATAAAATTACAGCATCGTTTTTATTAAAATTCTGTTTGAAAAATGCGCAACATTATTATTTATACCCATAATAGGGGTGCACAAATGTTAAAGCAAGATTAATTTAAACTAATGATTAGGAATTACGTTGATGATTAGGAATTACGTGAAAAATAAAATAACAAATCAGAAACTAATTAACATTTAATAATTGAAAGAACGATTCTAATTTGTATTTGAAAGACACGCCCCTTTCGAATGCAGCGCCAAAACAAAACAGCTCCCGAAAACATACCGAACAAGAGTGGCGGTGACGCATGCGCACAACACACACGTGCGGAGTGAGAGCAGCTGAATGACGATGACGTCACAGCTCAGCGCCGATTGAAATGAACTCAAAGCGCGAAGATGCCTCGCAGAGAAAACAACATCGCCGATTCAACGAACGCAAAGCACAATGAGGGGGGGAGGCGGCCTTGCCAAAAAAGCAGCGTACAAGGCGCGCGACTGCTGATAAATAGCTTTTAAGGAATGGCAAATTAAACTGGAAAGGCTATAAAAATACAGAAATACGATAAGCTGAAATATAAAATAATTAAAAAAGATAAAACTGTGATATATCTTTATCACAATAATAATAATAATTTAAAAATAATAATTTTATAGTAATAATTTAATAATAATAATTTTAAAAATAATTTAATAATAATAATTTTATAATAATAATTTAATAGATGATTAATGATAATAATTTAATAATAAATAACATAATTTTATAACGAAAAAGCTCCAAACAGTGCTCAGAACTCGTTGTTGTTTTTGGTCAAAAGTCAACACGCGCGGCAGCCACTTTGACAACAGCTTTTTCATAGACAAATGTTCATTCAAAATAAAACCTGCACGTTCCTTGGATATCTTCCGAGTCTGAGCTATCTCCTGCAACTTCACTTTACGGTTCCCCAAAATGATTTTGTGGACTTTTTTTATGCTTTCCGGAGTAACCACCTCTTTTGCGTGGTGCATCACTGGTGTCCGTACGACCACGTTTAAATTCAGCAAACTAGTCAATAATGGTTGATTTACCTGGTGCAGTGTCCGGATAACGCTTATCTAGCCAAGCTTTTGTTTGAACGGTATTTTTTCCTCATCAAATAACAATTCTTGTAATTCTTGTTATCCATTTTTTTGTTTATCAACAAAGTCGTTTAACTAAAACCACTCTAACGTTTTATCCACACGGCGAATCGTCATGGCATTTTTTCTACTACCTTTTAAAGGTTAGTATTTACTAAAAAAACATCGGTTCGGCGATTGCAACGCCATCTGTGTGCCAGAGCGGGAACTTATCAGCCCATGTGTTACAGATTACACTTTACATGATTCTAACAAAAAAAAATAATAACAAGAAAGAATAATTCGATATATAACACAATGTCAAACACAATTTTCCTGAAAAACACTTGCTTACAAGCTTAATTTTGGACACTTCTACAAACAAAAAGAAAGCATACTAAATTATACAATTATTAAATTAATGAAGTTTTACTATTACGAAAATATTAAGCATTAAATGATAAATAACCCAATATAGATATTACAATAATGAGCACTCCCAAATTTAGAATAAACTTAATTTAGAGAATTTTCCCCAAAACCAATATCTATCTTACTTCTATCAGAAAATCTTTTCGACAATACTTTTTGGACTCACAACTTCATAATCATGATTTTTCCTATCCAAATCTTGTTTGATCTTAATAAATCTTTCTTTGTGATCTGTTTTAAAAACAGAATGCTCCATTCTTTTTAACTTTGAATTTCCATATCCATTTTCTTGGCATTTAGCCCCCCATTTACTCTATGATTTTCCTTCATCCGAGAGTTAAATTTACTGACCACAGTCATCGGTGAATTCAATTTCTTTCTAATTCTATTTCTAACATGTATAAATCCCATACTACCAACAAAATACCTGGGTATATTTACATCATGCTCAGAATTATTTTCCCGAAATTGACCTCCTTTACCTGACCTTTTATCACCATCCGTTTGAGACGCATCATCTTTTGTATCGATCACTTTAGACCCTTTTTCCAAATTCCTATCAGCCACGTCTCCCGGTGAATTTACCTCTATCTCATTAACAGACTTATTATCCCTTTCACAGATTTCATTTGCAACCATTTTTCTAACAACTCTTTGCTCATGATCGCTAGATAATCTGAGGATTCCATGCCCATTTAATTCTTTTTGATTTTCCACTTGTTTACACACTGAATTTTGCTTATCCATATTTCCCAACTTTAACAAATCATAAACAACGGGAGTTATCAGTGGAGGAGAATTTAGTTTTCTCACTACTGCAACCACCACATTCTTTTCAACATACTTTTTTTCACCTTCTAACAAAGCAACCGGCACTGACACCAAATCCGCTTTTTGTCTATTTCCGAGGGCCGGTATAAGAAAGACATTTCCCACTTTTTTCGCACTCCACGGAATGTCCTTAGCATCAAAAACCGCAATTTGTGCACCTGTGTCTTTAATCGCTTTTACTTTCTTACCATTCACGCATAAATCAACTATAGGTAATTCGGTTTCCACACCTTCCCTATTATTTACACCTTTCCCCATCACTAGTAATAATCCAAGCTATGCTTTTATCCTCATAATTGGATTTACTTTTTAACAATTCCGGACAATTTGGACGGATGTGACCAACTGCCAAAAATTGTAACATTGGACTTGTCTCTGCTTTTCGAAAGCATTGTCCTTCTTAAATTGATCAGTTTTCCCCCTCTTTTTCGTAGTTTCAAATTCCGATTTTGGTTTAATTTCATTTCTACTTTTAGAATTAAAGCTGTCTTTTTGCTTATCCTGAAAAGATTTATTTTCCCAAGGTTTTCTATCCGACCTCTTAAATTCTCTTCTTATGCTCTCAAATTTATCCGATTTTTCTGCGAGCTTAGAAGCAATCTTCATTTCCTCCCATTCATCCATAAATTTTTCTTTTATCTCAAAAGGGACACGTTTTTTCAATTGTTCCGTGAGCATTACTTCTTTTAAGGATTCAAAATCCCTCACTTCTAACGACTCTAACCAATTATCAAGATAACCCCTTAACTCATAAATCAGATCCACCCATAATTCACCAGATTTTCTTTGATGAGTTTCAAATTTTTGTTTTAAGGCGCCTGTACTTAGCCTAAACCTATCTAAAAAAAATTTCTTTATATGTTGAAAATCATCACATTTGTCTGCTGGTTGTTTTACTATAATTTCGGCAATATCAGAAGGTAATAAAGGAATTAATTGACTAACCAGATCTTCCTAAGACATTTTAGCTTTGTCGGCTTGCCTTTCAAAAATCATAAAGAAAAGAGTTATATCAATTAATTTAGAATCAAAGCGCGGAACTAAATCCTTTAAATTTACCTTAGGAGTTCTATGAAAATCTGCATTTGATTCATTAGATGAAATGCTTACAATATCCACAGAATTTTGAATACGCAATTTTTCTAATTCAAATTGCTGTTGTTTCTCAAGTTTTTGTAATTCCAGTTGTTTTTCAAGTTGTTTTTCGAGTTTATCTGCCTCAAGTTGTTTCTCAAGTTTATCTACCTCAAGTTGTTTTTCAAGTTTATCTAACTCAAATTTCCTAAGTTTATCTTTTTTCTCTTGCGCAATCCTATCTAATTCAATTTGCCTCTCTCTTTCTTTACGATCTTTTTCAATTTCTCTCTCTTTTTCTTTACGATCTAATTCGATTTATTTTTCCTGTTCTTTCCGCTCTGCCTCCTGTTCAAGAATATATTGCAAGCGAAGTTTTGCGTAACTTTCTTTATAATCTTCAGCACTAACAATGGCCTGAATTATAGCTTGATTTTTACACGTTTTTGACACACTGGTCTCAAATTCCTCTGCTAATAATAGCAAGACGCTTTTATTATATTTTACTAAATAGTCTGCCATATTTTCCCCCAAAATATAATAAATTTCAAAATATCAGATATATTCAATTTACAATAATACAATAAATACAGAAATAGAATTTTTTTTCACTATACGTATAATAATGTATTTAAAAATGACACACCTCCAATATAGCAAATTCTCATGCAACAGTGACGTCTTTCAAACTGAGTATATCCCCCAAAATAAATTTTATACCCAACAAGTACAGTATAACATCAATTTATTTTGAAACATTAATCATAATTCATCCACAGTATACCCATAAAAATAAGCTATAATTTTATTACTGTAATAAATAAAATGTATATAAACAAAACTCTTATTTCCAAAAGTTTTATACAAAATTATGATTAAAATATCCTGATTAATAATCTCAATTAATCAATAACAATTTACTATACCCCACGTAAATTTTAACATATACATAAGTATATAATTTTCTTAACCCAATAATATACCTAACAGATACCAGAAAACCAACAAACATAAAAATTCTAACTAAAAATTTAAGTACCAAATTAATAGCTTCCCTAGAATTCTTAAATTTTTCATAGAGTTTTGTTCCCCAAAATTAAAATTTATACACAAAATTCAATTTAAAACAGACCTCTATAGAAGATTTCATAAAAGAGCTTACCTCCAGATGCAGATATTTCCTCCACACTGATACCAGGCTTCCAAGCACTTTTAAAGATGATATCCACACAGATGTTTGAAGATTTGAAGACACTAATTTCACTGATGAGGCACTCAATTCACTTTAGATTCGTATGTAGACAACTCAGATGGTACTCCGCATATCTTCATTCCACTGGATATATTTTGAAGCACAGATACATAGCACCAAGTCTATAGTTGACTGTTCATATACCACTCAGCTTTAATCGATAAAGTTCTTTTACCAGTTCTCTACTTGCTAGAACTTCAAGAAAAACCCACGACTCCAATTAGACTTCGCGAATCCACAACTCTGCTTGTTCGTTTTCCACTGGCTCTTCATCTGTTTAATCAGGTTAACACATAGATCCGTAATCTAATTTATTCTAGATCACATATCCCAGTTGCTGCCACCAATTAATTATATATACTATAGCTGTGGTAACGTGGACACATGTATATATTATTAATAAAATCCATTATCGTTTGAAACGAAAAAACTTTATTGTAAATTAACATTAACAAAATTAAAAGTAAAAAATATGATGAATATATCCACGTTGTAAAAATATAATTTCAGAAACAAGCATTCTGACCTCCGCTCAAAGCGAACCTTTTTCCAACTGCTTCAACATCCAACTCCCGTCTCTCGTATCTTCTCCTCGCATGCTTCCCCTCCGGAAAACTGCTCTTTTCCTCTATAGGGAAAGAAACGCCATCTGGCCTCCTATGATTGACAGTCCACTTTAATCCTATACTTACCAAGTTAGAATTTTCACTTCATAGGGGCCTAGTTCTTTTGTATCCAAAAGAATGGCTTTTTACATTTCTTATCTACTCATTCAGAGAGTATTGCTTTCAATACAATGCCTGCATTCCAGCTTGGCTTATCTCAAAGTGACAATGAAATTTCACCATTCAATAGAATTTTTCTCACAAGAGATCAATCTATCAGATTATTTTCATTCCAGAGAGATTATCCCTTTTCAACAAGTAAGGGATTAGTTGATTCCTGTCAATTCATCACAATATATATAGGGTTGGTGATGTCTTTGTTACAGAAATCTCGACAAGTTCACATACATTTAGACAAAATGTATCAACACATACTTAACATATAACTTATTTGAATGGTGAAACCTTTTCTATTACTTTCATAAAAAAAATAAGTTATTTCAAAAAATATTATTATTTTACCCATTGGTACAAAACATGTTTTGTAAATTTATTTGTAACTGATAATTAAAAAAAATGTTTTAACTAATTGTTTCTTTTCAGAAAAACATTTCATTTAAAAAAATAAACTTTCACTTAATTCATTAAAAAGGTATGCATAGAAAATTTAAAGTTTTCTTAATATTCAAAACTTTTGTTTCTATAAAACTTGTTCAACACTAAATTATGATCATTACAGTAATCTATTTCTTCATTTCACACTATTTGAAAATCATTTTCAAAATAATTGACAGAAAAAAATTAAGTAATTAATTAATAATTAATTAATTAAAAATTAATTAAAATTTCTTCCTGCTCTTCATGAGCAGCACTAAGTCTGGATGACACGTGTTAAATCTTTACATCCCGCTCGCAGCAACGTGGTACTGTCAACGGCTTAGGGGAAAAGCTCTCGTCCAATCAGAGCGCCGATCGTAGCGCCCCCTAGGATAATGATGATGTCATCACCCATGTTCATCGGCCGACTTCATGTTTTAAAAAATTTAATTTGTTAAACGTAAAATTCAACATTTCATTTTTAAAACTTGAATTGCATCTCTGTGTTTGTAATTGCATCATACCTCTCTCTCTTCGCGCATGCGTGGTCCGTCGTCAGAATGTTCTAGAACATGACGTCATCGAACCCCTTTCAGGAGGAACGATACTGCCCTCCCCTCAGGTGAAACAGACACAACCAATCAGAAAGCAGCATTCGTCTCGACCCCCCCACAGCACCGATCGCAGCGCCCTCTAGGATGATGACGACATCGTCCGTGCATATCGGAAAACCCCGTTCACTCGCTCACAGGATTCCAAGACAGAAGGTGGTCTCTGCGAAACTCTCCGTATGTATGCCTTTTTCCTATGATCTCGCCGCGTTCATCTTCATCCACTTTCTCATTAACCTTCTAATTAACCTGCTCATTATCTAATCACTCATCTGTCACCTATCCATCACTCACCTGTCACCTATCCATCACTTTTCGGCCACGCCTCCCTCCCTCCTCCCCCTGCTGGCGCAGAACACCCATTTCTCTTCTACTGACGATCTGTTTATTGAGGATGAAAATGATGACGAGTTCGTAATCGAAGATGATAAAACGCCACATTTATTAAATCAAAATGAGTTGAACGACCTTGTACGAGACTTGCAACTATCTAGATCTAAGGCAGAGATTCTTGCCTCTCGTCTACAACAGTGGAACTTATTGACACCAAATACCAAAGTAACTTATTACCGAAATCAAAGTCAAATTTTCAGCAGTTATTTCACCAAAAAGATTGATTTTTGTTTTTGCCATGATATTCCCTGACTTTTTAATGCGATGAATCCAAATTAGGATCCAAATAAATGATGTTTATTTATCGATTCATCTAACTATAGCTTGAAAGCTATCTTCGTAAAGGTAATATAAAATCATCTTTAATAACTGGCCATGCCTTAAACAGTAAAGAAACCTATCAAACAATGTCTCTTTTAATGAAAATGATACAACATGAACAGCACAACTGGAAAATATGTGGCGATTTAAAATTAGTTAGTACGTTACCGGACTTACAGGGCGGGGAGGGGATACCAAATATTCTTGTTTTTTGCGCCTGTGGGATGGTCGAGCTAAAGAACACCATTACATAAAAAAATATTGGCTTGTCTGAAATGAATTTACTCCAGGAAAAATGAATGTGAAATATTCATCTTTAGTGGATCCGCAAAATATAATTTTGCCACCATTACACATTAAATTGGGCCTAAAAAAAATTTCCTCAAAGCCATGGATAAAAACAGTGCTGCTTTTAAATATTTGCACAAAAGTATTTCAGACTCAAAATTAAAAGAGGGAATTTTTATCGGTCCACAGATACATAAATTTATGCAAGATAAGGACTTTGAAAAACTTTTATCTACTAATGAAAACAATGCTTGGGATTCCTTTAAAACGGTCGTCCATGGATTCTTAGGAAATCATAAAGATGAAAATTATGAAAAAAATATTGCTGTTTTAGTAAAAAACTATCATGCAATGGGTGTGAACATGTCTCTGAAGATGCATTTTCTCCATTCACACCTGGATTTTTTTTCCTGAAAACTTGGGCGCCGTGAGTGACCAGCAGGGCGAGCGTTTTCACCAAGACCTTAAACTTTTTGAAGACAGACACAAAGGTTTTTGGGACGAAAGTATGTTAGGGGACTTCTGCTGGTCTTACAAAGCAGTACTATGCAGAGGGGATTTAAATTTGCTTTAAAACTGCAGTGATACTGGTTGAAACTGATAAGATTTTTGTTGTTGTTGTTGTTATTTTTTTAATTTTTTATTATCTCTACTGATAATTGAACAAATGCAAATGAAAAATCATTTCAATAGAGACATGATATATTACAAACAATGGTGTTAAATTAAACAAGAAAAGCTACTGTGAAAATTCGGAAACTGAAAGGTTAACTTTTAAAAGTTGACTTTTTTTTTTCTCTTTTTTGTAATATATTCATGTAAAGTGAAAAAAAAAATATTTTCTTTAGTATGCAGACATTTAAAAAATGTTTATTATTGTATATCTTTTAAGAAAATGTAACTTAATTTTGAGAAACACTTGTAAGAAATCAATTTTTCCAAAATTTCCAATTTTTCCAGAAAAAACCGGAAAAAACTGTTTTTATCCGCCACTTCAAAATTTCCGGAAATTTTACATCTCTAATCTCTGGTAATTAACGTCGTATTCAAAATATTAGGATTTGTCGTGTGACAGGAGGTATTCAGCTGTAAGTATACAAAATGTCAAGTCTCTAACTTATACAGTTTCAGAGTACGAACGCTGTGACGGACAGACCGACAGACAGAGAAGAGAGACGAATAGGGTACGTGAGATAACGAAACCCTAAAAATAAAACATTAGTTTTCTAATTACCACAATTTTTTGATAAAGTATGAAATTTACTTTCGACGAAAATTGCAATTATAACCTATAAAAAAATTTCATTGTATTAATAAAGGTTTCCCATACGAGTATAAAAAAGGAGATAGGCAGATAAGTGTTTTTTTTTCTTTTGGCGATAGGATATACTTTTTATTTCATTTTTAGGTGCGTTCGTAATTATATAAATACATAGCACATATAGTCGTCGTCTGGTCCGCCTGTCTGTATGTCCGCATATAACAGCGCAAAAACTGTACCCAACCGAATGGTTTGAAATTTAATAGTATATATAATCGTTGCAGAATTTTATCGAGCTACTTCAAATTTTATGAAAATCGAATGAAAATTTAAAAGGATAAAAATATTTATTAAGTAATTTGAATTTTTTAAAAATTGGTACTTCCTTGTTATAGCAGCTTCCGAGGATTAATCGCTAAGCGACTTAGATGTATCGCCAAGTTATCTGACATGTATGACGTTATAGTCATATATGACGTATATGACATGACATTTTATAACGTCTATGACCAAGTTATAGTCACATTCTTCATTCTATTAAATTCTATCATACGTAATTAATTCAATGATATCTCATGATAAGTAATGGTTCTAGGTTGTCATGGTGATTACATCATATTTTAGATGGATTCATACTATTTCCGTATTACTAAAATTAAAAACCGAATTCGTATAATAAATTGTTTAATTATAGCAATCCTATAATCTACCGGCGGTTTTTTGGATAGGTGTTTCCAGAGAAATAAGATATTAAATGGAAAAAGAGTCTAAATGTGGATTTCAAGTTCTGAAAATTTCAAGGTTAGACTTAAGTTTTCCATGGAAATTTTCAGTAAATGTCAACTTAAAATGTATTTATTTTATTACGGAAATTAATCATATCATAATAATAGACGATATAATTCATTTCACTGAAATAATAACAGTACGAACGCACCTCATTTGTCACGTTTGACGTACAATTTCCATCTTTTTTTTAAGATGTTTTCATTGTTTTAGTATGGTTTGGGATGTATATTTAGTCTTTCTGATTGGTTTATGTTTGAAGGTTGTTTACATGTCGTACAAGTGTTGCCAGGTTACTGTCACAAAAATGAGGGACCGGGAGTCAGAAAAAGCGGAACAGCGGCTACTATATAAAGACAAAAAAAATACAGTAAATCCTATGAAAACTAACCTGTCTATAACGAAATACTCTGTATAACGGAATTCTGTCTTAAACGTAAAAAGTCCATGGTCCCGACAGAAAGAGCACCATACAAATCTACCTCCTGTGACGCTCACTGAAGAAATTGTATCGAGTAACTGCATGGGTATTTAGATTTATTTTCAATATAAAACTAAAAGCAGAAAAACGAAATCTTGCGGAATTATCAGCTGATGAAATAAAAAAAGCCGAAAATTTTTGGGTAAAGCTTGTTCAAGAAGAAAGTTTTCCTGAGGTTATAAAATGCTTGAAGTTTAACAAAAATATCCCTAAAGAATCCAACATTTTGCAGCTAAATCCTGTGTTGTCAGAAGAAGGATTACTCTTGGTACGAGGGCGGTTACAAAAGGCTAACTTGCCATTTTATGATAAACATCCTATCGTGCTTCCTTCCAAACATAAATTTACTGAATTGATTATTAAAGATACCCATGAAAGGGTTTTGCATGCAGGAGTATCAGACTCACTGGTACTAACTCGTGAAAAGTCTTGGATTTTAAGAGGCAGACAGTGCATAAAAGCAGTCCTCAACAACTGCACAATCTGCAAGAAATTTAACTCTCCTCCATTGACTTACAGTTATTCTGAACTAGATGAACCATTTCCTCTAACACCTGCTCATTTTATTATAGGAAAACGAATTTTGTGTTTACCATCTATAAAAGTAAACGATTTAACCTTACCAGCAACCAAAGAAACTTTAGTGAAACGTTTTCGTTTACGTGAGACTATTTTAAACCATTTTTGGAAGCGCTGGAAGAATGAATATCTCCTCAACTTAAAATCTGCTCACTGCACGGATCAAAATAAAACATCTGATTTCAAGATAGATGATGTTGTGCTTGTGCATGATGAACATTTACCTAGAGCTTTCTGGAAGTTGGGAAAAATTACAAAAACATTTGTTGGAAGAGACGGAAAAATAAGGTCTGTGAAGTGAAAACAAACAATTCCATTATTAAAAGACCAATAAATCTGTTGTACAATCTTGAAATTAGTGACTTGAAAAACAGAAAAAAAACTTTTTTTTTCATTTAGAGACTAAAAATTTTCTTGATGATATTTGTATTGGACTTTAACTTCTCTTACTTATATTTTTTTGAATTTTTCTAGAATAATATTTTTAACTGTTTCTTTTTATATTTTTAGTAGAAGATACAATTTAAAATTGTTTTGTTCTTTATTGAAGAAGATATGTAAGTATCACTGGAATATATAATATTTGCATTGTTTCTTGAATTTAATATTTGAAAAAAAATTTTTTGTTCATGATTTAATCTAGATAGTATATCATCCTGATTTAATCTAGATAGTATATCATCCTGATTTAATCTAGATAGCATATCAAACTTTGATTTCCAGGACTATAGTTGTATCTTGGACAGTTGTATCTTGACCTGAATTATTTTAAATTTAAATATTTTATTTTATATTTGACTGTCTTCTTGAAATTCTTGGGCAAAACTTTAAAAATGTTTTGTTTTACTTACTTGGTTTCATTCTTGAATTTTATTATCTTGGATATATTATTATTATTTTAACTTTTATAATTTAATTTAAAACTTGTGCTTGGAATAGATATTGATCTTGAATAATATTATGTTAAATTGTTTACTTGAATACCTTAATATTACTTTATTTGAAAATTTTATACAATTTAGATAATTGAGGTATTATTTGTTGATTGAAAACTAGGTTACTTGTATTGATGTTATATGTATATATATGATGTTATATATGTATGATGTACAATTTTTGAAAATTTTTGATGAACCCCCATGTGTTCATGGTGGGGCAGGATGTTGAGAAATCCTTGATCACATGTTCTGTGGGCGGAGTTAAGCTCACGGCGTTACGTGTCATGTGACGTAACCTCGAACTGATTAGAAAACTTGTTTTTTGTTAGGTGGAATAATTTTGTATCTTGAATATGGAGCATCTTGATTGCTCTCCAGGAATATATTATTCTTTCAGTCTAATATTTTATTAATTTATTGTTTTGTTAAGTTTTATTGTTAAATAAAAAGAAGAAAAGACGATCAAGACTTATTTTATGAAATCATGAACGATACAGCTCTCCCAGATATATATTATTTTGTTTCTTCTTTCGACATTACGTTTTTCTGACACCTGCTTATTATTATCATATTTTTTCATGAGAATCCCCACATTAAAACACAAGATCTAATAACGAGTAAGAGGACAAAGAGTTGTCAGCAAGAAAATTATTTTTTTTATGAGTGAGTACTTTTCGGTTTTATCAGCAAATCCAGCAAATAATAGAACACGCGCATGCTGACGCTTTACGTTTCAGCTGCTAGTTCGTTTGAAGGGCAGAAATCATTCCTTCCTAGTGCTCTTTTCTCTAACAATAAAATGGTGTATTTTTTCTTTTTCTGTGCTTTTTCGAATATATATATATATATTAATAATTAGAGTTCTAACGATTTTAAACTGGCAGGAAGCGAGCAGAAATTTTGTTCGAAGGGGGATATTTTAGATGGTTGATTATTTATTTAATGTTACTAAACAGCAAAGAATATGGAACTTAAAAAAAATGAGGAGTTTTAAATTTTGTATATGGAAAGGTGAGATTTTAGGGGAAGGGGGATATTTTGTATTACTGATTATTTATCGTCACTACAGAGCATTATTTAGGACAGATTTTTTTTTTATAAAAATAAAAATAACTTAAAGAGTTTAGAGTTATTTGTATGCTGGGGGGGGAGGGGGGAGAGTAAATTATTGGAGGTTAGAGCACAATTTAGATGATTACTTATACATTATATTATTATTAGGTAGAAACGAATGTAACCATTTTTTTAAAATAAAGAGTTTTAAATGTTTGAAACTGTATGCTGGAGGAGGCGCAAAAAGGGAAGCGTAAATTTTGGGGACAAGGAAATGATTTTTATTTATTGTCATTACAGAGCAATAAATAGAGTGAACGATTTTATTTTTGTATAAAAATAAAGATTTAAAAATATTTTAAACTCATTTCTATGCTACTAGGGGGAAGCGTGCATTTGAGAGGTTAGGTATAATTTAGATGATTTATGTTTAGATGAATCCGTTCTTTTTTCTTCTTTTTCTTTTTTTAAATAAATATTTTACATTATCTGCTTACTGGGTGTGGCCAAAGACATTTAAGATACACAGACTGGCAATGCCCATTCAAAAGCCATCAGCCATCTGAAGTAAATTGAAACACCTCAACCGCGAGGTCTGTACGTCAGATTTGAGTTGTTTACCATTAATCGCTATGGCTAGAAGCTACTTAAAAAAATAAATTTTTATTAATGTATACGAAGTTTATGCCATTTTTTTACATCAAGCTATTTTTTTATATATCTAAATAAGCATTAAAAATATTTAGTTTCCTAAAATAGAATAAAATAAGGTAATTTATTAATAATTTTTTTGATTGGTGTATTTGAGTAAGAGTATATGATTTTAACATGCAATAAAGGCGAAATGTACATTGAAACGAAACAAATTGGTAAAGATTATAAGTTAAAGCGTCTGAAACCAAGAAATTTTTTTAAAAAGGTGGGGGGGGGGGGGAGAGAGAAATCTATCTAAGTTAATTAATTGATCCTTCAAAATATTTATGCATTGCTGTATGACTGTTAAAATTTAAGGATGATTTCAAATAAGTTTTGCAATAAAGTATATTTTTAATAGTTAATAAAGCTTAACAATTTCAAAAAAGTAAATAATGTAAACAAAATCAAATAATACATACTAATAAAATAAACATACATATTTAAATATATATTCATCAATTTTATTTTTGTAAAATATTTATATAGTTGTTATTTGTTTCAATATTTTAGATTTATGTTCGAAAATTTTATCTTGTAAGTTAAGCAAAAATAAAACTTGTTTAGAAATAAGATTTTTGTTAAAAAGATAATATATACATATAGTTATTATTATTTTAATTATTGTTTAATCATTGCTTTTCTTTGAATCATAAACTAAACTGGAAAAAACATTCTGGAATTGATAATTTTGACTGTAGGATGAAACAAACACAACACACATACATTCTAACTTCAAATGCTTCATGATTTTGAGCCAGATTACAACTAAATTTGATAATTTGTAGATTATAAGGCTCTTCAAAACACAGGTGTGTATGATAAATAATAAAGCCCTTCTAATTTGACCATTTTAAAGTAAACTTATTTTTACGATAACTTAAAAAGAAATATTTTTGCAATTCACTCAAGGTTAATTTCACGCGAAGTTTGACATAGAGACCCTTTTTAAAATTTGAACAAATTTAATTTTTTTTCATTTTAATTTATAGAAAACATATCAAATCTATTGAAAACAACAAGAAAAACATTATATATGAAAAAGTAATTTTTTACCGTTAATTTCTTTTTACTTCTTACTTTGAAACAAAATATCAGCTCTGATTATCCAAACTTTGATATCAATTGAAGCATTCAAGTATTACATAAATCTTATTTTTTAAATTTTATTTTGAAAACTGACTCACTACTTTCTAAAAAAACACAAAAATTACCATTAATAACCTTTATATTTTTTTGTTAGAAGTCCGACATTTTTACGTTAGTGCCGTGTCATGTCTGTCACAGAAAACATATATTTTTTAAGTTTAAACAAAATGTATAGTTGTGTAAAATGTTTATAGTTTATTTTCTCTTTCTGTATATCACAACAAACAAATTATAATGAAAAGGGAAAATAAAGTCAGAAAATAACTGAAATATAAGTGTTTAAATATTGTCATGTCTGTCACGTTTGTCATGTCTGTCACAATCCGTTTTTTTAATTTATTTTCATTTTACTTAATTTTTCTCATTATTGGTAGCAACACTTTTTTGTACAACATTAGTAAATACCTCAACTCAACTCAAAAATTATTTTGATTTCATACCAAGTGATATTTTTAGGCTTCAAAAATATGCAGTGTTCATAAGGACATCGAGCTCTACAAGAAGTTTGTAGAAAGACTTGAAGAAAGTGAACTTGACTCTCAATTCATATTAAACAATGGACAAAATCAGCAAATAAAACAGTCGTACAAACCAAAAATCACACTGCAAATATTTATACACTTTTCAGAACATTTTTTAGAACACTTATTTTGTCCCCTTGTTTAGCATACTTTTTGGAACAGTTTTAGAACACTTCTGAGACTTTCTAGCACACTTTTTGAACACTTTTGGGAACGCGTTTGAGAACACATTTTTGTCCCCTTTTTCAGCACACTTTGTAGCGCACTTTTTGGAACACTTTTCAGAACACTTTTGAGAACACTTAATTTGTTCAGCACACATTTTGAACACTTTTGGGAACACATTTGAGAACACTTTTCGGAACACATTTTGTACCCTTTTTCAGCACACTTTGTAGCGCACTTTTTGGAACACTTTTCAGAACACCTTTGAGAACACTTAATTTGTTCAGCACACATTTTGAACACTTTTGGGAACACATTTGAGAACACTTTTGGGAACACATTTGAGAACACTTTTCGGAACACATCTTCCGTATTTTATAGAAATTTTTACGTCGTTAAAATAAAATTTATAGGACCAAAAAAAAAAAAAAAAAGGTACTTCGCGAGGACAACCTTATAAGGGACAGATACATTTCGGAATCTTTTTTTTCATTTCTGAGTGAGTTTATAGAACTTGCCCAAACCTACCGAAGATCGGAATCGAACGCATAACGTCCGGTGTACTAACCCGATGACCTAGACCCCGACGCTATGACCCGTCGCGCTTTTCGCTCAAATGCTGTAACTTATTTGAATCGCTTTTTATGATGCAAAGATGACTTGAGATTTCATCTGTAGATGGATTTTTCCAATGTTTTTAATATTTTCTTTTCATAATTTTCAATAATTTACTGTATTATTTGGTGTGCCTTATAACAGATAAATTTTATGTATTGTATGCATAAAAAAATTGTATTAAGAGTAATAATTGCTTCTTTTTGCAACAGAACTAACTAGTGTTGAATTCAGACATTTTTCTCCGGGAGGGATTTCTGCTGTTGGGGGGGGGGGGGGGGGTATTGCACTTTTTGATAATTAAAAGTATAAAATCTTCCGGGGGGAGGATATTTTAATTTTCCTGGGGATAATGTCCCCTCTGGGCCACCCCCAGAATTCAACAGCGGTACCAACATTTTCTTTTTTCGAACGTATACTTTTTTTTAATTATTTGCCTGATTATCTATTTATCAATTCCAATAAAAACATCAGTTATCTTAATCAGACTTATTTATTACATGCTATTGAAATATTTTTTTTTAATCTCTTATTTAAAAAAACTTACGCAAATAAACGATTTTATAATAAATTAAATTATTATATTTCAGCTATGCTGAGAGCTTTTGCGTACGGTTCTGTTAAACATTATATTTTTAACATTGCATTAAAAAAATAATAATAATAATAATAAAAATAAAAATAATTAATGACTTTGGGATAGGTAAGTTTAAATATGGACTAACTGATTTATTTTAAATTAAATTAGTTTAATTTATAAAAATATGAACTAACGAAATAAATTAAAAACGTTATAAAATTAGAAACTTGATTTTTATAAAAGTAAAGAAAAAACATCAACTAATTTTATAAATTTAAGGAAACAATTGTAAACTTTGTAAAATTATAAATTATAAAATAATAAATTTTAGCGTAATTCATAAATTTGTAAGCCAAAACAGTTTAGTTTAATACCAATTTGCATAGCTATAATTTGCAGAGATATTATGTTATGAAACCTTTAAATAACACAATATTGCCTCACATTAATTAAAAAAGATAAATTAAAAAAAAATAGTGAAACAAAATCATAAATTTGAAGTACTATAAAAAAAAAATAAGTAAATTTAAAAAATAAGTAGATTAGATTTTTTTTTTTTTTTTTTTTTTTTTTTTTTTTTGTAATTTATAAAAATAAAATAAATTTCTAAATATTTCATTAAAAAATATAAATATTACTATTATTTTCACAATAAATTGACATGGCCTCGATTAGAATTAGCCAGCTGGTCGAGCCGGGCCAGGCCTGTATCCTAGAAGAACTCTAGTAAATATAACAATCTTAATTCGCATTTCAAAAAAAGCTATTTCTGTACTCAACCTTTAAACGTCATTTACGGAAATTGTACTGTTTTGAAAGAAATACGGAAAAAATCCATTAAAATTACGGAAAACTTTCTGCATATTTACGGATGTGAAGTCTCTTTAACGGAACTAATATCATTTACGGAAATTGTACTGAAATTTTGGAAAAATGAAACTTCTACGTAAAATTTTACGGAAAATCTCTTGTATTTTCACGGATTTTTTTAGAGTGTATATCGTTCAAACGACAATCACTATAATGGTTCAATTGGTTGGTTGGTTATTTGTTACGGCAAATTATCTGTGCCAGGGATATAGAACGGTGGGAGGGGGGAGGGTGCCTTCCATGACGGACCTTTCTAAGGGATCCTAACCCGTATTTACGCAAGGTTCGAAGAAAACCACGGAAAACTCCGAACGGTTAGGTCGACGGGCGCGACAGTGGTTTGAACCCAGCACCTCCCGTCTACCAGCTTTGAAAGCAGAACTTCTCAGCCACTGGTGGAGCCACTATAATAGGACCCTTAATATAACGAGCTCATGTGCGCTGTAAAATAAATTTTAAAGTTTAACTTACCCAAGTAATAAAAATAATGATCTTGAAATCCGCATTGATTGCGATCAAGGCTTCTTAGTAACAAAGTAGGTTGTAACAAAGCGTCGTTGTAACAAAGAAAGAGATGATTTAACAAGTGCGTCCAAATGTGTTCCCAATCTGTTCTCAAATGTGTTCCCAATCTGTTCTCAAATGTGTTCCCAATCTGTTCTCAAATGTGTTCCGAGTTTAGATTTAACAAATATCCTGAGCAGAACACTTTCGGTACACTTTTCGGAACACTTTCTTTATAGCGGAACACATTTCAGTACACATTGAGGTAACTGGAACACATTGTTTGAATCAAAGTGTTCCAAATGTGTTCCCAATGTGTGCTGGGAATTTGCATGCTGCATTGTTAGATTTATTAGAGAAACAGCATACATATTTCTTGTGGCATGTTTATGTAAAGTGTTTATCTAAAAGTGTTTATCATGTTTATCTAAATTCTTTATGAACTTAAAACAGAATCTGACTTATGGGAAACTGTCTTTTCAAGCTGAATTTAGAAAAATTTACTCTCAGACTCTCACACTTATCAGGATGAAAATTCAGTCTGCACATTAACAGAATACATCTTTTACACTATATCACTATGGTCTATTATCGTGATAATGCCAAAGCTACTGATGTCAGTTCTGAGCCTT
This sequence comes from Maratus michaelseni, assembly GCA_963931845.1. Taxonomy (NCBI): domain Eukaryota; kingdom Metazoa; phylum Arthropoda; class Arachnida; order Araneae; family Salticidae; genus Maratus; species Maratus michaelseni. The sequence continues at coordinate 164,098,913 of OZ007591.1, forward strand.
ATGTCATGATCTCTGATTATAACCATTATGATAAGTATGCAGTCACAGTGTTTAATAAATTGGTACTAGAAAGTTTTCCAGAAAAACACCTAGAGTGCAACAGATTCCAATCAGATGAACTTCAGAACACTTTGGACAAAAATATACAATTTTTACAACGACAATGAACTAAGCTATCCACAATGTGGTATTTCTCAACTATATCAAATGGCAAAGGCTGTATTGATGATGTAGGCGGGATAATAAAGTGCTGTGTTTGAGAAGTTAGTCGAGCCAGAAAGGCAGATCCCAGAATACCACTTGAATTTGAAAATGATGCTGAGAAAATCTGTTCTGGAATAAATGTCCTGTATGAGTCAGACGAGAAAATACAAGTAGAAACTACTGGATGAGATGTGGATCACTAATGGTCATGAAATAAAAAAAAAATGCCTGAAACCAGAAGAGCTCATTGTTTTCGCTAATATTGATCCGGTGTAGTATTTTACATCTTACTGTGAAAAGGGTACTTTATTTAATTTCCGATCTGGTAAATGTGTTTAAAAGACTGTAGCACAGGAAAAAACAGAAAATCTGAAACTGTAATGTGGACAGTGGGTCATTGCAAAGTCTGATAATGTAGAATTTCACGGGCTAATGACAGAACAATATTAAATGAAATGTTTAGTGCCGGTTAAAATGAAAGTAATGTTTAAATTTGAATCTAATGTGTATGTTGTTTGGTATAAAAAGGAGCAAATTGTATTAGCAGTATAGTTCCTATGTTACTGAATTTTCGGGGATTTTATACATTTTAAAATTTTATTTTAAGACTTTTAATTAAAAATGTAACACATTATATATCAAAAACAACATTGTACATCATTTATGAAAAATACCATTAAAATATAAAAAGGAATATGCAATGGTAGTTTGAATTTTCACACGTGTCATGTCTGTCACAAATCCTTGTCATGTCTGTCACGCTGTTAAATAATTTTTATTTATTTATTTAATTTAAATTTCAGAACTTTTTTTAAATTATATATCAGAAGAAAGCTTTGTTTGCGCGAGCAAAATTTCTGAACTTCAAATGTGTCCCAATTTAGAGCAATTGGGTGATATAATGAAAGGTACCTGTTTTTTGTCATGTCTGTCACAGCATATTTTTATCTTATTAATTTAAATTATTTTTTGTTAGGTTAAAAGTTTTGTATTATTTGTAAATAGTGTACATATATGTATCAGCACACCAAAATTTATTAAGATTAATTAATATTTAGTACTTAAAATTGGACAAAACAGTTGTCTGAAGTCATGTCTGTCACAAATGAAATTAACCTCAAAATAAATTTGTTTCTTGAAACGTGTCTGTTTATGAACAAATACAGAGTAAGTAGAATAAATAAAATATCTTGTGCTTGATTCTACATCCACCCAGGAGGTTAAGCACATAGATGCTATTGTCCAAAAATGCACAGTTAAAATTATACTGCGTGTGATGTACAATTGCGAAAACTAGCAAACAACAGATAATTTCTTATTCTTCGGTAAGTACATTTTTATTTATGAGTTTACTTAAGAATGTCCTTTTTAATAAATGTTGGTATCATTGTTTCATTTATTTAGTCAGTATTATTTAAAGTGATGGTAAAATAAAATTCACTAATTTGATCTGGCCATGAATTTATGGCACAAATGAGATTTATTTAAAAGCAATTACTTGATTATAAGTTGTTTAATTGAAATATGTTTTCATTATATAAATTTGAACAGCAAAATTATATTTATTCATAATGTAGTTATTCATAATTTTTTTTAATCAATAAACAGGGATCTGTTTAGGAAAAAATTGGGTCCTTTAAAGGACCCCTCACAATTTTTTTTATTTCACAAAACTATTTTCCCTAAAACAGGACCCTTCACAAAACTATTTTTCTAAAACAGGACCCTTCACAAAATTCTTTATCTTAAAAATAGGTTTTTCACAAAATTTTTCCATCTTTAAACTGAACATTTCACAAATTAATCATTTAAAAGTAAAATCTGACCTGTCACTTTTACACATACAAAGAAAATATATGTATATCCATATATCTTCTTAAAAATGTATAAACAAGAACCGGAATATAACGATCATTTCAAATTCACAAAATTATGAGTAGACCAGAGGGCCCGTGCGAAGATTCCGCACTGAAATCTAATATTTTTTAGGTACTTCTCTATTATCCCGTCGACCACTTTTCATAACAAAAAACTACCGCCAAACTGTAAGATTAAACGCCAAAAATGCAGTCCCATTTACTTGATGTCAGAATCATTATGCATGTTTGTTACGTCATCTAGTGGTTTTACATTCGACATTTGCGTGTATTTTTCATTATGTTTTACTGATTTAGTAGTTATTTTATTAATTAAAATAACAATTGTGTCCTTAAATTCTTATATCTTATTTATTTTTTGATATTCCAATGGCAACGTTCTCCCGTTTATTTGGCGATAGTTTTTTGTTATGAAAAGTGGTCGACGGGATAATAGAGAAGTATCATGTTTTATCAATATGTAATATTTATTAGATGCAGGTTTAAACTTCTAAAGAAAAAGCAAGGATAAAAATATCTGCAAACAACATTTAGTTGTTAGTCAAGCCAGAATATCATCTAATTTATTCCATCAAAGTTAGACTAAAAACTGATCCAAGATTGCTAAAGGCACGCGCGAGGAAAAAAAAATTAACAATCGTATTTTGACTGCATTAGAGGATGACGTCATCCGCTTCGGGAAAACCATGGGACTTAGAAATATAAATCTAAACATTTCAATTTCAATTTCGCTTTTTAATCATAAGTATAAAATAAACCCGTGCGGTGTTTTTTATAATAATTGCTATGAGCATCATATAATGTGGTATTTTATTTTTTTGGCAACAATAATTTCAGGAAAACCTTTCATTTCTTTCATGAAAACAATGCCGATTTAATTTTTTAATTTCAGCAAATTTTAATCAAAAACATGTTTTAACGAATTGTTAAGTGGGCTATGTCAGAAGCCTGTTCTAAAACCTTTCATAGGGTATCACATTCGTTGTTCTGCGTTTCATATTTTCTGAGTAAAAGGGATGTTGACAGGAGAAATAATATATAAGGATTTTTGACAAATATAAAAAGCTGAGACCCCTGATAAAATATCACTTTCTTATGAATCTCTTCATTTTAGTTTAGCTGTTAAAAAAAGATAACTGTTTTGGGAACAGGTGCTTTACACTCACACAAACATATAAACATAAGTTTGGCGACTTTTTGGTTGGCGCGATTTTCAAGACCGTGCCAAACGAATAACTTAATACAATGGCTAGGTTGCCATTAAAGGAAAAAATCCCCTAAATTTGGCGACTTTTTTCCGTTTTTTAACTGATTAATTTTTTTTTCTGCGTGAGTGTAAAGCATCTTAGCCCTGTTTCGGAATTCCTATATAATGCATTTCTAATATATAATATACCTTGGAGAGTGTGGTATAAAATAAAAATATTAACTGAAACACTAAGAACTTTTTATTACTGTTGTTATCCAAAACTGTACAATTAGAATAATTTTTGCAAATCCTAAATGAATTATCAACATATTAACTGATGTAAGCTATAATCAAGATATCTCTGATCTGCCTACTTATGGAAGTCAAGGAGATGACTTACAAAGCTGACTTTTGGGATTCAAGGAACTCAGTTAACCAAGTCTTCTGTTGGAATTTTTATGCCAGTTGGGTACATTCACAGCCAGAAGTGTTTATTTCATATTTCTGTCTGTAAATGTAACTTGCTAGAGCTTCAGATGTCTTCCAAAGCCAAGAAAACTCTTGCTGCAAATCTTCATTTACAGCTTGTGTTGCATGGGTTTGCTTCATTCACAGTAATTCAATATGTTGATATTAAGATCATTTAAGATTTGGAAAAATTATTTTACTTGTACTTTTTTGCATAACAACAGTAATAAAAAGTTCCTTGTTTTTCAGTAAATATTTTTATTTTATACCTGTATCTGAAAGTGTTATATATTAGAAATGCTGGTACTTCTCGACTATTGAAGTCTTGGCGGCCTGCAGATTAATCTAATAACTTTAAAATAAAGGCTGTTCTTAAAAAAAAAATTTACTTTTTACTTTATTCCTAAATTATTGTATCTTCTAGGGATGCACTGAATATTCAGTATTCAGTCATACTACTGAATGTTTGGTTAAGCTGAATATCATATTATTTGGTTAGGCTGAATATCAAACTATTTGCAGGGATCGATGCAGGTTTTTTTTCTTGGGGCCCATTTTGTGAAAAGTAAAGGTTATTTTTGTGAAATTTATTATATTTTTGTGATAAATAACATTTTGTAACGAAAGTTGATATCCAGTTAATCAAATTCAAACCAAGCATTTATAAACAAAAACTTTTTAAAATCCTTTTGCTGAAATTTTCCTCTCTGGTGAACTTGCTTGTTTACAAATTACACATTTTAAAACATCACAAAATAATAAATAAATAATAAATAGTAAGTTTTTATGGAATAGAATTTTGTAAAGGAGCCCATTTTATCAAATTGATTTTTGTGAAGGGACCTTAAATAGGCCCCAAATTTTTCCTAGATCGACCCCTGATTTGATATGCTGAATATTCGATTTGGCCAAGTATCTTGATATTCAGTCAAACTGAATACTTAAAGAAAGTGTTTTTAAAAGCATTTTTTTTTTGAAAACCTTAGATAATTTTTATTTTTAACTGTCAATAAATAAAGATATTAAGAAATACAACCATATTTAAATAACAGAGATTCTTTTGCTTTATTTATTTTCTGTTTGAAAAGTAACAATTAAGAAAAATAACTGTTAATGATGACATTCATAGGAACTAATGATCTGTAAATGCAAGTTTTTGAATATTGTTAGCTTTTTCACAACTGGGTATTCCTAAACATAATGAAAGATAATATACAGCTTTCAGGGGTTATAATAAGTAACAAGACAAACAGTTTTTGTATGGGAAACCAGAATTGCAATCCACTTATTAAAAAATACAGTGTATCTCACTCCATGTTGAACTTGCATTTTCATTTAAAATTAACAATAATGAAGATATTGTAACAATATATTCAAATATCAGACTTTGCTTTCTGTAAAATATGACAAGAAGTGTTAAAAAGTGACACTAGTGCAGTGCAAACACTAAGCTGGATATTCCACTATTCAGAATGCAGCTGACAGTACTGTGTCACTGATTAAAATTCAATCACTTTAATTATTCCAATACACTTTATACAAAACAAAGTTAATATGATAAAAATCTTGCTAAAATATCTTCATTATTGTTAAAGTTGCGAACAAATATTAGGGTTCTACTATAGAAACCTTGTATTTTTGATTGAATAAATGGATTGTGATGGTGGTTTTCTGTACAGATAATGCTTGTCTTGGCCTTATTATCTTCCTCAAAAGTTTGTTCTAAAATTTTACAAACATCATATAAATTTCTAACCTCTGAAAATAATTGTTCACTTTATTCACTCTAGTACATTTCAAAAACTTTCTTGATAAGTTGCCACCATTTGAATGTTTTATTATTATTATTATTTACTCGCTTCTTGTCAAATAAATACTATATGACTGTAAAATATTCCTTCAAAATTTCTTTTTGATTTTAATATATTTGTTTTAGAATGTAAGTAAATTTTATTCATATATTTTAGTTCACAGAAGAAGTCATAAGTTGAATTTTTTATTAATTAAAAGAGTTAAGACTAATCCTTCTTAAATAATTTAAAGCATAGAATTATTTTTATTTTTTTGTAAAGTTTAATTGTGAAAAGGTTTTTTTCATGAAAATTGTCTTTGTGCTAAATATGTAAAATTATTTTGAAATTTAACTTTTAAAATTTTTAAACCATGAAATATAGAAGTATATAGTCAGTCGAATATTCGGTATTTCACCAAAGTCACTATCCGGTGCCTCCCTAGATGTTCTTATTACATTTTCTTTGTAAATGTATATTTTGCTTAATTTATGGGTTACTATTTTTTACTACCATTTTAAAAAGAAAATGAAAAGCTTTGAACCTTTCTCAAAGGTCTAAATATGTGCCCAAACAGGAAATCAATGTGACTTGGGGACTATCAAGCTATTTATGAAAATGTATACACTTGCTTTAAAGATATAAGACAAACACTTTGCCCATTTCATGACCTATATTACATGGTAAAGCCAAAAAAGTTTCACAGAACATGAAAATTGAGAAATTTGAAGCAAGTTCTGGTTGGCTGTTTTGTTTTCGTCATAGGTATGGCATAGCATTAAAAAAATTGGATAAGAAAAAAGTACCTATATATCGTGAGAAGTTTTTAATGCCGACGAAATTGCTTTTGTATCAACTTCTACCAAATGGAAGTCGGTCATCAATGAAAGTTAGAAAAATGTAAAGGGAGAAAATATCTAAAGCGCGGATTTTGGTTTTATATTTATAGTACTTATTGCATCAAATTTCCTTCTGATATCTGGACGACAGTTACAGAATTTTTTTTAACTTATATCATCTGCTAATGATTACATTGAATGGATGAAGGAGTCGTCACATGCCCTAACATACAAATAACACTGCCGAACTTTTAATAAAAGAAGGGAAAGCAAACGACAATGAAAGTTAAGATAGTGATTGTTCATCCAATACTAAAAATTGTGTTATATAATCAAAAGAAACTCTGTCGTACATTGTAACTTTTAAAAAGCATTTATTTCAGCAAAACATTATGCCGGCTACATTTTATACAACGTTAAATAATATTGAAGATTTTGTTTGGAAAAAAATTGTCAATTTGAAAAAGGAGGAAAGTTTCCGACTTTTTTGTAAAAACAATTAATAGTTACATTAATGAAATATATCCGTGTGAATTTTTCAGCAGTCAGGTATGTGAGATAAATTATAATTTTTTTATAGTGACGAAGTTATGACTAAAATCTTCAAAACTAATGAATTTAATTTTTATCTTATAACAAAAAGGTTCACAATATACTGTATATAAATTCTTTATTGACATATTTGCAGAAATTTAATACAACTTTACTAATAATATGTAATTTTATTTAATGTGTATCGAAATTTAATTTTTTAAATCCGCCATATTGGAATTTCACATTAACGAATTTTTCAGGATAACGAATTTCAATGGTGGTCTCCACAAATTCGTTGTAATGAGATTTTACTGTATATATATATATATATATATATATATATATATATATATATATATATATATATATATATATATATATATATATATATATATATACATACATATATATATATATATATATATATATTCATAATACATTCTATCGTCTCTTAGTTATATATGCTTACTTGAAGTTGCAAATCATCTTTAATTTGATTAGAAAACATATAGGGATCTACTGTAGCCATTCCAACAACTTCTCAAGTTTAGCTGTCTGATAAGATCCTAGGCTGACCACTACTACAAAGAGGGTTTATCGAATTTGTATTGCGAAATATAAAAATAATTACCAGTAACGTAATTTTTGTGTAAATTTAAATAAATTGAATGTAAATGTAAAGTTTTTTTTTTTTTCAATAAACTACTTATATAAAAGTCATCTGTTAATCCATGTTGAAACAGTTTGAAGAGACACTTGAAAATAAATGCCTAGCTATATAACGAAAACTTCTTCCAGCTTGACACATGCCAATCATTTGGTCTTTCGTTGTTTCAGTTAATTGTGGGGCTATTTTGTTTCAGCAAATACACTACGCATATGCATTTATAACAAACTTCACTTCAAACATGTATACTGCAGAAAAAACAATATAGCTTTATTAGACTAGAAAAGAAGCTATAAATTCATTTAAAGGTAACAAATATGATTAATTTTTTTCTAAGGTAGAACTCTGTTCATATTTTCCAAAAATGAGCTTTATTAATTTAAAAATAAAAGCAAAACTATTTTACATAAATGACGTAAACATACGTCTCATGCAAATACGTAATTACGTAATTTTATTGTGGTTTTTACGTGGTTTTACGTAATTTTAACGAAAAATTTAAAAGCAGACATTGAAAAAGGTAAAAGAAATATATATATATATATATATATATATATATATATATATATGCTAATCAAGGCTTGGATTCTGGTGCCTCGTTGTCAAGTTTCTTGTGTTCGCGCGCGCATTCACTTACGCATCAGTTTAAGTTAGCTTTCAAATTAGCCTAAGATCGCGAAGCACTGAAATACGGTTTACATATTGTTTATATTGTAAGACAGACTTAATCTCTAAGTTTATCAAGTCACTGTAATCCCAGCCTATGAGTATAATATTTTTTTCAAACAGGGATGAGCGTGCTCCGACCCGAATTTCCAATTTGTACCACTAAATTTTAATAGTATTCTCCACCGTAATGAATTTCAGAAATTCTGTCCTTGAATAAGGTGACAAATACTATTAAAATTTACTGGTGACAATCGGGCATTTGAGTGGGAGCGCTCTAATCCCTGTTCAAACTATGCTTTAATGCACATCATAGACGGGTCCCTTAAAGCAGCATTTTTCCGTTTTTTAAGTATAATTTGAAAACTATTTGGAAGAAAAATTTGAAATTTTGAATACGCATAAAGCAGGACATAATAAATATAAATCCATCAAAAAAATTGTAGGTTGCAATTCATAATTTTTTCGAATATTAATTTCATAATTCATATTAAAAAATTATAAATATTACAAATTTGACGTAGTTATGTTCGGGTTTTTGAGTATTACAACCAAACAAAACATTAGCACATTAGGATTATAATTTCAGGAGATATTAATAAATATATGAAAATGTAATTTAACATTAGAAGCTTTAAAATTTGAATGTTTATAATTCGATTTTAAAGTTACAGTAAATAAATTTTTGAAGGTTGAAATATATCTTTTACCTAGGGTAGAGGACGTGCTGACTACATTAGGTGGTGGTTTGCATTTTACAAAGATTGATTTAAACCAATCATATCTGCAGTTACCTGTAAACGAAAAGTCACAAGAGTTGTTAACTATAAACGCTCTTAAGAGCCTACATCAGTCACGCGAAAAAACGCTCCAGCTAATGTTAAGTCTATGGGAAAGTTATCACGCGATTTCTCGCTCGCATTTTAATATTTTTAAATGAATTTTTTTGCATAGGATAGCTGAGGTGGATCTCTAACGTTGTTAGTTTTTACTTTTTTGATTTTGGTTCCAGTTTTTTTATATAAGGGTAATTTCACTTTCAGAACCGGTTCCAACCGGTTCCAAAATTGAAAATGTCCGCCTATAAAAAAACCGTAACCAAAATCAAAAAAGTAAAACCTAACAACGTTAGAGATCGACCTCAGCTATCCTATTCAAAACAATCATTTAAAAATATTAAAATGCGAGCGAGAAATCGCGCGATAACCTTCCCATAGACTTAACATTAGCTGGAACGTTTCTTCGCGTGACTAGCGTAGGCTCTTAAGGGCTTATTCTAATTTTTAAAGTCACCAATTGGTCTTACTAGTTCTCCAGCTAGTTGGCAAAGAACAATTGAACAAATTTTAAGTGGTATTGATGGCGTTACAGTTTTCATTGATGATAATGGTGTTACGGGGGAAACTTATGAAATTCATTTGAAAAGGAGAAGGATTACGGGAATATAATATTAGGATAAATAAAGACAAATCATTTTTATGGCTGATCAAATTATATATTGTGGTTATAAAATTGATAAGGATTTCATTCATAAAGCACATGATAAATGCTATTTTAAATGTTCCTAGACCAGTAAATGTAGCACAAGTTAAAGCTTTTCTAGGTTTAGATACACATTATGGTAAATTTGTACCAAATTTATCTATGATTTCTCATTTATATGGTCTGCTGGTTGTGAATAAGCATTTAAAAAGATAAACCAAGATATTGAAGATTTTACACGGAATTGCACTACTTGTGTCAATTTAAAAAATAATCCTCCCAGGCTACATACACATCATTGACTCCATGGAAAAGAATTCATATTGATTATCGACGCTTTTAGTCTGACGTCAATCATAACGTTTTGCTTGGATACTGACTCCAAACAAACGGTTGCTATGTTTCATTTCTTATTAGATATAAATCGTAGAAAATATTACCACTGCATATAATGTATTAAAGATATAGGTATAATAAACAAACGTAATAGAAAATACAACATAGCAACCGGTTGTTTGGAGTCAGTTTCCAAAGCAAAACGTCATCATTGACGTCACGACTGAAAGCGTCTATTTTGGTCCAGTTATGGGTAAAATGCTTTTCCTTGTGGTTGCTGCTCATAGCAAATGGCAAGAAGTTTTCATTGTTCCTATTACAACTTCAGAACATACGATTACTTGTCTTTCTTCACTTTTTTCTAGATACGGGTATCCTATATCTTTGGTATCTGATAATGCTAAACAATTTACTTCTGAAGAATTTGAGACATTCTTAAAAAATCATGGTGTAAAACATAGGTTTAGTGCTCCATACCATCGAGCTACAAATTGTCTGGCTAAGAGATATGTGCAAATTCTCAAACGTGAATTAAAAGCCTTATATTCAAAATGAGGTACTTTTCAAATAAAATGATATAACTTTTTTTTACAGTATGGAAAAATGCCTCGTGTTACAACGGGGGAGGGTCCTGCATCTCTATTTCTAAAGCGGCATATAAAAGCAAAAATAGATTTGATACTTCCAAACGTTACGAATTTTGTTCATGATAAGCAAAATGCGAGAAATTCCGATAATAAAGTAAAATAATTTAAAATTAACCAGAAAGTGGCTGTTAGAAATTATACTCCTCAAGCCAAGTGGAAAATTGGTTGCATTATTGTAAGAGAGGGCAAGTTACATTATAGAATTAAAGTGGTTCAAATATTTGGAAAAGGCATGTTGATCAGATAACTAATGTAAGTTCGAAGGTACATTTAACTAATGATACAAATTCTAAAGACAGTGATACAGAAAGTCATAGAAGTGATAATACTGTTGTTAATCAAGGTTATTCTCAATTAATGCCTCCTAGTGTCACAGATCTTCGAACAGCCGACTCTGGTGCCCAAATACTCCAAATACTGAACCAGCTGACTTTGTCCTCCCAACTACTCCAAGTCCTAAACCAGCGGACTCTACAACCTCTCCGCACACACAACAGCATTTCTCACGGGACACGGTCCCTTTCGAACATACCTCTACAAATTTAAATGTGCAGACACATTCCTTTGCGAGTGTGGCGCAGAGGCGTCGGCTCCCCATTATTATTTCACCTGCCCGTTAACAGCACAGTGGCATATTAGGAAGCCTGCAATCCCTCCCAAGGAATGGCTTCCTAATATTCTAAAGAGGCACACCCTAAACAGAAAGCTACTTAAAATCTATATTTTTCTGACAGAACTCTCTAACCTTACCTAGTAGCCGTCAGCTGCCACTCTCAATGCACAACTCCTATTCAGTCCCTGCTAACTGTCGCGAAAAGGGTCCTTCCCTAGCAGGGCCGAGCTTATATATGATCTGGTCGTTGACCATAGTTTGTATTTGTATTTGTTATAAACATTCTATCCCGCTCCTTGTCGCGTTTAACGGCGGGTCCAGCTTCGGCTGTAGTTTGTAATTTTTTTTTTTTTTTTTTTTTTTTTTTTTTTAAGACCTTAATAAAGGGGACCGGGAGGGACACTATGCTCTACAGACTTCTACTAGTCTGAGCAGTCCCTCTTAGGCTATCAAATCAAATCAAATATGATACTTTCAGTTCCAAAACCTATGGTTTCAAATAGTACATTTGATGCTGCTGCAGATCCTTTAAAAATTAATTCCTCTTCTTCCTCCCCACCCACAGGTACCTAGACGTTCTAAAAGATTTCGAAGAACTCCTACCCGTCTTCAATATTAAGTGGAGGAGGATTGTGGTGATTGTACTTCAGATAATAATAAACTCTTGATGGCAGCTCCACAAAATAATTGTAGGTCTTCTGTGCGCTAGTGACACCTATCTTTCATACGTTTGTTCTTTCACTGATCTAGCCGCAGAATGTAATTGTAGTTATGTGATGATGTTGTGTTGTTGCGTATATTGTTTTGCGAAGTTTTAATTAAATGTGTAAAGTTGATGTCTATCGTCCACCTCATTTGAATATGTGTGCTTATTTAATTAAATTAAAATTCAATATAGTATAGCATCTATCACGAATTGTTTACATTTTAACTCAATTAACAAATTTAGAGTACATCATGTTATATTTTTCCAAATTTCAGAAATAGAAAATAATTCTTCTTCACAAGTACAAAGACTTACACTTTTTTGTTTGTGACATTTCCATGGAACTAATGAATTTCCTAACAAAACTACTCCACCCGAAAAAAGATTTTCCCTTTTCTCCATTTCCCTAACTAGCGTCTGAACTACTATTTAAAAAAAAAACATATTCGTTGTTGTAAAGTAATTTTTTATCTTTTGTATCTTTTAAATGTCTTAATACTCTTTTAACTAAAATAGGTCTTCTTTAACTAAAATGGAAACTTACATTTCCATTTATAAAAATTAAATCTGCAATAATCACTTGAAAATTACATATTTTTTAATTTTTTTTTTTTTTACTGTAATTTTACTTTTATTCTAAAACGTATGTATACCAAATTTCGTCCAAATCGGTCAAAAACTGTAGATTTATATAAAACACATAGAAACCAACAATTATTACTTTCTTCTATCTATAATAGAAGAAAGTATTGTAATCGAAATTTTTTTCGACTTCCGGTTTTCGACGGATTTACACGTTTTAGGGGTCAGAGATTCCGAAAAACCCGTTTTTACAAAATGTCTGTCTGTCCGTCTGTGTGTCTTCATTGTATCACCGAAAAGTGTATGAAGTTATGCTTCAAATTGAACCTAATTTTTATTCTATGTTTTTGGCTATGGCAAGCAGGTTCTATTAGAATTTGGGGATATTTCGACGAAAGGGTGCGCTGTGATCGATATTTTTGTTCCATTTTCACTATTGTACCATCTAAACGTGTATGAAGTTATGTTTCAAATTGAACCAAATTTTTTTCCTATGTTTTTGGCTATGGTAAGCAGATTCTATCAGAATTTGGGGATATTTCGACGAAAGGGGGCGCTGTGATCGATATTTTTGTTCCATTTTCACTATTGTACCATCTAAAAGTGTATGAAGTTATGCTTCAAATTGAACCTAATTTTTTTTCTATGTTTTTGGCTATGACAAGCAGATTCTATCAGAATTTGGGGATATTTCGACGAAAGGGGGCACTGTGATCGATATTTTTGTTCCATTTTCTCTATTGTACCATCGAAAAGTGTATGAAGTTATGCTTCAAACTAAACCTAATTTTTTTTTCTATGTTTTTGGCTATGGCAAGCAGATTCTATCAGAATTTGGGGATATTTCGACGAAAGGGGGCGCTGTGATCGATATTTTTGTTCCATTTTCACTATTGTATCATCGAAAAGTGTATGAAGTTATGCAGATAATTGAACCAATTTTTTTTCTATGTTTTTGACCATAGCCTGCAGGTCCAGGTTGAATTCGGGGATATTTCAACGAAAGGGGGCGCTGCCATCGCGATTTTTGTTCGATTTTCACTATTGTATCATCGAAAAGTGTATGATGTTATGCAGATAATTAAACCAAAAAATTTTAACATGTTTTTGGCTGTAGCCAGCAGGTCCTACTAGAATGTGGGATATTCCGCCGGAAGGGAGTGCTGTGATAGCCATTTAAAGATTTCAAATTCAAAAAGTTGTATAAAAAAATTAGAAATCCTAAAAGTTTTTTCCGTTAAATGTTCGGCCTTGATCCGGAGAATCCGAAGCAGTTTTTGTTTTGTCTCTATATTAAAAAATGGCGGAGATATAGCGGTTTGAAATTTTAGGGTGGTTGACATTTTCAAACAAGACAGCAGAATTCATCCATAAACGGGTTTAATTTATGAGTTTTAGTTAACAGGGTTTCAGCAAATTTTCTTTCATTGTTGTAACCATTGTTCCTATTCTTAAGTGCTTAACACTATATATTTATATTCGCCAACGTCAAATCCTCGCTAAGCTTGGCGGCAATTGACGAAGTATCGCCAAATTTGGGGACAAAAATAGGTTGCCACAAATGAAGCCAACTTGGCTGTAGAAGACTAATTTGGCGATATTCTCATTCAAATTTAATGTTGACGAGAACTGGGAATGAATCTTCTTTAATTGGGTTCCACGCATTTGAGCTTCGTGTTTTTCAGTAAAATTAGCTAAATTCGTAAAACCAAGGAATAGGGAGGCTATCTGTTCCGATCGGTACAGGCCAAAAGAACTTTTCGTTGTTTAGTATACATCAGTTGATTGCATCCCGGTAACCCGATGATTCGCAAGCAACTGACGTACATCAGAATGACGAAAAATATTGATTTTATTGGCGATGTGAGGACGAAATTAGAAGTATTAACATGACTGAGATAGAAGAAAGTTTTGGGGCCACCGTAATACTTGCCCATCATGGATATGCATAATATAAAATATGAAAATAAAACATGAGTAAACTTTTTAGAAAATGCTTTGCAATTCGAATAAAATCGTGGCCTGATGACGTCCTAAACTTTAAATGCTCTATTACTGAATTGCGTAAGAGAAACATCCTTATGACTCTAAAAATGATAATCCTATTAACTAACAGCTTACTGCGTCGGATTAAGCGTCTCTTTACTAATTAAAATATATCTTTGAATTGAAATTTGAATGAAATACAGGGTCATGAAAAATCGAAGAGTTTGGAAAATGTGATTAGAAATATCTCGGCAACTAATTATTCGATAGACTTCATTCTTAATGCAAAATTTATGCTTTTTTTATTGCCTTTTATATTTATTCCTTTAAAAAAAAATAATAAAAAAAATTGAAAATTTTTATATACCTTTTACCTGAACGAATATTTCAAGAGTCCGAAAAAATTAGTTCAGATAATCGATGTTACTGAAATTCAATAAGCTTCTTCCCATTATTAAATACTAAGTGCATACCAAATTTCAAGTCTCTATCTCAATTTGTTCGGGAGATAGAGCGTTTACAGACACACACACACACAGACAGACGAACGGCATTTTTTTTTTCTAAAAATATGTTTTTCGGAATCTCCAGTGTCTGAAACGTGTAAATCTGTCATTTTTTTTTTTTTCGATTTTCAAAACAATTACAAGACTTACCCTATACTACGTATGATGGGTAAGTAAAATGTTTTAAATGAGGTAAAAAAATATTTTTAAAGTCGTTTGGATCAATAAAAACATTTCTTAAGAAGTTACAAAAATTATTTTTTTATACGGTCTCCCGGTCCTATAGATGATATTCAGTAAAAATTTCCTGTTACACTAACAAGTAAGGCAGAAAAGTCCCATTCATCTAACACTAAAATGGACTGAGTTATGAATCTTTGAACTGCATGACTTATACCAATTTTCTGCATCTGAATACAGATGAGTTAGGCCATGATTCGAGAGATCGTACACAAAGTGTTTAAAGTATTAGAAGAATTTATTTTGTGTGTGTCTTCACTTTAACTGAAAAGTAGTCACATCGTACAAGTATTATGACAGTGTTAAATTTTATTAATTAAGTTTCAGATTGATTAAAATAATTGTATTTTAACATATGTTTCATTTTGTAAGGAAATGAGGCCTGTTTATTTCCATAATTTCATTTTACAAAAATTCCGTTATTTTTTTACTTCTATTTTTACTATACAAATTGTATATTTATTTTTAATATGTCAGAATGAAAATAGATTTCGAATTCATATTGTAATGTTAATTTTACAATCAACTATTATTATTATTTTTTATATTCGACGATTATTTATATTTCTAGTAAATTTGTGAATGACCCCTATTTCGCAGCAAAAAGGATGCTTTAACTTTAAACAGCTATTACTAAGGTCAGTTTTAATCGTAGAAGAATGGGACTTTTTTTGTTTTACTTCTTTACTGTAATAGGATATTTTTAATTTTTACTAAATGTAACTTACAGGACCGGGAGACCGTATAAAAAAAAATTAAGTTTCGTAATTTTTAAAGAAATGTTTTTATTGACCCAAATCGCTATTAAAATACTTATTTACCTCATTTAAGACATTTTTTGGAATTGAAATTATATGTGTATGACTAAAGGTTTAGGAATTTGCCATTGGACACCGTTGAGAGTGGGCACCCTGTATATATATAGATAACTGAATCGTTGAATTTAAAAACTACATAAGTTCAAGATTTAAGTTTTTCAGGGATCAATAAAAAGTGTGCTGCATGCGAACGCTAGATATTTCTACAACTTTTCTATGCTCACTATATGTCTTAAATATTTTAATCTGTTGGTCCCTTATCAGTTATTACTTACCCATCTTACGTAGTATAGGGTAAGTCTTGTAAACGTTTTGAAAATCGAAAAAAAACTTTTTGACGGATGTACACGTTTCAGACACTGGAGATTCCGAAAAACATTATGGCCATTAATGACCGGCAACTTTCAATTTTAGACATTTTGTCGAATATTTAAAAATGTACTTGTTAGATTCTTCTGGAATTTTAGGATCCAAAAGAACAGGCTTGACTTCATATTTATCATAGTTGATTTGATAAGGAGGACAAATAGGGGACCAAAAACAATTAAAGAAAAAAAATAATACTTGGGATCACTCTGTAAAATAAAATGCACCAAATGATCTATCGCTACAGAATATACATAAGCAGACGTTGTACAATATGTGTATTCATTTGTGTAAGAATAGCATGTATAGTAATAGAAATATAGCGATTTTTTTAAAAAATTAAAAAAATTCTTGCATGTTTTTTGCTTATAACATACAGGGTTTAAAACCAAATTTAACGCCAGTTTCAGAAAAATTGGCAAAATGCAGTAGAAACAATATAGTGCAATTGGAATATAAATATATTAAATATTTAAGGAAATATGGGCAGTTGTATAAAATAATTTTTGTCTGCGCATGCGCGAATGATAACAAGGAACTTTTTGCATAATTTAATAGTCAACTCTATGGAGCAACTCATTAAAAAAAATCAGTCAAATATCGTAAAAATTCAAAGAGATATCGGCGTTAGAGTGAGCTGTTTTTTAGTTTCTCACTAAAACTCGTTGAATGATAAGGGATTTTCCACAAATTGTCATTTTTTATTTTATACTATTTTCCAATTTTTAATGATACTTTAGTTCTCTTTGAAAAACTACCCTAACGAGCTTATTCGAACAAAGAAAGAATTATCAAAATCAAAGGATCCATTCCAAAAGTATTATAACCTGGTGCAATAAAGTTTTCCAAGGCGAACTAAAGTATCAATAAACAAGTTGGAAATTGTACGTCAAACGTGACAAATGAGGTGCGTTCGTACTATAGCTAGTTATATAAATATTCAGATCTTGATGATTTTTAATTCTGTGAAATGAATTATATCGTCTGCAGATTAATTTCTGTCATAAAAGGAGTATCTCGGTCGCTTGACGATTCAACTTCGGAAGCTCCTCTAACAAGAAAGCACCAATTTTTTTTTCTTTTAATTCAAATTTCTTAATAAATATTTTTATTAATATCTCCTAAAGTTTTGATTCGATTTTTAAAAAAATTGAAATGTCTCGACAAAATTCTGCAAAGATAATATATCTTAAATTCCAAACCATTCGGTTGGGTAGTTTTTGCGTTGTTATATGCGGACGGACGGACAGACAGACGGACGGACCAAGCGACTACAATAGGTGCTACGTATTTATATAATTACGAACGCACCTAAAAATGAAATATCTCTCTATATTAAAAAAAAGTAACCACCGCCGCGGCCGCCGCTGTCAATTAAGATTTTGTGCCTTGAAGTCTTTCTGGACTAATATCCAGAAAACTATTGCAAATAAAAATTTAAAAATCGGTGGTTTTATAAAGGAATGTTCTATAAACACGCTGAAGTAGACAGTTTTTAAATAGAAGAATTATTTTAAGAGATATTTAAAATCAAAGTTGGTCAAAACAGTTTTCTTATAAAAGTTTTATAGAAACGAAAACTACGCACAGGAATTTAAACATAATTTGTAAGGATATAGTTGACAAGGTTGGGGTGTGCAGACTGCAATTATTTTTTCAATTTGACTCATTTTTTGAGGTTATATTTCAATTTTTTATTCAAACTTTTCATTATTTTGACGAAGATTTATTTCATATTTCATAAATTCCATTATTTGAATCGTTGCCAATTTGTAAAATACCGCACGTAATAATATTCCCTTTCAATTAAGAAATGTATTAACACGTGACTATTAAAAACAGAAATAAAACTTTAGAATAATAATTAAATGATCACGTGTTAAAAGCAATAAATGTAGAAAATAACGGAATAAAAAATATACTTGCGCGTGAATATTAAAAAGATAAATAATTAAATTATTCCGCGTTTTCAAAGCATTAAGTAGAGTAAGATTAATTTATTTCGACAAAATATTTTATCTATTATTGCAAATTTTAAAACAGCGTAATTAATATTTCCCTTCAATTAAAAGCTATATTTTTACGTTTAATAATTTTACGTTTAAATCAATTACGTTTAAATCAACGAAATAACTAATAAATTGGTAAAATATAATTAAAGATACAGATAAACGTTGAATTAAAGATCACTCGATGACATAACTACCACGCGTAACGCATCTGGTATCAATTGAATGCGACGCCACAGATATGCACTTTTGGCTTTAAATCCTATATTTTGGCGACAGTTCATTTCTTTTATAGAAAGTAGTAGTCGGGATAATGGAGTAATACCCAATTTTCTATAGCATCGTTATAAAATTTCCGGATGCCATGACATTGCTTACTTAACCATTTTGCACGAGTTGATTTTCAAATGTTTAATTAACCTTATTTTATCAACAGTTGTTAGCTGTCTCGACAGCAGTTGATTCGGCTTTAAAATCACTTGGTCAAAGGAAAATGAATGGAAACCCGATTATAGCAGATATTACAGCGAGCAGCCGATTACACAAGGCCGATCCGATTGCAGCAGGTCGTTTAATTATAATTCAATCTTCCTCAATCGTTTTAAGGTTGATCAAAGCAGAGTGTTTTTACAGTTTGTGGTGTCAGAACGGGGGTTGGCGAGCGTAGCTCGTAGGGGGCAGAGCCCCCTAGTAGTATAAAAATTAAACATGACAATTTGTGGACAATCCCTTATCATTTAACGAGTTTTAGTGAGAAACTAAAAAACAGCTCACTCTAACGCCGAATATCTCTCTGATTTTTTACGATATTTGACTGATTTTTTTTAACAAGTTGCTCCATAGAGTTGACTATTAAATTATGCAAAAAGTTCCTTTTTATCGTTCACGCATGTGCAGATAAAAAATATTTTATACAACTGCCCATATTTCCTTAAATATTTAATATATTTACACTTCAATTGTACTATATTGTTTCTACTATATTTTGTCAATTTTTCTGAAACTGGCGTTAAATTTGGTTAAAATCCCTGTATGTTATAAGCAAAAAACATGCAAGAATTTTTTTAATTTAAAAAAAAAATCGCTATATCTCTATTAATATACATGCTATTCTTACACAAATGAATACACATATTGTACAGTGTCTGCCTATGTATATTCTGTAGCGATAGATCATTTCGTGCATTTTATTTTACAGGGTGATCCCAAGTGTTATTTTTTTTCTTTAATTGTTTTTGGCCCCCTAATTGTACTCCTTATCAAATCGACGTTGATAAATATGAAGTCAAAGCCTGTTCTTTTTAATTCTAAAATTCCAGAAGAATCTGACAAGTACATTTTTAACTATTCCACAAAATGTCTAAAATTGAAAGTTGCCGGTCATTAATGGCCATCTATATATATATTTGTCTTAGGTGGCGCGAAAATCTGGCTGAATTTGTAACTTATGGTTTGGCAACAACCGTAGTTTCCAGAGCTCAGACCAATGGAAGACTAGATTGTGTTAGATCAGCTCCACCTCCAATATGGCGGTAAGTGTGAGAGTAGTGAAACCATAGAATGAAAGCGTCTGAGATGATTCCTCATTTTAATTATGAGCAATATCATTAATTTCAAATGAATTCTCAACTCTTATTTAGAATTCATTTACGAATTTCACTCACTCAAAAGTCGGAGAAAAAAAATCAACTGTCTAGATTGCACCTGGCGCCATCTGTTGATGTATTGATGAAGTAAAAAATAATTTCTACGTAGATTTTTTTTTTTTTTTTCTAGTGAATTTAAGTCGTGCTGTACAAAAGATCCTTTTTTCATACTATTTAAAAGATTTATATACTCTTTGGTAGCGCCAACGAAATACATTTTCAGTTGTGTTTTCAACGGAGAATTACTTTTTTACATAAAAAAAAAATGTCAATTTCATATGTTCAAATGTTTTATAGTAGAGCTCATTCCGGCTAGAATTGCTGAAAAAAAGGGGCGAGCGAGCGAAGCGAGCTGTGACCGCGTAGCGGTCTCAATGCGAATTGCGAAGCAATTCACGGGGGGTTGGCGAGCGTTAGCGAGTAGGGGGCTGAGCCCCCTAGTATAGTGTATTTCCTTCTATATATATAAAAAAGTAATGGTTTGGAAATGGACCAATGGAAATCTGCGTAGATATTCCGGGTTATTCTCATCGCTTTTTTAATAGGGACTTTTTTGAGGAGCGATTACTTTTTTTCTAGCTATCCTACGGATTCTAAACTCATACCACCAGACGCGAAATATAACAAGCTCTCAGAAATTCAAAAAATTATCACGGTCGGACAATAAAAACTCAAAAAATACTTAAAAATCAAATAAAAAATCTTTTATTGAAAAAGTCATTTTTTTATATTGTAGCCAATTTCTAAATAAGCGCAAAGGATTATGTTTTATCTCAAATAAAAAATGTATTTGCACGAGACTATTAAAAAAAATAATGAAAGTTTAAAATAATAATTAAATGATCACGTGTTGAAAGCAGGAAATAAAGAAAATTACGTCATAAAAATTGTGTTTACACATGAATATTAAAAATTAAAAAGATGAATTAAATGAAAAAGCATTATAACCAGTTAAATGAAAAAGCATTATAACCTGATTACAGAAGATAGTCGCCGTTCGTGATATAATCATCATCATCTTTTTAAAACAGGATACATTACCAGGTTTTAAGAGGCTGTGAAATCAGAACGGGGGTTGGTGAGCGTAGCGAGCAGGGGGCAGAGCCCCCTAGTTTATAAAAAGAAAATTGCCGTCCATCTGTATATGTGTGTGTGTGTCTGTAAACGCTCTATCTCCCGAACAAATTGAGATAGAGACTTGAAATTTGGTATGTACTTAGTATGTTATAATGGAAAGAAGCTTATTGAATTTCAGTAATCTCGATTATCCGGAATTATTTTTTTCGGACTCTCAAAATATTCGTTCTGATAAAAGGTATATAAAATTTTCGAAATTGTTTATTTTAAGGAGTGAATATAAAAAACAATAAAAAAACATAAATTTTGAATACAGAATGAAGTCGATCGGTTAATGAGTTGCCGAGATATTTGTAATAATATTTTCCACTTTTCGATATTTCATGACCCTGTATTTCGTTCAAATTTCAATTCAAATATATATTTTAATTGTAAATGAGACGCTTAATCTGACGCAGTAAACCGTTATTTAATATGATTATCAATTTTAGTATTATAAGGATGTTTCTTTTACGCAATTCAGTAATAGAGCATTTAAAGTTGATGACGTCATCAAGCCACGATTTTATTCGAATTGCAATGCATTTTATAAATAGTTTACACATGTTTTATTTTTATATTTTGTACTATGCATATCCATGATATAAGTATTACGGTAGCCCCCAACGACTAGTTTTTGTATAATATTTAAAATTTAATAAAAACGTTTAAGAAAACCTATGTTGTAATAAACTTATGTTGTTTTTGAACTCAAGGGAATTTGGTACCGTAGAAATTATATAGAAAAATGATATTAATCATATTTTTATTAAATAATTTGATAACGTATGCATAAATCATTTAAGTCTGCATTTTAACCCTTAAACACTCGCCTAAATTCACTCAGCAATTCACTCTCTGTCCGGTGTAGTTTGTACACCACATATTTCTAAATTCATAGGAAATAAAAAATAAATGTTTTATAAGATTAAATTTAAGTCAAATACAATTAGACGTCACATCATGTAGTACAATACGTCGAACCTCGTTAACGCGAACACTCAGGGGGAAACTTTTTTTGTTCGTGTTGTCCGAACTTAAGTACATTACATACAACTGGATGGGGAAATCAGAAACAGTTCGTGCTAAAAGTAATTCGCGTTAAGCGTGTTCATGTTAACTAGGTTTAACTGTATTAAAAACTCCCATAACATGGGCATATGTGACAATATTTTTGAACAATGTGAATTTGTAACATGCATATTTAAATTTGTAACATCCGATGATGTACAAAATACACCAGAGCGAGTAATTAAAGGTAAGGATTGACATTAAGTGCATAAAAACAAAATATTAGGTATTTAGGCTACTACTATTTCTGAAAAGTAATATTCACCTTATTAAATCGCAGAATTTTGCGATTAAATAAGACAAAGATTATTATTAAAAAACAGTGGTATTTAAAATATGTAATCCTTGGCATCTATTAAATTAAGATACATAGTCATATTCACCGTCGTGTTCGATCACATTTTCTTCTTGTTTTGTTGTTGACCATTCAAATATATTTTGGTATTGTCATTGACTATTTTTTTTTAATAAACGACAATTTTCAGTGGCAACGGATAAATAATTCTAAGCTTTGTCTGTAGAAAAAAAAAAAAAAAAAACACATTTCTAATTGTGATTACTTAAATGCAATATTACTTGTATAAAAGTGGATTCTTTTACACGAAACCAGAATTCAGTTCGTTTTTCTTTCACATATACATATACATTTAAAAATATAATTTTCTATTTTTAAAAAAATATTCTAATTATGCTTGTGACCTACACTGCAAAATATAATTGTTGATTTTACAGTATAAAACTGGCACCCCAGCTGCCAGTATTATACCGTAAAATTAACAGTATTAAACAGTAAAATAAACAGTAATACGCTGCCGCGCAAGCAGTAATACGCTACCGCACATGCGTTAATTTTACGGTATAATACTGGCAGCTGGGGTGCCAGTTTTATACTGTAAAATCAACAATTATTTTTTGCAGTGTAGCGACACAGGTAAGAGGTAAAAAAAAAAAAAAATTAAAGGTGTTATAAAACTGTTTTATTTTATTTTTAACATTAATTATTTTAATTAATAAAATGTAAAATAAAATTGTATTTAAAAATAAATTTTAAACTTGGTTAGGAAATTTAAGTATATTAATTACTAAAGTTACTACAATTTTTTTTTTATTAAGAGTTATAATTTTCAAGAAATAAAAATAAAAATAAAAAATAAGCGATGACCAATCTTAATTTTAAATATCTATGTATTTGTACTTTTCTTCATTTCAGATTCATTCAAAATATTCTATTTTCATATTTATTCATTTCTTAATATTTTTAAAGTCCATAAATTTAATGCTTTGTTTGTTTGTTACATTTTCCATGTTAAAGGCTCCATACTACATCCGAAAAAAAACGAAAGCTATATTTTAGGGGGAAACGTTAAAGATGGCGCTGTGTTTGTTCTAAACACATTTTCACCTGGATTGGTGGAAAGGGTCGGCGTTGATCTGCCAAAATTTATCAAAAATGCCAAATTAGGGGAGAATGTAATAGGTAGTATTTCTTACGAAATCTACCTAAAAGTGAAAATGCTTTACTTTTCATAAATCATTCTTATACATACAGGAAAAAGACTTGTTAAAATATTTGAAATGGGTCTTCTTGAAATATAAACATTGTGAAATAATATATTTCCACTTGCAATTAAAAAAAAAAAAAAATCGCAGTGGTGTAATTCATTTTTCAATTGAGTTATAAATAATCAGTTTAATGCAACTTAAGATTATGAAAAAAAAAATATACATATATAATTCCAATTTAATAATGTTAGAAATCCTTTCGAAACATCACTTATACAAATTATTTTTTGTTGTATTTCCTTTTAAATATGTGTGATATTAGTATATTCAGAATATCTACTAATAATCAAATGTAGATTTACAAAAGCCTTGTTTTAAAAAAAAATATATAATTTCCCTCATTTCGAAAAAACAATAAGCTTTCACATATTAATATTGTTTTGTGATATATACTATTGGCTGATTTAAAAAAAAAATACATGTTTTTTTAGAAATATTTTAGCTATTTAAGCATTCAAATTTAAATTGTAAATATTATCTGATGTTTTGAAAGGGGTTTCTACTTAAATGAAGTAATTATCTCCGTAATTTATAATAACAGAATAAAAAATGACGAAAAGCAAAATGACCGAAAATAAAATAAAAGTTAAAACCGCCACACCGGTTGGTTTGCGCTACTGCCCTGTAAAGTTGTCTATCGCGCATTACACATTGTTTCGCCAACTTGATTCAACGCTTTTACATTACGCCTACGGGAGTTGATCTTCTTTACGGAGTAAATATTCTTTGCATCCACCACGTATTCAAGATCAAGAATCACGATAGCGCTTGGTGTAAAGAACTAAAGTCATCACCTAACCCTAAAAGATCCAAGAACTGAAGAAGTAAAAAAAAAAGTCTAAGAAGTATTTTAAGATGTCATTTTCAACGCTTGAAACTGATGTGGCAAATTTTATAAATGATCCAGAATGGTGTATGTGGTTGAAGTCTCTGCTAGGGGATTCCCCTCTTTTGGGACGCTCTGAATATGAATTTATTTCTCAGGTGGAACTTTCCATTATTAGAGAAGTTGGGTCCAGACCAAATGTTCCTTCCAAACATCATCTGGCGAACAAGCTTTCTGTTATGAAAGATAATTTTGAGCAAGTTGTGAAACATTTAAAGAAAAATTCGGAGAGCAAAAAATATTTCCTGCAAAACTATCCATCATGGCGAAATTGCCGCGATCTGTCCATGTTACGATTGTTGGAGATTGCGAAGGTTGTGAATGATAATAGTAAAGAATCTGCATCTGTAAGATGTCTTGGAGGTACCGTGTCACTTGCTGGAGGTAAATATTAAACTAATGTTATTTCCACGAATTATTCCACGTTGAAGGCAGAAAATCGTAATATTTAGTAACATCTCATGTGACTTAAAATTTTTTCCTTCATTTCGATGGCGAGGGTTTGAGCTCCATGAGCCCCTGCTTTTAATATAGATTGATTATGTCCTTACATTTCTAAAAAAATATATCTCTGCTCCAAATTTAATTCGTTTCACCGCTGTTTAATAAAATGGATATTAGGATATTAAGCATAATATTTTAACCCTTAATATTAACACTATTTACTTTATTATAAAATTATGATACTAATATTTCATAAATTTTTCATGTCAATTGTTTTTACTATAAAATTAAATATAAGGTGTTTTATAGAAAATTTAGAGAAGTTCATCGAGGGAGAATAAAAGAGAGTTAATTGTAGATATTATTATTAAAGTGAAAGACGTTATAGGGTAGATGTGCCAGTAATGGACACCCTTAAGGATTTTCTTTAAAAATTATTTTTTCTTTAATAGTTATAATTATTATATTCCACTTTTTTTTAATATTTTATTAATCTACCAACAATATTTAATCATGCTCGTAATCACATTTCCCAACGTGAATAGAAATTTAATTGTAAATAACAGAAATAAATCAAAATACCCTAAATTCCAGTAATTGACACCCTCTGATCCAGTAATGGGACACTCTCTGTTACAATAACAGACAACAGACACCCCACAAAAAGTAATAGATAATTGATATTATGCTTATATTTAAAACCAGAATTTAACTAAAGCATATTAATGAAATAAAATAGTCATTTTCAAATAAATTTGACAGTTAGAATATCAATAATTAATAAAATATTTATGAGAATAATTCAATGTTTAAATTAATTATTGTCATTATCACTAGTTCAATATTTTAATTATTTTAGATAGAAGGTTTAAAATACTAAATTTCAAAGAAATACATTTATCAAATTATTGAGACAGTGGTAGGGAGGTTAGAAGGGTTAGTTAAAAAAAAAAAAAAAAAAAAAAAAAAAAGTCTTGGAGTATTAGTGCATGGAGTCATTTTTCCTATTATTCTTAACAGTTAAACTGCGTAAAACTACTTGATATATAACTTTTAGTAATTTGTATAAAAAATATCAAATAAATAAAAGCGTGGGTTGAATGTTTTTTAAATAATAATTAAAATTATTTCAAAATAAAATTGCAGAACTGAGATTTGAGTCCCCTGATCTGCAGATTTACTAGTTTTATTGCTACTATTTTTTTTTTTTTTTTTTTTTTTTTAATGTACGTACTAGCTGTTTTGTTAAAGATGAATAATCAAACATTTAAAAAAGAAAATAATAGATTTTTAACTTGTGTGACTTAAAAAATTGTCTTTATTTAAATGGGGAGAGTATGAGTTCTAGGGCCCCTCATTTTCCTGTACCCTTAAACATTATTCTCTGCTTCCTGATTGGGTGTTGATTGCCACATTATAAAATATACAAGGCACTGTTAAAAAAAAATAATAATCTGATTACAATCTTAAAAAGTTTATTAATCACATGAAAAAAAAAGTTATTTATAAAAAAAAAATATTGTTATTACATTCTGGTAAGTGCAATTTAAAAAATTAAATTTGATTACTTAGCTTTTCAGTTAAATTAAAAAAATATATATATGCACTATGAACATTACTGAAATTGCTTTTATAGTAATGTCCACATGGGATGTCCATTACTGCTTTACTGGAAATTGACTAAAGAATTCCAGTAATGGACCATGGTCCTAAAACCTGAAAAATAAATGAAATCTTGGAAATTTGTACATAAAATTCAAAATTTTCTATTACTATTAAAACAAAAACAAGCAATTTTTTCAAGAAAATAAAAAAGATATAAATAAATAAATAAATTAATCTCTTAGCATGTTCATTAAGATTTTACAGGAAAACTGTGAAACATTATTTTCTGCTTCCTGATTGGTTTGATTAAGAGTGTCAACAATAACCCAGATTATAAAACATGCAAGGACTAATTAAAAAATATATAAAAAGGTAAAATTTTATTGGTTATTTTGTTATACACTAAAAACTTTGAAGGTGGGCCATTACTGGCACATCTACCCTATTTTGTCAAAATTTAAGACAATCCTGTTTTAAAAGCTTTCAGTAATTTAACAAGATAAAGCATAACTATGCAGGGCAAAACAATTTTACTACAATTGTCAAAACTCTGATTAGTTGGATACGTGTTTCTTTAAATTTACCCCAAACTGAAATTTTGAATGCAAATTTTTCATTTTTTAATTTGAAAAACAAATTAAGCAGTATTCACGTACTTTTCTTTATTGTCGAGCATTTATCTTAATAAAAATGATTAACTTCCTCCTGTACATGTACATATCAGATTAAAAATCCATACGCATTATAAAAAAACTGGAGACGATTATCTGTATATAGATAAATAGATGTAGATAGATAGATAGGGTAAACGTGTCAATGATGGTCCCTCTTAACGAATTTCTTTAAAAAATATTTTTTAAATTACAGTTACAATTATTATGTTACAGTTTTTTAATATTATAATAATCAACAATATTTAATCAATCTCATAGTCACATTGCCCAAAGTGAATAAAAATTTAATTGTAATAATTGAAATAAATCAAAATACCCAAATTTCAGTAACGGACACCCTATAAAAAGTAATAGATAATTGTTTTTATGATTGTATTTAGAATCAGAACTGAATGATAGCATACTAATGAAACAAAATAAGTCATTTTCAAATAAATTTTTTAATTAGGATATCGATAATTAATAAAATATTTATAATAATTAATTGTTCAAATTAATTATTGTCATTATTACAAGATCAATATTTTAATTATTTTATATAGAATATTTCAAATACTGAATTTCAGAGAATTATCAAATCGAGGCAATGATGGCTTTAGAAAAGCTACTAAAATAAACAAAAAAAATAGTCTTTTGATATCAATGTGTGGAATCGTGTTTCCAGTTACAATTCTCTGCAGTTAAATTTCCTGAAGAAATGAAACTGCAGGTTGAATGTTTTAAATACTAAATAAAATGAAAATAAAACTGCAGAACTGACAATTGATGACCCTGATCTGCAGATTTACTTGTTTCAGTACTACCATAAATGTAATTAATATTTACAGTACTTTTTTTTTTTTTTGTCAGAGATGAATAATCAAATGTTTAAGACAGAAAATAATAGAATTTTAACAAATCGTGCGACTTAAAAAATTGTTTTTATTTGAATAGAGAGGGATTGAGTCCCATGAGCCCCTTCTTTCCATATGCCCTTGAACAATATTCCTTGCTTCCTGATTGGTTTGATTGATTGCCAGATTATAAAATATGCCAGGCAGAGAAAAAAAAATCTGGTTTAATATTTAAAAAAAAAATATTAACAACATGAAATTAATTAAAAGCAGCTGTTTATATATATATATATATATATATATATATATATAAATTCTTATTACATTCTGATTGATAAGTGCAGTTTAAAAATTAAATTCGATAGCTTTATTCGACTGCACTTAAATCGAAAGATTTTATGACCATTATTGAAATTACAATAATGCCTACATTGAGCTTCATCACTGGAAATTGACTAATTAAGCATTCCAGTAATAGACACTGGTCCTAAAACATTAAAAATAAGTGAAATTTTGTAAGTAGCCATTAATATATAAAATTGAAAGTTTTCTATTACTATCAAAGCAAAAACCTGCAATTGCAAGAAAATAAAGAAGATATAAATTAATTAATTAATTAAGAAGATATAAATTAAAAACCAGCTTTTATCTTATTCATTAAAAATTTCAGTGAAAAACAGTGGAACTTTGAAACATTATTTTCTGGTTCTTGAATGGTTTTATTAAGGTTGTCAACAATAACAGAAGTTATAGAACATGCAAGAAAGAGTTATGCAAAAATAATAAAACCTGAATTTTTATTAGTTAGGGTAGATGTGCCAATAATGGACACCCTTAAGGAATTTCTTCAGGGATCGATGCATAGTTTTTTCTTGGGGCCCATTTTGTGAAGAGTAAAAGTTATTTTTTTGAAATGTATTATATTTTTGTGAAAAACGACTTTTTGTAACGAAAAATGAAGTCCATTTGCCCGAATTCGGACAAAGTATTTATTAATAATAACGTTTTAAGTCCTTCTGCTAAAGTTTTCCTTTCTGGTGAACTTCTTTGTTTGCAAATTACATATATTAAAACCTAACAAAATAAAAATAATTCTAATGAATAGTATGTTTTTATAGAATGAAATTTTGTGAAGGAGCCCATTTTAATAAGAGGAATTTTGTGAAGTGGCCTTGTTATATTAAAAGAAATTTTGTGAAGGGTTTTATTACATGGATTCTTGTGAAGGGACCTATATAGGCCCCAAAGTTTCCCGGGATCGACCCCCTGTTCTTTAAAAAATATTTTTTATTAATAGTTATGATTATTATATTCAAGTTTTTTTTTTTTTAAATATTACATCAATATATCAACATTATTTAACCATTCTCATAGTGGCATTTCCTAATATGTATTAAAATTTTATTGTAAATAACAGAAATAAATCAAAACACCCAAAATTTCAGTAACGGACAGCCTCTGTGCCAGTAATAGACACCCTACAAAAAGGTAATAGGTAATTGTTTTAATGATTGTATTTAGAACTAGAATTTAATGAAATCATACTAATGAAACAAAAGACTCATTTTCAAATAAATTGAACAATTAGGATATCAATAATTAAGAAAATATTTATGAGAATAATTCATTGTTTAAATTAATTATTGTCATCATCACAAGATCAATATTTTTATTATTTAAGATAGAAGATTTAAAATGCTAAATTTCAGATAATTACAGTTTTCAAATTATTGAAACCTGGTTAGTAAAAAAAAAAAAAAAAAAAAAAAAAAAAAAGCTGAAAAAAAAAGTTTTGGAGTATTAGTTTAGGGAATCGTATTTCCCATCATTTTTTTAACAGTTAAACTTCCTGAAACTATTTGTTATTATTACTTGTAGTAATATGACAGTAGATATGTATGAAAGAAATGAAACTGAGAGTTGTATGTTTTAAATACTATAAATAAAATAATTTCAAAATAAAACTGCAGAACTGGCGTTTGAGGACCCTAATCAGCAGATGTACTAGTTTCATTACTACTATAAGTTGAATGAATATTATAGTATATTTTGTATGTACAGAGTTGTTTTGCTCGAGATGAATAATCAAACATTTAGGACAGAAAATAATAGATTTTTAGCAACTTGTGTGACTTAAAAATTTGTCTTTATTTAAATGGGGATGGGTTGAGCTCCTTCTTTTCCTATGCCTTAAACATTATTCTCTGCTTCCTGATTGGTTTGATTGATTGGCATAGTATAATATGTGCAAGGATGAGTTATAAAAAAATAATTTGATTACAATATTAAAAATTTTATTAATCCCACGAAATTAATTAAAAGCAACTATTGATAAAAGAAAATTTGTTCTTATCACATTCTGGTAAGTATAGTTTAAAAATTAAATTTGATTACTTAGCTTTCAGTTAAATCAAAAGATTTTAGGTACTATGGACATTACTGAAATTGCACCTTCAGTAATGTATACATGGGGTGCCCATTACTGGAAATTGACTAATTAAGCATTCCACATTCCAGTAATGGACACTGGCCCTAAAACCTTAAAAATAAATGAAATTTTATAAATGGCCATTGGTACATAAAATTCAAAGTATTTTAATATTATCAAAACAGAAACATACAATTTTTGCAAGAAAATAAAGAAGATATGAATTAATTAAGTGAAACATGTTCATCTCTTAGCACGTTCATTAAGATTTTCACTGAAAAACGGTGGAACTGTGAAGCATTATTTTCTGCTTTCAGATTTAGTTTTATAAAGAGTGTGTCAACAATAATCCTGATTATAAAACATGCAAGGAGGAGTTATGAAGAAAATAATAAAAGTTAATTTTTTATTGATTATTTTGTTTTATAAACCTAACATTTTGAAGGTTGTCCATTATTGGCACATCTACTCTCTCTATATATGTGTATACATGCATATATAATATATACAGGATATCCCAAAAAACGTTGACCTCGGCTTTTATACCTTAAATATTGATCATAGACATATATTGAAAATTACAAAGTTACGTAAAAAAAGGTACAGAATTTTAATAAATCGATTAAAATTTTCAGGAGATAAAATGTGAAGAAATACAAAATTTAAATTTTTATACGGCCCCCGTACAAAATTTTTTCCAATGAGTAAAATGTGTCCCATACACCAATAAAGTCATGTACAAAATTTCAGCATTTTATCATAAAAAGTCGCAGAGATATGTTTAAACCAAGTTAGCGAAGGGTTAATCATAAATTACAATGTAAATTTACAGCTAGAGTGCAGATGATGCGACGCAGAAATGCATTATTTATAAGCAAGTAAAATATGGCTCTTATCTTTAGTTTTATTTAAAAAATTGTGCTTCCTGAAAAATACCTTAAAATTTTACATGATGAATTACAGATTAAAACCTGGAAATGGCACAGTCAATAAACATTATAAAACTAGCTTAGAAATGTTTGACAGAAATGTAAACATTTTGCACAATGCAAGCATTTTGAACAAGCTTTGTAATCTTAGCGTAAAGTTATTATTTCTACACAGTTTATATACTTTTGTACCAATAAATAGCACAGTTAATATTTATCTATGCAATCATTGTTTTCTTTCGTAATTTGTGTGCGACCCCTGAAACGCGATCATCCGAGATGATTTTTCCCCTTTGCGAATTCATATCTAGGCATCGAAAAGTGGTTTAAGTCAACATTTATGCATTTTCCTATGTCTGCAACTTTTTATGATAAAATGCTGAAATTTTGTACATGACCTTATTAGTGTATGAGGCACATTTTACTCATTAGGAAATTTTTTGTACGGAGGCCGTATATTTTTTTTTGCATTTTGTATTTCTTCATATTTAAATCCCAAAAAAAATTTAATCGATTTCATAAAATTCTGTACCTGTACTTTGTAATTTATAATATAAATCTATGTACAATATTTAAGGAATAAAAGCCGAGGTCAAATGTTTTTGGGACATCCTTGTATATTGCACCAGAACAAACATATTTTCACTTTATATTGTTGTTTTATAGAATAAAATATCCTTTGATTAAAAATTCAATATAACGAAAAAAACAAATAACTAGAAAATTTATTAAAAATATTTCAGAATACAATACCACCTTCAATCGAAAATTAAACTCTTATTCCTAGAATTTTTGATGCTGCTACTTCTCCCTCTTTATCACCTGCTTGTCTAGTGGTTAGGGGAGAAACTTGGGGACTACTGGACAAAATGTGCTGGGTTCGAATCCCATTTCAGGTATGGATATTTTGATTTGAAAGTGTTCTAAAAAAAAAGCCCCAGCTCAACATTGCGAAACTTTGTGATATATTTACGGAATCATTTTTAAACGCAAAAGCACGGGGAGGCATGATTATTGAATTGATTTTTTTTTTTTTTTTTTTTTTTTTTTTTGTTGAATAGTCTTTCATTTTTCGATAAACTGCTTACATGTTGAGTTATAAGCGACTTTTGTCTCGTGACAACTTTTATCGAGCTATCGCGTCCGGAAATAGTCCAGAACGCCAACTTTGACAGCATTTTCTGAAAGATCTTTTGCATTTATCGAAAACTGGAAAAACTGGTTGATTTCATAGTTTCTGAATCAGAGCAACTGCTAATTTCATGCGTTTGCGAACAAAAAGGATTTCAGGAATGTGTCAGGAAGTAGCGAGTTTGGACTTGAGACCACCCTTAAATCTCAGTTATATTATGTAAATAAATATATAAATATATATATATGTGTACTCATAATCTTGTTAATCTACAGTAACATTGTTCTTTTTTGGTGAGTCTTGCACATTATTTTATGATTTAATTTCTATTTAAGTTGAATAATTGTTTATTTATCTTATTTCTATTTAAGTTGTATATTTATTTATTTATTTTGTAATTTGAACTCATGTAGATTTTTAATGGTTTTGTTTCACATATATATGTTATTAGGGGCTTAATATTGTCGATTTTAGGCATAATGCTGACAATATTTGATGAAATAACATATACTATTTACTATCAATATTCTTATAAAGCCCTTCTGAAGATTCTATAAGATATTCATAGTTTTCCGTTTTTGCTTTTTCATCCTATCAAGTATCATTTCTGCAGTGTCCATTCCAAAAAAGCATCAATTTTTATTAATATCTTTAACCCGATTTTGTATGAAATTATATTTTAAAATGAAAAATTCGCGTAAAAATATTGATGTTTAGTGATAAAAGCTCTCATTTTCTTGTTTTTTCACGTACACTGCAAAAAATAATTGTTGATTTTACAGTATAAAACTGGCACCCGGCTGCCAGTATTATACCGTAAAATTAACAGTATTAAACAGTAAAATAAGCAGTAATACGCTGCCGCGCAAGCAGTAATACGCTACCGCGCATGTGCCAGTTTTATACTGTAAAATCAACAATTATTTTTTGCAGTGTAGGGTCGTTTCATAGTTTTAAAATAAAAAATTCTTTTTGTCCGAACTCTTTGAAATTGTTATTGGTTATAAATAAAACTGTTTTACACCTCGTGTAAAAATTTCGTGAAAAAATATTGTTATCGAGTTGTAAAAGAAATAGAAATGTTTTCTTTTCGCTCTTTTTGTTTGTTTTCGCGTCGGCTCCTTTAACATAGCAATAAAAAAATAGTTCTCATCTTCCGAACTTTCTGAAATTTCAATCAGTTATAAATATAACTGTATCCAAGCTCTGTTTAAAATTTCGCGGAAAAATATGCATATTTAGTAGTGAAAACATGAGTTCTTCTTTCAGCGCAATGGCCATATTATTTCATCCTTTTCAATCAACCCTTTTCAACCCTCCCAGGATAAACAGGTGAGAGGTAAACACGTTTCCCGTTTCTGAGGGAAGAAGCCTTAAAAAAAAACGTTGAAGTAATGCGCAATTGGACGATTTTCGTGTGGAAAAGATAATGTAAATTTGACAGAATGCGCTTTTCGCTTTAAATATATAGATTAGCATGTGTGTAAAAAAAAAAAAAACAGCTGCTAAATACGAATATGAAAGTAGTAAAAAAAAAAAAAATAATAAAGGATTGGATTTTTATCGCCAAATGTAACTTATTGGTGCGATTTCAGTAAGTATTCAAGATAAAAGACATAATTAACAGACAGTCGTTTCTGACAGATGCATTCGTTTAGAAGAATCGGTTGATTAATTTAACTCTTTCTACTTATTTCCTTTTATATTAAAAGAAAGTAACGATTTGGAAATGTGCCAAACGATTTGGAAATGGACCAATGAAAATCTGCTTAGATCTTCCCGGCTTTTTTAGGTGCGTTCGTAATTATACTAATACCTAGCACCTATTGTCGTCGTTTGGTCCGTCCGTCTGTCTGTCCACATATAACAACGCAAAAACTACCCAAACGAATGGTTTGAAATTTAAGATATGTTATCTTTACAGAATCTTGTCGAGACATTTCAAATTTTATGAAAATTGAATCAAAACTTTAGAAGATATTAATAAAAATATTTATTAAGAAATTTGATTAAAAAAAAAAAAAAATCGGTGCTTTCTTGTTATAGGAGCTTCCGAGGTTTAATCGTCAAACGATCGAGATACTTATTTTATTACAGAAATTAATCTGCAGACGATATATTTCCTTTCACAGAATTAAAAATCATCTAGATCTGAATATTTATATGACTAGCTTATAGTACGAACGCACCTCATTTGTCACGTCTGACGTACAATTTCCAACTTGTTTTTTTTTTTTTCTTCTAGAAAATAGGGATTTCTGCGTGATACCAATCGGTATCGCGAAGTGATTACGCGGGGGGAGCGGAGCCCCCCTACCCCCAGTGTTTTAAAAATAGGTAATGTGTACATTTTTTGGCTAATGTGATTGGAATTAGAAAATATATCAACCTTTTTTTGTTAATATGTTAAGAATTCTTGCGAGCTGTCAGATTCAAACAAATTATCTTTGTTCTCTTATGTCTATTTCGATTTTCTGCCGATATTTAAGTTTTGCTATACCTTTACATAAAACGCGTTAAATCGTGGCTGATAGCTGAAAAGTACGAAGTTTCTTTTGCTTCCTTTAATTTTTAGAAATTTTCCGAATAGTTTTTACGGTGCATTAATCAGTTTTCTCTACCGGGAAGATACAGGTTTTCCGGATGCTATAAATTTTCAAGTAAGCATTTTCAGCTGCGTAAAGGAATTCATACATACCAAAATAACAAAATTATGTTTATTTTAATGTTAATGTTAAAGCTATTAATTTTAATATTAATGTTAATGCTTTTAATGTATCTTGTTTGTTGAACATGAAAATGTTAACTTGAGAATTGATAGCTTTCGAAAAACATATATTTAGGGTTGAGAGAAAACTGATTAATACACTGTAAACGTTTCCGAAAATTACAGGCAGCAAAAGAAACTTTCTGTTTCAGATGCGCCTCTTTAAATCTTGGACATTGTTTGGTTTCTGAAGATAAAGGAACGCTTTTCGGAATCGTTGGTAACTCGGGAGAGATTATACTGTATTTTAGTAAACCTAAGAGGTCCATTTATTTCGCAAACTAAGCAAGTCTGCCTGGAGAGCCATAAATAATAAGACTTCCCATTCTTCTGAATAAGTGTAAAGTATATTCGCACCGAGCATTTTTTAAACAATACTAAAAATATCATTACATCATTTTTCTACAATATATATATATATTTAATTCCTGAAAAGCAACAATTTAATTAGAAATATTGATGAAAATGAAGTGTTGATATTTTAGCCGAAAATAAAACAAAACAAAAAACAAAAACCGATATAATGCCAAATGATGATGCTCTTGTTTTTATAATTGTTTATGTTACAAAAAATAAGGACTTACATTGTTATTATAATAGATGTAGTGCGAGTTTTATGATATTAATATATTATTATTTAGTTCTTTAAATAAACAATTAAATGTACTTTATTGCTCATTTCAGGATTAATGGCTCTTGTCCCTGGGCTTGGAGCATTACGACTTGCAGGAGGTGTTTTGGTGGGCCTCGGATCGTTGGCTACTATGGGAGCAACTTTTGTAGAGTTTCAGACACTGAAAGAAAAGATAGAAGAGGCTGAGAAAATCATGTTACAAGACAGAGAATACTCAGAAAAATTGTGGAATTGGATGAGCGATGGTAGCCATTTGCAGGAGGCATACAACACCATTACATCCATTGATGTGACATGGAGGAAAGTTGCTGCAGATTTATTTGACTGCTTCAAGATGAAAAGAAAACATGGAGCGAAAACCGCACATATGAAGATGATAATTGAGAAAGTGGTAAAAAAATTTTTTCCTAATTACAAGGCTGATGACATTATTCAGGTTATAGGAATACTGCTTGCAATCTACATGCTTCATGAACGTTGCCGTTCTTTGTTTAATATAGCTTCCGAAACATACAGAAGTAAGGGAATACTAATTGCAGCACGTGAGGTAGCTGCGAGTGCTGTCAAAATGGCAGTAGTTAGTGCTGGCCAAAGCTCTAAGCTTAATCCTTTTCAGAAAGGCAGTCGCGGCATAGGAATCGCCCTAGATGTTATCAACATTATTCACGCATCTAAAGATTTTGATGAAACAAGCAAAGAATCTGTAGCAATTGCCAAAGCTGCAAAACAGCTGAAAGAAGAAGCGGACATTTTTAAGAAACTTTATGATGCGGTGACGTGTGCATAACTTCATATGCCGTCTAAGGGTTGTCCTTCAGAAAATACTTTTCTACAGTTTATATACGGAGAAAAGGGATTTCTGTATTGCTTAGCATGGGGAAAAATGGTTTTTTATTGTTTTATATGTCGAAAATATTTAATACTGCTTGTTTAACTCTAATGGAAGGTAGGATAGATATGCAACTTAAACAGGGCTTTAACTGTACTTGAAATTTTATATGCTAATAAATTAATCTTTGGAACTACTATATGGTAAATATTTCAATTATTTTGAATTTACTACACGTTTAAATTATGAAAATTCCTTTGTACAGTCCTGGTAAAGAAAATAAAGCGGGTACCCTGTTTTCTCGCTGATGGGTATATTTTGGGGACCGTCTATGCCTTAAAATTTGTGCTGAAAATTTTAATTTTCAACAGAAACACTCTCTTTTGATCGAATATTTTTATTCTAAGTTTAAATTTATGCCTAATACGAAATTGTAAGTCATTTGGACTAAACTTTTTGTAAATATAATTACTTCAAAGTTTTGACTCTTTAATGTGAAAACATTTTATTCACTTACATTCACTAAAATAATCTTAAGACGCTAATTTTTTGTTTGAAGATACTACTTTAAAATCTAAACATGAATATATTAGTTTTCTAATTCCCATATATATATATATTATAAAATATGAAATTTACCTTCGAAGAAAATTACAATTACACAACCTATAAAAAATTTAATTGTGTTAATAGATGATTCCTATACGAGTATACAAAGAAAAATAAGCAGATAAGGCTATATTTTTTTCGATAGGAATTTTTTTTTTAAATTTCTACTATTACTTCACACTCTCCCTATATATATTTACTAGCCGGTCGCTTCCGAGTGGGGCCCAGATACAAAGTACTACTTGGGCCCCACCCCTAGATAATCACGGGGCCCAGTATTACTTTGTTAGGGGGTTCATGAAAAAAAATATATTTATGTCGCGAAGTCTTTATTTGAGTGATTTTTTTTTTAATTTTCTTATTAGTTATTTTCGTATACTTTTAATTTAAAGTATTTTATTTATATTTTTCTGGTTGCATGTAAAATGCACTTTCTGAGCCCCAAGCGAAGTCAGGGCGGTTTTCTGCACTATGTATCTGGGGCCCCACTCGGAAGCGACCGGCTAGTCTTCCATAATCGGGTTCATAGCCGATGGTGGCGACAAAATCTCTAAAATTGCTGAAATTTTAACGTTTACCAGTTTTTTTTACACGTGTAACAGTTTTTTAATAGTTTTGTTATCCTGAATTTCAAGTTCCTACTTAAAACTGCTGCTGAGATATGACATAAAACTTTCAACCCCCATTTAACCCTCTTAGAGGTTGAAAATCTAAAATTGCTTGATATACATGTTTAACTATTCTTTAGTAGATTTGCTATCCCGAATTTTACGTTCCTACCTAAAAGTGCTGCTGAGATACGGCGAAAAGACCTAAAAATTTCGACCCCACATTTACCTCCTTTAGTGGTTGAATTTCTAAAATCGCTTAAATATGTGTTTTTTTTTTAGGTAAATTTGTTATCTTTGAATTTCACGATAATACATAAAACTCCTGCTGAGATAGCACCAAAAGACGAAATGACCTAAACCTTTCGACCTCCTCCCCCCATTTAACCTCTTTAGAGGGTGAATTTCTAAAATCGCCTGAAATACGTGTTTAACTATCTTCTAGTAGATTTGTTATCTTGAATTTCACGCTTTTAACTAAAACTGCTGTTGAGATATGGCGAAAAAGTCAAATGTCCTAAAACATTCGACCCCCCCCCCCCATTTAACCCCTTTAGATGTCGAATTTCTAAAATCGCTTGACATACATGTTTAACTATTCTTTAGTAGATGTGTTATCCCGAATTTCATGCTCTTACCTAAAATTGCTGCTGATATATGGCGAAAAGACGAAATGACCTAAAACTTTCGAATCCCCCCCCCCATCATTTAACCCCCTTAGGGTGTGAATTTTTAAAATCTGCGAAATATATGTTTAACTATATTCTAGTAGATTTGTTATCCTGAATTTCACGGTTTTAACTAAAACTACTGATAAGATATGATGAAAAGGTGAAATCATCGAAAATTATCCACCCCCCATTTAACCTCCTTAGTAGTTGAATTTCTAAAATCGCCTAAAATACATGTTTAACTATTTTTAGTAGATTTGTTATAGCGAAATTCACGCTCCTACCTATAACTTCTATTGAGAAATGGCAAAATGACATAAAACATTCGACCCAATATTTAACCCCCCTTAGTGGCCGAATTTCTAAAATCACTGAAATACTTTTAAAACTATTTTTTAAGGAGATTTGTTATGCTGAATTTCAGGCTTTTTTTCTAAAACTGCTGATAAAATATGGTGATAAGGTGAAATCACCAAAAATTTTCGACTCTTCATTTAACCCCCTTTGTAGTTGAATTTCTAAAATCGCCTGAAATGCATGTTTAACGATCCTTTAGTAGATTTGTTATCCCGAATTTCACGCTCCTAACTATAACTTCTACTGAGATATGGCAAAATTGTGTAAAACATTCGACTCTCATTTAACCCCCCTTAGTGTCTGAATTTCTAAAATCGCTGAAATACGTGTTTAACTATTTTTTCAGTAGATTTGTTATCCTGAGTTTCATGATTCTACCTATAATTTCTACTGAGATATGGTAAAATGACCTAAAATATTTGACCTCCTATTTAACCCACCTTAGTTGCTGAATTTCTAAAATTGCTGAAATACATGTTTGTCTATATTTTTTGTAGATTTGTTATCCCGAATTCCGAGCTCCTAACTAAAAATGCTGCTGAGATATGGCGAACAGGCAAAATGACCTAAAACTTTCGACCCCCCCCCCCCATTTAACCCCCTTAATAAATGAATTTCTAAAATCGCTGAAATATGTGTTTAAGTATTTTTTTAGTAGATTTATTATCCTGAATTTCACGTTCCTACCTAAAACTGCTGC
Source organism: Maratus michaelseni (assembly GCA_963931845.1). Classification (NCBI taxonomy): domain Eukaryota; kingdom Metazoa; phylum Arthropoda; class Arachnida; order Araneae; family Salticidae; genus Maratus; species Maratus michaelseni. Next base: position 164,138,940 of record OZ007591.1, read on the forward strand.
TTTAGATATGGCGAAAACGTGAAATGACTAAAAACTTTCGACCCCTCATTTAACCCCCTTAGCAGTTGAATTTTTAAAATCGCTAAAATATGTGTTTAACTAACTTTTAGTACATTTGTTATCCTGAATTTCGCGCTTTTAACTAAAACTGTTGTTAAGATATGGCGAAAAGACAAAATGACCTAAAACTTCAGACCCCCCATTTAACCCCCTTAGTGGTTAAATTTCTAAAATCGCTTAAATACGTGTTTAATTATTTTTTTATTAGATTTGTTATCTTGAATTTCACGCTCTTACCTAAAACTGCTGATAAAATATAGAGAAAATGTGAAAGCACCGAAAATTTAAACCCCCATTTAACCCACTTAATGATTTAATTTCTAAAATTGCCTGAAATACATGTTTAACTATTCTTCAGTAGAATTGTTATCCCGAATTTCACGTTCCTACTTAAAACTCCTGCTGAGATATGTCGAAAAGACGAAATTATCTAAAACTTTCGACCCCCCATTTGACCCCCTTATGCTGTGAATTTTCAAAAATCCTTTCTTAGTACGCGCCTACATTGTGTAAAGAACATGTCTTCTAAATTTCATTGTTCTAGGACAAACGGTTGAGGCTCGGCGTTGATTATGAGAAAATCAAGCTACTCCGTTATAAGTATAGATATATCTTGTTCAAATTTTCAGTCGTTAATAAAATACTTTTTATTCATCCACTCAAGTTCAAATACATTTTTTAAAATTTGTAGTGGATTACACTTGATGTTAATACAGTTTTTTCAAATATTAATTCATTAATTAAATTTAATTAATTAATTTTAGTTTTATATGGGAGAAAAAATACCAACACGCAACCGACTTATTTCAGACATTAGTTCCATCTAAAAGCACTCACTCACAAGTCTTGATAGCGCTGTCGGTTAAGCTCTGAGCGCGTAACCACAAGGTCCAAGGACGGAAGGAAATTCTCCCGTACTCGAAATGAATTTCTCTTACGTAAGATACTCAGCAGGATTTAAATTTAGGAATAAATACCATCAGTGGCGAAGTGTGTATATAGCTGGAAAAAAAACTTTTTGACGTAAGTAGGATTTGATTATTATTTTTTTTTATTATTATTATTACTTGTTTTTTTCTTTTGTTTTCCTAAGATGCTTCAATTGTTTTTGAATGTTTTAGGTTTTAAATATTTACTGTCTCTCTTATTGATTTTTGTTTGAAGAATGTTTAAATGTCATAGTTTTATTATTATTTTCTTTTTTACTGTTATTTGTGGCAGAATTAATTCCCTAAAAAAATTGTTGATTTTACAGTATAATACTGGCACGCGGCAGTGTATTACTGCTTATTTTACTGTTTATAACTGTTAATTTTACGGTATAATACTGGCAGCTGGATTGCCAGTATTATACTGTAAAATCAACATTTTTTTTTTTTTTTTTTTTTTTTTTTTTTTTGCAGTGTAGCATATCAGGAAGACAATGAAAAATCCATAACAAAATTACATCTTTACATACAACGAAGTTAAGTTAAATAAAAAACTGAAAAAAAAAAAAAAAAAAAAAAAAAAAAAAAAAAAGAGAGAGAGAGAGAGAGAAAGGAAATTCCATCGATAATATTGTTAAAGAGTGTCAAAAAATGTTTTCCTGTAATAAAATCGTTGTTGCTGTAAAAGTGGTTTTACAGGCTTTTGTGACTAATAAATGTAAATGCTTGCATGCAGATCGACCTTCGGGACGAATTCTATGAGTTTTTCTTTTTCACCCCCCCCCCCCCCCCAACCCACGACTGTACACATTTGAAATACAGACGTCGCCGCTTTATGTGAAATCGAACTTAATCTCAGCGAAAAGAGTATTAAAGCAATTATAACATTTTCAGTATAAAATGATACTTTTAATTTTAACACATAATGGTGTTATATTTATGAAATAATAACTGATTTATTACAATAAATAAATAAAGAACAAGAAAGAAAAATCATGCATCAAGCTGTTTATTCATAAACAAACTATAAATGCTGCACACTTCAACGGGGGGCGTTCTATAGTAAACCTCAATTACATATATAAATTTCGTGGCAATCCATGCATATCTACGAAAGTTAAAGCGCGTCCAGACACACATTCAAACTGCAGTCATAAAAACTTTTCAGAAATGTTGGAAAGTGTTAAAAAGTTATTTTTATCGTTCATGTACTAAAACAAAATCATATATATATATATATATATATATATATATATATATATATATATATATATATAATTATAATATATTTGAATTTCAAAAAACATATCAAGTTCTTGTAACATTCTAATTAAATCTCCAAAGAGATAATTAATAATAATGTGTAGACAGAATACCACCTAGTTAATAAATTAACAAGTGCAACCATAATTTTACCATAGCTTGTGCTTCAATGGTAATTGGCCAAAAATACTGAAAATATGAAGATTATTTAAAAAGAGAGAGAGAAAAAAAAAAATTATAATAAACCATAAAACGTTAATAATTTGGAGTTGATATCAAGTGAATACAAATGGATTAAGAAATGAAATATGAACTAAATATAATGGAAAATTGGATAACAAGAGATTTAAATTATAATTGGATATGAAAAAACACGTGTTGGTATAATCTTCAGCCTGGATGTACCCACACGTGTTTTAAATAATAATTCAGTATTTCATAATTATACTGGCATATATGCTAAGATCAGTATAATCATCCAGGTATACTGAATTATTACCAGAAGACAATTGGAAATAATAAAAATAGAAATAAAAAACTTGTAAAGAATAGATAAAATATTTTTACCAGATAACAGTTGGAAATAATAAAATTGGAAATAAAAAACTTGTAAAGAATAGATAAAATATTTTACTCACAATAATTATCCAAAATCCTTAAACAACACAAGGTCTAATTTATACCAATATGACCACATGGCGCACATCATAAGATATCAAATACTTGATGATATAGTCAAGTTGAGAGAAATTATTTGAAGGTTAAGTTGAGAGAACATATTTTGATATATCACCTTAATTATTACACCATAACACAAATTGGTTTAAAACACACAAGTTTATTTATGTGATAAATACACTCAAAAACAAATTTATATTTGTGAATATACAAATTTCCATTTAATTTTAATCTATAAAAGTATAATTTAAATACACAAGCTATAAGCGCCCTCTATAGGTAAATTAAAAATATTATTAACATTTATTTGACAAGTAATGTGCTGCCCTCTATTGGAATAATAATTATTCAAAATTAAGTTTGATTTACAAATTTATTATATTAGATTTAATAATTTATATAAATAGTAAAAAATAATAATATCATTGTAGTTTTACATTAACATTGTACAAAAACCTATGATATATATATATATATATACACTATCTTTACTCTTTAATTAATTTTATTTTCTAATTTTTAGTGTTTAAAGTATTTTATTGTTTCAGTTTCACAGACAGTTGGGCTATTTTAGCGAGCGTGGTTTGGCGTACAATTAAGAACATTGTTGTAACTCACATACAGTTGTAATGTAATCCTATAGAATATCTGACGATTGATCACCTGCGCCCAGCTAAAGGGAAAATACCTTAAAATTAAATTATTAATTTATTAATTAGGTTCTAAAAATATTAAAATGTTGTATTGCCATCGGAAACGCACCTGTGGGCATAATTTTTTTATAATTATACACTACAAAAAAAAAAAATTGCTGATTTTACAGTATAATACTAGCACGCGGCAGTGTATTACTGCTTATTTTACTGTTTATAACTGTTAATTTTACGGTATAATACTGGCAGCTGGGGTGCCAGTATTATACTGTAACATCAAAAAGTTTTTTTTTTTTTTTTTTTTTTTTTTTTTTTTTTGCAGTATAGCATATCAGGAAGACAATGAAAAATCCATAACAAAATTACATCTTTACATACAACGAAGTTAAGTTAAATAAAAGACTGAAAAAAAAAAAAAAAAAAAAAAAAGAGAGAGAGAGAGAGAGAAAGGAAATTCCATCGATAATATTGTTAAAGAGTGTCAAAAAATGTTTTCCTGTAATAAAATCGTTGTTGCTGTAAAAGTGGTTTTACAGGCTTTTGTGACTAATAAATGTAAAGCATTTGGCATGCATGCAGATCGACCTTCGGGACGAATTCTATGAGTTTTCCTTTTTCACCCCCCCCCCCCCCAACCCCCAACCCACGACTGTACACATTTGAAATATACAGACGTCGCCGCTTTATATGTGATCGCACTTAATCTCAGCGAAAAGAGTATTAAAGCAATGATAACATTTTCAGTACAAAATGATACTTTTAATTTTAACACATAATGGTATTATTTTTTATGCAATAATAACTGATTTATTACAATAAATAAATACATACATAAAGAACAAGAAAGAAAAATCATGCATCAAGCTGTTTATTCATAAACGAACTATAAATGCTGCACACTTCAACGGGGAGCATTCTATAGTTAACCTCAGTTACATATATAAATTTCATCGCAATCCATGCATATCTACGAAAGTTAAAGCGCGTCCAGACAGACAGTCAAACTGCAGTCATAAAAACTTTTCAGAAATGTTGGAAAGTGTTAAAAAGTTATTTTTATCGTTCATGTACTAAAACAAAATCATATATATATATATATATATATATATATAAACAAAAACATATATTAAAAAATCCCTGACGGCTCGGCCTACAGGCACAGGTAGATTTCGAAGACGCAGACCGTGGGGTTCCTGTTTGTCGGGAATTGCTACTTCGAAACCAAACTTGTTTGCAGGCGGAGCTAGCAAGGTTTTTTTTTTTTTTTTTTTTTTTTTTTTGCTATAAGAGTTTGTCCTATAAAAAACATGCCAATATAAAAGTTTTAGATAATATTAAGAGGATTTATAATAAATTTAAGCGGATTTGAAATCTTGGGAATTGACGAAGTTATGAATTTTTTTCTTCAAAAACCTCCCCCCCCCCCCGACACTTAAGGCAATTTTTAATTATATCAAAAATCTGTCATACATAAATTTTCGGCCCTTCTCCTAGAAGTAATAATAACTTCAAACGGATTCGATACGTATCATAATTAAGAAATTATGGGTTTTTTCTGTTTTCACAAAAAGTCCCCCCCCCCCCTGGTTCGATTTTGCCCATTAACGAACTTGACCGAGATTTTATGTCCCTTGATTTTATGTATCAGTTTAGAAAAGAAGCGGGAGTTGGAACCGCCTACTTCGAAAAATAACTTGTTTGCAGGCGGAGCCGGCAGGGATTTTTTTGTTTTTAATTTTTTTTTTTTTTTTTGCTATAACGGCTGGTCCTATAAAAAACTTGTCAATATAAAAGTTTTAGATAATATTAAGAGGATTTATAATAAATTTAAGTGGATTTGAAATCTTGGGAATGGACGAAGTTCTGATTTTTTTTCTTCTAAAACCCTCCTTCCCTCCCCCCTTAAGGCAATTTTTAATTATATCAAAAATCTGTCATACATAAATTTTGGCCCCTGTTCCTAGAAGTAATAACTTTAAACGGATTCGATACGTATCATAATTAAGAAATTATGTTTTTTTTTCTGTTTTCACAAAAAGCCCCCCTATCCCCCCCCTTGGTTCGATTTTTCCCATTAACAAACTTGACGGAGATTTTATGCCCCTTGATTTTATGTATCAGTTTCGAAAAGATGCGGGATTTGGTACCGCCTACTTCGAAAAATAACTTGTTTGCAGGCGGAGCCGGCAGGGATTTTTTTTTGCTATAACGGTTTGTCCTATAAAAAACTTGTCAATATAAAAGTTTTAGATAATACTAAGACGATTAATAATAAATTTACGCGGATTTGATATCTTGTGAATTGACGAAGCTATGATTTTTTTTCTTCTAAAAACCCCCTTCCCCCCCCCCCTGGGGCCATTTTTAATTATATCAAAAATATGTCATACATAAATTTTCGGCCCTTTTCCTAGAAGTAATAATAACTTTAAACGGATTCGATACGTATAAAAATAAAGAAATTATGAGGGTTTTTCTGTTTTCACAAAAAGCTCCCCCCCCCCCCCTGGTTCGATTTTGCCCATTAACGAACTTGACCGAGATTTTATGACCCTTGATTTTATGTATCAGTTTGGAAGAGATTTATGCAGAATTTTTCCAGTTATCGTAGTCAGAAAAAAGTGACATATATATATATATATATATATATAAAGTTTTGAACTGGGGTGGTTTTGGGTTCTGGGAGTCATGATCGGCGTAGATCTGCAAAAATTTTTCAAAATTTCCAACTTAGGTGAGAATGTAATAGGTAGTATTTCTTACGAAATCTACCTAAAAAAAAATAAAATACACTATCTTTACTTTTTATTTATATTTTATTTTCAAATTTTTAGTGTTTAAAATATTTTATTGTTTCAGTTTCACAGACACTTTCAGTTTCACAGGCTATTTTAGCGAGCGTGATTTGGCGTACAATTAAGAACATTGTTGTAACCCACATACAGTTGTAATGTAATACTATAGAATATATGACGATTGATCACCTACGCCCAGCTAAAGGGAAAATTCCTTAAAATTAAATTATTAATTTATTAATTAGGTTCTAAAAATATTAAAATGTTGTATTGCCATCGGAAACGCACCCGTGGGCATAATTTTTTATAATTATACACTACAAAAAAAAAATTGTTGATTTTACAGTATAATACCGGCACGCGGCAGTGTATTACTGCTTATTTTACTGTTTATAACTGTTAATTTTACGGTGTAATACTGGCAGCTGGAGTACCAGTATTATACTGTAAAATCAACATTTTTTTTTTTTTTTTTTTTTTTTGCAGTGTAGCATATCAGGAAGAGAATGAAAAATCCATTACAAAATTACAGCTTTGCATACAACGAAGTTAAACTAAAAAAAAAAAAAAAAAAAAAAAAAAAAAGAGAGAGAGAGAAAGGAAATTCCATCGATAATATTGTTAAAGAGTGTCAAAAAATGTTTTCCTGTAATAAAATCGTTGTTGCTGTAAAAGTGGTTTTACAGGCTTTTGGCATGCATGCAGCTCCTTCGGGACGAATTCCATGAGATTTTCTTTTTAGCGTTTTGATGACCCTATTAATATAAAAATATTATCTGAAAAATAAAAGAAATCAAGCTTACAAGTACTAACGACAGATAGAAAAACAAACAAAATTTTCCTCACCAGGTGGTAAATAAAGTTGCCGCGGTATCATGGAGAGTGTTTGTTTGGTTGTACTAATGCATGCAAATTAATTTTAAAATAACATCCGCTGAAGTAGTATCATACGCTAAAGGTTTTCGGAGGGAGGGGGGGGGGGCTAAATTTCCAATACCGGCCAGACCCGTAAAATTTTTTTGGCCGACCCGGCCCGGTATAAAGGTTAAATATCGGCTCCAGCCCGGCTCGTACAAATAATTTATTTGCCCAGGCCGGCATAAAAGCTGAAATTGAGCCTGAGCCCGTCCCGTACACAAAAATTACTGGCCCGGTATAAAAGCTAAAATCTCGACCTGGCCTGTACTTTAGTGGCCCGACCCGACTGAATTTCTACAAAACATATTTTTAAGCGAATATGGTTAAAAATTATCTTGTACGAGGCTTTCTGACAAATAATACTTATTTTATCTTTTTTTTCCCCTCATGTTTGTATTCTTCATTTTTAAAAAAGAGCTGCGAAGCGCAGGCACATCCGTTCAACATATTTCCCCACCCTAGTTTTATTTCTTACTGTGCCATGTAAATTATATATATATATTTTTTAACGAATCTCTATTTGTATGCAAATGTCTGAGTTATCATTAATATATTTAATCCAATTTTCCCTAGACTTGGAGACTTATAAATCAAAAAATGTTATAATACAGTAAAATCTTCTAAGACGGAATCCCAAAGGAAAGAAGAAAAATCCGTTATAGACTGTTTCCCTTTTTAGTCGGTACATCATCTGTTGTAAATGTGTTATATTTTTTTTGCACGTATTTTATATTCATTTTGCATGGATTAACACTTTTTTTCATTTAAGACAGGATTCCGTCATAGACAGGTTCCTTTTCATGGGTTTAACTGTAATTTCATTACTAAATATATGTACTATTCTTTAAAAAGAATAAATTTAAAACTTAAATTGTCGAGCAATGGCGATTGAAAAATGTATGCATTTTTTGCAAAACTTGTAGGGCCGGACCATATTTTACTGATTTTTGAACGGGCCAGACCTGGCTGGGCCATTGATTTTCATATCGGCTAGGTTGAGACCGGACCGGAAAATTTCGGCCCGTGCAGACCTCTAAGAAGGACGACGTTCAGGCCCAGGCCCTGCCCGGAAAGTGTGAAGACAAGTCCCGGCCCGAGTCCCGTTAATAAAAACTAGCCCGAGCCCGGCCGGCCTCGCGCCCAGGCCCGGGCCCGTGCAGACCTTTATCATACGCATGTTAGTCAGGACGAGATAATTTTAATGATACACTGTAAAAAAATAAATAAATAAATAAATAAATAAAAAATGCGCATACATACGGGTAATTAAATTTATGTGAACTTTATGTTTTTTAACGATCCTCTAAGGGCGAGTACCGAGGTTTGAATCCGGAGGAAGGTCAGACGATAAAAAGCGGATGTGATACAATTATCTATATATATATTACACTATCGTACGTGGCACGGAAATCGCGATTATTTGTTAATTGTTTAATGGCAACGCCCGAATGAAACGCACCTAATTGGTTATTGTGTAAAAGTCCTTTGGCAGGATTTTTTACATTTAACTGTTTGTTGCTGCCATCTGCAGGAATAAAAACAAAACAAACAATGATTTCTTGATAATAGTGCAAATAAATTGTAAGTATAATTTGTCAACATTAACAATTAAATAGATATATTTTTATACATTTTCATTTGAAATATTGATTTTTGTATATAAGCATTTAATATCTATAATTTAAAAAATACAATTAGCAATCTAAAATTTAAAATGTAAACAAAGCAATGATTTTTAAAAAGGGATTTTTAGAAAAAAGGGAAAAGTAAGTGTAATAATTTTTGAAATTTTTAGCTTTTATTTAATTTTTTTACAAGTTTTTAGTATAAATAAATATTATTCAGTCTTTTTTTATGAAGTCCACCCCACTGTTATATTTTTCAATAACAGTCTGCCCGGGCAACGCCGAGCGGGTCAGCTAGTAATTATACTACTCAATACAAACCTGTTGGAAGAATACCAAAACGGAAGTTTTGTGGAAAAAATAGAGAACAGACGGTAACTTTAATACTGGTTTTTCTCGGATTTTTTTTTACATTGTTCTCTAAGTGTTTTCCTTATTATAAGTGTTGTCGTATCCTACGTTCCTACATAGTCGTGCATTTACATTGAAGGTTCTTAGGGGCAAATGTAGCATCTCGATGAGTAAATTTTAACACTAATTTTAAGAATATGTATTTCATAAAAAAAAGGGAAAAAAATAAATCTGTAAACTTTAAACTTTTACCCCTTAAAGTATACATTTTGTATTATAATTAAAATAAAATCACATGTGTTAAAATAAATGTAACTAGTCGGATGTGCCAATCCCAAAACTTTCTTCTATCTCAGTCATGTTAATACTTCAAAATTCGCTATCACATCGCCAATAAAATCAATATTTTTCATCATTCTGTTGTACGTCAGCTGCGTGCGAATGGTCGGGTTACAAGGATGCGAACAACCGATGTATACTAAACTACGAAAAGTCCTTCTGGCCTGAACCGACAGGAACAGATAGCCACCCTATTCCTTGGTTTTATGATTTTAGCTAATTAATTTAATGGAAAACACGAAGGTAAAACGCGTGGAACCTAAATAAAGAAGATTCAATCCCAGTTCTCGTCAACATTGAATTTGAATGAGAATATCGCCAAATTAGTCCTCTACAGCCAAGTTGGCTTCATTTAGGGCAACTTATTTTGGTTGCCAAATTTGGCGATATTCCGCTAACTGTCGCCAAGTTTGGCGAGAATTTGACGTTGGCGAATATAAATATATAGTGATAAGCAAATAATAGGATTAATGGTTACAACAATGAAAGAAAATTTGCCGAAACCATGTTAACTAAAGCTCATAAATTAAACCCGTTTATAGATGAATTCTGCTGTCTTCTTTGAAAATGTTAGCCACCCTAAAATTTCAAACTGCTATATCTCAGCCATTTTTTAACATAGAGGCAAAGCAAAAATTGTTCCGGATTCTCCGGATCAAGGCAACACCGGCTCTATTAAGAAAGCCCGGGGACACTCAGAGTGACGTCACTAACCTCGGTCAAGGATGACGAACTCAGTTTATTTTCCATTCGTCATCATAACTTTCCGAGTTCGTCCCAAAACTTATTTCAGCCATAAGTTAGAGGGTATAGTGTATATAACCATGTATATACGTTCATGTAACATTTCATATGTTATAAATATTATATTCATTTGAGGAAAGACACTTTCATTTTAATCCTTTTCAAAACATTCATTATATTGTCTTTTTAAAGATAAAAAAAATTTAACCCCCCCCCCTTCTTTTCATGTCTCTTAATAAAAATAAAATATGAATAATTCATAAATATCAGAGCTTTTATTATTATTAACAACTGAATAAGAAAAATATAAATGTAATTCACTATTTTTTCTCTCCTTTTAAGTTACATTTTATTTGCTTCATGTAACCATTTCATATGTTATATTCATTTCAGGAAAGACACTTTCATTTCAATACTTTTGAAAGATTTCATTATATTGTCTTTTTAAAGAAAAAAAAAATATTTTTAACCCCCCCCCCCCCACCCCACCCCCCTAACCTCTGCTTTTTTAATGTCTTTTAAAAGAAATAAAATGTGTATAATTCATAAAATATATATTTCATAATTCGTAAAATGTACAATAAAAATATTCATGTTATATAAAATATGTATAATTCCTAAGTATAAGAGTCTTATTTTATTTATTTTTTTAAGAATTCAATATTAAGAAAAATATTCATTTAATTCATCATTATTTCTTTTCTATTAAGTATTATTTTATTTGCTTCATGTGTTATAAATATATATTCATTTCGTGAAAGACACTTTTTATAACTCCTTTTTTTTTTCTTTTGGTTAATGTGTAAATTAAAGTTCATATTTGAGTTCTAGCACATTTTGAAGAAAATTAATAATATTTCGATTAAAGACTGAATTGCTTTCCATTAAAATAAGTACTTATTTAGAGTATATACATGCATTTTTATTAGCAATGTTAATCATTATCTATTAAAATATGTTTACTTTGTCGTTGCTACAAGAGTAGACTAAAATATTTATATATTTTTTTATACATAGATTAAATTGTAAATGTGTTAACATGAATATATTAACTTAATTAAATGCTTCTTCTGTCACTAATTCATATGCAAAATTATATTAGTTAGTGAAAAGTGTAAGGTAAGAACTTAATGTAATGCACTGTCTGTCATTTGATAATTACATACTTGATTTATTTTTCCATATATGCTTTTCTTTTATAATCACCAATAAACAGAGTTATTTTACTATTATTATGAAATTTTAAATATATAGTTGTCCTGTTTTAAGATAAAATTTTTTTTGAAGGGCCCTGTTCTGAAATTTAAAGAAAAGGGGGTCCTTTAAAAGACATTTTTAATATAACATTTATCATTATAACATATATTTTTTATCAATTATTTACTACACATTTTAAATGTGATATTTGATTTAAATAAAATTGTGAAAAGTAAAGGTTATTTTTGTGAAATTTATTACATTTTTGTGAAAAATAACATTTTGTAATGAAAGTTTAAATCCAGTTACTCAAATTCGAACCAAGATTAAAAAATACTTTTTAAATCCTTTTGCTGAAATTTTCCTCTGTTGAACTTATTTGTTTACAAATTACACATTTTAAAATGCCACAAAATAATAAATAAATAATAAATAGTAAGTTTTTATGGAATAAAAAGGAATTTTGTGAAGGAGCCTGTTTTATTATAAAGAATTTTGTGAAGGGTCCCATTTTATCAAATTGAGTTTTGTGGAGGGCCTATTTTATTAAATTGATTTTTGTGAAGGATGCTGCTTTATTAAATAGAATTTTGTGAAGTGGCCCTAAATATTCACCAAATTTTGCTTGGTATATTACCCTTGATATATTTAATATTTTCTAATAATAATTAAATCCTATCTGGTGAGTTTTATTGTAGATTATATATATGTATAAACTATCTAATATGGCAAAATAAATCGAATATGTAATTATCGTATGACAGACAGTACATTATAGTACAGTTTTACTAACTGATATTATTGATAAAATTTCGCCTGTGAATTAGTGACATCATAAGAAGCATTTAATTAAGTTGATATTGTCATGTTCAAAAATATACAATGTACACTTACATATATATATATATATATATTTATTTATATATTTATTTATTTATTTATTTATTTATTTTACCAATGGAAGACATTAAATATAAAAAAATAAATAAAAGGGAAAAAGAAAAGCATGAGAATGAAACAATCGTGAATTTATCAAAATGTAAATTTCCTTTATCATAAAAAAGGTATTCCGATTTAGATTCATATTAATATTAAACATATTTACATAAATTGTACTAAATTTAAAAGCTAAGCGAACAAATACGAAGTATGTGAAATTATTTATGCACAATTTTCCATTGATATGTATGAAAAGAAAGGTAGGTCTTAACTAAAAAGTATTAAATTTACAAATAAAGCAAATTCATATTGAATACTGAATAATGCATAAAAATTGTTGTGCGAGATTATTTACTAATAAATAAATAGTGCAAACGTTATAAAATATTTTCACAACACGAGTTTCGGACAAAGCTGTAAAGTTAAGCCTACTCGCGCAGAAACGACAAGTTAAGCATATTTTAATACATAATGATCAACATTGTTAACATTCATAAAAATACACATATATACTGTAAATAAGTACTTACCTTAATTAAAAGCAATCCGATCTTGAATTGAACTACTTTAAATTAACATCAGAATTCAAAACACAGTTGGATTTCCCAACACGTTGTATCTGAAACGCGCGGTACTATGTTACTTTCCTACGAACAAGTACGGAATGGGAGAATATTGTGACTTGCTTTATGACCGAGGTTGATGACGTCAGCAAACCAGTATTTCCTCTGAAACCTGGCTTTGTAATAGAGCCGGTGTTGATCAAGGCCGAACATTTAACGAAAAATAAGTTTTAGGATTTCTAATTTTTTTGAATTTGCACATCTTTTTTGAATTTGAAATCTTTAAATGGCTATCGCAACGCCCCCTTTCGTCGAAATATCCCCAAATTCTAATAGAACCTGCTTGCCATAGCCAAAAATATAGAAAAAAATGTTGTTCAATTTGAAGCATAACTTCATACATTTTTTGATGATACAATAGTGAAAATGGAACAAAAATATCGATCACAGCGCCCCCTTTCGTGGAAATATCCCCAAATTCTAATAGAACCTGCCTGCCATAGCCAAAAACATAGAAAATAAATGTGGTTGAATTTGAAGCATAACTTCATACACTTTTCGATGATACAATAGTGAAAATGGAACAAAACTATCGATCACAGCGTCCCCTTTCGTCGAAATATTCCCAAATTCTGATAGAATCTGCTTGCCATAGCCAAAAACCTAGAAAAAAAAATATGGTTCAATTTGAAGTATAACTATACACTTTTAGATGGTACAATAGTGAAAATGGAACAAAAATATCGATCACAGCGCCCCCTTTCGTCGAAATATACCCAAATTCTGATAGAATCTGCTTGCCATAGCCAAAAACATAGAAAAAAAATTAGGTTCAATTTGAAGCATAACTTCATACACTTTTAGATGGTACAATAGTGAAAATGGAACAAAAATATCGATCACAGCGCCCCCTTTCGTCGAAATATCCCCAAATTCTGATAGAATCTGCTTGCCATAGCCAAAAACATAGAAAAAAAAATTAGGTTCAATTTGAAGCATAACTTCATACACTTTTAGATGGTACAATTAAAAGCCACACAGACGGACGGACGGACAGACAGACATTTTGTAAAAACATGTTTTTCGGAATCTCTGACCCCTAAAACGTGTAAATTCGTCGAAAACCGGAAGTCGAAAAAAATTTCGATTACAATACTTTCTTCTATTATAGATAGAAGAAAGTAAAAATAAAAGATTAAAAAAAAAATGGTACTTTTCGGTTAGCCGGGCACCAGTGATATATATACATGTATATATACACTGACATATGTATATACACATATATCTGGATATGCATATATATACAATACATACACACATATATATACATATATGTATGTATATATATATATATATATATGTATATACATATGTATTTATATATGTATATATGTTACTGGCGCCCGGCTAACCGAAAAGTACCAAAAAAATATATATACAACATGGAAAGTAATTATTACTTACAATTGTTTATTAAATAGAGTTACTTAAATTCTACTTAACCTTTGATTAAATAATTTTCATAGTGTATCCGTTTGGTACACTTGATTCAAAAACTACAAAGCATATGACTAAATTTCTTATAGTTCATTAGTAACATACCCTTTAAAGGAATAGCTCCATATCCTGTGCTGGTTGGCGCGATTAGCAAAAAAATCCAAAATGGCGCCAAAAGCGTGTGACGTTCGTAGATAAAGTCCATTCCAGTAGAGCTCACATTCTAGTAGCTGAAAAAGCAACCCAAAAGAAAAAAGCTGAAGATCGCACAACCACATCAAACATTTATTGGCAAAAACAATTCGCCAAAAAATCAGCACAGGATACGGAGCTCTTCCCCCATCCTCTTTAACCTAAGACTCCTATAAGGGTATAGTAGTATAGGAGCTCTACTTTAACCCCTTGGGGACGAGCGACACGTATACGTGACGCATAAGATGCTCAGAATCCTTGATTATTCCCTCCAGTTATCTTTTATTGTAAGCTTTGCCTTATATAATCCTAGCATTTCTGCGATTCAATTAGGCGAAAATTTCTGTTTTGAAAAACCGGTGGTAAAAGATTAAAAATTCTGTAAAGGACGCTCGTCGCGAAGGGGTTAATAAAAAGCTATGCGTTGCTGACGACTGGGATTTTCGATAATCGTTGCCACAGATTAATCTCGGAAAATGAAACATTTGAAGTTGCTGAAAAAAAATAATAGCTCGAAAAGTATTTGTCAGAAAATCGTTAGACAAACTTCGTTAGAAAGGTAAAAAATTGTATTTTTCTTGATATAAAATTCAAATCTTATGACTATGCCGTTTTTAAAATATTGAATTTCAAAAATTACCAAATTTTACAATGGAGTACCATAGCGAAATATTCTTCACGCGTAAAAACATAATGATAACGGCCATGTGTCCTGACGTATACTGGCTATAGCACGAGTCACAAATTATAGTAGCCTTACTATTCTGTTAAAATATAAAAGTGAATTATGATGCCACGAGTATGCATGATTTTAATTTAATTTTAATATAATCATCTTAGAAACAAGGTTTCAGAATTTTTTTTTCGAATGGGACTAATAAATTGGCCAATACTGTATATTATTTTGAGTTTAAAAGAGGAAAGGTGGGGGAGCGCTTTATATTATTTAGGTTTCCTCAGGAACTTTTGATCAGAATTGAAAATTTAATCTATCAAAACGTCAGAAATTAAATCGACATTAAAGTGGCAATAACTATAACGACTGTCCTCCAGTTCGTTTGGATAGATTTTCATTTAAAAATATAAAATCATTCAACATTGATTTTAGGTATTTTTAAGGTTATTATCACGGGCCCGGGCAACGCCGGGCATGTCAGTTAGTTTAATAATAATAGGAAATAGTTTACGTTTTGTTTAAAAAGAATAAAACTTAAAAACAATAAAATAGCAAAAACTTTTGAAATTAATAAAAAATTAACAATGTATTCTTTTATAATTTTCAATATTAATGTACTGACATCTATTGATTTTTCTATTATTATCAAATGGCATGTTTCTAATGACCATAAAGAAATCGAAAATGATATTCTTTGTAGTTTTTGAGTTAATCAAAGCTAAGTAGGAGTAAAGCAAATCTATTTAACAAACATATGTAATAATAATTATTTTTCATGTTATATGTATATATACTACAATATGTATACTTTTTAAGGAGTAAAAATTTAAAATTTACAGATTTGTTTTTTGATGAAATACATATTCTTAAACTTTATGTAAAAATAGCATAATTTTACCCATCCAGATGTCATATGTGCATTTAAGATACATTTTATAAGATACATAGAATAATTTTCAGCGATTTGCAAATGATTTAGGTCACAAAAGCGCCAATTTTTCGGTCACTGGCGACTTGAGGAGTTCTTATGATTTTAGTGAATTCCATCCTCCTGCACTTTTTAGCGATCAATTGAATTTCGCGACATTCTATAATCCACGGGCCCGCGGGTTTAAACTATGATTTTTTTTCACTCTGGGCAAATATGAATTTTAGAGCACCCCCCCCCCCCCCTTCCTTTCCAAAATAAATTTATAAATTGACGTTTTCAATCCATTTCCTTAATTTTTATTTTAAATATGAAATAATTGTTAGTAAGTATATTAATCTTCAGATATTTAGGTTGAAATTGACCTATTAAAATAACTTTCTTTACAAATATATATATATATATATATATATATATATATGTAATAAAAATCTTGTCATCACGATACTGTTCAAAATATTGAACCAATCAAACCTAATTTATGCACAGTGTATTTGTTGATTTTGCAAATTTCTTGGATGTGTTCGTTAATCAAGTCGATCTTATAGTTTATTTACAAAAACGCAGAAAATCTAAACATGCAAAACTTGTTATCACGATAACGTCCGAAATATTGAACCAATTCAAATTTAATTGGGACAGTGTGTTGTTTTTGTAAGTATCCTGGATGAGTTCGTTAATCAAGTAGATCTTATAGTTTATGTACAAAAACGTACAAAATCTAAACATGCAAAACTTGTTATCACGATAACGTCCGAAATATTGAACCAATTCAAACTTAACTGGGACAGTGTGTTTTAAGTATCTTGGATGAGTTCCTTAATCAGTAAAATCTTATAGTTTACTTACAAAAACACACAAAATCTAAATATTCAAAACTTGTCATCACGAAAACGTTCGAAATATTGAACAAATTCAAACTGAATTGGGACAGTGTATTATTTTTGTAATCAAGTAAGTTTTGTAAGCGATGCAGGATTATATTTTTGGTAATTTTATTATTATATTGTATTATATATCATTCATCATATATATCATTCATCATTCATACATTCATCAATGATATATATCATTGATATATATCATTATATATCATTATATATCATTCAATATATATTGGTAACTTCACATTTAAATTTTTGCAACCATGAAGCAATTATTTGGGACTATTCTGTAACTTTAAAAATAACTTTTACATTTTAACAGAATAAATTTTAAATGTTTTCCCTTATATTTTCTGGAAATTTTCTTCCGAAATGTATTAAAAATTAGGGTGGACGTTTTACTTGAGAGCGTGGCAAATACGGAAAAAAATAGTAATGCTGATTTAGATTTTAAACCTTTAAAATAAAATAATACTTTAATTAAACATCTATTAAGAATAGTAGTTTTGTTGGAATAATAGCTTTACATCAACCTCTTGATTACGGGGTTGGGACATATGTCGTCCCAGCGGCAATTTCTTTATTCTATTCGCATCATTTTTTGACAAATAATCTCTGTCATATACATATCATATATTCTAATACGAGCAAATCTTGTGTGTGGTTATATATATATATATATATATATATATATATATATATATATGTATGCAAATTTTATCTTAAAAACGCTCTAACGATTTTGACGAAATTTTGTATCTTACCGTTTTGAGGCACCAGAAAACCATTGGGCTAGGTCACATGTTCGAGAAAATTCGATTAGTGGGTCATTTTGTGTCATGGTCAAGCTCATTGTATCTAAATAACGGTTCAAACGATTTTGACGAAATTTTGTATCCAACCATTTTCGGGCACGAGAAGACTATTGGGCTGGGTCACATGTTCGAGAACTTTCGATTAGTATGTCATTTCTGGGTCAACGCGGGTCAAATTAAAGTAGGGTATAAATACGGCTAGTAGGCCACTTCGGAGTCGGAGGTGGATGGTGGATTGCGCCGCCGGTGGATTTCTATGGAGCTGTGCATGGTGGATTAGGGTGGATTTCGGAGGGTGAATCTGGGTGGATCTCGGAGGGTGGATTGCGGAGGTAGATAAGATAAGAGGCATGCGTCACTTGGGAGGGTGGATTGAGATGACTCATGGCAGGTTGGTAGAGATAACGAGTATTATTTTAATTAATTTTAATTGGAGAACTTAGAAATTTTCGAACCCATTTTCTTTTTTTCAACTATAGTATGGTAGGGTGTTTGGAAATATTTTTCGAAGTGTGGTTTGTGAATTGCATTTAAAAATATTAATTAAAAATGGTCATTAATTAATTTTAATTGCAGAACTTAAGAATTTTCGCGAGATTTTTTTTTTTCAACGAGAGTAGGGTATTCGATATACATGTAGGGTATATTAGAGGTGAATTTTTAAAAGTCAATAAGGGTTTTAATTAAAAATGGTCATTAATTAATTTTAATTGGGGAACTTAGAAATTTTGGCGAGATTTTTTTTTTCTCAACGAGAGTACGCAGTTTGAAGGGTGGATGTGAATGAAAAATATTAATTAAAAAGGGTCATTCATTCATTTTAATGTGCGTACTTAAACATTTTTGGGGAAAACAGTCGGGTTTTAATGAATTCGTTATAGGTTGTGGTAAAAAATAAAGGGTCCCGTATGAATTATATTGCACTCAATTGAATAGCTCCCCCCCCCCCCCTTTCTACCCAGAGGAGCCCTTCGATAGACTAACAATACACACTTCCAAAAGTATAGAGTGATATAAAATGAAGAATTTTAACGTATATGTAAATAAACAAGAATGAAAAATCATGCGTAGCGTTATAATTCATGAATCACTTTCCAACAGGATCGAAATGGTATGCGAACAAAGTGTAATTTTACCATCGAGTGCATAGTGAATTAAAAATAGTGAACCGATCTCCTTTAGAATAAAAAGGCGCCCTTTACAAAAATCCAATTATGCATAAGACCCCTTCCTAAAATCAGATAATTTACACCTTACCTTTTTTTTTTCAATTCAAGTTAGGCTAAAAGTACAACTTACGCATCGATAGGTTCAAAATAAACCCTTCGAAAGAAAACTGGAAACAGTTATAGGTATTAAGCTACCTTCACAAAATAATGCGACTATGTGTGTCCCTAGACCCTTCACAAAATAGTATAACCTTATTTAAATTCCAGCGGCCTTCACAAAATAATTGGACAGATCCCCTTTTTAATAAAAAGGTCTCCCTTCACAAAAAATCCAATGAATTATTATGGAAACCCTTCAGTTCATGGACCCTTCTTTCCCCCCCCCCCCCCTTCGAAGTGTGAACTCGCATTAGACAAAAGGTTCCTTCATAAAATAAATGAGATACGTACCCTATTCAAAAGAGCCCATCACAAAAAATTGTAGGAGGCCCCTTCACAAAAATTGAAATGCGTGTTAGAGGAATCATATGATATAAGAAAATAATTAATATTTTTTTAACTGGGCCCTCCACCGCCCGCTATATTTCTTATAGCGCCCCAGTATTTTTGCAGCAAGTTCTTTTTTAATTCAATGTTTCATATATGAAAACTATTATTCTGATATGAAAAATTTGCTCTTAGACGAAAGAAATGCAACTTATGAAGAAAAATAATTATATTTTTTAAACTGGGCCCTCCACCGCCCGCTATATTTCTTATAGTGCCCCAGTATTTTTGCAGCAAACTCTTTTTTAATTCAATGTTTCATATATGAAAACTGTTAGGCTCATATGAAAAATTAGCCCTTAGAAGAAAGAAATGCAACTTATGAAGAAAAAAAAATATTTTTTTAACTGGGCCCTCCACCGCCCGCTATATTTCTGATAGCGCCCCAGTCTTTTTGCAGCAAGCTCTTTTTTCAAGAGTGTATGGAAATTATTATTCTCATATGAAATATTCGCACTTAGGCGAAAGAACATTCAGTTCATTGACCCCTCTTTTTCCCCCCTTCGAAGTGTGAACACGCATTAGACCAGGGGTTCTCAAACTTTTAGACCGACGTACCACTAAATCGAAGTTCATACTTCCGCATACCACCTGGTAATAAACGTAAATCTAACATAGAAAAACCTGTCTAAAACGAAATATCTCTCCGGTCTTTTGTATTTCCGTCATAGCAGGTTTTATTGCATTTAAAAATGGATGATTATATTACTAAATTGTTTGCTTTGTAATAACATTCAAGTATAAAGTAGTATCATTATTAAATTTTAAAAATGCATACAATATCAAAATAAAGTATTTTGGTGTAGTAAAAAAGCCACAATACTTAATGACATATTGGCGCACACTGATTCATATACTGTTGTAGTAGGCTAATGAAAAGGGTGGTCTTGTTTTATCAAGCACAACTTCCTCATGTCTGGCTCAATATTAGGAAGTTTTAGTCATAAGTCAGATTCGATGTTTAGTTTATTCCTGTATCTGTTTTTCATATAACAAAGGGGGGGGGGGGAAAGCACATTCACAGAGATATGTTGTGCTAAACACAAACAGACTTTGACGATATTAGACGGTACTCTGATATTCTCGTCAGCGAAAATTCTGTTACATTCATCCTTTTGAATGTGGCCTCCAGTAATCCATCACAGGAGAGGAGAGCTGAATAAGTTAATTTCTTTCCTCTCTGATGAGATACAGTGGCAGGGTGTCTCAAATGACTGAGAAACGAATTTCCAGAGCCCGATTAAGGTCATGTGGAGCTCAAGACCCAGTACCTTTTCAGAGCCAGTTTCAAACCAAGATAATAGCTATAAATTTTTGGAGAGAGTATTCGGTAGTTAATCTTAGATATTATGATATGGTTACCAAGTTAATCAAAATCCTTTTTTGGGTTTTGGGAGAAATAATTGGAAACAACTGCATTTTTAATAAACTTTTTGTAAACAATTTTATTTATTTTGGGGCCCTCCATCAGTGGTGGGCCATAGGCCATGGCCTAGTCGGCCTCTGCATTAATCCGGTCCTGCGAATTTCTTATCTAAAGTTTAGTTAGCGCATTTAACATAGGCTCAATACAACCGTATTAATAATCTGGATGCCTTTAAATGCGACAGTAATGTCGCTCAGTAGACAAACACTTGCAAGTTTCTTCATACATTTATATACCGGATGCGTCATAAATTCGTGCAAACTTTAAACATTCATAATAAAAGAAGTAATGCTCGGAAAATTTTTCGGTTTGCGCTAGTATGATCAGCAGGATTTTGGAATTTTTTTCCATGTATAAAAAAATAATTCCAAAAGTAACCAATAGCGCGTTACGTAACCAATAGCTCACACGTTATACTGAGGAGTTTTATGCAAATCAGGCAAACACAAACAGACAATGAAACAAATCATAATAACATGACACTGTGCATTTATTTTAAGGTAAAAGATGCTCAACATGACCATCACCACCAGGTATTAGGGAAGTGAGGCGCGTCAATACAACTGTTACAGCTGAAAGTAGCATGTCGGCATCGATGCCACCGACGATCCGTCGAATGACACCTTTCAGTTCTACCAAAGTGGCTGGGGAGCCCCGGTATACACGATACTTTAAGTATCCCCACAACAAAAATCTACCGGGGTCATGTCTAGAAATCGTGCGGGCCACTCAAACTTACAACCTCGACTTATCACTCGGTCTTCAATGAAAGTATCCAACAGGAACGTCTTGACTTTACGTGCAAACTGGGGCGGGGCACCATCCTGCATGAAGGTGACGACAAGTAACGCATATCTTTCCTGCAATGCAGGCATAACGTGGTCACGCAAAAGCGTAAGATACCGTTCTGCAGTGACTGTACAGGTTTTCCAGCCGGATTCAGGACAAGACTCTTCAAAAAAGAAAGGACCCAGAATAAAAGACGCGGTGAAACCACACCAAACAGTCACATGAAGAGCATGCAGTGGCTTGGTCAGGTACTCACGAGGGTTTGACGTCCCCCAGATACGACTGTTTTGCATATTGACGTCACCATGCACTGAAAAGTGTGCTTCATCCGTCCTCTTGACGTTCAGCAACCATTGTGGATCACGCTCCATTTGTGCCAGCGTCCATGTAGAAAACTTTAGTATTTTATCTGTATATGCGAGTAATAACTGGTGAAGTGCCTGTATCTTGTACGGATACAGATCCAAGATTCCGTGCAGAATATCCGGAATCCTCGTTATTCTCCAAGCTTCACGAGCACGGCTACTCCCCATTGATGTCTCGGCTGCTAATTCTTCCATGACACTTTTTACAACATGGACGCGATCCGCGTTCGAGGACGGTCTGCCACTACGTGGACGATCCTCCAAACTCCCCGTTTCCTCAAAACGTCGTACTAAATTGAGTATCCCATTCAATGAAATAGGGTTTTTTTGCGCCTCAAGTTCTTTCTCCATGCGAAACTTTCGCAGTGCAATAGTTGTGGATTCACCATTCTTGTAGAAAAGTTTAACTACCAGCGCTCGATCTGGTAACGATAGTATGCTGCCGAGATCGAATGACGGATCCATTTCCAGCCAGGTGTTTTATTGCGAGCCTGATTTGCATAAAATGCCTCAGTATAACGTGTGAGCGCCCTCTATTGGGTACTTTTGGAATCAATTTTTCTTATACATGGAAAAAAAAATCCAAAATCCTTTTGATCATACTCGCGTAAAACGAAAATTTTTCCGAGCATACTTCATTTATTATTAATTTTTAAAGTTTACACGAATTTATGACGCACCCGGTATACACCACTGCATATGACCACAGTTTTTGTTTGATTTGAATAATCTTCCTGTCTTGGCCATTTTAAATAACCTTAGTCTCTTAAAGACTGATTTCCATGAAATAGGAGAAAACTATAACACTTTTTGTACAAGAGAAGAAAAATACTTCAATCAACACAATAAATCAATTTATGAATTATGTTTGAAATAAGACTTTTATTTCAACACCTCCTAGACGCTCTTCTAGTACAAAAAGAACAATGGGTAATAAAACAACATTTCAAGTGTAATTTATAAATTACATTTGGAATGTTGTTTTGTTTTAACTCCTCCTACACACACACGCTCCTCCTACTTCCAAGCATTCAGACTTTACCTTCAGATAACTGAATTTGTAAAGTATGTTTAAAAACAGTTCTTCCACTAATTAAAAGTACTTCATTCATTCATTAATTTTAAAATTATTAAAAATTCATTGTCTTTATTAAAAATTCAATTTTTATCTATATAAATCTAATAATTGTGTTTTTAATTCTGGAAAACTGATTGTATCATAAGCGTTGAGTGCGAATTTTGAGCGTTGAGTGAAATTTCAGCAACTCTGCTGTAGCAAACATTTCTCGTAACAAGAAAATAGAAAAAACCTTTACAGATCCTAAATCACGTTCAAATTTTTTTTGAAAATTTCTAAGTTAATAAAGACGATCCTATATAAAATTATAATTTTCGATCCTATAATAATATGCTGATTTTATATTTTATTCCACGTACCAGTATCGGTACCAGTAGCCAGAGCTTCACGTACCAGTACTGGTACGCGTACCATAGTTTGAGAACCCCTGCATTAGACTATGGGATCCCTTCATAAAATAAATGAGATACGTACCCTATTCGAATAAAAAAGACCCTTCATAAAAAAATTGTAGGAGTCCCCTGTTTTAATAGAAAGCCCCCTTTGCAATGTACCCTGTAAAAATACTACCTTCGAAAGACAGTGGACAAAGTTATAGATATTAAGCCCTGCTCACAAAATAATGCGACTACCCAGCGTCCTGCACAAATAATATAACCCTATTTGAATTCCAACGGCCTTCACAAAATAAATCCAATAGATTCGTATTATATTATGGCGACATAAATACGAGAGACCTTTCATAAAAATCCAAGATCGTTGTTTGAATGAAAAGACCCCTTCGCAATGTACCTTGTAAAAATATTTTAAGAAATAGACTGCTATTCTCAAATGAATTACATATTCATGCAATGTAAAAAATAGGTTTTACACGAATGCATTTTCAGTATAACGTTCAAAATATAGATTTTAGAAAAAAGATTCATGTTTTACCAAATTTATTATACAAATCTGTAAAATAGGGTAGAGCGTCTCATGAAAAATAATTGAATTTCGAATGATTATGCTTTAAAAATACATATTTATAACTGAAACTAAAAAATGAGTGTTACCCCATCAACATACATGTCGCTGAATCACAATGAGTCATGTTAGCAGATAAGCGAAGATCTTGCTTTGACTTGATTCCTTCCTTAGATTATGAATAACTCAGGATAAGAAATATCTGATACTCGAAGGTTCTGACACATTTTTTGTAGCCAAATGTATGAAATTAACTATTTAAAACCGCCAATGTATGCGAATTATTTCGTATATAGTTATTAATCTGTTAAGTTTTAAAAGACTTCTTTGACAAAATAAGAAATAGGCACCCCCTTATGAATTTTTGACGCAAAAAGATATGTTTAAATGAATTTGATACACGTTATGGTAGAAAAATACAGGGTCCCCTATAAGATATCGGAATTAAAC
Source organism: Maratus michaelseni (assembly GCA_963931845.1). NCBI lineage: Eukaryota > Metazoa > Arthropoda > Arachnida > Araneae > Salticidae > Maratus > Maratus michaelseni. The sequence continues at coordinate 164,163,772 of OZ007591.1, forward strand.
TTTAAATATTTTAAAATTACATTCGTTTATGCTTTTTGTATAGAAAAATTATACTAAATTGGGTTTATACTATTCTAACTTAAAAATTTCTTTTGACTTTGTTTTTATAAAATATATATTGTACTATTTAGTAAGTGCATTATTTAAAAAATTTTTGTTTTTAATATTGAAAAAATATATATAAAAATGTATCTTACCTAAATATTTAAACCATAATGTACTGGACTTCATCCAAATTTGATCGACTGCATGCATGTCTTAAAAGAACTAAACATGTTCGCTTATCTCTTAAAACCACTGGATATTATAACGTCATGGATAAGGCATATGGTATAACGAATAGGTATTATAAGTCAGAATCATAATTTTTGCATACTTTATACAAAGACTTTCAGTATGAGAAATGATTGATGTATACGAATTATTTCGTGTAGTCCTGTATAGTTATTAATCTGTTAAGTTTTAAAAATGCTTCAATGAAAAATAACTAAGAAATAAAATTAAAAAGGATCTTTAATTAATTTTAATTGGCGGACTTAAGCATTTTTGGGACAAACAGACGGGTTTTTAATGAATTCGATACAGGTTAGGGCAATAAATACAGGGTCCCGTGTGAATGGAGAGGTAACATGCTTGTGTAAGGTCTATTTTTAAGACGAAACATTGTATGAAGGGCCCTGTTTTAGGGTTAAAAGTTTCGCGAAGGGGTCTGTTTGAAGGACCCTGTTTTGAAATGACTTAAGAACGGACAATTTATTCCTAAACATATTTATAACAACAAATAGTGTAGTTTGCATACATTATAAAAATACATGAATATATTTATACATTATGCTATAGTTTTTTAAAGTTAGATTCATACAATAAAGCGAGACTGATACCGTTAATGTATATGAATGCCTTTATGTTACCCTGTATAGCTTAAACTCGATTCGTTATATGTGCTTCATTGAGTATTCAGTGAAAAATAACTAAGAAATAAAATTAAAAATAGTAATTAAGAGATACCCTTAAGAATTTTTGAGATAGGAGATTTTAATTAAATAGATTAATGAATCTAATTCGATACAAGTCTTACTAAAATAGAAATTACACTAAAAATACAGAGTCCCCTACAATATATATATGAATTATACTCCACCAATTTTAATAGCACCCTCACCTATTTTCATAGAAATGGCTTCAATATAATTTAGGCTAACAATATACACTTTAGAAAATACTTAGTAACCAAAAGAAGGATGGGAATTCGATATGTACTACTACTTAAGTAAAATATAATTTCTCTCATCGCATAAAATATATTAACAAGTCCTGTAAAAATATATTGACAAGACATAAACTAATCATACATGATTTAAAACATATTGGTTATACAAAACATATATGTAGAAATATATATATATATATATATAAATTTATCTTTACCTAAAAATTTCAAGCATGATTTACGGAACTTTACCCAAATTCAACTGGATTCTTCAACACGTGGTTTGATGACATCACTGATCGCGATAACATTCTAGATAAGATTCACTGATAAGAACACATTTCAATTAATTTCTTCTAAAGCAAGTATACGAGTTGGTTCTAAGGTATAGGTATGTAGATATATAGTAAGTTAGTAGTAATATATTTTTAAAGTACTTTTTTATTATATGTTAAAAGAAATGGTTATTTTTTCTTTACGTAGGGTAGACAAAATTAAAACATAAAATATTAAATTTAATCTTTAGTAATACAAAGGCTTACACCTACATAAACGCAGACATCCTTTTAGTTATATTCATGCAGACTTTATAATATATCACATATGTTCTTTCTTTTACCATAACACATATGGATTTTTAAATGTATGTCACGTGACTATCTAAAGCGAGATTGATACTTAAAACCATTAATATATATGAATTATTTCGTATAGCCCTGTATAGATGCTACTCACCATATATGTATATATATATTAAAATCTGTTCAGTTTTAAAATACAAGTCTTATTTAAATAGAGATTATAGTTAAAAATACAGGGTCCTGTATAATACACATTAATTATACTGCATTAATGCGCTACCTCACCTATATTATCACAGAAATACCTTCGAGGAAATTTAGACTAACAATACACACTTAAAAAAATAGATACAGAGTGCCCAGAAAAAGGATAGGAATGAATGAAAAATTTTAACGTAAATTATAAAATAGGATGTATAATAAGTGACAATAACTAAATATGAAGGAAAAATCATGCGTCATGGTATACTTTATGAAACATTTTCCAATGCTATGGGACTATCGTTAAGAATTTGAAAAACTATTGAAATAAGTGAATTAGATTTAATAATTCATACTGGAAATGTATTTAAAAAATTACAGCTTTTGTTTCTTTCTTCTTTTTTTTCACTTAGACATAATTATAAGGCTTCTTTTACAATAAAGACCTGACTGTTGTGGAAAGATTGAAAACTAGTATTTATTGAATCGGCCTATATATATATGTTAGGTTTGCTATACTAGAGGTCTCTAAACTTTGCATATATGACTTCCATTATAACTTTATATAGAAAACTTAACTTACCATATTCAAACACATAATATTTATAAGGCTATGGAACAATATCGTAATTTCTTTAACTTCTCTAGGTATTCAAAATCCCATCGTCTAAACCGCACAAGTATCGAACCTAAAAACACATAATCAGACATGTCATTTTATAGCCACCACGCTAACCACGGGGCTAAGTGAGCCCCCGATTATTTTATAGTCACCACGCTAACTATTGGGCTGAGTGAGCCCCAGGCTATTTTATACCCACCACGCTAACTACTGGGCTTAGTGATCCCCCGCTTATTTTATAATCACCACGCTAACTATTGGGCTGAGTGAGCCCCAGGCTATTTTATACCCACCACGCTAACCACAGGGCTAAGTGAGCCCCCGCTTATTTTATAGGCACCACGCTAACTACTGGGCTGAGTGAGCCCCAGGCTATTTTATACCCACCACGCTAATTACTGGGCTTAGTGAACCCCCGCTTATTTTATAGCCCCCACGCTAACCACAGGGCTAAGCGAGCCCCCGCTTATTTTATAGGCACCACGCTAACTACTGGGCTGAGTGAGCCCCAGGCTATTTTATACCCACCACGCTAATTACTGGGCTTAGTGAACCCCCGCTTATTTTATAGCCCCCACGCTAACCACAGGGCTAAGTGAGCCCCCGCTTATTTTATAGGCACCACGCTAACTACTGGGCTGAGTGAGCCCCAGGCTATTTTATACCCACCACGCTAATTACTGGGCTTAGTGAACCCCCGCTTATTTTATAGCCCCCACGCTAACCACAGGGCTAAGCGAGCCCCCGCTTATTTCATAGTCACCACGCTAACTACTGAGCTGAGTGACCCCCAGGCTATTTTATACCCACCACGCTAAATACTGGCCTTAGTGAACATATGGTTATATTTATATATACTAAAATCTGTTTAGTTTTAAAATGCTTCATTAAGTATTCAAGGGAACATAATAACTAAGAAATTTTAACTACGAGATATGCTAATGTTCGGACTATAAAATTTTGAGACAAATAGATGGGATTTAATTAAATATGTTAATGAATCTAATTCGATACATGTCTTGTTAAAGTAGAGATGTATATGTATGTATAATATTATAGGACAAACCCAATGCATGTGTGATGTTATAAAGCAAAGCGATTTTATTTATCTCTGTCTATATATCCACAAGTCAGACAGAATGTTTTAATATATACATATATGTATGCACGTTTAACTATCGAAAACATAGTCTTGACCATACAATTGTTTATCATAATAACCACTTGTTTACCCCATTAATAAACCAACTAACCAACTGTTTTACCAAGAAACAATTGGTTAGTTGGTTAGTTTGTTAGTTGGTTAGTTGGTTTATTAATGGGGTAAACAAGTGGTTATTATGATAAACAATTGTATGGTCAAGATTATGTTTTCGATAGTTAAACGTGCATACATATATGTATATATTAAAACATTCTGTCTGACTTGTGGATATATAGACAGAGATAAATAAAATCGCTTTGCTTTATAACATCACACATGCATTGGGTTTGTCCTATAATATTATACATACATATACATCTCTACTTTAACAAGACATGTATCGAATTAGATTCATTAACATATTTAATTAAATCCCATCTATTTGTCTCAAAATTTTATAGTCCGAACATTAGCATATCTCGTAGTTAAAATTTCTTAGTTATTATGTTCCCTTGAATACTTAATGAAGCATTTTAAAACTAAACAGATTTTAGTATATATATATATATATAACCATATATTCACTAAGGCCAGTATTTAGCGTGGTGGGTATAAAATAGCCTGGGGGTCACTCAGCCCAGTAGTTAGCGTGGTGACTATGAAATAAGCGGGGGCTCGCTTAGCCCTGTGGTTAGCGTGGGGGCTATAAAATAAGCGGGGGTTCACTAAGCCCAGTAATTAGCGTGGTGGGTATAAAATAGCCTGGGGCTCACTCAGCCCAGTAGTTAGCGTGGTGACTATGAAATAAGCGGGGGCTCGCTTAGCCCTGTGGTTAGCGTGGGGGCTATAAAATAAGCGGGGGTTCACTAAGCCCAGTAATTAGCGTGGTGGGTATAAAATAGCCTGGGGGTCACTCAGCGCAGTAGTTAGCGTGGTGACTATGAAATAAGCGGGGGCTCGCTTAGCCCTGTGGTTAGCGTGGGGGCTATAAAATAAGCGGGGGTTCACTAAGCCCAGTAATTAGCGTAGTGGGTATAAAATAGCCTGGGGCTCACTCAGCCCAGTAGTTAGCGTGGTGACTATAAAATAATCGGGGGCTCACTTAGCCCCGTGGTTAGCGTGGTGGCTATAAAATGACATATCTGATTATGTGTTTTTAGGTTCGATACTTGTGCGGTTTAGACGATGGGATTTTGAATACCTAGAGAAGTTAAAGAAATTACGATATTCTTCCATAGCCTTATAAATATTATGTGTTTGGATATGGTAAGTTAAGTATTCTATATAAAGTTATAATGGAAGTCATATATGCAAAGTTTAGAGACCTCTAGTATAGCAAACCTAACATATATATATATAGGCCGATTCAATAAATACTAGTTTTCAATCTTTCCACAACAGTCAGGTCTTTATTGTAAAAGAAGCCTTATAATTATGTCTAAGTGAAAAAAAAAGAAGAAAGAAACATTAAGAGAAATAAACACTCGCAATAATTTTAATAAAATGCAAAGTGTATTTTTTTCTTTTTTCAAAATTTAGTTGCTTTATTGCTGCGCAAATCTTTTTTTCTGCAGACACAGTACTATTCGCATTATAATAAAAAATATAGTATATGACTCCAGTTTGCTGACATCTACTGCAATGTCACACTTATAATATAGGTGCTCCACCTGTCAAATGGGGCACGAGCCGCCACTGTATACATTTAAAAATATAATTTTCTAATTTTTTTTTAATTCTTCTAATTATACTTGTGAGGGAAGGTGCGTGACCTAGCGACACAGGTAAGAGGTAAAAAGAATTTTTTTAAAGGTATTATAAAACTGTTTTATTTTATTTTTAACATTAATTATTTTAATTAATAAAACGTAAAATAAAATTATATTTTAAAATAAATTTTATAGGAAATTTAAGTATATTAGTTACTTAAGTTACTACAACATTTTAAAAGTGTTATAATTTTTAAGATATAAAAATACAAATTAAATACAAAACCATGACCACTCTTAATTTCAAAAATCTATGTATTTATACCTTTCTTCAGATCAGATTCATTCAAAATATTATATTTCTATATTTATTCATTTCTTAATATTCCTAAAGTACATAAATTTAATGCTTTGTTTATTTGTTAAATTTTCCATGTTCAAATCTCCATAGGATTATGTATACTACATCCGAAAAAAAAAAAACGAAAAAAAAAAAAAAAAAAAAAAAAACGAAACCTATCTCTGAGGGGGAAAACGTTAAAGATGGCGCTGTGTTCTGATACCCATTTTCGCCTGGATTGGTGGAAAATAAACATCCAACACGGATTGAATCACGATAGCGTTTGGTATTGGTACAAAGAACTAAAGTCACCTCTAACCCGAAAAGATCCAAGAACTGAAGAAGTAAAAAAAAAATAAATCCACGAAGTATTTTAAGATATCATTTTCAAAGCTTGAAACAATCGTTTCTCGTGTGGCATATTTTATAAACCATCCTTCGATGTCCGGAAAAAAGGATCCAGAATGGTTGAAGTCCCTGCTAGGGGATTCCCCTCTTTTGGGACACTCTGAATATGAATTTATTTCTCAAGTCAAACGTTCCATTATTAAAGAAATTCAGTCTAGACCAAATGTTTCTTCCAAACGTCATATGACGTACAAACTTTCTGTTATGAAAGATAATTTTGAGCAAGTTGTTCAACATTTAAAAAAAAATTCTAAGAGCAAAAATTATTTCCTGCAAAACTATACACCATGGCGACATTGCCGCGATCTATCCATATTACAATTGATCGGGATTGCAAGGGTTGTGAATGATAATAGTAAAGGATCTGCATCTGTAAGATGTCTTGGAAGTACCGTGTCACTTGCTGGAGGTAACTATTAAATTAATGTTACTTCTATGAATTATTACACATTGAAGACAGAAAATTATAATATTTAGTAACATCTCATGTGACTTAAATTTTTTTCCTTCATTTCGATGGCGAGGGTTTGAGCTCCTTGAGTCCCTGCTTTTAATATACATTGATTGTATTTTTACATTTCGAAATATTTTTTTCTTTACCCCAAATTTAATCTATTTTACCGCTGTTTAATAACATGGATATCAGGAATAACATTCTAACCCCTAATATTAACAATATTTACTTTATTATAAAATTATATAGGGTATAGATGTGCCAATAATGGACACCCTTAAGGAATTTATTTTAAAAATTTTTTAATTAACAATTATAATTATTATTCCACATTTTTTTAATATTATATAATATTATAGGTCTACCAACAATATTTAATCATGCTCATAGTCATATTTCCCAATGTGAATCGAAATTTGATTGTAAATAGCAGAAATAAATCAAAACACCCTAAATTCCAGTAATGGACACCCTCTGTTCCAGTAATGGGACACTCTCTGTTCCAGTAATAGACACCCCACAAAAAGTAATAGATAATTGATATTATTATGTTTGTATTTAAAACTAGAATATAAAGAAAGCATATTAATAATATAAAATAGTCATTTTCAAATAAATTTAACAATTAAGATATCAATAATTAATAAAATATTTATGAAAATAATTCACTTTATAAATTAATTATTGTCATTATCACAAGATTAATATTTTAATTATTTTAGACAGAAGGTTTAAAATACTGATTTTCAAAGAATTACATTTATCAAATTATTGAGACATTGGGGAGGGGGGGGGGGGTTTAGAAGTGTTAGTTAAAAATAAATCTAAAAAAAAAAAAGTTCTTGGAGTACTAGTGCATGAAATCTTATTTCCTATTATTCTTAACAGTCAAACTTCCTAAAACTGCTTGATATATTACTTTTAGTAATTTATCTAAAAAATACCAAATAAATTAAAGTGTGGGTGGAATGTTTTTCAAATACTAAATAAAATTATTTTAGAATAAAATTGCAGAATTGCGATTTGAGTCCCCTGATCTGCAGATTTACTAGTTTCATTGCTACTATTTTTCTTTATTATTATGTACGTACTAGTTGTTTTGTCAGAGATAAAAATTAAACTTTTAAGACAGAAAATAATAGATTTTTAATAACTTGTGTGACTTACAAAATTATCTTTATTTAAATGGGGGGAGAGCTTGAACCCAATGAGCCCCTAATTTTCCTGTGCCCTTAAACATTATTCTCTGCTTCATAATTGTGTGTTGATTGCCACATTATAAAGTATGCAAGACACGGTTTAAAAAAATAATAATTTGATTACAATCTTAAAAAATGTATTAATTATGTGAAATTAATAAGAACAGCTATTTACATAATATATATATATATATATATATAATCAAAAAATATTTATGCACTATGAACATTACTGAAATTGCTTTTTTAGAAATGACCACATGGGATGTTCATTACTGGAAATTGACTAATTAAGCATTCCAATAGTGGACCATCTAGTCCTAAAACCTGAAGAATAAATGAAATTTTGTAAATTGCTATTAGTATATAAAATTCAAAGTTTCCTATTACTATTAAAACAAAAACATGCAATTTTTCAAGAAAATAAAAAAGATATAAATTAATTAAATGAAGCCAGCTCTTAACATGTTCTTTGAGATTTTCACAGGAAAACAGTGTAACTGTGATACATTATTTTCTGCTTCCTGATTGGTTTTATTAAGAGTGTCAACAATAACCCAGATTATAAAACATGCAAGGGGGACTAATGAAAAAAAAAAAAGCTAAATTTTTATCGGTTATTTTTTTATAAACCAAAAACTTAAAAGGTGGCCCATTACTGGAAGGCAGCCTATTACTGGCACATCTACCCTACGTAGTATTCATAAATTTTTCATGTCAGCTGTTTTTATTATAAAATTCAATATAAGGCGTTTTAAAGAAAAATCGCAGAAGTTTCTCGAGGAAAAATAAAAGGGATCTAATTGTAGATATTATTATTATTATTATTTTATAGCGAAAGGCGTTATGTTTTGTGAAAATTTATGAGACAACTCTGTTTTAAAAGCTCTAGGCTGTTTCACAAAATAAAGCATAGCTATGCTGGGCAAAACAATTTTACTACATTTGTCAAAATTCTGATTAGTTGGATACGTGGGACTTTAAATTTTACACCAAACTGAAATTTTGAATGCAAATTTTCCTTTTTTTAATTTGAAAATCAAATTAAGCAGTATGCCCGTACTTTTCTTTATTGTCGAGCATTTATCTTAATAAAAATGATTAACTTCCTCCTGTACATGTACATACCAGATTAAAAATCCATACGCATTATAAAAAAACTGGAGACGATTATTTGTATATAGATAAATAGATGTAGATAGATAGATAGGGTAAACGTGTCAATGATGGTCCCTCTTAAGGAATTTCTTTAAAAAATATTTTTTAAATTACAGTTACAATTATTATATTACAGTTTTTTAATATTATAATAATCTATCAACAATATTTAATCAATCTCATAGTCACATTGCCCAAAGTGAATAAAAATTTAATTGCAATAATTGAAATAAATCAAAATACCCAAATTTCAGTAATGGACACCCTATAAAAAGTAATAGATAATTGTTTTTATGATTGTATTTGGAATCAGAACTTAATGAGAGCCATAGTCATTTTCAAATAAATTTGTTAATTAGGAAAGGATATTTATAACTAATAAAATATTTATGATAATAATATAATTAATTGTTCAAGTTAATTATTTTAATTATCACAAGATCAATATTTTAATGATTTTAGATAGAAGATTTCAAATACTGAATTTCAGAAAATTATCATATCGAGGCAATGATGAATTTAGAAAAACTACTAAAAACAAACAAAGAAACAAAAAGTTTTGGAATATCAATATGCGGAATCGTGTTTTCTGTTTCAATTCTTAGTAGTTAAATTTCCTGAAGAAATAAAATTGCAGGTTGAATGTTTTAAATAATAAATAAAATAATTTCAAAATAAAACTGCAGAACTGACGTTTGAGGACCCTGATCTGCAGATTTACTAGTTTCAATACTACCATAAATGTAATTAATATTTACAGTATTAAGTATTTTTTTATGTACAGAGTTGTTTTGTCAGTTATGAATAATCAAATATTTAAGACAGAAAATAATACAATATAAAATAATAGAAATATAAAATATAAAATAATAGATTTTTAACAACTCGTGTGACTTCAAAAATTGTTTTTATTTGAGGGCTTGAACCCCATGAGCCCTTCCTTTCCATATATACCCTTGAACAGTATTCTCTGATTCCTGATTGGTTTGATTAGTTACCAGATTATAAAATACGCAAGGCAGAGTTATATATATATTTAAAAAAATCTGGTTTAATATTAAAACTTTTATTAACCACATGAAATTAATTTAAAGCAGCTATTCTGTTTTTGTACAAAAATTTCTTATTACATTCTGCAAAGTGCAATTTAAAAACTAAATTCGGCACTTTCGTTTTTCATCTAAATCGAAAGATTTTGGGCTGTATCAACCATAACTGAAACTACACTTTTAATAATGTTTACATGGAGATCCATTACTGGAAATTGACTAATTAAGCATTCCAGTAATGGACATTGGCCCTAAAACCTTAAAAATAAATAAAATTTTGTAAATAGCCATTAATATATAAAATTGAAAGTTATTATTCCTATCAAAACAAAACATGCAATTTTTGCAAGAAATTAAAAAAGATATAAATTAATTTTAGTAAATCAGCTTTTAACTTATTCAGTAAAATTTTCACTGAAAAACAGTGGATCTTTGAAACGTTAATTTCTGGTTCTTGATTGGTTTTATTAAAATTGTCAACACTAATCGAAGTCATAGAACATGCAAGAAAAAGTTATGAAAAGAATAATAAGAGCTGAATTTTTATTAGTTATTTTTTTTTCGAACTAAAAACTTAAGAGAATATCTATTACTGGCACATTTACCTTATATAATATATAGGGTAAGATGTGCCAATATTGGACACCCTTAAGGAATTCCTTTTAAATTATTTTTTAATTAATAGTTATAATTATTACATCCCAGTTTTTAAAAAATATTATATTAATCTGTCAACGATATTTAACCATTCTCATAATCGTATTTCTCAATATTAATCAAAATTTAATTGTAAGTAACAGAAATAAATCAAAACACCCCAAAATCCAGTAAAGGACAGTCTCTTCCAGTAATGGACACCCTACAAAAAGTAATAGATAATTGTTTTTATGATTGTATTTAGAACCAGAATTTAATGAAAGCATACTAATGCAACAAAAGAGTTACTTTCAATTAAATTTTACAATTAGGATATCAATAGTTAAGAAAACATTTAGGAGAATAATTTATTGATTAAATTAATTATTGTCATCATCACAACATCAATATTTTAGATATTTTAGATAGAAGATTTAAAACACTAAATTTCAGAGACTTACAGATATCACTGCAAAACTGATGTCTGAGGACCCTGATCTGCAGATTTACTAGTTTCATTACTACTATACATTTAATTAATATTATAGAACATTTTGTATGTACAGACTTGTTTTTATCAGAGATGAATAATCAAACATTTAGGACAGAAAATAATAGATTTTTAACAACTTGTGTGTCTTAAAAAATTGTCTTAATTTAAATTGTTCCCCTCTTTCCATATGCCTTAAACGTTATTCTCTGCTTCCTGAGTGGTTTGATTAATTGACAGATTATAAATATGCAAGGAGGAGTTATTAAAAAAATACTTTTATTACAATATTAAAATTTTTATTAATCCCACGAAATTAATTAAAAGTAACTATTTATAAAAACTATCTATAAAAATGTTCTTATTACATTCTGGTAAGTGCAATTTAAAAATTAAATTTGATTACTTAGCTTTTCCGTTAAACCAAATGATTTTATGCACTATGAACATGTCCGAAATTGCAGTTTTATTAATGTCCATATTTGGTGTCCATTACTGGAAATTTGACTAATTAAGCATTCAAGTAATGGACACTGCCCTAAAACTTTCAAAATGAATGAAATTTTGTAAATGGCCATTAGTATATACAATTAAAAGTTTTTTATTACTATCAAAACAGAAACATGCAATTTTTGAAAGAAAATTAAGAAGATATAATTTAATTAAGTGAAGCATGTTCACCTCTTGGAACGTTCATTAACATTTTCACTGAAAAACTGTGAAAAATTATTTCATGCTTTCTGTTTTTTTTTTAAAATTAAGAGTGTCAACAATAACCCTGATTATAAAAAAAATAATAAATAAATAAATTAAAAAAAAAAGCAAAATTTTTATTTTATATATATTTTTTATTTATAAACCTAATACTTTTAACCCTTTCCGGCACAGACAAAGTCTGTTCGTAAAATGAGAAATTGCTGACTGACACCGGAATTTACAAACAACTTTTGTAGAAAATATGAACTCCTTATTTTAAGCTTTCATCAAACAAAATGTTATTAAAATATTCTTGGTGCCGTATGCAAGTTAGGAATTAAGGTGCCTGGAGTGGGACCACTGTGCCGGAAAGGGTTAAGGGTGTCCATATTACTTGGCACATCTACCATGTACACACACACACACACATATATATATATATATATATCATCAGAACAAACATAATTTCATTTTATATTGTTTTATAGATAAAATATGATTTGGTTAAAAATTCTACTCGTGAGCTTTTAATATCTCAAACTTTGTTGTAAAATTTTAAGCCTGTCGGGTCAAAATTTATTCTAAAATTTGTGGGGAAAATATTTTTACGTTAATAATAGTAAAAGCAGCTGCAGCTATCCAAATCGCAAAAGTTAAGGTTTATTAAAATTTAAGAAATTTGTGATTTACACAAATTTAACGAATATAATTATTTTGCGTCCTATTTTTATGACAATTGACTAAGGAAAATTTCTTTAAGACGTTTGGAAAATGCATTGTTACAACATGATAAAGTAGATATATCAACTTTCTAGTACTTTTTATGTTTTATCACAAATTATTCGTTTGGAAAAGTAGCCCTTATTTTATGACAATTGACTAAGGAAAATTTCTTTAAGACGTTTGGAAAATGCATTGTTACAACATGATAAAGTAGATATATCAACTTTCTAGTACTTTTTATGTTTTATCACAAATTATTCGTTTGGAAAAGTAGCCCTTATTTTAAATTTAAAGAGTGACTATTCTTATAACAATTGACTAAGAGAAAATTTTTGAAGACGTTTGAAAAATGCAGTGTTACAACATGATAAAGCAGATTAAACAATTTTCTAGTACTTTTTATGTTTTATCACAAATTATTCGTTTGGAAAAGTAGCCCTTATTTTAAATTTAAAGAGTGACTATTCTTATAACAATTGACTTAGGAAGAATTTTTGTAGACGTTTGAAAAATGCAGTGTTACAACATGATAAGCAGATATAACAACTTTCTAGTACTTTTTATGTTTTATCACAAATTATTCGCTTGGAAAAGTAGCCTTATTTAAAATTTAAAGAGTGACTATTCTTATAACAATTGATTAAAGAAGAATTTTTGAAGACGTTTTGATATTACGGTGTTACAACATGATAAAGCAGATAAAACAGTTTTCTAGTACTTTTTATGTTTTATCACAAATTATTCGTTTGGAAAAGTAGCCTTATTTTAAATTTAAAGAGTGAAACATATGTTTGAAATAAAAGAATCATTAACAGTGTAAACAGAATTAAGCAATTTTTTATTTAATTTTTTATTACTAAATGATGAAGCATAAATGAAGTATATGCAGACAATAACAACAACAACAACAAAATAATAATACTGAATAAAAATACATGCTATTATAGGACGCCAGACCCGAAGAGGTATTTTTCGCAATGGGAATGCTTGCTTAGCTTCTACAAAGTATAATAAGAAACGAGAAAAAAAAGACGCGGTTTATAACGTTCAACGAGCAAGGAAGACCGAGCTATGCTCGGTCAAAATTAGCTTTGAGTTCAACTCGATATATTTTCTCTCTGTATTATTACTATAATGCCTTTTATTTTATAAAAATAGCTTGACCCATAATAAAAATTATCCACTAATCAAAGTTTCTGGAACATGTGACCAAGCCCAGTTGTCGTCTCGTGCCCGAAACCCATAGGATATAAAATTTAGTCAAAATATCAGAGCCATTCTTTAGATAAAATTAGCTTGACCCACAGTGACCCAAAAATGAGCCACTAATCGGATGTTCTTGAGCATGTGACCTAACCCAATGATTTTCTCGTGCCCCAAAACCCTAGTATGCAAAATTTAGTTCAAATCGTATGAACCGTTTTTAAGATAAAAATAGCTTGATCCATAATGACCCATGACCAAAATGACCCACTAATAAAAAATTCTTGAACATGTGACCTAGCCCAATAGTCTTCTCATTCCCTTAAACTGTAGGATATTAAATTTAGTTCGAATCCTCTGAGCCGTTTTTAAGATAAAAATAGCTTGACCCATAATGACCCATGACTAAAATGATCCACTAATCGAATTTTCTCGAACATGTGACCTAGCCCAACATTCTTCTTGTGCCCGAAAACCATAGGATGCAAAATTTAGTCTAAATAGTCTGATTTTTAGATAAAATTAACATGACCTATGGTGACTCAAAATGACACACTAATCGATTTTTTTCGAACATGTGATCTAGCCCAATGGTTTTCTGCTGCCCCAAAATGGTAGGATACAAAATTTCGTCAAAATCGTTAGAGCCGTTTTTAAAATAAAATTTATATATATATATATATATATATATTTAGATTTACACACACACAAGATTTGCTCGTATTATTATAACGAGCAGGGAAGACCGAGCTATGCTCGGTCAAAATTAGCTTTGAGTTCAAATATCCTGACGCATGACCAAAATGACCCACTAATCAAATTTTCTCGAGCATGTGACCTAGCCCAACAGTCTTCTCGTGCCCCAAAACCACAGGAGTCAAAATTTAGTCTAAATAGTCTGAGTCGTTTTTAAGATAAAATAGTTTGACCCATAATGACCCATGACCAAAATGACCCACTCATTGAATTTTCTCGAAAATGAGACCTAGCCCAACAGTCTTCTCGTGCTCAAAAACCATAGGAAGCAAAATTTAGTCTAAATAGTCTGAGCCGTTTATAAGATAAAATAGCTTGACCCATAATGACCAATGACCAAAATGACCCACTAATTGAATTTTCTTGAACACGTGACCTATCCCAACAGTCTTCTCGTGCCCGAAACTAAAAGATGAAAAATTTAGTGTAAATAATCTGAGCCGTTTTTTAGATAAAATTTGCTTGACCCACAGTGACCCAAAAACGACCCACTAATCGAATTTTCTCGGCCATGTGACCTATTCCAATGATTTTGTCGTGCCCGAAACTCGTAGGACACAAAATTTAATCAAAATCGTTAGAGCCGTTTTTTAGATAAAATTAACTTGACCCGGGTTGACCCAAAAATGACCCACTAATCGAAAGTTCTCGAACATGTGACCCAGCCCAATAGTCTTCTCGTGCCCGAAAATGATTAGATACAAAATTTAGTCAAAATCGTTTGAACCGTTTTTTAGATAGAATTAGCTTGATCCTGACCCTTGATGACCCACTAATCGAATTTTCTCGAACACGTAACCTAGCCCAATGGTTTTCTGGTGCCCCAAAACGGTAGGATAAAAAATTTCGTCAAAATCGTTAGAGCCGTTTTTAAGATAAAATTTGCATATATATATATGTATATATAACCACACACAAGATTTGCTCGTATTAGAATATATGATATATGATATAAAAAAAATAATAATTAGAAAAGTTATTAAAAATGTTTTGGAATACAATACCACTTTTAATAGAAAATTAAACTCTTATTTCTAGAATTTTTCAGGCTGCTACTTCTCACTCTTTATCACCTGCTTGTCTAAGGGTTAGGACGCTGGCTATTGGACAAAAGGTACTCGGTTCGAGTCCCATTGCAGGATGTTTGTAGTGAATCGGATTTCACTTATAACGGAGGTCCCACGGTAACGAACACACTGAGATCCTGGAATGTTAAGCCCTGGTGTGCAAAAGATGACCGTAGAATAAATTTTTGGTGTAAATCGCCCAACAGGTAGCGCTGCTTTTTGTGCATTTTTTGCTATTTTTGCAATAGCTCTATCTCAAGAACTAATGCACTGATTTTCATCAAATTTCAGATTCTGTTAGACCTTGATGTAAATAGACTCTGATTACGTTTTGGTGTAGATATCCCAAAAGGTGGCTCTTCTATGCTACTTTTTTATGATTTTCACGATAGCTATATCTCAAGAACTAATGCACAGAATTTTATCAAACTTCAGATTCTATTAGACCTTGACATAATTATATGCTGATTACGTTTTGGTGTAATTAGCCCAACAGGTGGCGCTGCTGTGTTACTGTTTTCATGATTTCCACGATTATATCTCAAGAACTAATGCACAGAATTTCAGCAAACTTTAGATTCAGTTAGCCGTTGACATAAGTTGTTGTTGATTAGGTTTTGGTGTAAATCTCCCAACAGGTAGCGCTGCTTTGGTGCATTTTTCAGGATTTACACGATTTTAGTGATAGTCATTATCTCAAGAACTAATATACAGAATTTATTAAAACTTTAGACCTTGATATAAATTGGTGCTGATTCGTTTTTAGTGTATGTGAAACCTGTATCAGATAGAAAAAAGTTTTGGGATTGGTACATCCGACTAGTTATATTTGGCACTAAATAAAGAAAGGCCTGATATATATTTTATCTTTTCTTTTCCTTCAGTTTTGCATGACATATATTCAATTCATTATTATATATTTTTTTGTTATTATTATTATTATTATTTACTTTAACTACTTTAATGATTAAAAATGATTTTTTTTTTCATTATAACTAAATTGAAATTAGCATATTTTATACAGTAGACAGCGGTTCCCAAACTATGGGACAAAATTTATAGTTCATTTTATTTGCTGCAATAATATAAAGAAAACAAAATTTTACAACTTTAAAGTAAAATATAAAAAAAAAATATTAATAAAAAAAATATGTGAAAAGACATGGACTCTATTTACTGTTAGTATTACTATCTCACATTAGTGTTACCTTTTACTGTTTTTGTGTGTATGCTTTGTGCTAACGTTGCGTTTTCCCCAAGGGTAAGACTATACAAAAGGTTCTACAAAGTTTACCCCCCTGTTTAAAAAAGGGCAGGGTGTTACTGGTGAGAAAAGGGCACTTTTTTTTTAAGAGCACTTTTTAGATTTTTAAAGGCACCCTTTTTTTTATTATTGTTAAAGGCATTCTTTTGATTTTGATTTTTAAAGCAACTTTTAATATTTAAAAGTCAGGGCACTCTTTTCAAGACAACATTGAGTCAATTTTTACTATGAAAGCAATTTTTTTAATCCAAAAAGGAGAAGGGACACTTTTTTTTATTGAGGGGCAAGAAGAGTGCTAATTCTTTTTATGAGGGGCAAGAAGGGTGCTATTTTGTAAACCAAAGGGCAGGCAGGGTGCAGCACCCTTCTGAAGCTGTCTGGGGGAAACTCTGGGTTCTATATACCAACATAATATGTGGGTCGCTAAAAATTTTGAAACTTTTTTTAAGGTGGGTTGCGTAACAATAAAGTTTGGGAACCTCTGCACTAGAATATAATCTAAAAAGTTTAAGTTGTTTTAAGCTTTTTTACCACTAATTTGAGACCATTACCAAAAATAAAAATTACATCTAAATAAAAAAAAATTACTTTTGAAAATCCTAGCAGTAAAATAAAATTTGAGCCTCTAAGACATCTTCAATAGGGGGCAAAGTTGATCGTCAACAGGGTTGTACAAAAGGGAGAGGCTGATGGGAGTCAAGTCCGCCTCATTCAAATAAACACTACTTTTTCCTTAAGGTAGTTCTCAACTGACCTGTTCAAAAACGCGAAATTTTCTGACACATTTTCTGACTCAATTTTAAACGCCAAGGCGTAAAATTGGCAGTCCTGACTATTGAAGAGATTTAGAATCGAAATGAGTTTTCGATTTTTTGATAAACAAATTACTTATCGAGTTATAAGCTATTCGTGTCACGTGACGACACGATTTTCCTCTTTCTCACTCTGCTGCCTCGTTAATTCGGTTCAAAACGCCAACTTTGACAGTATTTTCTGAAAGTTCTTCTGCCTTGACCAAAAAATGGAAAACTCATTTCGATGACATAGTTTCTGAATAATACCTGCCAATTTCATCTGTTTCCAAACAAAAATGAATTCAAAATTGTGTCAGAAAGTAGCTCCTTTGAATTTGAGAATAGCAGCAACATGATCTGTTCATTTTCTTTTCTGTGTTTAAATGTTTAATAAATAATATCTGAGGAAACCAGTACATAAGGAAATGCTATAAATATTGAGTACGTTTCTAATTATTCCTTTCCTTTTCTGTGTTTAATGTTTAATAAATAATATCTGAAGAAACCAGTACATAAGGAAATACTATAAATATTGACTACGTTTCTAACTATTCATTTCCTTTTCTGTGTTTAATCCTAATAATATTATAAATCTGATTGTGTGTGTGAATGTTTGGCTGAAGTAAACGTCAAAACGGAGGATTTAATGGCCCTGTATCTTTGCATTATAGATGGATTATAACCGGTGGTGGGATTCAAATAATTTAACAACTGGCTCGCTACCCAAGCGCTCTCAACACATTTCACCCCCCCCCCCTAAAAAAAGGGGGGCATTTATATATAATAAAAGGACTTAAGGAGACCATTTATATTTAAAAACGTGACTAAAAAGGGATAATTTCTCTAAAAATACTGCACAAAGTTTTCCTAAATATATAAGCAAATTTTTAAAAAATATTCTAGAAAATATGCTAATTGGTAATCTTTGAGATCCGATAAATCAGACGAAAAGAAAGGAAAATGAAAAGCCAAAATTTTACAAATTTGGCGTTAAAATTGTACTTACAAAGTGAATTTTTACGATTTGGAGATGGCGGTATTTCAGATCCCGCAGCCCACAATCTCAGGAAAATAAGAGCAACAATTTTACTCGACGTTACTTTAGATCTCGCAAAACAGAAAAATCCGAGGGAAAGGAAGAAATAAAGGGGAAATGTTACTATTTCGGCGTTATTTTGGGTCCGGCGTAAATTTTACAATGCCTACGTTAATTTCGGGCTGCGCGAACGTGGGTTGAAAAGTGCAAAACTTTACAATTTCGACCTGAAAAATCTAAAAGAAAAGATTGAATTCAGGGAGAGAAATTTTTTTTACTATTTTTGCACCATTTCGGGTGCCGGACAGATGAAAAATAACGCCAAAATTTTACAATTTCTGCGTTACTCCGGGTTAAGCAGACCAAAAAATTTGAGCGAAAGGAAGGAAAAAATATCGAAAAGTTTACAATTTCGACGCTACATCGAATCCCGTTGAGACACGCGCGCACACACACACACAAAAGCAAAATTTTACAAAAAAAACTTTTTTTTTTTTTTTTTTTTTTTTTTTTCCCCAGACGTTTGTTTTACAAGATGTAAAAGTTAATGATGAAAGTAATGGTCGTTTTTCGCCGTTTGTATAAGATATCTGTATTTCGCCTTTGTATGAGATTTCCGATAGTCGGATGCGAAAGATGGATGCGAAAGTTTAGAAAACATATATTGAAAATTTACAGTTTCCGAAATTACCTTCCAGTGTCAATATAGACTTGTCACGTTATAGACAAGTTTTAAAATCTATATTTAAGAAAAAGGAAGAAAAGGAAAAAAGCTTGAAAAGAGTAAATAATTTTAATTGCATGTTATTAAAAAATAAGTTGTTTCTAATAATAGTTAAATATTTCTGGCGATTATTATCTATCTGATTACATGAAAAATCGCAGCTATGCCAATTAAATAAATGCATGTTTAAAATTTTATATTAAATTTCTTGTATATTATTGAAATAATTTTGGAGGTAGAACAGGACAATATTAGTTATTTATTTCTTTTTAATAATCAAATAGATTTTTAAAACTCATATTTGTAATGAAAAAAGAATATTAATCCTGTCGGTTTTTTTTTTACTGTCATAGTCCCCCCCCCTACACATCTTAACCCCTTGAGGGGCACCGGTATATAATATATACCACTTTTTAATATATAACTTTGCCACCAGTATTATTAAATAAAAGTATTTAGTATTGTTTTTTGCAGATTGATAAAGTAAAAAATCATTATTAAAAATTACTGGTGTCGAAACATCGCAAAATTTAGCATTTTTAGACCACGTGCTTGCCCTCCAAGGGGTTAACCTTGTTTTTTGTCTTTTGATAACAAAAAACTGTAATAATTTGTCAGATTGTATGCTTAATCAAAACAGTACCTTTTAAATTTTTCATTGTTATGATTAGTTTTTTGCTGCAAAGCAAGACTGTAACAAATGATCTTAATTATAACGATTATTAATGTTTCGTAAAATTTACACACCTGTAATAATTAATTTTTGCAGTGAGGGCGCAGTTTTTTTTTTATTATTATTTACCAGTTTCTATTAATGTCATAGAAATAATATAAAACAATTCTCATATTATACCGCAAGTGCAACAGGACAATATTAGTTTTTTTTTTTTTTTTTTTTATTTTATAATCAAATATAGATTTTTTAAAATCCTATTTCTAATGAGAAAAGTATATTAATCTTGTGGTTCTTTTACTGTCATAGCTCCGCCCTCCCTACACATCCCAACCTTGTTTTTGTCTTTTGATAACAAAAAACTATAATAATTTGTCAGATTGTATGCTTAATCAAATCACAAAAAAAAAAAAAAAGAAAAAACTTAAACTACCGACTTTACATTGATGATTGGACGCCAAAGATAGCAACCCGTCTTTCCGAAATTCAAGATAAATAATTGCTTTGTACGTACGTCCTTCAACGGAAACTCAAATAATGCAGCTTTAGACGTGCTACGAAAGTCATAAAATATCAAATAGTCCGAAAAATCGCAAAAGAGAAACCGCGGGCAAGTTTGGGGGGGCGGCGCTCGTTAAGAAAAATAAAAAATAGATTAAGCAACATTTTTTTTTTTTTTTTTTTTTTTTTTTTTGACAGTGTAGAATTGACATTTTGTATTAACATATTATTATATAGTTTTTTTAAATAATCAATTAAATGTACTTTATTGCTCATTTCAGGATTAATGGCTCTTGTTCCTGGACTCGGAGCATTACGACTTGCAGGAGGTGTTTTGATGGGCCTCGGATCATTGGCTACTGTGGGAGCATCTTTCCTGGAGTTTCAGATACTGAAAGAAAAGGTAGAAGAGGCACGGAAAATCATGTTACAAGACAGAGAATACTCAGAAAAATTGTGGAATTGGATGAGTGATGGTAGTCATTTGCAGGAGGCATACAACATCATTACCTCTATTGATATGAGTTGGAAGAAATTTGCCGCAGATTTATTTGACTGCTTCAAGATGAAAAGTACAAATGGAGCGAAAACCGCACGTATGACGATGATAGTTGTGAAACTGATAAAGCTAAAATTTTCTCATTGGATGGCCGATGACATTATTCAGGTTATAGAAATACTGCTTGCAATCTTCATGTTGCATGAACGTTACCATTCTTTGTTTAATATAGCTTTCGAAACGTACAAATGTAAGATACTACTAATTGCAGCACATGATGTAGTTGCGAGCGCTGTCAAAATGGCAGTAGTTAGTGCTGGCCAAAGCTCTCAGCTTAACCCTTTTCAGAAATACAGCCTCGGCATAGGAATCGCCTTAGATGTTATCAGCATTATTAATGCAGCTAAAGATTTTGAAGAAACAAGCAAAGAATATTTAGCAATTGCCGAAGCTGCAAAAAAGCTGAAAGAAGAAGCGGCAATTTTTGAGAAAATTTATGATGCGGTGAAGTGTGCATAACCTCATATAATACTGAATTTTTATATATCAGACAGTCGTATGCCGTCTGAAGGTTGTCCTTCAGAAAATATTTTTCTACTGTTTATATACGAAGAAAAGGGATTTTTGTATTGCTTAGCATGAGAAAATTGGTTATTGCTTTTATTGTTTTATATGTGAAAATATTTCATACTGCTTATTTAACTCTAATGGAAGGTAAGATAGATATGCAACTTAAACAGGGCTTTAACTGTACTTGAAATTTTATAAGCTAATAAATTAATATGTAATACTACTATATGGTAAATATTTTAATTATTTTGAATTTACTTCACGTTCTAACAGTTCAAATTTATGAAAATTCCTTTGTACAGTCCTGGTAAAGAAAATTAAAACACTCCTTTCTCAGTAAATCTGTCACGAACCATCGTATAAAAAATTTACCAGCTCCAATGTGAACTATTAAATTGTATCTATAAGATATAGTTTGGGGAACGTCTATGCATTAAAATTTGTGCTAACTTTAATAATTTGTACTGAAAATCTTAGTAAATTTTCAATAGCAACACTCACTTTTGACTTAATATTTTTATTCGAGGTTTAAATTTACGCCTAAATGCAAAATTTTAAGTAATTTGGATTAAACGTTTTTAAATAAAATTATTTCAAATTTTTGACTCTTTAATGTTAAAATAATTTTTGTATTTTTTCATTTACCATTCGCTAAAATAATCTTATTACGCTATTTTTTTGTCTGAAGATTCTACTTATCGAACATCAGTATATTAAGTTTCTAATTAAAATCATTTTTTGATAAATGTTATAGCCTTTTTTTAAGTATAATAATTTAAATTTTCATATTTGTCTAAGCATATCTTTTTTTTATAAACACACTTTCCTCACCTACAAATTTAAATTCTTTTTTTTTCATCCCTTCCCTTTTAACATGTATTTTAAACAATATTATTTACAAATCCTATATTCTAAATTCAAATTCTTTTTCTTTCCATATGTAAAGAGAATGCTTCTAGAATTATGTCTTTTCCTTTTTTCTCATAGAAAGCACGTACGCCTTTTCTACGTATGTCATCTTTTGTAAACAAATTTAGACTCCACACAGAGTGTTTTCAGAAGTGAAAACTAGAGATGTAAAATTTCCGGAAATTTTGAAGTGCCGGAAAAAACCAATTCTTTTCCGGATTTTTTCTGGAAAAATTGATTTCGTACAAATGTTTCTCCAAAATAAGTTACATTTTCTTAAAAAATATAAAATAATAAACATTTTTTAAATTTCTGCATACTACAAAATATATATATATATATATATATTTTTCACTTTATATGAACATATTGGAAAAAAGGAAAAAAGTCAGCTTTTACTATTGTTTGTAATATGTCATGTCTCTGTTGAAATGATTTTTCAGTTGCAGTTCTTCAATTACCAGTAGAGAAAATTAAAAAAATAACAGCAAAAAAATCTTATGAGTTTCAACCAATATCACTGCAGTTTGAAAGCAAATTTAAATTGCATTAAATTTCACCTCAAGTCAACATATTATTGCCTAAATATATAAATGATGCCATTTTAAAGAAACAAATTATTGTAGTTGTGACATTATAAAGATTGTCTTTTTTAAATCTTCCATTCCTTAAAAATTTATACTAATTTACAATATTACTAAATTTTTTTCTTTCAATTAGAATTCTATTTCATGTGTATTTAGTTTTGGCATAGCTTTCCAGTCTAAACCTGAACTAACTCTATATGTTTTGGTTTTAGTTTAAGTTTTACTTTCTTAATATCAAAGTAATATATATACGTATGTAAATTTCTTTAATGAAAGTTATAAAACAGGTGGATTTTTGAATACTTATAGAAATTATTTTCAAATAAATTTTTCACAGAAAATTTACATTTTCTTTGCAAAGTTTATTTGCATGCATTTATATTAAAAAAAAAAAAAAAAAATACATTTAGACAAGTCTTGGAATCTATATTTTAAATAAAAGGAAGAGAAGAGAAAAAAAAGCTTGAAAACACTAAATAATTTCAATTGCATGTCATTAAAAAAGAATTTATTTCTAATAATAGTTAAATATTTCTGGAGATTACACGAAAAATCGCAGCTATCTATGCCAATAAAAATAAATTCATGTTTAGATTTTTATGTTCAATTTTCAATCTATTGGTATTATTGAAATAATTTTTCGCAAGGATTTTCATTTTTAACAAGAGAAGTTGCATGGGTCGGCTTACAATTTTCTTCATGCGATCCTGTTTTTGTAAACCTTTGTATAAAAAATATCTTACAAAATTGTCATAAAAATATAATCAAAATTTTGTGAATTAGAAATTATCGTTTTATTTAGGTTCTTACTTAGATATTTTTAATAAGGTTCTTACACTAGATAATAGATTCATTGATGATTTCAGCTGTTATGTGACAGGTTTTGTTATTCTAAAACTGTTGCATTTGTAAAGGATTCAGAATGAAGATTGAAAAATTTTGCGAAGGTCCTATGATTTAAAGTGAACATTTTTTGAAGGGTCCTTTAAAGGACTTGAAGTTCTTCTAAATTGTTTACAGATCACATTTTTCATGCGAGAACATGAAAGAACATGAAAAAAATATCAGAATGCAGCCATAATAACTGTTTGAATGTATTATTTTATAAATTAAATTTCATTTTTTCCAATTCGGAAAAATTGAAAAATATACCTTCGGAAAAAAACCTGTTTTTTTCCCAAAGTTTCCGGTTTTTTTCCGAGCATTCCCATCTCTAGTGAAAACTATCCCCCACTCCTCATTCTAGGAATATAGCTATTATATTTTATGATGAGAGCACTCCTTTTGCATTTCATGTGAAAAGAGGGCTCGGGCATTGTGTTACTGTGCAGAACGGATTTTTATGGCCTAGGAAGAACTCAAAGCCTCAATAAGTTGACCGATAAATAACGCAAATTTAACTGACTTTGTTTGTTAATTAAGGTAACGATTATTACTAGCAACTAGCAGAACCTAGTTTTTAATTAAATAATGCATTTCTTGTACCATTATCCCTTACTTTATCCAGCATAAAAGATCTATTTAGCAGTTGAAGTGAATCTAAATATTACATAATATTGAGCGGGTATAATAAAAAAAAAAAAAAATTACGACATAAACTTTTTGAAGAAACTTTAACTTTCACCATTGAAATGGGTTACTTCCATAGTATTATCATCGACCTTACCCTACCTAGTACTTTGAGGACAGCATTTTCTGAAAAATGTTTTACATTTACAGAAAAATGAAAAATACTATTGTATTTCTTAATATCTTAATAATAAAGTATGCAAATTTTAAGAATTTATGATTGAAAATGCCTGAATGTATAAACAGGGCCGTAGCTAGGGGGTGCCAGGGGGGGGGGGGCTCAGCACCTCCTGAAAATTTTTGAGCCCCCCCCCCCCCCCCCCCCCCCTGAGAAAGTTGTCAAGGACACCAAATGAAATTCTGTTTCAAACATCGTGTGTTAAAAAAACTGTGTTAAAAAACTGAACTTAGTTTTGGGGGCTTTTTACAGTTTTGCATAAATACTAAATTTGAAAACTGCAAATAAGTGCTTCAACATGCGCGTATCCTATCTGCACATATTCAGAAATAGCAACCTTTTGCTGATGCACACATTGACTTTTACATAAGTTATATACTGAAATTTTTCATTTTGCAGCGTTTTCCATTATTAACATAAAACAAAGTTATTCTAATGAGTTTGATAGTAAATATAATGCTTATGATAAACATTATGTTTCGTATTTGTGTCATCCTAGTTTAAAAAAAAAATATATATAAGATCCTTGATTTATAAATCATACTAATGAAAAAAAGCTAATAGCCAATTTAAATACAAGCATTTAACTAAACACAAAAATAATTTTAAAATGCAAAATACATCCTTGGTTTTTCTAATGTTTGTTATCCAATAAAAACATAACTTTAGAATTCTTAAGGGCAGGGAATATTCAGAAGAAAAAAAATTAAAGATTGCAACTCTTTTGAAACAGGTGAACTGTCAGCTTTTTATTTACTTTTTGAGATCATCACTTATTATTTCACTAGTATAATTATACACTGAAAATTTTCATTCTGCAGCCAGTGAAGTAGTCGTTAAAAATCCAGAGGGCATACGCTGTAGGAAGAGGGCATACCCTAAAGAGTATATGCTATAGTGTTTTTGAGTAGAGGGTATCCGGTATTCCTTAAAATAATCCAGAAGGTATACCCTAATAAGTCGTATCCACCGTATATTCTCCATTACATTCCCGTCTGCAGCTTTTACTTTTCTTAGCATCAAATAAAGTTATAAACAGTTTAATAAGAAACGTAGTGCTTACAATATGAATATGCAATAATTTATCTTTCTATATAGTACTTTGATCATATATATCTGTGTTTGTGCGTGCATGTGTCAGAGAGAGAGAAATATTATGAGCCCCCCCCCCCCCTACATTTTCTTGAGCACCCCCTGTTGTTTACCTCTAGCTACATCCCTGTGTATAAATCCATATGTCGAAAAGCAACCGTTGAAATATTAACACCGACTATGAATTGATTATTTTACTGCTGCCATCTATTGGATATTTAGAGAATCTTTTAACATATTCTCTACATATGGTTATGAAGAAATGAAATAATTAGAGCTGACAAATAACAAATATAAGAAATTCACTTAAAATTTAAAAATTAGAAAGATAAATTCGGTACGATTTAAGTCGGCATTCATTAAAGGAAAATATTTTGGGAATAAGTCAACAAATTTTCATGAAATATTCAAATTGTGTTAAAAATCTTCTTTATTTTCTCATAGATGGCAGCACTAAAATCAAATATATTATTATGTATATATAAAGGTCTATGATTATAAGTAAAATATGTGTTCTGCAACAAAACCTCCATAACGGACCTCTTTAGAGAAAACTTTTTCACAATCCTCAACATTTGTCAAATTATATGCTTTTGCCTCTTAATAGCGGACATTTCCGAATAACGGACAAATTCCGAGTTCCAGAAGTGTCCACTGTTTATAGGTCTTACTGTACACAATTTGTCACATACAGTTCAATTGGTTTAATTTTTGCAGTTATTCAATTAACACAATCTGATTTTTTTTTTATTTTTTTTTTTATAATACATAAATTTAAAAGAAATATATTTTAAGGAAATGTTCGCACACATGTATTACGAACGGAGAAGCAACAATTCAAAAATATATTTACTCTGCGTTCATATTTATGACTATTATCATGTATGTGTCAAAACTGTGAACTAAATCCTCGATTTATACAGTATTTGGATGGCATAATTTTGTGTTAAAACAGCTGAAGAAATATGGAAGAACTTCTATTTACATGGTGCTTGATTTTTATTTTAACATGCTCAGACAAGGGTATAAATTGCATTAATGTCCTTTTTTTTTTTTTTTTTTTATTGTTGTTGTTCAATATTAAACTCATTAATTTGATATTGGGTTAGTTGGTTGATTTATGACGGCCGATTATCTACTCGAGGGATATAGGCCCCAGGGGGAGTGCAATGCTTTGGGGATCTTTCTAGGGGACCCTAACCCGTATTTACGGGATTGTTCGAAGAAAACTACGGAAAACTCCGAATGGTTAGGTCGACGAGCGCGACAGGGTTTGAACCAGGGTTGTATCGGTTTAAATCAGCGGTTTTAACCGGTTATAATCGTCCTGGTCAAAATCTATTTTGACCATTTTGACCACTGAATTCAACATTTAATTTATTTAATACTACTCAAATATATTTAACTAGCATATGTTAAAACTAAGTTAACATTTGTTAAAAGTATCATAATATAAATAACATAACACCAGCAAACACCAAATTAAAAAAAAAAGTCATAACACAAATAACATAACACCAAGATACAATGCAAATATTTTTAATTATTATTTACACAAGCTCTTTTATGTTTTTATGTAATGTAATTTGTGTTTAATTAAAAAAATAATTACAAGTAACAAGTTTTGCAGTTGTCTCCAAACTTAGGCAGTTTCGTAATTTATTTTGGATTACTCCAAACTTAAAAAATAATCTTTCTATTGATGAAGAGCTAGCACAACAGTTCATTAGATGCCATGCGAATTCAACAAATTTTATATCAATGCCTGTTATCTGTTTCATTGCTGCCCACCAGACAGCAGGTCCAACTGTATCTTTTACACTTTCAGAAAAATAGGATTTTGGATATGGTGAGGATTCTGTTTGAAATCCAATCACAAGAGGCAAAAACGGGATCAATATTATCATGTAACCACTGTCTTGCTATTTCTTTTTTCTTTCTTCATCAATACTTTTAACCATGTAATCAGGATTCAGCATATGTGCCATGTTTTGTGTTTTTACCTGCAACTGAATTATATTTTTACAATTGCATAGTCCATTTTTAAATTTTTAACACTTACTGTATTGTATAAGCATATTTTACTAATGAACCTCATAAACTTGTCAGTGCATTTTTTTTAACTGCACTGTTACTTTTATTACTTAATAAGTTATTTTTAATTGCAAAAAAAAAAAAAAAATTATTATAATTAAGACTATTTAAAACTATTTGTAACAGTTCTGACCATTTTTTACCACTTTTGACCAATTTTGGACGGTTAAAACCACTTTTATCCAGTGTCCTGGTCAAAATCAGTTTTGATCGGTTAAAATTACAACCCTGGTTTGAACCCAGCACTTATTGAGGTTACTACACTGCAAAAAATAATTGTTGATTTTGCAGTATAAAACTGGCACCCAGCTGCCAGTATTATACCGTAAAATTAACAGTATTAAACAGATGCGCGGTAGCGTATTACTGCTTGCACGGCAGCGTATTACTGCTTATTTTACTGTTTAATACTGTTAATTTTACGGTATAATACTGGCAGCTGGGTGCCAGTTTTATACTGCAAAATCAACAATTATTTTTTGCAGTGTAGGTTTGAACCTAGCACGTCTACCAGCTTTAAGAGCAGAACCTCTTATCCACTGGTGAGGCAATTGATATTGGGAGAACGGTTGTTTCTCAAAAAGTAAAAACAGTAAAAAGAAAGTTGGAAGCAAATAAGAAGAAAGGAAATTGAAAAAAGACGTTCATGCGAATAACCGAAAGATCATTATAGGACAATCAAATACACTGATGTCCAGAAATTAAGGGGTAGTGACCAATTTCAGACGTTTCTTCGAATATCTACTGAAATTCGTGAGAAGATACCTGAAATCCCCTTGAACTTTGAGGATGCAAAGAACATGCTTGATTTCATGTTTTTCAATGAAGATTTAGTCCCGAGGACAATTAGGGGGGTAATAATAAATTTAATAATAAAATAATATTTGCGTTTTCCCAAGAAACAGAAAATTCTCAAAATGATCCGTCACTGTAGCAAATGATTATGTAGATCTTGTTTAACATTTTTTTGCATTTGTGTAACAATAGCACGCATATTCTTGAAGATGTTAACGTTTCTGTGAAAAAATCTAACTTTTTTATAGCCTGCAGGGTTTTCAACGGAGTTTAACATCGCTTTCCAAAAATTTGACAAGGAACAGTAGAAATAATATACTGCAATTGAAATATTAATATATTGAATATTTGATAAGATATGGGTATTTGTGTGAAAAAAATTATGAAATAAAACTGCGCATGCGCGAACTACAGCAAAGATTTTTTTTTTTGTCATGATTTGGTAGTCAATACTATGGAGCAACTCATATAAAAAGAGCAGTCAAATATAGCGAAAACTCAAAAAGATAAAGCCAATACAGTGAGCTAATTGATAAATTGCGGAGGAAATCCCATATAATCCCATAGGATTTTTTTTTGTCTTTAAAGAGCCCAAAATAAAATAAAAGAAAAAAATATTATATTGAAAAGTATTACATTTTGTTGGTTCCAACCATAGCCATACATATACAATATCATCGAACAATATCTAAAAATTTCATTCAGATCGACAGAGTAGTTTTTTCAGAAATCGTGGGACAAGTTTAAAAAAAAAAAGTTCAAGAAAAACGTGTTTAATTATTACTAGGACTTCCCTCGAAGGGATTAGTCTGAGTGATATTGCTGAGAACACAGGGTTAACAATTACAATATAAAGAAAAAGTGCAAATTAAATGATAGAATTACAAAATATCATATATAAATTCATATACACTGTTAAAAAAATAGAAAAGAAGTACCGTTCATCAGATGTGTTGTCATAATTTTTTTTAACATGTGGCAAAGGATCTCATTTTCTTAAGCGCGTATTGCGCAAAACTTGAAAAAAAAAAACACCGGATCTTTTAAAACGCCAAGCTTTTTAAAGTTACGTAATTGGATTTGCAGCCAATAGATTATTCTATCAAGCGTGGCTTAACGCAAATTTAATTTCATTGTTGCACCTTTTTTGTGCGTGAATTTAAAATTTGTCTTCCTTGATTATCTATCTATTATTTGTATAACTGTTTATAAAAACTCTTACACTTCAAACCACATTGATAGCATGTTTGCTACAAACCAGATTGCAAAACTACAGTCTACATTACTATTAAAGTATAGAAAAAATCTTTCGATGACTTCTGTAAAATAACTTTTACATTAAATCTCCATATCGGCAAAATTGAAAATTATATATATTACAAAGTTAAGCTTAACAGATACTTCTTGATTATTCTATAGGAGGCTCTGCCCCCTGCGCCTTTAATGCGCCTTTACAGCGCCAATCCGCAGATTTTTCTTTTGCTTGTCTGTCTGTCTCTCCACAATCTGTCTGTTTCCCTATCCGTTTTTCTGCCCGTCTCTCTAACTGATTGTCTATCTCTCTACACGTCTCGCTACCTGTCTCTATATTTCTCTACCGGTCTCGCTACCCGTCTCTATATTTCACCACCGGTCTCTCTACCCGTCTCTATATTCCTCTACCAGTCTCGCTACCCGCCAATCTATTTCTCTAACCGTCTGTCTATCCGTCTAACTACTTGTATGTCTAGCCGTGTCTCTATCCACTTCGCTACCCATTTGTCTATCTGTCTCTCTAACCGTCTGGCTATACGCCTCTCTACCCATCTTCTTACCCATCTACTGTCTCTCTACTCGTCTGTATACCCGTCTCACTATCCGTCTGTTTTTGTACCCGACTCTTCACCCGTCTCGCTATCAATCTCATTACCCGTCAGTCAACTCGTCTCTGTACTCATCTCTCTACTCGTCTCTTTATCTACCACGCTACGCGTCTCACAACCTTTCTCGCTACATTCCAGTCTACCGGTGTCACTACCCGTCTCGAGACCCATCTCGCTACCCCTCTGTCAACCCTCTTTTTACCTTTCTCTCTAGCCGTCTGTCTATTCGTTTATCTACCCGTCAGTCTACCTATGTCGCTACTCGTCTTTCTACCCATCTCACTACCCGTCTGTCTACCCGTTTGTTTACTCGTCTTTCTACCTCTCGCCACCTCTTCCCAATATTTAAACAGTTCATTTATTATACAGAAGCCGTTTATCAGTTATTAAATGCAAACAGAAGTAATTTATCTAATAAGTGTAATCAGATGCATTTTTTTAAAATACATACATAAACCTGAATAATAATTCATCAGTTTTGTGTTCATAGTTGTTTATATCATTTGACAGTAAATCTCCACTTCTTAAACCTGAATTGTCTCAAGCTTTTTAAAAAAACCACAAGGTCTGTATAACTGCAAAGTAGCCCGAGGGCTATATTAGCTACATGTTATTAAGTTTCGTTATCGCGTTTGCAGCCAATTGCTTATGTCAGAAAGCGTGGCTTAACGCCATTTTAAATTCATTACTGTAACTTTCTTTTCTTTTCTTTTTTTTTTTGGGGGGGGGGGGGGTAGGGGGGAAGGGTTTCAAATATATACATTTAAATTAAAACTTTTGCCTCCATGCCATTAGTGTTGTTTGTATTATTAACTAATACCTTGTAGACCGAGCTTCATTTGAAACAAATGTAAAAGACTTCTTCTACAGTTTTTTTGTAGGAGAAACTTTCGTAATTGGGCCCAAAGCCAATCGGAGTATTTAATATCATTATTGTAACTCTTATAGAGTTAAAACAATATTGTTGCTAGCTTTACTCTTGTTTGAGACCAACCTTGCATGTGTATCTGAATGGGAAAAAGTTTCGTATCCTATGTCGGATGGCGAAAAAAATTTTAAATGGTGCCAAAAGGTAGTTTTAGCAACTTACAAAATTTTTCAAGAGAGCGGTAAAACATGTTTTTCAAATATTTACAAACATACGTTTATTAAAGCATGTTTTTGCGCCATCTTAAAAATTTAAGCACGATGCTAAAATGAAATTTTATCGCCATATTCGATATTTTAATAAGTAATGAAAACACATAAACAAACTTATATAACAAACCTAAGAGGCATTTTTGTGATAAGTAATTGTTATTGTCAGGGGGTTAAATTGTAAACAATTAATAAACGGCTAGTGAATAATAAATAGCATTTAAAATCTAAGGTACTTTTCGGTTAGCCGAGCGCCAGTGAAATGTATATATCTATATATACATATATATATATGTATACATACACACATATATGTATGTATATATATATATGTATATATACATACATGCATATATAAATGTGTGTATGTATAGATATATGTATATATATGTATACATAGATATATAAATTTCACTGGCGCCCGGCTAACCGAAAAGTACCAAATCTAAAAATGGAGAAGTGGTCCGTATAAAAATTAAGCGCTTGATATATGTAAATCTTTTTTTATTTTTTAATATTTCCGAATGCACAGATAAAAAGGTAAAAATCTCTTTTCCAAATGCCAAATAGAAAATATACAAAATAGAAAAATATCTGCTAAAAAATATATTTACATAATACTACATCTGAAAAAAAATAAGATTTAGAAAAAGTAAGCCAAATCCTTCAGATCCCAACAATCACATCGAAAAACTTATCACCAAAAAAGAACTCGCCAAATCTTACGGCACAGGAGATGGATTTTTCGCTCTGAATGCAGAATATTAGTTTTTTTTCTTGTACGATGGGTGATTATAACTGTTTCATTTCACATACTACATACCGTTTGATATATTGGTACTTTTATGTTATCCTGGCGCAGTTGATAAATCGCCAAATATTGTTCCTATAACATTTTCATATTGAATTCATTTCATTTAAATATAAACATTTCACTCATTTAATTTAAAATACATGCCTTTCATTAATCCCATTTAAAATGCTAAAAAGAGAAAAAAAAGAAATAATGCCATAAATCGAAACCTTTTATTTAAACACCAAAGAATTTTTTTTTATTATTTACACATGAGAAATAAAAAAAGCTGCTATTGCTGAGATTTGCGCCAAATCTCTAATACCAAGTCTACTAAGTTATTGCGGGGTTTTTCTTTCAAAGAGAAAAAAAATCCAGATTAATTTTCGATTTCTACTCAATTGAAATATATTTTATTGTGCTGAATATTAGTGCGTGCATATTTTTTTTGCTCCTTGTACTCCATGAACTTTTCAATTCCGATTGTCTGCGAAAATCTCGCGCCGGTGAAAATGACGTACCACAAAATTTCGTGACGTATGTACTTTAATTGTGCTTTTTTATCTATTTTTTTTATATAATTTCCAAACGGTTTAGCATTTATTCTTGTTAATAAATAGACGTCGTTGTCACCTTTATAGGTACCTGCTGTAAAAATTTGAACGAAATCCGTTAAATATTTTTTGAGTTATGCTTGACGAAAGGTTTTAATATCCATCGTAGCTATATATGGGGCAAAGTAATACTGCGCTGTGTATGAGTCTTCGTTGCACTCAGACAATTATTATTTTAAATTAGAAAACTTTGAAACTTTTCATTAATCAGCGATTTCAGGGCTATAAAGGGCATCTTCCCGTTCTTCCAAAAAGGCGTTCGTTAATGTTCGTCGGAGAATGTAGCAAATCTCCTAATTTATTTCAATTGTTTTTATTAAAATACCCAATATTAAATTATATTATGTACTTTTCCTCGAAGAAATGTAATTTGTTATTCTAACATAAGACTAAGCAAATTGATTTTTTAAAGAAAAAAAAAAATCAACATTATTAATTTGCTTTTGTTAGGCTATGTTTATACAATGTTATTTCCTAATCTACACTGCAAAAAAAAAAAAAAAAAAGTGTTGATTTTACAGTATAATACTGGCAGCTGGGATGCCAGTATTATACTGTAAAATCAACACTTTTTTTTTCAGTGTATTAAAATATATAATACATTAGCGTCTCAATAATTTTAATGTGTATTATCATGGAAAACATAAAACAATCAACAAGAACCATCATCACAAACCTCAGCTTTCGGCCCGAAACTGGACGAAAACGAAAACGAAAATGAACTTTCGTTCCGGTATACTAATTATTATTGCTTGAAATTTCATAAGCGTGGTATTTCCCACATTGCCATTTGCGGTTTCTATGACATCTAGGTATTTCTGCATGGATAAGGAACTGACTGCAACCCGCTAAGCAAAATTAGAACTCTATAATATTTAGGTCAATTGGGAGATTTTAATGTTAACATGTAGAGTTTGTATGAGAGGTATAGATAGGCTTAGTGAAATGTTACATGCAAACATGATGTAACATAACACTTCAAAAGAGTACGATCGGTACTATACATACTTACAGCATTAGCCACAAAAATTATTTCAGGAAGTAATTTCACTACCTTTCAAAATTTTTAGAAGCATGTTATAAATTTTTGGTGCAATTTTCAAAATCTATTTTCTTTTTAAATATTTACCTATAACATTAAAGGAAAATGTTTATTACATTAAGAGGCAGAATTTAAATATACGAAATTAAATTGTTTTTCTTTTGCTCTTTCCATATTTTTTATGGACTCTAAAATCGAAATCACTATTTATGTTGTCCCTTAAGAATATTTAAAAAAAATCTGCACAAGAAAATCTTATAAGGACACCGCATGATCATCCTTAAGACTTTTTTTCTTTCAAAATTGAAAATATTTTTTCATACACTGTAAAAATTTTTTTTTTTGATTTTACGGTATAATACTGGCACGCCAGATGCCAGTATTATACCGTAAAATTAACAGTAAAAAAAAAGTAAAATAAGCAGTAATGCGCGGCAGCGTATCAATTTTTTGAAATTTTATGATTTTGAGCTTCATAGTAGGTATTCAGCTATAAGTACACAAAATTTCATGACTGTAAGTTATATAGTTTCTGAGAACCGGCTCTGTGACAGACAGACAACGAAGCGGGACTAATAGGGTTTCGTGAGATAGTTCTTTGGGGGACATTTACATATAATTTAAACTAATTTTTAATTCTATGTTTAACTTGTATGTTTAAATTTATGCACACATATGAAATGTTGAGTCATTTGGACACGAAGTTTCTAAATTAAAATTGTTCAATGTTTTATCCTTTAATGATCACTTACTTTTATACAGGGTGATTTTAAGTAGTACTGGCGATTATTTCTTAGATTGCTGCTAATAGAAACATACCTCAAATAACAAAAAGTACACAAATAAAGTATAACTTATAGATATGGCATTTGTTTTATAAGGAGCTGTATATATATTAAAATACAAAATTTATTTTTTTATATGGCTGCCATTTCTTATAAGTTATAATTAGAGAAAAGTTATCCTGCGTTTAATAAGAACATTAAAAAGAATTTCCTTCTTTTGTGAAAAAAAACTTCTGAGATTTTAGTGTTTTCTGTCTCTAAAATCGGAAAGATGCGTTTTTTAAAAAAGGAATCTTTCTTTTCTTTTCTTTTTTTTTTTTTTTTTAAGTGATCTTCTTTTATGAATTTTTGCAAATAATTCACAAATGTATACGAATACCATTAGATTTTTTTCCAGTAACTAAAAAAAAAGTCTTATTCAGACCTTGAACTCCTGCTATACCTATCTCTATATAGATTTCGTAACTGAATAGAAATAACTAATGGAATTAATCTATCATCGTAATTGCTATCTTGTAACGAGAATTGCATAACTGGAGACGAAATAAAAAATATTCCCGAACATTTAACGATTCGGAGTTCGCTTTTAAAGTAATTTGCACCCCCTTATGATTGTTCCTGCACAAACCGAAAAATTTCTAAGAAAATAACCATTACAAGGTCGGCTATCAGAAGCAATGGACCGAGAAATTACTTTCTTCGGTTCATTTCAATTTTTCTTTCTCGACGTTTTCCAACACATACGTATGGAGTTGCAGGGGAGGACTTTATGGCTTCATAAATCTTGAAAATAGTAAGCTATAAATATAATTTGAAATGCTAACAGACGTGGGCACCGGCAGAAAGAAATCTAGGACAAGGGCAAAACAGATGTCCGTTTGGTTCGCAGTTTAGATCACTTTTTTAAAATGCAGAATATAAACATGAAATAAACTAAACTACACATTTTCTTTTAAACAGACATTTTAAAGACATATTAACATAAAAAACACTACAAAAATCTAAAAATTAAGAAATATTAAGTATTGAAAAATAAGTTTCTACCAACATTTTTCAAAATGAAGAATTGAAACATTCTATTTTCTTAAAGATAAATTTGAAATGCCTGAACTTTAAACGGAAAAGATAATTAAGAGTTGTCTTCGCGAAGAATTCAGGGGAGCACAGCACCCTCTTTCTGACAAAAAAAATTCTTAGTCATTTTCTCTCTTAAAGTATAATTATTCTAAAGTCATTAGAGAAGAAGGATTTTTATTCTTTAAAAAAAATAATTGAGATAAAGAAAATTTAAATTAAACTTCAAAATAAAGGGAAAGGTAATGGTTCTCCCCTGTCCCTTCTTGCCGGTGCTTATACTAAATGAATGTACAAACTAAATAACTATTGACTCTTCCTTAACCAAAATCCTGCATACACCCATGAATATAGCTAAAAAGTACAGTGAAGTAAAAAAGTGAAAGACAACTTATGACTGTGTGAAAATATTTTTTTCAGACAATGAAGATGAACTTCATATTACGAAATAGTAATCGTAACGGTAAATATTGTGGTAGCTTTAATGAAAAACAACTTATGACTGTATGAAAACACTTTTTTCATACAGTGAATATGAACTTCCTATATGAAATATTAATCGTAACGGTAAATATTGTGGTAGCTTTAATGAAAAACAATTTATGACTGTGTGAAAACACTTTTTTCAGACAATGAAGATGAACTTCATATATTAAATATTAATTGTAACGGTAAATATTGTAGTAGCTTTAATGAAAGACAACTTATGACTGTGTGAAAATACTTTTTTCAGACAATGAAGATGAACTTCATATATGAAATATTAATCGTAACGGTAAAGATTATGGCAGATTTAATGTAAAATGAAGCCGAAAATTGGTCGTCATTGAACTTCAGACAGATTTTTGTTAGATAAATGTTAGTTAAATATTAATAGAACAGTTATTGTATTATAGTTATATGTTAAACATATTAGTTACACTTTTAGGCAATTTTTTTAAGTATGAAGACGTCATGTATTTTGCATTCTAAACATATTAAGAAAAGCGTCTTTTTCTTTTCTTTTTTCGTTTTTGATTATTTGTATAAGTCTAAATAAGTCATACACTGTTACACAGTTCAGATAGGTTTCTTCGAAAAACTTATGGAGTGTATATTGTGTGTTTTATTTGCTATATTTAACAATGGAAGAGCAATTTGATTCTGCTCTTTTATCAGCTACGATGTACCTATTTAAATGCTGTTGTTACAAGCGTGATATTTTACAGGAATGAAATTGAACTAGTTCATGCTTATACACTCAAGAGAATCAAGATAAGCTGCTACGCTTCTATATGATACTAATATTACCGATTATAACCGGTGTTATGAAATTGTGACTCGTTTGTTATTTGGAAGTTTCAACATGAGTTGATGAGAAGTCGGTGCTGTTGATGATTTTGGATAATTGGGGATTATTATATCAAAGCTAATTTGTAATGCAATAACACATTTCTGCATAAGTTATTTTATCATATTGTTGCATATTTTATCGTTTAATCAATTACTTCTTTTTATTATACGCATATGCCTGTTCCTGTCAATTACATGTGTTATGCAATTTTACTTCCATCATACGTAGTATAGAGTAAGTCTTTTAATCGTTTTAAAAATCGAAAAAAAAAATTGACGGATTTACAAGTTTCAGACACTGGAGATTCCGAAAAACATATTTTTAGAAAAAAGAAAAAAAAAATTGCCGTCTGTCTGTCTCTCTCTTTGTGTGTGTGTCTGTAAACGCTCTTTCTTCCGAACAAATTGAGATAGAGACTTAAAACTGCATATGTACTTAGTATGTAATAATAGGGAAAAACTTATTGAATTTCAGTAAGCTCGATTATCCGGACTATTTTTTCGGACTCTCAAAATATTCGTTCTGATAGAAAGTATATAAAATTTTTCGAAATTGTTTTCTTTAAGGAGTGGATATAAAAGACAATACAAAAACATAAATTTTGCATAAAGAATGAAGTTTATCGGATAATTAGTTGCCGATATATTCGTAAACACATTTTCCACACTCTTCGATTTTTCATGACCCTGTATTTCATTCCAATTTAAAATCAAGTGTGATATGAAAGGGCCTCGCAAAAGTTCTTATACCAGGTATCGCTTTCGCCAAGGACGACTCAATCTGATATGCATTAATTCATGGTCATGTTTCTAATAAAGCTTATTTTCTGTGCATGGATATCCTGTCAAACTATTTCCTGCGTATTTTTTTTTCGAAAACTAAGGATCGTAGAGGTATGGTTTTTGGATCATTTTTCTTATTCTCCGAGTGAGTACTGTTTCTACGGTGTTGCTGAAACACATTGTATAAATATGAGAATTTTCCGTTTGTGCAACAACATGCTTATAAAGAAATTTAATCGAGTGCGTCGATTTTATTCTTTTTTCCTCCGAGGAATGTTGAAAACTGTCGCTGCAGTATTCACAAGCCAGTGTTATTCTGAGCTGAAATTTGAAATTTGTGAAATATATATTAATACATTTTTAAGGGAAAAAAATGATTTCCATATTTTTTTTTTTTCCTTTGTAAGGAATAGTTTTAGTAACGTTCAACTACAAGTAAATTATAAGTTACAGCACAAACCTCAAAACTAACATACTATAATTTTTTTTTTCTTAAATTCTTAGAAAAATAGAAATAATCCCGTTTTGTGTCTCTCATCCTTAAGATATAATTAAGATATAGAAGATAATCGTTATGATATAGTTTGATTAACGTTGTTTATTGAAAGAACAATATGAAAGAACCAGAAAATTTCCTTGAAACCCAGTTTTGAGAAAATCGCAATCAAAAATGGAAATTTTCATATCTCCTAAGAAATTTCTTAATTTTCCCCATTTTATTTTATTGTAAATTTGGCATGTTTTACACCATAAATGATTACATAAAAGAAAAGTGCCTTCATATGTCGTTAAATCGAATGGTAACCCGAATTTCGACTTTTAAAACAGTGGTGGTTTTCCTCTGGATTATTCAATTGCATTTTGTACATTTGTCTCTATTAGTAAACTTCTTCCAAAAGAACGTTAAAACAAAGTTTAAAAACTTCTGACGAAGAAGATATAATTAGTTTGATTAACATTGTTTATTGTATATATTGATGTGTAAATAAGGGAAAATTGTATTTCTTTGTGTCAAAATTTTCGATTTTTTATTTTTTGCATTTTTTGGATCCTTTAAGTGATCGTTACTCTAAAGCAGTTTTGCGATATTTCAATTCCTTAAAAAAAAATTTGTTCGTTGAACGTAACGTTACGGTAAAATTTTAAACTAGTTTTTCTCAAAACGATGTTTTTTCAACTAGGTAACCCTTTTTCTCGAAAACTATTCAACCGATTTCCTTCATTTTATTTTAAAACGAAAGGTAATCATTTTTGTTGGAGCTTATTCCAATGAAAAGTATAACTTTCATTTATTAATTATTTTTTCAAGATTGTAAAAAAAAAAAAAAAAAAAAAAAAAAGACGAAAAAATTATATTTTTTGTACAAATGCCCGCCATTTTGCAAAAATTTAACTTTTAAAACTAAATGCCAAATGTTGGTATAACCTCCAGAGAATTTAATGGCCTTTCGTAATTTGACAATCAATTTTCTCTCAGATACTTGTGATCGGAGAAAAACGGTCGCCTGATTGGAAGTTCACAGAAGCACCTGCTTGTGCTTGTTCCCTACCGTCGCACAAGGAGAATTATTCACTTATTTTACACACAAAAATTTAAATATATAAGTGAAATATCAATTAATATAATGTAAAAAGTCCAAAGGTGATATCTTTTTTCTTTGTAAGCGAAAATAAATCATAACAAGTGGGTAAGTGTGATCGAAGATCGCACAAAGGGTTTCGTTTATTATTCCTTTCAAAACACTTTATCCTTTCTTTAATAAATCCAAATAAATTTCATTTTCCAAAGAAAAAAAAAAAGTCATGTTTTTTATAAAGTAAAAATTTACAGGTCTATTTTGCTCGTTTTTCGAAAATCTGAACCGGTCCGATAGTCGGCGAAGACCGCTATTAAACTCTGTCATAATTAATATCTGTCATGTGGCCTAAATGTGGCTATTAAAAAAAAATCAATTTCAAAATTAAACATGTTGTATACAGACCTTCAAAATGTTAAAATATGCCAATATTTCCATAATCGGGTTTTTATCACGATTCGATACGTTCCACAAACTCATATGACGTTATAATCACTTGCTGACGTCATATCTTACTTGCTTTCTCTATTACTCATATTGATACTCTCTTTGTATTATTCTCAAACATTTGAAAAAGTCCGATAAACTTCCAATATGACGTCAGATTAATTTTCTTTTTAATTCTGTAATGACATCATATTAACCTGCTTTCTGTGCTTACACATACTCATACTCCTTGTATTATTGAGAAATGTTTGAAACATTCCGTTTTATTACCAATATGACGTCATATTAATCTTTTTTTCAATTGGTGAAATTTTTTATTTCATTTTCATTTTTCACGTGGAAATCTTTCAATAGAAAATTAATTATTGTAGAAAGAATTTTATTGTGGATTTTTAATTGTTAGCAACTGCTGTAACGAAAAATGTTTAAATTTAATAGGAGAAGGCTGTTAGATTTTTTTTTATTGCTCTATATTAAAATAATACGATTTCTTTAAATTTTATGATTTTCAGCTTCATAGTAGGTATTCAGCTATAAGTACACAAAATTTCACGTCTGTAAGTTTTATAGTTTCTGAGAACCGGCTGTGTGACGGACAGACAACATAGCGGGACGAATAGGGTTTCGTGATATGAAAGAAACCCTAAAAATCCCGTGAATTTTACGCCAAAGGAGTAGAAACTTCCCTCAATGTGCTACTTGTATTGTGCAGTTTCTATTTAGCATATATTAAGTGCCCCGCATTCTTAATTTAAATTGTTAGATATTAGGAAATTTGTGCCTCCAATGCCAAATTTAACCAGTGTAAATTTTAAGAGAAGCATATTCAAAAGAAATATGAAAACAGAAAAAAATGCCAGAAAACTTTATGATTTAATCAGACTATAAGAAATAGCAATTATAAATTTTGAATTGCTAGTTATTGAAACATAAAATACAAAAGAAATATTTTATTTTCTTTAAATGACAAACATTTCATTTTTGAATATAAGATCGCCTTATTGCAAGCAGAAATACTAAGTATAGAAATACCAAAAAAAGCAGAGGTGAAATAATTTACATTCTGTATATCATTTAAAAGCATTTTACATAAAAATAAAAATAACTGAAAAATGAAAAATTAATTTTAATCAATTGTTCTTATAATTGAAACAGGTTTTAAACTTTTCTGAACTGATAACAAATTTATTTGTGTGCTAAAATGAAATAACGCGTGTTTCTGTGTGAAAAATTGTGTGCTGAAATAGGTATGCAATTCATGGGGTTTTACAAGTTTCTTATTAGGTGTCAAATTTTTTTTAAAACCAAAACTGATACTGTAGTTTCAGTCCTGTTAGATTTCCAAGTGAAAACAGCAGGGTATGAAAAATGTGCAAAGTCATGAATGTCAAAACGCATTACCAAAGTTCCGTCTACGTTTTTCCTGTTAGCTAACAAAGAAGCTTTAAAAAATTCTATTTCCTCCTCAAATAGTAGGCGAAAATCAACGAGTAATTCTATTTTCAACAAATCTGTTATTCTGATGAAATTTTTGACACCGAATTGGCAGCATGATGTCCCATTCGCGAAATAAGAACCTTCGCTCGGTACACTTGAGTATTCATTAATTCATTTTTGCAGGAATAAGAGTAATGATGAACACAATTTCTTCTTTTGATTTTTTTAAAAAAGCCGTTTGAATGATGTTACACCTGTAAAAGTTTTCGATGCGTATTGGCACCGCAATGCAAATTTTCTGGTAGTTGCGTAGTAGTCAAATGACTATTTCTGTTAACTTCCATCAAATCTACCCTATGTTTATAAAATCCTAATGAAACACTTAAATTCCAGATAGATAGCTAGATTAATAAGTAGATATGTATGTCGGCAGAACCCAGATAAATGCATACACAGATCTATATAAAAATTCTCATCTGCTGAAAATGTGGTACTGGCCGAGTACGTAGTACTTCGCTTTGTAGTTTCAGACTTGTTTTCAAAAAATTTGGCCGGGTACCAAGTACGAGGAAGTCATTAAGTAGTCACAAAAGATAATTAAATATAAATCACTTGAAATTATACTCATATAAATTAAAAAATCGCTTGGGGCTAAGTCGAAGCTGTATGGTGGATTTGAAGAAGTTGCAAGATGATGTTCACAGATGATGAAAAGGTTCAACTTGAAGTCCTAATGTGGCTGAGACAGCAACTCAAAGAATGTTATGTAGCTGGTGTTGAAGCACTGATAAAACGGTGATACAAGTGCATAAATATTTGTGAAGAATATGTTGAGAAATAAAAAGAAGTTTTGAAGTGAATATCATTGTAAGTTAATATTTAATTATCTTTTGTGACTTACTTAATGATTTTCTCTCGTACATACCGAGTATTTGGTACATCTCTATTTTTAAACATGAACAACCTAAATTTATTGTATCAATTTATTAAAATGCGAAATAAAATAATGTAAACAGTTAGTTAGAAATGACCTGCAATCTGCAAAAGTCTTAAATTTGCAAAATGCGTGGAAATAAACTGTTCGGATATAGGTGTTTAGTGTTCTTTACTATATTAAAATTTATTATAGGACCTCTTTGTATACTGCATTCAGAAGATAATTAAATATAAATCACTTGAAATTATACTCATATAAATTAAAAAATAGCTCGGGGCTAAGTCGGTGGTGGATGTTGAAGAAGTTGCAAGATGCTGTTCACATATGATGAAAAGGTTCAACTTGAAGTCCTAATGTGGCTGAGACAGCAACCCAAAGAATGTTATGCAGCTGCAAAAGTCTCAAATTTGCAGAATGCGTGGAACTAAACTAAAGTGTTACTAAAAGGTAACACTTTTGGTAGTACTTGTACCTTTAAGTTTTGGAAAGAACGAACCCGAGACATCACTACATATAACTGGACGTGTCTAAAAACAGGCTGAGACAAATATATACCAACACGATCTAAATTTTGTCCTTGTTTTTTTTTTTTTTAG
The DNA here is from genome assembly GCA_963931845.1 of Maratus michaelseni. Lineage (NCBI taxonomy): Eukaryota > Metazoa > Arthropoda > Arachnida > Araneae > Salticidae > Maratus > Maratus michaelseni. The sequence goes on from OZ007591.1 coordinate 164,207,119, forward strand.
TCATTTAAAAAGCCAGACATATTGGGATTAATTCAGAATACCGTCATTGACTTTGCCTCATTTTTTGCCTCTTGTTGTCTTTAAAGCTCCAAAATTTACTGAAATTTGCATTTAAACAATTTCTAATTCATTTTTCTAGTTCAAAGACATAAATTGTAAATTTTAAACTTCACATTTAGCATTTTAAAGAATAGTATTTTTAATTTTTAATTTTTAATTTTTAATTAATTTTTATTTTTAAGTGGAACAAAGTCACCTTGGCTCGTGGTGACTTTGTCTCATAACTAAAAAAATCATTGAAGAAGCCTTATAAACTTTTTAAGACAATGCAACTCCACTATTATGATAGAGTAATAAAATGTAATAAACAATACGTCATTTCATCATTAAAGAAAAAATACAAATTTTGTACGAAAATGAACAGTAAAACGAAATTTTATGAATAAAAAAAAGACCTTTATGCAAAATATGCAAAAACAATTAAAAATTAAGACATTGTAGGATTAATATTTTTCCAGCGACAAAATTATAGATATATTCACTTATTTCAGGCACTGAAAATACATTTCTTTTAGAAGAAATAGGTCTTGCAGGATTAATTTTTTTAGGACCTTTTAGCTAATTCTTTAAAGTAGTGATAGGAATTGAATATTTTTCAGCGGCTTTTCTTTGGCTTAACACATGTTGTAGAACAGCATTTACGGATTTCTGCAGCGTTTCATCAGTATAATTTTTAGCTCACAGGCTATCAAAGCCTGAGAGCTAATGTGCCCGCAGGTTATGTATGTACGTACGGATGTATGTATGTACGTAACGAGATAATTCTTGATAGAAATATCCGATTTTGCTTCAAATTTTGTAATTCTGATAAGGCGCTTCCCTGATTAGTTTTCGAGGTTCATTGGTTAAGTATAAAGGAGGGAAACGGGGCTCATTCCCCCCCCCCCCCTAATTTAGATAAATGGTTTTTCTTGCAGAATTATCCGATTTTCTTCAAATTTTGCATATAGGTTCATTGTGATAAGGCGCTTTCCTGATTAGTTTTGGTGTTCATTGGTTAAGTATAAAGAATAAACGGGGGGCTAACACCCCCTAATTTAGATAAATGGGTTTTTCATGCAGAATTATCGGATTTGCCTCAAATTTTGTATATAGGCTTACTGTGATAAAGCGCTTCCCTGATTACTATTGGGGGTTCATTGGTTAAGTATAAAGGGAGGAACGTTAGGCTAAGTGCCCCTTAATTTATTGTCGATTTCTTTATTTTTCGAGAGGCATTATTCTTTGAAATAAGAGTATAATATACAATTAGTGTGAATAGCCTGTGAGCTCAATGCCATCAGTTTAACTGGGCACTTTTCTTTTTATTATAATTACAACTACCTACAGGGTTTTTATACGTACGAGGCATTATTACACCAGCATCGATACAAAATATCAATAAATATATAGTACTACAACGTTTATAATTGCAGTAAATGTTTGCTTTTATGATTATATTTTTCAGAAAAGTTAAATATAATAAATAAAATAAATTTGTGGTGACTTTGTTCCTAGACAATCTCATCCCCAAATTGGCTTTCAAAATTCCGTTTTTGAATAAAGTCAATGTAAAATGCAAAATATCAAATTAATATATATAAATCTCATTGATTTGTTGCATCAGGTATAAATAATTTTTCCAATCAAAGGTTTCCCCTAGTAAAACCACGTGAAAAAAAAAAAAAAAAAAAAAGAAAGAAAGAAAGAAAAAGAAAGAAAGAAAACAACAGCGGAAGTGATATTAAAGTCAATTTGTAAAATGCTGAATTAAATAATTTAAGTTTAAGTTGCTGCTCCAATCTATAAGAATATGGAATTTCTAATTAGTTTTATTGTAACAAATTTTATTTATTGCACGTTTTGTCTTTATCCGCGGAGTGGGACAAACTTACCTTAGGGTGGACAAAGTCACCCCGGTTGACAATAATTAGGAAATAGAATCATATTTAAATATAAATGATTTTTTAAATATTATTTTGTTGTATGAAATGCACAGAAAATCATTAAAACAATATTCGTGGGAATTAACAGCGAACTTAAAAAGGTACATAAATGTACATCATAATGAAAATCATAGTGAGTAAGAGAGAGAAAGAGAGAGAGAGATTGAAAAATTACTATTGGGTACCGATAAATAGAAAAATGACAATTCACCATACCTAGAAATTGGGGAATATAAACTGCATAAAGTTTACGCCACAGGTTAGGGATGCACGGAATAGTCGCTGTAATGATACTTAGGTTCTCGACGAACAGAATTCAAGAAGAATTTCAAAGAATTATTTGAGAACAGATGCGATGTTGATCATAAGAAATAATGAAAACACCATTAATTTGGTCCCTCCTCCCAAGTTATTTCCTGTATTTAACTGCTTCAAACAATACACTGTATAATACATTCCAAAAAAAGTGTTGATTTATTTTACAGTATAATACTGACAGCTGGGGTGCTAGTATTATACTGTAAAATCAATACTTTTTTTTGCAGTGTAGAATACAGTAAAATAATAATAAAAAAATTATAGCTTACATGCAGCTTCAGTAAATTGCTTTGGAAAGTAATATTGCACACATTAGGTATTTTGTTAATTTTATTTATTGATTCTGATTTGTTGGATATCCATTTCGAACTTTTCTTTTGGTTGAGTTAACTGGTATTAATGAGTTCCTTGTATTCTCAGCGGAAACTGTTTGTTTAGAATGTTGTCGGTATGTAATGTACACACAGTGCGATCAGAACTGTGGTATACAGAGCGTTATTTTGGTGGGTTTTAGCATCAATCACAATCTTATATCAATAAACATTAAAAAAAAATCATTGGTAGTCCTTTTTCAAATAGTTTTACAGTTATAGGGATTTTGGAATAAACAATTCAATCAATTTCTGACTTTAAGGCGATATTTTAAGCCTGCAATTTTTACAAATACGATTTTCCATAAATTCATCATCTCCAAATTTGTATTTTTAAAGAAGTATCTTTGTAACCTCGTGTTATGCTAAATGTTCTACGGTATGTAGATTTATATTGTCATTAATTTCATATATTTAAAATATCCATTTTTTCCCTCCTTGACACTGATTAACCTATTTTGAAGTGTAAAATAATTGATGTATTGTGAAACATTGGGAAAGTATATCCTACAGAAATTTTGAAGGCCAGAATTAATTTTAACCTATATATATATATATATATATTCCTTTCAAAAGTTTGTGAAATGATACATTTGCAAAATGTCTTCAAATTTCTGTGGAAATTCTGTAGAAAGTGGCATTATTTACAGAAATTCTACGGATTATTTTTAGTGGGATGGATTTAATAATTTAGCAAGGCTGCCGCTGGCGAATATTTAAAAAAAATATTTTTTCCATAATTATTTTCAAACAAAAATCATTATGGAAAACTTTTGCCAATCTTCGAGGTAGATTATGGTTGTTTGGGATTAGTACTAGAAAAAAATATCCCTGACGGCTCGGCCTACAGGCACAGGTAGATTTCGAAGACGCAGACCGTGGGACACATGTTTATTGGGAATTGCAGAAGAAGGACCTTTTTGCCATGATGCAGCAGTTGAGACCGCCCACTTCGAAATCTACCTGTGCCTTTAGGCGAGCAGGCAGTGACATTTTATTTATTTATTTGTTTATTTTTATTTATTTTATTTTATTTTATTTTATTTTATTTTATTTTATTTTTTGCTGTAAGAGTTGATCCTATAAAAAACTTGTCTATATAAAAGTTATAGATAATATTAAGAAGATTTATAATAAATTTAAATGGATTTGATATCTTGTGAATTTACGAAGTTATGAATTTTTTTCTTCTTAAACCCCTATTTCCCCTCCTCCCCCCATTGAGGTCATTTTTAATGATATCAAAAATCTGTCATACATAAATTTTTGGTCCTTTTCCTAGAAGTAATAATAACTTTAAACGGATTCGATATGTATCATAATTAAGAAGTTATGGGCTTTTTTTCTGTTTTCACTACCCCCCCCCCCCTCCCTTTGGTCCGATTTTGCCTATTAACGAACTTGACCGAAATTTTATGCCCCTTGATTTTATTTATCAGTTTAGAAGAGATTTGTGCAGAATTATGGAAGTTATCGTGTCCATAAAAAAGTGATATAGATAGATAAAGTTTTGAACTGGGGGAGGGGGGGGGGGGTTCTAGGAGTCATGATCGGCGTAGATCTAGGGGAGAATGTAATAGGTAGTACTTTTTACGAAATCTACCTAAAATAGTCGCCAGTGGGAATTGTATTGATGTGATTTTAGTAATTTTTTTGGCGATTACTAAATAGGCGGTATTTTACATATATATGCTTTAAGGACAGATTCTCTCTCTATATATAGTTATATATTTATGTATAACTGATACTATAATGCTCTTAATTAAACAATAAATAAATTAAAAATATACTATAAAATTTATTATTTCATTAATGCTCAGAGTAAAACAAAAACAAAAACAAAATTATTTTCAGGACATATTCTAGATTTATTTCTTATTTTTCGATATTTTCACAAATTCTAGAATGAGTGTTAATTTTTTCTTGGTTTTTATTTTCTTTTCGAACTAACTTAATCCATTTAATATTACGCAACATATTACAGCGCAGACGTTTTATTAATACACAGATGTCATGAATATTATTAGATTCCCCTGTGATTTTAATAATAATAACTTTGATGAAGTTCCTATTTAAACCAGAAGACGTCTAAACATATCTTATAAAGTTTCATCAAAAGCACCAGAAAAGAGAAATAAGAGGGTATATGGAAGACTTAAAAAAAAAAAAAATTGCGCAAGTGTTTACATATAGGAAGTAAGATGAATTCAACAAACACATTTTACAGATTTCCTTTCCAGATTTAACCGAATACTGTCTAATCTTATCAAAATTAATTCTTTTTCCGTGCATATTCCTCTCTCTCTCGCTCTCTCTCTCTTTCTCTCTCTCTCTCTCTTTTTCTTTAAATACTCAAATCACTATATCAGATGTAGGTCATTTCGTTTATAACTTGCTTGCTAAGACCAAGCTACGATGCTTATAAAAGAATTTTCGTTTAATCGAAATTTGAAACTTCGAGTATAGAGCTTCTTATCCCACATAAATTAATAATTTACTTGGATATTTCAAATCGCATTCTAAGTTCTGCGTAGTCGGATTCCCTCAAAAATTTGCTGGTCAATATATTTTCTGATGTATAATATTTTTCTTTTTTTTTTAATTTTAAGGCGGTTTTAAATACATATATATATATATATATGTATATTTTTCTTCGCTGAACATCGCGAAACTTTCTGACACATTTTCTGATTTATTTTTAAACATAAAAGCGTAATACTTGCAGGCGTGATGATTAAACTAACTTTTAATCGAACAGTTTTTTTTTTCATTTTCCAATAAATGGGTATTACATCTTGAGTTATAGGATATTATTGTATCAAGACATAAGTTTTTTTCCTATTCTGCAATATCGCGTCCAGGAATTCCGTTCAAAATGCCAACTTAGAGAACATTTTTGGAAAAACTCCTGCCTTTACCTAAAAATGAAAAAAAAAAAAAAACAGTTCGATTACACAGTTTCTGAATAAGTGTACCCTACAATTCGATACATTTGCGAACAGAAATAAATAAAAAAATATTTTGGAAAGTAAGCCGGCTTGGATTGGAGAACAGCCTTAAATAGGAGAAGAAAACAGGGCCGTAACCAGTCTGTAAAGTCAGAGGGAGCTTTGAAATTTTTTCATGGGGCGAATTCACAGCTTGTCTTTCTCCCTCTATTTTAAAGATATATAAATATAGGCAGAAGTAGAAAGCAAGTCATAAACTTTTGCTTATAAAATTTTAAAATTCTTAAATGTAATAAATAATGTTATTTGTGTTGAAAGATTATGAAGTCTAGAGGGGGGGGGAGGGGTCAAGAAGTTTCTAGGAGGGGCTCAGCCCCCCTGCCCCCGTATGGTTACGGCCCTGGAAGAAAATATATGTATTCGAACCACAAATGCTTGAAATTATTTTTTCTTATAGTCATATCAAAGAAGAAATTTGAATAATATCTAAAGGGAAAGAAGAAGATATTCACTATTCTCCACATAATTATTAGATGTGGAAAAACCCAATATATTCCATTTACATAATCTAAGTAAAGGTCTCTATGGTAGAAGATACTTTTGGACAACAAGCGAATAACTTTTAAGCTTTACACATGGACTACACTGCCAAAAAAAAAAAAAATTGTTGATTTTACAGTATAATACTGACATCCCAGCTGCCAGTATTATACCGTAAAATTAACAGTAATAAACAGTAAAATAAGCAGTAATACACTGTCGCGCATGCGCGGTAGTGTATTACTGCTTATTTTACTGTTTATTTCTGTTGATTTTACGGTATAATACTGGCAGCTATAAGCAGTAATTCATTACCACGCATGCGCCACAGTGTATTACTGCTTATTTCAAACATAATGAAATTAATGTGCACGGATTTATGAAATGCACTGAAACATGCTTTTTGTAGAATGTAGTGGAGCAAAGTATTTATCATTCATTTAGAGGGTCACATAAAAGAATTCAGTTACATAATGGTTTACAGGGGAGAAATTATTTTCAGCGTATTTTAATTATCTACAATATTTCAAATATAAGGAAATTTATATGCATTACTGGGGTGCACTATAAATTGCTTACTGAAAAGTACAATGTGCATCGCGTTTATTGTCCATTTACAGGGACACACAAAAGAATTCGGTTACAGCACTGTCTAATGAACAATAATTGTTGCAAATACGTTTTCAACGTTTGTTTTCATTTTTAAGTTTAACTGATTTTTGCTTAGTGCATGGTATGTATAAATTCTGTTGATCAGGGCTACACAAAGAAATTTGTAAGTATTACTGGCTATTGGAGTGAAAATTGCTTAAGGTTAGTTTTTAATTGTGTTATTAATTTTCCTACTGAACTATATTTAATATACTATTAGAATTTTGTGGAATATAAATAAATTCATATTACAGGACTACGTAAAGAACAAGAAACATTGCCGTTTATGGTTGGTAATTGTCGGAAGTGCGTTTTAAGCCGTGTTATGCGTTTATATCTGAATTAAATGTTAACTTAATATGTGAAGCGTACAAAAGTCTTTAGATATGTTATACAAGGCTGTACAAAAGAATTCGAGTGCGTTTCCATCTATTGGCAAACATTTCTGAAAGTGAATTTTTTAATTGAATTAAATTTTAGAATGCTATGTAGTATATATGCAAATCTATAGATCATAGACAGTGCTGCGCAATTAATTCGACTATGTTTGGCTATGTAAGATAATTGCTAAAACTGGATTTTTAAATAAATTGTATGTTTTCTAAGCTGTTTATTTACATACCTTCTTTCATCTTATTGAACAGTGAAGTTCCGTTACAGTTTTCTGGATGTGTTAGAAACTGTTTCATAATCTAATGCTTGATGCATGATTTTTCGTTCTTTTCTTTAAATATACCACTGATTTATCCTAGGTAATTAACATAATCTTCTATGCACCGCTTTTGACAATTCGATAAATTCCTGTAATGCAGGGCTTCACAACACCCACCTGCGCCCATAAACCTCTTTCATTACGCTCACGAAATGTATGTAATTTTGCATGTATAAATGCATATCTCGCATTCATGGATAATAAAGTCTTGATTTTAACTGAAACAAAGAAAAAGTTTTCAGATTTGTACAGTATTTTTCCTATGATATATGTTGTAAATAAAACATTGAAAGACACCCTTGCACTAAAAAATACATTTATAGGCACTGCTTCCCTCAAATTTTTTAAGTCTTTGTACTTGTAAAGAATGTTTGTTACACTTTGCATTTATATTTTTTCCCTTAAATATAAATCTATATCCACCCGCATGTGGGTGGATTATATTATGCATGTTTATGCAAACCTTATAAACAAAAAGTAAATACTGTGTGAATTTGTGTGTTTAGATGAAAGGGGGGATTGGGGGGGGGGGGGGAGTGCTCTTATGAAGATGTTCGAAAAATTCAACTGTGCTCGTAATGGTACAAAGATTGACGACACCTGCTGTAGTGTTTACTTACAGGAATATTTGTATTTATTATAACCACATTGCAAATCAGGATGCAAAATATCTACTTGTTGACTACTTCTTCTATAACTTTATTTGAAAGAAATTAAAATAAAAACGTGAAAAAAAGAAAAAACTTCTTTCCACATTTTCAATTAGTAGCCTGGGAGTCTAATGATTAGTTACAGAGTAATACTGATTTAAGTTTAGTTATAGGTTTTAACTTGCTGATTTACTTTTCTACTTCTTCTATAATACTATCCACTTCTTCTATATATTTCTGTATCACTTTATTTCAAAGAAGTTAAAGTAAGAACTTCAGAAAAAAAAACTTGCATACATGTTTTTAATTCATAGTCTGAGAGTCGGATGATTAGTTACGAAGTAATTTTGATTTAAGTTTAGTTACGTAGTGTTAGTTATATAGGTTTAACCTGCTATAAGATATATATTTATCTATTTTCAAGCATTGTTGTCTCTGAACAGCTGCGTCTAACAATTGTCATAAATCAGGTCACTAAATGACTGGACAGAGCCAATAACAAGTTTTGGAAAAGGAAATATGTAGATTATCTCTCCTAATTTAAGATTCATCTTTCGGTTTACAGCGCTTATTGATACATTAGGGGGAAAAAAGCTTTAAAGTAAATATTTCCTGTATTTAAACGAGCATAGTTAATTTATTACAACCTATTTGCAGAATTCTTGATGTCCCACAGTGCAAATCAGGATACTAGAAATTGTGAAGTCATGATTGGACGATATTCAGACTCTAGTCAACAAAAGAAACGTCACATTCAGTTTCCTCTTCAGAACTGTGGGTGGTTCAACAAGACTTAATTGTCTTTTGAAAATTTGTTAACTAGTTTTATTGTTCTTCCCTGCATTGTTAATTAGAATAATTTTCTTTCCTGCTAATATCACAGAGCTTCTTTTTTTTTTAACGGGTCACTGCTTTTTTTTTCTTTTTCTTTTTCACATACAAAAATGTTTTCTGAGAAGTACTTTCCTGATAAGTGTCATAGGGTTAAATATATAAATTTGTCATGAATTATAGAAAATAGTTCTTATTGTTGGAATTGAGTTTGGTCATTTTATCACTTTTAGAATTTAATTACGACATGCAAATGCATTTGCAATACAAGTAAATACATTAATGAGTTTTGCATGCGTTACAAATTTTACATACACTAATTTTACATAGTTTGTAATGCATGTAAATGCATTACAAACTATCTTACCAACTACAAAAAAAAAAAAAAAAAAAAAAAAAAAAAAAAAAAAAACTTCTAAACTCAGAATTCTTGAACAAAAGAAGGGGAAAAAATAATTTTTACATTACCAAATTACAATTTTTAAATAGAAATAAAGTCTACACTAATTTGTAAGTAAATGCATTACAAAATGTCTTGCAAAAAAAAAAAAAAAAAAAAAAAAATCCTAAATTTAGAATTTTTGGAAAAATGGAGCAAAAAAAGAAAAAAAAAATGTAAACCGTTCCAGCACCAAACTACAACAATGCAACTAACTAATGAAACCGACATTAATTTACGTATTACAAATTTCTTATGAACCGCATGAAAAACATTTTTGAACTTACAACTCTTGATAACAAAAAGAAAAAAAGTAAAACCCCTTCACATCACTAAGCTACAACATTTGAACTAACTAATCAATGTACAAGAATTTGTAAATACCTTTCAAAATGTCTCACGAGCAACAAGAAAAAACGTCTGAACAAAAATTCCTCATAATAAAGAAAGTTGAAAATAAAGTTTTTATTTTACTATATTTTTGTGGAAATATTTAATTTGGTAAATTTTATAAAATGTAATTTTATTTATTAATATATATATATATATAATGTTCTTGTTTGCTTTGCAATTTTCATATTATTCTAATATTATTTATGGCAACATTGTAAAGCATTTTATATTTCTAAAATTGGCAACATGTAATGATTTTTTTTTTTTTTTTTTTTTTTTTGCAATTCATTCCCTAGTTATGTTGTGTTTCATGCTGGTTCTTGTGGAGCACAGGTATCTTTTTTAATCATTATGGATTTTATACTTTCTGACTCTATTTAATGATTTCTCTGTATAATTTCAGTTTGGCTTCTTTCCTTTTTAATATTGTATTTTATTTTTTATTTTATCACAGGTTTGCTTCATTGTTTATGAGATGTAATCCCAAAATCATATTCTTTAGCAATGAATGGCTAATATGATGATGAAACATCTCATTTCATTTTATTTGTAGTATTTAGGCATTTGGGACTTGATAATTCTGTCTAAATTCCACAAATTTCATTTCATTCCATTCATTTAATACCATTTATTCAATTTTTAATTTAATTTCTTATTCTTTTAATATGTTTTTGTTTCCATATTCAGTGTGCTGGGGAATCTTTCATTGTCATCTAATTATTACATACTTAATTATTATTTCATTGTATCAGTTGGTGTTATGATAATGTTTCATTTATGGTTATATATTAGCATTCAAATTACTATGCTGCACATGCGCCTATAATTATGAATGTAAGTCATTTATGATATCTTTATATTATGATATCTTTTCATTTTGAATTTCAACAATTCATATTGATCTTTTTTCTTATACATTATGGCATCGTATATATATTTTTAAATATATAAATAATGATGCTAATTGATTTTAGCAATCTTTTAAATATATATATATATATAACCATAAATGAAACATTATCATAACACCAACTTAAACATTTATTTAATTAAGTATGAAATAATTAGTTGACAATAAAAGATTCCCCAACACACTGAATATGGAATCAAAAACATTGAAAGAATAAGAAATTAAATAAAAATTTGAATATATGGAATTAAATGAATTAAATGAAATGAAATTTGTGTAATTTAGACAGAATTATCAAGTCCCAATTGCCTAAATACCACAAATAAAATGAAATGAGATGTTTCATCATCATATTAGCCATATATTGCTAAAAAATATGATATTGGGACTACATCTCAAATACAATGATTCAAATCAGTGATAAAATAAAAAATAAAATACAATATAAAAAAGGAAAGAAGCCATACTTATAAATTACAGAGAGAACATTTAATAGAGACATTAAGTATAAAATCCATAAAGATGAAAAGAGATAAAAATAAGATACCTTGCAGTTCATGAACCATCATGAAAACTCCAACATGACTGGGGAATGAATTCCATAAAAAATCATAACATGTTGCCAATTTTAGAAATATAAATTGCTTAGAAATATATATATATATATATTGTAGTTGACTTTATTTTAATTCTGAAACTATTGAATTTATCTTTACGATTTATATTACCCCTTAAAATACATTTTTAAAAGAGTGAATGTCAAAATTACTTTTTAAGTTTGATTTTTTCATAGTTTATTTTTTTTTTTCTAGGATAATAAAGAAGAAAGTCATAGTAAGTGTGTTAAAGAGATGATGAAAAAGTACAGAGAATAAATAAAACAAGATCCACAGAAATATAAAGAAATGAAGTAAAACGAAAAAAATCAGGTGAAAAAAGAGAATGAGTTGGAATAAATTGCAACATTGCATATCTTATGTGTTATTTGTATGTGTCATGTTATGCATTATGTATAAACACCAATATATATTATTAATATATTTATTTATTTAAAATGAAATCACATGTGTGAAAATCTAGGATGAGACAGTATAAAATTCAAATGAAATGATTCTACAAAATTAAAACTAATAAATCAAATATGAATATATTGAAAATCAAATATGAATTTTTTTCATGAATAACTTATGGATACGTCAGAGGAGCATCATAAGTATAATTCATAGTAAAGATATGTTATTTCCTCAAATATTGTCAGCATTAAGCCTGAAAATGACAATATTATGCCCTTATAACATATAAAATGAAACCAGAGAAATATTAAAACAAAAAGAAAAACCAATAGCTATAGAACCAAAAAAATATTATGCACAACACATCAGCAAAAAAAGTGTAGGAATGAGCAACCAAAAGCAAAAAAAAAAAAAAAGAAAAAAAAAAGAACCAGTTTGAACATAACTTAAGAAGAATTCTGTCAAATCTTAAAATTTTATTAATGAATAAATCCAATTCAATTTTCTCTCGATGCCATCCAATCGATACATCCATCTCTTTGCTATCGCCTCTATTTTACTGAAAGCAAAGAATTTCCTCTTTCGGATTCTAAGTTTGCGAGAGATAAATATATTTAAAAAAATTCGTTTTATAATAGTTACACCTAAAAAACAATATTAGAAATTTATAAAAGAATAAAATACTTGCTTAACATAAGTAGAAATCAGTGAAATTATATTATTAATGCTCTCTTTCAATGTCATCCATACATCCTTCTTGCTCTCCGCTCATTCTTCTTCAAAGCAAAGAATTCCTTGCTTTGGCTTTTGAGATTCGGAGGGATATATATTTAAAAATTCGTTTCATAATAACTATTCCTAATACAAAATACTAGTCATTTATTAAGAAATAAAAAAAATAGTATAACTTAAATGGAAATCTGTCAAAGATTAAATAATTTTATTAATGTATATTTCCGATCACATTCTCTCTCGCTGCCCCTATCCTCTTTGCCTCCGTCTCTTACTTCTTCAAAGCAAAGAATTTCCTTCTACGGCTTCTGAATTTCGGAGGGATATATATTGTAAAAATTCGTTTTATAATAGCTATCCCTAAAACAAAATATTAGAAATTTAATAATGAATAAAAGTAAACTTAAATAAAAATCTGTCAAACATTCAATTATTTTATTAATATTACCTCCGATACTATTCTCTATGGATGTCATCAATATGTCCTGCTTGCTACCGTCTCTTTCTTCTTCAAAGCAAAGAATTTCCTGCTTCGGCTTCTGAGGTTCGGAGAAATATATATTTTGACAATTCATTTTATAATAGCTATCCCTGAAACAAAATATTAGAAATTTAATAATGAATAACAAATTCGTATAATTTAAAAAAAAATCTGTCGAACATCAAATTATTTTATTAATATTACCTCCGATCCCATTCTCTGTGGCTGCATGCTACCGTCTCTTTCTTCTTCAAAGCAAATAATTTCCTGCTTCGGCTTCTGAGGTTCGGAGGGATATATATTTTAACAATTCGTTTTATAATAGCTATCCCTGAAACAAAATATTAGAAATTTAATAATGAATAAAAAATTCTCATAATTTAAATAAAAATCTGCCGAACATCAAATTATTTTATTAATATTACCTCCGATCCTACTCTCTGTGGATGTCATCCATATGTCCTGCGCACTACCGTCTCTTTGTTCTTTAAAGCAAGGAATTTCCTTTTTCGGCTTCTGAGTTTCGGAGGTATATATTTTTAAAAAATTAGTTTTTTAATAGCTATCCCTGACACAAAATATTAGAAATTTAAAAATGAATAAAAACTTCGCATAACTTAAATAAAAATCTGTCAAACATTAAATTATTTTATTAATATTACTTTCGATCCTACTCTCTGTGGATGTTATCCATATGTCCTGCTTGCTACCGTCTCTTTGTTCTTTAAAGCAAAAAATTTCTTTTTTCGGCTTCAAGGTTTCGGAGGTATATATTTTTAAAAAATTAGTTTTTTAATAGCTATCCCTGACACAAAATATTAGAAATTTAAAAATGAATAAAAACTTCGCATAACTTAAATAAAAATCTGTCAAACATTAAATTATTTTATTACTATTACCTCTGATCTTACTATCTGTGGATGTCATCCATATATTCTGCTTGCTACAGTCTCTTACTTCTTCAAAGCAAAGAATTTCCTTCTACGGCTTCTGACTTTCGGAGGGATATATATTTTAACAATTCGTTTTATAATAGCTATCCCTGAAACAAAATATTAGAAATTTAATAATGAATAACAAATTCGCGTAACTTAAATAAAAATCTGTCAAACATTAAATTATTTTATTAATATTACCTCCGATCCTACTTTCTGTGGATGTCATCCATATATTCTGCTTGCTACAGTCTCTTACTTCTTCAAAGCAAAGTATTTCCTTCTACGGCTTCTGACTTTCGTAGGGATATATATTTTAAAAATTCGTTTTATAATAGCTATACCTGAAACAAAATATTACAAATTTAATAATGAATAAAAAATTCGCATAATTTAAATAAAAATCTGTCAAACATTCAATTATTTTATTAATATTACCTCCGATCCTACTCTCTGTGGATGTCATCCATATATTCTGCTTGCTACAGTCTCTTACTTCTTCAAAGCAAAGTATTTCCTTCTACGGCTTCTGACTTTCGTAGGGATATATATTTTAAAAATTCGTTTTATAATAGCTATACCTGAAACAAAATATTACAAATTTAATAATGAATAAAAAATTCGCATAATTTAAATAAAAATCTGTCAAACATTCAATTATTTTATTAATATTACCTCCGATCTTATTCTCTATGGATGTGACCCACATATCCTGCTTGCCACCGTCTCTTTCTTCTTGAAAGCAAATAATTTCCTGCTAAGGCTTCTGAGGTTCGGAGGGATATATATTTTAACAATTCGTTTTATAATAGCTATCCCTGAAACAAAATATTAGAAATTTAATAATGAATAAAAAATTCTCATAATTTAAATAAAAATCTGTCGAACATCAAATTATTTTATTAATATTACCTCCGATCCTACTCTCTGTGGATGTCATCCATATGTCCTGCGCACTACCGTCTCTTTGTTCTTTAAAGCAAGGAATTTCCTTTTTCGGCTTCTGAGTTTCGGAGGTATATATTTTTAAAAAATTAGTTTTTTAATAGCTATCCCTGACACAAAATATTAGAAATTTAATAATGAATAAAAAATTCTCATAATTTAAATAAAAATCTGTCGAACATCAAATTATTTTATTAATATTACATCCAATCCTATTCTCTGTGGATGTCATCCATATGTCCTGCTTGCTACCATCTCTTTCTTTTTCAAAGCAAATAATTTCCTGCTTCGGCTTCTGAGGTTCGGAGGGATATATATTTTAAAAATTCGTTGTATAAGAGCTATCCCTGAAACAAAATATTAGAAATTTAAAAATGAATAAAAACTTCGCATAACCTAAATAAAAATCTGTCAAACATTAAATTATTTTATTAATATTACTTTCGATCCTACTCTCTGTGGATGTTATCCATATGTCCTGCTTGCTACCGTCTCTTTGTTCTTTAAAGCAAAGAATGTCTTTTTTCGGCTTCTGAGTTTCGGAGGTATATATTTTAAAAAAATTAGTTTTTTAATAGCTATCCCTGACACAAAATATTAGAAATTTAAAAATGAATAAAAACTTCGCATAACTTAAATAAAAATCTGTCAAACATTAAATTATTTTATTACTATTACCTCTGATCCTACTATCTGTGGATGTCATCCATATATTCTGCTTGCTACAGTCTCTTACTTCTTCAAAGCAAAGAATTTCCTTCTACGGCTTCTGACTTTCGGAGGGATATATATTTTAACAATTCGTTTTATAATAGCTATCCCTGAAACAAAATATTAGAAATTTAAAAATGAATAAAAACTTCGCATAACTTAAATAAAAATCTGTCAAACATTAAATTATTTTATTACTATTACCTCTGATCCTACTATCTGTGGATGTCATCCATATATTCTGCTTGCTACAGTCTCTTACTTCTTCAAAGCAAAGAATTTCCTTCTACGGCTTCTGACTTTCGGAGGGATATATATTTTAAAAATTCGTTTTATAATAGCTATCCCTGAAACAAAATATTAGAAATTTAATAATGAATAACAAATTCGCGTAACTTAAATAAAAATCTGTCAAACATTAAATTATTTTATTAATATTACCTCCGATCCTACTCTCTGTGGATGTCATCCATATATTCTGCTTGCTACAGTCTCTTACTTCTTCAAAGCAAAGTATTTCCTTCTACGGCTTCTGACTTTCGTAGGGATATATATTTTAAAAATTCGTTTTATAATAGCTATACCTGAAACAAAATATTACAAATTTAATAATGAATAAAAAATTCGCATAATTTAAATAAAAATCTGTCAAACATTCAATTATTTTATTAATATTACCTCCGATCCTATTCTCTATGGATGTCACCCATATATCCTGCTTGCCACCGTCTCTTTCTTCTTGAAAGCAAATAATTTCCTGCTTCGGCTTCTGAGGTTCGGAGGGATATATATTTTAACAATTCGTTTTATAATAGCTATCCCTGAAACAAAATATTAGAAATTTAATAATGAATAAAAAATTATCATAATTTAAATAAAAATCTGCCGAACATCAAATTATTTTATTAATATTACCTCCGATCCTACTCTCTGTGGATGTCATCCATATGTCCTGCGCACTACCGTCTCTTTGTTCTTTAAAGCAAGGAATTTCCTTTTTCGGCTTCTGAGTTTCGGAGGTATATATTTTTAAAAAATTAGTTTTTTAATAGCTATCCCTGACACAAAATATTAGAAATTTAAAAATGAATAAAAACTTCGCATAACTTAAATAAAAATCTGTCAAACATTAAATTATTTTATTAATATTACCTCCGATCCTACTCTCTGTGGATGTCATCCATATACTCTGCTTGCTACAGTCTCTTACTTCTTCAAAGCAAAGTATTTCCTTCTACGGCTTCTGACTTTCGTAGGGATATATATTTTAAAAATTCGTTTTATAATAGCTATACCTGAAAAAAAATATTACAAATTTAATAATGAATAAAAAATTCGCATAATTTAAATAAAAATCTGTCAAACATTCAATTATTTTATTAATATTACCTCCGATCCTATTCTCTATGGATGTCACCCATATATCCTGCTTGCCACCGTCTCTTTCTTCTTGAAAGCAAATAATTTCCTGCTAAGGCTTCTGAGGTTCGGAGGGATATATATTTTAACAATTCGTTTTATAATAGCTATCCCTGAAACAAAATATTAGAAATTTAATAATGAATAAAAAATTCTCATAATTTAAATAAAAACCTGTCGAACATCAAATTATTTTATTAATATTACCTCCAATCCTATTCTCTGTGGATGTCATCCATATGTCCTGCTTGCTACCGTCTCTTTCTTTTTCAAAGCAAATAATTTCCTGCTAAGGCTTCTAAGGTTCGGAGGGATATATATTTTAAAAATTCGTTGTATAAGAGCTATCCCGGAAACAAAATATTTGAAATTTAAAAATGAATAAAAACTTCGCATAACCTAAATAAAAATCTGTCAAACATTAAATTATTTTATTAATATTACTTTCGATCCTACTCTCTGTGGATGTTATCCATATGTCCTGCTTGCTACCGTCTCTTTGTTCTTTAAAGCAAAGAATGTCTTTTTTCGGCTTCTGAGTTTCGGAGGTATATATTTTTAAAAAAATTATTTTTTTAAAAGCTATCCCTGACACAAAATATTAGAAATTTAAAAATGAATAAAAACTTCGCATAACTTAAATAAAAATCTGTCAAACATTAAATTATTTTATTACTATTACCTCTGATCCTACTATCTGTGGATGTCATCCATATATTCTGCTTGCTACAGTCTGTTACTTCTTCAAAGCAAATAATTTCCTTCTACGGCTTCTGACTTTCGGAGGGATATGTATTTTAAAAATTCGTTTTATAATAGCTATCCCTGAAACAAAATATTAGAAATTTAATAATGAATAACAAATTCGCGTAACCTAAATAAAAATCTGTCAAACATTAAATTATTTTATTAATATTACTTTCGATCCTACTCTCTGTGGATGTTATCCATATGTCCTGCTTGCTACCGTCTCTTTGTTCTTTAAAGCAAAGAATGTCTTTTTTCGGCTTCTGAGTTTCGGAGGTATATATTTTTAAAAAATTAGTTTTTTAATAGCTATCCCTGACACAAAATATTAGAAATTTAAAAATGAATAAAAACTTCGCATAACTTAAATAAAAATCTGTCAAACATTAAATTATTGTATTATTATTACCTCTGATCCTACTATCTGTGGATGTCATCCATATATTCTGCTTGCTACAGTCTCTTACTTCTTCAAAGCAAAGAATTTCCTTCTACGGCTTCTGACTTTCGGAGGGATATATATTTTAAAAATTCGTTTTATAATAGCTATCCCTGAAACAAAATATTAGAAATTTAATAATGAATAAAAAATTCGCATAATTTAAATAAAAATCTGTCGAACATAAAATTATTTTATTAATATTACCTCCGATCCTATTCTCTGTGGATGTCATCCATATGTCCTGCTTGCTACCGTCTCTTTCTTCTTCAAAGCAAAGAATTTCCTGCTTCGGCTTCTGAGGTTCGGAGGGATATATATTTTAACAATTCGTTTTATAATAGCTATCCCTGAAACAAAATATTAGAAATTTAAAAATGAATAAAAAATTCGCATAATTTAAATAAAAATCTATCGAACATCAAATTATTTTATTAATATTACCTCCGATCCTACTCTCTGTGGATGTCATCCATATGTCCTGCGCACTACCGTCTCTTTGTTCTTTAAAGCAAGGAATTTCCTTTTTCGGCTTCTGAGTTTCGGAGGTATATATTTTTAAAAAATTAGTTTTTTAATAGCTATCCCTGACACAAAATATTAGAAATTTAAAAATGAATAAAAACTTCGCATAACTTAAATAAAAATCTGTCAAACATTAAATTATTTTATTAATATTACTTTCGATCCTACTCTCTGTGGATGTTATCCATATGTCCTGCTTGCTACCGTCTCTTTGTTCTTTAAAGCAAAAAATTTCTTTTTTCGGCTTCTGCGTTTCGGAGGTATATATTTTTAAAAAAATTAGTTTTTTAATAGCTATCCCTGACACAAAATATTAGAAATTTAAAAATGAATAAAAACTTCGCATAACTTAAATAAAAATCTGTCAAACAATAAATTATTTTATTACTATTACCTCTGATCTTACTATCTGTGGATGTCATCCATATATTCTGCTTGCTACAGTCTCTTACTTCTTCAAAGCAAAGAATTTCCTTCTACGGCTTCTGACTTTCGGAGGGATATATATTTTAACAATTCCTTTTATAATAGCTATCCCTGAAACAAAATATTAGAAATTTAGTAATGAATAACAAATTCGCGTAACTTAAATAAAAATCTGTCAAACATTAAATTATTTTATTAATATTACCTCCGATCCTACTCTCTGTGGATGTCATCCATATATTCTGCTTGCTACAGTCTCTTACTTCTTCAAAGCAAAGTATTTCCTTCTACGGCTTCTGACTTTCGTAGGGATACATATTTTAAAAATTCGTTTTATAATAGCTATACCTGAAACAAAATATTACAAATTTAATAATGAATAAAAAATTCGCATAATTTAAATAAAAATCTGTCAAACATTCAATTATTTTATTAATATTACCTCCGATCCTATTCTCTATGGATGTCACCCATATATCCTGCTTGCCACCGTCTCTTTCTTCTTGAAAGCAAATATATTCCTGCTAAGGCTTCTGAGGTTCGGAGGGATATATATTTTAACAATTCGTTTTATAATAACTATCCCTGAAACAAAATATTAGAAATTTAATAATGAATAAAAAATTCTCATAATTTAAATAAAAATCTGTCGAACATCAAATTATTTTATTAATATTACCTCCAATCCTATTCTCTGTGGATGTCATCCATATGTCCTGCTTGCTACCGTCTCTTTCTTTTTCAAAGCAAATAATTTCCTGCTTCGGCTTCTGAGGTTCGGAGGGATATATATTTTTAAAATTCTTTAAAGCAAAGAATTTCCTTTTTCGGCTTCTGAATTTTGGAGGTATATATATTTTAAAAATTAGTTTTTTAATAGATATCCCTGAAACAAAATATTAGAAATTTAAAAATGAATAAAAACTTCGCATAACTTAAATAAAAATCTGTCAAACATTAAATTATTTTATTACTATTACTTCTGATCCTACTATCTGTGGATGTCATCCATATATTCTGCTTGCTACAGTCTCTTACTTCTTCAAAGCAAAGAATTTCCTTCTACGGCTTCTGACTTTCGGAGGGATATATATTTTAACAATTCGTTTTATAATAGCTATCCCTGAAACAAAATATTAGAAATTTAATAATGAATAACAAATTCGCGTAACTTAAATAAAAATCTGTCAAACATTAAATTATTTTATTAATATTACCTCCGATCCTACTCTCTGTGGATGTCATCCATATATTCTGCTTGCTACAGTCTCTTACTTCTTCAAAGCAAAGTATTTCCTTCTACGGCTTCTGACTTTCGTAGGGATATATATTTTAAAAATTCGTTTTATAATAGCTATACCTGAAACAAAATGTTACAAATTTAATAATGAATAAAAAATTCGCATAATTTAAATAAAAATCTGTCAAACATTCAATTATTTTATTAATATTACCTCCGATCCTATTCTCTATGGATGTCACCCATATATCCTGCTTGCCACCGTCTCTTTCTTCTTGAAAGCAAATAATTTCCTGCTAAGGCTTCTGAGGTTCGGAGGGATATATATTTTAACAATTCGTTTTATAATAGCTATCCCTGAAACAAAATATTAGAAATTTAATAATGAATAAAAAATTCTCATAATTTAAATAAAAATCTGCCGAACATCAAATTATTTTATTAATATTACCTCCGATCCTACTCTCTGTGGATGTCATCCATATGTCCTGCGCACTACCGTCTCTTTGTTCTTTAAAGCAAGGAATTTCCTTTTTCGGCTTCTGCGTTTCGGAGGTATATATATTTTAAAAATTAGTTTTTTAATAGATATCCCTGAAACAAAATATTAGAAATTTAAAAATGAATAAAAACTTCGCATAACTTAAATAAAAATCTGTCAAACATTAAATTATTGTATTACTATTACCTCTGATCCTACTATCTGTGGATGTCATCCATATATTCTGCTTGCTACAGTCTCTTACTTCTTCAAAGCAAAGAATTTCCTTCTACGGCTTCTGACTTTCGGAGGGATATATATTTTAAAAATTCGTTTTATAATAGCTATCCCTGAAACAAAATATTAGAAATTTAATAATGAATAATAAATTCGCATAATTTAAATAAATATTTGTCGAACATCAAATTATTTCATTAATATTACCTCCGATCCTACTCTCAGTGGATGTCATCGATATGTCCTTCTTGCTACCGTCTCTTTCTTCTTCAAAGCAAAGAATTTCCTGCTTCGGCTTCTGAGGTTCGGAGGGATATATATTTTAACAATTCGTTTTATAATAGCTATCCCTGAAAGAAAATATTACAAATTTAATAATCAATAAAAAATTCGCATAATTTAAATAAAAATCTGTCGAACATTAAATTATTTTATTAATATTACCTCCGATCCTACTCTCGGTGTATGTCATCCATATGTCCTGCTTGCTACCGTCTCTTTGTTCTTTAAAGCAAAGAATTTCCTTCTACGGCTTCTGACTTTCGTAGGGATATATATTTTAAAAATTCGTTTTATAATAGCTATCCCTGAAACAAAATATTACAAATTTAATAATGAATACAAAATTCGCATAATTTTAATAAAAATCTGTCAAACATTCAATTATATTATTAATATTACCTCCGATCCTATTCTCTATGGATGTTACCCATATATCCTGCTTGCCACCGTCTCTTTCTTTTTGAAAGCAAATAATTTCCTGCTAAGGCTTTTGAGGTTCGGAGGGATATATATTTTAACAATTCCTTTTATAATAGCTATCCCTGAAACAAAATATTAGAAATTTAAAAATGAATAAAAAATTCTCATAACTTAAATATAAATCTATCAAACATTAAATTATTTTATTAATATTACCTCCGATCCTACTCTCTGTTGATTTCATCCATATATTCTGCTTGCTTACAGTCTCTTACTTCTTCAAAGCAAAGAATTTCCTTCTACGGCTTCTGACTTTCGTAGGGATATATATTTTAACAATTCGTTTTATAATAGCTATCCCTGAAACAAAATATTAGAAATTTAAAAATGAATAAAAAATTCTCATAACTTAAATAAAAATCTGTCGAACATTAAATTATTTTATTAATATTACCTCCGATCCTACTCTCTGTGGACGTCCGTCATCCATATATTCTGCTTGCTTACAGTCGCTTACTTCTTCAAAGCAAAGAATTTCCTTCTACGGCTTCTGACTTTCGGAGGGATATATATTTTAACAATTCGTTTTATAATAGCTATCCCTGAAACAAAATATTAGAAATTTAATAATGAATAAAAAATTCTCATAATTTAAATAAAAATCTGTCGGACATCAAATTATTTTATTAATATTACCTCCGATCCTACTCTCGGTGGATGTCATCCATATGTCCTGCTTGCTACCGTCTCTTTCTTCTTTAAAGCAAATAATCTCCTTTTTCGAATTATTAGTTTCGGAGGGATATACATTTTAAAAATTAGTTTTTTAATAGCTATTCGTGAAACAAAATATTCTAAATTTAAAAATGAATAAAAAATTTGCATAACTTAAATAAAAATCTGTCAAACATTAAATTATTTTATTAATATTATCTCCGATCCTACTCTCTGTGGATGTCATCCATATGTCCTGCTTGCTACCGTCTCTTTGTTCTTTAAAGTAAAGAATTTCCTTTTTCGGTTTCGGAGTTTCGGAGGGATATATATTTAAAAAATTAGTTTCTTAATAGCTATCCCTGAAACGAAATATTAGAAATTTAAAAATGAATAAAAAGTTCGCATAACTTAAATAAAAATCTGTCAAACATTAAATTATTTTATTAATATTACCTCCGATCCTACTCTCTGTGGATGTCCGTCATCCATATATTCTGCTTGCTACAGTCTCTTACTTCTTCAAAGCAAAGAATTTCCTTCTACGGCTTCTGACTTTCGGAGGGATATATATTTTAAAAATTCGTTTTATAATATCTATCCCTGAAACAAAATATTAGAAATTTAAAAATGAATAAAAACTTCGCATAATTTAAATAAAAATCTGTCAAACATTCAATTATTTTATTAATATTACCTCCGATCCTATTCTCTATGGATGTCACCCATATATCCTGCTTGCCACCGTCTCTTTTTTCTTGAAAGCAAATAATTTCCTGCTAAGGCTTCTGAGGTTCGGGGTGATATACATTATAACAATTCGTTTTATAATAGCTATCCCTGAAACAAAATATTAGAAATTTAATAATGAATAAAAAATTCTCATAATTTAAATAAAAATCTGTCGCACATCAAATTATTTTATTAATATTACCTCCGATCCTACTCTCGGTGGATGTCATCCATATGTCCTGCTTGCTACCGTCTCTTTCTTCTTTAAAGCAAATAATCTCCTTTTTCGAATTATTAGTTTCGGAGGGATATACATTTTAAAAATTAGTTTTTTAATAGCTATTCGTGAAACAAAATATTCTAAATTTAAAAAAGAATAAAAAATTTGCATAACTTAAATAAAAATCTGTCAAACATTAAATTATTTTATTAATATTATCTCCGATCCTACTCTCTGTGGATGTCATCCATATGTCCTGCTTGCTACCGTCTCTTTGTTCTTTAAAGCAAAGAATTTCCTTTTTCGGTTTCGGAGTTTCGGAGGGATATATATTTAAAAAATTAGTTTCTTAATAGCTATCCCTGAAACGAAATATTAGAAATTTAAAAATGAATAAAAAGTTCGCATAACTTAAATAAAAATCTGTCAAACATTAAATTATTTTATTAATATTACCTCCGATCCTACTCTCTGTGGATGTCCGTCATTCATATATTCTGCTTGCTACAGTCTCTTACTTCTTCAAAGCAAAGAATTTCCTTCTACAGCTTCTGACTTTCGGAGGGATATATATTTTAAAAATTCGTTTTATAATAGCTATCCCTGAAACAAAATATTAGAAATTTAAAAATGAATAAAAACTTCGCATAACTTAAATAAAAATCTGTCAAACATTAAATTATTTTATTAATATTACCTCCGGTCCTACTCTCTGTGGATGTCATCCATATGTCCTGCTTGCTACCGTCTCTTTGTTCTTTAAAGCAAAGTATTTCCTTCTACGGCTTCTGACTTTTGGAGGGATATATATTTTAAAAATTCGTTTTATAATAGGTATCCATGAAACAAAATATTCGAAATTTAAAAATGAATAAAAAATTCTCATAACTTAAATATAAATCTATCAAACATTAAATTATTTTATTAATATTACCTCCGATCCTACTCTCTGTTGATTTCATCCATATATTCTGCTTGCTTACAGTCTCTTACTTCTTCAAAGCAAAGAATTTCCTTCTACGGCTTCTGTCTTTCGTAGGGATATATATTTTAACAATTCGTTTTATAATAGCTATCCCTGAAACAAAATATTAGAAATTTAAAAATGAATAAAAAATTCTCATAACTTAAATAAAAATCTGTCGAATATTAAATTATTTTATTAATATTACCTCCGATCCTACTCTCTGTGGACGTCCGTCATCCATATATTCTGCTTGCTTACAGTCGCTTACTTCTTCAAAGCAAAGAATTTTCTTCTACGGCTTCTGACTTTCGGAGGGATATATATTTTAACAATTCGTTTTATAATAGCTATCCCTGAAACAAAATATTAGAAATTTAATAATGAATAAAAAATTCTCATAATTTAAATAAAAATCTGTCGGACATCAAATTATTTTATTAATATTACCTCCGATCCTACTCTCGGTGGATGTCATCCATATGTCCTGCTTGCTACCGTCTCT
The DNA here is from genome assembly GCA_963931845.1 of Maratus michaelseni. Lineage (NCBI taxonomy): Eukaryota > Metazoa > Arthropoda > Arachnida > Araneae > Salticidae > Maratus > Maratus michaelseni. The sequence continues at coordinate 164,232,035 of OZ007591.1, forward strand.
TTCTTCTTTAAAGCAAATAATCTCCTTTTTCGAATTATTAGTTTCGGAGGGATATACATTTTAAAAATTAGTTTTTTAATAGCTATTCGTGAAACAAAATATTCTAAATTTAAAAATGAATAAAAAATTTGCATAACTTAAATAAAAATCTGTCAAACATTAAATTATTTTATTAATATTATCTCCGATCCTACTCTCTGTGGATGTCATCCATATGTCCTGCTTGCTACCGTCTCTTTGTTCTTTAAAGCAAAGAATTTCCTTTTTCGGTTTCGGAGTTTCGGAGGGATATATATTTAAAAAATTAGTTTCTTAATAGCTATCCCTGAAACGAAATATTAGAAATTTAAAAATGAATAAAGAGTTCGCATAACTTAAATAAAAATCTGTCAAACATTAAATTATTTTATTAATATTACCTCCGATCCTACTCTCTGTGGATGTCCGTCATCCATATATTCTGCTTGCTACAGTCTCTTACTTCTTCAAAGCAAAGAATTTCCTTCTACGGCTTCTGACTTTCGGAGGGATATATATTTTAAAAATTCGTTTTATAATAGCTATCCCTGAAACAAAATATTAGAAATTTAAAAATGAATAAAAACTTCGCATAACTTAAATAAAAATCTGTCAAACATTAAATTATTTTATTAATATTACCTCCGGTCCTACTCTCTGTGGATGTCATCCATATGTCCTGCTTGCTACCGTCTCTTTGTTCTTTAAAGCAAAGTATTTCCTTCTACGGCTTCTGACTTTTGGAGGGATATATATTTTAAAAATTCGTTTTATAATAGGTATCCATGAAACAAAATATTCGAAATTTAAAAATGAATAAAAAATTCTCATAACTTAAATATAAATCTATCAAACATTAAATTATTTTATTAATATTACCTCCGATCCTACTCTCTGTTGATTTCATCCATATATTCTGCTTGCTTACAGTCTCTTACTTCTTCAAAGCAAAGAATTTCCTTCTACGGCTTCTGTCATTCGTAGGGATATATATTTTAACAATTCGTTTTATAATAGCTATCCCTGAAACAAAATATTAGAAATTTAAAAATGAATAAAAAATTCTCATAACTTAAATAAAAATCTGTCGAACATTAAATTATTTTATTAATATTACCTCCGATCCTACTCTCTGTGGACGTCCGTCATCCATATATTCTGCTTGCTTACAGTCGCTTACTTCTTCAAAGCAAATAATTTCCTTCTACGGCTTCTGACTTTCGGAGGGATATATATTTTAACAATTCATTTTATAATAGCTATCCTTGAAACAAAATATTAGAAATTTAATAATGAATAAAAAATTCTCATAATTTAAATAAAAATCTGTCGGACATCAAATTATTTTATTAATATTACCTCCGATCCTAATCTCGGTGGATGTCATCCATATGTCCTGCTTGCTACCGTCTCTTTCTTCTTTAAAGCAAATAATCTCCTTTTTCGAATTATTAGTTTCGGAGGGATATACTTTTTAAAAATTAGTTTTTTAATAGCTATTCGTGAAACAAAATATTCTAAATTTAAAAATGAATAAAAAATTTGCATAACTTAAATAAAAATCTGTCAAACATTAAATTATTTTATTAATATTATCTCCGATCCTACTCTCTGTGGATGTCATCCATATGTCCTGCTTGCTACCGTCTCTTTGTTCTTTAAAGCAAAGAATTTCCTTTTTCGGTTTCGTAGTTTCGGAGGGATATACATTTAAAAAATTAGTTTCTTAATAGCTATCCCTGAAACGAAATATTAGAAATTTAAAAATGAATAAAAAGTTCGCATAACTTAAATAAAAATCTGTCAAACATTAAATTATTTTATTAATATTACCTCCGGTCCTACTCTCTGTGGATGTCATCCATATGTCCTGCTTGCTACCGTCTCTTTGTTCTTTAAAGCAAAGTATTTCCTTCTACGGCTTCTGACTTTTGGAGGGATATATATTTTAAAAATTCGTTTTATAATAGGTATCCATGAAACAAAATATTCGAAATTTAAAAATGAATAAAAAATTCTCATAACTTAAATATAAATCTATCAAACATTAAATTATTTTATTAATATTACCTCCGATCCTACTCTCTGTTGATTTCATCCATATATTCTGCTTGCTTACAGTCTCTTACTTCTTCAAAGCAAAGAATTTCCTTCTACGGCTTCTGTCTTTCGTAGGGATATATATTTTAAAAATTCGTTTTATAATAGCTATCCCTGAAACAAAATATTAGAAATTTAAAAATGAATAAAAAATTCTCATAACTTAAATAAAAATCTGTCGAACATTAAATTATTTTATTAATATTACCTCCGATCCTACTCTATGTGGACGTCCGTCATCCATATATTCTGCTTGCTTACAGTCGCTTACTTCTTCAAAGCAAAGAATTTCCTTCTACGGCTTCTGACTTTCGGAGGGATATATATTTTAACAATTCGTTTTATAATAGCTATCCCTGAAACAAAATATTAGAAATTTAATAATGAATAAAAAATTCTCATAATTTAAATAAAAATCTGTCGGACATCAAATTATTTTATTAATATTACCTCCGATCCTACTCTCGGTGGATGTCATCCATATATTCTGCTTGCTATACAGTCTCTTACTTCTTCAAAGCAAAGAATTTCCTTCTACCGCTTCTGAGTTTTGGAGGGATATATATTTTAAAAATTCGTTTTATAATAGCTATCCCTGAAACAAAATATTCGAAATTTAAAAATGAATAAAAAATTCGCATAACTGAAATATAAATCTGTCAAACATTAAATTATTTTATTAATATTACCTCCGATCCTACTCTCTGTGGACGTCATCCATATATTCTGCTTGCTACAGTCTCTTACTTCTTCAAAGCAAAGGATTTCCTTCTACGGCTTCTGACTTTCGGAGGGATATATATTTTAAAAATTCGTTTTATAATAGCTATCCCTGAAACAAAATATTAGAAATTTAAAAATGAATAAAAACTTCGCATAACTTAAATAAAAATCTGTCAAACATTAAATTATTTTATTAATATTACCTCCGGTCCTACTCTCTGTGGATGTCATCCATATGTCCTGCTTGCTACCGTCTCTTTGTTCTTTAAAGCAAAGTATTTCCTTCTACGGCTTCTGACTTTTGGAGGGATATATATTTTAAAAATTCGTTTTATAATAGGTATCCATGAAACAAAATATTCGAAATTTAAAAATGAATAAAAAATTCTCATAACTTAAATATAAATCTATCAAACATTAAATTATTTTATTAATATTACCTCCGATCCTACTCTCTGTTGATTTCATCCATATATTCTGCTTGCTTACAGTCTCTTACTTCTTCAAAGCAAAGAATTTCCTTCTACGGCTTCTGTCTTTCGTAGGGATATATATTTTAAAAATTCGTTTTATAATAGCTATCCCTGAAACAAAATATTAGAAATTTAAAAATGAATAAAAAATTCTCATAACTTAAATAAAAATCTGTCGAACATTAAATTATTTTATTAATATTACCTCCGATCCTACTCTATGTGGACGTCCGTCATCCATATATTCTGCTTGCTTACAGTCGCTTACTTCTTCAAAGCAAAGAATTTCCTTCTACGGCTTCTGACTTTCGGAGGGATATATATTTTAACAATTCGTTTTATAATAGCTATCCCTGAAACAAAATATTAGAAATTTAATAATGAATAAAAAATTCTCATAATTTAAATAAAAATCTGTCGGACATCAAATTATTTTATTAATATTACCTCCGATCCTACTCTCGGTGGATGTCATCCATATATTCTGCTTGCTATACAGTCTCTTACTTCTTCAAAGCAAAGAATTTCCTTCTACCGCTTCTGAGTTTTGGAGGGATATATATTTTAAAAATTCGTTTTATAATAGCTATCCCTGAAACAAAATATTCGAAATTTAAAAATGAATAAAAAATTCGCATAACTGAAATATAAATCTGTCAAACATTAAATTATTTTATTAATATTACCTCCGATCCTACTCTCTGTGGACGTCATCCATATATTCTGCTTGCTACAGTCTCTTACTTCTTCAAAGCAAAGAATTTCCTTCTACGGCTTCTGACTTTCGGAGGGATATATATTTTAAAAATTCGTTTTATAATAGCTATCCCTGAAACAAAATATTAGAAATTTAAAAATGAATGAAAACTTCGCATAACTTAAATAAAAATCTGTCAAACATTAAATTATTTTATTAATATTACCTCCGATCCTAGTCTCTGTGGACGTCATCCATATATTCTGCTTGCTATACAGTCTCTTACTTCTTCAAAGCAAAGAATTTCCTTCTACCGCTTCTGAGTTTTGGAGGGATATATATTTTAAAAATTCGTTTTATAATAGCTATCCCTGAAACAAAATATTCGAAATTTAAAAATGAATAAAAAATTCGCATAACTGAAATATAAATCTGTCAAACATTAAATTATTTTATTAATATTACCTCCGATCCCACTCTCTGTGGCTGCTTGCTACCGCCTCTTTCTTCTTCAAAGCAAAGAATTTCCTACTTCGGCTTCTGAGGTTTGGAGGGATATATATTTTAACAATTCGTTTTATAATAGCTATCCCTGAAACAAAATATTAGAAATTTAATAATGAATAACAAATTCGCGTAACTTAAATAAAATTCTGTCAAACATTAAATTATTTTATTACTATTACCTCCGATCCTACTCTTTGTGGATGTCATCCATATGTCCTGCTTGCTACCGTCTCTTTGTTCTTTAAAGCAAAGAATTTCCTTTTTTGGTTTCTGAGTTTCGGAGGGATATATATTTAAAAAATTTGTTTTTTAATAGCTAAAAAACTTCGCATAACTTAAATAAAAATCTGTCAAACATTAAATTATTTTATTACTATTACCTCCGATCCTACTCTCTGTGGATGTCATCCATATATTCTGCTTGCTACAGTCTTTTACTTCTTCAAAGCAAAGAATTTCCTTCTACGGCTTCTGACTTTCGTAGGGATATATATTTTAACAATTCGTTTTATAATAGCTATCCCTGAAACAAAATATTAGAAATTTAATAATGAATAAAAAATTCTCATAATTTAAATAAAAATCTGTCGGACATCAAATTATTTTATTAATATTACCTCCGATCCTACTCTCTGTGGATGTCATCCATATGTCCTGCTTGCTACCGTCTCTTTTTTCTTCAAAGCAAAGAATTTCCTTCTACGGCTTCTGACTTTCGGAGGGATATATATTTTAACTATTCGTTTTATAATAGCTATCCCTGAAACAAAATATTAGAAATTTAATAATGAATAAAAACTTCGCATAACCTAAATAAAAATCTGTCAAACATTAAATTATTTTATTCATATTACTTCCGATCCTACTCTCGGTGGATGTCATCCATATGTCCTGCTTGCTACCGTCTCTTTCTTCTTTAAAGCAAATAATCTCCTTTTTCGAATTATTAGTTTCGGAGGGATATACATTTTAAAAATTAGTTTTTTAATAGCTATTCGTGAAACAAAATAGTCTAAATTTAAAAATGAATAAAAAATTTGCATAACTTAAATAAAAATCTGTCGAACATTAAATTATTTTATTAATATTATCTCCGATCCTACTCTCTGTGGATGTCATCCATATGTCCTGCTTGCTACCGTCTCTTTGTTCTTTAAAGCAAAGAATTTCCTTTTTCGGCTTCGGAGTTTCGGAGGGATGTATATTTAAAAAATTAGTTTTTTAATAGCTATCCCTGAAACAAAATATTAGAAATTTAAAAATGAATAAAAAGTTCGCATAACTTAAATAAAAATCTGTCAAACATTAAATTATTTTATTAATATTACCTCCGATCCTACTCTCTGTGGATGTCCGTCATCCATATATTCTGCTTGCTACAGTCTCTTACTTCTTCAAAGCAAAGAATTTCCTTCTACGGCTTCTGACTTTTGGAGGGATATATATTTTAAAAATTCGTTTTATAATAGCTATCCCTAAAACAAAATATTCGAAATTTAAAAATGAATAACAAATTCGCCTAACTTAAATATAAATCTGTCAAACATTAAATTATTTTATTAATATTACCTCCGATCCCACTCTCTGTGGCTGCTTGCTACCGCCTCTTTCTTCTTCAAAGCAAAGAATTTCCTGCTTCGGCTTCTGAGGTTTGGAGGGATATATATTTTAACAATTCGTTTTATAATAGCTATCCCTGAAACAAAATATTAGAAATTTAATAATGAATAACAAATTCGCGTAACTTAAATAAAATTCTGTCAAACATTAAATTATTTTATTACTATTACCTCCGATCCTACTCTCTGTGGATGTCATCCATATGTCCTGCTTGCTACCGTCTCTTTGTTCTTTAAAGCAAAGAATTTCCTTTTTCGGTTTCTGAGTTTCGGAGGGATATATATTTTAAAAATTTGTTTTTTAATAGCTAAAAAACTTCGCATAACTTAAATAAAAATCTGTCAAACATTAAATTATTTTATTACTATTACCTCCGATCCTACTCTCTGTGGATGTCATCCATATATTCTGCTTGCTACAGTCTTTTACTTCTTCAAAGCAAAGAATTTCCTTCTACGGCTTCTGACTTTCGTAGGGATATATATTTTAACAATTCGTTTTATGATAGCTATCCCTGAAACAAAATATTAGAAATTTAAAAATGAATAAAAAATTCTCATAACTTAAATAAAAATCTGTCGAACATTAAATTATTTTATTAATATTACCTCCGATCCTACTCTCTGTGGACGTCCGTCATCCATATATTCTGCTTGCTACCGTCTCTTTCTTCTTTAAAGCAAATAATCTCCTTTTTCGAATTATTAGTTTCGGAGGGATATACATTTTAAAAATTAGTTTTTTAATAGCTATCCCTGAAACGAAATATTAGAAATTTAAAAATGAATAAAAAATTTGCATAACTTAAATAAAAATCTGTCAAACATTAAATTATTTTATTAATATTATCTCCGATCCTACTCTCTGTGGATGTCATCCATATGTCCTGCTTGCTACCGTCTCTTTGTTCTTTAAAGCAAAGAATTTCCTTTTTCGGCTTCGGAGTTTCGGAGGGATATATATTTAAAAAATTAGTTTTTTAATAGCTATCCCTGAAACAAAATATTCGAAATTTAAAAATGAATAAAAAATTCTCATAACTTAAATAAAAATCTGTCAAACATTAAATTATTTTATTAATATTACCTCCGATCCTACTCTCTGTGGATGTCCGTCATCCATATATTCTGCTTGCTACAGTCTCTTACTTCTTCAAAGCAAAGAATTTCCTTCTACGGCTTCTGACTTTCGGAGGGATATATATTTTAAAAATTCGTTTTATAATAGCTATCCCTGAAACAAAATATTAGAAATTAAAAAATGAATAAAAACTTCGCATAACTTTAATAAAAATCTGTCAAACATTAATTTATTTTATTAATATTACCTCCGGTCCTACTCTCTGTGGATGTCATTTATATGTCCTGCTTGCTACCGTCTCTTTGTTCTTTAAAGCAAAGTATTTCCTTCTACGGCTTCTGATTTTTGGAGGGATATATATTTTAAAAATTCGTTTTATAATAGCTATCCCTAAAACAAAATATTCGAAATTTAAAAATGAATAAAAAATTCTCATAACTTAAATATAAATCTATCAAACATTAAATTATTTTATTAATATTACCTCCGATCCTACTCTCTGTTGATTTCATCCATATATTCTGCTTGCTTACAGTCTCTTACTTCTTCAAAGCAAAGAATTTCCTTCTACGGCTTCTGACTTTCGGAGGGATATATATTTTAAAAATTCGTTTTATAATAGCTATCCCTGAAACAAAATATTCGAAATTTAAAAATGAATAAAAAATTCGCATAACTTAAATAAAAATCTGTCAAACATTAAATTATTTTATTAATATTACCTCCGATCCTAGTCTCTGTGGACATCATCCATATATTCTGCTTGCTATACAGTCTCTTACTTCTTCAAAGCAAAGAATTTCCTTCTACGGCTTCTGAGTTTTGGAGGGATATATATTTTAAAAATTCGTTTTATAATAGCTATCCCTGAAACAAAATATTCGAAATTTAAAAATGAATAAAAAATTCGCATAACTTAAATATAAATCTGTCAAACATTAAATTATTTTATTAATATTACCTCCGATCCTACTCTCTGTTGACGTCATCCATATATTCTGCTTGCTTACAGTCTCTTACTTCTTCAAAGCAAAGAATTTCCTTCTACGGCTTCTGACTTTCGGAGGGATATATATTTTAAAAAGTCGTTTTATAATAGCTATCCCTAAAACAAAATATTAGAAATTTAATAATGAATAAAAAATTCGACTTCTACGACCATCTTCAGAATATGATGCTAAATTGAATAAACTTAAAAACAAAGGACAACCATCTTTAAATGCAATTCAAAGTCCACCGAAACGTCAATCTGATGTATTTTTAAGTTTTTATTATACATAAATATTTATACACCATTTAGTAATAACGTGTGATTTATCTTGCATTGATGACCATGCAAAAATTATTTACGATTTTTTTTTTTTTTTTTTTGAGAATACGGAAATGCCTTTAGCGGCAAGTTTTTATGTTTGTTGTATTTTATTGAAAGTGCAATTTTCATGCTGAAGAAAATTTCAGCATTCCACGTAAAATATTATATTCAGGTGACGTAAAATGTTCTATTGAAAACAAATATTGAAGTATTGGTAGTATGGTTTTTGCTAGCTATAAAAAATTAAACATTAAGGATGCTCTACTGTTAATTGCGTGTTACATTTGAGGTTAATAGTATATAAAAGGTGTTTTCGTGCATCTATTTCGATAAAGCTTTGAATTTCTTTTGAGAGAAGATGGGGAATTTAAACAACTCTATAAAAATTACCTTATATGCAATATGCAATTAAGTTTAGAGACTGTGCTAAAATTGATCTATAGTACAAGCTTTTCTATTTTGTTAACTATTTACAATCATTCTGTACAATACTCAAATAAATAAATAAATAAATAAATAAATAAATAAATAAAACGAGTGTAGACTACATTTTCGTTTTTCTTTATCGGAAAAAAAAGAAGAAGAAGAAGAAGTAAAGTTAAAATTTTTGCAAAATACTTTTGTCTATGGTTTATTTTCTAATAATGGATCATCGGCATACTAAATATATATATAAAAAAACTTTTAAATGTTAATTAGAGAATTATTATTAACACATTTAAATTAACCATGAAAATATAATTTTATCACTTTTGAATAAGGGTTTAGAGAAATAAAAAAATATATTAAAATAAATCATTTAATATTAAAGAAAAACTTCGTGTTTTAGACTTAGACATATGAGGTAGAATAACTTAGTAGTTTATCAGTTAGTTTTTATTTTATATGACACTTTGTAGAAGGCCAAACACAAATCCCATTCGTATTTGGCATTCTATTAATTTCGAAATATTAATTATTAATTAACGATATAATCATAATAACACGCATAAGTAGAAACAGGTTTTTTCTATATCCACATAGTCTAACAACTCCTGTCTCCACCACCACCAAAAAACAGTTCTTTCCATTCTGACCGCCCTTTGGATTGTCACAGTACGATCAAATGTGTAAAAACGCATCAACTTCAAAGTTCCTTATACTATTAAAAATAAATGTGCAACGTTAAATTAGCACAAATTAAAATCATTTCTAATGGCAAACAGCTGTTTCAGAGCCCTTAAGCTCTATCTTCAGTGCCAACTCAAAAGGTAAAAACGAATTAAAAACTCCTAGGCCCTGACCGCTTGCCTGCCATCTCTCGCCCCGCGGCCAGATGAAATGGCGTCCATTTCATCTGGCCGCGGGGCGAGAGATGGCAGGCAAGCGGTCATGGCTTAGGAGTTTTTAATTCGTTTTTACCTTTTGAGTTGGCACTGAAGATGGAGCTTAAGGGCTCTGAAACAGCTGTTTGCCATTAGAAATGATTTTAATTTGTGCTAATTTAACGTTGCACATTTATTTTTAATATAACGGCACAAAGTTTTAATCCACCTTTTAGATATTCCTTATACTAGATTGAAGTTCAAAAATTTTCGGTATGGAAACATGAAATTGAATCTTCTTGAAGGTATGCTAATATTAGCAAGCAATGGAGGTAGAGGATATTTATGTTTTTAAGTAAAGCGTCATTACATCTGATAAGAGATAACGGTTATCCTTATTTTTATAAGTTTTAAAAGCATTCTCATTCAAGCTCCAAATTGTGTTTTTAGTATTGACACACTCTCCAAACATATTTCAGTTCTTATTTAATATATTTTTTTTTTTCAAGAAGCTCTGAAAATGTATACTTATGATAAATGAAGCATGTCACATTGAACACAGAATGAACAAGAAAGAAAAATCATGCGTCAAGCATAGATTATGTAACACTTTCCAACTCTTCCAAAATAATTTTTTAAATCATTACCGTTTAATATGGTGAAAGATAATATCTAAGTAAATAATTTGGAAAACGCCTAACATAGTTAAAAACCCAATTTCAGGAATTATTAACAATATTCGAAAAAATATCCGAATTCTTTTGTGTAGCCCTGCATATGATCTAAAGATTTGTATATATGTTTCATAGAACGTAAATTTTAGTTCAGATAGGAAACGCGTAACAAATTTCCCTTTTGGAATTTCCCTCAATAAACGGAAATGTGTTCACGAACTTTTGTGCTGCCCTGTATATGATTTATAGAATTTATACACACCAAGTAATAGAAAAAAAAATGAGCTAAATTTAAAACGCGTTAAGCAACTGAAAAAGCACTTTCAGCAATTATTGTTAACAGACAGTACCAAATTCTTTTGCGTGTCCTTGTAAATGAACGATAAATGCTATACTCTAAATAGTCTGTAGTAAGCTTCTTGTAATGCACCTTAGTCACATATATAAATTTCAATTTGTTTGAAATATTTAAACATTCTTAAAATAAACCGCAAACGATTTTTCTCCATAGACTTGTAATGCCACGGAATTCTTTTGAGTGTCCCTGTAAAACAAATTTAAGTGCTATACACATCATATTCTATAGTAAGCCTCTTATAGTGCACCTCAGTGATATATATCAATTTCAATATGTTTGAAATTGTGTCACATCATTAAAGTAAACTGCAAATGATTTTTCCCCATAGACCATAATGTAACGGAATTCTTTTGAGTGTCCCTGTAAAAAAAACTATAAGTGCTACACACTTCATATTCAATACCGAACATGCCATAGCAAACCTCAATAACATATATCAATTGCATGACTGCGTGTATTAGAGCACGGACAGACAGTCAGAAAGGCAAACCGAATTCATAAACACATTTCAATTATGTTGGAAAGTGTTAAAAACTGAGAGGTTTTTGTTGAAGATTATTGTAATTAATTAAAAAAAAAACCTGTAATGTTTGTATAAAAAAATATAAAATAAAATTCTGTGCAAGCATTTGTATTCTGCTACATTTAGAACTGAATGTATGATTTGTAGTTTGCACACTGCAAAAAAAAAAAAAAAAAAAAAAAATGTTGATTTTGCGGTTTAATACTGTCACCCCAGTTGCCAGTATTACACCATAAAATCAAAATTTTTTTCTTGCAGTGTACTAACAAAGGAATCACTTTTGGTGAAGCTCGCACCTAGCACTGTCACCTGGTGTATTTTATAACCCTATAGGCCAAAGTTAGAGAACCGATAAAATTTTTCTACAAAAATTGTATTTATTGATTTTTTACCGCAGCAACTTTTCTAAAAATGCAATTTTTGAGACCACTTATCGGACAATTAACATAAAAGTTTTTTTTTTTTTTTTTTTTTTTGTTTAAGTACAGTAATCCCTTAACATTCGCGAGGGTTACGTTCCAGGAAAACCTCGCGAATGTTGAGTCTATCTATCTGCACTAAAATATGAGTTACGTTCTATAAACTTTTAATTGGAGTGGCACAGCATTTCAAAGAACTAAAGGATAATATGTGTTAACAATACATTATGCATAGCATGTATGTAGAAGGTGAATGTTCACACATGTTCATACACATGAAATTTATTGATTGAAGATAATTCAAATTAACTGACTGGAGAAATACTTACAGCTAGAAAAGCCTAGGTTTTTATATAAAGTAATTTCGACTCTCTCTATTCGCAAATCGCAAAGAGATGATAATGTATTAGTGAGTCAGTATGTGATACAATATTAAAATACGATATTTAAATACAGCTAAATGATTCAGAAATTCTTTTATTTCCTATCTAAGTGCAGCTTCAGCTCCATCTCTACGAGAACCTGCACATTTTAAATTAATAGATTGAAGATGCCGGTGACACCCTTTACCACTTTTTGTATCATCTTTGCACTGAGTGGTCTGATGTTGTTATTATTTTGCTTTCCTACAACACTCGCTCCTTTTTCAGTTGACAATTGAAAATTGATTTGTAAATATATACTCAGAAAACAGGGGAAATAATTTTTAACAACTATAAATTCTGAAAAAGAAAGCGATAATAAAAAGAATCGCGAATAATCAAGTCAGATTCTCGCCAATGTTAAGTTTTTCCGCATTTTCATATTCGCGAATAATCGAAAATCGCGAATGTTGAGGGATTACTGTATTTTAAAATACAAATTAGTTAATAATAAGAATAAAATATGGAAAAAAACTTTTAAAAAATCCTTCCAGAACGTACGAATTTTATTTTGAAAAAATAAAACATTATAATCGCATTTTTGGTACCGTAGAATTTTTTCGGGCAACACTAACGAATGTCTGCTGCGTGTTAGTGTAGTGGTTTGAATTCGTAGCACCATATTTCACGACTTAACTCTTTTTTTTTTGCGTAAAATTGACAGTTAAAAATTCATTATTTTTAAAAATTATGTATACAAATGCATATATAATTCCTATTTTGCAGACAAATTTTATCAGTTCTCTAAACTTGGCCTATAGGGCTATAAAAGGCGACAGGTCTCATTACTAGGTGCGAGCTTCAACAAAAGTGGTTCCCTTGTAAGACGTTTTTGGGAAGTATTGTGCATATTCTATTTCCTTACAAAGGATAGTTAACTGAATAAATATAAAAGTTTTTCTAAACATAATAAAATTAAAAGGAATTTTAAAATTTCTGTACTTTCCTGTTAAAGCGGTCCCCAAGGATAAATCGCCAAGCGACCAAGAATTATCGCCATATTATAAACCATAGATGACATTATAATAATGCATGCTGTATATAACATTTCGTGGCGTATATGGTCAAGTTATAGTCATATATGACGCATATATGATGTATATATATATGACACGTGTATAAGACGTATATGATGTATATATGACGTAAATAATGTTTATATAATGACGTATATGAGTATTTGGAGTATATATATATGAGTGTGTATATATATGATGCATAATAAGTTTTGCGATGATCTTGGCGAAATCAAAGCTGCTACCTTGGCATAACCGTAATTGTGGGGGCCGCTATTACACGAAAGTACCAAAATTTGTGTTAACAAAAGACACATTCTTCATATTGAACACCGTTTTATAAAGTAAACTACAATCGAAATAAGCTTAGACAAAACAAGTAGATTCTAAAAAAACATAACACTGGCATTATTACATTATTAACACATAGGAAAACTTACCTATTTTTCTTTGCAGCAAGTGATTAGAAAATTATAAATTTTATTTTTCATTTAATAATTTAAAGTTTTCGGATTTAGTAAAAGCAATCACTGATTAAATATTACATTTTCGGTGTATGCAGAAAAAAGAAATTACACCACATTGTTGAAAGAAATAAGTGTAAAAAATCCAACAATTGTTTTTTTATTTGTGAATGTAATGTTGCTCATTATTGAAAATTAAAAGGTTTTCTGTAACAAAATATATTGTTGTGAACGTTGAAGCAATAACGAAGTGTAATATATTGTTGTAATACATTGTTGTCAAAATAAATAAATAAAAACTTGCAAAGAGAATTAGCATTTTAGAACAATTTAAAGTTGTATTATATAAATCAAAGTTTTGAATGCGTCTCTAATCTTAATCATTTTTCACAAATGTTTCGTCTGTTTTTTCATTTCTACGTGTGAATGGACTCAGTTTTGTTCAGCGATAGTATGAAATTTCAAGACAGAAATTTTCAAGCTGAATATTGTGTATTACAGAGTCATTCCAAGAGGATTTTGACATACATGTGTTGACGCACCATTTGTGATTTTCTCGTACTTTGTATGCGGTAACATATATAGTAAAGAAATTAAAATCCATTTGAAATATATATATATATATCTTTAAAATATTTTTAATTTGAGTGGGCTCGAAAACTGCGATTTTACAAAATTCAAAGATTTATAAAATCTTGCATGTTGTCTGAACTAATAATGATAAACGAAAAATTTAAAAAGATCTGAAATCTACACATTTTTTTCTATTAGATCACGTAATTGTCGCAGATTTATTTGTATTTTTGTAAAACAAAATTGAGTACTTTTAAACATACTGAAATATTAGTCAAAATGCGAGTTTTTGAAAAATTATATCGCATGAAGGGAAAGAGATAACAGTATGAATTTCTTTTTATATGTGTTATTTTTACCTCCAAACATGCCCAGATAAAAAAAAAAGTTGGTTGTTATCTCTTGTCCCATCTGAATTATGACAATTTAAGTGTTGAAAATTTTCAAAAACCAGCATTTTCGACAATCTGTAACTCAAAAGGGGGAAGTGGTATTCATATGCGGTTTAACAAGGAAGGATTCCTGCATTACTGTCTGTAATCTGTAGGTCATTTCATGTTTTTCCAAATGGTCTTTGAGATACGGAGTGTTGGAATTGGAGAAATGACAACCAATCACGAATAGAAAGATATTTATAAACAAGAAACGTTTTATTGAATAAATTTTCTGCGTTTTAGTTAGAAAAATATTTTTGGAATTCAACGGTACTTTTAACTAACTAAACAGGAACTTTATTTAATAAAACGTTTCTTGTTTATAAATGAGAAGTCCTTAAAAGTAATTTTTAAAGCTGATTTTTGAAAATTTCCAACTTTAAAATTTTTGTAATTCAGAATGGAAAAGAAAGAGCAGCTTGCCTTTTTTTCTTTGACATGTTCGGAGGTGCTAATAATACATGTAAAAAATGCATACTAATTTCTTTCCCTTCACGAGATATAATTTTTCAAAAACTCGCAGTTTAACTAACATTTCAACATATTTTAAGGTACCCAATTAAAAAAATACAAATAAATGTATTATAATTACAGGAATTATTAGGAAAAAGTGTTCAGATTTGAGATCTTTTTGAATTTTTTGTTTATCTTTATTGGTTTAAGAAATACGCAAAACTTTTATAAATTTCTAAATTTTACAAAATCGTAGTTTTCGGGGCCCCTCAAATAAAAAAAGATTTTTACGATAGATATTTTCTTTTCTGCAAATGAGTTTTAACATCTTTTTTACATAGATTGTCACGTTCAAAACATGGTTAAAATTTAAAATGATGCTGCAACCATAAAAAGAAAAACAATGTCGAAATTCTATGGAATGACTCATTAAAGATGCAAAGAAGGTGTAAGACAGAGTGCCTTTATAAGAAAATAGTAACATACGCTCAGAACACATGCTCAGATTCGAAATTTTTATGCAAATTTTGGCGACCCACATTACAGAACTCGGCTATATTCTATAAGCGAGTTCACTTCTGAAAGAATGTACTTTTTATGTAACTTATGTAGTTTTTCAACTATACACTTCGAATATGCATTTCGCTTGACAATAATTGCTCATATTATTGCCAAGTCCTATTTTGTCAATAATCCTCTCGACTAATCAAGTTTTATTAAATTTTTGTTACAATGCAATTTTCTAAACTAAAATAAGAATTTAGACAACTTTCTCTTAGAGAGGGACTAAATTTGTAATTATTTATTTATTTTCTCTGTTTGTATGCACGCGTACATCATATGTAGCAATTTGTGTGTATGGGTACAATTTTATAAAGTAAAACTAGTCGAATGTACCAATCCCAAACCTTTCATCTATCTCATACATGTTAACACTTCAAAATTCGCTATCACAGTGCCAAAATTAAATGACAATCTATGCCCATCATGATGATTCCATAGGTATAGGTTCGTTGAATTGGATGCATGTAAAAAAGAGATAAATGCATCGAATTTTTCAAACAAATCATTGCATTTCGACACCTACCCTCTTAGACGTCTGCAACGAAAATACCCAACCCAAAGGGCATAAGAGCGACACTTGTTGTGCAGCATACACCCAAGCCTAATAAGGATCTATTTATGTGAACGTGTAATTGAACAGGAAATTTAATTAAATTCCACAGATTTAGTTTTTGAGATACAGCTATCTCAAAAATCGTGAAAAATGCAGCATAGCAGTGCCAACTGTTATATGATTTAAACGAAAACCTAATCAGCACCAAGGTCTAACAAAATATAAAGTTTGATGAAATTCCGTGCACTAGTTCTTGAGATATAACTATCTCTAAAATCGTGTAAATCCTGAAAAATTCAGCGTAGCAGTGCCACCTGTTGGGTGATTTACACCAAAACATAATCAGCATCTATTTATGTCAAGGTATAACAGAGTCTGAAGTTTGATGAAATTCCGTGCACTAGTTCTTGAGATATAACTATCTCTAAAATCGTGTAAATCCTGAAAAATTCAGCGTAGCAGTGCCACCTGTTGGGTGATTTACACCAAAACATAATCAGCATCTATTTATGTCAAGGTATAACAGAGTCTGAAGTTTGATGAAAATCCGTGCTTGGGAAAAGTTCTTGGGATAGAACTATTCGGAAATCGTGAAAAATGCAGCATGACAGCGCCACCTGCTGGACGATTTACACCAAAAACTAATCAGTACCAATTTATATCAGGGACTAACTGAATACAAAGTTTTATTAAATTTCGTGCATTAGTTCTTGAGATAGAGCGCCCACAAAATTTTTGTCACATACATACAGGCAGACAGACATTTTCTAAAAACAGTCAAGTCGCGTTCAGGACCTTCTAAAACGAATAAATCCGTCGAAAACCGGAATTAGAAATTTTTCACTAACCTAATACTTTCTTCTTGTAAAGATAGAATAAAGTAATAAGAATTCAAATAACTTTTTATTACAGGGACTCATAATTTATATTTATTTATTTATTTATTAGGCCTTTTTGTATACATCTATATATCGCATGTAGCAATTTGTATGTTTGTGTGCGCGTTTCTAAAGTAAAATAAAAATTCAAAGCACTTTCTGTTAGGAAAACTCTTAATTTATATTTATTTAGTTAGTTAGTTTGATTCTTTCAATGCACATATGAACAGCAAGAGCGAGAAAGTTATTTTGTAATTTTGCGTTCATTTTAATCTTAAACATTTGCTTCCTACTATGTAAATTATTTGAAATTTTTTCAATTCACTTTACTATAGTTATTAACAGTAAAAATTTACTCATTGTCCTAAAAAAGAAAATTGAAATTATTTACATACTTTATGATAAAGTTTCATTCTGTAAGAGCTGTATCTCATCAAAAAGTCACCTGTAAAAAATGCAGCCAAGTCTCGTAACTCATTTACCGTAAAAAGTACTGTGATCGTATAAAGCCAAGTTTAACTATCTTATTAACTCTGAAATTTTCATTCACAAATCACTCCTAGTCTCTACATCTTTAGTTAATTATTATTTTGTGACTTGGCAATTACGTAGCACGAGAATGTGATGTATATAGTTAGTCTTAATTAAATAATACTATAACATATTAAAGTGTAATAACTTCCCTGTGCGTATATAATTTGCCTTAATTAAATTATCCCATCCCATCCCATAACATAGTAAGGTGTAATAACTTCCCTGTGCTGCGTAATTGCCAAGTCACAAAATAATAATTAACTAAAGATGTAGAGATTAGGAGTGATTTGTGAATGAAAATTTCAGAGTTAATAAGATAGTTAAACTTGGCTTTATTACGATCACAGTACTTTTTACGGTAAATGAGTTACGAGACTTGGCTGCATTTTTTACAGGTGACTTTTTGATGAGATCTCACTTCTTTTTGTAAGTAATCCTCCTTTTCTTGATTTTGGGTTCTTTTTTGGAGATCATCCACTGATTTTCGCTAAGCCCACACCCTGTCCCTATTATTTACAGGTATAAAAAATTTGAAGCTTTAGTTTCGTTTGCAAAGTACTGCAGATAAAAAGAGATTTCAGGTTCCTAGGCAAGCACTAAGTTATGGGAGGGGGGGTGTCAAAAGTACTCTCAATTGTTTCCAGGATAGGTGCTATCCACCTGAGATATTACTCGCAGCCCTAGATACTTGGTATTTAACATAAAAGAACTTTTTAGTATAAAAAGAAAGCCAAAATTAAAATTTCCGGAAATTTCCAATAAATCAAACTATATTCCTGTTTTCGATGTTTTTTTTCGTTTTTTTAAGTCTTTTTTTTTTATTATTATTTACGGATTTTTTAATTTTTCCTTACTTTGTGTACTAAACCCTGCCTTTCTGCCAAATGTCAAGCTTCTAGGACTACAAAATCGAATTATTTTCAAATTTTCGACTTTTTATAAATTTATTGATTTTTCGATTTTAATTCTAAGTTACCTGATTGTCATGCCAATGTAGTAATTATTTGATCCATCTTCTTAGGATCATTTAGGTTCAATTTAGAGATAAATCAAGTGAATCTTAGAGTCACCATGATTTTATTTAGAAAGGACTATCAAGCCATAACCAGCCAGTAATGGCAGGAGGGTAGGGGGAGCTGTGAAAATTTGTGTGGGGCTAACATCATTTAACAATCCATATTTCATATGTGAAGTAAATAGAGTACAACCTGTGAAAGAAAAGAAACCTGTCTATAAAGAAATCGCCTATATCGTAGCCAGTCTATAGCGGAACTTTTCTATAACGAAATTCGTAAACGAAAGAAAAGAAAACCATAATCCTTTGGAAATAACATAAAACAATTAGGGGCGTTGTACTAGCTAATAGGACAATTATCTTAAAACTAATGTTTCTAGCAGTACAAAATCAAATTGTTTTCGATTTTTCGATTTCTTAAAGATATTTAGATTTTTCGATTTTATTTTCGAATTTAACGAATATTTTAATTGTTCCTTTTATTGAATAGTAAATACTACCTTTACACCAAGTTTTAAGTTTTTAAGACTACAAGATAAAATTATTTTCAATTTTTGATTTTTTCGAAATTTTTTTGATAATTTTCTGGATTTTTTAATTTTTTCTTATTTTGTATCCTTTATTACAAATTTCAAGTTTCTAGCGCTACAAAATCGAATTATTTTGAAATTTCCGATATTTTTCGAGTTTTTTATTCTATTTTCGAATTTATTGTGTTTTAATTTTTCCTTTTTCTGTATCCTAAACAGTAAGTTTACGCCGAATTTTAAGTTCTAAAGCTACAAAATCGAATTTTTTTTCAATTTTTCGAATTTTCGATTTTTTTTTCGATCTTTACAGATTTTTTATTTATTTCCTTTTTTGTATCCTAAATACTACCTTTATTCCAAATTTTAGGTTTCTAGCTTTACAAAATCGAATTATTTTCAAATTTTCGTTTTTTTTTTCGATTTTTTGATTTTATTTTTTCAATTTTTGTTGTGTTTTTAATTTTTTTCTTTTTCTGAATCCTAAACACTACCTTTACACCAAATTTTCAGTTTCTAAGACTACGAGATCATATTATTTTCAATTTCTCTCTTTTTCTTTCTTTCTTTTTTTTTTTTTTTTTTTTTGAAATTTTCGATTTTTTTTTCGAATTATCCATATTTTTTAATGTTTCCTTATTTAGTATCTTAAATATTACCTTTATTCCAAATTTCAAGCTTCTAGCGCTATGAAATCGAATTATTTTCAAAATTTCTTTATTTTTTTATTTTTTTCGATTTTTTTATTTTATTTTCGAATTTTATTGCGTTTTTATTTTTCTGAATCCTAAACACTATCTTTACCGCGAATTTTAAGTTTCTAAAGCCAAAAGATCAAATTATTGTAATTTTTTTCAATTTTTTTTCGAATTTTTGATTTTTTTTTCGAATTTTCTGGATTTTTTAATTTTTCCTTATTTTGCATCCTAAATACCGTAATTTCCGGCGTATAATCCGCAGCTCAACGAATCGTTTTTCGACCCAGAAATATTATTTTATAAAATGTAACTTAAAAGATCGCTGTAAATATTTAACTACAATTATTGAATAAATTTTCTGGGTCGAAAAACGATTCTTTGAGCTGCGGATTATACGCCGGAAATTACGGTACTTACTACCTTTATTCCGAATTCCAAGTTTCTAGCGCAACAAATTTGGATTATTTGAAATTTTTCGATTTTTTTCGATTTTTCGATTTTATTTTCAATTTTCAATTTTTTTTTTTTTTTTAATGTTTTTTTTTTTCTGAATTCTAAACACTACCTTCACACCAAATTTTAAGTTTTTAAGACTACAAGATCGTGTTATTTTCAATTTTCAATTTTGTTCGATTTTTTTGAATTTTCGAATGTTTTTTAATTTTTCCGGATTTTATAATTTTTTCTTTCTTTGTATCCGAAACACTAGCTTTATTCCAAATTTTAAGTTTCTGTGGCTGCGGGATCTACCCAATCTTTTTGATGACGCGAGAGTGAGTGAGTGTGTGAGTGACAAAAAATCGAAACTTTGAGTTCATATACAGTCTGCACTAATTTATGGGTATTTTTTTAATTATCCATATTTTTTTATTTTTTCCTTATTTAGTATCTTAAATATTACCTTTATTCCAAATTTCAAGTTTCTAGCGCTGTAAAATCGAATTATTTTAAAATTTTCCTTATTTTTCGATTTTTTGATTTTATTTTCGAATTTTATTACGTTTTTTATTTTAACATTTTCTGAATCCTAAACACTATCTTTACTGCGAATTTTAAGTTTCTAAGGCTAAAAAATCTAATTATTTAAATTTTTTTTTCGATTATTTTGAATTTTTGAAATTTTTTTCGAATTTTCCGGAATTTTTAATTTTTTCTTATTTTGCATCCTAAATACTACCTTTATTCCGAATTCCAAGTTTCTAGCGCAACAAAATCGGATTATTTGAAATTTTTCGATTTTTTCGATTTTTTCAATTTTGCTTTCGATTTTTTTGGTGTTTTTGATGTTTTCTTTTTCTGGATACTAAACACTACCTTCACACCGAATCTTAAGTTTCTAAGACTACAAGATCGTATTACTTTCAATTTTCAATTTTGATGGAATTTGTTGAATTTTCGAATGTTTTTCTTTCGAATTTTCCGGATTTTATAATTTTTCCTTTCGTTGTATCCTAAGCACTAACTTTTTTCCAAATGTCAAGTTTCTAGGGCTACGGGATCTACCTAATCTTTTTGATGACGCGTGAACGAGTGAGTGAGTGAGTGACAAAAAATCGAATGTTTGAGTTCATATATCGTCTGAACTAGAAAAGACAGAAAGTTGTAATTTTAAATTTCGGTCCTGTGTGCCAAATACTCTAGAAAATCGAAGTTTCAAATTTTTGGATACTCCAGCACGGAGATATGGGGGGGTCAAAAGTGCCCTGAGTTGCTTCCAGAAAAGTATGCTTACGGCTGTCCTCTCTCGACTTGGCGGAGGCACTGCCGTGACTCCAGATTTATACAATTTGATGTAACTCTTAAAATGTACTCGAAATTAAATGTTGATTTCAAATCATGGTCACGAGTTAAACTTACACAAGTTTAAACTAAAATGACATTTGCCTACTCGGAAATAGTATTCAAATTCAAGGACCGTTCGAATCCTGTGTAGTTTCAAGTATGTACGCATGCTAAGTGTGTAGCCAAGGGGTTAAATTACTGCTGCACAAACTAAAATTTATACTTTAAGCAGAGCAGACATATTACCTTTCCTCGAACGTGGAATTTCCTCCATGTTGTTTAATCTGACTTTTTTTTTATCAGTATTTTTATTTTGTAATTTTATATTTATATTTTACATTTATCATGTTGTAAACTACGCAGAAAGCGCCGTTTACCTTAAAAAATCTAGTACCTCCGGCTATTAGTGTGAATTCTGAATGATATGATTTATTCACTCGCATTAAAAAAAAAAGAGCTATTTATTATTCGGTAATAGCCTGCTTATGACTTCTATTTTACATTTAAATACGTATAATAGATAATTTAAAAACTCAAAAAATAACGTAAGAAGAAAATTCAACGAAAAATTTTCTAAACTTCAAAACAAAATAAAAAATAAAACATGAACCTTGATTTTAAAATCGAGAATTTTCTATTTATAGTTATTTTTAAATCGTCATCTAAAACTAATAAGGCAATTAGAATGCTAATGTTTTTGTCCTTCAATAATGAGGCTTGAACGTGTTCCATGTGTGAATTATTTATGGAAACAAGGTTGGAAATTTCTGCCTCTCATATTACGTGATGAGGAAAAAACCATCACTATAGTAAATAGCAGCTTCTCATCAATAAATCACGTTTCATTCAATTTCATTAGCTTCAACCAGCTTGTGTAGTTAAACAGAGAAAAAGTTTGTTCGTATAAAATTTGATTCGTATTTGATCGCTTTTGTTTGCATAAAAAGTGCCAAGACGGTTGTTTGTCCAAAGAAATAATCCAAATTAAATTTGCATTTAACCGTCTTTAAAATGGTGACCTTGATCAATTGCAGGCAGAGTTGGGCAGCATCGAAAATACATGTATTTGAAATAGATTTTCAAAATACATCTGTATTTTGTATTTTAAACTGATAAAACTGAAGCATTTTGGTAATGTTCTTTGAAATGGTTTTGCCAAGTATTTTGTTTTCAAAATACTCAAAATACATGTCTCTATTTTTCAAACTGTTGTGCTTCAATCACAAATTAAAATTTCACAGCAAGAAAATAAGACATGCCTGTCTACTTTGTCTATTCTTTGAATTCGTTTCTGGAAGTTAATATATACATTTTTTTTCAAGTCTGGTACGATAAGGATTTTAATGAATAGGATGTTTAGCTTCTGCAGAAACATTTTTGATGAAATGTTATAAAAAAAGTTTTTATAATTCTTAACATTGCTGTGGGAATTATAAAGTTTTTTTTTTTTTTTTTTTTTTTTTTTTAAATATAACCTTTATTTGTATGCTTTAAAAATGAAGCTGAATTACATCCATGAAAATGTTCATATTTGCATACATATTTTTTAAATTTTATCTGTAAGTATTCTTTGTTTGCTAGTATATAAAATGATAAATTAAAAAACTCCCATAAATTGATATATATGTTTTTATTAGTTTTGCTTCTTTATTATAAAAATTTATATTTAGCGTAGTGCAACCTAATGCATAATAATTAAAAAAAAAGTGTTATGTATTTTGTATTTAAAAATTTTTAAATTCAAAAAGTATTTTTTATTTTGTATTTTAAGTTCCAAAACCAAAGTATTTTGTATTTTGTATCGAAAATGATTTATCGATGTATTTTGCCCAACTCTGATTGCAGGTCTTAAAGACAATCGTACCAGATGTTAATAACCCATTCTAGACATTTGTACATTTAGACTGGAATTCCACTGTTTAAATATCTTCTAGGTTTGCGTCAGTGAATTGAAGATCTTTTACCGTGGATTTTAATTTCAGATAGAGAAAATTTCCGGTGGGCTATATTAGGAGAATATGTGGAGTGTGATTCGCTTTAATGATCTGCTGTTTCTTCGGGAACATCTTCGTATTAACAGCAGTGTGAGATCTTATATTATCATGCAAGATAAACCGAAGTTTCTTTTGAGATCTTCTTTCGCCTTTTCATCTGCCTATCCAAAATTGAAACATAATATTTTTTATTGATAGTCTAAAAGCATTTTTACTGATAGTCTGAAATTTAGGAGGAACAAATAGCTGTGACTAAAATACAGACTTTCTGCATCATATCCAACGTTTGTACTCCAGATGGACGGCCGACACAAATTATTTTCTATGCTTTTCTCTTCTATATCAAAAACACGAATCTATATTAATAAAAGAAAGATGTTTGTCGCTCTCTCTGTGTGTGTGTCTGTGTATTTATTTGTAAGCGATGGCTAAGGAAAATCTATCGCACGTAGAGGTCTACAAATTTGGATAAAGATAGACGAAGACAGGTCCGAATTCATCTGAGATTTAGAGTT
Source organism: Maratus michaelseni (assembly GCA_963931845.1). Lineage (NCBI taxonomy): Eukaryota > Metazoa > Arthropoda > Arachnida > Araneae > Salticidae > Maratus > Maratus michaelseni. The sequence goes on from OZ007591.1 coordinate 164,256,265, forward strand.
TTCTTTCTTTATTTTCTTTTTTTCCTTTTTTTCAAATAATTATCCGAGTTATAAAATAATTCTTATTTAAAACCCTAATGAACGAACTTCAATTTTGGGCAGTTCGCTGGCCTGAAGATTGCTTACGCGCATGACTGGGGTTATCCTCGGTTTTCAAGCAGATGGAGGGGAAATAATCCGTTTTTCTGTATTTTGAAATCGCAAATACCTGGTCCCATATGGAGTTACAAAAAACAAAAGAAAAAAATTGAACGTTTTCGTTTTAAATATATATTGATATTTGTTGAAAAAAATATTAATATTTATAATTTCAAAAATATTTTTTTCTAAACGTCAAATTCATATTCGTTTTTTATGGTTTCCATTTTTTCTACAATTTTAAACTACCATCCTCGTTCCCTTATGGAAAAATCACACTTACTCATTGTACTTTCCCGATTGTAACGGAATGTTTGGTTAAAAAAAATATTAATATATATTTTTAAAAAAATCTGGACGTTGTTTATTGCAATCGCCGTGGACCTTCCCCGCCCTCCCTCAGCGCCTTTGAAGTTGCACCAGGGAATTTTGTTTATTTTCGCTTCCCATTTTTAGCACTCGGGGCTATCATTTCGCGTTTTAAAAGATGGCAAGAGATTGAGCGGAGGGATTTTATTTTTCCTTTCGCTGTGTTAAAAATGTCAAATCATACAAATCCGAGATCAAAAACAGGCCGCGGCGGGCGTAGTACACCCAAGTGTACACTGCCGAAGTCACTTGGTCCCCAACTTTAGATTCGTATGGATATATTTTCGTTTAAAAATATAAAATCATACAAATTTGAGGGTCATTTTCTGAAACAAAGCGGGTGTAACACGTCCGAGTGTACGCTTCCGAAGCAGTGTGGCCCCAACTCTAGGTCCACATGAAGAAATCGTTTAAAAATATATCATATAAATTCGAGGTCGTACGTTTCCGAAAAGGCAGTGGGGACCCCAATACTAAATCTCTCCCGGAGAAAAATGTCTGAATTCAACATTGATTTTAGGTACAGTTAACGTTATTATCCCTGGCCCGGGCGACGCCATATTTAAATTTTATTGCATGTATTTATCTATGATATGAATGATACCAAGAAATTGAGCCTAGGTATAAGAGTTAAAGTACTTGCGAAGAAATCGAAAATGAAAGAAATGGAAAGCATGGGATTTTATGAAAAAAAGTACAAGAGAAGAGAGTATATACAAAGTAAATACGTATTCAATAAAATGGGAATGACATTTTCCTATGTTCTCTCTCATAAAAAGCCCACAAAATATATCTCAATTCTTACACATCTTTGCCAACGATATGGAAATATTGAAGCACATCAGCTGCGTGTAACTGATCAATAATTACCACCATTCATCGCATGTATGGTTGATTCATTAACTGTTAAACACATGTCTTCAGGTTCAGATAAGCAATATTTGAGAATGGCCATCGAGAGGACACAACCTCACTCGCACCTCAAGTTAACAATCGCTGTATGTGTGCGGTCGAAATAGTCCCTTGCAATAAATTCAATATGGTAAATCAGAATCATTCAAAGCTTCATTTCGTTTCACTTGACACTCATTTTACATTTCTATCATGGGAAATTCTGCAATTTTTACTTAAGAATTTTATTCAAATTTACACCCATCCATTGCAAATTTTGTGAGCTAATGAGTAAATTAGCAAGCAATGTATGTGCATAGAGTATGGTAGCATTCAGTACAATTTTAAAGGGGTTTTGAAATGCAAATACTTTATTTTGACTATAGCCAACTGTTAACAGTTGAACCGGAAAGAAGAAATAGATAAGAACTTGAATTTTCAGTAAAATAATTTTTACCATTTTGTTCCTCATAGATAGACACATTGTTGGACAAAGAAATGGAATATTGATTTTAATGTCAATGTCTGTTTATTCCTGATTGGAAAAAGGATATATTTCTGGAAGTACATGAACAAAAAGAAAACAGAAACTCGAAAATAATATTTTTTAAACAATAGAAATAATAAAACACACACCAGAAAATTTTAAAGGTTTTTTACTTTATAAAAATAAAGTTCAGTTCCTTTATTAAGTGTCCACATCTTTGTAAACGTCCAAAATATTCTTGCACTGGCTGACCCGCCCGGCGTTGCCCGAGCCCGTGTAATAAACTCAAATCTTTTAAAAAACGAAACTCTGGCCAAGGTCTCCGATGGCTTCGACACCGTATACCGGGCACGCTCGCAAGCTCAGGAAAATCTTATTTCCCCCTTCCACCGCCAGGGGAGCAACCTCTTTCGGAAAGAACCTCTGAGACAGGTCAACGTTGCCTACGGTACTGTATAGTAGGCGTGCGACAAAATCGAGCTGGTTTCGAGAAGATGGGGACATTATAAGCCGAGTTATTAAAATAAGGCACAGTTAGAGAAAATAATCATGCGTAAGGTGCCGGGTGAAGGGGATGTTCAAGTGTCCTTCAGAAAATGACTAATTAGGAGGACTACGATGCATCTTTAAAAATTCGTTCGTTTGCTTAAGCTAGGAACTTAATTACAAATTTGCCTTAAACTATTATTCAGAAATAGTGGTAACCGCTACTCATAAACTTACTTTAATGTTATAGAAGGTGACTATTAAGTTAATTATAATGTTTGGAATCAGTTGCGTAGAAATCGAAAGATAGTTGCGGAGATACGGAAACGGGGCATAGTTAGAGAAAAACTTTGAAGGAGGGGTCGGGGGGGGGAGGGGATGTTCAAGTTCCCTCAGCAAATGACTAATTAGGAGGACCACTATGCATCTTTAAAAATTCGTTCGTTTGATTAAGCTAGAAACTTAATTACAAATTTGGTTTAAACTATTATTCGGAAATAGTGGTAGCCTCTACTCATAAATTTAGTTTAATGTTATAAAGGGTGTCTATTAAGTTAATTATAATGTTTGGAATCACTTGCGTTCAAATCGGAAAGATAGTTGCTGAGATATGGAAACGGTGCATAGTTAGGTTAAAAACCTTGAAGGAGGGGTTGGGGGGAGGGAATGTTCAAGTGCCGTTCAGCAAATGACTAATTAGGACAACCACTATGCATCTTTAAAAATTCGTTCGTTTGGTTAAGCTAGGAACTTAATTAGAAATTTGGCTTAAACTTTTATTCAGAAACAGTGGTAACCGCTACTCATAAATTTAGTTTAATGTTATAAAGGGTGACTATTAAGTTAATTATAATGTTTGGAATCACTTGCGTTGAAATCGGAAAGATAGTTCCTGAGATATGGAAACGGGGAATAGTTAAAGAAAACTTTGAAGGAGGGTCCCGGAGTGGGGGGGGGGGATGTTCAAGTGACCTTACCTTCAGCAAATAACTATTTAGGAGGTTCACTATACATCTTTAAAGATTGATTCATTTGATTAAGCTAGTAACTTAATTTGAAATTTGGCTTAGGCTATTATTCGGAAATACTGGTAATTGCTTTTTAGAAATACACCTTGAAGCAATGAATGCTGATTTTTACGATAATTTAGTAAAAATGGAACTAAATGGAGAAGTTTGGAACATTATTACTGAGATATTACTGAGAAACTGAGATTTAAAATAGCGGTATTCTGTATATAAAACAACAATTAAAAGCTACGGGTGAAGCTAAAAATGTTAAAATTGTTAAATGTATAATTAGACCCCTACCCCTCGCCATTCCCGCAAATATACATCACATAATCTGTTAAATAAAGTTTTCTGTATTAATAGTCTCTATCATAATAATATATGTCCTGTTTTAAAAAAACCTTAAACCCAGATAATTATAATGAAGAAAAATGTGCCTGAAAATGTCTTAAACAGGTGGCGTTTGTGTAATTTGCCGTGACTAGATGGCGCTACATTAGCTTGGCTATATGCAGGTAACTGCAATCTATGTTGGCACCATTTCGTTATAAGTCTTTACCTATGCATCGCTACGCTGATTTATTTAATATGTTCTGAGAAAGATATTCTACACAACCAACCAACCGAAGAAAGAAATCGTATTTTTAATGAGAGTTCTTTGTGCATTTTAATTAATATTTCAGAATGTAATTAAAATATTAAAATTCTGACGTAATGGTGCACCAGGAGAGGGTTTGGAATACCTAAATCTAAATTTCCAGCCTTCTAGGTGGGCTAGATTTTCCTAGCCATCGCCAACAGACACACACACCAACAGACACACACACAGAGCGAAACCTTCTTTTAACAGTATAGATTATAGACTGTGAGCATTAGTGCTCACCATTATTGCAAATTTTTATTTTTTGTAATTTTTTCCACATTATTAATACCTAATTTCTTAATTAAAACTTATTACCTAAGCTATACGAAAAAAAAAAGTATGGCCTTTTTAAGTGCTTTTTAGGGTTTCGTTCACCTCACGAAACCCTTTTGCTCCCGCTGCGTTGTCTGTCTGTCACAGAGCCATTCTCGAAAACTATGTAACTTACAGAGTTGAAACTTTGTGTATAAATCAGAATATCAGCTGTGAAGAGCTGAAAATATTAAAATTTGAAAAATTCGTATTATTTTAATAAATAGAGACAAAAAACCAAAATTCTAACAGCCTTTTCCTATTAAATTGAAACATTTTTCGTTATAGCCGATGCCAAAAATTAAAAATCAACGATGAAAATCTTTCTACAATAATTAATTTTCTATCAGACGATTTCCACGTGAAAAATGAAATAAAAAGTTTCACCAATTGAAAAAAAGATTAATATGAAATAAAATTGATTGACGTCATAGTGGTAATAAAACATAAAACGGAAAGATTTCTCAATAATACAAGGAGTATGAGTATGTGTATGTGCACAAAACAGATTAATACCACGTCATCAAAGAATTAAAAAGAAAATCTGACGTCATATCGGAAGTTTAATGGATTTTTCAAATGTTTCAGAATAATACAAAGCGTGTGAGTAATTGAGAATAGTAAATCTCATCAAAAACAACTCGTTGTAAATGATCCCGCCAAGCCACAAACCTAAAACGTCAGTCATAAAAAGAAGTGATATCACATAAAAAGAAGCGATATAGAAGTGCATACTCCGAGCCCCGTGTAAAAACCTATCACCACTCATAATGTTTCCAAAGGACTCGGAGTGAGGTACAGTATGTGAAAACTGCTTGGCGACCTGCAGCCTTTTATAATGTTGGCGTTTCCTGCAATTACATATGACTATATTGTTTTTATTTTATTTTATTTTATTTTATTTATTTATTTATTTATTTATTTATTTATTTATTTTGCTCCCATAAAATTGTAAAAAGTTGAAGCTTCTGTGTTTACATGTCCTTTGTTATTTACGAGCTTGAAAAATCAATTTGTTGATTTTATTTACCATTATTTAACTAGAAACACCACTCTTACGAAGAAGACTTTTTAAATAAACATGTAAAGATTTTGAGTTTGTAATATATATATATACATAATGATCATACGCATATTAATAACAATGCACCTTATAATAAACGTTAACTAAATTGAGATATATTGCAGTAATTCTAGCGTAAGCGGAGTCGGGGAAAAATCCGTTCTGTCAGTTCTTCCGCATACAAAAATATGTATAAAAGTGATATAACAAAAATTATACATTTATTTTTTCCGATTTTCAAAATTGATATACTGCATATATTATAAAAGCCTGCAGGTCGCCAAGCAGTTTTCACATACTGTACCTCACTCCGAGTTCTTTGGAAACATTATGAGTGGGGATAGATTTTTACACGGGACTCGGAGTATGCACTTCTATATCGCTTCTTTTTATGTGATATCACTTCTTTTTATGACTGACGTTTTAGGTTTGTGGCTTGGCGGGATCATTTACAATGAGTTGTTTTTGATGAGATATCACTCGTTTTTGTAAGGTGTTTAATTTCAATTATACAGAATCCAGTTTTATTCAGAAAAGAAAAGATAAAGGAAAGATAAAACGGGCAAAAAAATAATAATAGTGAGGCTATAAACAGAATTATACAATTTATTGAGGGACTTATTCCAATGTACATGTCGCTACCATAGCAACGGGGAAACTTTTAAATTAATTTCCTTACATTGTATTCATCAGATTATTTATGACATGTTTATTTTCCTTTTTCTTTTGTTTATATCATTCTTCCGTTTATATACATTCAAAAAACAAAAAAATTAGAAAAATTTACAGTAGTTTACAAACTAATTAAAATACTGCAGTTTCAGAAAAATGTGGAAAAATAAGAAGCACTTTTCTTTCGGTCAATTATAACAATAAGTCTATGGAGCATACTTTACCGAGAATAATCATAAACATTTTTTTTCTACGAACCATTGTAATTCACAGGTATTGTTATACTAATATATTAAATATTATTTTTAAAAATTACTGAGCACCTTAAAAGTTTTTTTATTTGTTAAGTTTTTTAACTCAACGTTTCGAGAATCGGAAAAATATAATATTCGCAACGTTTGCAAAAGTATAAAAACTATTAAACTGATTTCAAAATAGAAACTGTTCGTAGGATGACATATATTCCAAAATTTTGTGTGATTTTGTAACTGCAAAGACTAAAGCGTTTACACAATGAACCGTTTAAAAATATGTAAAATTTTATTAAATTTTTTTATCTGATAGTTCATAAAGCTTTAAATTAGATTTTAAAAAGGAGCGTGATTAAACCAAAAAGGATTATATTGACTAAATGCATAAAGTACATAAAGACACAAAATACATAATTAATGTTTCTTGTCTGTCCATTCCAATTCAGGGATCCTAATATATAGGTCCCCAATCCCCGGCAGTCCATGAATTAATTAGGACATATGTATGCAACTGTTAAAATGTTCTCTAAGTTGACAATAGAGCCAATATGTATAGCTCGGCAAATATGAAACACGACAATGCTTCATCATAGCTTTGTTTCGTGCGGTGTTCGTTCTCCGAACATAAAAATCTCTCGAAAGTGTTCGTTAACCGAACATGTGTTCGTTATGAAAACATAAAAATCTTACGCGAAATTGTTCGTTAACTGATTTGTTCGTAAACCGAACAGTTCATTACCGATCACCCATTGTATACGAAATTTAGCATTTTTAATTTTTATGGAGAATTTAAGAAGTTATTTCCTTTTCATTGTGCTCTAGTTTTTAGAGCATTTTAAGTTCGTCATAGCCGGAGATTCGATGAACGGCAAATATTTAAACACAAAACTTTTAATCTTGTGGTAGCAACATTTTTACATTCTATTACTGAATGCATGAATGTAAATTTGGAACTATGTAATCGCTATTTCAATCAGTTCCTGATACGCTAGAATTATATATTTATAAATAAACACAGTTTGTTTTAATCGATGAAAATACTATATTTTAATAGATTTAGAGATTAAGATCGACGAGCTTTCAGGCGGACAAAATGAACTCGTATTAAATTTTAAAGCAAGATAATAAAACCTTACAGAAATTGAAACAGTATAAAATCATTAAAAACAAAATACATCTCACTAAGAAAATATACATCGGCTGTAATGTAATCAAGATCTTCTAAGAGACCCTGTAAACGAAACGTATATGGTTCAATGCCGCTTTACAATAGAGAGTTTAAATGAATCGGATGTAGTAACATATTTGAATATCTTGTGTATATAGCCACTTTGACAAAAGTTATACTATTTACTATTGTTTTTCCTCCGTGTTAAGTACAGGAATCAAGTACTTCAACGTAAAAATTCGCTAAATACACAACTATTTAGTCTTATTAAAAAATCTTTTGAGTTACGCTGTAAACGAACAGTAAATTCTACAATTCTGTTTTACAATAGGAAACTAACTTGGGTCGTTCGTAGCAACATATTTTAACATCGTGCGCATACGTTCTTTTTGAAAAGAGTTAGACCATTTAATATTTATTTGCTTCATCTTAAGTATAGGAATAAATCACTTTAAAGTGGTATACATAAAAAACTAATTAATATTTTTACACGAAATATTAAACATTTGAACTGTTCATAAAAACAATTCAAATGCTGCAAACCGCGTAAAAATCAAATAATTACACAACCCTTTAGCCCTATATCAAATGATCTTTTGTGAGACCCTGTAAACGAACCTTAAATGTTGCTATTTTTTTTATAATAGGAAGCTTACTTGGGTTGACTGTGATAATATATCTTAATATCATGTGTATACGACCATTCCTAAAAGAGTTGGGTCATTTATTATCTTTTTGCTCTATGTTAAGTATAGGAATCAATAACTTTAAACTGATATAAATCAAAAACTGATTAATATTTTTACATGAAACTTACAAAGGTTTGAACTACTCATAAAAGCAATTCAAATGACGTAAACCGCATAAAAATCCGACAATTACACATTGCTGTAGCCCTGTCAACAGTTTTTTGCTCTATGTTAAGTATAGGAATCAATAACTTTAAACTGATATAAATCAAAAACTAATTAATATTTTTACATGAAACTTACAAAGGTTTGAACTACTCATAAAAACAATTCAACTGACGTAAACCGCGTAAAAATTCGATAATTACACATTGCTGTAGCCCTGTCAACAGTTTTTGGTAGGAACAAGATTTAAAAAGTGCAACAAACAGCACTTTTAAAATCGCATTTACTGAAAACCTATTCGTCGGATTTTGCTTTACTTTTGATTTCTTAGTCACGTGGCACGCCCCATTCAATAGAATCAAGAATTTTGTTTCTATCATAAATAGAACGCAAGATATAGATGTGTCAAATACCCGTTTTGTCCCGTCCGCAAAATATAAACTAGACAGAGTGCTAAAAAATTTTTTGTAAAATCGTTTGGCATCCATTGGCGGAAATTCCTTTCATTTACGGTTCAATGCATTGCTGTTTCTTATGCTTGGCGAGAAACTCTGTCGAGTTTCTATGATATATGAGTTTGATAAACATATTGAATCATGATAAAAATCCGATTATGGAAATATTCGCATATTTTAACATTTTGAAGGTGTACAAGTTTAATTTTGAAATTATTTTTTTTAAATATCGCATTTAGTCCGCATGACAGATATTACAGTGAGAGAATATAATAGCGGGCTTAGACCGCTATCGGAATGGTTTAGATATTCGAAAAAAAGAAAAAATAGACCGGTAAATTTTTACTTTATAAAAAACATGACTTTTTTTTTTTTTTTTTTTTTTTTTTTTTTTTTTTGGCTAAATGAAATTTGTTTGAATTTATTAAAGAAAGGATAAAGTGTTTTGAAAGGAATATTAAACGAAACCCTTTGAGCGATCTTCGATCACACTTACCCGCTTGTTTTGTTTATGCTTTGCCCGCCTTTTTCACCACCTGGCATTTATGTGCTATTTTACAAACATGTTCCGCTCCGCACCATATTTTTTCCTTTTTCACAACTTTAACTAGTAGTTAGTTGTAACTACAGCTATACCATTTCACTTTCTTCCATTTTTTTAGACTCTATCCTTAATCTCCTTCGCTTTACTTTTTTTATTCCAAATTTGTTTTCATCTCTTTTCTTAACTTTTCATCTATCCTTTTCATTGTAAATGTTCTCTTATCATGCAGTTAAAACTACATCTTAACTTTTCCCAACGGCTCAGTTTTTTACAAGACACTATACTCACTGATAGCCTGGGCGTAAAGTTGATTGCAACTCGGAAGCCCCTTAACCGACATCAACTGTTCGGCAACTGTTCGGCATTTATTAAGTGCTTGTAACTTGGATAAATAAGTTGTTTAACGAATGTGAATATGTATTCTGCGTAAACACAATAAACTACTAACTTTTTACGGGTCGAATTCAAATCCAAGTATATTTTAATTAAATTTTTTGTTGCGCATATTTTCTTTTTTAATGCTAGTTTAATTTTAAGATATGAATAATTTAAATTCAGTTTTTTTTAATAGCTAATTTTTATGGTGTTAATTGGCACCATTGCCTCCTTCTGGCTACTTTTTTAGGTAGATTTCGTAAGAAATACTACCTATTACATTCTCCCCTAAGTTGGAATTTTTGAAAAATTTTTGCAGATCTACGCTGATCAGGACTCCCAGAACCCGAAACCACCCTCAGTTCAAAACTTTATCTATCTATCTATCTATGCCACTTTTTTATGGACACCACAACGCGAATAATTCTTCACAAATCTCTTCCAAACTGATACATAAAATCAAGGGGCATAAAATCACGATCAAGTTCGTTAATGGGCAAAATCGAACCAGGGGGGGGGGGGGCTTTTTGTGAAAACAGAAAAAACCCCATAACGTCTTAATTATGATACGTATCGAATCCGTTTAAAGTTATTATTACTTCTAGGAAAAAGGCCGAAAATTTATGTATAACAGATTTTTGTTATCATTAAAAATGGGGGAAGGTGGGTTTTAGACGAAAAAAATTCATAGCTTCGTCAATTTACAAGATATCAAATCCGCCTAAATTTATTATAAATCCTCTTACTATTATCTAAAACTTTTATATTGACAAGTTTTTTATAAGACCAACCCTTATAGCAAAAAAAATTGAAACAAAAAAAATCCCTGCCGGCTTCGCCTGCGAACAAGGTAGATTTCGAAGTGGGCGGTCCCTTATGGAACCCAACTGCGGCATCATGGCAAAAAGGTCATTTTTTCTGCAATTCCCAACAAACTAGCGCCCCACGGTCTGCGTCTTCGAAATCTACCTGTGCCTGTAGGCCGAGCCGTCAGTGATTTTTTTTTACATTAGATTCAAAAATAGAATAAAAAGATTAATAGATTAATAATTTAAAAAAATAGCAAGAATTAATGATATACAGTTATTCTCTTTTTCCCATTCACCTGTTCAATTTATAACATACTTGATATAAAATCGTGAAATTATGAAACGATCCTCGCCTCGTATTATTTAAAAACTGTAAGTTATTGAGATGTGACATAAACAGAGAGAAATATTTTCTTCCACATATGACATTTTGAAATACACAACATGATGCGCCATATTCGAACAAAAACAGGGTAGAAAAAATAACTTTAAGCTCCTCTAACTTGTTCAAAAAAAGCTTCCCACAATTTTTCTTTTCAAATAATCATTTTTTATTTATCCTTTTTGTAATGAGCACACAGAACACGATTATTATCTGTATTAAAACCTTAAGTGCTTACTATATTCTATTTGCGGCCACAAAATGTTTACTTTAGAATATTACCACCTGACGAGCATAACCTAAATTTCATCACTTTGCTATTCTTCCATATTTACATTCTCTAAACATCACACCTCAATTATTTCGAAATTGTATTGTGCTATCTTAGTTTCCTCATTTGAACTTGACATTTCAGGAAGCAGATTTCGAGGCCTTTTGACATAAGTGAGAAGAGAGAAAGACACGCAAAGCCATTAAAACCGTCTTCTTGTTCCTAACTTTTTTCTGTATTTTATATGCTTTTTGAATAACGGAAAATCAGCGAATTATTATAGTTACAAACGTTATGTACTACTTCCTGGTAATTTTATAGTTTAATATGGTGGGAAAAAATAAGGGATGGTGGATGTTCAAGTTTAAAAAATCCTGTTTTCGCTTACAAGCTGCATGCAGGAATGAAATTTCCTATATGCATATAATATGTTTTGGGTGAATGTTCTGGGCGAAAAAAAAGGCTTCGTTAAGGATAATAAATCATAAATAATTGATACTTACTAATACTTTGCGCTATTTCTAAATGATTCAAAATAAATGATTACTGAACCAGGGCTCGCAGTGTTTTTAAAATTTTCTGCTTTTGCTACCATTAAAAAAAAATCTTTGTGGTAGATTTTTATTGGAGATGTTCAAGGAATCTACCATGAACATTGTTTTCCAATAGTGGTAGCAAAAAATAAAAGTAGGCTTTATTTTTCCTATAAAATTTTAAAAAATAGTTTAAATAAAATAATATGTCTAATAGACTTATTTTTCCCGGCTTATAAGTAAAAATGACGAAACGGGGATATCAAATTTTAAAATAAATGCATAACAATTGGGAAAATTCTCATTTATAATTTACTATTGCAGATATTAGTACGGTATTATTTTCAATTCATGCATTGCACTAAAAAGTCGTAATAACATCACGTCATTTTAGAACATTATTATTGCTTATATTTATATGTTTTGCATTATTTATCTGATACGAATATTTAGATCTGCTTGTAATTCAGAGGGTTGACAGTCGAAATGCATAAAATATAAGCGGTAGTTAATGTATTGATGTATTTTTAATTTCAAAATCTGGCACGTTTCAATGCCGGTAATTAATATTTTTGAGTTTTTGGTACGTGCGCACAAAAATGTTCGCCACCCCTGCCCTATGTTCTTTGGCTAACAATCTTCGCTTATCCGGTTGGAATATAATGTATTCAACATCGTCACTTCTCTAGCTTACTGTTGTGATCGGTAACAGTTAACATCTCTTGTAGCATGGGGTACCATGCTGTCTTGAATCTGATAACATAAAATAATGGCCGTGTTTAAGTTTGAACTGTTTCTTTCGTTAGAGATATCGTGATAAAGACGCAACTCAATTTTGTTACCTTCTTTGATCGCTAACTTCCCCTTTTTTCATAGATGTAGATATCGTGATTTTTAATTCTTCGCAGTTTCGCGGAAGACGTTAAAATCGTGTTTCGTTTATTCTGTACATATTCATGGCCTATTCTGTTATCGTACCAATCTAGTTTTGGAGATCTATGTATAGGTTATCTGTTTTAAATTCTCGCTTGTTTCATTACATCAGTATACGATTATTAACTGTATATTTCTAACTATATATTTTTTTCAACCGTTTGTTCCCTTCCACCCCACCCACTTTTCAACATAGTAGTTCAAAAGTGTTTATGAATTCGGTTTGTCTGTTTGTCCGTGTTTTAACTCGCGTAAATATACTCGGATTCCCATGCACTTGATATAAGTTATTGAGGTTTAACATGGCATGTACGGTATTGAAAATGAAATGTTTAGCATTTATAGTTCATTTACAAGGACTCCCAGAAGAATTTTCGTTACATAACAGTCTATGGGGAATATCGTTTGTGGTATAGTTTAATGATGTTACACTATTTCAGTCATATTGAAATTGGTATATATAACTGAGGACTGAGGTGCACAATGCGATGGTTACTATAGAATATGGTGTGCATGCATTTTTCATTCATCTACAAGGGCACTCAAAAGAACTCCGTTTACATTACGGTCTATGAAGAAAGTCGTTTGCGGTGTATTTTAATGATGTTACGCTATTTCAAACATATTGAAATTGATATATATATATATATTGAATATATATGATATATCTCTCTTTTTAAATATTCTTCATATTTTCAGTATTTATGGCCAATTACCATTGAAGCACAAGCTATGGTAATATTATGATTGCACTTGTTAATTTATTAACTATGTGGTATTCTGTCTACACATTATTATTAATTATCTCTTTGGAGATTTAATTAGTATGTTACAAGAACTTGATATGTTTTTTGAAATTCAAAGATATTATATATATATATATATATATATATCACTGAGGAGCACTGAAAGATGCTTACTATAGAAAATAGTTTACGTAGCATTCATCGTTCATTTACAGACAAACACAAAAGAATTCGGTTACAATTCTATGAACAATAATCGCTGAAAATGTGTTTTCAATTTAACAAATTTTTTTGCACATTACTTGATGTGTATAAATTCTATAGATCATATTCATGGCTATAGAAAAGATCTGGAGTACACTGTAAAAAAATCTGTAATTTTTACAGAAATAAAAAACTTTTTTTTTTTACATATATATATATATATTTTTTTTTTAACAGTTTTTTCTGTAAAAATTGCAAAATCCATATTTTTTTTTTACAGGAAAAAACTGTTTTTTCTTTTAAGCAGATTTTTATGAAAAAAAAAATTATTAATTTTGTAATTTTTACAGAAAAATCCATATTATTTTAGTGGAAAAAAGCTGTTTAAAAGAAAAACAGTTTATTATTATTATTATTATTATTATTTCTTACCAATGCAAAGAATGCTGAACAATAACCGCTTTCTGATTTTCACTGTTTGCCTGTCAATGTCATTTAAAAACCTGTCAAAGACAGAAAAAGAGGAAATTTTTATAAAGTTAAGATTTTTCATTATTTACAGGGTAAATGCGGGGTGGGGGTTCATAGACTAACAGAAAAATATGAAATAAAATTCTGAGATTTTTTTTTGGGGGGGGGGGCGAATACATTTCCGGTTATTGTCAGAAACTGGCTAAAGGGAATTTTCAACTGTGCTATGTGTTTCCTAACTGAACTAAATTTTAGCATACTATGTAATATATATACAAATCTATAGACCAAATACAAGGCAGCACAAAAGAATTCGAATATTTTTCCGACTATTGATGGTAATTGCTGAAATTGCGTTTTCAAATGTGTTATGCGTTTTCCAAATTGTTTATTTAGATATCATCTTTCATCGTTCATCTTATTCATCTAAAGTTTTATTACAGTTTTCTGGCTGTGTTGGAAAGTGTTTCACAACCTATTCTTGACGCATAATTTTTGGTTCTTGTTTATATATTTTTTTTAGTTTTATATATCCTTAAACATGGTATAGTATAATTGTAACTAAAAATGATCAGAATAACATGTTGAGTTAGAAATGTTGTTTTTATGAAAATTGTCCCATTTCAGCTCCCCCTGCCATAGTCAGTGAATATGAAGGTAAAAATTTTGTTACATACTGCACATAAAAATACTTTTAATGCAATGTTTCCGACAGAAAAAACTCATTGCTATTTTTCATGTCTAAACACATATCAGAAAAAAAATTAGCCACGCATTCATGACACTTTTTCACTATTTTAGATATATATATATATATCGATTAATAAAAAATAAAATTCAGATTTAATACACGATTATAATGTTTATACCATGCTTAATGAAAATTTGCAATATCTGCATTTATGTATAAATAAATAACTCATATCATCGTTAGAAAGAATAGAACTGAAATGTATAAAATTGTACATTTAAAAAAATTCTTTTACTAGGTGATCTAACCCGGCCTTCAGAATATAGGTGAAAATCATTTATTTTTTTATTAAAAACTATAATAGTTATATATATATATATATACATTTAACATTTTTGGATAACCGACTAACAACATTAAAAAACATTTTTAAATGAAAAAATATTAATGTATTCAAATAAAGTTTTGAAATTCATTAAAAGCAATGCTTTCGCAAGCTGCATACCAGGAATTAATAGGCGAAGAAATCGCCATTTCGCTACCTACAGCAGCTATTTTTATTCTGATTATTTCAGTGGTTTAAGTGCGAAGCGTAGTTCGATTAGATGTCTGTTAAATTTGTGTTAAATTCTTGAAATATTTGTATTGTTTTAAGTGGAAACGGGTTAATATTTCGTAATTGCCTGCACGCGATAGAGATGATCGATTAAAAAAAAAAAAATCATGCATGAAAATTATTTTTAAAACCACAAAAAATCAGTAAATTGTGGTAACAAATTGCATTTGAAAATACACCCCCCCCCCCTATTCGACCATGTAAAAATTAATATTTTACAAGCTTAAAAAATTGAAGTAAAAGCGAAATTTATTTGTCGTGTGTTGGCAACGTCAAAAGGATGACAGAACGTTACTCACGTACACGTTTGTTCATTATAATATACTCGTAGATTTGAAATCATTTGCTTTGTTATGTATGGGGCTTGAAAAATATCTCAACGCGCTATACATATTGTTCACCTTTTTTGTTCGTTTTTTTGAGATTTCTACACTGCAAAAAATAATTGTTGATTTTACAGTATAAAACTGGCACCCCAGCTGCCAGTATTATACCGTAAAAATAACAGTATTATAAGCAGTAATACGCTGCCGTGCAAGCAGTAATACGCTACCGCGCATTACTGCTTGCGCGGCAGCGTATTACTGCTTATTTTACTGTTTAATACTGTTAATTTTACGGTATAATACTGCCAGTTTTATACTGTAAAATCAACAATTATTTTTTGCAGTGTAGTATCTTTCGAATTTAGTAAAACTCAAGTGAATCAAATATACCAGTAGTGCAAATCAGTGATAATAAAATAACCGGAGAAGAAAAATACATAGATCGTCTTTTTTCTCAACATGGAAAATAAAAACACACTGCTGTAGTATCCGAGAGTAATTAATTAGCAGCTCTCATCATCAGGCGATCAGTAGCAGAGAGTTTTTAATCCGATAATGATTAGCAGAATATGTTTCACCCTTGTTGTCTCTTTGCTATTGATCACTTGATGATGAAGCTGCTAATTAACGGCTATTGAAACTACAGTAGTGTTTTTTTATTCAGCATCTAGAGAAAAAAGATCTACTTTTATATATCAGTAATAGTAGTTTCTCTTGTTGTGTATCATTATAGAGAACAATGTTTAAGGAGATGCTTCGACGTTTCTCGTCAATCGTGAAATCCTATGTTAACCTACGGGGACATTTAAACAGGATATTACTCATCAACTAATATTGGATGTCTACTTTCTGAAGGTGAAAATCGCTAATGAAATTATTTCAATAATTTTATTAGGTGATGAGTAATCATCTGTTTAAATTTCCTCATATATATTAATATGGGACTTCGTGATCGGCGAGGGGAAAGCAGGGGCGCCATTTCAAGCATTACGTTGAAGCTTTCTTTAGTTCTTCGTGTACACAGCTGAGAAGCAATTGTTACAGTTTTATTGTCACACATAGTTTTAAATTAAAAATAGCTAAAGTATTCTTTAATGATAAATGGGTCTCACTTTGAGAAAGGCTTTAGAAAAACTTACTGAAATTATTATCTTGCATGCTTCAAGTGTTTATTTAATGCTGATGGTTTTATTTTAGTCAATTCTGACAAGTTATTTTAGCTTTTGAGCAATTTATGAAAAAATGTTGTGTCCTTGGGGAGAGAGAGGGGAGGGGGGAGGGAGACTGGTCACCTCTTAGCCTCCCCAAATGACGCCCTTGATCTCTAATGCAAGTGGTTTATTTAAATACAGGTAGGAAATTCACCCCCGCCGCTACGAATAATAATAATAATAATAATAATAATAATAATAATAATAATAATAATGATGATGATAAAAACAGGATACGAAAAATCTTAATTTTTCATTTTTATATTTTAGGGAAGTCAGTATAAGGTAAGGTAGCCTAAAGTTCCCAATTTTCGGGGGCGCAGTTTGCATTCAGAGGATAGCATTAACATTTTTATTAAAAGATCTTATTGGGTTTTAAAAAATTGATAAATTTATAAAGGTAAAGCTTAAAAAGTTACAGAGTTTAAAGCTTTGAAATTGAAACATTTCTTTAAAAAAAATTTGGTAATCCTAGTACAGGGTTAATATTGTTTCTTTTTCACAATAAAACCACTGGTGATCTTCATAACGCATCATTTAATATACATTATCATCTATTTGCAGAGAATACACGAAGCAGAGGGTTCATCGTCCCTTCCTCTTGATGACCTAACCTAACTGCACGACGCCCTTCCTTTATTGCTTAACTTGGGAAAGTTTGGTAAAGTGCGACACTCAAAACATCACGAGTGATTATGTACTAGCTCCCAGCTATTAAATTCTTATGGCGAAATTACTTCAGATCTTAATACTTTTATATTTTTCTATCCTGTCACTTTCTTTCAGGTCTCCGACCCTTCATCTGGACACGGAATTGAGAAAATCCGATAGGTGTCGGCGAAGATTTCCCCCTTAATCTAGTATTCTGACCTTGTCCGAGATGCTGGAATGCGCAATGGTGATGGGAATACCCGACGAACGATTAACATAAGCATATTTGAAAACTTTGCAAGGTTACTGATGTTGTATCGTATGTTGCGTAATAATTAATGGAACGGAATATTAACAAGAATTTAAATATTTACTCTTCGGAAGTATTTGCTGTCTGGTCTGCTGAATCCATAGAAATAACTTGCTCGAGAAACATTTTGTGTGATGATGCGTGTTTCATTATGTGAGACTTTATCATTAAATTGAATGCAATGTCTATTAAGTGATCATATACAGTCACTCAAAAAAGTATTGGGACACGATACATTTGCATAATATTTTATTTTTTATATAACTGATATATGCAAATGAAACAAAAAGAATACAGTATATCATACTTTGATATATGTAAATCATGATAACTCAAATGTAATGCATATTTTAATGTAATTATGGTTAAAACTTAAAGTAAAAGAAATTAAGACAAAAAATTTTCGCAAAAAAGTATTGAGACACTATCTAATAAATCAAGAAATAAATTATGGAACAGATAGTTAATATCTTGTTGGGCCACCACTATGCTTTATGACATCTCGTAGTCTATTTGGCATAGATTTTACCAATTTTGCACGAAAGGATGGATCAATTTTGGCCCATTCTTCCACCAGATGTTTCCCTAAATATTACTTGCTTGAAATAGGATTCTCATAGATTCTTTGCTGAACATAATCCCAAAGATGTCCAATGGGATTAAGATCTGGACTCTAGGCAGGGGTCTGAATCACACTAGGACAGTGATAGACGATCCACAACTTGCAAATGTAAACAGTATGCTTCAGGTCGTTATCCTGATACAGTTGTAAATGTCTTGAAATTCTCAATTTATTTGTACTTTGCGTCAAATTCCGCTTAAGAATGTCAAGATAGACATGATTATCCATTGTACCATCAATAAGATCTAAGTTTCTTACACCAGAACTCACCATACAACCCCAAACCATTTGACTGCCGCCTCCGTATTTTAGAGTATGTCGTAAATTTTGGGTCTGCAATGCTGTATGTATTTGGTCTGCCTCTGCGCCAAACTCTTTGCTTGCCCTTCGATCCAAAAATTTTATATTTGCTTCCATCTACAGAAGAACATTTTTCCAAAATTCTGTTGGCTGCTTTACATGTTTTAGCAAATTTCAGTCTAGCACGTTGGTTTGCTTTGCTGATGTAGGGCTTTTCCCTAGGTACTCTGGCATGAAACTTGTGTTTGCTCAACTATTTCTGATAGTTTCAGTATTTGCAGATTTCCTTAATCTTTTTACAGCTTCCAGGGTTAATTTTACAGCGCTAGTTCTGGGATCAATGTGAACTTATCTCACAATCCATCTCTCCCCGCGTTCACTAAATAACCTTGGGCTCCCTGATCTTTGTTTGTTTGCAAAATTGTTTTCTTGAATCTGGAGATAATATTAAACACACTAGACTTACTCAAATTTAAGATTTCTCCTATACGACGAACTGATTTCCCATTTTTCCAGTGATTTATAACCAGATTTCGCACATCCACAGAAATATGTTTGCTTCGCCCCATTGTTACATGAAACACATGATATTTTGAAATTTAATGTCTAAAATATACTTAAAATATAGTGATAGTAAATTAATTTTTATTGATGCGATAAATATTTTTTAAATTTCTCATTCCAAAAGAGTAGTAAAACTTTTTTTTAGATCTGTTTGAGGTGACATAATATTTAAAAAGCTAGAACAAACTGGAACTGTAAAATATTTAAGATTTTTCTTTATATAATGTTTACCAAATGTTAAATCATTTTATTGTTAATATTATTATTTTTTTTTATAAATAGCTTAACGTTTGATACTTGCCAAGTGTCCCAATACTTTTTTGAGAGACTGTATATTATTTCTGTTGTCAACATCTCTTTTTCTATGCATTTATAAAACGGACAACAACGAATTCGGTTTCATACGAAATATTTTTGAACAAGCTTCTGACATAGTACACCCACATTTCGTTAAAACATGTTTTTTTTTAATTCAAAATTGCAGTTAATTGAAAATTAAATCAGCATTGTTTTCATAACTGGAACGAAATGTTTTTCTCAAATCAATGTTGCCTCAAAAATAAATACCTCATTATGTCGTGCTCAACAATGACTATATATATATATATATATATATATATATATATATATATATATATATATATATATATATATATATATATATATATATATATAATGGTACAAAAAAGATAAAGTGGGACATTGCTGTTGCACGGGTTTATTTTATATTTATGATTAAAAAGCAAAATTCAAATTTAAATGTTTAGAAGGAAAAGACGCCATCGATCGATCGAGGCAACGGTATTTCACGTGCAATCTAAAATGTATGCTTTTGTTATTTTAAATGAAATGTATTCAATTTATTTTTCTTTGTCCCGTGTTTTTCCAAAAGCGGTGGCACCATCCTTTAATGCAGTTAAAATACAATTGTAATTTTTTTTTTTCGCGCGTGCCTTTTGCTGTCTTCGATCAGTTTTTACTCCAACTTTGATGGAATAAATGAGACGATATATTCTGGCTTTACAAATGTTGTTTGAAGATAATTTTATCTTCAATTTTTCTTTAAGAAGTTTAATATTGAATCTAAAAAACATTAGATATTGCTAAAAAATTTTAGACTGCAGTGCGAAATCCTCGCACGGGTCCACTGGTAGCACTTTTCAACATAGTTAAAAAGTATTTATGAATTCGGTTTGTCTGCCACTAACTCTCGTAAATACATTAGGATCGGAATGAAAATATATGTTATTGATGTTTACTACAGAATGTTTGGCATTGAAAATGAAGTGTTTAGCATTTATAGCTCGTTTACAGGGCCACACAAAAGAATTCTGTTACATTATAGTCTATGGGGAAAAATAGTTTCCGATGCATAATTATGATTTTACAATACTTCAAGCGTAAAGAAAGTGATAGGCATTACTGAGGTGGACTAAAATATGCTTTCTCAGGAGTATACAATAAGTAGCATTTATAGTCCGTTTACAGGGACGATGAAAATAATTCCATTACAATGTAATTTATGAAAAAAAAATGTTTGCGATGCATTTTAATCATGATATAAAATTTCAAACATAATGAAATTGAAACGGACCATTGCAGTGTAATACAGGGTGATCCATTTAAAAGAGTACCCGTTAGTTTTTCTTACTACCCTTAAATCTGACAGATGTGGCAACTATTCTACACTGAAGTATAATTGTTTGAATCTTGTTTAAGTGTGGGAGACAATTTCCAACACTGTTGGACTGTTACAACTTTATTTGTGAGGTAAAACAGAAATAGGGACGCACGATGTTTATTTAATCCTGTGATAATTTTATTTTTGAAAAACATAATTTATATCAAATTCTTTACATTTTCATTCCTTACAGAAAATGTTGAAAATGTTCGTCACCATTTTGAATGCAAACATGAACACGTCGAACCAAGTTTTCTGACTCACTTCGCGTAACATTGTTGGTGTTATTGACGAGATTTCTTTAGTTATGATTTGTTTTAATTCATTGTAGTTTGCAGGACTTCTCTGGAAAACCCTATTTTTGAGATAATCCCCATAAAATAAATAAATAAATAAAAACGTTGAAAGAAGCAGGCGATTTACTCAAATCATTTGCGCAGAATCGGATTAAAATTTACTAATGATGTTCACTCGAATTTATGTTTAATATATGTAGTTCTCGCATTTAGAAAAAAATAAAAATAAAAAAAAATAAACGATACCCGCACATTAAATATGTAGACATATTAAATAAGTAATGATGTTGAAAGTCTTAGTACATATATTATAGATGTGGATAATACAAAAAACATACGGGTACTCTTTTAAATTGATCCTCCTGTACAACATGTTTCCTACAGATTAAGGAGTACGTAACATTTATCTTCATTTACAGAGAGGCACAAAAGTATTCGGTTACAGGACGGACTATGATAGATCTCATTGTATGAAAAAATGAAGTTTCTTAATAATATTCTGCTGGAAAGTGTTTCATAATCTATGCGTATTGCATGATATTTCTTTCTTCTTCTTTTTTTTTAATTGCATTTAAAATAACTATTGATTTTTTTCTTTTAATAAACCAAGTGATCATGACTCTGTATGACAACTGTTTGAAGTCTGGTTATTAAACAGCAAATGATGAAATCTAAGAAGTCATTTCAAGTTCGAGTGACGTAAATTATAAGCTTGAATTGTTCCATGCTCAAGGTATTTTCCACTCTTGTAAATATCCCGACCCTATTTTACATAATTCAACTATCACCTTACCAAACTAATAAAGAAAGTGAGTAGATAAGGCCCATTTTTCTCCTTTTTTCAAAGATGTTTTGATTGTTTAAATGCAATTTATGGCATCTGTATTTACTGTCTTGTCTGGTGGATTTTTGGGTACTTGTTTATTACAGGGGCCTTGGCGAGGTAGAGAAAATGACCTTGGAAAGAGAAGGAAAATTTTCATACATATTTTCTGGCAACGTATTCACTGTTTCATACAAGCAAGCAATTTTTGTTCAATATTTATATAATTTATTTAATATAAAGAAGTCCATTTATCTATTTTTATATGCAAACAGAAGTAATTTATCTAATACATGTAATTAGTGGCCATTTTTAAATACCTATATAAACAAACCTAAAAGTTCACCAGGTTTGTTTTCGTAACTTTTTATATAGTTTGGCAACAAGTCTCACTTTCTGAAGCACGAATTAAGCCAAGTTTAAAAAAAACAAGTTGGAAATTGTACGTCAAACGTGACAAATGAGGTGCGTTCGTACTATAGCTAGTTATATAAATATTCAGATCTTGATGATTGTTCCGGCTAATTTGTGAAATAGCTATTTAGCCAGCGCATGCGTAGTTTGAACTCATATTTTCATGTGAACTGAAGAGAAATAATTGTATGGTTGACATGTAGATTCTAGATGTAATGCGTCGAATACTTGGCGCTAATATTCTTTTATGTATTTAAATGTTATTAAATGTTTTTTGTGCCGTAAATCGATTGAATAGCTTAGATTAGTTTGTTTAGATTAACACTTTAGATTCCACTGAACCACAAACGTAAGATATTTATCATTTTACTCAAATTAGTTTTGATTGAATTCGAAAGAATGGAAAAGAGAATCGTATAATGATTTTTAATTCTGTGAAATGAATTAGGGTGTTTATAAAGTCCCGGACACATTTTGATGTTTAATAACTCATAAAATAATAAAGATAGATTAAAATTAATAACATAAATGGTTAGATAGACTCAAAAAGTTTCATGGCCCTTGTCAATGAGCTTCCACGTGTGCACGTAAATTAATAAGCAGACGGTATTTAGAAAAGTACAGATATTTAGACTGGAAAATGAAATGTTGTTTAATAACTCATAAAATAATGAAGATATAAACAAACTTATGGCATTTATTGATGGAATAACTCATATATTTTCCTTTTCAGGTTTGAATATCTTTACTTTTGTAAATATCATCTGCGCGTGTAGTTAATTTCTGATAATTTCATTTTCCAGTCTAAATATCTGTACTTTTCTAAATATCGTCTGCTTATTAATTTACGTGCACACGTGGAAGTTCATTGACAAGGGTCATGAAACTTTTTGAGTCTATCTAACCATTTATGTTATTAATTTTAATCTACAGTGTCTCACATAAGTGATGGGACACTTGTGCTTTACAAAAGGAAACTAATCAAATAAATTAAAAAAACATGTACACATTTTTTTTGTGGGTGTGTTTCATACTTAAATTTAGTAAAGATTATTACATAACATACATTTTGTCAAAATATTAAAATATTAATTTAATAAAAATACAAATGTTTAGAACGGAGCAAAAAATAGCTCACATAAGTGATGGGACACCATTATATATGCAACAAAAATCGTCTGAAATAAGCAATAAAAATATTTTTTGGGGTTTTATTTTTACTTAAAAGCAATTGGCAATAATTTATAAAATCGTCTGCAGTATTTCTCTCCAGTTTGTTTTGGAATTTTTGTGTTTTTTAGCTCTGTGTAGTCATGAATGCTAAACGAAAAGAAACTTCGCCTGAAATTCGAAAATTAGTTATTAATTTGCATATTGAACGTGGAAAATCTATTAGAAAAACTGCTGAAACAGTTAACTTGAGTCGTTCAACAGTTTTCAATATCATTAAACGATATAAAAAGAATCATATGATTCAGGATAAAAGAAGACCTGGCTGACCATCAAAGCTATCCAATGGAATAAAGCGAATTATCGTTCAAAATATTAAAAAAAATCCAAGAATTAGTGCTTCAAAAGTTGCTGCTGATTTACAAGCATTATATGGAATAATTGTTAATCCTGAAACTATTAGAAGGGTAATTCGATCTGCTGGATATCACGGTAGAGTAGCCAGGAAAAAATTCTTCGTAAGTGAAAAGAATAGAAAACTCAGACTAGCTTTCGCAAAATCCAACATAAATAAGAATTCTGATTACTGGAATAAAGTTATATTTGCTGATGAGAGTAAATTTAATATATTTGGCTCTGACGGTAGAATCTTGGTGTGGAGAAAACCCAGGGAAGAACTTCGCAAACAGAACTTGGTACCAACAGTAAAACATGGTGGAGGAGGAGTTATGGTATGGGGGTGTATGTCGTCCGCTGGAGTTGGTAATTTTGTTTTTATTGACAGTATAATGGATCAGTACAAGTATATTGATATTTTAAAGCAAAATTTGAAATCTTCAGCACGAAAATTGAACCTTCATAACGATTTTAAATTCTACCAGGACAATGACCCCAAGCACACTGCTCTGAACGTTAGACTCTGGCTGCTATATAACTGTCCTGAAATAATAAAAACACCACCACAATCTCCAGACTTAAATCCCATAGAGAATATTTGGCAAGAATTGGAATCAAGAATTCGCAAACACACCATTTCTTCAAAACAACAACTAAAATCGGTGCTTCAAGAAGAATGGGGTAAAATCACTCCAGAAATCACAAAAAAAATAGTCGAATCCATCCCAAAAAGATTAAATCATGTTTTAAAAGTAAAAGGAAATCCAACAAAATATTAAAACCTTTTAAAAAGTAAAATTTGTGGATAAATATTTGATGGAAAAGTAAGTGTCCCATCACTTATGTGAGCCATTTTTTGCTCCGTTCTGAACAATTGTATTTTTACTAAATTAATATTTTAATATTTTGACAAAATGTATGTTATGTAATAATTGTTACTAACTTTAAATATGAAACACACCCAAAAAATTTTTGCACATGTTTGTTTATTTATTTTATTGCAGTTTCTTTTTATAAAGCACAAGTGTCCCATCACTTTTGTGAGACACTGTATCTTTATTATTTTATGAGTTATTAAACATCAAAATGGGTCCGGGACTTTATAAACACCCTGTATAATAAGTATCTCGGTCGCTTGACGATTAAACCTCGGAAGCTCCTCTAACAAGAAAGCACCGATTTTTTTCTTTTAATTCCAATTTCTTAATAAATATTTTTATTAATATCTCCTAAAGTTTTGATTCGATTTTTTTTTTAATTGAAATGTCTCGACAAAATTCTGCAAAGATAATATATCTTAAATTTCAAAACATTCGGTTGGGTAGTTTTTGCGTTGTTATATGCGGACGGACGGACAGACAGACGGACAGACAGACGGACGGACGGACAGACAGACGGACGGACCAAGCGACGACAATAGGTGCTACGTATTTATATAATTACGAACGCACCTAAAAATTGCTAATATCCTTATAACAAACAAATATCGATTTTTGTTCGAAAATTTTTGTTCGAAATATGTTACACAAGTCAAATCGCTAAAAAAAAAAAAAAAAAAAAAAAAAAAAATGAGTTGGATGTACCAATCTCAAAACTTTCTTCTTTCAAAAACCGGAAGTAAAAAATTTGTTCGATTACAATACTTTCTTCTATTATAGAACAGTAAAAAAGGATATTTTAGTCTCATCTGGACAAAAGCCTGGCAAGTAGGGGCCTGGTCAGCGGTCTAAAAGAAAACCCCTCTATACACACTCTAAGAAATCTCACTGCTAAATTACGGTCAGTGACTGGCAAAAAGTGTGCCAGTCACTGACCGTAAAATTAATGTTATGACCGTAAAGCTATCATGACCATAAAAATACAAGTTTACCCGTAAACTTATGCCCGTAAAATTTAAAGTCACTGACCGTAAATTAATTTTATGCCCGTAAAACTTAGCTTCATTTTTTAAAGGCCAGTGACCGTAAATTAATGTTATGCTCGTAAAAGATAGCTTCATTTTTTAATGTCCAGTGACCGTAAATTAACTTTATGCCCATAAAAATTAGCTTCATTTTTTAAAGGCCAGTGACCGTAAATTAATGTTATGCTCGTAAAAGATAGCTTCATTTTTTAATGTCCAGTGACCGTAAATTAACATTATGCTCGTAAAAGTTGCCTTCATTTTTTATGTCCACTGACCATAAATTAATATGGTCCTTATAAATTTAATATTACTGCCCGTAAAATTAACAAGTCATTGGACCTATAGCCGGGCTTCACCTGGGCAGTTCAGGGACCCCAGTGGGTAGTTTGGGGACTCTGCTGCCCCTGACGGGATATAACCCGGGCTTTGTTCAGCCTACTTGTTCAAGCAGTTATTCTTTGCTGCATATCATCGTATAAATATATGACTGGTATGAATGGATTACCAACAATGTTAGATTTGTTATTTATTGTTGGAAAACCGATTACAAAGTACATAGTTTTTTAAACATAACTAAAAAACTACTGGATGAAGTAAGCTGTAATTTTGAATCTGTATATTTAAAGCTTCTAAAAATCCATTTCTGTAAAATATATATGTGACAATTCATGCTTCTTTCAAAATTTCCAAAAGCAGATATTTTCAAAAAGTATTTGAACTGTAACTTATAAAATGCTTGATAAAAAAAAATATATTTCTAGAAGCTTCAATTATGCAAATTAAAAATGTCAGTAATTTTTGTGGTTTAAAAATTCTATCCATATTACAATTTTCCCATGATAAATAACAAATTCAACATGAGAGGTTCCAAACTTGAAACATTCATAAATAACTAGATGAAAATGACTTGAAATTTGGTATCCTGGGGTAAAATTTCATGTAGAATTTAAATATGATGGGTTAGTACTGAGGATTTTTGAGTTTGAAACAATTTTCAATTGTAGGTAACCCTCTAAGAAAAGATTAAGTATAGCATTAAAAATCAGATATTGTTACTAATCCACTCACAAAAATTTCTTTTTTTTTTTTTTGGCATTCCTACATAATTTGTTTTATATGACAAAAATTGTTTCGATTTAAAAATTTGAATCTAAAAAAAAGTGTTTTGTTGCAGCCATATAAACTTTATACATATTTACGCAGAAAATATATCTTGATAATTAGCAAGAAACAATTGAGAGTTCTTTTAGCGAAAGTGTGTGCATGCATGAAATTAAATGTAGAACATATTTAGTTTTAGAGTAACTCAGATCAAGGTCACCGTGGCTGAGTGGTCTAATATGCTGGGTTTCAAGTGCGAAATTGTCAGTTCGATTCCCACTTCATTCATTTTAATAATGTCATATGTAACTTCAGGAGAAGAAGTTATATAATTTGTACATATATTTTTTAATTTGAGTACTTTATAACTAAGTAAAATTTAACAGTGGCAATATTTTTTTTAAATTACTAATTTTATATTAAAAATATTTAAATTAAAAGATTTTTCATGTAGTAATAGATTAAATAAATTGATGTAAACTTTTATTTATATTTTGTATCACTATTATGTACTATAATATAGTATATAAATATATCAAGAAGATATAAACAGAAAAAAGAAAGGAAAAAAAAAATTAATACAAGAACTATAATAGAAATCACCTTGATATCCATGGTTTAATATATAAAAAATGTATGAAAATGTAAAATAAAATTCAAGTAATTTAAAAATTATATATTATAAATCGTTTGCTGCAAACAGCAAAGTTTAAGTTCTTTTGTCAGCCTGTTAAAAATAAAATTAATAAAAAAATTTAAAGGTCGTGTAATTAAAAAAAAAAGACAAAATACTAAATATTGTTATTTAAAAAGAGAGAGAGATTGTAGCAAGTAAAAATAAATGCCCTCTTAATTCAATTACTTTTTAATCTCCTGTTTTAAAATTCTTTCACTTCATTAATTGAATATCTTTAACTGGCAGCGCTATCTATCACCTTATATTGCACTATATAACAATTCTTCAAATTTTCAATACTTAACCAATTTAAAAGCAACAAAATAAAATTCTAAAAATTTTTATAATGAAACTTACAAGTAGTTCACCGTCAAATCTTGATGGGTACTATCTAGTTTAAAATAATTACTTTTAGAAAAGCAGTAACATTTCTATAAATATGAACAGTAAAGAAAACAACTAATTTAAAAAAATACAAAAAACATTTATTGCAACAAGTATTTACAAGTAATAAATAAATAAAATCTTCTGAAGTGAATCCATTTGGATGAAAAATCTTTTACATTATTAATCCGTGTAAGGACTTTAGGGTGGATGTCAACTCTTTTTCCAAATATCTTTTCCATCTTGGAGCCTTTGGAATGTGGGTTTATCCCAAACAATGCTCTATAAAGAAAATACAATGAGACTGAATAAACAGGCTTGAATATCTTAAAACAGAATTAAAGACAAACAAATTAAATGCATACTATTACACAAACAGAGCTCTTAAATTAAGTGACTGCTTTGAGTATAAGAGGTACATGACTTTCAGATTTGTTTATGGAAAAAGTAATTTTAACTCAGTATGTTACACTTAAAAGATTACAACATACTGTCAATCCCCATATATTTATATAAAAAAAAAAAAAAAAAAAAAATCCGAAATTTTATATATCTGATTTATTTTAAGAAAAGCTGGAAATGTGAGAATGAGCTTTGGCAGTAGCCAGATATTGTGATTATCCAGCAGTACATTCGGCCTAAGATTCTAAGGTCATATTATACATTTATTACTCTAACTCATTGTTAAAATTCCATCATAAAGTGAATATTGCAAAATACAATGTATTAATTTATTAAATTTTTAATTATTTTTATTTATGGCAAATTGTGTTTCTAAACTTATATATATATGTATAAAAAAAGTGAACAACTATAAGCATAGGCCTCAAGTTGTATGAACTCATCAGATTCGAACCTCACCAATTGCTATAAGTGAACAAACACTCTTTTCCTCAAGTATATGAAAAAAGTTTAGTTTTTTGCTTTAATATTTTATGAAACTTTTAATGTGTCTTTTTGTAGCAGATATCTTTTTTTTCTTCTTTTGTTAGAAATAAACAACAGTACGAGATTCTTTCCCTTTTGGTTCAATATTTAAATTAAAATGCTAAGCAGTTTAACTTCAGTAGCGAAAAAGCCATTTAAAATACAAAAATAAGATTTAAAAAATTCATATTCCAAAAAAGACATTTTAAGCCAATTTTTGTTGTATTTTTATTACAAATGATTTGGGAATAATGTAGAGTATATCATTTTAATAAATGGTGCTATACATTCAAATTTTTGCATTGTCTTACCTTTTTAATTAACTCTTGTGAGTTCATTAATAAGATGAAACTGTTTAATTTCTTTAAAAGAAAATCTAAAAAGCAACACCAAATTGGTAAGCATTTTCTATTATGCACAGATACACGCGTATTAGTGTAAAAAAAATATATTTAAGACTACTCTATAATCTACCAATAATTTTCAAAACTCTACACGTATGACTAAAACTACTCATACACTTTGTACAGGGTTCGTACGGATGAGGAAATTTTCCAGGAGTTTCACCAGTATTTTCTTTATAGAAAAAGAAATCTAGATTAAACTCGCGAAACTTTTTTCTTCTTTTAAGGAGATATTTCCTGTAACAAAATACTGATATCAAAGAATTTTCTGGTTGCAAAATTCCAGGAGCCATACGAACCCTGTTTGTACCTTCATATATGAGCAACAGTCACAAATGCAGAATGACTCAAAGAAAAGAAAATCTTTTCAGTAACAAGCAAGAATAAGCAGGGGTCGATCCAGGAAAATTTGGGGCCTATTTAAGGCCCCCTTCACAAAAATCAATTTGATAAAATGGGCCTCTTCTCAAAAATCAATTTGATAAAATGGGCCTCTTCACAAAAATCAATTTGATAAGCTGATTTTACGATAGTAATCGTCGATAGAATAAGCTCGAATTTCGGTGTTCCCAAAAAGATGAGGGGTTGTATCCAAATATACTAGCTTATGAAAGTTGACATGATAAGAATGAAGTGTCTTTCTTTCATTCTATATTTGATACATCCCCTCATCTTTTTGCTTCTTTTTGGGAACATCGAATTTCGAGCTTATTCTATCGACGATCACTATCAGAATTTTCAAGCTATGTTTTTGAGACTTTCATAAAAGTTGGTCTATATATTTAGCTAATATATTATGCACAGTATATTTTGATTGAATTCGCGCATGCGCCGTGAAACAATATTTGGTGAACCTGCTCATTTTTCATACAATTTTTATTATTTTTTAATTCTGATTGCAGGGTGTTGTGTACAATTTTGTTTGTCATATTTTCTGAAAATAACTTGTTTTTATATTAAAAACTCTGCAAATTATAAGCAAAAAACGTAATAAAAATTGGGACTGTTTTTATAAAAACCTGAATTTCTCTTCGAGTGTACATGCTATCTTCATAAAACTGAACCCAAATTATTACAATAAGCCACTTAATCATAATCTACAGTTTGAATGCTTTTGCAATATTAGTTTTTACAGGGTTATCCAAAATATATTCGTTTTTCTTCAATTTGTTGACGGCCCCCCCCTTATGGGGTTTCGGGAAAAAATCTTCGCGGAAATATATGACGTCAATCATGTTGTTTACACTCCGGAAGTTTCAGGATAATTCCTCATGTATCTTTCCAGATATTTAACAAAACGTCTAAAATCGCAAGTGACCAATCATCATTGGCAATATAGTGTATCATAAATATTGGTACAGAAATAGTATCAGATAGCGGTTCATTCATATTTCGATCCAGCGCAGCGGTCTCAGAAACGGCGCACAATAGTTGTGCGACAATTTCTGTGACAATAGTTAAGGGTATTGGTCGGTGAGAACTCAAATTCCGCTCGCTAATTTTAAACCTATAGGCGTGGAATGCATTTTTATTTTTAAAATATCTTCTCGGGAGATTAATATTTTGACTTTTTTTTTTCTGTGTACTTTTCTTAAAGAATGTCTCTCTCTAATCTAGTTATCAAAATATTTCTAAAATATATTCTTAATTTAAAATTCTATGTGTTGAAATGTAAGCGAAGCTGACGAGATGTGAGTAAGATTTTAACACTCTCATTAAAATTAAGTGTATATTTTAGAAATATTTTGACAACTAAAAAAAGACATCCTTTAAGAACAATAACGCACTATAAATTTCCTGATGAGGCATTTAAAAGAAAAGAATGCATTCCACTACCATAGGTTTAACATTAGCAGGTGGAATTTGAGACCTCAAATTCCTCTTACAGGAATTAACTCTTACAAGCATTTAAAATTTTATTAAGAGTTATTCAATATTTTTTTCTGATAATTTAAACTTTGAACACCTTATCTTAAAGTAAAAAAAATAAAAAATAAAAAATAAACTGCTCATATTTTTGTTTAGATTTTTTAGCAGAAAATCTTTGAAAAAAAATATCTTCTCTAATAGTAGAATATAAAGAGATTTAAAAAAAAATTTTCATAAGCGAATTTTCCAACAGAATATTCGAAATGGAAATTGCTCTTTTATCTATTCCTGAAAATCCCAAGCATTATTGAACTTTCTATGAGGTTAATTATGTGATTATTTTTTTTTTTTAAAGTAACATTAGTTCGATAAGAGTCTTTTTTTTTTTTTTTTTTTTTTTTTCTACAAAACCTCGTCTGAGGTTGTCATTCACGAGAGAGAGTATTTACCATTATTGTCTTCTTTGGAATAAAATAATATGACAGTTTTTTCCACAATGAAGAAAACAAAATTATGTTTCTGAAGGTTAAAAAAATGGCAGGAAACGGAAAGAATGCTTGTCATTAATTGTTAATAATTGCCTTTATTCGGTAGAAACTTCTAGCAACTGCAGCAAAAAAGAAAACAAAGAAAATATTACTTTAGTTTCGGAATCTATCAACTCTCTGATTTTATAAACAAATGAAGCAGAACGCGCACACAGATTTAAAATTAATCAAATCTGGCGACTGAAGATTTTTAAAAATTAATATTGTTATTGAATCAATTGATTTTTCTGCAGTATTTATGTTTATCAGACATGGCATTGATGATCATTATTATTAAAAGTTTATTAAAAAAATTAAAATAGATACACATAGTACATATCGTGTTTCATAACTAATGGAACAGAGTGTAAGGGATGGTAGAACTCAAATATAAAACATTCTTTTTCCCCCCCAATATTCGAAAGAAAAGCTTTAATTCGTTAAAGGTTTTTTCTGACCGTAAAAACGGGCATTATTACTTGCTTTGACAGTTGATTTTTTTTATGTATGTTATATATTTCTATAAATGATTGATGATTTTTTCCGAACATAGTATGTTGGCAGATTTAAGATATTAAACAAAATGCAAAATAAATTCTATTTGTTTAGTTACCATATTACCAAAATCACGACATTTTCAAAACAGGTCTCTCTTAAAACGAAAGAGCCAAAATAACTCAAGTTGAGCCGAAATCCACTCATCTCATGATTTGAAAGTCAGCTTCTCATGAAGAGTTGAAACAACTCGAGTGAAAAGTTGTTTTTAAGCAACTCATGATTGAGTTATCTCTATTTTACTCATACTTGAGTGAAATCAAATCAATGAAGGTTAAATCCAGTAGCACTTGAGTGATTTATAACTAACTCATACTTGAGGAGGGGAAGGAGAATTAAAATTCATGGTAAAATGTAATAATTCATTGTAAAATAATAAATTTCATGAACAGGTAGATTATTATTTTAGAAAAAAAAAGTAATTTGCATATTGAATGTATACATATTTATGTTTACATATATGTATATATTCAACAATTAAGTGAAAAGTATCTTTTTTTTTTTTTTTTTTTTTTTTGTTGTTTCTGAGCTGCTTGAAATATATACCCCCCCCCCTCCCGACCTAAAAAGAGAATTTTAAAAGGAATATTTGAAAAGATAAGAATTTCTGCTGATTTAAATATTTTAATCTTTTTTTTTTATTTTGTTATAATGATTATGTTTTCTATGCAATATTATTCGATACATTGCATGATATTTTTCAGTTTATATCAATATTATCATTAAATATGTTTTAATCCTAATACTATTTAGGAATATTCACACCGTGAATATCCGGGAATGTAGATATTTACCTTATTTTTAACAACATACGATAAAAAATATGGGATTTATACAGTTTCATAAATCAAGTATATTTTAAAATATTAGAATTCAGACTGAGAATAAAATAAGAAATATAATTTGTTTACTTTAAAACAATATTTTTAAAGTCAGACAAGTCAATTTTCAATTTATAGTATTATAAAAGTTAGAGTTCTGAAACATCGCTAAAAATATATACTATCAGGGCTCGATCCAGACAAAATTTTGGGCCTATTTAGGGTCCCTTCACAAAAATCAATGTAATAAAATGGGTCCCTTCACAAAAATCAATTTGATAAAATGGACCCCTTCACAAAATTCCTTTTACTAAAATTGATCCTTTCACAAAATTCTATTCCATAAAAACTTATTATTTATTATTTTATGATTTTTAAAATGTGTAATTTGTAAACAAACAAGTTCAAAAAAGAGAAAAACTTCAGCAAAAGGATTTTAAAAACTTTTTGTTTATAAATGCTTGGTTCGAATTTGATTAGCTGGATTTCAACTTTCGTTACAAAATGTTATTTTTCACAAAAATATAATAAATTTCACAAAAATAACCTTTACTTTTCACAAAATGGGCCCCAAGATAAAAAACTTGCATCGACCCCTGACTATATAAACAAACGTACCGCCAAGATATTTTCTTTAAAAGTTTAAATTGCTACTAAATGCTATTTATATAAATCATATTTATTGAAACAACATTAAAAAAAAACATAAAGGAGAGGCAAAGGATTTATTTCATTATATTTTAGAGTATTTTTTAATATTTATCTTTCCAACTTAAAAGATCTCTAAATGTTCGCTCGTATAAATAGTCCTAAATGTTAGGGTTAAGACATATTTAATAAAAATATTGATATAAACTGAAAAATATCACGCCATATATAAAATAACAATTAATATAAAACAGAATCATTATAAAAACATAATTAGAGTATTTAAATCAGCAGAAATTCTTACCTTTTCAAGTATTCTTTCTTTAACATTTTAACAACGTGGTGTTAGCCGCGTACTACACACCACACGTCTGTCGTCTGCTCAGCGGATATGGGGACAGTGAGGTCAGGTCACGTCAACTGCGTCAGCTTACTGGATTTCCGCTCGCCAATGAGTGCTTTTTTATCGAGATGAGTTGTTTAGTATTCGCCCTTCTGGAGTGCATTAGGAAAATAAAAATTCAAATCATGATGAGTGAAACATTTAAAAATCAACTCATTCACGATCCAATAAATTAGAGCTCTTTTCTGAGAAGCAAAATCCACTCTTTCGTTTTAAGAGAGTGGATACTTTTTTACAGGTTCGTCAGGCATACTGTCCGAAAAGGTTGAGAACCTTGGGGAAAAGTTTTTCTAAGGGAAAGTGATTCAAAATCTGATTTTTCCCTAAGCCCTCCAAAGAGTATTACATTTTACTTAATTCTTAAAGGGACAAGTAAAATATATTCTTGTAAGTTTTATTTTTTATTATACAGTAAAATTCGCGGGAACAACACCGCTAGAGACCAGAAAATTTTTTCGTTTTTGTTGGCAGGTTTCTGTCTTATCTCATATACTTATATGGTATTCCTTCCACCGAGAGCATGGAATATATCCATTATAAAGAGGTTCTGTTTTGAGAAGTTTTAGTGTATTTAGTTTTAATTAAATTTACAGATGGTCAGAGATCCATAGCGCTAAAGTAAATATTGGGATCAAGATTCGCCAATAAAGAAACTCAAATGCTCGTTGTTTAACTCTTTATTTTATTTTTTACATCTGTATCTAATTAGTAAGAGTATAATATAATTACAGTTTGCAAATTAGTAGATGGTCAAAGATTCATAGCACTAAAGTAAATATTGGGATAAAGATTCGCCAATAAAGAAACTCAAATGCTCGTTGTTTAACTCTTTATTTTATTTTTTACATCTGTATCTAATTAGTAAGAGTATAATATAATTACAGTTTGCAAATTAGTAGATGGTCAAAGATTCATAGCACTAAAGTAAATATTGGGATAAAGATTCGCCAATAAAGAAACTCAAATGCTCGTTGTTTAACTCTTTATTTTATTTTTTACATCTGTATCTAATTAGTAAGAGTATAATATAATTACAGTTTGCAAATTAGTAGATGGTCAAAGATTCATAGCACTAAAGTAAATATTGGGATAAAGATTCGCCAATAAAGAAACTCAAATGCTCGTTGTTTAACTCTTTATTTTATTTTTTACATCTGTATCTAATTAGTAAGAGTATAATATAATTACAGTTTGCAAATTAGTAGATGGTCAAAGATTCATAGCACTAAAGTAAATATTGGGATCAAGATTCGCCAATAAAGAAACTCAAATGTTCATTGTTTAACTCTTTATTTTATTTTTTACACCTGTATCTAATTAGTAAGAGTATAATATAATTACAGTTTGCAAATTAGTAGATGGTCAAAGATCCATAGCACTAAAGTAAATATTAGGATAAAGATTCGCCAATAAAGAAACTCAAATGCTCGTTGTTTAACTCTTTATTTTATTTTTTACATTTGTATCTAATTAGTAAGAGTATAATATAATTACAGTTTACAAATTAGTATATGGTCAAAGATCCATAAAACTAAAGTAAATATTGGGATCAAGATTCGCCAATAAAGAAACTCAAATGTTCATTGTTTAACTCTTTATTTTATTTTTTACATCTGTATCTAATTAGTAAGAGTATAATATAATTACAGTTTGCAAATTAGTAGATGGTCAAAGATTCATAGCACTAAAGTAAATATTGGGATAAAGATTCGCCAATAAAGAAACTCAAATGCTCGTTGTTTAACTCTTTATTTTATTTTTTACATCTGTATCTAATTAGTAAGAGTATAATATAATTACAGTTTGCAAATTAGTAGATGGTCAAAGATCCATAGCACTAAAGTAAATATTGGATCTCATCAAAAAGTCACCTGTAAAAAATACAGCCAAGTCTCGTAACTCATTTACCGTAAAAAGTACTGATATCGTATAAAGCCAAGTTTAACTATCTTATTAACTCTGAAATTTTCATTCACAAATCACTCCTAGTCTCTACATCTTTAGTTAATTATTATTTTGTGACTTGGCAATTACGTAGCACGAGAATGTGATGTATATAGTTAGTCTTAATCAAATAATACTATAACACATTAAAGTGTAATAACTTCACTGTGCGTATTTAATTTGCCTTAATTAAATTATCCCATCCCATCCATTAACATAGTAATGTATAATAACTTCCCTGTGCTGCGTAATTGCCAAGTCACAAAATAATAATTAACTAAAGATGTAGAGACTAGGAGTGATTTGTGAATGAAAATTTCAGAGTTAATAAGATAGTTAAACTTGGCTTTATACGATATCAGTACTTTTTACGGTAAATGAGTTACGAGACTTGGCTGTATTTTTTACAGGTGACTTTTTGATGAGATTTCACTTCTTTTTGTAAGTAATCCTCCTTTTCTTGATTTTGGGTTCTTTTTGGAGATCATCCACTGATTTTCGCTAAGCCCACACTCTGTCCCTATTATTTACAGGTATAAAAATTTTGAAGCTTTAGTTTCGTTTGCAAAGTACTGTAGATAAAAAGAGATTTCAGGTTCCTAGGCAAGCACTAAATTATGGGAGGGGGAGTGTCAAAAGTACTCTCAATTGCTTCCAGGATAAATGCTATCCATCTGAGGTATTACTCACAGCCCTATATACTTGATATTTAACATAAAAGAACTTTTTAGTATAAAAAGAAAGCCAAAATTGAAATTTCCGGAAATTTCCAATAAATCAAACTATATTCCTTTTTTCGATGTTTTTTTTTAGTCTTTTTTTTATTATTTACGATTTTTTTAATTTTTCCTTACTTTGTGTACTAAACCTTGCCTTTCTGCCAAATGTCAAGCTTCTAGGACTACAAAATCGAATTTTTTTCAAATTTTCGACTTTTTATAAATTTATTGATTTTTCGATTTTAATTCTAAGTTAACTGATTGTCATGCCAATACAGTAATTATTTGATCCGTCTTCTTAGAATCATTTAGGTTCAATTTAGAGATAAATCAAGTGAATCTTAGAGTCACTCTGATTTTATTTAGAAAGGACTATCAAGCCATAACCAGCCAGTAATGTCGGGAGGGTAGGGGGAGATGTGAAAATTTTTGTGGGCTAACATCATTTAACAATCCATATTTCATATGTGAAGTAAATAGAGTACAACCTGTGAAAGAAAACAAACCTGTCTATAAAGAAATCGCCTATATCGTAGCCAGTCTATAGCGGAACTTTTCTATAACGAAATTCGTAAACGAAAGAAAAGAAAACCATAATCCGGGGGAAATAACATAAAACAATTAGGGGCGTTGTACTAGCTAATAGGACAATTATCTTAAAACTAATGTTTCTAGCAGTACAAAATCAAATTGTTTTCGAATTTTCGATTTCTTAAAGATATTTCGATTTTTCGATTTTATTTTCGAATTTAACGAATATTTTAATTGTTCCTTTTATTGAATAGTAAATACTACCTTTACACCAAGTTTTAAGTTTCTAAGACTACAAGATAAAATTATTTTGAATTTTTGATTTTTTTCGAATTTTTTTTTTTTTTAATTTTCTGGATTTTTTAATTTTTTCTTATTTTGTATCATTTATTACAATTTCAAGTTTCTAGCGCTACAAAATCGAATTATTTTGAAATTTCCGATCTTTTACGAGTTTTTTATTCTATTTTCGAATTTATTGTGTTTTAATTTTTCCTTTTTCTGTATCCCAAACAATAAGTTTGCGCCGAATTTTAAGTTCTAAAGCTACAAAATCGAATTTTTTTCAATCTTTCGAATTTTCGATTTTTTTTTCGATTTTTACAGATTTTTTCTTTCTTTCTTTTTTTGTATCCTAAATACTAGCTTTATTCCAAATTTTAAGTTTCTAGCTTTACAAAATCGAATTATTTTCAAATTTTCGTTTTTTTTTCGATTTTTTGATTTTATTTTCAATTTTTGTTGTGTTTTTAATTTTTTCTTTTTCTGAATCCTAAACACTACCTTTACACCAAATTTTCAGTTTCTAAGGCTACGAGATCATATTATTTTCAATTTCTCTCTTTTTCTTTCTTTCTTTCTTTCTATTTTTTTTTTGAAATTTTCGATTTTTTTTAAATTATCCATATTTTTAAATTTTTCCTTATTTAGTATCTTAAATATTACATTTATTCCAAATTTCAAGTTTCTAGCGCTATTAAATCGAATTATTTTCAAATTTTCCTTATTTTTCGATTTTTTCGATTTTTTGATTTTATTTTCGAATTTTATTGCGTTTCTGATTTTAACTTATTCTGAATCCTAAATACTATCTTTACTGCGAATTTTAAGTTTTTAAGGCTAAAAAATCAAATTATTATAATTTTTTCAGTTTTTTTCGAATTTTTCGAATTTTTGAAATTTTTTTTCGAATTTTCCGGAATTTTTAATTTTTCCTTATTTTGCATCCTAAACACTACCTTTATTCCGAATTCCAAGTTTCTAGCGCAACAAAATCGGATTATTTGAAATTTTTAGATTTTTTTCGATTTTTCGATTTTTTCAATTTTGCTTTCGATTTTTTTGGTGTTTTTGATGTTTTCTTTTTCTGGATACTAAACACTACCTTCACACCGAATCTTAAGTTTCTAAGACTACAAGATCGTATTATTTTCAATTTTCAATTTTGATGGAATTTGTTGAATTTTCGAATGTTTTTCTTTCGAATTTTCCGGATTTTATAATTTTTTCTTTCTTTGTATCCTAAACACTAGCTTTATTCCAACTTTTAAGTTTCTGTGGCTGCGGGATCTACCCAATCTTTTTGATGACGCGAGAGTGAGTGAGTGTGTGAGTGACAAAAAATCGAAACTTTGAGTTCATATATCATCTGCACTAATTTTTTGAATTGTCATATTTTTTAATTTTTCCTTATTTAGTATCTTAAATATTACCTTTATTCCAAATTTCAAGTTTCTAGCGCTATGAAATCGAATTATTTTCAAATTTTCCTTATTTTTCGATTTTTTCGACTTTTTTTTTTATTTTCGAATTTTATTGCGTTTTTTATTTTAACTTATTCTGAATCCTAAACACTATCTTTACTGAGAATTTTAAGTTTCTAAGGCTAAATAATCAAATTATTTTAATTTTTTCAAAATTTTTCGAATTTTTCGAATTTTTGAAATTTTTTTGAAATTTTCCGGAATTTTTAATTTTTTCTTATTTTGCATCCTAAATACTACCTTTATTCCGAATTCCAAGTTCCTAGCGCAACAAAATCGGATTATTTGAAATTTTTAGATTTTTTTCGATTTTTCGATTTTTTCAATTTTGCTTTCGATTTTTTTGGTGTTTTTGATGTTTTCTTTTTCTGGATACTAAACACTACCTTCACACCGAATCTTAAGTTTCTAAGACTACAAGATCGTATTATTTTCAATTTTCAATTTTGATGGAATTTGTTGAATTTTCGAATGTTTTTCTTTCGAATTTTCCGGATTTTATAATTTTTCCTTTCTTTGTATCCTAAACACTACCTTTTTTCCAAATGTAAAGTTTCTAGGGCTACGGGATCTACCTAATCTTTTTGATGACGCGTGAACTAGTGAGTGAGTGAGTGACAAAAAATCGAATGTTTGAGTTCATATATCGTCGGAACTAGAAAAGACAGAAAGTTGTAATTTCAAATTTTGGTCCTGTTTGCCAAATACTCTAGAAAAACGAAGTTTAAAATTTTTGGGATACTCCAGCGCGGAGATATGGGGGGGTCAAAAGTGCCCTGAGTTGCTTCCAGAAAAGTATGCTTACGGCTGTCCTCTCTCGACTTGGCGGAGCCACTGCCGTGCCTCCAGATCAAGATTCGCCAATAAAGAAACTCAAATGTTCATTGTTTAACTCTTTATTTTATTTTTTACACCTGTATCTAATTAGTAAGAGTATAATATAATTACAGTTTGCAAATTAGTAGATGATCAAAGATCCATAGCACTAGAAAAATCTGCTCTTTTGTTTCTTTTATAAGTCGCGTAAACTCTTTGAAATTTCCAAGGCGTTTCTTATGGTCTAAGCGACAAAACTTCAGCAAATATTTTTCAATTAGCTCGTTTTCTTTTTTTTATTATTTTGGACAATACTTAAGGTGCAGTTCATAAAATTAAAAATAGGATTTTCAGCAATATAATATTTTATAATCAGCAATACATCAAATTTTAAAACTTGTTTATCAACATGCAATAACATCGGTTATCCATATTTTCTAGTTACGTCAATTTTACACATAAATTTAACTTTCACTACGAATATTTGTTTTTATGGTTTTATAATACATTTCTGTTTAAGTTTAATACTATTGACAATTTTAATTTAATTTAATTTAATTTAATTTAATTTAATTTAATTTAATTTTTATTATTTTATTTTTTTCCTTTTTTCATTGTAGATTTATTCAGCTAGGATTGTAGGTTCCATTCTGTGCGGTGCTGCATTGGAATAACTCTGCTACTTATGATTTATAAATTGAAAATGTATATAAATGTGAATTCTAAATTTATTGTTTTTATTTATATGGAGTTAAAAATTAATGGGGTTGATACAATGGTTATTCAATACAACTTTATTATATTAATATATTAATTAGATAGTTAAATATATTTCACTAATTATAATTTTAAATAAAATTATTATAAATAATAATTTTTTCTTTATTTTTTATATTGGAATCATAATAATTTTAAGTTGCTCTTGGAATATATAGAACATAGTTTTAATTTTCCCTCACTAGAAGGCAGCATTATGAATAATTTTGATATGCATCTACGACTAAGTAATTTTAACATATTTTTAAATATATACCACTAGATGGCAGAACTTGCAAATAACGGAAATTATTTTTAGGTTTAATTTGGATACTTCAGTAATTTTGTATATAATTTAGTTATATTAACATTATAGTATTCTAATTTATAGTTTTTATTTTACCTTTTATTTTGAAAAATGTAATAATCTATGTGTTTATATCTATTATAACTGCGACCGATGGGTATAATCATAGAATAAACAATTCTTGTTTATTCTATGGGTATAATATATGCTTTAATAAAAATCTCTT
This sequence comes from Maratus michaelseni, assembly GCA_963931845.1. NCBI lineage: Eukaryota > Metazoa > Arthropoda > Arachnida > Araneae > Salticidae > Maratus > Maratus michaelseni. The sequence goes on from OZ007591.1 coordinate 164,297,686, forward strand.
AACGGTTAAATTAACCTTATTCGATAGCTACAATATTTGAACATGTGCAACTCGGAATAGTGTTGAAACTTTAGTAATTATCTAGGGTAAGAAGTAAAAAAACATTTTCTGTTTTATTATATTCAATTTAAAAGCTTTTTGTTTTGTTTTTCAGTCTTGTTCTACAATCGATCGGGCAGAGAGAAACACAATTTTTAGCATAAAGCTAGTGTCTCTTTAAAAATTGATTATATTTAGAAAATATTTTTCTGTTCTTGTTTACTTCTTCAGTGTATTTAATTTTCTGCAATTTTCAGTATTCATTTAATAGTAATTTTGAATGTTTTTTTAAGGCTAAATAAGCATTTAAATGATCTTTAACGGCTGCATGCCTTAATAATGATCGCGAAAGATTCTTTAAATCGGCAAATCCTTCTAAAGATCACACACTCTTACTTGCATTTAACAGTAAACAAGGTCAGGAGAATAATTTTCATTTTTTCCCCATTTCCACACAGCCATTTGTACTGGTCGTACTAGGAAAACTGAAAAGTCCTGCTACGATTTTATGCGGTTTAAGAAGGGAAAATTTGGGGGTAGGTCACCCACATTTTATTACGTCTTTTCTCAATGTCAATTTGACCAAAAAAAGGAATCTCCAATAAAAAATAAATTATATCTTTGCTTACAGTTCCTCCAGCTAAATACGTTTTGCACTAGTTCACAAAATTGCAGGAAAATATTCATATAGAATGCTAAAAACACAAAAATCAGCGTGAAAAACCAATAGAGAAATAAATAAATGCCCTTTTGATATAAGAAATGTGACGCTAACAGGGATTTTTGTTTTATAAGCTGGAATGTAGACAGTGAGGAGCCTCCATTCGCGATTGACACTTAAGCTGCTATCTGACGTACTCTCCTATCATAGTCAATATCCGATAATTCCTCCGAAACACGTTTTTCAAGAGGAAAACTCTCGAAAACGGTCCGTGTGATAGATTGCCTCTCGTAACTTCGTCAAGCGCTAACTTACAGCTGTTTGTATCCTCTACGATAGATATCAGCTCGAAATCCACCAATAAGAACTCTCTAAAAATTCCAAGATGGCTACCGGCAGTTAGTGAACATGTTACGTTTAGCGTGGTCGCAGATATTGAAACCGAAAATACAGAAGAATTAAGAAAAATACAATATCTTTGGTAACACAGGGACCAATTATACACGAAAAGAACTTTAAAAATGTGCAGTTATTTTGAAATTAAAGAATTACGTATGCACCGATTGTCCCTTCGGAGTTCGTTATTTACCACTACCGATAAGAACTTTATTTGCTAATTTAAAGTTATTTATTGCGATTATTTTATTTCAATTACTTATATTATTTGCTATATGTTATAATTGCACTGTCGTAGTTCTTTTTTACTTCTCAAACTGTACTCGTTTGACTACTTTCTGCAGCTGTATTTGTGCTGCTCTGTATATGAAATACAGAATTTATACACACCAAGTAATAGACAAAAAGTGAGTTAAATTTAAAATCGCGTTCAGCAACTTAAAACGCACTGCAGGAATTATTGTTAACAGACAGTAGAGAATTCTTTTGTGTGTCCCTGTAAATGAACGATGACTGCTATACACACAATATTCTGTAGTAAGCCTCTTGTAACGCACCTTAGTGATATATATAAATTTCAATGCGTTTAAAATAGTGAAACATTATTTAATTAAACCTCAAACGATTTTTCTCCATGGACATAATGTAACGTAATTCTTTTGACTGTCCCTGCAAAGTAAATATAACTGCTATGCACACCCTGTTCCATATTAAGCTTCTTGTAATGCATCTTAGTGATATATATCATTTACAATGTATTTGAAATATGTAACATCATTAAAATAAACCGCAAATGATTTTTCTCCATAGACCGTAATGTAAAAGGTCAACAATTTTTATTGTCAAAATATGTGAGATGATTTCGATTTAAAAAGTCTCTCTATTTGCACCCTCCCCCCTTACCTAATCATTTTGCACCTATTCTCAGGTACGAAATCATGTAAGGCAGGGCTGTCTAAGACTCCTATTAAGGATACATTAGGAACTCTAGTGCTGTCCAACGCAGCGCTCTTTGAAGATTCTATTGGCGTCCCTTCGATTGTTTTATTTTTCTAGATTTCTTTACAACACAAACTCGTCTCCAAAGTTACTTTGCTTTAAAAAGTTAATATTTGAATGCTTAAAAAATAAAATAAAAAAATACAGATGTTTTTAAGGTTTTTGGCTTCTTATTTACTCGCAATAGTCCTAGTCTGTGAGATACTCCCCACCCCGCTCATTTAGAAACATCAGAAAATGTAACGTTATGTTTATTATATGTTTTCTGTTCAAATTTTTAGATGAGTCATCTCCATCGTAGAGTGTCAATGATTACCATTGTGAGATATATGTGTATCCTGTCCTGCAGACGTATAGGTATAGCGATCAATGCTAAAGTGAGATAATATTCTTGCATTTTTCGAATCATGTTAATAATAACGCCCTTCACTGTGTGCCACAAGCTAAAGTGCACCCTTGCTTACTGAAAGACTGGACAGGCCTCATGTAAGGTACAGACCATGTTCAGTTATCCCGAGAAACATTTACAGAAGCTTTTTCTTTTAATTATACTATAGTACTATATTATTAATATACTATACTATAGTACTATATTATTACTGTACTATTATTACTATACTATAGTACTATACTATTATAGTAGGAGAACTGGGGGATGAATGGGACAAGGGATGGATGGGACATTCTCAATATTTCAGGCAATAAACATTTTTTTAGTGGCTTCCTATCCTCATAGATGACACTATCATAGTGTGCTTAAAAGTAATTTTTTTTATATTTGAAGTTGTTTACATATCTTATGCATTATAAACAATTAAGATATGTTAAAGTTATTTATTTCAAGGCTCAATATTAGTCATTAAAAGGAATGAGTATTAACCATTGTGACAAAATAATTTCTGAGACAAAATGGCTGATAATTGAATATATGCATCATGGGGATGATTGGAATATTTCAAATGGGGATGAATGGGACTGCTTCATTCATTCCTAGAGGATACTGAAAAATATTTTATTAAGTAAATAATATTATATAAGTTGATTAATTAATAATTTATGTTAATTATTCTTTTAACATTTCCTCCTCATTGTAGCCACCGTCGTCTTCAGCCATTGGTTGTTTCTGTTTATGGACCTTTAAAGGCAAAGCTGAGATCAGTCCAAGATGATTGGATTACAAATCAGCTTGGAGAGCATATTACAATTTATAACCTTTTAGCTTTTGCCAAGGAGCATTTTAGTCAGCTTTTAGTACTAGCAACATAAACATAACAGGTGGTTTTATGAAAACTGTCATTTTCCTTTTTAACAGCAATACATTCACTGAAACTGATTTTATACCAGCTTATGCGAGTGACAGACCACATTTAGAACATTTTAGACAGACCACATTTATTGTGTTACTGATATTTGCACATCCGTGCAACTTTAACTTTGTAATTCATTAAAATTTCAGTTAAAATATATAATATAAATTACAGTTTTTTTAATGCATATTTAACTGTGTTTTCATTTCTTAGATTACTAACACTGATATATAACAGCCATATAAGATCATATATTACAAATATAATTACATATAAGTTTATAATTATAAATTTTAATTTGGTATCATTGAATACAGAGAGGAAAACATTTGTGTCCCATCCATCCCTGCTGTGGGGATGATTGGGACAGAGAGGAACTTTTTTTTAACTTCATAATGTATTTCTGTTTAATAATAATCTTGAATAAATATTGTGCATAAGATGTAGATAAACACCTAATGTATTAAATGCGATATCTAATATTAATAATAACTATGATATAGAATCATATATATTTTGCGTTTTACTCTAAAATTTAATTTTCCTATCTTAAAGTTTCTCTATGCTGCAGCCTTTTTATCAAAAATTTTCAGACTTGACATTTTGGAGACATTTTATGTCTATATATGATATTGGTATACCTGGCACCATTGTTGTGCCCATTACATATTACAAGTACTTGGTATATTACTTTACATTTATATGTTGTATTGTGTATGGTGGTCCTCGTCTTCATTTTATTTGAATGTTTTGTGTTTATGCCAATGCATTTCTTGCCAGCGCCATTTTTTTTCATTGTGCCAAAGGGGAGATATATATGATATAGAATCATATATATTTTGCGTTTTACTCTAAAATTTAATTTTCCTATCTTAAAGTTTCTCTATGTGAATTAATTTCTGTATTCAAAATCTTTTTATTCTTTAATCCGAAAAACAATCATTTCTTCCTAGCTAAAATTGTTCTCAGATATTTCTTCATAACATTAAATGTACGTTACTCTCATGCGGTTTCAATTCGAATATTAATGTACTGCAGATGACCGTAACATATGTTGTTTTGTCTTTCTTCGTATCTTGTGTTAAATGCAGGCACCGTTTTCATAATTTGACTGCTGCAAAAATATGCACTATAAACTCTTTTCGTTAGATTATAATAACACATGCCTAATTTTCCCAAAACAACGCTCGGGTGTAAGTTAAAAAATCACAAAAATTGATGTTCCGCCAAATTATGGCATCCTTTCATTTCTTATTCAAAAATGCTCAATATTGGTTTATTGCTAACTGTCAAAAGTTTGACGGTTCATGCCTGGCTAGAAATGTAACGATTGGCATCTTACATCTAATGTGTTGGCGATAATGAATCTGAAAAATTAGATCAGATCTTCTCTTGCTTTTGTCGGATAAACATGTAATTTTTGGTAGAATAAGCGAAGGCCACCCTCTCTGTTTTCTTGTGTCGATGTGCTGGTAATAAAAAAGAATTCCATGGATTACAAGACTTATTTTCATCTAATGCCTCTTGTGTGGATTACTTAATTATTTTCAGGAAACGAACTTTACGATTATTGCGGTTCATGCAATGCACCATTATACCACGGCAATTTTTAAGAAGAAATGTTTCATTACGATATATCGGGACTTCACACCATAATAACTTAAATAAAATATTCAAAATAAATATTTTTGTGAAAATGTCCCATTCATCCCCTATCTCCCCTACTATATTTTACTAAAGAAAACATTCACACATACACACACACAAAAAAGCGGTCAAAACTTTTTAATTATTGTCGAAATATTTAAAAACCACTCTCAATTTGGTGCCTCTTGCCCCCCACCCTAGCTACGCTACGGTCTATTACATATACTATATTGTTTCCGCGTATTTGGCAACTTGCTTCGCCCTCCGATCTCCAGGATCATTTTTCTATACACTTTCCTTTTATACTGTGTATAATCCATCTCTGTCAACGTCCAATTTATATCTTTCCTCCATGATTTTCTTAGTCTTCCACTTTTTAACACTTTTCAACTATGTTGGAAAGTGTTTATGAATTCAGTTTGTCCGATCGTCTGTCTGTTTCTTTGTCTGTCTGGTCGTCTCTCTGTCTGTCTGTCCGTTCCTTAACTCGCGTAAATACACTCGGATTGACATGTAATTGATATATGTTATTGAGGTTTGCCATGACATGTTCTGTATTGAAAATTGTGCACCATTTATGGTTAGTTTATAGGGATACTCAAAAGAATCTCGTTTCATTACGATTAATGAGAAAAAAATTGTTTTCATTGCATTTTATTAACGTTACGCTATTTCAAAGGGAATGAAATTGATATGCATTATTGAGGGGGGGGGGGGAGACAATATAGATTTGGTATTGAAAATTGTGCACCATTTATGGTTAGTTTATAGGGACACTCAAAAGAATGCCGTTACATTACGACTAATGGGGGAAAAAATGTCTTAACTTTCAGTGCATTTTATTAACTTTACACTATTTAAAAGAGAATGAAATCGGTATGCATTACTGAGGGGAAAACAACATATATTCTAGCGTATAGAATAATTAGTAAATACCGTTCGTTTTTAGGGATACTCAAACGTATTCTATTACATTACGGTCAATGGGGAAAAATCGTTTTCAGTGCATTTTAATAATGTTAAACTGTTTCAAATATAATGAAATTGATATGCATCACTGAGATGGATGGCAACATCCTTTTTATAGAGTAAGTGGCAATTATACTTCGTTTACAGGGACGCACAAAACAATCCCATTACATTATGATCTATGAAGGAAATTGTTTGCTGTGTATTTTAATGATGTTTACAGTTTTTCAATGAAATTGTTATACATTACTGAGGTAAAGTACAACATCTTTTTTATAGATTTTTGAGTTTCTATAGAATTTATCGTTTATATAGAGAGACACACAAAATAATTCAGTTACAGGACTAACTATGAGCCATAATTGTTGGATGTGCGTTTTTAGTTGTGAGTACTGGTGTATTTTAAGACTCAACTAATTTGTAGTGTGTTAGTAAAGTAATACAATCATATACAGGGATGCACGAAAGAATTCGCACACGTTACCGACTATGGACAGCAATTGCTGAAAATGAATTTTTACTGCACTATTATATATATATATATATATATATATATATATATATATATATGGGCTGTTTAATAGCCTCTGCTTGTTAACTAGGAGAAGACCCTTTAAATGCCTCAGAGGAGGACTTAAAGGAATCGACTGGGAGCAGAGACTTAATGTCCAATCCGCACCTTCCATCGGTGCAGCTTGTTAGTACTCTTGCCTAGTGCATGGGGAACGAACGCGGATGGGCTTCCTCCAACCCGCTTGGCCAGCGTGGAGGAATTTGGCCACCTCCCCCCTTATTTTACCATGAATTCACAAAACAAATCACGGCCCTCAATTCCCGGCAGTCTGCATGTTCCTGATTACGGCAGCGATCAGAAAAACATGAAGACAGAGGGTGCTAAGAATCACCGGGCTCGGCTTGGCTGCCATAAGTTGATGACCTTGGCTACGTATAATGGACGATCCTTATCTTCTGAAAGTCGTTTACAGGAACTTGAAGAAGAATTAGAAAGAATCAACTGGGACATTCTAGGATTATGCGAAGTAAGAAGAAAAGGTGAAGAGAAGATTGATCTTGCCAGTGGACATGTATTGTACTACAGAGGTACAGAAGATGGAAAAACAAGTGGTGTAGGATTTCTGATTCATAAAAGGTGGAAGAATCAAATCGTAGAATATGATAGTGCATCAGATAGAGTTGCAAGGTTAGTTATACAAGTGTCAAAAAGATACAAGCTGCAAATTACCCAAGTTTATGCACCAACAATTAGCTATACTGATGAAGAAATTGAGGATTTCTATGAAGAAGTAGCTTCAATGCATCAAAAAGGAAAATGCTACATAAAATTAATAATGGGAGACTGGAATGCTAGAATTGGGGAAAAAAAGAAAGGTGAATTCTCAGTAGGAAATCATGGATATGGGGTGCGTAATGAAAGAGGAAACAGATTGATTGAATTTGCAGAATGTGAACAGATGTATATCATGAATTCATTTTTCAAGAAAAAGCCACAAAGAAAATGGACATTGCGTAGTGCAAATGGCTCAACAAGTGAAATCGACTACATCTTGACAAACAAAAAGCATCTTATTCAGGATTGCAGCGTTCTCAATAACTTCAATACAGGAAGCGATCACAGGTTAGTTAGATGCAAACTGCTTTTAAATACTAAAGTGGAAAGAATGAAGCTTTTGCAATGCTCAAAGAAATCAGTCGATATTATAAATCTCCAGAAACATAAAGAAGAATTTAATTTAGAACTTAAAAATCGTTTTCAAGTACTTCAATCAATCTTAGAAGAAGAACAAGATGTTACAGTAATGAACAAGAAAATAACAAATACTCTACAAGAAATTGCAAGGACGATAGCTGGTGAAGTACAAGTAAAGCAAACAAAGAAAATAACAGAAGAAACAAGAAGATTGATGAAGAAACGCAGAGAATTTAAAATGAAGAAAAACTATCCTAAATCAAGAGTTGAATATGCAGAATTATGTAAAACGGTAAGAAAATGTGTTACAGAAGATATCAGAAAATTTAACTGTGATCTTGTCAAAAAAGTTCTAGAAGATAACAAAAGTTTAAAATCAGCTAAGCGCAAACTGTGTGTTGGAAGAAAAGGTATTTTTGCACTGAAGAGAGCAGACGGAACAATCACCAAAATCAATAATGAAATAGTACACATTGTCGAAAAATTCTATAACAATCTATATAAATGTGAAGATCAAAGGGAAATCAACCTACGTGATCCACTAGTAAACATAACAGAAACTGAAGAGATAATCCCAGTGATGACAGATGAAGTTGTACAAGCCATTAGAGGCATGAAAAAAGGTAAATGCCCTGGCGAAGATGGAATTACAATTGACCTTATCAAAGAAGCAGGAGAAGAATTTGCAAAAATGCTAGCCATACTGTTTTCCAAATGTCTCGAGAAATCAGATGTACCAGAAGATTGGAATAATGCTGTGATGGTGTTACTTTATAAGAAAGGAGAAAAGGAAAACATTAAAAACTACCGTCCAATCAGCTTACTGTCAGTGATTTATAAAATTTTCACCAAAGTTTTAACGACAAGACTTGAATCAGCTCTGGACTCAGCTCAACCTAGAGAACAAGCAGGATTTCGAAGTGGATTTAGCACAATGGATCATATTCAAACAGTAAGGGAAGTTATAGAAAAACATAAAGAATATAATTTACCTCTCTGCCTTGCCTTTATTGATTATGAAAAAGCATTTGATTCGGTCTACACATCTGCAGTAATTACTTCTCTGGAGGACATTGGTATAGACAAACCTTATATCAATATCATAAAGAAGATCTACAAGAAAGCAACAGCCACCATCCGTTTGGACAAAGGAAAAGCGAAGATCAAGCTTGGAAGAGGAGTAAGACAGGGAGACACCATTTCGCCTAAGCTTTTTACTGCTGTCTTAGAAAGTATTTTCAAGAAGCTGGATTGGGAAAACAAAGGGATTAGAATAAATGGGGAATATTTAAGCCATCTCCGGTTTGCTGATGACATTTTAATTTTCAGTAATAGCCCTGAAGAATTGCAAAATATGCTAAAAGATTTGGCAGAAGCTAGCATTAATGTGGGATTAAAAATAAATTTGGAAAAGACTAAGGTGATGTTCAATTCATTTGCATCAAAAAAGAAAATCGTCTACAACAACACTGAGATTAAAGATGTTGAAAGTTATGTGTACCTTGGACAAGAAATATCATCAGACAACAGTATCATGAATGAAATCAATAGAAGAATAAGAAATGGATGGAGTGCTTTTGGGAAGAACAATATTATTCTGAAGAGTAACATGCCTCTTTGTTTGAAAAGAAAGGTGTTTAACCAATGTGTTTTGCCTGCACTAACTTATGGAGCAGAAACTTGGACACTAACAAAACGGATGGTACAAAGATTACAAACAACACAGCGAAGTATGGAAAGATGTATGCTAGGCATAACCAGAAGAGACCGAAAGAGAATAACGTGGATAAGAAGTCAGACGAAAGTTTTTGACATCATCGAGAGAATTAAACGGCTAAAATGGAAATGGGCTGGGCACATTGCAAGAAGACAAGACAATAGATGGAGCACAAACACCCTACAGTGGTATCCCAGAGATGTAAAACGACCAAGAAGACGACCTCAAGTAAGATGGAGTGACGAAATCAGAAAAGTGGCCGGTGTTAATTGGATGACTAAAGCACTAGACAGGCAACAATGGAAAAATCTGGGGGAGACCTACATCCAGCAGTGGATTGAAAACGGTTGATGATGATGATGATGATGATATATATATATATTTGTTATGTTTATTTAGATATTTTATTTCATTGTATAAACAAAACTGAAATTTCATAACAATATTATTCAGATAATGTTGGAAAGTGTTTCATGATCTATGTCGTCATGCATGATTTTTCGTTCTAATTTGTTTTTGAATTGGTTGTCCAAGGTAATGTTTGATTTTTTTTTCATATTTCTACTGCAGATAGTTTTCTCTTATTTTCTGCAGTGAGTCTCCATGCTTCTGCTCCATATAACAGAAATGCTTTTGATGATGTTATTATAAATATTTTGCTTGCATCTTCTAGAGAGATTCTCGTCCACTAAATTTCATTTAATTAGCATTTAATAGCTGCTGTTCTTCCTAATAAAATTTGTCATTGATCTCCGAAGTGTCTTTATCTTCTTCATTATTATCATCACCAATATATTTACATGTATTACATCTACTGATTATGCTCTTCACTCCTCTAGCAGTAATTCTGCCTCCTTTTTGCCAACACTTAGATATTTAGTTTTACTTAGATTGATAGATAGCCTCCTATGTTTCATATTCTTTTATAATAAAATTTGTCATATTGTGTAAATCATTTTTCTTTTCTGCCAATCGAACCTTATCATCAGCAAATTGCAAGTGTAAACACTGATATTCGAATAATATCTATTCCCAGATTTCGGCACTGAGCTTTTCATTTCCGCAAGGTTTGCTCAATAAATATTTTGAACAATGTAGGTGAAATACAATAAGCTTATTTTAATTCTTTTGTCACTATAAAGCCTTCAGATATATGTTTTACTAACTTTAATTTTCGTGGTAGATTCTCTATAAAGTGTCTTTCCTGCATTGATAATAGTAACATTCAAACTTATAAGTTTCAGTGTTTTCCAATTTCAGTGGGACGCTGTCATACTCTTAGGCTAAATCAATAAATAATAAATGTGTTCCTACTGACAATTTCTTTTCGATGATTTATGCAAGATAAAAAATATTATCCATACAGGATCTTCCTTCTCTAAAACCGCATTGTTCTTCAACTTCAATGGGTTTACATTCGTTTTCAATAAATCTTTCAATAACGTCCATATAATCTACTAAATTTGAGGTTATTGTAATTGCTCTATAGTTCTCACATGACTGACGATTTCCTTTTTAAAATATTGATATAAACCAACCAATCTTACATTTCTCGCTGCCCACCAATACATCCCTCTAAGAGTTGTTTTATTATTCTGAAAAATGTTTCTGTTCTATCTTTAAATAATTCAGCAGATACAGTTATCCCATGTATGTGAAAAAATCGCGTAATAATTTGAAATTTTGAGCGTTTGTTGCGGTAATCTTTAATCTACAAAAAATAACTTTTCAAAAGTAAAAAAAAAAAAAAAAAAAAAACGAAAGTTGTGGCTAAAAAATGGTGTGATATCAAATTTCCAAGCTTTTATTATAGTACTTATTTAACTTTTTTCCATTAAAGAAGTTATCATATATATATAAGTCGAGTGCTACGTATATGTTAATAGAAATCGTTTTCTCCTGTACTAAATACATCCTAACGTGTTTCTGAAAATTCAATTTTTTTCAAATTATGCATGATGGGCTTGGCGGCCATCTTTCCATATTATACACAAAATTCTAAGCACCCCTATCCGTAGCTAAAATTCGAAGTTCAAAATTGTAACTTAAGCAAATATTTTAATCATTTCATTTTCGTTTTCGGTTATCAAAATATTAGTCTTCCTCAATTTATCTGTTCGTAGTTAAAATCCAAAGTTCGACATTGTTATAAACATATTACATTGCAAACATATTACGCTTTTACTTTAGAAATTTGAGGACTTAGAAATATGGAAAGATGGTTGCCAAGCCCATCATGCATAATTTGAAAAAAATTGAATTTTCAGAAACACGTTAGGATGTATTTATAGTACAGGATAAAACGATTTCTATTAACATATACGTAGCACTCAACTTATATATATGATAACTTCTTTAATGGAAAAAAGTTGAATAAGTACTATAATAAAAGCTTGGAAATTTGATATCATACCATTTTTTAGCCCCAACTTTCGGTTTTTTTTTTTTAAGCTTGGCTGTTTTTTTTACTTTTGAAAAGTTATTTTTTGTAGATATCATTTCTTTTTTTTTAAATAGATTATACATAATTTAAATAATCTACTCCATGAAATTAACATGAGAATGTTATGTAAAATTACATTTTACTTTCAGTTATTGTTTAAAGGGTTAACTAGAAATACCAGTAGATTTTTCAATTAAACTAATTACATATCCAAATTAATACATAATTAACATACATTTTATCAGACAGTTCTGGCGGGTCCCTCTCCGTGGTCCCGACCCGACTCCTTTGGTGGAGGAGGTGACCGGGAGCGGAGCATTGCGCGGACACACCGTTTAATACGGAGTGTTCGTCGACACGACGGGGACAGGAGGTGACTGGTCTGGGTTCCTCATCGTGGTCCGCCAGTGGGAAAGGAGTCTCCGCAGGGCCGGAGATGCCACGCTATGGCCCATTGTGTTTCGCCCATTTGGGTTGTGGGCTCGTGGATCTCCTCCTCGCAAGCGCAGGTTCTCTGCGACGCGAGCACAGCCAATGATCGGAAATTTTCCGTAGGTGGCAGGCAGACGACTCCGTAGGCCAATCCCAAGGTTCACGTGGATCTTGGGCAAAGGCTAGCAAATGCCAGCCGGATCCCTCCAAAACTTGACTAAGGAATTGACGGAAGCACGATCGATCTCTGTAGAGCACGAAATCGTGATGACTCTGTTGTGCACCGATCGTCGGGAGATACGGCATGCAGCAACTATCTGCGACGAGACGGAGGCAGAGGTGAAATAGTCCCAACACGAACCCCCATACTCGTGGAAGAGGACCTCACGAAATCCACTGCAGCTGGAGAGTTGTGAGTCGCCCTCAATGGTCACCACAGGGAGTGCCTGAATCGAGGAGACGGTCACTATCCGAAGGCGACCGGCCAGAGGCGCCAGGGACGCGAACGTTCTCTTCGAGGAAAGGACCACCCACTTCCTGCTATGTGATTACGAGGAACCGGACCGGAGGCTGCCGACTAACGCGGCGTCGATCAGCTGAAACTCGAAACCTAGGTCCGAAACCCAGTCCGAGCACGTCTCTCGTGCAGCCAGGCATTTCCACACCTGGCGGGCGGACTAGTGGCACGTCTACTAACTTTCTCGTTACTAATCTCGATCGGGCCCGTCTCTTTGGCGCGCTTAGAGGAAGTTTCCGCAACCTCTAGAGTCCGATAGCGGTGTCTTAGGATTCTTCCGTTTTTTAGTGATATTATATGTGGATGATCTCGTAGTTCTGGAGTTGTCGCTGGGTTACCGGCTAGTTCTGCCTAGTCGGGTTCAACCTCGCGCCAGACTGCGTAGGGACAACCTATCCGAATCCCGTCTATGGGAAAGAACCGAATTTCCTCGTGGTTCTGGGTCGGAGAGAGGCCTCTTCTGCTCCTTTTTAAAGTGCATGACATGTGAACCTCACGGCCAACGAGCCCAGTAGCTTGCCCATCCATGCATGTCTATGATCGGAAGCCGTGGGAAAGCAAGAGTCGTCGGAGGAACTCGACATATGACCGAGGGACCGTTTCCCCCTGTGGGGTTTCGCGAACGAGGCCGTCGGGGGTTCTTCGGCGTCTCATCAGGTGTACGTTCCACGCGGAAGTTTCCCCAGAGCAGGGTTGCTGCCGCAACGACCTATGAGGTCGATACCTGGTAGAATGGTCTAGGGTTCGCAGAGGGGCGGCCCAAGACCGGTCGCAGCGCCGGACGAGACAAAGTCCTGGTGCATTAAAAGTCCTTCAGAGACTTGGGCGCGATGGTCGAAAAAGTGCCGCGGGCTACCCCCGAGGGCGCCTGGCGGCGCAGGATAGTTTTATCAGACAGTTAAATGCACCAAACCAACATGAGTGAAAAATTGACCTGCGGCAGGTCTCGAACCCGGGACCTTCAGCGTACCGTGCTAACGCTTTGCCAATAAGCCACCCAGATCGATATGCTAAACTGGCAATTTCTCATTCTTATTCCTGTTGGAAACAGTCATCGGCCACAATTTGCAATCACATTTAATTGTCTGATAAAATGTGTGTTCTTATAATTATGAAGTTTTATTTAAAAAAATATCTTCAGAAAAAATGGCTGACTTGCAGATGAAATTTGATATGATTAACCCGTAACTGATTTGTGCTATTATAATACAGATGGTACACGGTTGTTGGCAGAGTTTTATCTTTGTTTTGGCATAATTTTTTAGCTGCCAAGTTAATTAACAGTTTTCTGCTAATTAAGGATAGAAATTTATTTATTTTTTCACTGGATTTTATAAAAGCACGTAGATTAGGTTAGGTTATTACCTGTCCAAAAGTGCAATCCTTTTTCATTTCTGCCCTATATTTTTGTCTGTAGGTTGTTTGAAAAAAAAAGTTTGACGAAGAAAAAAGTGATCATTTTAAGTAACTCGACGTTTAAAAAAAAATCTATATCTCTGTTTATAAATCACTTATGAAGATGATTTTGGTCTCAAATTGAAGAATTTCTTCATTAGATTCTTTTAGTTTTCGTTTTTTTTTCTGTGATGCTTGGTTCATTTGATATCTGATATTTTAATCTGGCATGTTTGGTCGATTTAACATTGCGAAGTTTCTTCCTGTAAGTAAGCAGTAGCGGTTTGTATTCCAGTTCTTGGCGTTGTTTGTTTGGCGTATTTTTTTTATAGCTTGGCTTGGCAGAGCGACCGCCCTGCTTGATAGTTTGCAGAGAAGCAGATCCTCTTGAAAAGAGTCCGTGTATGAAAAACGCACAAATACCATAATTATTGATTATTGCCAAACTAGCTTCGCTATGGTTGATTCGATGATTCGAAGAAAAAATTTATTCGATTTTATACATGAAATTAAAATAACTTTCATAGACAAGTTCGTCCCCAATTCGGCGTGAAAACTTTCGCACTGGAACTGGTTTCCATAATTTTTGCCTATTTTTTTGTCGAACATAGATTCAACATTGTTTGTTATACAACGTTTAGTAAACGTTCCAACGATATAGCTTCACTAGGTTGAGAAATTTTGTAACTTTACTAAATAAGATGGTACAACATTTTCGTTGATTTTGTTTGAAGGGTGTAATTTACTTTTATATGTTCAGTATACTTCCTTCTAAAAATCATTCTGACTATTCCTGCATTCTGAATGCCCCTTTTAAAATTACGACGCATTTTTGCCACAAATTACGCACTGAGGTTTATTATCACTGGTCTCAGTGAATACAATAGCCATGTAAAGAATTGTGATACTTTCCTTTTAAAATTTCTTAAATAAGAAATTTCTTAAGAAAATAATTAATTAAAAAAAATACTTACTTTTTCGCAGAGCACAGTTTGATAAACTCTGGTTTAGCTTATTTCATGTTTATGCTCTCCTCTTTAACACTAGAATGGCCATAGCGGTCATTTTGACCGGTCCCAAATAAATAAATTTCGATTCGAACCACAAATTTCTTCATAAAATAAATTAAATATATTCTACACACAAAAAAAAAGTTAAATAAATAAGTTAAATAGTTTTAAATAAAATTTCTTCTGTAAAATATTTTTATAAAGCTTAAGTAAAATTTCCATTCGTTCTAATGTTAAACAAGAAGGAAAAATCATGCGTCAAGCATAGATTATGTAACACATTCCAGCACTTCTAAAATACTTTCACAAATCTTTATCGTTTAATAAGCTGAAAGATTATGTCTAAGTAAATACGGTCAAAGTCAAACCAGGTGAGGAGGCCTACCTTTCAGATTAAGCTCAACCAGCTCCACCCAAAAGGTTTGTTTACTATACGGCAAGGCCCCAGCCCAGGGAGCGATGCCCGAAAGGACCACCCCC
The DNA here is from genome assembly GCA_963931845.1 of Maratus michaelseni. Taxonomy (NCBI): domain Eukaryota; kingdom Metazoa; phylum Arthropoda; class Arachnida; order Araneae; family Salticidae; genus Maratus; species Maratus michaelseni. The sequence goes on from OZ007591.1 coordinate 164,313,406, forward strand.
CTCTAATGAAAATTAACTGTCAAAGATTACAATATCAATCGCAAAGGCTATCCAATTATACTGGACGAGCCAAGTTAGATACAATAATGGGCTGAATGAACAGTTGTGATTGTAAATAAAAATTAGGAGAAGTAGAGCTTTTACAAGATAATAAGTCTAATTAAACAATTTGTAAAACGCATAACACATTTAAAAACTCAATTTCAAGAATTACCAACACTATTCAGAAAAAAATCCGAATTCTTTTGTGAAGCCCTGTATAAGGTCTATAGACTTGTATACATACTACAAAGAATGCTAAACTTTAGTTCAGTTAGGAAACACATAGCACAGTTTAAAATTCCCCTTGTGGTATTTCCGCCAATAAGTTGAAATGTACTCGAGAGCTTTTGTGTTGCCCTGTAAATGATCTATAGAATTTATACACACCAAGTACTAATCGACAAAATATGTGTTAAATTTAAAAACGTGTTCAGCAACTGAAAACGTACTTCCAGCAATTATTGTTAACAGACAGTACCGAATTCTTTTGTGTGTCCCTGTAAATAAACGATGAATGCTATACACACAATATTCTATAGCAATCCTCTTTTAATGCACCTTAGTGATATATATCAATTTCAATATGTTTGAAATAGTGAAAGATTATTAAAACAAACGGCAAACAATGTTTTTCCATAGACCGTGATGTAACGGAATTATTTTGAGTGTCCCTGTAAAGGAACTACAAGTGCTATGCGCACCATATTCTATAGTAAGCCTCTTGTAGTGCACCTCAGTGACATATATCAATTTCAATATGTTTGAAATCGTGTAACATCATTATAATAAAACGCAAATGATTTTTCCCCATATACCGTAATGTAACGGAATTCTTTTGAATGTCCCTATAAAAAACTATAAGTGCTACACACTTAATTTTCAATACTGAACATGCCGTAGTAAACCTCAATAACATTTTTCAATTGCATGACTATCCGGATATATTTACGACAATTAGAGCACGGACAGACAGACAGACAGACAGACAAACCGAATTCATAAACACTTTTCAACTATGTTGGAAAGTTTTAAAAAACACGCGGCACTATTCCAAAGACGCAGCGGGACTATTCCAAGATCTTGCATTTTTATTTCATGGCCACCCATGCTTTGCAAAAACTAAATAATAATAAAAAATAATTTAAAGTTAAATAATAGTTAGGAATAGAACTAGGCAGCAAGTAGTCATGGCATTAAATCATGTTTCGGGGTTATAAGAAATCTGAAAGGGGGAATCCCTGCTGATAAATGACTTTGCATTGTGATGTTTTTCGATACTTTCACTTTACCTCGCCCTTGCCGACGCAAAACACTTTACCTTGACGTTTAGAGGCTTTTTGCCTTTTAGTTACATGCAGCTAATGTTTTTCTTTGCCTCATTTGCATTTGTTTTTATCCATTCATTCATTATTCATTAAGGTCCTACTGAGAACACTTTCTTTCTTTTTTAGGAGCGTTCGTAATTATATAAATACGTAGCACCTATTGTCGTCGTCTGGTCCGTCCGTCTGTGTGTCCGTCCGTCCGCATATGACAACGCAAAAACTACCCAAACGAATGGTTTGAAATTTAAGATATATTATCTTTGCATAATTTTGTCGAGACTTTTCAAATTTTATGAAAATCGAATCAAAACTTTAGGAGATATTAATAAAAATATTTATTAAGAAATTTGAATAAATAAAAAAAAAAAATCGGTGCTTTCTTGTTATAGGAGCTTCCGAGGTATAATCGTCAAGTGACCGAGATACTTATTTTATTACAGAAATTAAACTGCAGACGATATAATTCATTTCATAGAATTAAAAATCATCAAGATCATATATAACTAGCTATAGTACGAACGCACCTCATTTGTCACGTTTGAATGTACAATTTCCAACTTGTTTAAGACTTTTCAACCTATTTGAAAAGTGTTTATGACTTCGGTTAGTCTGTCAGTCTGTCCGTCCGATTTTACTCTAACTCCCCTAAATGTACTCGGATTGCCCTAAAATTTTTGTATGTTATTGAAGTTTACTATAGCACGACCCCTATCGAAAACAAAGTATGTAGCATTTGGACTTTTATTACAGGGACAGTCAAACATATTCCGTTACAATACAATCAATTGGAAAAAATCGTTTCAAGTGCATTTTGATTATGTTATACTATTTGAAACATGGTGAAGCTTATACTATTTGAAACATGATGAAGCTTATTACAATTATTATGAAGCGCACTAAAACATGCTTTTTGTAGTATATGAAGTGCAAAGCATTTATTATTCATTTACAGGGTCACACTACACAAAAGAATTCTGTTACACAATTTTCTACTGGAAAAATCTTTTGCAGTGTAATTTAATGATGTTTTACTAATTCAAACACAATGAAATTTATAATGCATTACTGAGGTGTACTATAAATTGCTCACTGAAAAGTTTAATGTGCATTGCGTTTATAATTTATTTATAGGGACACACAAAAGAATTCGGTTACAGTCTACGTGCGATAATTACAGTCTATGTGTGATAAGTGCATTTTGAACTTTGGTTTGCGTTTTTAAGTTTAACTAAATTTTTTCATAGTTTGTGGTGTGTATAACTTCTGTTGATCATATACGGACTACACAAAGGAATTCACAAGTATCATTGACTGTTGGAGTGAATTGTTTAAGAGTTGTTTTTAACTGTATTACGCATTTTCCTGCTAAACTATATTTAGTAGACTAAGAGAAGTTTGTGGAATATAAATAAATTCATATACAGGGCTACGCAGAGTACAAGATGCATTGCCGTTTTTGGTTGGCAATTGCTAGAAGTGAGTTTTAAATTGCCTTATGCGGTTTTTACCTGAATGAAATTTTAGCTTAATATCTGGTGTGTACAAAAGTCTTTAGATAATATATAGGTTATCAGCTCTTCGAAAAAGATTTCGAGTGCATTTCCATCGATTGGCGAAAATTTATAAATGTGAATTTTCTAACTAAACTCGATTTCATCATGCTATGTAGTATATAACGAAATCTATAGCTCATATACAGGGCTGCACAAAATATTTCGACCACGGTTTTGATTATGGAAGGTAATTGCTCAAATTGGATTTTTAAATGTGTTATATGTTTTCTAAACTATTTACTTACATATCGTCTTTCACCTTATTTAACGGTGAAGTTTCGTTATACTTTTCTGGATGTGTTGGAGAGTAGTATTTCAAAATTTATGCTGACGCATGATTTTTCGTTCTGTTTAATTTTTTTTCAGTAATTCTGAAAAAGGAATTAAAACAGAAAATGAGGATAGACAAGGGATATCCCATAATTTGTTAATGTCACTATCACTAACTACACAGATAGGATTTTAGTGCATCCTTATATTTCATCAATGACATTTCAATTACATTTCGAAACAGTTTTTAAAGGATTGTAAAATGCTTTAAGAAACTTAGAAAACATTCTTGTTTATTTTTGAATTAATAACCTCTTTTTAAGCAACAGAAGTATTATAATTTTCAAACTCCGAAAAAACGTGTTGTCATTTATGATAAAAATATGCCAATCAAGGGGGGGGATACGGTTACCGTGCTGTGGATTAGGATTATAGGCGAGTCTTCATTGTTGAAGTCATCTCAAGTCACTACTACATTGAATTAATAAAAATTTCTTCTTTGGGGGTTTTTCCTTCACAAGATCAAAAGTGGTGGATGCTTAGTAAAGGCACACATATGCACGCATGCATACAGAGGAATAGACATAATTACTAATTAGATAGATGGATATATACACTGCAAAAAATAATTGTTGATTTTACAGTATAAAACTGGCATCCCAGCTGCCAGTATTATACCGTAAAATTAACAGTATTAAACAGTAAAATAAGCAGTAATACGCTGCCGTGCAAGCAGTAATACGCTACCGCGCATCTGGGATGCCAGTTTTATACTTATGATGTAGAGATCATATATATTTGTAATTTTATTCAAAATTTATAATTTCTTAATTTTTCAAAAAGTTAATTTATATCTTTATTTAAATTCTATTCATTCTAAAGCAAAGTCATATCTATTCCACGATAAATGCTATTTAATCATGTACGCTTAATCTTTCATTTATTCTGCAGCTTTCGTTAACCGCATAAAAGTATTTCTCTTCTAAATTAAGAATGTGACGACAGTTATTTCGCATATACATTGATACACTAGTATTCTTTTATTAGAAATATCCGCTCCACAAATCTATTAAAATTCACTCATGTTTTGCATCACGGTGCCTTTATTCTGCCAGCCTTCGATTGTCTGTTCCATCTGGAATGCAAATCTAGATTCTTTTCAACTGCTTGTTTGCATTTTGTTATTAATAACACTTTATTCATCCTAAAGTATAAGTTCCGCTTTCCCAGGATAAGCCGCAGGGTTGCTCCGTTAAAACCTATATTTTGATAACGCGCCTAACTTTGCATCTCTGTTCTCTATCTCCCACGCCAAATTAACATTGATATATTCTAAACCGTCTTAAAATTCCGAATGGCGATAAAAATTAATGCACGTGTAATCTGGCGATATTGGGATGACTTCTGACACACATGTACATCTCGGAAAGTAGATCAGACTTCTCTTAACCTCCGCTAAAAGAGGTTGTTGCTATTGATGTAAAAAGACCACCTCCCAAACTTTACCATCATAGTCAAGTCCCTAATAAATAAAAACCTTGCAAGGAGCTATGGATTCTTCTCTATTCTTGTTTACATTTATGCTGACTTCTTACAGGAAACGTTCCCGTGGAGTTATTGCGACAACTACTTCTATTACGGTGATTTTTTAAGTACATTACGATCACATAGTATCAACCCGTACTCCAGCCATTAACCACACCATAATACTGTAAAATCAACAATTATTTTTTGCAGTGTAGTTAGATTGGTAGATAGGGGGGGGGGGGGGGGGGGGGGGTTCTTCTGAGAAGTCTTATTTTAACCAAACTTTTTCAAGTCTTTGAAATTTTCTTATAGAGAAGTCATAAAATTATTCAGTTATCAAAAGTACATAAAATTGTTCATTTATTAAAACACAGGTGAATTATAAAATACCTATTTTATAGTAATATTCTTTCCTACAAATAATAACTATATATATACACTAGGATGGAAAATGTGTCGACCTCCTACGAAATATGTCTTATACAAAATACCGAATCAAAAATCAGCAATAGTTGTCTTATTCGTCTAAATCTTCCATAACCGGGTTCATTGCCGAAGTTGGCGACGGAATCGCTAAAATAGCTGACATACGTGTTTAACTATTTTTTAGCAGATTGGTTTAGCTGTATTTTATGTATTTCATCGTTGTAACTATTGTTAAGACTTTATTTTTGTAACTGTATTGTTGCAAGATTCATTCTTTTTTTTTGCTTAACCCCCCCCCCATTTAACCGCCTTAGGGGGGGGGAATTTCTAAAATCGCTGAAATACGTGTTAACAATTTTTTTTAGTAGATTTGTTTTCCTGAATTTCGCGCTCCTACTTAAAACTGCTGCTGAAATATGACGAAATTACCTAAAATGTTCAACCCCCCCCCCCCTTTAACCCAATTCTGTGGGGAATTTTAAAAAATCCTTTCCTATTGCTTGCCTATGTCATAACAGCAATCTACTGACCGAATTTCGTGATCCCGGCTTTAATCGTTTCAGCTGGGCATTGATGAGTCAGTCAGTCAGGCGTTCTCTCTTTGTATAATAGTATATATATATATATATATATATATATATATATATATATATATATATATGTATACAGGGTGTTTCACAAAGGGCCCCTAACTTTAAAAATCAATAACCCGGAAACGGTGATAGATAGAAACATGAAACCAGTGGTATGTTTATTTAAAAAATCGTAAGAATCTTATACGTAAATCTCAAAATTTAGTTAAAAATAGAACCGATAGATGGCTCTGAGAGCGTTAAGAATCCTTCTAAAGAGAGTTCAGAAGCATAGAAAGACTAGTCGTCGAAGATTTCGTCATTGAAATCTGGCCGCTATTAGCGTATAGTGAAAATAATTGCGAAAGTGATGTATACCGTGGAGGAAGGTGTGTTTGTTGTGTTGGAGTACCACCGATTAAATCAGAGTCCTACTGCCACAAGGAGAAGTTTTCAAACACGATTTCAAGTCGCAAAAGGCCCAAATGGGAAAACAATTCGTGAGCTTTTCAAAAAAATTCAACAGACAGGCAACGTGGCCGATGCGAATTATTTTCACTATATGAAAGTAGCGGTCAGATTTCAATGGTGAATTCTTCGACGGCTAGTCTTTCTATGCTTCTGAACTCTCTTTAGAAGGATTCTTAATGCTCTCAGCGCCATCTATCGGTGCTATTTTTAACTAAATTTTGAGATTTACGTATAAGATTCTTCTTACAATTTTTTTAATAAACATACCACTGGTTTCGTGTTTCTATCTATCACCGTTTCCGGGTTATTGATTTTTAAAGTTAGGGGTCCTTTGTGAAACACCCTGTATATATTGTCATGCGATTAATCTCTTCTTCTTGCCTTCAAAAATCTGAATGTAAAATGTGCTCACTCCGTTCATTCGTTTCAGCCTCCAAACAGAGAAAATTATTTTACGGCCAACATGTATTTTCGTAAATAACAAGGCTCTCACATATACAGTTTTATAACTCAACTGAAAAAATATCAATTAACAGCATTTTCTTATCGTGACACAAATCTTGAACTATTAAGTGTATTATACACTGAATGTTCCCAAAAGATGCTTCTGTGTGTGATTGTGAGTCGGGGGAAAGAGGGAAATTGATTCTCTTGTTTGCGATTTCTTACGCTTTGGAGGTCGGGGCTCATACTGGAGCTCTTGGTTACACCTTGATGGGAGGGAAAATAGGTTGAATAAATATTAACCATGAGCTGTACATAATGAATTGCCTTTGAAGAGGCCCTCCTATGCTTATAACGACTTTTTTTCTATTCGATTTCACAGACCAAACAGGAAAAAAAAAAAAACTTGAATACTAAAATTTTTTTACTAGTTCACATATCCTGGTTCAGATATTCTCTTTCAATAATGTCGGCAAAAATTCAGATGACTAACTGCGTTGTAATTAATAACATATTATTTGTTTTAATTACTACATTCATATAAACCTGCGTACACAGTGTACTTACAGCATAAACAAGTCGGGTAAAACGAAATAAAAAATTCAAAATAATATAATATGTAATACAAATATAAACTTGAATATTTAGTATTAATAAAATATTATTCATTGTATTGGGGAATTTTTAAAGCATTCAAAAAGATTTGATATGTTTCCATTTAAATTATATCTGGAGAAATAATTAATATTATTATTAATATTATCATTATAATTAATATTAATTGAAATAATAAGTACAGACGTGGGAAAAAAAAGTATACCTCATACTAACTCTACCTCAAATCATCATATAAAAATTTTGATTGGCACCAGTCGATTGGTAATAACGCCTATTAATTAATGCTAACTTTTGCTTAGAAAGTCGTCTACATATAAAAATTGTACCAAACTCGAAAATGTTTAATACTAACACCAGCTTTTGATATCATATTTGAATTTTCCAATACATTTTACCTTAGGATACCAAACATAAGTCATTTGGTCAAATATTTTAGGAATTACACAGGTTTAAAGTTTGGAACTCGAAATGTTAAATTCGTTTTTAATTGTTGCAATGCGTGTAGTTTTCTAAACATATTTCAAAACAACTTGGCGTAATGAGCTGTAATTTTGGATTCGCATATCTGAAGCTTCTAGAAATAGATTTTTGTTAAAAAAATTATAGGTTGCCATTCATAATTTGTTCAAACAATAATTTTGAAATTATGTATCTCTCTATATTAAAAAAAAGTAACCACCGCAGTAGCAACCGCAGCAGCCGCTGTCAATAAAGATTTTGTGCCTTGAAGTCTTCTGGACTAATAGCCAGAAAACTATTGCAAATAAAAATTTAAAAATTGGTAGTTTTATAAAGAACTGTTCGATAAACACGCTGAAGTAGACAGTTTTTAAATCGAAGAATTATTTTAAGAGATATTTAATATTAAAGTTGGTCAAAATAATTTTCTTATAAAAGTTTTATAGAAACGAAAACTATGCACAGGAATTTAACCATAATTTGTAAGGATATAGTTGACAAAGTTGCGGTGTGCAGACTGCAATTATTTTTTCAATTCGATTTATTTTTTGAGGTCATATTTCAATTTTTTATTCAAAATTTTCATTATTTTGAAGAAGATTTACTTCATATTTCATAAAATCCATTATTTGAATTGTTGCCAATTTGTAAAACAGCGCACATAATAATATTCCCTTTCAATTAAGAAATGTATTTACACGCGACTATTAAAAACAGAAATAAAACTTTAAAATAATAATTAAATGATCACGTGTTACAAGCAGTAAATGTAGAAAATTACGTAATAAAAAATATACTTGCGCGTGAATATTAATAAGAGAAATAATAGACGATTTCAGTCGTGACGTCAATCATGAGGTTTTGCTTGGAAACTGACTCCAAACAAACGGTTGCTATGTTGTATTTTCTATTATATTTTATGTATGTAGCTATATCTCACGGTAAAGTGTTTCAATTCACATTATATGCAGCGCTAACATTTTTTTACGATTTATATTTAATAAGAAATGAAACATAGCAACCCCTTGTTTGGAGTATCCAACCAAAACGTCATCACTGACGTCACACTGAAAGCGTCTATTAAATTATTACGCGTTTTCAAAGCATTAAGATGGAAAACTTACGTCATATTTAAAATGCTCAAATAACAATATTTCGAAACAAGTTTCAATTAAAAAATATATTTACACGATAAAATAATTTATTTCGACAAATCTTTTACCTATATTTTCCATTATGTTTTACTGATTTATTAATTATTTCATTAATTAAAATAACAATTGCATCCTTAAACGGCAGTGCCATGATACTACAAAAAGAAAAAGCATTGAAAAATGTTGCGATGAACAGTTACATACAATAGGTCAGTTTCAACTGACGTCACAAATATTTATGGCACAGATGTCATATACGCTCCACGCTGGCGCGATTTTTTCACCCGCCAATTTGGCGAAAACTTTGTTTTTGAATATTAGTTACGAATAGCATGCAATTTTTTATTTCAATATAAAAATAAAATAACGTAATAAATGAAATAGCTTCTATTATTTTAAAAAAGGAAATAAAAATAAATAAATGATAGTTTGATATAAATAAATATTGATATGCATAATAAAAAATATTTATAGAAGTCAAATAAAAAATAAAAGTAAATAAACACCATTTTTGTTTTCGCCAAATTGGCGGGGAAAAAATCGCGCCAACGTGGTGCGTATATGACATTTGTGCCACATTTATTCACTAGCCGAGAGGGATAATTAAGAAAAATATTGTAAATAAATATCCAAGATTTTTTTTTTCTGTTTTCATTAATATATTGTAAATTTTATTGTTTAAACTCACTGATAGTTGACACTGTGGGGGTTTTGATAGTGGGTTTTTTTCTGAATTTCTTGTATTTTATTTATTTATTTTTATTTTATTTTATTTTACTTATTTATTTACCAAGTTTCTATAGCATCGTTTTAAAATTATACGATGCAGCGACATTGTTTACTTAACCATTTTACAAAAGTTAATTTTTAAATGTTTTATCGATCTTATTTAATCAATTTGGAAAACAGTTGTTAGATGTTTCGACAGCAGTTGATTCGACCTAAAAATCCTTCAGTCAAAGGAAAATGAATGAAAACCCGGTTGCAGCAGATCGCCACTGGTCGTTTAATTATAATACAATCATCCGTAATCGTTTTACAATTGATCAAATCAGATTGTTTTTAAATCATGCGGTTTCAGAACGGGGGTTGGCTCGTAGGGGGCAGAGCCCCCTAGTATTTTAAATTTAGAAAAAAAAAAGAATTGTAATCTATAATTTTTGAAAAATAGAAATCGATTTCTAGAAACTTCAGATATGCGAATCCAAAATTAGAGCGTATTCCGTCAAGTAGTTTTTGAATACTAAAAAAAACTATCTGCATTGCTGTATGTTTTAAAAAAGATTAAAAATTTATTTTGCTTTAATAGTTACAAACTTAAAAACCTGCATAACTAATAAACTACTTGACCGTATGACTTACCGTTTGTATCCTAATGTAAAAGTTATCAGAAAATCTATTTATGATGTCAAAATTAGGTGGATAGTATTGAAAAAATTCAAGTTTGGTGCAATTTCTATATGTAGACGACTTTATTTAAGATAGCGTTAATTAGCAGATATAATTACTAACCGAATGGTAGCAGTCCCATTTTTATACAATGATTTGCTGCAGAATTAGTATGGAGGTATATTTTTTCCCCCACGACTGTACATCTACTTTATAAAAAATTATCATAGTTTTATACCAGAATTTTTATAAGAAAGATACAATAAAGAGAATGCAATATTTTGAATGCAAAACACGCCTATAAAGCATTTAGTAAATATCATTTAAAATCAAAATTGCATATTTCCTTCTTTAAAAATACCTAAATGTCTTTAATAATTAAAGTATATGCTTTTTATTTTATTTATTTATTTTATTTATTTATTTTATTTATTTATTTAATATATTTAATATATTTTATTTTATTTATTTATTTTATTTATTTAATATATTTAATTTATTTTATTTATTTATTTTATTTATTTAATATATTTAATTTATTTTATTTATTTATTTTATTTATTTATTTATTTACTTTTTTTTGGGGGGGGCAGGTCTAATCGTAGATTCAATATTTTTTTTATATATATATAAATTCACTTATCTTATTTATTTCCAGCCGATACAACTTACTGCTAAGTTATTTACACAGTACTTTTATTCTAAATTATTATTTTATGAAATTAAGAAAGAAATAAAGAACATTTTTAAAAAATTCACTCATAATTTTTTTTTAAAGAAAGGAAGAAAAATTAAAATTAAAACTTCTGCTAATAAGGTAAGTTAATCCTTGAATATTGTGCTGGGAAGTTACTGCCGTAATGATAAAATGATTGTATTATCTGATTCACATTAGAATAAAATCCTTCGGACGAACAAGCTGAAATATGTGCATGTTTCTTTTGGAATCGCCTTGAATTTTCTTTAACATAACAGTAATTTTCTTTCAGAGTTTATTAGCCCTGTTTTGCGAAAAAATTGCTTTTTAATGAATGATAATAACACAATGACCTCCACAGGAACAACCCGAAGAAACAAAAAGCAAACAAGAAAACAAATTAAAATAATGTGTTTTAGGATATAAATATGCATATGTTAATTAAGAACAGTTTTTACATTTGTTAAATTGTTATTTGAAATAAACTTGAATTAATATTGCACTTGTAATTGTCTGGCTTGAATACTTTTTTGTTTCTTTATCATATAAGTCGTTCATATATAGTGATTAAAAAAAAAAATTCAGAATATAGACTTTTCATAAATCGATGTCTTAAAAACATCGATATACGAAAAATATCGGACAGAAAATGTCTATATATCGATTTTTCGATGTATCGGAATATTCATAATTCATATAATTTCACTGTTACTTAATGTTTTAATACACGGAATGGTTTATTTATGTTTATGTTAACTAATGTTTTATCTAAAATTACTCTTAAGCTTTTACACACATGTATTTAACATTAACGTTTATAAAATCGATGAAATTATGTCCAGGATTTTCGAAGCAATCTATTTATAAGAAATAGTATAAGCTAATGATAAAGCTGTTTTATTATCTGATCCTTTTAATATCGAGGGCTGAATAGTTTCTTGTGATAATGTATCATATTTTTTAATATAGGTGGTTTTCGATTTAAAATGATATTTAACACCAGTTGTATAAATTTTGGTAAAATAGCTACAAACACCACTTTTAAGAGCCATACTACTTTCAAAAACTTACTTGTTGAATAGTAAGAATAGTAAAAAAAAAAAATCATTATACAGACAATCTACCATATTAACACGCTCCTAAAAGTATAAAACACAACAATCTACGCATTCACGATCCAAAAATCCAAGATTCACTAATAAATAAAAACAAAACATAGACGAAAAATTAAAGACGAAATATTTTTTACACTCTGGCCAGCAGAAACGTCTCTTGAGGTAATGCACTGCAAAAAATAATTGTTGATTTTCACTACATAGTATAAAACAAAGTCGCTTTTTCTGTCCCTATATCCCTATGTACGCTTAAATCTTTAAAACTACGCAACGGATTTTGATGCGGTTTTTTTTAATAGATAGAGTGATTCAAGAGGAAGGTTTATATGTATAATAACCATATGTTTTGCTTTGTAATTTCAGATAAATCACTACATAGTATAAAACAAAGTCGCTTTTTCTGTCCCTATATCCCTATGTACGCTTAAATCTTTAAAACTACGCAACGGATTTTGATGCGGTTTTTTTTAATAGATAGAGTGATTCAAGAGGAAGGTTTATATGTATATCCATTAAATAGTGGAGAAATACTGTTATTTTTTAGGTTTTTAATGTGATGTCGTAAATAATTTCATTTTTTCCGCTTATACATTGCAAACGCAGGCTGAACCCTACAAGATTTATCAAAATAATGTACTAATTATTGTACACATTAAAAAGGTCTACAGAAAACACAAAGAGATGAAGGTTTTCAAGGTTAACCCGAAGCAAAGCGAGGGAGGGCCGCTAGTACAGTATAAAACTGGCATCCCAGCTGCCAGTATTATACCGTAAAATTAACAGTATTAAACAGTAAAAAAAGCAGTAATACGCTGCCGTGCAAGCAGTAATACGCTACCGCGCATGCGCGGTAGCGTATTACTGCTTTTTTTACTGTTTAATACTGTTAATTTTACGGTATAATACTGGCAGCTGGTATGCCAGTTTTATACTGTAAAATCAACAATTATTTTTTGCAGTGTGGGATGGAGAAAATATGTGTCCTTTTTGGTCCTTTCCCTAGTTTTTAATCTAACTAATGATATTTAATCAAAAATCCTATAAATTATGATAGAAAAATTTTCATATTACCTAAAATTATTAGCCACTAGATGGTACCCGTCAAAACTTGACGGAAAAAATTACAATAGCAATATTAGTAAAATAAGCTTATTTATTACATAAGCTTATGAAACAATCTTTCAAATATTTTATTTTAAAAAAAAATTCCCCCAGTGAATTACGTTATTATTTCCGATGCAAACTCCAAACAAACAATCCGTAAACAAAATGGAAATCAGTTTGACATTACCGCCCTATTCACCACGGCAAGAAAGAAAATTTCCTGAACCTATGAAGTATCATACAAATAGCATATCCCTACGTTCATCTCATATTCAGTCAATAAAAGAACATATTAAATAAGGCACACATCCCCCCCCCCCCCCCTGTGATAATGCAACCGAATGAGCTCCTATGCACATGTGCATTGCTTCTCCCCAAACGCACCGTCGAAATTCGACGTTAAAAAAAAGTTTTAAAATGTTTTGATCAAAATTTTTAAAATGTCTTCTTTCATCATTGTTCGTTTTAAATCCATATCTTCTGAAACGTATCTATTGTTTTAAGCTAATCAATTTTTATGTAAAGATGAAGAATTTTTTTTACAATAATAAATCAATCTGCAGATAAAGGAGATTTTTAATGTTTTCAAGTGTAATTTATTTGTATGGTTTCTTCATTCCTTTACATAATCAGGATGATTATTCCTTTTCCATAATTAAGAGAAATAATGTAAATAAATAAATATCCAAGATTATTTTTGATTCTGTTTTCATTAATATATTGTAAATTTTATTGTTAAAAGTTACTGATAAATGATACTTTAGTAAATGGGGCTTTTCTTAATTATTTTATTATTATTATTATTATTATTATTATTATTATTATTATTATTGAGATTTAATGGCAACATTCTTCCGTTTGTTTATTGGGCGCTACAGTTGGGCTAATTATTTGAGGTACTTTTCGGTGAGCAGGGCGCCAATGAAGATATATATATATAGTATATACATACATATATACAAATATATATAATGTATATTAGTTTTGTTTTTCTAGTATTGAATTTATGTGGTTTATAGATTTTGGTTGGCTTTTGTGATAATGATTCTCCAAGTAATTTTCCATTGGAGTTTGTTATTATGTGTGTATATATATATATATATATATATACTTTATTGGCACCGGCTAACCGAAAAGTACCTAATTTGCATATAGTTTTTTTTTTCTTAATCGGACGACGGGATAATGCACGGAATTTCGACGGGATAATGAATATTTTTTATGGTACCAGAATATTTTTCTGTATTTTATAGTTATATTAAGAAATACATATTTTTATGATTTGCTGAATCACTTAGTTGTTTACTTTTTCATGCATTATATTATTGAAGGTTGTTAGTTCTCTTATTCGTTTAAATATACCCTACTTATATAAAAATAGCGTGTGTTCTCTGTGGTGTTTCGCATAAACGTTGTAAAATTCTGGTTATTAGATTTTATCCAACTTTGCTGTCATAACAGCTGATGAAGCAGCCATTTTCGGCGATTTTTTTGTTACCTGTAAAATGTTTGTTTTTGTATAGCCCGAACTAAGAAAAAATTGAGTACTTTTCCATTATACGGACACCATTGTCGCCAAGCATATATTTACATGTATGGCATGGTGTCGGTATAACGGAAAAGTACCAAAATTTGCGATCGATCAAATAATTGAATTTCGTTAAACATTAAATTTTCTGGTACTTTTCTATTATCCGGTCGACCACTTTTCATAACAAAAAATTATCGCCAAACTGTAAAATTAAACGCCAAAAACACAGTCCGATTTACTTGATGTCAGAAGCATTATACGTGTTTGTTACGTCATCAAGTGGTTTTTAATTCGAGATTTGCGTCTATTTTTCATTATGTTTTACTGATTTATTAGTTATTTCATTAATTAAAATAACAATTGTGTCCTTAAATTCATGTATTTTATTTATTTATTTATTTTGATATTCCAATGGCAACGTTCTCCCGTTTATTTGGCGTTACAGTTTGGCGATAGTTTTTTGTTATGAAAAGTGGTCGACGGGATAATAGAGAAGTACCAATTTTCTTATTTTTTTATCTGAGAATGAAACAATAATCATGGATTTAATTAATTTTGCAATATGCGGTGCAACCAAAATAATTTTGATTAAATCAGTACAGATATCGCAGACGCACCTGGGTTATTTTTTGGCGACTAAATGACGATTTTTGCTTTGTATGGCAACCTGGTGTTTTATAATAAATTTGAATATGTGTGTAAATAAATAAAATAAAATAGGTACTTTTATGTTAGCTGGGCGTCAAGGATAACTCTCCAAATCTTGTTTCAATTGGAATCATTTAAATTGCACCATTTTACGTGAGATTTGTTATTCATATTGATATGTTTACGTTTAGATATTTTATTATGATTATATTCTAGCTAATTAAGTTTTTTTTTTTTTTTTTTTTTTTTTTTTTTTTTTTTTAAGATTTTATACTACAATGTTAAAATATTACCTAGTTGATATTAGTTAATGTCAAAAGATTGGCGAACCACAGAGTTCAGGGAAAAAACTCTATGCCCTCAAAAGTGGAGTTGTCAACTTTATGACGTCATAAGCAGAAGTAAATGTTTAATTGAAAATTACAGCTAATTAATTAAATTTTCGAACAAACGAATGCACGATAACAAATCTGTGTTCTAATATCTTTCATTTAAAAAAAGAATGGTGTAATTTGATGCAGTAGTTTGTTCTAACGGATTGTCGAAAGAAATCGCTTAGCGTTTTAAATATATAGATATTAAACGACTAAGCCATTTTTTTTTAATGAAAAGATAAAATCAATTAGTTGAATTCATTTACAGTGTGAATAAAACTGTTTAAAGTTTATTTTTACATGTAACATATTAATTTCTAAGTAGTACCTATATATCGGATGTAAAGAAACGATATATCGATACATATTGAGAGCCTATTTGATTATTATATTGACCCGATATATTCATATTTTGCTGACATATCTATTCATTTATTATAACTAAAATAATATTTGAAAAGACTAGCGTCGATAAGACTCTTATAATGTTCAATATCACAAATAAATTATATTTCTGCAGCGTAAAAAACTAAATTAGCTTACAACAGCATTAATTTATGTTGAGTTATTTTTAATACTTATATGTTATTTACTTAGCGGTTTTTTTTTTAATAATTTTTCATCGCATATGTTTAGTTAATAATTGTCCTTTAATGTGCTTTAAAACGTATATGAATGTCGCAGGAGCTATAACTTTTTATCGACCATTTGTAATTAAATATAACTTATAAAACAAAAAATATCAACAATTCTGAAGAATAATGAATAAAATTAAATTGCTTGCATTAATCCAACAAACACTCTAATAACTCAGTCTTTTCTAGAAATTAATTGCCTGTTTTGCATTTTAATTTGTGTAAATACGTTATCAACAGATATAAAGACAGATGTTGATAACTTATTCGAGATCATACAAATTCGTAAAACCTTTTTCAAACCTTTGTAATACGTGTATAAGGATACAGTTTTAAGAACAGACCGTTGTACAAAGAAATGCAGGATTTGTGCGGAAATGTACCAACATGTCTGGAAGTGGTCTCCTGATTGCCAGATTTTCGATTTTTAGTTTTTTTTAAAGATGTAGAAAAAATATGTAGAAAAAAAATTATGCATATAGACAACTATTTTAAAGTAGACTTATAAAAATTTGTTTTTGTATTCTTAAGTTCTGTAATCATCATCCATATTCGTCAATTTAAATGTTTGTTGTAATAAAAAGCCACTCTCTTAAATTTTGTTTATTTTAAATTTATTAAGATATAATTAATGTAGTTGTTAGTTATCTTAAGTGTCTTAAATTTTATTTATCATTTTCCAACAAAAAAAAAAAAAAAAAGTTTTATTAAGAAAATAAATAAGTAAATATGTTTAGAAGAACAATATAACATTCCAATAATTCACCAAGAAATTATTTTTGTAATAAATCTTTAATAGTAGCAAAAAGTGTTTGCGGTAATGCGTGTAATACGTGTATAAGGATACAGTTTTAAGAACAGACCGTTGTACAAAGAAATGCAGGATTTGTGCGGAAATGTACCAACATGTCTGGAAGTGGTCTCCTGATTGCCAGATTTTCGATTTTTATTTTTTTTTAATTATTAACTACATTAACACACGTTAATTTTCTTTTCCTGGTACAAAGGCTTTGTACAAAGCTTGCCATGCCGAATTGCGATCCCATGTCGATTTTCACAGGAAAACATTAGATGCAGCGTAAACACACAATTCAACGAACTTTTAGAATCCTCATCGTATGACACCTATGACAAAAATAACGTGGAAGGTTTAAGTTAGACGCCAGACGTAGATTTCTGTTTAAAATCCAACGACTTTTACTAACGATTACCGGAAGTCAATCTTCTGTTTAGAGTTTTTATTTAGCAATTGTATCTCAATTTATTCTTTCTCAATTAAAAAAAAAATTGGGCAATTCCCAATTTATTTTTTTTTAAATTAACTCAACTAAGATTAATTTAAGTAAAAAAAAAAAATAATAATAATAAAAAAAATATTTTTTTAAATGAAAGTTTATTTTATCAAAATAATAATAATAATAATAATAATAATAATAATAATAATAATAATAATAAATAAAATGAAAATAAAAAATTCATATACATTATTATTATTATTATTATTATTATTATTAAGTATATAGTGCACCATTATAGTAATTGTCGTTTTAACGATTTATGGGGCTAAACAAGCCTGCGTCATTGTGAAGGGCCCTTGTTATAGTGATAACCGTATTAACGATTTATGGACGCGAAGCTCCATAGGGTTGAGTTATATGAAAGTCCGCTCCTCCTCCTATTATACAAGGTGGTTAAAGTTAAATGACGGTACTCAAAGGCTCATAGCTCCGGTTCTACTGATCGGATCCGAATGAAACTTCAAATATATCTTATGTAGATCATACGGCCAAGGTTTTCGAAAAAAAAAAAAAAAAAAAAAAAAAAAAGTTTGAAATTTCGCTACCAGATGGCGCTGTATTGCTGAAACCATATGCAAATGAGTAGCTAATGTAATTTCGCTATAAAAGCGATACGTATGTTTCAAAGAAATCATTCGTCCGCAGTCAACATGCCGATGAACAAGAAGGAACGCGCATTGATCGAAAACTTTTTTATCAGAATTGAGAGCAATGCTTCGGCTCTGAATGCAATTTCCTGCACAATCGCCGACTCAGTTGCTCGTCGCACAGAGGAGTATTTCTAAAAAAAGCAGGACAAAAGTCGAAAATTGAAGTTCGTTAAAAACCGCAATACTTTATTTGTTTGTATAGGTTAGTAGTGGGTGCTTCACGTAAACACTATCAGTACAAAAACCCTTAACGGGTTAAAAGTTGTGACGCAGCACTTTCTTTTGGCTTTATGAATTTTAAATATGGGTCTTAAAAGCAATGATATCAAATTTAAGTGACGCTATGTTAATAATTATTTTTTTAAATCATAATTTTCTTTTTAGTTTTATTTATATTCACAGGTGCAATTATTATCTTAATATGAAAAAATATATAAAATTTATTCGCTGATGCTTTTTCATTCACATCTCTCATGAATTCAAAATATGGGTTTTAAAAGAAATGATATCAAAATTTGAGTGACACCTTGGCATTAATTTAATAGGACTCTTTTAAAATTCAATTTAAATTATTTTTGGTTTGTCTTCTAAAGTATATTTACACATACAAACAATACTTTTAATTTTTCAATACACTTTTAAATATATTACTTTCACTGAGCCTATATTATGTATTGAAATGTATTTATTTCAATAAATTGATTTATCTTCTGTGCCACGCTATCCAAAATCATAAGTAAAATTTATGTAAATGATTATTTTGCGTCATATTATCCACTTGAATACATTTCCCTTTGTTTGGATACTATGACGCAAAATAATCATTTACATAAATTTTACTTATGATTTTGGATAGCGTGGCACAGAAGATAAATCAATTTATTGAAATAAATACATTTCAATACATAATATAGGCTCAGTGAAAGTAATATATTTAAAAGTGTATTGAAAAATTAAAAGTATTGTTTGTATGTGTAAATATACTTTAGAAGACAAACCAAAAATAATTTAAATTGAATTTTAAAAGAGTCCTATTAAATTAATGCCAAGGTGTCACTCAAATTTTGATATCATTTCTTTTAAAACCCATATTTTGAATTCATGAGAGATGTGAATGAAAAAGCATCAGCGAATAAATTTTATATATTTTTTCATATTAAGATAATAATTGCACCTGTGAATATAAATAAAACTAAAAAGAAAATTATGATTTAAAAAAATAATTATTAACATAGCGTCACTTAAATTTGATATCATTGCTTTTAAGACCCATATTTAAAATTCATAAAGCCAAAAGAAAGTGCTGCGTCACAACTTTTAACCCGTTAAGGGTTTTTATACTGATATCATTACTTTTTTAAGGTTATTGATGAGAATGTCAATTAGTCGAAATTAAGCATAGGGTATAAATTAATCATTAAAATAAAATTTTAAAGAAATGCTAAAAAAGACCCCTTGGACCCCAATAAAATATGAGGGTGGTGGCCCAGGGAGAGGAATCCAAGACTCAACTTTTAAATTATACAGCGAGAGAGTAACACAATTAGAAGGATGAAAATGCATGGCAAAACCCGTTTGTTCCATCTTCCTCTGCCAAAGGACGCAACCTTTTCTATACAAACATAGCTGAAAATTTTCGGGCCGTCGATTCCGAGTCAAATGAGCCATACGTCGTCGTGATCGGTCCCATAGAACCCGATAGGAAAGTGCCCCCTGGTGGTGAAACTTGGAACTAAAATCGATATATCCTGTCGATGTCGAGTCGAATGAATCGCACTGCATTGTGATGGGACCCATAGAACTCGAGATAGCTGCAAAATCCGTTAGTTCCATCTTCCACCACCAGGGGGCGGACTCTGTTCCATACAAACATAGCTGAAATCTTTGAGGCTGTCGATTTCGAGTCGAATGAGCCATACCTCGTCGTGATGGGGCACATAGAACACAAGATAGGAAAGCACACTCTGGTGGTGAAACTTGTAACTAAAATCGATATATCCTGCCGATGTCGAGTCGAACGAATCAAACTGCATTGTGATGGGACCCATAGAACTCGAGTTAGATGCAAAATCCGTTAGTTCCATATTCCACCACCAGGGAGCGCACTCTGTTCCATACAAACATGGCTGAAATCTTTGAGGCTGTCGATTTCGAGTCGAATGAGCCATACCGCGTCGTGATGGGGCACATATGACCCGAGATAGGAAAGCGCCCCCTGGTGTTGAAACTTGTAACTAAAATCTATATATCCTGTCGATGTCCAGTTTAATAAATCAAACTGCATTGTGATGGGACCCATAGAACTCGAGTTAGCTGCAAAATACATTAGTTCCATCTTCCACCACCAGGGGACGCACTCTGTTCTATACAAACATAGCTGAAATCTTTCAGGCTGTCGATTTCGAATCGAATGAGCCATACCTCACCGTAATCGGGCCCATAGAACACGAGATAGGATAGCGCCCCTGGTGGTGAAACTTGAACTAAAATCGATGTATCCTATCGATGTCGAGCCAAATGAATCAAACTGCATTGTGATGGGACCCATAGAACTCAAGTTAGCTGCAAAATCTGTTAGTTCCATGTTCCACCACCAGGGGGCGCACTCTGTTCTATACAAACAGCTGAAATTTTTGAGGCTGTCGATTTCGAGTTGAGTGAGCCATACCTTGTCATGATCGGGGCCATAGAACCTAAGATGGGAATGCGCCCCCTGGTGGTCAAACTTGAAACAAGTTGAATGAATCAAACCATGTTGTGATGGGACCCATAGAACTTGAGTTAGCTCCAAGATCCATTAATTTCCCCTTCCACTGCCAGGGGCGCTCTCTGTTCTATATGAACATAACTGCCCCTGGTGGTGAAACTAAAATCAGTAAGTTCTATCGATGTCGAGTCGAATGAGCCAAACTGCATCATGATTAGGAATGCACAACCTGTGGCCCGTGATGGATAACTGGTGGCCCGCAGAGACCATACATGCCAACCTATCCAAAAATTTCGAATTTCCTTAATAATTCGTGAGAAAAATTTGCAAATTTTGTCCATAAATCGTAGGAAAATATGAATTTCATCGATCAGGCGCATAAAATCATGAATTGCATCGACTGGATGCGAATTTTGTCAAATGGGCATGGAAAAATCACAAATTTTGCCATTTTGTCGCTAGAAAAAAAAACGCAAATTTCAATAATCGGTCAACAGAAACCAGAGATGCCAAAATCAGTAATTCCGGAGTTGCAAATTTCGCCAATCACTCAAAAAAAAAAAAAAAATCTTGAATTTTGTAAATCAATTGAAAAAACCTGCGAATTTTGTCGATAAGGCACTTAAAATCGTGAATTTCATGGATCGAGCAGCGAATTTCCTCGAATGGCGTGGAAAGATCGAGAATTTCAACGAACAGTTGCAGGAAAAATTTGCAAATTGTCCATAGATCATAGGAAAACATTATGAATTTTGTCTATCGGTTCTGCAAAATTATGAATTTTGTCGATAGGCATGGAAAATCGCAAATTTCGACAACTGGGCTTGGAAAAATCAAGAATTCCATCGAATGTTTGTGAAAAAATTGTAAATTTCAACGAACGGTAAAAAAAAAAAATAATTTGCGAATTTCGCCATTGTCTAGAGAAGAAAAATTGTGAATTTCATTAATTGGCCGATGGAAAGCATATCAGTTGAAAATCATGAATTTTGTCAATCAGGCACAGTAAAAACATGAATTTTGTGGATCGGGAGAAGGGAAATCATAAATTTTGTTGAACACATGCATAAAAATCATGAATTTTGTTTATCAGGCATGTAAAAATCATTAATTTCGTCAAACGGATGCATAAAAATCAAGAAAGTCATCAATTGGGTGCGTAAAAATCTTGAATTTCATCGATCAGGCGTGTAAAAAATCATGAATTTCATCGATAAAGTGCATAAAAATATAGGACAAAATTGCCATTCGCCAATCGGCGAGTAATACTGAAAATTTGCCGACTGACTTTACTGCCACCACTGGTCAAACTTAATAGTTCCAATTGCGATGATTCAATGGAAAAAGATTTTTTCCCCACTGTCGCTCGACAAATTTCAAAACCATTTGGCGAATTTCACGATTTTTTCAAAGAAATTATTTGACGGATTGTGATTTTTTTTCTTCTCGAAGCCATTCGACGATATTCGAAATTTTTTTCCCCTGAAACCAGTTGATAAATTTTGTGATTTTTCCACTATCAATGAATTTTGTGATTTTTCTGCTATCGATTGATGAATTTCGTGATTTATCGACTATCGATTAATGAATTTCACGACTTTTTCCATAAACGAACAAATTGTGCACTTTTTTTCCACTGCCATTCGACGAATTTTGCAATTCTGTTCCGCGATTGTTAGACAAATTTCACTATTTTTCTCCCGAGATCATTTGACGAATTTTGTGATTTTTAATTTTACTGACTGATTGATTTATATTTAATAATAAAAGTTAAAATGTTTTGATTTAAAAACAAGATGGCTAACTGAGGGTGAATCCCAAAACTTAGCCGCATCATCAATGAGTTAGCTAATCAAGCATTTAGCTCTTACAGTTTGTTTAAAAGGTGCACACAAAAGCAAAAAATATGAATTTTTTTTAATCCTTACCATCACTGTTGAAATCCTGAACCAATTAGAATCTAATTGTGACAGTGTATTTATCTTGCAAATATCATTGAGGAGTTTTTTATACAGGGACACGCAAAATCAAAACATCATCATGATAACATTCAAATTACTAAGCCAATTCAAACCTAATTATGCCAAAGTATCAATCGATGAATTCATTTATCAAATATGTTGGGCAAAATCCTAGAACAAGCAAAACATCCGATTTGGCTATTTTTTTTACGCACGTCAACCAAAAAAACGGCAACTTCCAAATTCTACCCAATCAGAACGCATGCTTTTTAAGCTTAAGCAAGCAGATACTTACACACTGCTTACGGCAAGCTTTTTCACAAAATAGACAAATTTTATTTCGTTTTACAATTATTTACAAAGTTTCAGCAAGTTTTTCTTCACGATTTTTCTATTTTTACAAACTTTTAGCAATATTTCGTCTGGATATTTCAATTTTTACATACAAGCATTTAGCAATTTTTTCCTCCAGATTTTTCTATTTTTAATAATTTTTCCTCCTTGCTAAAACTTTGTAAATTGTCATAAAACGGAATAAAATCAATGTTTACTTCGTGAAAAATTTTTCATAGAAACTGTGTAAGTAGTGAATTCTCTGCTACAAAGAACACAGGTTATGATTGGGGAGAATCTAGAGAATTCTGATTTTTCAAATGCACGAAACTCATTCAAGCACCAGTTAGTAACATGTATATGTACTCTTTGCGTACATTAACAGAAAAAAAATCCTGGATGCATGAAACTCCCTGTGCAGCAATCTCTAGAATGCATGAAATTCATCCAAACAGCGGTTAATAATTGATATATATATATATATATATATATATATATATATATATATATATATGTGTGTGTGTGAGTACGCTTCGCGTACATTAACTGAAAAAAAAAATCCTGGATGCACAAAACTTGCATTTCTCTGACTTCGGTTTTTCGAAATAGATAAAATGCTTCAGGGATTCAATCCAGCATCGCTGAAATGTTACATAATCACAGAAGATCACTAATTATAATTAAAATATAGATAAAATGCTGAAGTGATTACAAATTAATCACTGAAGCATTTTATCTATACTTCAAAACATATTTGTTTTGTTTCTCATTTCCAAAATAATTTTCATTCATATTTACTTATTATAAGCATGTTATTTAATTTTACTGACTGATTGATTTATATTTAATAATAAAAGTTAAAATGTTTTGATTTAAAAACAAGATGGCTAACTGAGGGTGAATCCCTAAACTTAGCCGCATCATCAATGAGTTAGCTAATCAAGCATTTAGCTCTTACAGTTTGTTTAAAAGGTACACACAAAAGCAAAAAATATGAATTTTTTTTTAATCCTTACCATCACTGTTGAAATGCTGAACCAATTTGAATCTAATTGTGACAGTGTATTTATCTTGCAAATATCATTGAGGAGTTTTTTATACAGGGACATGCAAAATCAAAACGTCATCATGATAAGATTCAAATTACTAAGCCAATTCAAACCTAATTAAGCCAAAGTATCAATCGATGAATTCATTAATCAAATATATTGGGCAAAATCCTAGAACAAGCAAAACATCCGATTTGGCTATTTTTTTTTACGCACGTCAACCAAAAATCGACAACCTCCAAATTCTACCCAATCAGAACGAATGCTTTTTAAGCTTAAGCAAGCAGATACTTACACACTGCTTACGGCAAGCTTTATTATACAATTTTAACATAAATTTTATTTCGTTTTACAATTATTTACAAAGTTTCAGCACGTTTTTCTTCACGATTTTCTATTTTTACAAACTTTTAGCAATATTTCGTCTGGATATTTCAATTTTTACATACAAACATTTAGCAATTTTTTCCTCCAGATTTTTCTATTTTTAATAATTTTTAGCTATTTTTTCCTCCTTGCTAAAACTTTGTAAATTGTCACAAAACGGAATAAAATCAATGTTTACTTCGTGAAAAAATTTTCATAGAAACTGTGTAAGTAGTGAATTCTCTGCTACAAAGAACACAGGTTACGATTGGGGAGAATCTAGAGATTTCTGATTTTTCAAAAGCACGAAACTCATTCAAGCACCAGTTAGTAACATATATATGTACACTTTGCGTACATAACAGAAAAAAAAAATCCTGGATGCATGAAACTCCCTGTGCAGCAATCTCTAGAATGCATGAAATTCATTCAAACAGCAGTTAATAATTTATATATATATATGTATATATGTGTATGCTTCGCGTACATTAACTGAAAAAAAAAAAATCCTGGATGCACAAAAATTGCTATATTCCGCACTCCCTAGAATGCATGAAATCCATTCAAGCTGCGGTCAGTAATGTTCACACAAAAATCGGTTTACAGCAATCTCTAAAGTGCTTAAAATACATCTTATCATATAAAATCAACAAAAATGCACTTACCGTTATTTCTCATCCTTCGTTTTTTTTTAATATTTCACAGGATTTATCCTTTATGACATAAAACACATTTCATAAACATAATTCAACAAATCTGACACACAACAAACCAACCCACAGACAATAGAACTCTATTATAGAATATTCTAATCTGTCAACCAACCAATCAAATCTAATTCCCTCAAAAACCAGCTCAATTTTCAGAACCATGCATTCTGCTCATGCTAGAACCAAGCACAGAAGGCGTGGAAAAAACGTAAGAAATAAACCGGTAACAAGAAAACTCATTTATCACTTCGCTAAATTCGATGACGCCAAACGTCTCGCTTGTTCTAGGATTTAACCTATTTTTCTTAATTATCTGTCTTAGTTTGTGAATAAATTTTTGTAATGTCAGTTGAAACTGATCTCTCGTACATAACGATGCATCACATTTTTTTAATGTTTTTTTTTTTTTCTACACCATGATGTTGCTATTTAACAACATTATTTTAATTTTAAAAAGAAAACAAACAACTAATAAATCAGTAAATATGAACGTTTTGCACTCCTGAACCCCCCCCCCAAAAAAAAAAAAAAAAAAAAATATATATATATATATATATTGTTTTAATTTCAGGGTAACTGAAGAAAAAAAAAATCCTTCTATAGCGTTTCTATTTTTCCATGCGCTGTGAAGATTTTTTAACGGGTTCAAAAACAAATTTCACAAATACTTCTAACTTAATTAACAAATATTTCAAAAATATATTTTTAATTCCATGTTGTTTATGTATGAAGAAAGAAACAAAAGTTTGGTAAACTTCTATCTCTGTTTAAATAGTCTATTTCAAGAATAAAAACATTCGGTAGAATGCATAGCTTTGACAATACATAAACAAAAATGAAGAATACAGTACCTTTCTTTTTTTTTTTTTCAATTTCTTATATTTGGTGCAAGATACTACTGAATACTTTGCTACAAGATTTGTTTAAAGATATTACTCTCTCTCATGATTTTTAGGTTTCCAATGCCACGTCTACCATTGCCCCGAGAACTGACGACTGATTTCGTGATTTATTAAGTAAAATCTATATTTAACATTTGAAAATAAACTTTCACTAGAAAAAAAAAAAAAAAAAAAAACAATGGTAGAACTTTGCATTTCTCTGACTTAGGAAAATAAATATTAGAAGATAAATACATATTTCTTTATTATCTGTTTTTAAAATGCAAATTTAAGAAATGAAATTGAAAAAAAAAAGGTACTGTATTCTTCATTTGTTTATATAGCTGATCAAATATACGCATTTCACTGAATGTTTGGATTCTTATACTATGAAACAGAAGCTTACAAACGTGTTTTTTATCGTACATAAACAACATGGAATTAAAAATATATTCATGAAGTATTTGTTAATAGAAGTTAGAAGTATTTGTGAAATTTGATTTTCAACACTTCAAAAAATGTTCATAGCAGCGAATCGCATCGCACACGAAGAAAACAAACTGATGATTGATTCATTTTGAATCATTCCTTGTTACGCAAATTAATTGATAAAAAAAAATCTTAATCTTTTTTTTCCTTTAAAAAATCACAAATTAAATATAAATAACAATTAAATTGTATATGTATAATTATAAAATATTTCAATATTTTAATCAAGGAATCTAAATATTTTTCGACTTAATGAAGATTTTGATATACGAAATTCTTTATTATAACAAAAAAGAAAAATATACAAACAATAATTTAATTTAATACATATATATTACATATTAAAAATTGCATTAAAAACTGTTTTCGTATTAAAAAAAAAAAAAATCTAAATAGTTCTTCAGCCAGATATGATTGCGAAATCGCCTTTAACTATAACCGTGATACCCATGAATATCCTGACCGCGCAGGAATAAAAAAGGGTGAAAAGGCCGAAAATCTTTAATGTTAGTCTACCAGAAAAAGCATAAGAAAAGAGTCCGATTTTGAAGCTGGATTATATAAAAAACAAGAGTTTTCCTACGTTAGCTCAAAATCTTACTCTCTTCATCTAAAAGCGATTAATATAATATATTAATTTAAAAAAAATCGTTCGATCCATTTTCGAGATAACACCTCTGTGCCCATTACACCATTACATTTTCCATTTTCGCTTAAAAATTGGTTTCCAGATCTCAAAATCTACTGCATGTAGAAATCTATAAATTTCAGGATAGAGTTAGGCCATAGATATAAGACTAATGTGAAAAAATCGAAACGGTATGCCTCATATTTACTGAGATATTAAATGTCGGCGTTTCAATTTTCCTTTGATGTCCTGCTAGCTGTATATATGAGAGTGACGGAATCTTCGGTTTTGGGCTTACGGTTTTCGGTTTTTCGCTGCGTCACTCAAGAGACTACCGTCTCTTATGATCTTAGGAATGTTCGGTAACACTACCCGTCGCGTTATCAGTCTGAATACAGCTGTCATGAATCGCAGATGTCTCTTTTCACTGCGCTGTTGTGAGAAGCGCATAATTTAATTGCATTTATCGTTGTATACAGTAAAGATCTGAACAAACCCTTTATGGACAAAGAAATGGAAGGTATGTAGCTTAAATTACTGTATTTAGTTTTAGTTATAAATGAATATAATTATGAATAAAACTACATTGTTTTATCTTTAAAAATAAGTGTGATTTTTACTAGTTCTTTAAAATTATTAGTGATTTATAAATACGTTCCGCCCTTTTCCCGGCAAAACTTTTTGTTGTAATATAAAATTTAGATATTACTTGTTATATTCATAAAATAAAATCTTGCCCCAATTTGCCCCATTTTTTTTTACCCTTTTATAAAAAAAAATGGTATCAGAAGATGACGATATTTTGAAAACGAAAAAACTTCATTTTTCTTTTAGAAACTTCGGTGACAGCGAAAGATGTTTCAAGAAAGTTGCTGTTTGACTTGATGCAAGCTAAGATGATGCTAATAAGAAAATAGCTGAAAAATAATGTTTCATGGAAAGCAAGTTATAGAAATGACGATATGCCCAGTAGATGAAAAAGAATCAATAAAACGTTCACTAAGCCGTTTCAATTCGGATTTTAAAGAAACATGGGAGACTGCCAAATAGGGAAAAAAGTTGTTTTCTTAAGGTAAATGAACATTGGCTTAACATAAAAAAGTCCTTCCGGCCTGTACCGGGAGGAAAAGGTAGCTTTCCTATATCTTCGTTTTAAAATTTTAGCTAATGTTACACGAAAACAGCAAGCTAAAATGCAAAGAAACGTTTACAAAAGATTCGTTAATACTGAATTTGAATAAGAAATTCGCCAAATTATTGAGCAATAGCCAAATTGGCTTCATTTATGAAGACTTATTTTGATCGCCAAATTTGGCGATATTTCGCCAAATGTCGCCCAATTTTGCCAATTTTGTCGCCAATGTCGCCAATTTTGGCGTTAACGGATATGAATATATAGTTTTATGCGTATGATTGGGAAAATTATTACAACAATGAAAGAAAATAATTTGCGAGTAATCGCGTTAATGTGCTGTTTTGTTTCAAAATGTCAGCCACCCTAGAATTTCAAACTGCTCTATCTCAGCCATTTTTTAAGATAGAGGTAAACCAAAAAAAGCTCTGGAATCCTTGTATCAAGGCCTAACACGTAATTAAAAAATAAATTTTAAATTTTAAATTTTTTGTATATTTATTTTAGATTTTAAGTTATTTTACATCTTTAAATGGCCGCCATCTTGAAACAAGATGGCGGACCAAGCTGGCCAACGAACTCGGTCGAGACATTAGTGACCTTAATACACACAATTAGTTTCATCAAAATCGATTCATAATTACGGGCGTTATCGTATGACATAGGTCAGATATATATATATATATATATATATATATATATATATGGATATATCTATATATATAAATCAACATTTGGACGGAGGGTGGTTTTGGGGTCTGGGGGTCATGATCGGTGAAAATATATCGAAATTTTCCGGAACTGCTTTCCTCCGAACGGCTGCAATAGGTAGCTTTATACTTTTTTGTATTGAAAGCTACCTAATTGTCTGAAGAAGTTGGCGACCAATAAAAGATTTTGTGGCAGAACCCTCTACCTTCCACTACAGGGTTCAGTAGGCCAATATGCATACGTTTTGTTCATGAAACGAACTATATTATTAATGGAGAAATTGAACACATTGAAAATCAAGTTAAAAATCTTAAGAAAACTGATATACCTACTACTAATGGTAGTTTATAATATGTAAAACACACGCTGATACCTACTATGGTAGATACGAAGGTTTGCAATGCTGCGACAAGTACTTCATCAACAATGAGATGTTACATATGTGGAGAAACTTCAAAAAAATTTAATACGTTGGAGAAGAAGAATCCTGAAAATCCTGATGCCATAAGATTCGGTTTATCAATTCTTCATGCACGGATTCGATTTTTTAAATCACTTTTGCATTTGTCATATAAAAATTCATTTTAAAAAGTGGCAAGCGAGAATCAATGAAGACAAAAATGTTGTGGCAAAAAAAAAAAAAAAAAAAAAAAAAGAATTCAAAATAGTTTCAAAGAAGAAATGGGTCTAGTAGATATTCCCAAGGCAGGTTTTGGCAACACGCAAGAGGAAAAGTATCAAGAAGATTTTTTGTGGACCCCAATACTGCTTCTCGAATCACTGGAATAAATTTTGACCTTATAAAAAGGTTAAAAGTAATTTTAGAGGGACTGTCAAGTAGATATAGAATTGATGTTAAGAAATTTGAAAATTACACCGAAGAAACTGCAAAGCTTTATGTCGAATTATATGTGTGGCACCCAATGTCACCAACTGTACATAAAGTTTTAGTACATGGGTCCACAGTAATTAAACATGCAATATTACCTATCGACCAACTTTCGGAGGAGGCTGCTGAAGCTAGAAACAAACATTTCCGCCAAAATAGGCAAAATGTTTCCTGAAGATTTTCTCGAGAGCAATATAATAAAGATGTTTTGAACAGACTTTTACTAAATTCTGATCCTTTTATAAGTAGTTCAAGACCAAAGCCTAAGAAAAAAAAGCAAGCCATTTTCTAGCGAAACAATAGAACTATTACTCCCAGAAGCACCATACAGACAACATCTAAAAAAAGAGGAAGATGAGGATGAAGATGATGAAGATGAATCTGATAAGTTAAAGAAAATATTTTTTATAAATATGCAAACAACAGTAAAAAACAGTAATTAAACATGCAATATTACCTATCGGCCAACTTTCGGAGGACGCTGCTGAAGCTAGAAACAAACATTTCCGCCAAAATAGGCAAAATTTTTCCTGAAGATTTTCTCGAGAGCAATATAATAAAGATGTTTTGAACAGACTTTTACTAAATTCTGATCCTTTTATAAGTAGTTCAAGACCAAATCCTAAGAAAAAAAAAAGCAAGCCATTTTCTAGCGAAACAATAGAACTATTACTCCCAGAAGCACGATACAGACAACATCTAAAAAAAGAGGAAGATGAGGATGAAGATGATGAAGATGAATCTGATAAGTTAAAGAAAATACTTTTTATAAATATGCAAAAAACTGAATATTTTATTAAATATCCTAAACGTTTATTCTGAATTGTTTTAAATATATAGTTTACTTTGTAAAAAACAAATATTTTTTTGTAAATTCGTAAAAAAAGTTATATGTTTTGTTAAAAAATTATATATAATGGCTCTAAATAGCTTTTCACAACATTTCAATTTGATATAGCTCACAAAATATTTTTGTCCACATTTTTCATAAAATACTCCTATGTGCGTCGTCTGCTTCGGGTGCAACATGCACTCGCCTGACTTTCCTCTTGCAAAACCGTATGAGTCTCTCAGAAATGAAATAGCCTAAAAAATGTAACGATCAGTGTAACTAGACCTGCGGGTTTCGCGCCCCATAAGTCATGTAAAAGGACAATCACTATAAAACCATTTATACGGCAATAACTACAGGGTGGTAAAAATTAAACTGACGGTACTCAGAGGCTCATAGCTCCGGTTCTACTGATCGGATCCGAATGAAACTTCAAATATGTGTTATGTAGATCATGCGGCCAAGGTTTTCGTAAAAAAAAAAAAAAAAAAAAAAAAAAAAAAAAAAGAATGTTTGAAATTTTGCTACCAGATGGCGCTGTATGACTAAAACCATATGCAGATGACCGGTTTCTTTAAACTTACGAATCGTGCCTCTAACTTTATTTACGGACATTTTTCATCCGCCGATAAGCACGGAGTGCTGCCGAAGCATTGCTCTCATTCTGATAAAAAAGCTTTCGATCAATGTGCGTTCCTTCTTGTTCATCGGCATGTTCACTGCGGATGTATGATTTCTTTGAACCATACGTATAGCTTTTATAACGAAATTACATGAGCTACTCATTTGCATATGGTTTTAGTCATACAGCGCCATCTGGTAGCAAAATTTCAAACTTTTTTTTACGAAAACCTTGGCTGCATGATCTACATAACATATATTTGAAGTTTCATTCGGATCCGATCAGTAGAACCGGAGCTATGAGCCTCTGCGTGCCGTCAGTTTAATTTTTACCACCCTGTAGTTATTGCCGTATTAATGGTTTTATAGTGATTGTCCTTTTACATGACTTATGGGGAACGAAACTCGCAGGTCTAGTTACACTGATCGTTATATTTTTTAGGCTATTTCACTTCTGAAAGACTCATATATATATATATATATATATATATATATTTTTTTTTTTTTTTTTTTTTTTTTTTTTTTTTTTTTTATAACTCTAAGAAGAGTTAAGAAAAAAATTCATAAACTGTGCACTTTGATACAAGGAATTCAAATAAAGTGTCAAAAGTTAATGCAACCATTCGAAAAATGAAAGTTCGTACATTTTTTTTTTTAATATTTAGACAACTATATTTAGACAACTTCTTGTGACAAAATAAACCACATACAATCATAAAGATCTTTGTATGGATTAAAATGGTTCTTTTATTCTTGCCTTAATTACAACTAAAGTTATAGTCTTTTTTTTTTTCTTTTTTTTTTTTTTCTTTTTACGTATTGCACATACATTAAAAAAAAAAGAGGACTTATAATGATTGTATTTCCGAAATTTATTAATAAATCGTAATAACGGCTTTTATTGTTTCAATATAGTGAATCATCATTTACGTGAAATACTTAATAAAGAGATCCAGACTAATAAAAAAAGTTCTGGTTTGAAGTGCCAAAGGCAAAAGAGAAATGAATCAACCAAATAATATTCAAAGGTCAAAACTTGATACCTTGTATTTGGATTAGTGTTAATAGAAAAAAAAAAGATGTATTTTTAAAGCAGATCTATCCGGTTCTCAAACAAGTAGTATAGCCTACAGTTTGCATGATTAAGGATCGACTGATTTAGTAAAATACAGTAAACCTTCTAGTAAGAAATTCATTGATAACTTTGGTGAGTTCTCGGTTAATTGTTTATGCTAAGTACGAATGTAATAAAACGCAGAAAATATTAATCAGCTGATTAACAGAATCCTGTATTGTTTATGATAATTGATTTCGACCTTGTGCAAAAACTCGAAGTGGAGACACATACATTAAGTAATTATCACTAGAGTTGTTGAACATAAAGGTGATTATGATTAATAATAAATATAAATAAATACATTTATTTAATCTGTTTATATATCTGTGTGTCTTTTTTCTTTCTTTCTTTAACGTAGAATGGACAAGTTTCATTCATTTAAAATTTTTATGTCTTTCGTATTAGAATTCCTAGTCAAGGGCCGATCTAGACTATAAGAGGGAGGGGCGATATTATAAACTTAAGATTTCCAGGCAAGGATGCATTTAGAATCCCCTGAACAAATAACAATACCTATACAGTAGATGTTCGATATAACGACAACCTATTATGGAGACTTTATCAATCTAATGACCCTTAGAAAAAAAATCCGATATATGTAATTATTTATGCAACATTACTTTTATATTTAACAGAGCAACCAGTTAGACCAAATATCCAATAAAACAAGCATTTTCAGCTTTCCTACCGTAGTTTCGCGAGTCTTTCAAAAAGAGAAAAAACAATTAATTCCTTAATTTTAGCGATTCTTTCTCTCTGCTCGGGTGGAAAATATTGCAAAGACTTATTACTGCCGTCTATACATGTTTTGAGGAAAATGTAACTCTCGTGTCCAGAATTATTGTAACCTATTGGAAAAATACTTACTACATATAAAACTGCTTGTTTCCTAATTTCTAAAGTAGTTTAATAAAGAATGCTTCGAAAATTGTTAAAGAAATATTTATTCAATAGATATGGATAGCTGGCTGAAAGCTGGATTTTTACCCTATTAAGAACTAATTTCTGGCCGTTCAGACTCATTCACAGTTGCTAATTTTCATTTATTATAAAACCTAAAAAGTTATAAAAAACATTCTTTTAAATGAAACTTTAGAATTTTATTATATTATAAATTTGTTAATAGATTTTCTTGTGAAAGTCATATTTTACAATTTTTATCCAGTGAATGATGTATCATTTTAAGCACTTAAGACGTTAAAAAGCATTAAAAGTGGCTTAGATATGTCAGCCTGGAGACTCTTTATCACCGTCCAAGGGAGGTTCGTTCTCCCTGGGATCCGCCATTGTACCTAGTGGATAGAATAGTATCAGTTCATTACGTAGTCGTAATAGTAAAATATTAATAATAAATGACAAGAGGAAAAGAATACATAGTGAATTTTTAGAGAAAGTGATAGGTTGTTTGCAAAGTTTCTTTTTTAAATACAATTGTTGTTTAAGAAATTTGAAAGTGGAGTACGTACTAATATATGAAATAATCGAAAAATATAAAGTACTGAACCACAACTTAGCAGACTTTATTTTGAAGAATTAGTCAGCAATATTAAATATCATTTGCTACACTAAATTATCAGAAATTAGCCATTCTTTATTTTAAGCATTTATTTTATGTTTAAAGCTTTAGAATATATTTTCTTGAAATATTTTCAAATTCTGCTCGTAGATTTTTTCTTCTCATACTTTTTTTATTTTCCTATTTTCCCCCTTTTTTTCAGTTTGTGAATTTTACATTCTCAGATATACATTTTTGTATTGTATTATAATTATTGGTATATATATTGTCGATTTTCCTGTGATTTAATAGTTATCTTATTATTAACAAAGAGTTTTATTATATAGTTAAAATGAAATAACATGTGTGACAAACATAGGAAGATGTACAGTGGTTGCCAAAAGTGTAGACATTTTTTGAAAGTTTCATGTTTTTCAACTTTGTGTGCTTGTAGAATATATTAATTTTCACTTAAATACAAACGTTTATATATCAAATTGAAGGTAATTTAATGTAGAATTTAATAATAAAAACAGTATTACAATATCTGTATTACAAAAAAGTTATACTCATTTTAGTAAAACAAACAAACACAAATCGTTTTGAATAAGGACGTGTTTTATAATAAAAGCGTACTAGCCAATCATAAACACTGTTCTGAGGACCAATCAAATGTCTGTAACTATAGTTTAGGTTATTTGGATGGTAAAAGAGTTATTGTTGTGGAAATATTTTGCGGAATGATGCATACTAGTACAATTAAATAGAGTATTGCTGTTTTTGAATATTTAAAGTCCCTTTTTTTAATTGAACTAATTTTAAACAATGTCATCAACAAGAAGAACTAATTGGATATCTACAAAAAGAAGCCGAATTGTCATATTGAGAGAAAATGGCCTCTCTTATGCTGAAATTGCAAGACAAGTTGGTGGTTCAGTGACTTGTTCTGGTGTACGAAAGTTCTGTTTACGTTATGAAAAAACGAAATCAGTGGAAAATAAGGTCAAATCAGGCCGAAAAAAATGCACAAGTGCTACTGTCGATAGAAAAATTTAACGGCTATGCCTTCAAGATAGAAAATTTTCATCAGATGCCATTAGATGTGAAATAAATGCAGCGGGTATTGCAGTAAGTTCAAGAACAATAAGAAGAAGGTTATCAGGATTTGGACTACAAGCTAGAATTCCAAGGAAAAAACCATATTTAAATCAAAAGCAATGCGAAAAACGAGTTAAGGGGGCAAAATAACACATTAAATGGTCAGAAAATCAATGGAAGCAAGTAATCTGGAGCGATGAGAGTAAAATATCGCTCTTTGGTAGTGATGGTAGAAAAACCTGAGACGTAGAGTAGGAGAAGCACTTCATCCTGATTGCATTGAAGCAACTACAAGAAACCCAACAAATGTCATGATTTGGGCATGTATGTCTGCAGATGGTGTGGGCCGAATTCAAGTGATTGATGGCATCCTGAATGCCAAAAAATACATCGAAACTGTCTTGGAACCAAAATTGATACCTTCCATCAGGGATCTCTTCCCCAACAACGCACCATTTATTTTTCAGCAGGATTCAGCTCCATGCCACACAGCAAAAGTATGCAAAGCATGGTTTCAAAATAAAGACATAGATATATTACCATGGCCAGGAAACAGCCCTGATCTCAATCCAATTGAAAATTTGTGGCGACGTTTGAAAATTCTTGTACGAAATAAACGTCCATCCAATAAAACACAACTTATTGAAGCTATAATTGATTCTTGGCACCATGTGATTACGAAAGATGAACTCCAAACACTCGTTCACTCGATGAAAAGACGCTGTGAAGCTGTCTTAAAAAATAAGGGTTATCCTACTAAGTATTGATTGTGTAAGTATCACTTTAAAAAAATGCAAATCTACGATAGATCTTACTATTAGTTTCGTAACTTTTTTTGTAATACAGATATTGTAATAATAAATTCTACATTAAATTACCTTCAATTTGATATATAAACGTTTGTATTTAAGTGAAAATTAATATATTCTACAAGCACACAAAGTTGAAAAACATGAAACTTTCAAAAAATGTCCACACTTTTGGCCACCACTGTAGTATCAAAATCAAAGGAAAAGATACTACAAAAATTAAACATAATAAAATGAAAATTCAAATATGAAATACTATGAATATCTTATGGAATATTCAAAGGAGCTTCCTAAGAATAATTCATAGAAATATATGTTATTTCATCAAATATTGTCGGCATTAAGTCGAAAAATGACAATATTAAGCTCCTTATAACATATCAAAGGTGAAAAGAACAAAAAAAAAAAAAAAAAAAAAAAAACGAATATGAGAATATGATTTAATTGCAATAGATAAAAACACAATTTACCAGAAAAACAAAGAGATCAAATGATTAAACAAGATTTAAGAAAACTATCCAAATGCTAGTTCACAACCCATCACCAGGAGTCTTATGCAAAGCAGAATAGAAACAATAAAAAAAGAAAATGTGTGGTGCTGCTGCCATCTAGCATTAAATTAAAAAAAGGAATAATTGGAACTCAATTTTTTGAAAGGAAATGTCTAATGCTGCCATCTATCATAAAAAAAAAAAAACTGGAACTACACTGTGCTTTTGCTTAAGATAAATTATAGACAATGTAGTAATTAATGTAAATTAAGATATACATAAATATGAAGATAATATTAATTAATAATAAAAAAATAAATAAACAAATAAATATACATAAAATAAAAAAGATATGAGGATGAAAAATGATAAATTAATATTAGAATATTAATATTAGAAGTAATATTTTAAGGGGTAAAAATACACCCATGTATGAGGAGACATTATGTAAATGATAAAACTATTGTATTTTTTTTTTTTTTGGAAATTAATTTCTAATTTTTTTAGCACTCCCACCTCGACCCTCCGTAATGGCATTTTGATTTTATAATTCTTTGGGGGGAGAAATTTTATTAACCTTTTAGATTTTTATTTTTTAATATAAAGTTTTTATAATTTTTTTAAGCAATCCACACCCACCCTCCATAATATTGTATAAATGAGACTTTTTTTTCTTTTAATAAATGCAAACTGACAGCAATATGAGTTGTTATTTACTTGGAAGGAAAAATAAATTTTTTAGATGTAAATTTAATAAATTTAAAACTTTTTATAATGAAGAAGTTTTAAATTTATTAAATTTACATCTAAAAAATTTATTTATAATGAAAACAAAACATAAAACATTAAACAAAGAAAAATAGCTTTCAAATTATAAATCTTCAAAAGGAATCTGCAATGAAAAAAAATAAACTGCATAATCATTGAGTAATGGGTGAAATACCAACAAAGTTCCGATTTTTTTTTCTTTTTTTGAGAAACATAAAAATGAAAAAGAATTAGATTAATTAGTAAATACTTATTCTGCACTGAATTCATATTCAATGGACTGCCTTGAACGCTTGAACCTTTGGGAAAATAAGAAAAATACTCCAGCAAAAAGATGAAAAGAAAATAAGTAATTTAGTGACATGGAAATTATTAACTTTAAAAAAAATATTTTTTTATTATGCGAT
Source organism: Maratus michaelseni (assembly GCA_963931845.1). Lineage (NCBI taxonomy): Eukaryota > Metazoa > Arthropoda > Arachnida > Araneae > Salticidae > Maratus > Maratus michaelseni. Next base: position 164,351,202 of record OZ007591.1, read on the forward strand.
CATTAGAGTTTGGCATTTCAGACGATAACATCCGAATCATTAGTATATCATCAGCTATTGCCAAGCAATCTAAAAATATTTTAACTGTTATTATTTAAAGAAAGTGGATATGAACATGAGAAAACTAAAATGCGTAAGCAAGAAAAATATTTAAAAATCACTGAAATACAAAGGATGTGAATAACCACTTTACTAAACAGCGTACAACCAATGGAGCGAAATAATGTACAGACCTGGTTTCGATCCCGGATCTCTTGGTATAGCGCACCAAGTGCTTTACCAATTAAACCATCCGTACGACATCCGGTCTAGCATTTTCTCACTCTTATATGGCTAGGCTACAACCTTGCAGCACAAAATGGAACGTCAATCATGAGCGCAACTCCTAGTGTCATATATGAGACAAATCAGACCCAGTATTGGTGAATATTTATATACTAATTAATTTTTCAGCAGAGCTGAAATTACACTGTAAATTACTGAAATACAAAGGGTGTGAATAATCACTTTACTAAACAGCGTACAACGAATAGAGCGAAAAAAAAAGTCCTTCCGGCCTGTACCGGGAGGAAAAGGTACCTTCCTATATCTTCGTTTTAAAATTTTAGCTAATGTTACACGAAAACAGCAAGTTTAAATGCAAAGAAACGTTTACATAAGATTCGTTAATACTGAATTTGAATAAGAAATTCGCCAAATTATTGAGCAATAGCCAAATTGGCTTCATTTATGAAGACTTATTTTGGTCGCCAAATTTGGCAATATTTCGCCAAATGTCGCCAATTTTGTCAATTTTGTCGCCAATGTCGCCAATTTTGGCGCTAACGGATATGATTATATAGTTTTATGCGTATGATTAGGAAAATTATTACAACAATGAAAGAAAATAATTTGCGAGTAATCGCGTTAATGTGCTGTTTTGTTTCAAAATGTCAGCCACCTTAGAATTTCAAACTGCTCTATCTCAGCCATTTTTTAAGATAGAGGTAAACCAAAAAATGCTCTGGAATCCTTGTATCAAGACCTAAAACGTAATTAAAAAATAAATTTTAATTTTTAATTTTTTTGTATATTTATTTTAGTTTTAAATTTTTAAATGGCCGCCATCTTGAAACAAAATGGCGGACCAAGCTGGCCAACGAACTCGGTCGAGACATTGGTTAGCTTAATACACACAATTAGTTTCATCAAAATTGATTTATAAATACGAGCGTTATCGTATGACATAGGTCAGATATATACAGCGTGTCCACGTATAACCTGACCGACCTTTATTTTCGCAACCGTTGGTCCTAGATGCATACTTCCAATTACAAAAATGGTTTAAATAAGGTAAAAAATTACTTTTAAAGCGATTTGGGTCAAGAAAAACATTTATTAAAAAAATACGAAAGTTAAATTTTTATACGGTCCCCCGGTCCTATAAGTGATATTTAGTAAAAATTTACTGTGACACTAACAAGTACGACAAAGAAAGTCCCATTCATCTAACATTAAAATTGACCGAGTTATGAAACTTTGAAATGCATGACTTATACCACTTTTTTGCATCTAAAAAGAGATGATTTCGGCCATGCTTTCAGGGGTCGTATATAAAGTACTTAAACTTATTTCAAGGTATCTGCGCTTTGAAAGAAATCGTTCCGAAAGAAACTATTACGATTGAGTTAATTTTTATTAGTTAAGTTTCAGATTAATTAAAATAATTGTATTTTAACATATGTTTTATTTTGAAAGAATTTGAGGCTATGATTTCTTTTAACAAAAATTATGTTATTTTCATAAGGTTTTATTTAACTTGCAACGATCGTCTTTCCAGTTTAAAATTTGTACTCGAAGTTTAACTCACTTTCAAATGTCCGATCAAAGTTAAATTTTACATACTGACTTAAATCCGATGACAATGTAATATTATTATGATTTTCGACGCTTTCTATCTTATACATATAGTCCAGGCATTAGGGGATAAAAAAGAGCAAATAAAGGAAAGTTTTGGTGTAGTTTTTTTTGGGGGGGTACCTTTATGTTTTTTGGGTCGCTGAACACGAATCCGAGGTTTTCCAACAAAATTTTTTTCGGGAAATATGTTTTTTTTACAAAAAACGTGTACAAAAACGGACTTTTTTCCGTTTTTTCAAAATAATTTTAAAATTGTGCATTTTACGTGAAAGTCGGCAATATATGAATTAAAGAAAATAAAATTTCCTATATTTTATGTAATGAAAGTTGTTTTCGCTGATCAATGGTTTAGCCGTGAGAGTGCCGCAAAAAAGGGTGTTAAAAACAAAAAACTGTAGAAAAACGGGAATTATGGTAGTGTATGTCGATGTAACATAAAACTAACCATTTTAGGCAAACGGTAACCATTAATGATACTAAAGATTATATGTTTGACTGTATTTTATGCATTTGAGGTAGAGGAAAAGTGCGGATCCTGCGCCAGGGGAAGGTGGGAGCAGTGGAGCAGTTCCACCTTCTCTCATGAGTCGAAGGTGCTCCTCCGCCGGAGTGCTCATACTGTAAAATTGGGAGGTGTAAAAGACAAAAAACTGTAAAAAACGGGAATTACGACTCTGTATGTCGATGTAACATGCATTCACAATATTGAAAAAAACCAATATTTTTCGGCACTTTTTTCGATTTTTCTTAAAAAACTCAAGTTTAGTGCATTTTACAGAAAAAAGCACTTTACCATTTTGTAGAGCATAAAATTCTCTACAACATGCAGTATTCAGGTTTGCATATTGTCCAAATAGGGGGTAAGATACGGAGCCGGGAAAATAGGGTAAAATTTGCAAAAATCCACTAAAGACATTAGTTTTTGCTTAATAACCTACTTTTAATGAGTTTTACAGACAAAAGCACTTTACCATTTTGTAGAGCATAAAATTCTCTACAACATGCAGTATTCATGTTTGTAAATTGTCCAAATAGGGGGTAAGCTACGAAGCCAGGAAAATAGTGTTAAATTTGGAAAAAATGTAAAAATCCACAAATGACGTAAGTTTTTGCTTAATAATCTACTTTTAGTACGTTTTAGAGACAAAAGCACTTTCACCATTTTGTAGAGCATAAAATTCTCTACAACATGCAGTATTCATGTTTGTAAATTGTCCAAATAGGGGGTAAGATACGGAGCCGAGAAATAGGGTTAAATTTGGAAAAAAATGTAAATATCCGCAAATGACGTTAGTTTTTGCTATAACTTACCCCCTATTTGGACAATTTACAAACATGAATACTGCATGTTGTAGAGAATTTTCTGTTCTACAAAATGGTAAAAGTGTTTTTGTCTTTAAAACGCACTAAAAGTAGGTTATTAAGCAAAAACTAACGTCATTTGTGGATTTTTACATTTTTTCCAAATTTAACCCTATTTTCCCGGCTCCATATCTTACCCCCTATTTGGACAATTTACAAATATGAATACTGCATGTTGTAAAGAATTTTATGTTCTACAAAATGTTGAAAGTGCTTTTGTCTCTAAAACGCACTAAAAGTAGGTTATTAAGCAAAAACTAACGTCATTTGGGGATTTTTACATTTTTTTCCAAATTTAACCCTATTTCTCGGCTCCATATCTTACCCCCTATTTGGACAATTTACAAACCTGAATACTGCATGTTGTAGAAAATTTTCTGTTCTACAAAATGGTAAAAGTGCTTTTGTCTCTAAAACGCGCTAAAAGTAGGTTATTAAGCAAAAACTAACGTCATTTGTGAATTTTTACATTTTTTCCAAATTTTACCCTATTTTCCTGGCTCCGTATCTTACACCGTATTTGGACAATTTACAAACCTGAATACTGCATGTTGTAGAGAATTTTATGCTCTACAAAATGGTAATTCTGCTTTTGTCTGTAAAAAACCCTAAAATTGAGTTATTTAAGAAAAATCGAAAAAAGTGCCGAAAAATATTGGTTTTTCCAATATTGTGAAAAACGCACAAGGTCTAGAAGGTCGAAAACTTGGTTTTTTATTAGAGGGTCAACCTTTACAACATACCCAAAAATCAGAACTATCCGAATTTTTGTAAGGTAAAATGCTATTTCTACTGGACTACAATGTTACCGCCTCTTAGAATACGAGCTCTGCGGAGAAGTAGCAACTTTGACTCATGAGAGTAGCTGGATCTGCCCCACTGCTCCCACCTTCCCCTGGTGTCGGATCCGCACTTTTCCTCTACCTCAAATGCATAAAATATAGTCAAACATATAATCTTTACTAACATTAATAGTTAACATTTGCGTAAAAGGATTAGTTTCTATGTTACATTGACATACAGTACCGTAATTCCCGTTTTTTTACAATTTTTTGTTTTTTCCACCCATTTTTGAGGCACTCTCACGGCTAAACTATTGATCAGAGAAAAAAACTTTCAATACCTAAAATGTAAGAAATTTTATTTTCTTTAATTCATATATTGCCGGCTTTCACGTAAAATGTATAATTTTGGAATTATTTTGAAAAAACGGAAAAAAGTCCGTTTTTTTACACGTTTTTTCTAAAAAAAAAACATATTTCCCGAAAAAAATTTTGTTGGAAAACTTCGGATTCGTGTTCAGCGACCCGAAAAACATAAAGGGACCCCACAAAAAAAACTACACCAAAACTTTCCTTTATTTTCTACCAAATGCCTGGACTAATACTTATATTAGAGGATAACACAAAAAAAAATTCGGATAGATTATCGTCAACAAGTTTAAGAAAGAGTTTTAGATTAGATAATATAAACCTACGATGGTTGTGTTTTTTAACTTTTATAATTACGTTTTATGTATTTTTTAACGCTGAATAAAAAAATTGCCTTCACTTTTAACCATCATCTCAGGATTCTTCGCAGGAAATTTCAAGGTTAAATAGCGAAAAATCTGTTACTATAAAATAGATGTAAGACTTTTTTATTCAGTTTAATTTTATTTAATTCAATTTTTCGACTTATACTAGGTTTCTTACAGCTAAACAGCTCAGAGGTCCGATGAGGTTGGAAGGGGAGGAGGGTCAATTTTAACTTTGAAATTTGCGATTTGAGAAAAATCCTGACGTGATGGTTTAAAATGAAGGTCATTTTCGGATTCAGCGCTAAAAAATACATAAGAATCAATTTTCAAAAGCTAAAAAACAAGCCACAACCCAAAATTTGAAAGACAGTGCAATCTAACAGCATTTTATAATCTGTATCATTTTGTAAACAATTGAGGCTGTAGTTTTAAATACTTTTATTTAACAAAAATTCAGTTATTTTTATCCTCTTATATGTTCAGTAGAAATTGTATATTTTGCATTAATATGTCAGAATGATTATAGATTTCACTTTCATATTAGATTGCAATGTTAATTTTGCTCTCAACTATTTTTTTTTTTTTTTTTTTTTTTTTTGATATATCTGAAAATTATTTCTATTTCTACTACATTTGTGAATGACCCCTATTTCGCAGCAAAAAATATACTCCAACTTTAAACAGCTATTACTCGGTGAGTTTTAATGTTAGATGAATGGGACTTTTTTTGTTTTACTTGTTAGTGTCACAGTAAATTTTTACTAAATATCACTTATAGGACCGGGGGGCCGTATAAAAATTTAAGTTTCGTAATTTTTTAATAAATGTTTTTCTTGACCCAAATCGCTTTAAACATAATTCTATACTTTATTTAAACCATTTTTGTAATTGGAAGTATGCATCTAGGACAAACGGTTGCGAAAATAAAGGTCGGTCAGGTTATACGTGGACACGCTGTATATATATATATATGTATGTATATAAATCAACATTTGAACGGAGGGTGGTTTTGGGGTCTGGGGGTCATGATCGGTGAAAATATATCGAAATTTTCCGGAACAGCTTTCCTCCGAACGGCTGCAATAGGTAGCTTTATACTTTTTTGTATTGAAAGCTACCTAATACTTTTTTGTATTGAAAGCTACCTAAAAAAACATCCTCTTCTATCTTGTGCTGCAAAGTTGTAGCCTAGTCACATAAGAGTGAGAAAATGCTAGACCGGATGTCGTACGGATGGTTTAATTGGTTGAAAAGCGCTTTTAAATTTAACTAAAATTTTGCCTATAACTTGGTGTTTATAAATTCTATAGATCGTATACAAGGCAGCACAAAAGTTCTCGAGAACATTTCCATTTATTAATGGAAATTCCAGAAGCAGAATTTCAAACTGTGGTACGCGTTTCCTAACTGAACTAAAATTTAACATTCTATGTAGTATATATACAAACCTATAGATTATATACAGGGCTGCACAAAATAATTCGGATATTTTTCCGAATATTGTTAGTCATTCCTGAAATTGGGTTTTTAAAAGTGTTATACGTTTTCCAAATAGCTTACTTAGATATCATGTTGTTGTTGTCGTGTCAGAGAAAGTGTCATGGCACTTCTCTGACAGAAGGGGTGTCAGAGTCTCAAGAGAGGTTGGACTTCTAGAGCTGGTCTCCTAATTTTTATTCCAGATGAGAAACCTGCACCGGGATTGGCACCCCCAGAGGTATCCTTTTCAAACTTGGAGGACATTGGAGCAACAGATTTTACGTGCACCAGCTCCCATTAACGTACACGGTCCCACAGCAGCCGCAGTCGAGAGAGGTTGTCACCCTCCCAAACATTGACCATGGTCGATGCTGCTTCACTTTTGATAATCTTGACGGGAACCGAGCTTAAACGTCTGCGCCACTGTGGGACACATATATCATCTTTCCCCTTATTAAACGGTAATCATTTGTAAAATTATTTTGGAAATGTTGGAAAGTGTTACAGAATCTATGCTTGACTCATGATTTTTCGTTCTTATTATTCTACTCTAAACAGTATTATTGCAAATAATACGCAAAATGTGCACTAAGTTGAATACTCGGTTGAAAAATTTTAAATGACAAATGTAATATTTAGATGATTTTTATGATTGTAGAGATTACTTTTCTGAATTAACAACAACAAAAAATTATCTGAACGCAGTATAATAATGGCCAGAAGAAGAAGTGGAAATAAAGAGCAGAATATCGACGAAAGTAGAGCGACCATTACCGGTATAAAAAGCGAACTTGAACCCAGAGATAGCCAGGAGAATTTTACACAGTTAAAACAATATCATCTACTGGGAAAATTTTATGATCTAATCTAACGAGGAAGTAATACTCAAAAGTTAAGCATACAAAAGACTTATTTCTAACGAGCACTAAACGAAATAAGAATAATCAATCTTTATTAATTTTTCTTTCTTTATGTTTTTATGTTTTTCCTACTTTCTTGTCAAAATAGCTTCGGAATTGTATTTGGTTTGATGTATTATAATGAAAAAGCATTTTCTTTCATAACAGATAAGATTATCTTAGTTAAATGTACTGTAACTAATAGTTAGACTTTCCGGAAGTCATTTTAACAGCATTCAATCCCCCCTTTTTTATGGATATTATGCAAACTTTTAGGTTATAAACCTATTATATACCATTTGTTACGGAGTTAGAGTTTAGGAAGATTTATGTGGATTTTTAGTTCATTTTCTGTTTTCCAGTGCATAACAAGACATTAAGTTTTCGCGTTACATTGGTTAAAAGCAACTTAAATAAAGAATATAAGTAGAATTATTTATTGTTATAATTTTGTAAGTTATGTATAAAAATTTAATTTCAATTTATCTCTCTGTCGGTCCTGGCTCCAATTTTACTGGAAATGAACCAAGATGAAACTGGAATATGATGTTAAGGTGGACTATATAAGTAGTTTTTGTCAAAAAACAGGTTAATTTATCCCACTTGGTGTGCATATCTCAAATATGAAGCGCAAAACTTCGGGCTAAATTTTACGCAGTGATGACAATATATAAAACTTCCAGGGTTTTCCTCGCATAAGAGTGAGAATCAGGATATCTTATTTTTCAAACGTCATCCCTAATGCACAATACAAAACAAATAAGAAATTAAAGGAATTAAAACAGACAGATAACACCATGCTTTACTTTCTTACAGGTCATGGCAGCCTCCCCAGTTTTCTTCTTAAAATTAATAAATTAACATCCGATCGCTATGAATATGATTCCTATGAACCTCCACTCTATGATGCATATGATAATTGTTCTATAATACCATTCTACTTTAAATATAACCACATAATCACACCAAAACAAAACTTTCTCATTTCGATTACAAAATCACAACTTTGTTAAAATGAAAATAAAAAAATTACAAACTATGATGTAAGTGCCGTCTAATATTAGACAGAAGATTTCCGAAAAATTATTTAAAAAAAAAAATACGTACCAAAAATGTTATTTTATTGAAAAAAAAAAAAAGAATTAAATCTTCGTAAAAGTTGTGGAATGTAACGCATTTGTTGCAAGACCCTTTTCTCATTACATAAAAAGAAAATCAATTTTTATTTTGTCTCTGTTAACCCTGGCCCGTTTTCCTCTTATTGCCCCACCTTCCCTTATTTGTATTTCCTTTTCGCATTTTCCACTCTTATTTTTAAAATATTTTCTTCATATTTCATGTTTATAGGTATTAACCCCTTCGAGGCGATGCGTCACGTATACGACATTTTATTTTTTTTATCACTATTTACAAATAGTAATTTACAAATAGTAAAATAGTAATCCGTGTACATTAATGGGAGCTGGTGCACGTAAAATCTGTTCGTGGCTCCAATGCAATTTCCTCCAAGTTTAGTATAAGCGTTACCTCTGGGGGTGCCAATCCAGGTCTCTCATCTGGAATTGGTTCAAAATTATGAGACCAGCTCTAGAAGTCCAACCTCTCTTGAGGCTCTGGCACGCCTTCTTTCAGAGAAAGTGCCATAGCACGTTCTCTGACTCGACAACAACAACACAAATAGTAATCTTCGTTTTATCTAATCGCAGAAAATTTCTGATTACGTAAGACAAAAGTTAAATAGTAGCTTTAAAAATAAGGACAGTAAGCGCTTTATACGGCTCGTGTACGTGAATACTCTCCACGCTCGTCGCGAAGGGCCTAAAGTAGAACTACTTACCAGAAAAAGGTAAAAATTAGTAACAATTTGCTTAATTATAAAGAGGAACTTTCAAATTTGATTGAAAAGGAATTACTTCTCAAACAAATTGTAAGGTCCATCGAAAATCCGGAAGAAAATTAAATCTACAACTCAGTGCTCCGGTGTCCAGTAGCAGACTGAGTGGTCAGAGCGATTCTTCCAAGAAAAAAAAAATCTCACATGCGATTCCCGGCATGAAGTAAAACGTTGAAATACCCAGAAAACCTAAATAATAATAATAATAATAAAAATAATAATAATAAAAAAATTACTTAAAAACATTTTGCTTTAAAAAATGCTTCATCCCTAAGCAGCATTGGTTTTTGTTCAAAGTAAATAAAACTATTTTCATTAATGACTTTATTTTTTTTCTGTGCTAAATAAGCAGAATATAAAGTTTACTTGTATACAATTAAACTTTATATTACTAAATATACTTTTTTTTTTACCAAATATACTTTATATATACTAAATTGACCCATAATATATAATGGGTCAATTTAGTTTTATGAAAGTCGTAGTTTTAAATTTAGTTTTGTCTGTATATTTAAAAAAAAAAAAAAAAAAAAAAAGTCGCATGAGAAAGTAATATAGAAAATGACTTGGAAAAACCAGGGAAAACGGGGAAACATCAAGGAATTTATTTTTTCCATTTTCTACTTCACCACATTTTAAGATTATTTTAAAATAACACTCTAAAAAAAAAAAAAAAATCCGTGAAAATACAAGAGATTTTCTGTAAAATTTTACGGAGAAGTTTCATTTTTCCAAAACAACAGTACAATTTCCATAAATGACATTAGTTCCGTAAAGGAGATTTCAAATCTGTAAATATGCAGAAAGTTTTCCGTAAATTAAATGGATTTTTTCCGTATTTCTTTCTAAACAGTACAATGTTTATATTTCTTCAAAAACTGTGCAATTTCCGTAAATAACGTTTAGAGGTTTGCGTACAGAAATCGCCTTGTTTGAAATTCAAATTAAGATTGTTGTATTTACTAGAGTTCTTCAAGGATCCAGGCCAAACCCAGCTCGATACACTGGCCCATTCTAACCGGCGCCATGTCTGGACGGTAATTTTTTGTGAAAATAATAGTAATATTTATATTTTTTAATGACATATTCAGATATTTATATCATTTTTATAAGTTACAGAAAATTATATGTTTTAAATCTACTTTTTTTTCTTGATACTGCTTGAAAATTAAGATTTTTTTCCCTAATTTTTTAAAATTGTATTTTAACTTTTCTGATGTGAGGCAATATTGGGTTATTGAAAGGTTTCGTAACATAATATCTCAGCAAGTTATCGCTATGTAAATTGGCATTAAACTAAACTGATTTTACCTATAAATTTATGAATTAAACTAAAATTTATTATTTTATAAATTATAATTTTACAAAGTTTATAATTTTTTCTTTAAATTTATGAAAATAGTTAATATTTTTTCAATACTTTTATAAAAATGAAGTTTATAATTTATTTCTTTAGCTTATAATTTTATAAATTAAACTAAATCAATAAGTCCAAATTTAAATTTACCTATCACAAGATCATTAATTTCGAAATTGTCCTTAAAAATTAATTTTTTGTTTTAATATTTTTAAAACTCTTCAGTTTAACAGAAACGTACACAAAAGTTCTCAGCATAGCTCACGTATAATAATGTAATTTATTGTAAAATTGTTTATTTACATTACAATATTTTTAAAATAAGAGATAACGAAAATTTATTTTAATAGCATGTAATAAATACTTCTGCTTAAGATAATTATTGTTTTTATTGGAATTGATAAATAGATCATCAGACCAAATAAAAGTATATGTTCGAAAAAAGAAAATGTTGGTACTATTGCAAAAAGAAGCAATCAATACTCTTAATGCAATGTTTTACTCATATAATACATAATAAGTTAAAATTTATCTGTTATAAGGCATCAAATAATAAAACAAAATATTGAAAATTATGAAAAGAAAATATTAAAAACATTGGAACATCTTCATGATTGAAATTCTGAAAAAAAAAAAAAATCCATAATACCTTCAAATTTTTACATTATAAAAAGAGATTAAAATAAGTAACAACATTTGAGAAAGCGGCGTACACCCCAGTGGTAGCGTAGTGGTTTCGAGCGCTAGTTTAGTACACAGAAGATTTGGGGTTCGATTCTCATTGTGGCAAGGGTTGGTTATTTTCTGTAAAACTCACTCAGAGAAAGAAAAAAAAAGAAGCAGAAATGTATAAGGTTGTCCTTGAAATACTTTTTTTTTTTTTTTTCGATTCTATAAAGTTTATTTTAACGACATGAAAATTTCTAAATAATACGGAAGATATCTGTTATAAAACGGAAATTTAAAAACGGATATTTCAGAAATCACGGAAAATTTCCTGGAATCTACGGAATTTTTTCCGTTAAAATACGGAAATAGTAAATTGCCAGTACAATTTCCGTTTATTTTTTCAGGAATTGTTTTTTACAGTGAACATATACCTTCCATTTTGTTCAAAATGTGATGTAGTTTGGGATATAAACATCCCATTGTACGTTAATTTTTCGATTATTCTAATCATCTAAAAATGATGTCTGAAGTGACATGTTAATTTATAAATTCCCTCATAAATATTTACCAATATAATCACTTTAAACAATATTTTTTGTCACGAAAACGTAAATTAAATCATTATCCATGAAAGCAGTTAATGTAAAATAGAATAAATATAAATGATAAAGGAGAATAACAAGGAACTAAATTTACTCCAGACACTTAATCATAGAGAAAACCTATGAAATTTCAAGCACATAAAATAATTCAGTGATCTTAGATATAAAAACATAAATATGCAAATTAAGATAATCAGAACCAGAAATATTGTCTACTGTTACATGTGATAAAGATTTGATTTATTGTACATGTTTTAATTAACATGAGTGACTTTTTTTGCTTAATTAATGCATTGATTTATCTTTAAATCTTAAGTAAACTAACTCACAGGTAACATCTACTGAATAATAATTTGCAAATTTGGTTAAAGAGGAATTAAACAAGAACAAGTAAAAAAATTATGACAATTAACGCAATATAAGATCGAAAAATAATTATGATGAATTTATAACTTTGGTTAGATTCGTTTAAAACACACACACAAAATCTTAAAAGCTCTGCAAAGCAATTTTCCGAATTGTTTAAACGCGTTAATTAAAAGAATATATTTATTACATTCTTCTGACTTGAAAACGAGTTTTTAAGTCTTTACACTTCTAAAAACACTTGTATGGCCGGGTAAATACACAAGTTCTTTGGAATTGCCTTGAAATTGATAGGTTTATTTATTTAAAGTAGACAAGAAAAGGAAAGAAAGAAAAAAAGAAAGAAAGAAAGCGAGAGAAAATCGAGAGAGGGAGTATATTTAAACAAGTGAAAAACCTAATTTTCGCAGAGAAAAAATGAAAAATGTCATTCTATTAGAAATTAGGATTTCTTTAAATTTAAATTAAAAAATAAGCTTAGTGAGCTTTTCCATATTGAGAAACAAGCTAACTTTAAAATGATTATTACTAATTATTTTGACACCAGAGTCAAATTTGCATAAATATAAATTTCCATGATTATTATATTATAAGGTTCCTAACATATTTAATATTTTTAATTCAACCAATACGAGAGGCGGTGCATTAGAAAAACTATGAATAAATCATTTAAGCATTGCATGATTGAAATACCGTTGTCACAGTTATTAATAAACTAGCTGATCCGCCCGGTGTTACCTGGTATCGTAAAAAAATTATACGAAATGAGAAATCACTCTAAATATCGCTGCACGAAACCTTTCCTCTGGAAAGTCTTTCGTCTTTCGGAAATTAAATAGAGAGACGGACACCGAAGAGGAAGTAAATTCATTACTACTCCCTCAAATGTCTGGATCATTTGATTCAAAGCGGGTCAGTTTTTGGTCATAATTTAAAAAGAATTACGTCCGATTTTCCCTAAATATTCATTTTCGGAATCAGAAAAATAAACTACGTACAGACTGTGAGTTTCGACTCGATACCTCCAATACTATTCTTAATACTCGAGGATGAGTGAAAATGAGAATATTTCGTTGTCTGGGAATAACAAATCGGTAACTTTCTTTAACGATTTCAATAAAAATAGCTATTTTCGGCGCACGCGCAGGAAATTCTTTTAGTTCTACTGACAGGATGTGCATTCTGTCCTAAGCGAATTTTCGACACGTGATCCCGCTGCCTACGGTACCGTGTATAGCAGACGTACTGCGCACGCGCTGCGAAATCTTTTAGTTCCAGTTTTTAACACCAGGTGGAGAATTTCGTTCTATAAACCTCTTTCCGAACGAAACTCCGCACTCGTTTCCGCTGCTTACGACACTTTATGGAAGGCGTGCTGTATACGTGCGGAAAATCTGTTAGTTCCCCTTTTCACCACCAGGAGGTACCAATTCTATGTCTTAATTAGTTATCTATATGTTAATTAGTTCATGTTAAGTTCAATGAACCAATTCTCGTTGAAATCGGGCCCATAGAACTCGAGAAAATAAATCATCCCTTGGAGATTAATATTCATAAATGGTGGTTGCCAATGGCTGAAAAAATGATACCGAAGTTTATTTAGTACCTGGGAGACTTCGGAAGAATGTTAGAAAAAATTTCGTTTGAATTGGATCAACATTAAATGCAAAATTTTTTAGTTACATTTCCACCGGCGGGGGGCGCACCCTGTTTGAAATAAAACTCTTTCCAATCGAAACTCCGACACGTGTCCCCGCTGCCTACGACACCGTATAGCAGACGTGCTGCGCATGCGCTGCAAAATCTTTTAGTACCACTTTCTACCGCCAGGAGGTACCAAATCTGTATCCTAATTAGTTAGCTATATCTTAATTAGTTCCTGTTAAGTTGAATGAACTAATTCTCGTTGAAATTGGACCCATTGAATCCCAGAAGATAACCCAAAAATTTACTATATTGGACTAAAAGATTGAAACCGGATTCCTGTTACTAATGTGAAAAAATCGCATCAAAACGTGAAAAAACTCATAACTCACTTGTTTTTAAAAAAATGCATAAGAAATTAAATAAAAAAAAAATCTATTAAAAAATTCCAAAATCAAACTTCAATGTGCAAAACTACATACATAGAGGTTCGTTCCCACCAAATTTTGTGGCTCTGTGTGCAGTGGTCTCTTCAGAACACAGACGACAAACACACACACACACAAACGTCCTTCTTTATTATAGGTAGAGATTTTATTAAATTTATCATTCTCTCTATATTACTACTAAATCATTTCTCAAATTGTAGTGTTGATGTTTCTTTTTTTAAACATACTCAAAAACTACTTTGTAGAATTGGCTGAAGTTTTGTATACACGTATTAGAATCATCTAGAAATCTATTTTTGTTTAAACATTTATAGGGTACAATTTATATGTATTTTTTAAATAATACAGAATGGACACAAATTAGCTGAGTAATTACGTAACTGAATAATTTGCGAAATATTAAATGTGAAGTACCACTTCAATGGCAGATTACTAATATTGTATTATAAGTTTGTGGATATACTTCTTTCCTCGTCAATGGTGAAGTTTAAATTTAGATTTGTCGTGGAGTAGGCTTCGTAGAAGTGAAAATATTCTACCAGTCCATGTGGCGGGTAAGTCTAATTTCATACCAGCCAGTTTCATGAATCTCTACCAGCCACAAATCAGATTTTTTTTTTTTTTTTTTTTTTTTTTTTTTTTTTTAATTTACGATGTTTTTAAAAGTTTCAAAAGCATGCAAGTCAAAGGTATGCTTATATCAAAGCATGCCTAATGTATAATAAAAATTCCATTTACTCATTATTTGACAGTTATTTACAAAAGAAATAATCTTTTATATGGAGTGCCTAATTTTAACAGCACATGTCCACACCGTCACCCTTTCACAATCTTCTCACATTTCCGAATTGGAACTGGTAAATAGAACATCTATTGCATTTGATCATCATTAGATCATGTAATACATCGTCTTTGTGCTTGTGAAATGTGTTTATGTGATTCGTGATTGAAAATCTACGCCAAATGGAGCTGTGGTGATTACAGATATATCAACTCGATCAGTTTGATTATGTAACTTTACTATCCCATCCCTGTAACGTTTCGGAATTTTGTGCTTGAAGGAAATGGAAAAACTAGTTAGACTTTCTTGCCGCTCTTTCACATTCATCGGTAGAAAATATTGAAACGCAGAGAATCTTTTTGGTTTTGTGACTGCTGGATATTTTGATAGAATGAATTGATCGATTCAATGAAGAAGTAACTCATTACAGTGGCTAGAATAGGAAAATTTGTCTAGCCATTCCAAGAATTTTACACTCCATTTGGAAAGCGGTGAGTATCATTCGCTAAGCTTTCAGTGGAGTTGTTATTCTATGACAAACTCGATCAGGCAGATTTTTCATCCCTACACTTTAGTGTACGGAGTTATTTAAAATCAGGTTTACAGTCCACCATTCCAAAATTTTACTACTGAATTGAAATCGAGAATCCTATAGCAATAACAGATTTACAAAAAGAACAATTGTGGAATCATGAAAGACAGTACATCGAACTTTTGTAAAAAGGTTAACTGTGTGTGTTCTACTGTCTTGTATAATCACGTGTACTCTCATTTTTGGCTGAAAAACTTCGCTTAATAAACCATTCTTTTTGTTCAGCTAATTTGTATCCACACTGTATAATAATAGTCTTTATCTTGTAAAAAAATATTTTCAGATAAATTCCGGCTGTCGGGATTTCTTTATAAAAAAAACTTCAATAACAGTGACATTGTTACAAGCTTTTAACTGTGTTTATAATTATTATTTAACTTCGCATATTACATATAGCTTGAAAGACAATTGTTCACCAATCAACAAGTTGACCTACACACTACATAGTGTCGCCTTGTAATTATACTTTAAAGGTACTTAAATTAATTCCACATCATTTTCAATCGAACTGTTTTAAAAAATAAGAAGACATTGCAGGTCATCGATCAGTGCAATTTGGGGTTTCTAAAGCGTGAGAATTTTCCATCTTATTGCCGAAATGAAAAGTAATTTCTTTTGCGGAAATCTTGTTCGGTCACGATATCATTCCTGCGTAAGATTCATTTTTATGGACACAAAATGGATAATTGAGAGAGAGAGAGAGAGAGAGAGCATCTATTTCAATTTTCTTTTTATTTTCGTGTATTCTTTATGTAATGAAAATTGTATGATTTATTGTATCATTTATTTTTTGAAAAATTTTGTGGCATCAGGGTCAAAAAGGGGAGAAGAAGTCGAGAACATGGTGCTACGGATGTTACTGTATTAAAATAACATCGAGGAATCATACTGGAAATAAATAAGCTTAACTGATTTATTTTTAGAAAATAATGGGATATCAACGAATTAATTCTTGCGAAGAGGGATGATAGTTTTCATTTTAAAAAATCGAAACAAACTATTATTTAAAAAATAATAAAATATTTTATTTAATGGATATGCATTCTCTCGTGCAGGGCGGGATTTTCGAGAGCTTGTTATATATATATACATATTACGAAAAATATGAAAAATTTGCAATGAAAAAATTAATTATGAAATTAGGTGTAAAAATTAATTAAACAAATATAAAATTTAAAAAATACTGAAATACAACAAAAACCTTAAAATGGCTTTCAAGTTCATCAAAGGATGGGAGGAGCAATATACTATAAAAAATAATTGGAGCCCTGCATGCTTCATATGCCTGAAAAATAATTGCCTGATATATATCAGCCAAATACAGGCAATGTTTAAGTTTATTAACTCATGAAAACTAATGCTTATGCAAAATCGTATTCCTCTTTTTTTTTTTCGTTCATTTTTCGATTCTAAACAATCGGTGATTAATAAGTCGCTCTGTGAGATCGATTGGACAGAGTTGGAGAATAATATGTTTTTTAACGAAAACAATTCATGTACTTCTATTGGATTTAAATTCATTTTTACAATTAAAAAATATATATGTTGATAAGAGAAAATTGTGTTCCATTTAACTGCAAAATCACCAGTTTGAATTAATGCGCATCCATTCGAACTAAGGTGCTTGCTCCTAAATGAGACGCGATTCCCCGTAGTTTTGTAACATTTACAATATATTTGGCATTTTATTAAACGAATATATATTTTATTAAGCAGAAAAATATTGAATGTGTGTTTTTAATTCAAAAGTAACTTAAAAAAAATTTGAATCAATAGTTGTAATTTAAGAAAACAATATGTGATTTCCACATTTAGGTCATTTTTGTCACATTTACAGTAGTTAAAACCTAAATAAGACGTCCAAAGTACCTAAATGTGGCAATGCATTTTATTCATGTCAGTTCATTTAAAAATATTCATTAAATTTCTATCAGTTTTTAAAATACTTAATAAAGAGTTGAAATACATAAAATTGAAAGTTGAAACTCTTATTATTGAACTACTTAATATACTAATAATATAGTTTAATAATAGATTTAAATAAAATAAAAAGTTTGAGATAAATAATATATTATAATTAAATAATGAATACTTCTTAAGCCCTTTTAACTCATTATCCTCTTTTATTATTTTCATATATGCTTCCGTTGTTAAACATTCTGAAAAGCCTCATCCTACTGTTTTTCGCTTTTTGTCCGGATTTTGATTTTTTGGTAAAACCCTTTCCGGCGCGGAGTAATTCCGTTTTTAAAATGATGAAATAATGGACTGACACCAGAATTTACAAAAGAATTCCTTAGAAAATAAAAACTTGCAAATTTTTCTATACTTTATAAAAGGAAAAAATTAGTTAAATATTCTTGGTGGTGTTTGTCAGTTTTGGAATTAAAATTAGGTGTCCTTTTTTGTGGACACCGCCCGCTAAAGGGTTAAACTGTTTTTAACAAACAGCTTTAAAAAGCATGAGATGGATTAGTTTCAGAAAGAGAGATTTGCGAGCGTGATTCTCCCTATAAGGAAAGGGCATGTTGACAAACAAAGACTTCCGTCAACCAATCTACCACTGCATTTTTGTCGTAACGATAAACGATCATTGCAGGAATCAACATGGCAACTTAGACCAATCATATGATAGACGCGTTAAATGTAGACCAATCAAATCGCCCCAACTCATGTGTAGAGTAGGAGCCATAAAGAACGGACAGGTGTTTCTTGCTAACCAACAGCAATTTGACCAACAGTGACGTCAGGTGCCTTTTCCTTATTTGCACTCCAGACATTTCTTGAATAGAACCTGACCTGTTTTTCCCCGTTAGTTTTTTAAAATATGCATTCATAGTTTGCAAAATTTCAAAATCATCATCATTTATATTTCTGTCCAACGTTAACATTTTTTTTTTTTCTACAGAAACATCACACATAGTTGGAGAAGTTGTATTTACTACCTTCATGGTGCTCAATTTAAAAACTTATGCTGGCAGAACAGTGAGTATTAGTTGTTAACTCCTCATCAGCCATCGTTATAAAATCATCGTTAACGTCAAAATTAGAAGAAATATTGTCACCCTTAGTAGGAAGATCATTATTAATAGTTGATTCATTAACATGAATATAATCGGTAAAAATCCATTTATTGGCAGGAAACATGTCAATGCACAATTCATCGCTAATAGCTAAACTCTCATCACCTAAGTCATTGGTGGGTAAGTCTTGTTTAGAAGTTTTCAATTCATTTAATCATCAATATAATAAATTATAACACCTTGTAATAATATATTTCTTTTAAATTCTGAAATGTGTAGATTAACAACATAATAAATACATAGTAAAATATCTTTTATTAGGTTGTTTGACATGTTTCGACTCACGCCGAGTCATTTTTCAAAAACAAATTAGAATATTCCATAATTGCACGGTCTTTGAAGTTATTATTTAAAATGCTATCATTTAATTTTCATGTACTTTTTAAAAATACTTTTACTCCATGGATACAGATATGAAAATAAACAACCAAGTAAACATAAAAGATAACGTGCGTAATTTTTAAAAAAAATACATGAAAATTAAATGATAGCATTTTAAATAATAACTTCAAAAACCGTGCAATTATGGAATATTCTCATTTGTTTTTAAAAATGACTCGGAGGGACTCGAAAAATATGGAGGGACTCAAACAACCTAATAAAATATATTTTATAATTTATTTATTATGTTGTTAATTTACGCCTTTTAGCATTTAAAAGAAATATATCATTTAATCATATTTCTGTATTTGTAATTTTTTTTATATATACATAGCGCTGAAAGACACTGAGATCGAAAGATGATTCTGGAACAACAAACTGATTGAATAGGAAAATACCAGATTTTTAAAATTCATTTTAAATATAAGTATTTTCAATCTACACAACAATTTTCAGAGCTTCAATTATATAAAAGTGTTGTTGAACAACCCAGTGATTGTATGCCTTTATTCTTTGCTTAAATATGTATCTATTATTACGTCATATTTTTGATTAAAAATTTTAAAGACGTGTATTTTTTCTATTTTGATCATTTGAAAAACATATTTAAGTACCCAGACAAAGAAAAACACTAGTGTATGAACATGTGGAAATTTCTAATTTATTAATTCAACAAAACCTAATTAATCATAATTTCTGCTTTAAACATCATTTTAATGTAATATATGAAAAAAACACATAAACGTACCTCACTAAATATCCCAAAAGTTTGCTCTCAGCATTTGACGTATCCAATTCGTCGCACGTCCTTAGCTTTTGATTAACCTAATATCTCAGAATAAAAATCCGTCACTGAAATACGTAGAATATTCTAGAACAAACCTAATTTGAAATTTTCTCTCTCTCTCTCTCTCTCTCTCTCTCTCTCTCTCTTTTACTTTAGGTAGATGAAACAAACGTTCCAGGTCTTGACGTCGATAGTATTATTTAAACTTCAGAGTTTAAAAAGCGAAATACTGATCCCTGTTTCGGGATTTTTTACCGCATTCAGAGAGTTATAGCAGCGCTTTTGATAAAGAATGATGCGTATATTAATGGGAAATTATTTTAAAGAAAACGTTTTAAATGCAGTGAAATGTTTCGTGTTTTGTTCCCGAAGTTCGGATGTTTTAATATATAGCATTTATATACGATTCTTGTGTTAAGATTTTAGGTAATTTAGGCACAATGACTTTATATCTTTCTTTCTTTCCTTTTCCTTTTCTTTTTTTTTCTTTTTCTTTTTTTTTATATAAGGTTCTTCATCAATTTTATTGATCTTGATTTTCTTTTCCATCTTTGATTTCCTTCTTTTTTATTTATTTAATAGTAAAACATTTTTTTCTCTCTTTCTACCCTTTTTTATCGATGAATATTAAAAATCTGAATAAATAGTAAAAATTAATAACAAATCTAAAATATATCAACTCAAAATGTCATTAATATTAAAAATCTGAATAAATAGTAAAATTTAATAACAAATCTAAAATATATCAACTCAAAATGTCATTAATATTAAAAATCTGAATAAATAGTAAAAATTAATAACAAATCTAAAATATATCAACTAAAAATGTCATTTTACTGATTGTAGCGATAGAAAGAAAACTGTTTAAAATCTGTCTTTTCGTTTCCAGATTTCAGTTAAGCGAAAATGTCTGGTTCCATTAGCAAACAAAAAATTAGTTTTAGTGAAAAGTTTGTTTTTTGATTTTTAATTTTTCAAATCACTTAACAATAAGCGTTCAGACGTCAACATTTAGTTTAACACCGTTTAACATTCAATTTAGAATGATTTGCATTACTAATTTTCAAAGAGTAAAAAAATAGGGTAGTGAATATATACGATGTATTTCTAGAGAGTGGATTTTAAATTTTAAAACTTCGTCAATGAAAAATAAATAAATAAAAATTAAAATAAAAAATTAAGATGGGATTTTACAGAAAATGTTTCCGAAATCAAGTCCATAGCTAAATGGCGTATTTGAGCAAATGTGATTTGGCGAAATAATAAAAAACCTTTAATGTTGTTCACATTTATTTTGAAGGATAGTGTAGCTAATTAAGGAAGATTAATCGATCATATTTAAAAAATAAAATAAAAAATAAATAAAAGAAAGTAAGTGCTTTAGTTAAAAAAAAAAAAATTGCTCTCAACCATGGGTAATAGTGGTAATTTTTCCATTTGTTTTTTGCTAGCTTTCAATATTGTAGAAAACAAATGCTTATGGTTGAGATAAATTTAAAAAAAAAAAGCTTTGAAAATTATTTAAAATATTATAAAAAATCAGTAAATTTTTTAAATTTTAGCCGTTTTCAAACAAATTTCATTTGTAGGTACAGGATTTTAAAAAAGAAACATATATATATATATATGTACTGATAGCGTAAGTTGATTCCATCACGGTTATGACATCAGTGTATCATATACTACATTAACTGTTCCGGTCTACGATTTTTTAAAAGCTCGTTGAAAGAAGTAGGACTTGGTCGCTAAAAATGAATTTCCACTGAATGAAATCAAGAAACAAAACCCCACGATCTTCCGTATCTTGCACTTCCGGATGACCATAAAATTTAACAGAGAAGAAATACAACACAGAAAATAAGTTGGTAAAAGTAAACGGACCACTAAAAAGTAAAAACTCCGTTTCGAACAACCTGTTTCGAATCTAAGAATTAAAAATCCAGCTCATAGAAACAATATATTACAGTTTCCTCATAAAAGAAATATAAAGAAATTAAAATATTATCGGTATTTAAAAAGTTCCTCTTATTTTTAAAAAAGATCAATTCTGATGAAAATTTAGTTTTTTTAGGAAAAACTATTTATAAAGTGCCAGATAAAAAACTACATGAATCCCTTGATATCCATAACGTAAACTTACGTTATGGTGTTAACGTAGGTCACTTCCTTATGTGTAACGCGTATGTCATATGTAGAATAAAATAATACAAATTTACACTAAAATTTAGCACATCCATACATATATAATGTCAAGGGGTTAATAATGATGATCATTTATCATAGTGAATTTCCTTCAGCTATGAATAGCACACTAAAACACAATATGTAGTCGAAAAAGGATTAATGCAATAGTACAAGACATTCGAAATATTCAAAATAGCGTATTTATAACAGGGTTGCAAAAAAGACGGCTAAACTTTAAAAAATGGCTTTTCTTGGTTTTAACAGGCTGTTTTTGGCCAAAATAGTCTTTTATACAGTGAAGGATTTTAAGTATAAACTGCACATTTTTAAGAGTTTTTTAACTAGTTTTAAAGCCTTTATAGAGTTAGAATTTAATAAATAACATAATTTTTCAATAAATAATGAAGACATAAATATGGGAATAACACATGCATGGTGAGCCAAAATTGCAAATGTCAGATAAGTTTTAAAAAGGCATACCAATAGCTTTATGTCGCCTTTAACTTTTTTTTGAGAGGGGGGGGGGGGCACAGTTGCTTAGTTATATATTTCATTATTTAACTAATTTTACACAGAAAAAAATAAAACCCAATTTGGGTCGAAAGATTCTTAGGTATGTGCCCAAATTGGGCCGTGCCTGTTTTGGTTATCACTGTGTATCCATTTTGGGCACTGTTAAATACCCATTTAAAAAAAAAATTATAAATATATTTATTATAAATTAATAACTTAATTTTAAGGCCGTTAGCCCGCAACAAGTAATGAATCCCAAATTTAATCTGTAACTCGTACAATTGTATACGAGTTGGAGCAACAATGGTTTTAATGATGCGCCAATGCACGCTCACTAAATTATGCCAAATGACTGTGAAACTGCAACAATGAAACGTTTTAAAGGCAAAAAATTAGAAAATAAATTTTTAACATAAAATGAAGAGTGTAATATTAAAAATAAAATTCGATTTTATCAATTAATAGTTTAATATTAATTAATTTACGATCATACGTTGAGAAATCAATTTAGAAATCTTAAAAATATAGTTTAAAAACCTATTGTTTTATTTTTTCTTTCTTGTTGCCATATCTTAAATAAGAAACAGAGAAAAAAAATTATATATATTTTTTAATAAATTTACAACTTGCTTGCACTTTCTACCAGGCATGAAAAGAGCAGTGCATAATTGAGTTCGGTGCCCAATTTAATGTATTGTAACGGAAATGTTTGTGTAAAAACGTGAATTGCAGCCATAGGCGTGATTTTAAAGATAAATATTGAATGCTTATAAAAGAATGTTAAAAAAAAAAACTATTTTACTTTTATACATATTTAAAATTGTTTTCACAATAACGAATATTCCCTAGATTTTTTTTTTCCTTCAAAATGTTCCAGGTACAGCCTTAATTGTTCTAATGGGTAAATTATAACAAACAAAATTGGCTAAAATGAGTTGACAACAATTACTGGGTGACTTGTTTACAGTTTGAGCTCACATTCAACACATTCTGGTGAATACAGCGAGAGTTTGAGTATTTGATATCATTCTAACTGTAGCGCTATGAAATAACGAAACTTTCAGATAATTTTTCTCAAAAGAGTGGCCAAAGAAGTTAGAACCTTGACATTCCAAGCACGATTCTAATATCTTCCAAGCAGACAACAATTTATTTAAACAGTAAAACCTGGTAAGACGTAATCGCGATAGACAGTGATTTTAATCAGGCAATTATCTTAGAATCCATACATTTCTGAATGTAACTCATCTCTCAAGCAAACAATTTTTTGAACGATCTTTCTAAAAATGTAATTTTTACGCAATTTTATTCGAAAAATTAATTTTGAATAAAAATGGCCGTTTGGCATATGGAAAAAGATGTGGTTAGCCCGTATTTGTTTTCTTCAGTCACATAACTTGCGCTTTTATCATACAGATTACGTATGATAAGATTTAATAGAATAGAGAAAACTTTTATTCATATCTTTTTAGGTGCGTTCGTAATTATATAAATACGTAGCACCTATTGTCGTCGCTTGGTCCGTCCGTCTGTCTGTTTGTCCGTCCGCATATAACAACGCAAAAACTACCCAACCGAATGGTTTGTAATTTAAGATATATTATCTTTGCAGAATTTTGTCGAGACATTTCAAATTTTTTAAAAATCGAATCAAAACTTTAGGAGATATTAATAAAAATATTTATTAAGCAATTTGAATTTTCTTTTTTTAAATCGGTGCTTTCTTGTTAGAGGAGCTTCCGAGGTTAAATCGAAGCGACCGAGATACTTATTTTATGGCAGAAATTAATCTGCAGACGATATAATTCATTTCGCAGAATTAAAAATAATCAAGATATGAATATTTATATAACTAGCTATAGTACGAACACACCTCATTTCTTACGTTTGACGTACAATTTCCAACTTTTGTTAAGCTTTGATTCGAATTTCATAAAATTTTAATTGACTCGACAAAATTCTGCAACGATTATATATGTTAAATTTCAAACCATTCGGTTGGATAGTTTTTGCGCTGTTATATGCGGACAGGCAGACGGACTAGACGACGACTATATGTGCTACGTATTTATATAATTACGAACGTACCTAAAAATCCGGGAATTCAAAGAATCCGTTGAGTATATTTCGTTAAAACACGCAAATTTCCACTCTGATTTGCCCATTTCCCTTCTAAAATTCTCCAATCTAATGTAAAAATTATCTTAAATCTTTCAGTCTAAAGTTGCATTTTTTTCTAGTCAGAGGGGTGCTCGGTCAACTGTGTTGCCTAGTACTTTTTCGTATTAGAAACAAAATTTTTACGTACGTCTTTTAGGTAGCTTTCAATACAAAAAAGTATAAAGCTACCTATTGCAGTCGTTCGGAGGAAAGCAGTTCCGGAAAATTTCGATATATTTTCACCGATCATGACCCCCAGACCCCAAAACCACCCTCCGTCCAAATGTTGATTTATATATATAGATATACTCAACTTATAATCACTTTTTCCAATATAGTACTTAATAAAATTAATATACACAATGTAATTAATAACAATAACAAATTCCCCATAAAAAATTTTACAATACATAAATCATACAAATACAATGTTACACTTGGACGTAGAATTTTCAATTACAATAATTTTGCAAAATTTCTTACATCAAATGATAAACCTCCGTGCTTATGTAATAATCCTAGTTTTAGTAATTATGTAGATAAGGTACATGGTCACATTATTACAGGGGATATTAATATTGTCGAGAATGATTATCTGCGCAGTTTTATGACTAATGGGACTAAATTTCGAACACCATCATGTTATAATATTTTTTCTATATTAAAACAATTTAATCTGGATCTTGACCTTTTTATATATAAAATTTCAATAGATTATAATAAACCCATTGAATTTTTTAAAGAATGGAAATTAAATGTATTAAGTAATTTAAATGTTGAACTTTTCAGAAATATGGAAAATTTTAATTTTAATGTTAAACAACTAAATAGTGAAATAAAGAATTTACAAAACAAATTTATTATTACTTATGTTGATAAATCACCAAACAACTATGCTTTCATCTGCAAAAAATATTATTCACAGCTAATATCTAATGCAATAAATACAAGTTTAAATTTTAAAAAAACTAATCTTAATACAATTATTAATAATCGACATATATTTCAATATTATAAATTGCTAAAAATTAAAAATTACAACTTTAATTATCCATACATTGTTGTTATACCTAAATTTCATAAAACTCCTATAAAATTTAGAACTGTAACTATAGGCTGTAATACGTATAATAATAATGCAAGTAAATTTCTATTAACTATTCTCACTAAATTGTTTGAACTTACAAAACTAAAAGATAATTTGTTTAGCATAAAAAATAGTTTTCAACTTGTCAATAATATAAAAAATTTAAATAACATAACTTACATGAAGACGTTTGACTTTAATGACTTATTTAATAATATTGATATCAAGGATATGTTCAGGATTGTCAATTTATTATACAAAGAATACAAGGATTCCATAAAATTAAAAAATAACATTTCTTTAAATTACTTTAAAACTTTAACTAGATTTATTCTACATCATAATTATATTGTTTTTAATGAGAATATATATATTCAATGCTGTGGATTACCACAGGGTGGTATTGTTTCTTCAATTCTTGCAGAATTATATTTATATTATTATGAACGTAATTCACATATTGCTAATTGTAAAATGTACCGTTATATAGATGATATAATTGTCTTCTATTTTAATAATAATTCAAATTATTTACTACCAATAAAATATCATAAAAATTTAAATTATAGTTTCAACCTTATGGTAAATAATGAAATTAATTTTCTTGATCTTAAGATAATTCTTAAAGATAATAAAATTTTGTTTGACATTTATGACAAAAGAAATGATTTTACATTTAAAGTTAACTTATTTACTAATTATAAGTCTTGTATACATAAATCAGTATTTGTAAATATTTTACTAAATTTTGCACATAGAATAAACAATCTTTGTTCTAATAATTTTAAAACTCAAAATTTAAAACTTATTCTTCAACATGCAGTAGAATATGGCTATCCCTTTTATTTAGTTAAGTCAATTTTACGAATATAAATTTTGCTTTCATTGGGGTTTATATGTTTGCACATTCTATCTGTTAAAACACTTACATTTTGTTTACTGATATATTTGGCTAAAGAATGAATTCCTTTATGTGAGAGCTGAGTGGGAATATTTTGGTTAAATATCTTTTATTAATTAAAAAATTTAAATAGTAAATTCTAATTTTTTTCTTTTCTAGGGAGAGAACTTTAAATATAATATTGTTCCAATAAGTGCGTTGCCATATTGGAGATTTAATGTTTTTTTTTTTTTTTTTTTTTTTTTTCCCTTGCCAGGTAGAGAACATTTAACAATTTAGTTAAATGCGTTTTTATTTTTTTATTTTTTTATTTTTTATTTTTTGCAAGATATTAGATTCAATACGTGAGGTTAACATATTGGAAATGTTTGGTTATTTTTAGCTATCAGTGTGTGAAATCTAATTTTATTTTTCAGAATAAATAATATTTAGCAAGATGTTAGTTCCATTAAGTGCGTGTAGCCATTTTGGTATTTCTTTTAAACTTGCATTGTTATTTATAAAATGAAAATCTAATTTTATTTTTCAGGGTTAATAAAATTTTGCAAGATGTTAGTTCCAATAAGTGCATGTAGTCATATTGGTAAATCTTTTAAGCTTGCATATAATTATTTATAAAATGAAAATTTAATTTGACTTCTACAATAATATTTTAGATTTTATGGGTTTATTTATGTTTTGAAATTATTTAAATGTTGACATATGTAAAAATAAATAGATAAAATAATTTTATACTGGAAAATTTACTTAATCAAAATAATTAATAGTTATTTAGATATTGTTTTAATCTTTAACTAGATGGCAGCACCATATAATGATTTTAAAAAAACTATTACTATTATTCTTTAGTATTATTTTTTAGTTATTGTTTATTATAAAACCAGATGGCAGCACCATATACATTTTTACAATTTTTTTTTCTCTTTTAACTGAAAACTTGGAATACAAGTGAAATTTTTAAATATTCCAATAATATAATATATATATTAAAATTATTTAAGTCAAAAAATATTTTTAGTAAATGAATTTATAGTTTTTATATTATTTATTTGTATTTTTATATTTTAAATTAGAAATAGTTAAAATCAC
Source organism: Maratus michaelseni (assembly GCA_963931845.1). Taxonomy (NCBI): domain Eukaryota; kingdom Metazoa; phylum Arthropoda; class Arachnida; order Araneae; family Salticidae; genus Maratus; species Maratus michaelseni. The sequence goes on from OZ007591.1 coordinate 164,378,899, forward strand.
AATGGTTAAATTAATAACTGCTACTTTTAGAAAATTAACTGTAATTTTAACTTGTACGTTTGAATTCACTTATTCACTTTACCATGTGCTTAGCACAAAACATTTTTGGCTTCGGATTCTGGACAAATTTATGTTGTAATGTATAGATTTTCTTTGTCTTCCTTTGTATTTATTTGTTTATAAATGGATTTATTTTCTTCCGTTTGATTTGTAGTGTTCTATTTTCAAAGGTATCCTTTTTTTTTTTTTTTTTTTTCAATTTCTTTCCAATGATTGTTAGGGCTTGGAATTGTCACAAAATTTTGGCTTTAAGCTTGTGACAGTTACATAAAACAATCATTCTTTTCTTATAATGTGGTTTCCCAGCCCTTGAAAAAGTAAATTACATTATAAGCTTGCATTTGTGTTTTTTTTTTTTTTTTTTTTTACTTATGTTTCACTTTTTGAATAAATACTTCATTTGTTAGGACTATGTTTTATAATGTGTAATTTGACATAGCTATTTGGGGTAATAATTTCATTGCATTTGGTCAGTTATTTCTGTTTCAATGGTTAATTTTTGCAATAAGTTTATATATATATATATATATATATATATAATTATAATATCTATGAATTTCAAAAAACATATCAAGTTCTATTCTACTTAAATCTCCAAAGAGATAATCAATGATACTGTGTATACAGAATACCACATAGCTAATAATTAACATGTGCAAACATAATATTACCATAGCTGATGCTTCAGTGGTAATTGGCCAAATTTTACTCATACCAAAAGAATATTGAAAAAAGAAATAGAGAGAAAGGGGAAAAAAAAATATATATAAATTGGAGTTGCAATTAAGTAAACACAAATGGATTAACAAATTAAATATGAACCATACACAATGGAAAATTGGACCACATGAGAATTAAATATGAATTGGACATGGAAAAACACATTACCATGTACTCATCAGCCTGGATGCACCCACATGTGTTTTAAATAATAATTCAGTGTTTCATAATTCTACTGGCATAATGCTAAGATCAGTAGAATCATCCAGGTACACTGAATTATTACCAGACAACAATTGGAAATATTAAAATTTGGAAATATTTAAATAGGAAATAAAAAACCATTAAGAAAATACAATATATTTCACTCACATCGATTATCCAAAAAACTGTAATTAACACCTCACTAAATTACCACGAGATAACAGTTTTGAAATAATAAAATTGGAAATATGAACGCGTAAAGTGTAGATAAAATATATTACTCACAATAATTATACAGAATCCTTAAAATGTCACAACGTCTACATAATATTCACATCCACATGGCAATGCATCATACATGTTAACTAAGTCGAGTTGATAGAAATGATTTGTAAGACAAGTTGAGAGCACACTTTTTTTAAAACACAACCCCATAAATGACACCCAATCACAAAATGATTCAAAAACACTCAAAATAATTCTGGTTTTATTACACTTATAACAAATTTATATCCGTGAATATATATTACTCCATCCAATTTTAATTCCTGAAAGTAAAATTAATATACAATCAATAGCTCCCTCTATAGTTAAATTAAATATAATATTAACAATATTATCTACAACTACCTGAAAGGTAAAGTGTCGCCATCTATTGGTATTATAATAGTTCATAATTAATATTTAGTTAAATATCAACTTTATTAGTTACATACTCACTTCATTAGATTTATTTATATAAATAAACTTTAAAAAACAATACTAACTTGTAGTTTTACTTAAAATTCAAATAAAATATATTACTACTATATGAATAAATCTACACAGAATTAATTCAACTTGCACAGCATTTCAGATATTCTTAACAAGAATATATTATGTAAAAGAGATATTATTTTAATTCAAATTATTTTTGCTGCCAGCTGTGTTAATCCACTGATATTATAGACATTTATTAAATAATTAATGTTTTATTTTTACTATTACTTAAATATATATTAGACTTGTTTTTAAATAATTAATGTTTAATTTATACTACATTGTAAATATATTTTATATTTATAGATTAATTTAAATATCTAATTAAATAATTCATAAACAATTCAAAATATCTCAAAATTTATAATGTTGATAATTAATAGTATTACTACTGTTTTTCAATCAAATTAATGCAATGCAGTAATTAAAATACTTGTTAATTTTAATTATTCATAGACAAAAATAAAAACTATATATATTTATTTTTATATATATTGCAAATAGATATATATATATGAGTTATAGTCACCAATGTTATCATTGTATAATTTAATTTGTTATTGTATAAGTTAATTTATAAATGTATGAAAACTGCACATCAATAATACCTTAAACAGAGGTGATCGGCAACGCACAATCACAACTATACAAAGTATAAATAATGTTCAATCAAATATTAAATTTCCTAATATGTTATAATTGTAATTATGTATGTTATATTTGTAATTTTCTACATAAAGTGTATATAATGTTCAAACAAATATTAAATATTAAATTTCCTAATATGTTATAATTGTAATAATGTATGATATAATTATTATTTTCTATATCTTTTGTTATATGTTATCGCACACTAAAACAATAATTTATTACATACCATGTTTATATTTAAATTATATAATAAATGTTATTTAAAAGAGTTGATGATTGAATTTATCATAAAAATAGGATATCCATATATTTTTGCTTGATCTCGAATATATCTAATATTTTTGTTTTTATTTATATCTGAGCATAAGTATTTTATACGATGTAGATAATTGATAATTATATTTTTATAAACAGATTTATGTAAACATGAAGCATAATTGGTAAAAATATTTACTTTAAATGGGAAATCAAATCTCTTATCATAAATATCAAAAATTAATTTATAATTATTAGTAATATTAATTTTTAAGTCAAGAAAGTTTATATTATTATTAATTAAATCATTTTCGCTTAATTTAAGCTGAGTAGGATAAAAATTGAGTGGTGATGTGCAATTTTTTTCATTGAAATAAAATATGATAATGTCATCAATATAGCGATAAAATACATAATCATTGTTCGGACTTATATTTCTTTCATAATAATATAAGTAAAGGTCAGAGAGAATACTAGATGCGGTTCCGCCCTGCGGAATTCCCTGGCATTGTTTATAGATAATATTGTCATATATAATGTAATTATTATGCAATGTAAAATTTAGTAAAGTTTTAAAAAAATTTACTGAAATATGTTCTTTTAATTTTAATTGAGATTTAAATTCTTTAAATAATATACACATTGTTTTATGTAAGTCTTTTATATCAATGTTATTAAATAAATCATTAAAATCCAATGTTTTTATGAATTTTACCGGATTGATATTATGTATTTTATTAATGAGTTGAAAACTATTTTTTAGGCAATGTTGGTTATTATGTTTTAGCGTTATATCATATATCTGCTTTAAAATATTAAGTAGTAAATTGCTTGCATTTTTATTATATGTGTTACAACCGATGGTAACAGTGCGAAATTTAATAGGATTTTTATGAAATTTTGGAATTATAACAAGATAAGGATAATTAAAATTATTACATTTGATTTTTAGTAATTTGTGATAATTTAATAATTTTCTGTTATTTATTTCAATATTTAATTTAGTTTTATTAAAAATATTACTTGTGTTGATTGCATTGTGAATTAACACTTTATAGTATTCTTTACAAATGATAGCATAATTATTTGGAGATTTATCTACATAAGTAATTATAAATTTGTTTTGTAATTCTGATATATGTTTATTTATGTTTTTAAAAGCTGCATGTGTAATATGATGATAATTTTTTATAATTTCATTTTTTAATTTATCAATTACAGAAAATCTCCATTCACTGAAATATTCGATTGGTTTATTGTAATCAACAGCAATTTTATATATAAACAAATCAATATCTTGAATAAACTGCAATATTATGGATTTGATATTACACTTATATGGAAGACGAAATTTTGTGCCATTATGCATTAAGTTTTGTAAAATAGGTTGTTCTACAATATTAAGATCACCAGTAATGATATGACCATGTGTTGTATTTATATACTTTTGATATTTTGGGTCATTACAATAACATGGGTAATTCTTTGAAGAGACCAAATTTTTTGCAAAAGAATTGTAATTAAAAATTTTACGTCCAAGTGTGCGATTATATTTATATGTCTTGTGAATGGTAAAATTTTTTATTGGAAAATTATTATTAATGTTGTTTATTATATTGTGTAAATTTATATTATTAAATACATGATTGGAAAAATTTATAATTAATTGTGTATTATTAGTTTTATATTTAGGTTTATTAGAAAGACTTGTATTTAATAGGTTTGCTCTATAATGTAGAATATCATAAAAGATATCACAAAAATGTGGAGAATATTGATTCTTTTTAAATACCTTGAAATATTGGTTTATATATTTCTTTTTTATACTAAAAACATGTTTTCTTATAGCAAGCCAACAATAATCATTACAAAATTGTGCCTCAAGATTATCAAGCTCCTGTTGAATCACAATATCATCAGTGAATTTTTTGTTATTATGTTTACCTCTACCAGATCTAGAAGTTTTTTTTAAGTTTGAAAAATTTAATCCGGAATAAAGATTTTTATAATTTTCATATTTAGTTAAATCTGAAAATACAGGATGTGATTTTTTGTATACTAATTGATTTAATCCATAAGGATATGTAGTATTAAAATGTCTTATATATTTAGATTCTAGAAAAAGTCGTTCAGTAAAATTTTTTTGTATTTTAAGTATTTTAATAGTAATATTTTTAAAATCATGATTTTTGAAATGAGTATATTCAATATTATGAGTTGTTTGAAATTTAGAATTTTTATATTTATCAATATGAGAACGATGTAAATTTAGCCGCTTATGTAATTTTTGACAAGACTGTCCAATATATTCCATGTTACACGAATTGCATTTCAATGAATAGATTACATTGTATGCTTTGCAAAATTTTACCAAATTAAGATTGTTATTATTTGAAATCTGTGACTTATCAGCTAATGGACATGTAAGACAACGCTTAGATTCACACTCTCGAAAACATAGTACAGGCTTGGGACAATAGAATAGGTTATCTGATAACGATCCAGGAAGATCCCTAATAATCTTCCTGTACCGAGCATTAGTCCTGGATCCACCAAGGCCTAAATTGCCAGTATCTAACATTTTACTAATAACTGCCATATTTGTTTGATAGCAATAAAAATTGCAAGAAATACATATTAAATATATCTATAACATATTTAAAAAAAAAAAAATTGTTATTATATATATATATATATATATATATATATATATATATATATATATATATATATATATATATATATATATATATATATATCTGACCTATGTCATACGATAACGCCCGTAATTATGAATCGATTTTTATGAAACTAATTGTGTGTATTAAGGTCACTAATGTCTCGACCGAGTTCGTTGGCCAGCTTGGTCCGCCATCTTGTTTCAAGATGGCGGCCATTTAAAGATGTAAAATAACTTAAAATCTAAAATAAATATACAAAAAATTTAAAAATTCAAATTTATTTTTTAATTACGTGTTAGGCCTTGATACAAGGATTCCAGAGCTTTTTTTGGTTTACCTCTATCTTAAAAAATGGCTGAGATAGAGCAGTTTGAAATTCTAGGGTGGCTGACATTTTGAAACAAAACAGCACATTAACGCGATTACTCGCAAATTATTTTCTTTCATTGTTGTAATAATTTTCCCAATCATACGCATAAAACTATATATTCATATCCGTTAACGCCAAAATTGGCGACATTGGCGACAAAATTGGCAAAATTGGGCGACATTTGGCGAAATATCGCCAAATTTGGCGATCAAAATAAGTCTTCATAAATGAAGCCAATTTGGCTATTGCTCAATAATTTGGCGAATTTCTTATTCAAATTCAGTATTAACGAATCTTTTGTAAACGTTTCTTTGCATTTTAGCTTGCTGTTTTCGTGTAACATTAGCTAAAATTTTAAAACGAAGATATAGGAAAGCTACCTTTTCCTCCCGGTACAGGCCGGAAGGACTTTTTTTATCTCAAAACACAAAAAATTCGTGAATCTAAACTCAAACTTTCCTGAAATATTCCTGTCATAATACGGAATATTATAGTTGAATTTATTCCAACAGAGCGAAAAATGCCGGTACCAGTACTCGAGCCTGGGTACTTTGGCTTGCCGTGCCAACGCTCTCCCTACTGAGCTATCCCAACGAAATCCTGGCTAGCATATTTCGTTCTTATTTGTTGAACATGGCTGCAAACTACAGCGTTAATTTCATTCATCCGAGCTATAACTATAGCATTTTACATGATACATCTGAAATAGTACGTAAACTCCTGTATACTATGTAGTTAGGTCATAATGAATTTTCCTCCTAAAACACTTTCCTCTGTTCATTATGAATATATTAAATATTAAATAAAATTTATAAAAATATAGGCATTAAATACAAATCGCTGCTAATTCCGTTTTTCACTTAAAAAAAAAAAAAAAAAAAAAAAAAAAAAAAAAAAAAAAAAATCATAATGATATATTTTTAAGCTGTTTCAGCAATAATGACTATTTTACACTTTTTTCAAATTTGGAAATGGTCCAGGTTCAACATTAATTATTAAATTTATTTCAAACTAGCTAACCCGCTCGGCGTTGCCCGGGCCCGAGATAATTACAATCTTAGAGAAAGGCGTTAACCCCCTTCCTCCACATACCCGCAAATATAATGAATAATTTGTTCAAGAGAACCACCGTCACCTACATTAACGCGATCATAAAAAAAAAGAATTACATTTTTCTGATAATTAGAACATAACGAAGACGCTACGCTACGCTAAAATAGCCGGCAGATGACACCCCTTCCCGACCTCAATTTCAAATCTATATCTTAATTAGTTACCTAAATTTTTGTTCATTAGTAAAAATTGGCAATTATATCCTTTCATTTTCACAAACTAAATGGAGGGATCGGCCAGAGAAACAGATATCTTTGTAGTTTAGTTTTTAATGAAAGCAGATCCCTGTCTGAAACTTTCTCAGATTGTTTTCACTGGCGCCTGCAGATTTTTGGCAGTTTTTTGCATAAATTAAGAAAAATTACCGACCAAATTTTTTAAAAATCACATACCGTCACATGCAGAATTTTCTTTTACATATGCTCAGAAATTTTTAAATTGGTATCTCAATTAATTTTCTTAAAATTCGCTAATTAGTAAAATAATTTCGAATTCGTTCATTTCCGCTTGCAAATCCAATGCGCCTGTTCGTTTCTTTCGCCATTTTCGTTTAAAAGATGTCATTTTAGAAGCGATGGTTAATGAGAATCTAATTAATATGATGGGTAATTATCAAAATATTAAAATTCTGAGACTCAGGTGCACATGGCCAGACCTTGGACTATCCACACCTAAATTTACAGACTTCTAGGTGGGCTAGATTTTACTAGCCATCGCAGACAGTCAAACACACACACACAGAGCGAAACTTTATTTTATTAACTAGCTAACCCGCCCGGCGTTGCCCGGGCCCGAGATAATTACAATCTCAGAGAAAGGCGTTAACCCCCTCCTTCCCGATACCCACAAATATAATGAATAATTTGTTCAAGAGAACCACCGTCACTTACATTAAGGTGATCATTAAAAAAAAGAAAACATTTTCCTGATAATTAGAACATAACGAAGACGCTAGGCTAAAATAGCCGGCAGATGACACCCCTTCCCGACCTCAATTTCAAATCTATATCTTAATTAGTTACCTAAATTTTTGTTCATTAGTAAAGATTGGCAATCCTTTCATTTTCGCAAACTAAATGGAGGGATCGGCCCGAGAAACAGATCTCTTTGTAGTTGAGTTTTTAATGAAAGCAGATCCCTGTCTGAAACTTTCTCGGATCGTTTTCACTTGGGCGCCGACAGATTTTTGGCAGTTTTTTGCATAAATTAAAAAAAATTACAGACCGAATTTTTCAAAAATCACATAGTTTGATGCAGAATATTTTTTTACATATGCTCAGAAGTTTTCGAATTGATATCTCAATTAGTTTTCTTAAAATTCGCTAATTAGTAAAATAATTTCGAATTCGTTCTTTCCGCTTCCAAATCCAATGCGCTGGTTAGTTTCTTTCGCCATTTTGATTTAAAAGATGTCATTTTAGAAGCGATGGCTAATGAGAATCTAATTAATATCTAGGCTAATTATCAAAATATTAAAATTCTGAGGGTCAGGTGAACTAAGAGAGGCTTTGGACTACCTAAATCTAAATTTACAGACTTCTAGGTGCGCTAAATTTTCCTAGCCGCCGTCAACAGACACACACACACACACACACAGAGCGAAACTTTATTTTATTAGTATAGATGTAGATTTTCTAATTAACTATTATTTGTATTATATTATTTATAGATTTTCTAATTATATATTCTGCCCCATATGCTATAAATATTAATTCGTATAATTATATTTTAGAAGTCATTTGTCGTAAAAAATTACATCATCTAATAGAAAATTTACCCTTGATCCACATAAAGTAATGATATTTTGACTAAAGAGAATTTTCTAATTATTCAGTAAAGGAATTTTTAGGATGTTGGCTATTTTTCTTACTAAAGTTATTAAAATAAATTACAAATAAATATTGCGCTATTGCATGTTATTTAAATGCACGCGGAGCGTTTCCTGTATTAACTCTTAAAATTCAACAACGAAATGTATGTTAAAGATTTTAAAACCAGATTTTAATTATTATTATTTATAATTTATTCGTTTTTAATGATGCTAGAAAACTTTAAACGAATACATAAAAAAAAAAAAAAAAAAAAAAAAAAAAGATATCAGAAAATCAACTGTTACTTTAAGAAGAAATTAAAGAATTGCTACCTGCAGATGGTAGAAATATTCCTTTTTAACACTTTCCAACCTAGTTGAAAAGTGTTTATGACTTAGGTTTGTCTAGCCGTCTGTCGTCTGCCGTCTGTCGTCTGCCGTCTGTCCGTGCTCTAACTCGCATAAATCTACTCGGGTTGTCCTGAAATTTTTATATGTTATTGTCGTTTACTATAGCATGTTCCCTATTTCAACTGAAGTGTGTAGCACTTATAGTTTTTTTACAAGGACAGTCAAAAGTATTCCGTTACGTTACAGTTAATGGGAAATAATTGTTTCAAGTGCATTTTGATAATGCTACGTCATTTAAAACATGATGAAATTGATATATAATTATGAAGCGCATTAAAAGATGCTTTTTGTAGAATATGGGGTGCAAAGCATTTATTATTTATTTACAGGGTCAAACAAAAGAATTCTGTTACACATTGTTCTATGGGGGAAAAATCGTTTGCAGTGTAATTTAGTAATATTTCACAATTTCGAACATAATGAAAATTATATGCATTACTAAGGTGCACTATAAATTGCTCTCTTGAAAGTGTGGTGTGCATTGCGTTTATTTACAGGGACACACAAAAGATATCGGTTACAGTACATGTGCGATATTTACAGTCTATGTGTGATACGTGCGTTTTCCACTTTGGTTTCCGTTTTAAGTTTAACTAAATTTTTTCACTGTACGTGTGTATTTATAAACTCGTTTGTTCATATACTGGATTACACAAGGGAATCCGTAAGTATTACAGACTATGGGAGTGAATTGCTTAAGGGTAGTTTTTAATTGTGTTGCGCATTTTCCTGCTGAACTATATTTAGTAGACTAATAGAAGTTTGTGGTATATAAATAAATTTATATACAGGGCTACGCAAATAAAAAGATATACTGTCGTGATACATCTTTTATTATAAAAAGATATATTGCAAGTGAGTTTTAAGTTGCTTTTTAGCTGAATATGTGGTGTGTACAAAAGTCTTCAGATAATATACATGGCTGTACACAAGATTTAGAGTACATTTCCATCGATTGGCAATCTTTTGGCGAAAATTGCTAAATGTGAATATTCTAACTGAACTAAATTTTATCATACTACATATCCACATCTATTGATCATATACAGGGCTGCACAAAATAATTCGACTACTTTTTTGACAATGGAAGGTAATTCTGAAAATTGTATTTTTCAATGTGTTATATGTTTTCTAAACTGTTTACTTACATAGCTTCTTTCACCTTATTTAACGGTGAAGTTTCGTTACAGTTTTCTGGCTGTGTTGGAAAGTGTTTCATAATCTATGTTTGACGCATGATCTTTCGTTCTTGTTTTTTATTTAACCGGCCTGAATAAAAACTATTTTATTTGAAGCTATTATTGTCCACACAGAAAATTCTAGAGTCAAGTTTTGTGACATAGTTGAATTACGACCATAATAGATCAATTTTATGAAATTTAAAATGTAGCAAGTAATACAATGCAACCAAAGACTGATTGATTAATCAATTATTTTCTGATTTGACATCATAAAGTCCCTGTCTTGACAAAACTGTGATAAACAAGTTAATAATAAATATTTACCAATGAAAATAGTTAAAATATCACAAAATAATTATACTGATTGAATGAGCGAAATTTGAAATTAAATATATCAGTAGAAATTGAGAAAAGTATAACTTAAAAAAAATATTTCAACAGTGATAAATATCCCATTTTAAATATTTGACTATTGAGCACTCCATCTGTATAAAAGGAAGTATAATTATAATTCTGGAGAAAACAATATGTTTTACTATTATGAATGTATATGTTATGGTCAATATGATTAATCCGGTCATTATTAATAATAACCGGTTATTATTTATAATAACCGCGGTCATTATTAATAATAACAGGTTATTATAATTAATGACCGGATTAATCATATTGACCGTAACATATCTATATGGAGAGTTCTATGATAAAATTTAAAATACAATAGGTTATTATCAATGACCGGATTAATCATATTGACCGTAACATATATATATATATATGGAGAGTTTTATGATAAAATTTAAAATACAATAATTTTACTCTTAGAAATATTTTTTCTGCTGCAAGTTTGTATACATTTTTTTTTTTTTTTCAATGATCTTGTTGCAAAGAGGGGAACAAAGAGAAAAAGGAAAAAAATCTTATCGACAAATTTTGTCTAAGGGCCTATAAAAACTTAAAAAAATTAACTTGTTGCAAATTAATAGAAGGACTGTCGTACCATATTTTGAACCCTTTTGCGATTTACATTGCCTACTTATCTCCAACATTTAAAACATTAAAGAACGTCTCAACCTTTTTGGGACAAGCTACATAAATAAATATATTGAGTAATCTCCTTTTTGTTTGAAATAGAGTAAGAATGAAAGCATCTTTTTAAGAAAAAAATCGTTAGTATTCAGAGATTGGCATTTAAGTAATTATATTTCTCAGTGTTGAAAAGAAAAAGAAAAAAACACATTTTTCAAAAGAAATTTTCTTCTTTTTCAATATTAATAAAGAAACGAAGAGAATGAAATGAATTAGTTTGCGTATCAGGTGACAATGAAAATACTTTTATTTAATTTAAATTTACTTTTTCAGCTTACAGACTGCTAATTTTAAACTAGCGTAACCTTCTAAACGCTTGTTTCACCGTTGAAAACGATTAACTTACTTTGTAAATGACACGATTCTAGATAACCAACCCAATCATTTTTCGAATTTGTGGAAGAGCTTCCAGAATTATTTTTTAATAGTAAATATACATTTTCTTTTTAAACAAAGACATTGTTAGAAAGGAAAATATCCTTCTATAAGTGTCTATAAGTCTATGTATTATTTTGTCTTCCCTTCGGGGAATCAGACGCATATTTTTAAAAATTCAGAAAAAACGAAATATCCGAAAACGACACGAAAATATTTTTTGAAAGGGTTAATATTGATATATTTTTTAACAAATAACATCGTTGCTCCTGGAAAGGCCCCATGCATAAGTGGGTGTATATATATATATATATATTTCGTATTTCGTTCAGAAGAGCGGATGCAAATTTTTAAAAATTGCTAAGAAAATGAAAAATGCGAAAGTAATTTTACTCAGATAATTTTCCTGAAAGGGTTACTATTAATATTTTCTCAACAGAAAACGTCTTTAGATAGAAAAATCTAAGTCCCTGTAAGTTGTAGTCCGTATAAGTCCCTATAGTATAATCTAATCCCTATAAGTAGTTACATAATTTTTTTTTTTTTTTTTTTTTTTTTTTTTTTCGTATTTCGAACAGGAAGGCGAATGCGGACTTGTAAAGATGGGGAAAGAAAAAAAAAACACGAATTCAACGTAAGAGAAGTAAATATTTTAAGGGTGAGTATTTCTTTTAGACGGATAACACCGTTAGAAAAGAAAGAGTACGATGATTAAGTAGGTTTTTTTTTTGTTGCTTTTTCGTATTTCGATTTTTTAAAGAGATGCGAGCGTGTAAAAATGAGCAAAAAACTGAGCGTTTTTATCCTCTTCCTTCTTCTCTGCTTCGGAGCCTCGGAATGATTCCGAAAGTACCACGATCGGCGGCGGCAAGCATTTTACGATGTTCATAATGGTTTTTATTAATATCTCAGTTAATTAACAAAAAATTAAAAAATCTGAGCCTCATATGCATTCGAACTTCAATTGGACTATCCTCATCCTAATTTGCAAACTTCTTACGGACGGTAGATTTTCTTAGCCATCGGGGACATACACACAGACAGACAAACATCTTTCTTTTATTAATATAGATGTTATGTAGTTTGTTGTAATTTATTAATTACTTCAATTCAGCTGTAGGATATCAATTTACATACATTTCGCATATTAAGTAGTATTTCAAAATGGATTCAAATATGCATTACTATTATATTGAACAATAAACGTTATAACTTTGGAATTGCAAAAAAATCATAACATGGAAACAGTGACGTAGTGTATGTCGATGCTCTGGGGGCGATTGCTCGGAGCTAATTTTTAGGGGCTTAAAAATTGTTCATATAAAACTGCAGCATAAAAAAATATAGTAACAACTAAGAAGGAAGTTGAATATTTTGAATTGCACCGTACGCTCAAAACCACTGCATACAAAGTAACATATGTTTCGCTAGGGCTAGGTGAATATATATGCAACGTAGTACTAGGCTTTTCAAATGTAGTTTTAAAGCTAAAATTAATAAAACTCGCAAATTTAAATAATTTGATTATATATAAATAAATATATAGATAACAAGAACGAAAAATCACGGCACAGACTACGGAACACTTTTTCTTAATATCAAAATATTGTTAAGAAATTTCATTTTTTCATACTATAAAATGAGATAGATAAAAAAAAAAAAAAGCAGTAAAAATTTATTTGCAGCAATTGCTGTCCCTAGCCAGTAACATGTGCAAATTCTTTTGTGAAGCCCTGTATATGATCAACACGCTCGTAATCAGTGCCGTGGAAAGTGGTTTAGGTATTTATTTTATACCAGTGGGTAGGTGTTTATTTTATATATATATATATATAACCGGTATTTACCCATGCCTCGGGTAAATACCCCAAAATTGAGTATTTTCACATTCACTGTAAAAAATCTTAATCTTGAAAATTTTCTTGCAATCAATCATAGATTACAAATACTTCAAATACAATAGCAGCTTTCACTTTAGCTAATAAAAAATATCCGCATGTTGTCCGATTGAGTGGGCTTGTCCGTCTTTTACATTTTTATGTTCTGATATTTTAAGATGCGAGTTAATGAGGCATTTTTTCCCTTTATTCTTTTTTACAAATGTAATTGATATAGTGAAGACTATTAAACGAAGTAAATCATTTATATGCAATATTCAGTCGAATTCAAGATGAAGAAGATAAAAAAAAAAAAAAAAAAAAAAAAAAAAAAAAAAAAAAAAAAACAGATTCCTTGAAACTGCCAGGAAAAACTAAATGGGGAAGTTATTTGCATTGTCTTTAACGTTAAAACTATTTTAGAGTTTGTATTTAAGTGATGATATTTATTCGAAATGTTTTTCGAACATCAAGGAAATAAGGACTTCTAAAGCTTTGTCTCATAAAACCGCGCGCGCGGTAGTGTATTACTGCTTATTTTACTGTTTATTACTGTTAATTTTATGGCATAATACAAGGAGCTAGGATAGTACTGGTATGGGCCAGTAATATACTGTAAAATCAACATATATATATATATATATATATATATATATTTTTTTTTTTTTTTTTTTTTTTCCAGTGTAGAAATGCTATTTATACACTATACTCCATAGAAAGCATGTTTCCATTCATCTCAGTGATTCATATAATTTCAGCATGTTTGAAGTGTCGTAACATCATCAAAATGCGCACCAAACAATTTTCCCTATAGACCAAAATATAATGGAATTTTTAGTGTTTGACTGTAAACAAACTAAAACTGTTACGCACTGAATTTTCAATAGTGATCATGCCGAAATCATAAACAGTTTCACCTATGTTGGAAATCGTTAAAAAAGTGAAAATGTATGCATAGATTAAACAGTAAAAGGAGAAAGGGTAAGGGAAGGTCATTGAAGAATTTTTGAAGCATTAAAAAATAAAGTTTGGGTGACCTTTTTATGTTGAAATGTCATTTCTCGAATATTTTTGATGAAGTGATTGCCAGTCACTTAGAAAAGAAAAAAAGTTATTAAAAAACTGCACAAGAGAAAAGTTATATTAGATGCAAATTTTTTCACACAAAAGGACTTCTAGATAAAAAAATATTTATTTTCGGCACCTTGGATATTCTGTGAGACGTTTCGGAAGACTTAGCAGCATTGCTGCGATTGGCGTTAAGGTCACTTAAGTATGTGGCCTGACTTATGTCCATCAAGTCCTCATTGTTGTCGACCCCATTTTCATCAATCTTTATCTGTTTTATTTTTGTTAATTCTGACCTTGGTTTTCGAAATACGTAGTTTGCTGGCCAAAAGATTGACATATGATGAGGGATTCTGATTATTCGCCACAGGAATATATTTAATTCCTTTTCTGGCACATCAGAAATAACGTACTATTATTTTGAATTATACGGTCTTCTAGAAATTAAATCATATGCATGATGAAATTTTTAAAAATGGTTCTCATGCGTGCATATTATTCAATGCCCTTGATAATATTTTTTTGAAGTGTCATTTGATTTGACAAGTTTGCCTGTCTTACGTGAGATATTTTAGAAGAATTTATTAAATAATTTGTTCTTAATTGGGTTTAGGTCAACTGATATATATATTTTTTATAATTGAAAGTTGTACCGTGGTACGTTCTGATTTAATTGAAATTTGATTTCTGTCATTGTGTGACATGCTTTGATCCAGAAACTTGTGACTATGACATCCCTTTCTAGGTAACCTTGTGAGTTTGTTAAGTGGGAAAAAAAACTAACCTTTAGCATTTTAAGTTTTTTTCCTCTATTTCTTCAATTTGAAGCCATGTGACTAATTATCCTATGTGTGTTTGAAACGAATTACTTTAAAAAATGCTGGGAGTTAATCAACCAGTCTAGTTACATGTTAATTTGAAAAAAAAAATAACACACATAATCACTCTTGATTTGAAAGAGTTTTTATAAATATTTATAAACAAGTTTTTTGAAAATTTTTGTCTTTTGTAAAAAGCCTGCCCCTCAGAAAAATGGAAATATACTTATAATAAACTTTAGATACAAAGCTCTCAACATACAGCTAAAAGTTAACCGGAAATTTAAAATCAGTACATTCTTTTATTCTTAAAAGTGAAAATACTGTTCATAATTAATATTTTGATCATCCTGTAAAATAAAAGGTTCGAGGCGATCTATACCTGTAGCACATGACTATATGGATCTTGTACATAAATTTGTTCTTATTTGTGTAAGAATAGCACGTATATTCATGGAGATTTAAAGGTTTCTTTAAAAATTTCAAGAAATTTCAGCATGCTTTTTGTTTATACCATACGGAGTTTTATACCAAATTTAAGGCCACTTTTAAGAACTTAACAAAGTACAGTACAAACAACATAGTACAATTAGAATATAAATATATTAGATACATAATGAATTTAATAATTTTTAATTGCATATGCGCTAAAGATAACAAAACTGTTTTTGCATAATTTAATAGTTAATTCGGCAACTCATATAAAAAGGCCAATCGAATATCGTGAAAATTCAGAAAGATATCGGCGATAGAGCAGTGAACTAAATTTTATTCGCTTTCTAAAAGTAGCTGGATGATGATGATAAGGAATTTTTCATAATTTGTAATTTGTAATTTTTTATTGACGCTTTAGTTCTCATTGGAAAACAATCAAAAAGGGCCCAATACAAAAAAAAAGAAAAAAAGAAAAGAAAAGAAAGAAAGAAAGAAAGAGAGAAAAAAAAAACGAATTATCAAAATTGAAGCATTCGTTTCAAAGCTACGCGTTGACATTCGCTAAATACTAACTTGTTGGAAATCAGTTAATAAAAAACGTCAATTTGCAATCTATTATAATCCGACTGCTTTGGAAGGCAACCAAAATTCAGCTCACTATTTCATCGATATCTTTCCAAATTTTCACGATAATCGACTGCTCTCATGCAGATGGGGCTGCAGCTGCTAGAGATCTGCACGGGCCGGGCCAAGGCCCGAAGCCCGTACTCTGCCCGGCCCGCGGACCGGGTTTGGGCCTATTTTTCTTCACGACACTCGGGCCGGGCCGGGCATATTTTTTTCTGAAGGCTCGGGCCGGGCCGGGCCGGGCCTAGTGATTACTCTTTACGAGCCGGGCCTTACTTTTTCCTGAAGGATAAGGCCGTACCTTAAATTATTTTTTCCGTACAGAGCCGGGACTGGTTTCATTCTTCCTAGTCTTCACGCCTCAAACTTTTTAATCCTGGTTTTGACCCGTATGAAAATCATTGTCTCGGCGTGCCTGGTCCGTTCGAAGGTCAGTAAAATAAGATCTGGCATAAAAATCTTTTCAAAACATGCATACATTTTTAAATCGCCATTATTTTATAAATAAACATTAAAATTTATTCTTTTTAAAGAATAGTAGATTTATACACTTATTAAAATATGGCTAAATTAAAATATAGTAAAACGTGTGAAAAAGAACCTGCTTATGATGGAATCCTGTCTTAAATTGAAAAATGTGTTGATCCATTAAAAATGAATATACTAATATATGTAAGAAAAGAATATATAATACATTTACACCTGCTAAGAAGGCAAATTCTCTGTAATTAATTTTTTTTTCTTCCCTATGCAATTCCATCTTAGAAGATTTTACTGTATAGCATTTTTCTGATTTTTAACACTTCAATAAATGGAATATGGATTAACAATATTGATGATAACTTAAACACATACATACAACAAATAGAGATTTGTTAAAAAATACATATTCCAGCTTGCGGCACTTCTGTAAAAATGAAGATTATAAACATGAAAAAAAAAAGGCTAAAATAGGAATTTTTGGTTAGATCTCCTCCTACGAGGCAAATTTTTAACCAAATCGACATAAAAATTGTTTTGTAGAAATTCACTCGGGCCGGGCCGGGCTCGGGCCGAGATTTTAACTTTTTTCCGGGCCGGGCCGAACTTTTAACTTTTAAATCGGGCCGGGCCGGGCCAATATTTTTTTTGTTCGGGCCGGGCCGGCCTCGGGCCGAATTTTTAATTTTTGTATTGGGCCGGGCCGGGCCAAATTATTTTTTGTATGGGTCGGGCCGGGCCCGGGCCTGGAAATTTCGGCCCGTGCAGACCTCTAGCAGCTGCACTTAGAAAATAAAAGCATTTCGCTGTATTTATATGTCGTATTTTAATATTCTATCCCATACCGACCCACTATTACATTATCATTTCTTTGCGAACAGAGAGAGTCGGAATTACTTTAAACAAAAACCTATGCTTTTTAAGCTCAAATTATTTTTCAAGTCAGTTAATTTGAATTATCTTTAATAAATAAATTTCATATTTATGAATATGTGTGCACAGTCGCCTTCCACATATATGTTATACATAACGCATTGTTAATACATATATCATTTTGTTCTTTAAAATGCTGTGCCACTCTAAGAAAAATTTTATAGAACGTAACTCCTCTTTTAATCCTTACTGTATATTAAATAAATTACATAATGCATGTTTATAATAACACAAAACTGCAGGTTAAAGTGTAATACTTTTTTAATTATAAGTGCTACATACTATTAGTATTACAGTTACATTTGTCAACAACAAACGTTTGCAATGTGTCTTTAATAAATAGTGCGTAAAACACTTAACATTGGATATTCATACCTGAACTTGTAAACATGTGTACACTGCAAAAAGAAGTACGCTGCAAAGTAAGTAGAGAAAGTATAAATCATTCTTAAAAGAAAACAAAAAAAAAATTCCCGAATTACAAAGCATTTTTACGAAGCTACAATAACATACAGTAAAACAAGGAAAATTATTCTACATAAAAGTAAATAAAAAGTCATTAGAGAACAGTCAAAAGTAATTAATAGAGCATGATTATAACTTAAGAGTGCGACTAGGCTAAATAAAGTAATTTAAATACGGTCTTCTAACCTTGACATCCAAAAACGCAAGGCAATCGCTATGGTTAAACTCATTTTCCAAACGCTTTCAGAACTGGTTAAATAGCTTCAATTCGGAAAAACAAAACGAATGTATCAATTCATAAAATAAAATTCAATTCACATTTCCTAACATCATTTCAAGGAAGTGTAATTATCGAACCTCGAAGAGGAAATCGGGTGTTTGCTTATTTGTTTATTTATTTATCTTAAGCTGTTAAAGAGAAATTCATTTTAAACATGAAAGATTTGAGAAGAATATAGTAGAACTGAGAGATAAAAAGAATGAAAATGCCTCAGCAAATTATTATTATTATTCTTATTATTATTATTATTATTATTATTATTAATATTATTATTATTATTACTTTTAATAGAGCAAAACTTGACATTGTTGTAGTTATTCACTTTATCTTAATTTATATTTCAAGGGAATATTTGTAAACTGACAATACTGATGTACCAGGCATCTTCAATAATTTTATAAAACAAGTAAAAACAATTGGGTAAGTGTGATCGACGATCGCACAAAGGATTTCGTTTAATATTCCTTTCAAAACACTTTAACCTTCCTTTAATAAATCCAAATAAATTTCATTTTCAAAAAAAAAAAAAAAAAGATAATGTTTTTTATAAAGTAAAAATTTACCGGTCTATTTTTGTCGTTTTTTCAAAAATCTGCAGCGGTCCGATAGCGGGCGATTATACTCTATCATAATAATATCTGTCATATGGAGTAAATGTGATATTAAAAAAAAATCAATTTCAAAATTAAACATGTTGTATAGAGACCTTCAAAATGTTAGATGTCAGATTAATTTTCTTTTTAATTCTCTAATGACGTCATATTAAGCTGCTTTCTGTATTTACACATATTCATACTCCTTGTATTATTGATAAATGTTTGAAAATTTCTGTTTAATTACCAATATGACGTCATGATTAATCTTTTTTCAATTGGTGAAACTTTTTATTTCATTTTCATTTTTCACGTGGGAATCTTTCAATAGAAAATTAATTATTGTGGAAAGATTTTTATTGTGGATTTTTAATTGTTGGCAACTGCTATAACGAAAAATGTTTAAATTTAATAGGAAAAGGCTGTTAGATTTTTTGGTTTTTTATCTCTATATATTAAAATAATACGATTTTTTCAAAATTTTATGATTTTCAGCTTCATAGTAGGTGTTCAGCTATAAGTACAAAAAATGTCAAGTCTGTAAGTTAAATAGTTTCTGAGAACGGGCTCTGTGACAGACAGACAACGTAGCGGGAGTAATAGGGTTTCGTGAGATGAACGAAACCCTAAAAAAGGAAGTTTTTAAAAAATTATCTGACCCATATTCCAAAAGGGGGTGAGCTCTTTTTTACTTTGATATGAAGGTTACCAAGATAACCTTTTTTTTCTTACTTTTCAAGATATGGAGGTTATTTTGCAAGTTACAAATGAGTATCATTTCGTTTGTCGCTTCCCTAGCAAGTTTCTGGTTTTAGTCATACTAAATACAGTAAAACTATACATACTAAATACATAATTACAGTTCTAGAAGTTTTTTAACTTTCTATAACGAAATGGGCTCGATTGGGGTTCATTTAGTTTATCGAGTATTGAATTGTATACAACAGTGAATTACTTGCAATAGTAAACTGGCTGTAAGCAATATACGTACGTGTTTGCGTTTTTTTCACGGTTGTAATGGTATCTTTAATTTTAAAAATATTAATATTTTCTATTTAAAAAACCTATTTTCTGGAGGTCGTTTTCATTTTCTATTCAGTTTAAAATTGCCATCCGCATGACATTTTTACGTTTTCAGATTTTCGTTTTAAAATATAAAATTCGAGATTTGTTTTGATAGACGACCAGCGCAGCGGGCGAAGCCTGCTAGTCCTTCATATTCAAATATGTTTTCCACAAGTCAAATAGAGAAACCTTATTTGCAACACCAGATTAAACAAGTTGGAAATTGTACGTCAAACGTGACATATGAGGTGCGTTCGTACTGTTATTATTTCAGTGAAATGAATTATATCGTCTGTTATTATAATATGACTAGCTTACCCGCCCGGCGTTGTCCGTGCCAACAACCTTAAATGTACCTGAAATCAGTGTTGAACATTTTTTTTATTTTTAAACAAATCTAATGTTGGGGGCCCCACTACCTTAGACAGCAAACACTGGGCGTGCCATACACACTCCCATATATTACCATAAGTCGAGTCGAAAGAGCCCTACCCCTTCATGATCCAGCCCATAGAACCAGAGATAGAAAAAGCACCCCTGGTGGTGAAAATCGAAAAGCTCTATCTATGTAGAGTCGAATGAGCCATACCCCGTCGTGATCCAGCCCATAGAAACAGAGATAGGAAAGCACCCCTTGGTGGTGAAATTCAGAACTAAAATATGTAAGCTCTATTGATGTTGTGTCGAATGAGCCAAACCGTGTCGTGATGTGACCCATAGAACCCGAGTTAGCTGCAAAATCCTTTAGTTACACCTTCCACCGCCAGGGGGCACAATATGTTCTATACGAACATAACTGAAATCATTAAGGTTATCGATGTCGAGTCGAATGAGGCATACCCCGTCATGATCCAGCCCATAGAACCAAAGATACGAAAGCGCTCCTTGTGGTGAAAATCTGAACTAAAATCAGTAAGCTCTATTGATGTCGGGTGGAAAGAGCCATACCCCGTCGTGATCCAGCCCATAGAAACAGAGATAGCAAAGCACCCCCTGGTGGTGAGAGGAAGTTGATGTAGAATAAATGTGATATTTAATAAAAAGTCGTTCCCACCCCACCCCCTTTATCTCGCCATTTTCGCTAATTATTACAAATATACAAATGTTTCTTAATTACATCTAATGTCCCGATCTGATAATGGGGTTTCCCTATCTACCTATCCTAATCCGCTTTTCCCTATCATAGTAGAAAAAAGCATATTTTATCAAAGAATCTCTGGCAAACGCGAATTTCGTCAAAGGTTCGCAAGAAAAACACGAATTTTATCAAATAATCGCTGAAAAAACATGAATTTTGTAAAAGGATCGCTAAAAAAACATGAATCTCGTCAAAAGGCAGCAGAGAAAACACGAATATTGTCAAACGATCATTAAAAAAGCAAATTTCATCAAAGGATCACGGAAAATGCGAATTTCATCAAAGGATCGCGGGGAAAACGCAAATTTTGCCAAAGGATCACAGGAAAAATGTGAATTTCGTCAAAGGATCGCTGAAAAAAAAAACACGAATTACGTCGTAGGATCACTGAAAAAACATGAATCTCGACATAAGTATGTGGAAAAACACGAATTTCGTTAAAGGATCACAAAAAAGCAAATTTCGTCAAATGATTGCAGGAAAAACTTGAATTTCATCGAAGGATCGCAGAAAAAATACGAAATTCGTCAAAGGATTGTGGAAAAAATGCAGATTTTGTGAAAGGTTCACAGAAAAAACTTTCGTGAAAGGGTCGTGGAAAAAATGCAACTGTCTTTATTAAAAACAGCACACAGACAAACAAACCTATTCTGTCTTCCTGCCTGAGGAAAGCACCGTAATTATAACACCTAGGCCTGATTTTTTTATTTCAATTTAGATTTTTTTTTTAATTATTAAAACGTGCATACGGATTTCTGGATTCGAGGCTATTCCATGCTCTCCGCCAATCCACAGCAACAAAGCAGACAGCCAATGAGAGCAGGTGTGAATATGGGATGATCCAGGATCCAGCGACGGCAGTTCATGTTCACAGCTGAAAGCGGCTAGCCACAGATTTCATTGTTTTGTTTATGTTTGAGTTTTATTTTAAAGAAAAGGTATATATTTTTGGCTAATTGAGGTTCACATAAGTTAGTTGCAATTGTCTTCATTCTTTGTATGCGTAGTTGCCCCCATATATTATGTGTTTGGTAAGAATATATTTTGCACTTTACTGAATGTTTTCGTAGCGTTAGACATATCAGCTCATATTCTTAAATGAAACGAACTGTTTTCAATAACAAATCTTAATGAATCAAATTAATCTTACACTTTACTACAATTTATCGCATATTACAACGTTCTTGGGAACTAAAAATGTAGTCCAATAACAGTAACAGAAAGAAAAATTGTAAATAACAATAAATAAATAATCATAAACTTCCCATCATTGAATTAACAAACTCATATATAAGATACAACTTTAAACTGATATGCCTCATCAACTGTTGTCGAAATCAATATAATGTAAATAATTCTTAAACATTATGAGTTTTCTAAGAAATTAAAACATTCAGTGCAGTGTAGGATGTATTTTTTCCTCAAAACAATTTAATATGTAAATATGAAGTAAAAAAAAAATCCCCGTTTTCTCACATATTATGAGTTTTATCAGCAAGTTAAAACATTAAGTAAATATGAATGATTTGCGGAGCTGTTTCTATCAAAAATTCAATCACATCGCCCAAAAACCCTCAACAAAAATAATTATAAAGAGTGCGATGACAACATAAATTTGCATGTCCGTTCTTGGGCGATTCTTATAAAACACAAAATTTGTCACAAAATGGTGATTTTTTTACAACATGCTTACAAATTAAAATGGTTTATAATTATTTTTTAAAAAAACTCGGCCAGAAATAACATTGATTTTACATTTTTAAAGACTTGTTCTTTATAATTATTTTGAAACAGCTCTGCAAATCATTCATATTTATTTATTGTTTTACTTTCTGATGAAACTCATTATGTGAGAAAACAGTGATTTTTTTTACCTCATACTTACAATCCTCAAAACAATTTAATTTGTATATATGAAGTAAAAAAAAAAGAAAAAAAAATCACCGTTTTCTCACATATTATGAGTTTTATCAGCAAGTTAAACAATAAGTAAATATGAATGATTTACGGAGCTGTTTCTATCACTAATTCAATAACATCACCCAAAAACCCTCAACAAAAATAATTATAAAGAGTGCGATGACAACATAAATTTGCATGTTCGCATTGCATGTCCGTTCTTGGGCGATTCTTATAAAACACAAAATTTGTCACAAAATGGTGATTTTTTTTACAACATGCTTACAAATTAAAATGGTTTATAATTATTTTTAAAAAAACTCGGCCAGAAATAACATTGATTTTACATTTTTAAAGACTTATTCTTTATAATTATTTTGAAACAGCTCCGCAAATCATTCATATTTATTTATTGTTTTACTTTCTGATAAAACTCATAATGTGAGAAAACGGAAAATCACAAAATTCATCAATCAATAGTTGAAAAAAATCTCAAAAATCATCAAATGGTCTCGGCGGAAAAAAATGCAAATATCGGCAAATAGCTTTAAAAAAAAAATCACAATTTGTCAAATGATCTGGGAGGAGGGGGGTAATTGTGAAATGTACGAAATGGTTTTGAAAATCATCAAACGACAGCAGGGGAAAGAAATCTTTTTTCAATCAATCATCACAATTGGCGAGTGTGACTATTAAGATGGCCAGTGGCGGCAAAACAGTCAATCGACAAAATTTTAGTATTACTTGCAGATTGGTGAGTGCTAATTTTGTCCTATATGTGAGTGATTCTTATGAAACTCATGTCACAAAATGCACATCATAAATATTTCACGGACTGGGAATTTATAATCAGTTCATCAAAACAATTTAATAATTACCGTAAAATCCCGTTAATCCGCCTCCCTAAATGCGACGGAAAATCGTCAAATAACCAGGGGGCGCTTGCACGGTATTAGAATTGTAGTATATGATATTTATGGGTGGTGGTGGTGGTTGGTTGCTACCGGCCGATCGTCGCAAAGTATGCATTCTATAAAGTGACAAAAGAAACAAATTTGGAAAAAAATGATATACAAAATAGAAAAACAGTATAACTTTACTATTAATGGCGATTTCAGATTATAAAAATTCTGGATTTCAGAAGCTTTGAAACTGGAATGCATTCAGATTAATAATAACCTAATAATTTAAAATAATTAAAAAACACCGAGAAATTGCAGTTGAAATTTTTAGTCGCCCAAGAATCGACTGCTTTTCTTGAACTTTACTTTCTATAAAATGAAAACATTCAGCAAATAATTTCCGTTCTCAGGTGATTAAGATTTAATAATTATTTACTGAATGTTTTCATTTTATTCAAAGTAAAGTTCAAGAAAAACATTAGATTCTTGAGCGACTAAAAAAGTTCTTAAATCATAAACATCACTCAAAAACGCCCCAACAAAAAAATAATGAATATATAGAAACAGCTCAGAAAATCTGTTTCATTAAGAATATTTTTAGTCGCCCAAGAATCGACTGCTTTTCTTGAACTTTACTTTCTATAAAATGAAAACATTCAGCAAATAATTTCCATTCTCAGGTCAATTGATTAAGATTTAATAATTATTTACTGAATAAAACATTAGATTCTTGGGCGACTAAAAATGTTCTTAAATGAAACTTCTTAAATGGAGTTCAATAACAAATCTTAATGAGAACATACATCTTAACAATTTATCGCATGTTATGAATTCCCCATTCTCGGGAACTAAAAATGTAGTCCAAAACAATTACAGGAAAAAAATTGTAAACAATAAATAAATACTCAAAAATTTAATATAAATTGCTTGTTTCCATCAAAAATATTTAATTTGTAAGTATGAGGTAAAAAATAAATCACAATGGATTCCTAACCGCCCAAGAACTCAAATTATTTACTGAATATTTTCATACTAAAAATGTTAAAAAATGAAACAAACTAACTAAAAATACAGTCAAAAACAGTTTTTTTAAATATTATAAGTGTTGCACAAATTATTTACTGAATATTTTCATACTAAAAATGTTAAAAAATGAAACAAAATAACTAAATATACAGTCAAGAATAGTTTTTTTAAATATTATAAGCGTTGCAGGTACATGAAGATATACTTTCTGTTCAGTGAAGTGTAAGATGAAATAGGCCTAAACCCCAGTGACAAAACTAACTATCGGGAACTTAATATGATATATATTGCATGTTTAAAACTATTTTTGAAATATTATTAGCGTTGCAGACACACGAAAATAGTTCTGTCACTGGGTGTAGGCCTATTTCATCTTACACTTCACTGAACAGAAAGTAAATAAACTAACTTACGGAAACTTAAAATAAATATATAAAAAGGAACAGAAACTAAAGAAACTAACTTACGGGAATTTAAATTAGTAAAAAATATATTTTACAATACTAAAATGTTTAAAAATACAAAACTATAGCTCAACAGTAAAAACTGCTGTTTGATTTATATATATGAGTTTGTTAATTTACAATCTTTCTGTTACAGCTTTTGACTACATTTTAGTTCCCGAACTGTACATTTTATAGTAAAGTGTAAGATTAATTTGATTCATTAAGATTTGTTATTGAAAACAGTTTGTTTCATTTCAGAACATGAGCAAATATGTGAACGTTTTGAAACCATTCAGTAAAATGCAAGTTATATTCTTACCTAAAACATAATATATGGGGGCAACTAAACATACAAAGAATGAATACAATCAAAACTAACCTACTTTAATCTCAATCAGGCAAAAATTAATCTCAATTCCTTTTCTTTAAAATAAATCTAAAAAATAAACACTGTGCTACGACTAATAAACTATCGTCGCTGGTCGCTAGATCCTGGATCCTGCACCTGCTCTCATTGGCTGGCTGCTTCGTTGCCACGAATGGCGTTGCCGATGCTATTTCATGGGAGGAGCTTGAAATAGCCTCGAACCCAAAATTCCATATACACGTTTTAATTTTTTTTTTAAATCTAAATTAAAATTTAAAAATCCGGCCGCGAGGTATACTATCCGGTGACAACATCTACACATGACAAAAATTTCTGAGTGCTAGGTGTTATAATTACGGAGAAATCCGCGGGCAGGCAGGCAGACAGATACTTACTCTTTTATAGAGATAGAGATTAATTTCCGTAATAAAAAAAGTACATTTTAAGGTGGCAACATTTTATCTTTTGTTGACAGTTACTAAAAATTCCAATGGGCTTTGAAAATTTCAGAACTTGAAATCTATATTTAGACTATTTTTCCATTTAATGCCTACTTCTCCGAAAACATTATCCATAAAACTGTCGGTAGATTATAGGATTGCTATAATTAAACAATTTTAGTATACAAATTTGGTTTTTAAATTCAGTAATACGGAAATATTAGGACTCCATCTTAAATAAGACGTAATCACCATGGCAACCTATAGAATCATTACATGTCATGGAATATCATTGAATTAATTACGTATGATAGGATTTAATAGAATGAAGAATATGACTATAACTTGGTTATAGAGGTTATAAAATATAATATACGTCATATATCACTATAATGTCATACATGTTCGATAACTTGGCGATACCTCTCGGTCGCTTGACGATTAATCCTGGGAAACTGATATAACAAAGAAGTAACGATTTTTAAACAATTGAAATTACTTAATAAATATTTTTATTAATATCTTTTTAAGGTTTGATTTGATTTTCATAAAACTTTAAATGACTCGACAAAATTCTGCAGCGATTACATATATTAAATTTCAAACCAGTCGGTTGAGTTAGCTTTTGCGCTGTTATATGCGAGCGGATGGACAGGCAGACGGACCAGAACTGTGACGACTAGGTGCTATACGTATTTATATAATTTCGAACGCACCTAAAAAGAAACAGTGAAATGAATTTAATTTGAGCAGAAATTTCATTAAGGGGATAAGAAACTTCAAACTATATTTTTACAATGTAAAAAAGATATATACACAATTTTTTTTTAAATCCGAGCTATTTAAATCCTGATTTCAACCGGAATTTAAATTTAGATCATATATAAATCAGCCGAACGTGTTCTCAATTGTTGAATAATATCGTAACAGGTAAGTCATGTCGTGTAATATGAGCATCCCGATCACATGAAGAAACTAGTCTTGTAGTGATTGTTGTATTGCAGATTTGGATTATGGAAGATTCCTCATTAGTCTCTTTTGATTTTATTTGATGGTGTCGTATCTGTTGTATGTATTAAGAGTTATTGGAAGAATCTGTGTATATTATTAGATGTATGAAAGAAATGTAATTGAGATGTATAAGTATGTAAGATGTATGTACGTAAACATTTTAGAATGGAAAGGATGTATGTAAATATAATATAACGACGTGTATCGAGTATTCAACATGAAGGTAATTTAAAATGTAAAAAGTATTCCTTATTTTAATCACTCTGGTGAGTAAATACAATCTATATAAAAAAAAAAACAGTTTTTCTCTTCTCCTTCTTGTTTTTTTTTCTTTCTTCTTTTTCAAAATTAAGTCTGTTGTATTATCTATATTATAAAGGACAAACGTGTCTGTGCGTAACGCTGACATCATTTTGACGTTGGCAACACCAGACGATTAAATTTAGCTTTCACTGCAATTTCTATAACTTCTATAAACATCGCACGTTTTCAATTTCACACAGTCAAAAATAAAAGAAAATGTACTTTCAAATACAATTTATTTGAAAACTGTATCACAATTAACTCCTTTTCTATGGTTTTAAAAATAATTTTCAAGAAAGATTTTTTTCAAAAACCTATTTCTACAGACGATTACGAAAGATAAATACGTTTGCACTTAAATTAATAGTTAGCGTTTCTTTCCGAGTTATATTCCATAACAAAATTAAAACTTCATCCATGAATAAATAAAATAATAAAATATAAATGAAACTCAAATTTAAGAAATGTAATCGAACAACGCGATTAAATCCACTGTCCCAAACCCCATCTGAATCAAAGATGCTACTGTAAATTACGATCTTTGACGATTTCTTCGACTGTTAACTCCTGGCATGCGGCGAACAAGAAAGTATTGCTTTTAATACATATCAAAACTTTATTTGGATGCATAATTGTTTTTTTCTTTGTTTGTTTGTTTTCATATAAAAATGAATTTTGGTATTGTTAGTAGGAATCTAAAAAGATATTTGAAATGTAAACAATGCATTAGCGTTTTGAATAATTAAAAATTTGAATAATTACTTTTAAGATGGAAATGCTCTTTAAGGACAGTTTTATAAAAAATTAGAAATTTAAAAAGGTGAAATAACCGTAAAACATTCTAAAAACCTTACGATTTATTTGGAATTGTTCGGGCTACACTACAAAAAAAAAAAATTGTTGATTTTTCGGTATAATACTGGCATCCCAGCTGCCAGTATTATACCATAAAACTAACAGTAAAAAACAGTAAAATAAGCCGTAATACACTGCCGCGAGTGTATTACTGCGAGTGCACAGCCTGTTGCTACGCAGCTAGTTTTGTAATAAAATAAAACTCTACTCGATTTTCACTTAATCGTGATATTAATGTGTTTGTTTTCTCTTTATTATATAGTTTATTAATTACAGTAAAATTCGCTGTCTCTAAAATAGTAGTTTAATGTTCAAGACATAATAGTTTAATGTCTTGAACAAAATTCTACTTTCGTGTATTGCCCTTTGTAGCAGTTCATTATTTATGAATAGTACCGAAATTGAATTACATAAAGCATCTTATATTTTAATAAATTTCGTTAGTGTGGGAAAGATAAATAATATTGCACTTAAGGCGCGATAGTCTCAACTTTTCGGGCACAGCAATCTAAAAAATATAACATTTTTACCTTTGTAGATTAAATAATATTAAAAAGTTCTTAGAAAGAAAACGCCACAAGATGCATATGTAAATACAATAATCAAATCAAATATGAATAACACTTTTTATGTTGTAGTACATGTAGTTGTCTAAGGGGTGCATAAATATTAAATCCATTTATCCCTGAAAGTTTTTTTTTCTTTCAAGATTCGTCATATTCAAATTGATATATCTAAATTTCCCTGAAAGATAAAGTTAGAAGACATTGTACGTAGTTGAAAAAAAAAAGGTATCTATTAAAAATTACCATTTTTTATTTAAGAAAATTTCACATTTTTTTTAAATAAATATTTTTATAAATCCTGAAGTCAAATTAATACTTGTTCTTTCATGTACACACAAATGGAAATAAGTATACAAGTAAAAGAAAAGAAAAAAAACCCACTTTTTTTTTATAAACATTCAAAGTTTATCTTAAAAATCACGCCTAATTTCATGACTGGATTTCATTCTGGTGTTTTTTTTTTTTTTTTTTTTTTTTTTTTTTCTTTTTTTTTTTTTTTTTTTTTTAATTGATATGAATAAATTTTTCTATTAGTCCAATAATATTTTTAAAAATATATGATTTTTTAATAACTAGCTTTTAAATTTTGCTGTACAAAAAAAATCTTGGATTCTCGTGTTTGCAATTTAGAATAACTGTCTATGTACGTAAAAATAGATTCTGAAAATATTTCGAATTACTAAAAATGATTATTATTTAGACAGTTATTCTAACTAAAAAATAAAAAATCCGAGATTTTAAAAAATCATATTAAAAATTTAAAAGCATATTTTTAAAAAATCATGAATTTTTTTAAATAATGTGATAATGAAACAAAATTAAAATAATTTATTAGAGTTTTATATCACGTATTTTAATTTATTTCTCTGTGAAGAATAGGATTTCTTCATGCACATAACTGTAAGTGATTTTGAATAGCAGCAAAAATTTATGGTCTCTAAAAAAACAAATTGCCTACTGTTTATTTTATTTTGTTTTTCGTTTATTTATTTATTTTTCCTTTTCAGATTTAAGCATTCAAAATTTCATAGTTAAAACTATACTTATATGCGCAAAAAAAAAAAAAAAAAAAAAAAACATATTTTATTTATATTTTTCGTAAACTTCAATGATTATGCATATTTTTTAAATTATGGCTCGAAAATAATTTATTAATATTTTCCCTTCGGGAAGTAGGTATATGTTTATTATATGAACTATTTGTAACCGCAATTCGAACTCAAACAAAAATTCAGTAAGCCAGCCCGTTACGACAGCACTGTTAGACCACTTGCCAAAGGAAGTAATAATTTATTCTAATATAAGCTGTAATCTCTATCGATGCACAAACGCTCACCGCATTCTGCATATCCGACCTCGGAACCTTCCCTTGTAAGATTCCCTTAACATTATTTGGGAAGCGGGCGACTGACTAACTCTCATGATATGAGAAAAAGTTCACTTTTTGGATAAATTACATATCTAACAGACGATTATATTTTCTTCACACACTACACTTGCATACACTTCCGGGAAGTGTAATCTTTCTTTTGTATGTGTGTGTGTGGTTTACTAATCCCAAATACTTATTACTTCCATTCTAAAGTGTAGCAGTACGAAATATTTATGTTTTATCAGAAAATGTCAAAACGTTATTGTCGTCGGCCTACATCGTTCAAAAATTAGCCAAATTAAACTAAAATAGAAAATTCTAGTAGATTAAGGTTTAAGAAAAGCCCTTGTCCTTCCGCATAATGACCCCTTTTTCACTGAAATGTTCATGTTCTGTAAGATAAAAAGGTACATCTCGAAATTTTAACTAGGTCGAATGATATCAAGTAAGATAGAATGTAGACAGAGGAAGAAAAGATACCTTTAAAAAAGAAAAAGTATTTCTGAAAATGAGGTGTTTCGTTTCAATGACTTCTAAGCATTTGTCACTTTATTTTTTTTTCTTATTTCTGAGTAATCTTTAAATTGTATTCAGATAAAGATGTTAGATTCAGATACTTTGTACTTGAGAATCGTAGGGAATGAAAATTACACTTCCTTAGCATAAAATGCTATTCCATGTGCTTAAAAAAAATTGGAAAGCATAATTATGGAGTGATAAAATTTCTTCAATGGCTAAATAATAATAAAAATAAATAAAAATTGGAATGTTTAAAGTAAAGCAAAAGTTTTCTTATTTCTTTTAAAAAAAATAAAATAAATAAAAAATAAAAAACTATGCCAGGAAAAATTGTAAAATAAATTACGGGAAGTGATTCGAGTTATTTCGCAAATTATGAATAAGTGGGTTTTCTTTATGTTACTCTTAGAATGTTTTACTGCAAGTTATTCTCGCCTGTAGTGCCTATTAAGAACTTATCAACTTTTCGAGCAGTGGTTCCCAAACTTTTATGCCTCGCGTACTACTTGAAGAATTGGCGTACCCCTCCCCCTTTTTTCTCTCTTACTTGTGAGTGTCATGAATAGAAAATAGCAAAAAATAGCAACGAATGGATACAAATAAACATACTTTTATTTAATGTAGCTTTACATGTAAGCGAGTATCTTAATGTGACGGTCCCATCTGTTTACGTGTGAATATTTGTTGGAAAATCGGTGTTAATTTGTTGAAGTACTATCGTAAGGCATTTTTAAGATCTAGTCCTTGTTATATTTTGGTCAGTCAATGAGATGAAATTTTTTTTCACTTACTCATTTAGCTGCACCATATCGTATTATGTTGGTTGCAGAATCGTCACATATCCGCTACAACCTCTTCACGTACACTCCAAACGGTACGCGTACTACACTTTAGGAAATCCTGTTCTAGAATGTCTGTAAACTACTGATAGGCAACTGAATAGCATAAGCCCGATGTCACAAAGGGGGCCCCTTATTCCTCTACTAATTTCTTTGTCATTTACTAAATCCATTTTTCGTAATCAACTTGAAATTTTGCCACCAAAATTTTTAGTAAATGACACTTTTAATATTAAACTGAAACTAACAACCTATATACCTATGACAAATTAATTTATTATATACATAATTATACATAACAAATTATTTTTGTAAATGATTTCACAAATATGGAAGTACAGTATTTGAACTTCAGAATATATTTTATTATTTACAAATTGCACCATTTGTCAATGCTAAGAGCAGTGTACGGACAACTAATACTTGAAAAGTAAATTTGGGGGCCCCTTTGTATTTCAGTAGGTAAGCACGGGCTTCACGAGCCTATTCGGTAAACAGGCCCTGCTGATAGGGATAGAATATGTTAATTCTGGACCTTTCGAAGCTTAAGAATATATACTATACTAGCAGAACTACCCGGCTTTGCCCGGGTTAACATAAATTAAAATACAATAATACGACAATAACAATGACGACAACATGATTTGTACATACTGAACCATAAATCGATAAAAAAGACAATTAGAAAAAAAAGAGCGTTACTTTAACTCAACCATAGTAATAGTTTTAAACTTTATAAATGAGAATGCACGTTTTCTTTGCGCATACAATATAAAAAAAAAAGATTTTCCTGACTTAGAAAAAAAATTACCAAATGTCGTAAGATTTTGCTAAATTCGCTTTCATATGGTATCTATCTATATTATGAAACAAAAACATATCCGTGAGTAATTTCGCCATCATATGGACGGTAGCACCGACCTAATCATTAAATTTTGCTTGAACTGCATATTTGTAACTTCTAAATATCGCATAATTTCATTTTTTAAACTATCAAGTCGAAAAAAATGCACTTTCAAATGTAGTTGAAAAGTTTATCTCAATTTACTGATTTTTTATGGATTTTAAAGTAATTTTAAAGCATGTATATATTTTTTAATTTGTGTCCAATCCAATTACGAAAGATTAACTTGTTTGATCTTTATAAAGTAAAGACATTTATTTCTAAACATAGCACATTCAATTTTTATGAGGTCGAATAAAATAAATGTACTCTCAATGTTATTCGTTTGAAAAGCGTATCTCAATTTATATATCGGATTTTATGTATTCGGTCTTATGGATTTTAATTTAATATTCTGGAAAATTGTACAGTAAAAGGATGTTAAGCTTATACTTTGGCGACCAATACATGAAAATTACGCTACTTTGTGTAATTGCTATAAAATACTAATATTTTATGAATGAAAACCGGCACATGATTTAAAATATGACGACACTTTCACCGCGGTAGATTTTCCTCTGACCCTCTGAAAAGCAAAATGGTTTGTTGCGTGTTTACTCAATTTAACGTAGGCAAAACGTTGAGCTAAATAGCTTAAAGTTTCGTTAACTTTCCGGTAATTTTCAAGTATTTGGAATACATTATATTATGTATAGGAAATAATACATTATTAATTACTAAATCTGCAAGAATTGTAGAGAAAGACAACTAAAATTAGTTGAGAAATACCCCTTTACTTGAGTGCGTGACGTTACATTGCACATTATCTATTTAAACTATAAAATCGCTTAAAGATATTCAATATTATTGTACTCAAAGAAAAATTAAAAAAAATAATATTATTAAATACTAAATTTAACTAAGAAATTATAATCACAATGTAATTTAAACTGAATTTGCTAAAATTGCGTTTTGAAATTATGTGATTTTTGATGCAAAACATTATTTTTCAAAAATAAAGTGTTCTCTTAAGAACAGGATAATAATTTCGAAGCTGGTGAAATGAAAATTTCGCCACGTTGTCGAACGTATAAAAAATATATTATTTTTGTTAAATTAAAATAAATGTTTTATATTTAAAAAAATGCATTTAATTTTTTTTCCCCGATAAACCATTTTACTTTTAATCTCATTTGTTTTAACACCCATTTTTAAAGCAAAAATAATGGAAAATACCGTATTGTTTTCTTTAAATTCAATTTTTATTAATAGGACATCTACTGTCCACCTACATCCAAGGAATTTAAATATGCCTCCTTGGTTGATGCTCAAGCTGAAAAAAGTTACGATGTAAAGATTACTAAATGTCAATATTTGACAGACGATTTTTGATTATGTTGAATAAATTGAATCATGAAGTTTGAATGCGCAAAAAAAATGTTTTTATTTCTTAGAAAATTTACTTTAATATTAACAAACCATTAGAAACAATTTGCCTAATTAGGAGGTAAGTTATTTATTTTTCTCCAAACACATTTAAATATATGTACTATGTCGTTTAAAGCCCATACGCAGTTCCTTTGAATGGCAACGGGAATGAAATTGAATTAGAAATTGAGGGAAAAAAATAGATTTCTGTAATGATAAACTATGGGAAATGTTTAAAAAAAGTGGTAAAGAATGGTCTGAGAAATTTTTAAAGTTGACAGTAATTTTACTCATGTTCTAAAGTATATGTACATCAAGTTTCGTTCCAATCGGACAAAAACTGTAGATTTGTATAAGGAACATACATACATACCAAGAACGGCTTTTATATATATAGATATGGGAATTGGAAGAAAAATCAAGGAATTCTTTATACACTAGCCGCCACTGGCGACCAGTTTGGTCGCCCTTAAATGTATGTTAAGCATTGTAACAAATTATTTTTATTCATAATTTATTTTTTTCCTTAATCCTTCGCCAAACCGGAAAAATCTAATAGACAAATCAAGAACTTTTGCGATCGTGGTAGCATTTCGCATATTTTTTGTTGTTATGTATTTCATCTTTCTTGACAAAAACCGCTTAACCCACTTTATAATAAATTAATCATTGTGTGTGTGTTTTTAATATAAAATAAACTATTTCATAATAAAATAAAAGTATATGCTGTTTTAGTAATCTCTAATAGGTACCTGAAAATGGGATTTTCTCGCCAAAATGGCGCAAAACAAAAATTCCGCCAACCCTGGTGCGTCCGTGACAGCTGTTCCAATTTAAAATACATGACGTTCACATTTTTCTTTAAAATAGAAAATAGATAAATAAGAAATATTATCATAAATCAAAACATTTGATTTCAAAATTAAAATATCGTTTCTAATTAATACACACGAAAAATAAAAGCTGACAATTTGTTTCGAAATTTGATCCATTAAATATTATTACATGAGTTCAACCACGGAGTTCAACTTACATCAAGAAAAGATCCGAAGGAAGTTGAGTTGTATGGAACAGAATTATGGTAAACTTTGACTGTCTCACTGGTGCTGATTATTTTTTTTTTACACCAGGCAGCGGTCCAAAAATTCATGGTTTAATATTTTAAACGTTCACAACGAATGAATCTTTTTTTTTTTGTTGTTGTTGTTTACTTTCATGGATAGAGAATTTGAACAGCGAACCTAATTGAAACTGAAGTTATTGCAGAATGTATACATAATTGAACGTAAGTCATCTCTCAAATATTAATTTATTTTGAACGATCTTTCTAAAAATGTAACTTTTATGCAGTTTTATTAGAAAAAATAATTTTGAATAAAAATGGCTGCCTGGCATATGAAAAAGTGAAGCGGCATCCCGGAACTGTTGAGGACAGTCACATGACATACGGTTTTATTATAGAGATTAATAACTTTAATGGGAAGAAATTACTTTAACCCAGCTGCCTGTCAGTTTCAGAACAAAGAATTTTTATAAACAGCTAAGAAAACCATTAAGGGAGTTGGTCAGTCAGATCTGAAATTCTCCTCGGTAATGTTAAACCCCTGGGAGTGGAATGTATTCTTATTTTTAAAATATCTCCTCAGAAAAATTAATATTTTTTACTTCTTTTTTCTGTTGTACTCTTCTTAAAGGATGTCTCATTTTTTCTTAATTGTCAAAATATTTCTAAAATATATGCTTAATTTAATATTTTATGTGTTTAAATCGTACGAGCTGTGAGTAAAATTTTCACACTTTAGATAAAATTAAGCATTTTTTTTTTTTTTTTTTTTAGAAATATTATGACAACGAAAAAAAAAAGACAGGGACATCCTTTAAGAAAAGTACTCCAAAAAAAAGTGAAAAATATTAATTTTCTTATAAGATATTTTAAAAATAAGAATACATTCCACTCTCATAGGATTAACATTAGCGAAAGGAATTTCACAGATCTGACTATTTCTCGGCTTAAAAATAAGCATATCTTATCCCTTTTTTTTACGTATAGGAATGGAATAGAAATATATAATATATATATATATATATATATATTATTATTATTATTATTTGAAAAATGCACCTTTAGGACTTGTTTTTTCTCGATGTAGAATGGCATGTTGTCTTCTGCAGTTCCTGTGAGATTTCTCATAGTGTGGTTTCATCTGAAATCAGTAAGACAAAAAACACGTTAAAATATGCATAATTCTCTAGCCATGACCGATGATTCTTGTAATTTTGCATATTTAATAAAATTATGAACAATCAAATTTAAAGTATCAGTTTCAAAAAAAAAAAAAAAAAAAAAAAAAAAAAAAAAAAAAAAATCTGACTTTTTTTGTTGTTTATAAAAAACAAACGAATAAAAAAAATTATAAAAGCATCGGCCAAGGGCCAGCGAAATAAACAAGCTCTCATTCATTCAAAAGAAAAGAAAAGAAGAAAAGAAAAGAAAAACAGAAACAATTTATTCGTTGCCGAGATATTTCTGGTTCCGATTTATAGGACATTATTTCGAGAAAATCAGGTTTAAATCATCGTTTTGATAATTGTTTGCATACACTGTTAACAAATTTGCAGCAAACTGTCCAGTCATTTGACCGTTTTTATAGAAAATGACTACATAACCGTAATTTAACTCTATTCTGACCATAATATAGGCAATAATATGGACAGAATAGAGTTAAATTACGGTTATGTAACAGTTTTCTATAAAAACGATAAAATGACTGGACAGTTTGCTGCAAATTTTTAACAGTGAAGTCATTCGACCTTTTTTTTTATAGAAAATGTATTTTCTGTCGTAATTTAACTGTATTCTGATCATATTATTAACCCATATTATGGACAGAATAGAGTTAAATTATGGTTATGTAACAGTTTTCTATAAAAACGGTCAAATGACCGTACAGCGTGCTGCAAATTTTTAACAATGTAGAAGACACTTGACACACTTTTGGTGAAAACTAGTGTAATTGTAAGAATTTCTTTGTTCGGCTTGCTTTAAGACTTACGAAAAAAATGTTTTTTCATAAATTTCTATTTACAAAAAAAAAAAAAAAAAAAAAAAAGTTGTATACGTTTTCTTAAAAATTCTGTATAGAAAAATTTCCGTTTTAAAAGCTTTACGTGAGTAAAAGTATTTACTTTAGGTAAATATTTTTACGTTACATATAGCTATAATTATAATAATTTGTATCCTAAGAATATTTGGAAATGAAAAAGACATTAAAACATACGTACTATAAGTGCATTGCTTAATATTGATCTTTACACACATTAACGTAAAATGACATTTTATAATTTTATTATTAGTTTGACAACATTTATTCTGAAGTACTTTCTAAAAAGTAATTTTATACTAGTCATTTGGGAATTTTATATTACTCAGTTAGGAGCAGTTAAAATTAGTAAATATAGTGCCACAATTTAATAAAACTAGCGGGTCTTTGCCCGCTTCTTTCCAAACGAACCTCGAAATAAACGAACCTTGGGATTGGGGGTTCCACTACTTTCGGCAGCGCACACCTGTGAAGGCAACGGTCTCTACACTGAAAAAAAAAGTGTTGATTTTACAGTACTGGCATCCCAGCTGCCAGTATTATACCGTAAAATAAACAGTAATAAACAGTAAAATAAGCAGCAATACTTTACCGCGCATGCGCGGTAAACCTCATTAACACCCACATATCCATATCTCAGTAACGCTGCTTTCGGTTTGTTTTTCAAATAGATATTGTTTTTTCACGTTTACGTGTGCAGCTGACCACTAAACCCCCGCGACCCTTTAAGTTGACCGGTGTTTTTTGACATGTTACAATATAAAATGTAGTTGAAAAAAGTTTCAACTGCGCTACTATCAGTTAAACTTTTTTATTATTTCATCAGCTTTAAATGATGCTGTAGTAAAGTTCCAGCATCTCCCCCCCCCCCCCCCACCACTGGTGTGTAAGCTAACTGGCAGTTTCTTTATCTGTACCATTTAATCTGTAATATATACTAAAATCATCGACGATACTATTGGTATTAAGAGTGTGATGCTATCGGACTATTATTGACCTCCCTGTACAAAGAAAATGGAAAAAAATCTATTTTCAAAATTATAAAATCTCGATTTCTTTAAAATTCATTGTCTTTTGTATGGTAATTAAAAAAAAAAATATATAATTTAATATTGTTTTTAGTATTTCAATACGTATTATTCAAATAAAATAAATAAAATAATCATAGTCATAATCATAATAAATTTCTCTTTTATTGTTCAAAAGCTTATTAAAACATGAAAATGGGAGCAAAAATTAGCGCGAAATAAATTTCTCTAATTGAATATTACCTTTTATAGATTATATTCATTTTTGGATTTCGGTAAATACAAAATAGAAAAAATAAAAGGGCATTTTTAAAACAGAACGAATTGCAGAATCCATGACTATATAGGGGAGATGGGGGATGAATGGGACATTTTCACAAAAATATTTATTTTAAATATTTTATGTAAGTTATTATCAATATTATATATGACATGTCATACATTAAGTGTTTGACTACATCTTATGCACAATATTTGTTCAAGATTATTATTATACAGAATATAAATGACATTTAAAAAAAAGTTCTTCTATGTCCCAATCATCCCCACAGCAGGGATGAATGGGACACAAACATTTTTCTCCCCGTATTCAATGTTAAGGACTAAAAGCTGACAAAAATGCCTCCTTGGCAAAAGATGAGAGATTATAAATTGTAATATGATCTCCAGGATTATTTGTTAGCCAATCATCTTGGACTCATCTCAGCTTTGCCTTAAAAAGCCCATAAACGGAAGCATTCAATGGCTGAAGACGATGGCTACAATGAGGATGAAATGTTAAAAGAATAATTACCATAAAGTATTAATTTATCAACCTATAAAATATTATTTAGTTAATAAATATATTTTTCAGCATCCTCTAGGGATGAATGAGACAGTTCCATTCATCCCATTTGAAATGTCTCAATCATCCCCATGATGCATATATTCAATTGTCAGCCATTTTGTCTCAAAAATTATTTTGTCACAATGGTTAATATGCATTAATTTTAATTACCAATATTGAGCCTTGAAATAAAAAACTACAACATATCTTAATTGTTTATATTGCATAAGATATTTAAGTAACTTCAAATGTAAAAAAAAAAATTACTTTTAAGCAGAGTTTTCAGAAAATGCAAATTTGAAGAAAACTGAAAACGAAAACATCCATGTGCTCTTGCTTTTGGTTCTGAAGCACACTATGGTAATGAAATCTAATTGGATAGGAAGCAACTAAAAAAAAAAAAAAAAAAAAGTTTATTGCCTGAAATATTGAGAACGACCCATCCATCCCTTGTCCCATTCATCCCCCATCTCCCCTACTAATAAAGAAATGTTCACAAACTGTTCCCACGGACTGCAGACACTTCCTTCATAAATGTCTATTTTGCTCTCAATTTTTGAAGAATCGACTCACCATGAAATATTCAAATCAAAATCGTCGAAATTTATCGGCTTTCGAGCGAATCGGAAAAAAAAAAGAAAAAAACCGCTAAGATTTCTCGCCGATGTGACCAATTTACAATCCCTCCGTTTCATCAGGCATGTTCTGCTAAAACTAATTTTGAATATAATTGTCGTCACTTGTCGGTCATGCTCACTCGTGGTCAGTGAGCTTTGTCCCAGAGAAACTAGTCGTTGGGGGCCACCGTAATACTTACCCATCATGGATATGCATAATGTAAAATATTAAAATAAAAATGTGTAAACTACTTATAAAATGCATTGCAATTCAAATAAAATCGTGGCTTGATAACGTCACAAACTTTAAAGGCTCGATTACTGAATTGCTTGAAAGAGGTTTTTCCTTATAACTCCAAAAATAATAATCCTATTAACTAGTGGTTTATTGCATCTGATTAAGCTTCAAATTTCCAATTAAAATATATCTTTGAAGTGAAATTTGGATGAAATACAGGGTCATGAAAAATCGAAGAGTGTGGAAAATAGGATTCCAAATATCTCGGCAACTAATTATCCGATCGACTTCATGCTTTATGAAAAATTTATGTTTTTTTATTGTCTTTTATATTCGTTTCTTAAAATAAACAATTTCGAAAATTTTTATATACCTTTCATCAGAACGAATATTTCGAGAGTCCGAAAAAAAATGTTCCGGTTAATCGAGGTTATTGAAATGAAATAGGCTTCTTCCCATTATTACATACTAAGTACATACCAAATTGCAAGTCCCTATCTCAATTTTTTCGGGAGATAGAGCGTTTACAGACACACACACACACAGACACACAGACGGACGGCAAATTTTTTTTTCTAAAAATATGTTTTTCGGAATCTCCAGTGTCTGAAACGTGTAAATCCGTCAAAAAAAATTTTTCGATTTTCAAAACGATTACAAGACTTACCCTATACTACGTATGATGGGTAAGTAATACCCTATACTACGTATGATGGGTAAGTAATACCCTATACTACGTATGATGGGTAAGTAATACCCTATACTACGTATGATGGGTAAGTAATACCCTATACTACGTATGATGGGTAAGTAAAAGGAAGCTAAAGAAAAGAAATTGTGAAAAGGAAATTTTTTTCGAGACGTTGTAATGACTATTTTTTGAATAGTGATTGAAAAGATCAGCAAAATAAAGAGCTATAAGTTGAATTTGTAATTTCTAAAGGAAAAAATCAATATATTTTTCATTTATACATTTAATTTTAATTTATTGTCTGAGTGCAACGAAGACTCATACACAGCGCAGTATTACTTTGCCCCATATATAGCTACGATGGATATTAAAACCTTTCGTCGAGCATAACTCAAAAAATATTTAACGGATTTCGTTCAAATTTTTACAGCAGGTTCCTATAAAGGTGACAACGTCGTCTATTTATTACCAAGAATAAGTGTCAAACCGTTTGGAAGTTATATTAAAAAAATAGACAAAAAAGCAGAATTAAAGTACATACGTCACTAAATTTTGTGCGTACGTCATTTTCACCGGCGGGAGATTTTCGTAGACAATCGGAATTGAAAAGTTCATGGAGTACATGGAGCAAAAAAATATGCAAGCACTAATATTCAGCACAATAAAATATATTTCAATTTAATAAAAATGGAAAGTTAATCTGGATTTTTTTCTGTTTGAAAAGTATTAGAGATTAGTAAGAGTAGTATTAGTATTAGAGATTTGGCGTAAATCACACCATTAGCAGCTTTTTTATTTCGCGTGTGTATGTTAGGAACAATTCTTTGATGTTTAAATAAAAGGTTTCGATTTGTGGCAT
Organism: Maratus michaelseni; assembly: GCA_963931845.1. Lineage (NCBI taxonomy): Eukaryota > Metazoa > Arthropoda > Arachnida > Araneae > Salticidae > Maratus > Maratus michaelseni. The sequence continues at coordinate 164,420,573 of OZ007591.1, forward strand.
TATTTCTTATTTTCTTTTCCTTTTTAGTATTTTAAATGGAATTAGTGAAAGGCGTGTATTTTAAATTAAATGAGTGAAAGACATGTATTTTTAATGTATGTATTTCAAATGAAATCAGTGAAAGATTTATATTTAAATGAAATGAATGCAATATGAAGATGTAATGAGAATAATATTTGGCGATTTATTAACTGCGCCAAGTAAACATAAAAATACCAATACATATGTGAGTACTTCTCTATTATCCCGTCGACCACTTTTCATAACAAAAAACTATCGCCAAATAAACGGAAGAACGTTGTCATTGAAATATCAAAATAAATAAATAAATAAAATATAAGAATTTAAGGACACAATTGTTATTTTAATGAATGAAATAACTAATAAATCAGTAAAACATAATGAAAAATACACGCAAATGTCGCGTTAAAAACCACTTGATGACGTAACAAACACGTATAATGCTTCTGATATCAAGTAAATGGGACTGCATTTTTGGCGTTTAATCTAACAGTTTGGCGATAGTTTTTTGTTATGAAAAGTGGTCGACGAGATAATAGAGCAGTACCTCTATGTGAAATGAAACAAGGCACAGATGTCATATACGCACCACGTTGGCGCGATTTTTCCCTCCACCAGCTTGGGGAAAACTTTGTTTTTGAATATTAGTTACAAATAGTGTGACAAATAGTACACGTGATTTTTTTATTTCAATATAAAAATAAAATAACGTAATAAATGAAACAGCTTCTATTATTTTAAAAAAGGAAATAAAAATAAATAAATAATAGTTTGATATAAATAAAGGCGCGGATGTCATATACGCACCACATTGGAGCGATTGCAACAAAATGGCAATTTTATGCCTCACATTGTAACCCGGTTATTTTGTTTCAATTGTTGTTTATTAACTTTTATTTTTTATTTTAATTCTATAAATTGTTTTTATTATATATATCAATATTTATTTATATCAAACTATCATTTATTTATTTTTATTTCCCATTTTTGAATAATAGGAGCTATTTCATTTATTACGTTATTTTATTTTTATATTGAAATAAAATATTACGTGCTATTATTGTATGGTATTTGTAACTAATATTCAAAAATAAAGTTTTCGCCAAATTGGCGGGGGAAAAATCGCGCCAATCTGGTGCGTATATGACATCTGTGCCTAAATTAATATTGATATACATATAAAAATAATCTATAGAATTAAAATAAAAAATAAAAGTAAACAAACACAACAAACACTTTTCGCCAAAGGGGCGGGGGAAAAATCGCGCCAACGTGGTGAGTATATGGCATCTGTGCCGGGATTTTTACCCTTTTATCTGTACTTTCGGAAATATAAAAAAATTAAAAAATTCTTATATCAGGTGTATAATGTTTTGCATTTTTATACGGACCACTTCTCCATTTTAAGATTTTAAATGCTATTTATATCAGATATTTCTTTCCTGAGATTCCCACAAGTTATTTCCGGTAATTTGTTTAGTTCGCTTATTAATTGTTTACAATTTGCCCCCCTGGCAATAACAATTATTTATCACAAAAATGGGTACTTCTCTATTATCCCGTCGACCACTTTTCATAACAAAAAACTATCGCCAAACTGTAACGCTAAATAAACGGGAGAACGTTGCCATTGAAATATCAAAATAAATAAAATATAAGAATTTAAGGACACAATTGTTATTTTAATGAATGAAATAACTAATAAATCAGTAAAACATAATGAAAAATACACGCAAATGTCGAATTAAAAACCACTTGATGGCATAACAAATACGTATAATGCTTCTGGCATCAAGTAAATGGGACTGTATTTTTGGCGTTTAATCTTACAGTTTGGCGATAGTTTTTTTGTTATGAAAAGTGGTCGACGGGATAATAGAGAAGTACCCAAAAATGGCTTAGTTTTGTTAAATTTGTTTGTTATGTATTTTCATTTCTTATTAAAATATCGAAAATGGCAATAAAATTTTATTTTAGCACCGTACTTAATTTTTTTAAATGGCTCAAAAACATGGTTTAATAAACGTATATTTGTAAATATTTTAAAAAACATGTTTTTCCGCTCTCTAGAAAAATTTGGTAAGATTCTAAAACTGCCTTTGGCACCAACCAGTACATGATACGGAACTTTTCCCCATTCAGATACACAGAAGAGGTTGGTCACAAACAAGAGTAATGCTAGCAACAATATTGTTTTAACTCTATAAGAGTTAGAAACAATAATGATATTAAATTCCCCGATTAGCTTAGGGCCCGATTACGGAACTTTCTCCTAGAAAATAAAAACTGTAGAAGTCTTTTACATTTGTTTCGAATGAAGCTCGATCAACAAAGTATTAATTGATAATACAAACAACACTAATATTAACATGGGGGCAAAAGTTTGAATTTAAGTGTATATATTTGGAACCCTCCCCCCCCCCCCCCAACCACCCACCAAAAAAAGAAAAAGAAAGTTACAGAAATGAATTTAAAATGGCGTGAAGCCACGCTTTCTGACATAAGAAATTGGCTGCGAACCCGATTACGAAACTTTCACTTAACTTAATAACATGTATCTAATAGCCCTGAGGACAATTCCCCTTCCCAGTTATACGGACCTTGGGGCTTTTTTAAAAAGCTTGACGCAGTTCGGGTTGAAGAAGTTGAGATTTACTGTCAAATGACATAAACTACTATGAAAATAAAACTGGTGAATTATTATGCTGGTTTATGTATGTATTTAAAAAAATTGCATATGATTACACTCTTTAGATAAATTACTCCTGTTTGCATTTAATAACAGATAAACGGCTTCCGTTTACTAAATTGTTTAAATATTGGGAAGAGTTGGCGAGAGATAGATAGACGTGTAAGCAAACGGGTAGACAGACGGGTAGCGACCGAGATAAGCTAACGGGTAGCGAAACGAATAGACAGACGGGTAGCGAGGCAGGTGAAAAAAAGGGTTGACAGAGGGGTAGTGAGATGGGTAGGGAGACGGGTAGCGTGGTGGATAGGGAGACGGGTAGCGTGGTGGATAGAGAGACGAGTACAGAGACGACTTGACAGACGGGTAGAGAGAGGGGTATATAGACAGAAGTGTTGATAGACGGGTAGTGTAACGGGAAGCGAGACAGGTAGAGACACGATTAAAGAGTCGGGTAGAAAGACAGATGGATACTGAGACGGGTATACAGAAGAGTAGAGAGACAGTAGACAGATGAGTTCGGAGAGAGACACAGCTAAGGCATACGAGTAGTTAGACTGGTAGACACGTTTGTAGCAAAGCATGTTATTAATGTGGTTTGAAGTATACGAGTTTCTATAAATAGTTATACAAATAAACAGAGGAATTTTTTTAATTCAAATATTAAATATTTGATTTAATATTTCAATATTTAATATTTTATTTTTTAATATTTTATTTAGATATTTGTCACAAAGAAAATGTTGCAAAAATTAAATTAAATTTGCGTTAAACTACGCTTGCTAAAATACGCTATTGGCTGCAAATCTGATTATGTGACTTTAAAAATATCGTTTTAAAAGATCCGGCGTTTTTTTTTTTAAAGTTTTGGGCAATTTCCGCTTAAGAAAATGAGATTATTTGCCAAATGTTATAAAAAAAATGCATATGAAAACATAACAGTATATGAATTTATATATGATATTTTGTAATTATATCATTTAATTTGCTATTTTTCATATGTTGTATCTTTATCTATCTCTTGTCTATCATATGCTGTATATTCACTTAGATTCTTGTTGATATCTTCTTTATATCGTAATTGTTAACTTTATTTTCTCAGCAATATCACTCAGACTAATCCCTTTGAGGGAAGTCCTAGTATATATATAACGCGTGATTCAAAATAAAGGTTATGATGAATATCTTTTAAATCACTATTGACAGAAACTTACTTTCAACCAACTACAAATCAAGTAAAGCTTTGGGTTTTGACATTTGTTTTACAAGGGGTTGTATACGTATAAAATTACAAAGTTTATTTTTGTTATGCGACCCTCTTTCTAATAATTGATGTTTAGAAAAAGTTTTCCCTGAGTCTACAAAGAGCATTAAAAAAATCTCAATCTCTTGCGACAAAAACTTAACGAGTCATGATATATTGCTTTTTATAAAATTGTAGCGTTTTGCGAAGCTAAAACCTAGTCTCTTTGTTTTTAGTGCCGCAAAACATTGAAATTCCATAAAATTAGCGAATCAGAGAAAGGGAAGACAACAAAGATTTTTGCTGACGTGATCAATTTACAATTGCACCATTTTATCAGCATGTTCTGGTAAAACTAATTTTGAATGTAATTGTTATTTCTTGTCGTCGTGGTCAATGAGCTTTGTTCCAAAAAGGAAGCTAAGGAAAAAAACTGTGAAAATAAATTTTTTTGAAAACTTTGATATTACTCTTGTTTGAATAGCAGGTGGAACGCTTAGCAATACAAAGAGCAATCTGTTAAATTTGTAATGATAATAATAATAATAATAATAATAAAAATCAGTTTTTTTTTTCAAGTTTGGTGAATGGTATTATAAAAACAAAAAGAAAGAAAGAAAGAAAACGAAAGATACAAACAAAAAAATCTTTAATGTCCTTCAAAGCAATCTCCATTAGCCACAACGCACTTTTGACAACGTTTGTAAAATTGCTGAAAACGGAAACAGTCAGCGAAGGCTTCCTTCGGAATCGCTGGAAGCGTCGATGTCACACGTATTTGATTTTACAGTACATCTGCAAAGTGTAGGCCTACCGCGGCCAGGTACTAACTCGTCGAGTTAGGCACTCATACCCGACAGGTGGGGGCCTAGTTAGCGGTATATAAAAAAAGTGTAGGACTTTCATGAATTGCTTACGACGGCGAAACAAAAAGAAGTCTGGAGGAGACAGATCCTAAGAGTATTATGGATGATCAAGGACAGTCACTCTACATTTAGCGAGGAAGTTGCGCATGCGGATCACAGTGCACGGGTGGATTTTGTCGTGGAGCAAATTCTATTGTCCACTTCATCGATCATTTAATACCCTTTAATCCCTTGTTCTCCGTTGCCCTTTTCCTTAACTTGTAGCAAAACTTGATGTTTGTACATTGCTCTACTGCATTTGAAACGACAAGTCACACTGATTCCGTTCGGTTCGTCCCAGTGGGCACCTCTGCTTGAACCTTGAACATAGTGATTTCGATGACATGGAGGCGCTTCTTCATGTCTCTCAATGTACATGCACGAGTGCGCTTCTCTATCCCGAGTGGTTTAAATGTCGGACCATTCACCGAATTTTTTAGACGTCCCTTGTATATGTAACTAAGAGGAAAACTTTGTGAAATTAAATGGCCCAATTTGTTTAAAGAAATTAATAGTGTTAAACGGTAAATTTTACGCAAGCCATATTTTATAGTGAGCATATCTTGTAGTACATTTCACTGATGTATATCAATTTCAAAATGTTTGAAGTAGTGTGACATCATTAAAATATAGTGTAAACAATTTTTCTCTATATACATGTATTTATGCATATTGGAAAATTCATAATTAGAAATTTAACTGCCTAAGGACTTTACCCATATCACGTCAGCTGCGGGTATATAAAAGAAAAACACTAATAGGTTTCAAGAACATTTAAACGCTGCTTCTGTTTCGTCCAATAAACAATCTTTTTCGGAGGGTATATTCGTGCAGAGGCGTGGTTGTAGCCACTCGTGGGCAAATTCCTTACCTCGTCTTGTTCTAGTCATTTTTGAGTCTATTACGTTACAAAGGGAAAAATTAATACCAATATAAATATTTACAATAATTTTCACTTTTCAGAAATATAGGGTGCTCATAAAGTCTTTCCCAGATCACAATAATTTATTGCCAAAATATATATATATATATATAATTAGTCATAGGCTTGTCTCAATATATTGTAAAGACATTTATGAAGTTTTTAATGTAAGTACTTACGTCAGTAAATTTCGATGTGAGCCCCCTTGGTAGCTCGAAGAATATCAAGGCGGCATTCCATTTCTCGCCACGTATTGCCCAACATTTGGGCTGTCACACTAGACACAGCATCGGTGATCCTGATCTTGAGTGTTTCAATATCTTTTATTGGTGTTGCAAACACTCTGTCCTTTATGTACCCCCAAAAGAGAAAATCTAGAGGAGTAATAACGGAGAAATGGAATACCGCCTTGACACTCTTCGTGCTACCAACGGTGCCCCAATCGAAATTTACTGACGTAAGTACTTCTATTAAAAACTTCATAAATATCTTTACAATATATTAAAACAAGCATATGCCTAATTATATTAGTTTTTCTATTATAAATTATTGTAATCAGGGAAAAACTTTATGACCACCCTGTATATTCAAAAAACCGATTTTTATAAAAACATACTTACGAAATTCAACAAAATATAATCTTTGTAAAGGATTTCCGTCATTTATTCGAAAATTTTTATATTGTGGCGAGTTGAAAAAAATTCTTCAAAATCCGTAAGTATTTGTTATATTAGAGAATAACGGCAGTGGTATAATATGTTTCGATCAAGTGGAAATCATTCTTGTGATTAAAAATTCTTGATTTGCTCAATTCCCTTTTTTTTAATACTTTTCAACATAGTTAAAAAGGGTTTATGAACTCGGTCTCTCTGCCCGTGCTCTAACTCGCGTAAATGGGCTTGTATTGCCATGTGTAATTGATATATGTAATGGAGGTTTACCATGGCCTGTTGGATATTGAAAAGGAAATGCGTCGCATTTATAATTCGTTCACAGGGACACTCAAAAGATTTTGTTACATTATGGTCTATGAAAAAAAATCGCTTACAGTAGATTGTAATGATGTATACTATTTCAAGCACTTTGAAATTGGTATACATCCCTGAGGTGCACTATTACAAGATATTCATTATAGAATTATGGTGTGCAAGCATTTACCGTTCATTTATAGGGACACACAAAAGAAGTCGCTTACAGTACTGTCTATGAGCAGTAATTTCTGGAAGTGCGTTTTCAATTGTGGTATCCTTTTTTAAATTTGACAATTTTTTTTCATATTACTTGGTGTGTATAAATTCTATAGATTCTATACGGGGATGCACAAAACAATTGGAGTACGTTTCAGCTTATTGATGGATATTGGTGAAGAGGAATTTTCAACTGCGATACTGACTAAATTTTGGTCTAATCATTAATCACTAAATTTTAGCATACTATGTGGTATATATACAAATATAGATCCTATACAGGGCTGCACAAAAGAATTCGGTTATTTTTCTGATTATAGCTGGTAATTTCTGAAATCAGATTTTTGAATGTATCATGCGTTTTTCAAATTGTTTATTTAGACATTATCTTTTACCTTATTAAACGGTGAAGTTTTGTTACAGTAATTTTGAATGTGTCGGAAAGTGTTTCAGAAGAGGCGTGATTTTTCTTTCTCGTTCTTTCTTAAAAATGCATTGTCCAAGAGCTGATGATATAGATCTGGGATCGAAATTTAATTATAATTCATTTGTTTTTCTTAAGCGCTTGGCTGATTTTCTATAGATATCTGACAAAATAGACATCATTTCAGACTAAAATTTTAAACTATTCACGTAAGTTCAGATCCATCAGATAAAAATAAACGTGATTTGAAATATTTCTTCTAAATCACTGAAATTTAACGGCTTCCGAGTGAATCAGAAAAACAAGAAAGAAAAATCATGCGTCATGCATAGATTATGAAACACTTTCCAACACTTCCAGAATACTTTAACAAATCTTCGCTGTTTTATAAGATACCTAAGTATAAAGATACCTAAATAAAAAAACCTAAGTAAGCAGTTTTCGGCAACTATAGTCCATAGCCGGAAAAGTATTCCATTTCCTTAGTACAGCCCTGTATTTGATCTGTAGATTTTTATATATTCTACATAGTATGTTAAAATTTAGTTTAGTAGGAAAACGCACAATGGGATGAAAATTCGCCGTCAGCAATTTCTACCAATGCATAGAGAAACATACTTGAATTCTTTTGTATGACCATGTATATTACCTGACAGGTTTTATAGACGCCACATATTAAGCTGAAATTTAATTCCGGCTAAAACACGCTACTGTAATCACACTTCCAGAAATTATCATCCATAGGCGTCCACGTATCCAGTTCTTTCCATGGCCCTGTATATGATTTTATTTATATTCTACAAACATATCTTAGTATACCAAATGTAGTTTAGCTTGAAAATGCATAGCTCAATTAAAATCACCTTTAAGCAATTCACGCTCATGACGCATAATACTTACGAATTCTTTTGTGTAGTCCTGTACAGGATCTACAGCATTTATACACATCAGGTGGTATGCCAAAATTTAGTTAAACTTAAAAACGCATGTCATCACTAAATTCGGATACAGTACTGTTTCCGAAATCTTTTGTGTGTTAATGAACGACAGATGCTATGGACGTCATATTCTACAGCAAGTATTTTGTAGTAAATCTCAGTAATGTATATCTATTTCATTATACTTGAAATAGTGTAACATAATTAAAATCCAGTTGTATACCACTATGAAACGGAATTCTTTTGTGCGGCCCTGTAAATGAATAATAAATGTTGCACCCCATATTTTACAGAATTCATGTTTTAATGCACTTTATAAATGCATATCTATTTCGTTATCTTTTAAATGGTGTAACATCATTAAAATGCACTTAAAATGCTATTTTCCCATTGACTGTAATGCAACGGAATACTTTTGACTGACCGTGTAAACGAACTACAAATGCTACACACTTAATTTTCTTCAGCGACCGTGCTATAGTAAATGTCAATAACATATAAAAATTACAGAGAAATCCGAGTGTATTGACAAAAGTTAGAGTACGGACAGATGGACAGACAAACCGATATCATAAACACTTCTCAACCTATATTTTTCTATACTGGAAAGTGTTAAAAAAAGAAAGAAAAGAAAACTAAGATTTTTGGCTGATGCGTCTAATCAATCAGACCATTTCCTCAGCCATGTTTTTTTCCTAACACTAATTTTAATTATAATTAACATCACCATCGGGCATGGTCAAGAAATCCTGCCTCAACCAAGAAAAAAAAAGAAGAAAGAAGGAAAGAAAAAAAAAAGAAAAGGAAGAAATAAGAAAGGAAGATAAAGAAAAGAAATCGTGAAAAGGAAAATTTTTCTCAAGGCGTTGTAATTACTCTTATCTGAATAGTGATTGAAAAGTTCAGATATACAAAGCGCATTAATTAAATTTAATTTGCAATTCCATAAAAAAAATTATTTCAAGGAAAGATTGTTTTCGCGAACATGCTTAATTTATATAAATAACTCACAAACAAATTTTGTGAAATTAAGTTGTCCGGTTTACTTGAATAAATGAAGAAGATTATTTTTCACATTAGAAAATGCACACACTACAAAAAAAAAAAAAAAAAAAAGACAAATGTTTCTAAATCTAGGAAAAAATTGTATAACCATATAAACAAAAATATACAAAACCTCTTCCGAGTTACCCACGATTTCGGAAAACGCTCTTTATCTTTATAGAAACCTCAGAAACTAACATATTTTCGAGATTTAACGAAGCATTTATAAAAAGCAAAGGTTCTTTTGCTGCCACTGATTTTCGGAAACGTTTCAGAGTAGTTTCTATAGTGTATTAATCAGTTTTCTCAAAGTGGGATATTGTTTTTTCGGATGCTACACTGCAAAAATAAATTGTTGATTTTACAGTATAATACTGGCATCCCAACTGCCAGTATTATACTGTAAAATCAACAATTTATTTTTGCAGTGTATCCTCAAGGTAAGCATTTTCAAACTCAACAAACATGTTTTACAGGCAAACATGATAAATTAACAGCATTAATATTAACATTAAAAATAATATTATTTTGTTACGTTTATAAATTCAGTTACGCGCAGCTAAAAATGTTGCTAAAAACCGATATTCCGATTTGACAAAACTGACTAATACTACACTATAAAAACTACTCGGAAAAATTTCCGGAAATCAGTGACACCAAAACAAAACTTTGTTTTTATAAATGCCTCTTTAAATATCGGAAATATAATGTTTTTTTGGGTTCGTAAAGATAAAGAACGCATTTCGGAATCTTTGGTATTCCGGAAGAGATTATTCGGGTATTGTACAAATATATTTGTACGTGGTTATATTACATTTTCGACATTTTTATTTTCTTACAGTGTAGTTAAAAAGTCATCCGTCAAAGCACAAGCGTAGCATTGTTAAAAAACATATATTTTTTTTTTTCCCCAAGCAATACAATTTTGGGGGAATTTCAGATGATTTTGAAATTTTACATTTCAGTGAAAATAAAAGGGCACATTTGGATAATTGATTTAAATGTTAAATTATGGATGCTAAAATATCCCATGGGAGTTTTAAATTACTCCGATTAGTTTGAAATTTTGTCAATACATTTGCCAAACATACTAAACTATCTATGTATTTTTTGACGGAATTTTGTCCCTCTATTTGAAAAATATAAAACATTTTAATTTTTCAATTTTTAGGTGCGTTCGTAATTATATAAATACGCAGTCGTCATTTGGTCCGTCCGTCCGTCCGTCTGTCTGCATATAACAACTCAAAAACTACCCAACCGAATGGTTTGAAATTTAATATATATAATCGTTGCAGAATTTTGTCGAGTCATTTCAAATTTTAAGAAAATCGAATCAAAACTTAAAAAGATATTAATAAAAGTCTTCTTCATTCTATTAAATCATATCGTACGTAATCTATATAATAATAACAAGTTGGAAATTGCACGTCAAACGTGAAAAATGAGGTGGTTCGTACTGTTATTATTTCAGTGAAATAAATTATATCATCTGTTATTATGATATGATTAATTTCTGTAATAAAATAAGTACATTTTAAATTGGCAACATTTTATCTTCTGTTGACATTTACTCAAAATTCAAATGGGAAACTTAAGCCCAGCTTTGGAAATTTCAGAAATTGAAATCCATATTTAGACTTTTTTTTTTTCATTTAGTATCTATTTCTCCGGAAACATGGATCCAAAAAACTGTCGGTAGATTATAGGATTGCTATAATTAAACAGTTTTACTATGTAAATTCGGTTTTTAAATTCAGTAATACGAAAATAATATCCATTTTAAATAGGACGCAATCACCATGGCAATCTAGAATCATTACCAATCATGGGATATTATTGAATTAATTACGTATGATAGGATTTAATAGAATGAATAACGTGACTATAATTTGGTCATAGAGGTTAGAAAATGTCATATACGTCATATATGACTATAACGTCATACATGTCAGATAACTTGACGATACATCTCGGTCGCTTGACGATGAATCCTCAGAAGCTGCTATAACAAGAAAGTACCGATTTTTTAAAAATTCAAATTACTTAATAAATATTTTTTATTAATATCTTTTTAAGTTTTGATTAGATTTTTATAAAATTTGAAATGACTCGAGAAAATTTTGCCACGATTATATATTTGAAATTTCAAACCATTTGGTTGGGTAGTTTTTGCGCTGTTATATGCAGACAGACGGACAGACGGACGGATCAGACGACGACTAAGTGCTACGTATTTATATAATTACGAACGCACCTAAAAACGAAAATCATGTGATTGAGGAAAGCAAATACTGTTCATTGTATCCATTTCTTTTTTCATATACCAGGAGGCCCTTTTTATTCAAAATTATTTTTTTGAATAAAATTGCATAAAAGTTAGATTTTTAGAAAGATCATTCAAAAAATTGTTTGTTTGAGAGATGAGTTTCATTCAAATATGCATAAATTCTGGGATAACTTCAGTTGAAATTAAATTGAAAGCCAAATAGCTCAATCCATTAAAAAAAATAAACACAATAGATTCGTTCATTATGAATCATAAAAATATTGGAAGTAAATATTCGCAAAGCAAGATCTCCATGGTGGATGTTGCACGCTGTCTGGTATCGAAAAAAAAAAATTCGCATCAGCACAGAGTAAGACAGAGATCCAACTTCGCCTGAAAAGAGCGACTGCGGCGGATGACATAAGAACTAAATCATCGCTTTGGCGATTTTTATCTTCGTGATTTCATTTTAAGTGTAACCCTATTCTGCTTGGCGTCTTTCTGTTGTCATTTGTGCATGTGCAAATTTTCGGCGTTCGCTTATTGATTTTCGAATCTTGTTTAATACTTATTATTAAAATTATTCTTTGAAGATCAAATAGTTGATTATAATTATTATAATTCTTCAAAATGCTACGAAGAGAGGAGGGAGTGTATTGTTTGCAAGAACAAGACGTCAAAGATATTTTTTATTCCTAAGAATCGGTAAGTTGTGGTTTATTTCTATGTGTTATTTTTGTTTTTATTTTTCAAGTTTCATTATGTATGAAATATTTTATATATATTCAGTGTTGGCAGATTTTTAACAAATTTTGACTTTATATTATCGTTAAAATAACTGCCATACCATAAATCTCATTCATGTTAAAAAAAATTTCTCTGTATAAAATTTTATTCATATACATTTTATATCGCAATGTAAACATGGTACTAAGTTTTTTCCTATACTAGTAAATCTGCAGATCATTTTTTTAATATCATTTTAACTTAGTACAATCCGCAATTATTATTTTTTCAATTGCATGCATGTTTATAAGCATATAAAATTGTTCGAATGTTCCAGAAATTAGAATCCTTAAATTAAAGTGGTAAGTAAAAATAAATTATTTTAAAAATTGTAAAAAATATGAAAGTAAGATGTTTATATTTCCGGAACAGATGCAAAAACATTTTCAAATATTTTAAGCAATTAATTTCTAAATTCTATTAAATTTATAAGCAAAACTTTAAAACTATTGCAAATCCATATCCAAAATTTTGCATTCATAATTTTACATCTAAATCCATTGCGCAAATATTCCATTTTCATTTCAGATAAAAATGAAATTTGAAAAATCGTCTGCATCCCCATAAGAAAGCACTATGACCTAAAAAAAAATATTCTATATTTTCCGAACGAATGAACCTAATTAAACTAAAAACTATACAGCTAATTCCGGATACCTCGTCAACATACCTACTAAAAATCAACCTAATCGGACCATTTTTACGGCAAACAGACAGACGGAAACCAAAAACATTTCGAGTCTCCACAGTGAGCACATGACGTTTCGGCTCAAATCTGTCAACACTCAATGTATATAAAATATTTCAAACATTATGCAACTTGAAAAAACAAGAACAAAAATAACACATGAAAATAAATCACAACTTACATTTTGAAGAATTAAAAAAATCAAATTTTCCTTTCAAACTTGGAATTTTTTTTTTGTTTTGTTTTACCACAGCACTTATTTTAAAATAAAGTTGAATTCCGATTGTTTCAGAACATATTAAAAATAATAAATCTGTTTTCATTCGCGTAGATAGATAATCGACCGTCTTAAAATCAACCAACCAACCAACCAAAATAAGAAGCAAGTAGTCGCCGTTTTTTTTTCCTTCCCTCATTTGTCGCCAAGAAAGCGATATATAGCTCTATTTAGCAACCTCTCTTCTGTTACGGCTGTAGTTTTCACGTCATCCGTAGCTAGCGCCACTGTCTATGTGTAATCCCATGTTAAAGAAGTTACCATTGAAGTCTATGAGAGTTGATTCTCTGTTTAAATCTCCTTACTCTGTGCGCATCAGTAAACGTGGCATACATAATAAGGCAAAAAAAAGGCATACTCATTTCGCTCGTAGCAGACGATATAATTCATTTCACTGAAATAATAATGTTGATTTTTTTACATTGTAAAACTAGCTATAATACGAACGCATCTCATTTGTCACGTTTAACGTACAATTTCCAACTTGTTTATTTTTTTCTGTCATAAGTAATTATTTTTGCTTTTTAGCTTTACCAATTACCTATAGCAATTGTATTGCATAATGTGTCAAAAAAAAGAAAATTTATTTTAAAATATATTCATTGTGACTTTCCCGATTGCAACAGATTTGGGGGAAAAAGTTTGAATACAATATTTAAAAACATCTTTGGGAAATCTTATATGCTTAGAAATATACATATAATCTAACATAATAAAATTGCAGATTTCGGGATATTAAATACTGTGCGATGCGGGTGAAAATTAAAATGGTCTTGCAAAATTGTCATTGATGCCCCGGATCTGAAGATTTACTTGTTTTCAAATTGGAACTGTAATAATATAAAGAGTCAAAGGAAAACAATTCATTATATTGCCCTTTTTAACATTTTCCAACCTAGTTGAAAAGTGTTTATGACTTCGGTTTGTCTGGCCGTCTGGCCGTCAGCCGTCTGTTCGTGCTCTAACTCCCGTAAATATGCTCGGATTGCCTTGCAATTTTTATATGTTATTGTCGTTATCTATAGCACGTTCCCTATTTCAACTGAAGTGTGTAGCACTTATAGTTTTTTTACAGGGACACTCAAAAGAATTCCGTTACATTACGGTCTATGGGGAAAAATCATTTGCGGTTTATTTTAATGATGTTACACAATTACAAACACATTGTAATTGATATATATATATCACAAAGGTGTATTACAAGAAGCTTAATATGGAATAGGGTGTGCATAGCACTTATAGTTAATTTACAGGGACAGTCAAAAGAATTCCGTTACATTACGTCTATGGAGAAAAATCGTCTGCGGTTTATTTAAATAATGTTTCACTATTTTAAACGCATTGAAATTTATATATATCACTAAGGTGCATTACAAGAGGCTTACTACAGAATATTGTGTGTATAGCAGTCATCGTTCATTTACAGGGACACACAAAAGAATTCTCTACTGGCTGTTAACAATAATTCCTGGAAGTGCGTTTTAAGTTACTGAACGCGATTTTAAAATTAACTCACTTTTTGTTTATTACGTGGTGTGTATAAATTCTGTAGATGATCATATACAGGGAAGCACAAAAGTTCGCAAACACATTTCCGTTTATTGACAGAAACTCCAGAAGGAGAATTTTAAACTGTACTACGCGTTTCTTAACTGAACTAAAATTTAGCATCCTATGTAGTATATATACAAATCTATAGATCACATACAGGGCTGCATAAAAGCATTCAGATATTTTTCCGAATATTGTATACGTTGGAAATTCCTGAAATTACATTTTTAAATATGTTATGCGTTTTCAAAATTGTTTACTTAGATGTTATCTTTCAGCTTATTAAACGATATGATTTGTAAAATTATTTTGGAAGCGTTGGAAAGTGTTACATAATCTATGCTTGACGCATGATTTTTCGGTCTTGTTTTTTTTTTTTTTTTTTTTTTTTCATCTTTCTCATTTGAATGCTACACGCACAAGGTCATGTTGTAAGGCGTTTAGTCCATGAGGCAATGAACAAGTTGAGGTACCCACCTGTAGGCTGATATTAATATCAAATAGAAATCAATATTTAGATAATTATAATTGCCAAATAACAATGTCACCAAAAGCATGTTTTTTTTTCCTTTTTTTTTTCTTTTCTTTTTCTTTTTTTTTAAGAATATATTTCATAAACTCGCCTCTAAGAAAAAGAGAACAGAAAGTAAATTTTCGGGATTTAAATCAAGAAAAGAGACTTATATCGAAAATGATTTCAAGTCGTAGTTATGTAAAAATGAGTTTAAAAATAGACAAAAAAGGATATTTAAAGTCATTTTAACTATATAAATATTTCACTCTGTATATTATCTCATTCTAAATACGTTTTCCGTTTATTTTAATTTATTTTTTACCCCCTATTGTTTTTTATACTATAAGCGCTTTTACTTTCATATGGTTATAGAGTCAGTTAGATAGATATTTAATTTTTGCTTCTTCAGTATTTAATGCACTTTTACCTGAATAAGGTACTGTGCTTTAACCTAATCCACTCCTTCAAAATGGATTCTCTTTATTGCGTTTCCATAGAGTTTTAAAGAAGCTTTGTACTTTTTCAAACCATCCACTTTTGTAAGGAGTGTTTGCAAAGAGAGCGATAAAGAAATAACCATATCGCGTCTGTAATTATAGGTTTGGCATTAATATAGATTCTCCTGAATGTTGGAGAATTTTGGCAGAACATAAATGCAGTATGTAATTGTCTAGTCTATCTGAAATGACTACGTGGAACATATAGAAGCGTAAGCACTTAGTAATAACGATAGAATATATCTGGATTGAAGATTCTGAAACTTAGTTTGTGAAGATATTCTATAGATATAGAGAATATTTTAGGAACCATATATTGATTTTTTATAGTTTATTTTCACATTCACAAAACTTAAATCACAATATAAAACAAATACAATTTACAGTCCCGGTATTGCATAATAGTAACTCACTTATTCAAACAAAATTCAAATTAATCAACTTCTTGTAAAAAGTACTTTCATCTTACATGAAAGCCTTTAATTAGATCAGAAGCGATATCTCCACAGTCAACTATTGGACAAATATAATAATAAAAAAGTAGAATATATAAACAAGAGCACATACTGAGTCGTGCCAAATTTCCAAATCCAACTAAAACTCCGACTATATCATGTCAGGATTAAAAACAATCTAAGGATGCGTATCTGTTATGTAACAGACAAACTAGTAATTAACTGAACAACTAATTGAATTAAATTATACACCAACACACTCCCACTCATTAAGAAGTTATTCTTAATGCAATGGAAGAAACAAAGTTTTACAATTGATTTCCTAAAGATATTCCTAGCAGTTTTAACAGTCACTACACGAACTATACCGTTCTTACCTGGATATATCTCAATAATTTTGCCTAATGGCCAAACAGATAGAGGAACATCATCCTCTTTCAAAGTTAGTGCATGATTTACTTTAAAAGTTTCAGTACATACTCTTCATTTTTTTTCTTTGTAACGCACTCAAATAATCAATACTCTACCTTCTCCAAAAACGTGACTTCTATTTTCGTACAGTATCCCAACGAGACCGTAAAGAAAAATTTTCCTCGTTTAAAGGTTCAACTAGTGAAGTAAATCCAATATAGTGAATCGAAAAATATCACCAGTTAAAATATGAAATAGAGTCAGTATATTTGTACTATCGGAATTGTTATCAATTGCTACTAACGATCTAGAATTCAAGATAGCTTCAGTTTGAGTAAAAAATGTATACAGTTCTTCATATGTTAAATTAGTGTTTCCAATTACACGTTTGATGTGAAAATTTACAATACAAACTGCGGCTTCTCATTATCCATCAAAATGCGGACTCACTGGAGGAATCATGTGCCACATAATATTTTTTTGAGATAATAGCAATTTTTTACTGTCGATTGAACAAATTAATTTCTATAAATCTGAGAGTTGCCTTTTAGCACCTACTAATGTTGCAGCATTATCACTATTGAATGGCTTCAAATCACTCACCAACTCTATATATAGAGCTTTAGTTTCAAAACAAACAAATAAGACAACATAGCATTTAGTAATTTTAGCTCCTTTATCTCGATATTTTAAAATATTGATTAGCCCTGCGTAATCAATTCCACATGTAGAAAATGGACTGTCAGGAGTAACTCTCTTAAGAGAAAGAACTCCCATTAAAAAAATTAAATTTTAAATTTTTTAAAAATCAAAATAGAAAATTAAATAGTTTTAAATAAGTCGCTTTGAAAGTGACACAAATTACCACTTTTGTGCTTGACACAAAACCCCCAAATATGTCATCCAGGTTCTTTACTTGGGCATTAGTTGAATGTATGGATTTTGGATTTAAGTTCTTTAATTATTTTAATTACTCAGCTTAGTAATTGTGTCATTTTTAATGAATCCTGCATGATCTTTCTTTCATTCTTTATTGACATGCGCACATTTTATTGACATACCCTCATACATCCCAGGATTTATATATACAAAAAATCTGTTAAAGCTCTTCACCATTATGAATAAATATTATTAACTGAAGAAGATCATTGCAATTTTTTTAAAGGTGATTTACAATACAATTATTTTGAATGGAAAAGTGAAATTTTAGGTTTGATATGTTAGACACTGTTGGAGTTTGGAAAGAATATAACATTAAGAGGTGTTATAGCGTAAAATATAAAGAAAACTCACAAAAATCTGGCTAAATATCGAAAAGATTAACAATCAGAATTAAAACTGATACTTCTTAAAAGAGAATCAAAGTGCTTTCACCAAGTATATTGAAGAAAATTCATTTGCTTTAAAAAAACAATTTATTGTGTTTATTACATTAAATATCTCGCGAGTCGAAATCATTCACAAGGAAATGGAACAAATAATGTCTAGAGCAGTTAAAGTAATTTAAAAATACTATAAACATAAGTACCATTGCTAGAAAGTCATAGCCGGATAGATTTATAAAAGCCAGATTTGTTGCTTAAAAACTTATAGTGCTTATAAATTTATATTTGTAAGCACATGCTTAATCACCGTCAATCTAGAAAATACCTTGGAAATATTGGCAGTGTGCATAAACAGATCTACCTTCTTATACAGATGTTTGACAGGCTTTATATTACAACATTTTAACTGTTAAACAAAGATACCATTTTCATTTAAATGAACAAATTTAATTATGAATGTGGATTATTAAAAGACCACTAATAGACAAAGTACATGGAGTTTTCATTTGAAATTACAAAGCACCTGAGTAAACTTTCTACTTCAAGGCAGATTTCATAATGCTATCTTGTTATTTGATAGTATTAACATTTTGAAATATAATTTATTACTTTGGCAAAACAATTTTCAAAAAGAAAATGTATTTCATTTTAAATGTTGCCAGATATTATTACAAAAATCATCGAGTGAAAATTTTTAGAATACACTAAAATATATTAAAAAAATGAATTCGGGGAGATTCTTGAATTTCAAGAAGTATGAAAATCAATTTAATCTATTTATTTCACATCTAATGATTGATGTTGAAATTGTTGTACATAACTGCAGTTACTGCAGTTAATCAAAATTCATTGCTATTCCATATTAGAGCGAAAGTATTATCAATACGATATGGGTTTCCAAATTTCTGTAATTATTTGCCATTCCACCGATTTTTTAAAGTATAGTGTGTAATTAGGCATGTTTTAGCTATGTTCGGTAACGCACAACCTTTTGTTATTTTTCAAGTCAAATATGAATTAATAAAATTGAATAAATGAATAAAATAATAAAATGAAATAATAAAATTTGAACCAGAAAATGTATTTAATAAAGTAAATCAAATAAGTAGTGCATAGATACATCACATGTTTTATTAAAAAAAAATTCTGATTCAAAATGTTTTTATTTTTTAGTTAAAGAAAACACGGAAGATTGACAGCTATGCCTTTGCTAGATTAAAATTTGTCCATTCTGAAAATTTTCAAGAAAATAATAGAATATTTAATTTTGGTAAATGAATATTATATTTGAATAACAAAATAGAAGGACATTGCAAATTTTGCGTTACAGTACTCACAACTTCTGAATAATTCAATGTATCTAGTTTGGTTTGATATTTGCATTTTGGCAGAAAATATCTAACTTCAAATTTTGATAACTCAGAATCATTATCGGATAAACATGAATCTTATGAAATCTTTAAGAAATTCATCTAATCCTAGTAATCTAATCAAAATTTCATTTTTCGTATTAACATTATCAAAACTATTTTCTGATCTTGAGTTACAAAACCTTTAATGGCGCTATCACACGTAATCTCGTATCATTGTCAATATCAGATATTTCATCCGAAACACGTTTTTCAAGAGGAAAAAACTCGAATTCGTTCCGTTTGATAGATTGCCTCTCGTAATTTCTTAAAGATCTAACGTACAGTAGTTTGTATCCTCTACGATATTTATGAGCTCGAAATCTACCAATCAGAGCTCTCTAAAATTCCAAGATGGCCATCGTCAGTAAGCCAATATCTTACGTTTAGGTCGTCGCAAATATTGAAACCAAAAATACAGAAGAATTAAGAAAAAAGCAAACCTTTAGTAACACAGGGACCAATTCTACACGAAAAGAACTTTAAAAATGTGCAGTTATTTTGTAATTAAGGAATTACATATGCGTCGATTGCCTCTTCTGAGTTTGTCGTTATTTACACTCCCGATAAGAACTTTATTTACTAATTTAAAGTTACTTATTGCGATTATTTTATTTCAATTCCTTATATTATTTGCTATATGTTATAATTGTACTGTCGTAGTCCCTTATTTACTTCTCAATTGTACTAGTTTAACTATTTTCAGCAGCTATATTTGGCGTTAGTTCGTACTTGTTGCCAAATTATGTCGCCAAAGATAAAAATGCAAGCAAACATGCATCAAGGTATTTTACTGCAATACAAATTATTACCTCCTTTTAGCATGAATCAGAATCCAAAAGGATCCAAATTTTGTAGTGGAGGGGGGGGGGGGCAGAAAATTTTCTTAAACTTTTAGGAAAATAAAATTTAATAAATGAAAATTTAATCTAGCAGCTATTTATAGTTAATTATATTTTACCTTTTAATAATTTTTTTTAAAACAATCTTGATAATCTTTTTTTAAAGATATACAACTATTATACACACACATATTTATTCGTAAATCGGTGGAATAGTAAAAATATATTCACAGTTGTTCGATCATCCAAGGTTGTCTGCTAGATGGTTGGCGACTTTCTCTCCAACATGGTTTATTAGTGAAAAATTGCAAATTTAGTATCAGCCGAAGTAGCTCAGTGGTCAGAGCGAAAACCTGGAACGCTGTGGACTCAGGTTCGATTCCTGGCTCTGGCTAATTTTTCACTTCATGTTCGATTGTTGTATTTAATGTATGTGGGTGATAATATCCTTTTCAGTGTATTTTTCCTTTTTAATTATTGAATTTCAACCACCCTAAAGTTTTGTTTCCCCCCTCCTAGCAGTGTATAAATTTTAAACCTTTATATGTGTTTCAATTTGTTAAGTAAAATGTGCCCTTTTTTTATTTTGTATTAATAATAAATAACGCATATAACCCCCCCCCCCCCCCCCAAAAAAAAAAAAAAAAAAAAAAAAAAAAAAAAAAAACAGTTAAAATATTTTGCTTCCCTTAAAAACAAAAAAAGAATTAAAATTTATATATTTTCGAAAACCTAAATGAATTCTAACGTAAAACTTTCCTAACAGAAATAGATTTCTAGAATTTTCAAATATGCAAACCCAAAATTAAAACTCATTCCGCCAAATAATTTTAAGTTATGCTTAAAAAGAACTTGTCTTGTAATCTGTTTTGCGACGATCGAACATTTATTTAACATTAGGAGGTACAAACATAAAATCTGCGTAATTTCTAAATTACTTTAACGAGTGACTTTCAGTTTGATACACGAAGGTAAAATTTACCGAAAAATATGATGTCGAAATTAGTGTTTAGTACTAAAAGTTTTAGAATATGTTACGTAATTGCTATACGTAACTTCATCATCCCCCCTCCCCCCCCCCGCAGCAAAATTCATGTACAGCATTATAATTAGATGTTATTACTAATCTATTGTTACTTGTGACATTTTTATAATGATTTGCGGCAGAGTTAGTAGAGGGTATAACTCCCCCCCCCCCCTCCCCAGGACTGTACACAATACATATAAAAAAAAGGATTGTGTTTTTGAAATGAAAAATATCAAATTAATTTAAACTTTCGAAAAATGATTAAAATCATCAACACCAAGGTAGAAAAAACTGCAAAAGAGTGGGAACTATATCTAAATTCTATTACGTATTTCATTTTTACATTACATTCAATATGTAACATGAATTACATTTAAAATATGTAAAATATAGTAACTAAAAATATCATAATAGCGATTTTGGCAAAATAACTAAAACTTAATTTAACATCTTTCTTTGCGTTACAGATTTCGGCTTAGCGATATTGTGCGGTTCCAATACATGTGACAAAAAACTAGTTTTAATATACTATTTTTTTCTAAATCACTTAATACTAATAGTTCAGAATTCTTAACATTTACAGGCAATGAAAGACGTAAAGTGAAGATATGGACTCTATAATTTAGAATTTTAATGTTATATTAGTGCGAGTATTGTTTTTATAATCTTGGAATTTTAAGTAAAATGATCACAATATTATATATATAGAAAAGACACGAAAAGAAACTGCAATATATAAAATGTTAGTACGCGATAATGCTTCCTGTGTATCAGTCGAACTCTACACTAAATATTAAAACACCTGCTGCAATTACTCGCCAAATGTTACGCCCTCTCCTTACATTAGCAGATAACTTTCAATAGGGAAAATAACCCTAGTTGCAGCGTGAAAGTGTAACTCGAGAGGCAATAGCATATACTTCATATCGTATGGTCGTCCGTGTGATAACAGCTTAACTCCACCTCTCTCAATTTAAATTTGAGTAGCTTTTTATGCAAAGTCATCCATTTTTCACACTTTCCAACGCAGTTGAAAAGTGTTTATGACTTCGGTTTGTCTGTCCGTCTGTTCGTCCGTACGTACTCTAACTCATCTAAATATACTCGGATTGTACTGAAATTTTTGGATGTTATTGAAGTTTGCTGTAGCATGACCCCTATTGAAAATGAAGTGTGTAACATTTAAAGTCTGTTTACAGGGTCAGTTAAAAGTATTCCGTTAAATTACAGTCAATGGAAAAAAATCGTTTCAAGTGCATTTTGATGATGTTAAGCCATTTGAAACATGATGAAATTGATATATAATTACGAAGCTCACTAAAACATGATTTTTTTAGTACTGTTCTATGTAATATATTCATACTGTATTTGAGTAAAGACACAATTTTATTATTTATTTCCACTCAATCCATACTGTTTTTGAATAAAGACAATTTTTTTAAATTAATTTCAGCATAAAAATATCTAGTTTCTAAAAGTTATAAGTAAACGTTGTTAACATTTAATTTTCATTAGAAACTAGGGCTATTTGTGACATTATTCATGTGAAATTCAAAGCCGAGCCGATGCCACTAATAAGCAAGAAATTCTTTCTCTACCCCTCCCCCCATTATTTTAATGGCACCTGGATTATGGAGGAGCTCAAGAGAAAAACCAGTAAAGAATCGCGGTATTAATAAGTTATTTTGTCCTATATTATCGGTTATCCCGAATAAGCCAAACGGGATAATCTGATAAGTCGGTAAAATTTTCGAAGATACTTTTGATTAGGAGCGACCCCGAAGATGAATCGGCAAGCTATCAAGATTTATCGTCAAATTATAAAGCATACATGACATTATAATAATACTTGTATATAACCCCCGTCAAAAATGACGGAATGTTGATCTGTGTTTAATTTTCATAAGACTTCATACAAACAAAGAACATGAAGATTTTATTTTTGAAAGGTTTGTATTGTAGAAAAGTACATTTTAAAAATGACAAATGATTTCTAGAAATACAAATAAATACAAATTATGAAGATGTTTTTTTTTTTATGTTTTTTTTTTTTTTTTTTTTTTTTTTTTTTTTTTTTTTACCCAATATTCAATTTCTGAGAGAGTTCAACGATTGGACAATACATTCAAATTAAATATTAAAATAATAATCCATGTGCGAAAGTTTTTGTAAAAATTGCTATCAATCAATTTCTAAAGAGTTTGATTGGCCACATAGTTCATCTTTTCGTTACACACGCAAAATTAAACGCAAATTCTGAAATGGTCCATTGCTCAAAACATTAATTTATTTTTTAGTTTTAATTTGTTGATTGGCTCTGATCTGAACCCTTTGATTTTGAAGACGGCGGCGATTTTCTTATTTCAAGTTAAGCATAACGTCATTTTCACCGGCGCAAACTTTTCACACGTACTTTTATGCTTAACCACCATGATTTAAAATAAGAAAATATTTTCTATTTAATTGTAATGAAAAAAAAAAGTGGCATCAATAAAATGTAATGCATAAAAATAAAATAAACCCAATAGACGCTATTCTCGTGAAGTACAAATGTGAATTTTTATTCACTTATAAAAACAAAGTACACGTTCAGAAATATTTTTACCGAAATTTAACCTGCAAATTAAGAAATATACATCCAACAAGCCACGTATCTGATTCTTTTTCATTATTTCTCTTTTCTGTGCAACAATGGAAGCAATCCATTGTCTCCCATTTATTGTTTGGGTTTGTTCGCACCGGAATGGTTAACTACATTTTCCAACACTTAGATTTTATATAAGTAGATATGATAGTATATAACATATCGTGATATATATATATATATATGACATGTGTATAAGACGTTATATTTGAAAATATCTTTCGACAAGTAAATTCCCCATTGGAGTATATTATTTAGAAATTTCGATAATCCTACATTTCCACACAACAATCGATATGTTTATAACATAATTTGGGTGCATAATTTTTTTTTTCTAGTTGTTGTTTTCCATAAATAACATTTCCCCCCCCCCCCCCCCCCGCAAAACGGATTGGAAACACGAAACAACTCTATTTCTTAATATATATGCTTTAAGCTTTGGGAGTCCTTTGAGCATGATAAACATTTTGCATTGTTGGTACAGCTGTGAAAAATATACACTGAAAAAAATGGGTACTCAAAATCGAGTAAAAAGTACTCAATTTTGAATACGTCACATACTCAAAATAGCTCCGATCCAAATGTACTCAAAATTGAGAAACGCGTGTACTCATTTTTGATCCCATGGATGTATTCAAATATGAACTGCTATGTACTCATTTTTGATCCCATGGATGTATTCAAATTTATAAATTTTTATGTCGTTAAAATAAAATTTATAGGATTAAAAAAAAAAAAATAGTTACTTCGCGAAGACAACCTTATAAGGGATACATACATTTCTGCTCATTTGTTTCATTCCTGCGTGAGTTTATAGTAATTAACCAACCCTTGCCATGAGAGGATTCGAACCCGTGATCTCTTGTATACTAACCTGACAACTCAGACCAACGCACCATGAGTGGTTACGCCTCACTCTCAAATGTTGTTAGTTATTTTATGATGCAAAAACTTGAGGCTTCATCTGTAGATGGATTTTTTCAGTTCGAATGTTTTTAATATTTTCTTTTCATAATTTTCAACATTTTGCTGTATTATTTGGTGCCTTATAACAGATAAATTTCAATTGATTATGTATTATATGCGTAAAACATTGTATTAAGAATACTGATTGCTTCTTTTTTCAACAGTACCAAGTACCAACATACTCATCATTAATTAATTAGTACCAACATTTTCTTTATTCGAACATATACTTTTTTAAAATTATTTGCCTGATTATCTATTTATCAATTCCAATAAAAGCAACAATTATCTTAATCAGACGTGTTTACTACATGCTATTAAAATATTTTCTTTTATGTCTTATTTTAAAAAAAATTATGTAAATAAAATTTTGTATAATAAATTAAATTATTATATTTCAGCTATGCTAAGAGATTTTGCGTACGGTTCTGTTAAACTGAATAGTTAAAAAAAAAAATTATTTTTAGAGACAAATTTGAAATTAATGACCTTGGGATAGGTAGGTTTAAATCTGGACTTATTGATTTAATTTAAATTAAATTAGTTTAATTTATAAAAATATAAACTAAAGAAATAAATTAAAAACGTTATAAAGTTAAAAACTTTATTTTCATAAAAGTAAAGAAAAAATATTAACTAATTTTATAAATTTAAGGAAAAAATTATAAACTTTGTAAAATTATAATTTATAAAATAATAAATTTTAGCGTAATTCATAAATTTGTAAGCCAAATCAGTTTAGTTTAATACCAATTTGCATAGCTATAATTTGCAAAGATATTATGTTATGAAACTTTTAAATAACACAATATTGCCTCACGTTAAAAAAGTTAAAATAAATTTTTAAAAAATTAGTGGAAAAAAATCATAATTTTGAAGTACTATCAAGAAGAAAAAAAGTAGATGTGTAAAATGTGAGAAAAAAATAAGAGTAGTAAATGTGTTGTAGTGGATCCACTTTGATGAAAATCCCGAACAACCAGATCCACTTTTCATTTCTCTTATTCTTCATTTTTCCTTCAAATAATAGCTTTTTAGGCTCCGAAATTTCGTCATTACACATTCTGAAATATACAAGTATGCTGGGTTTGATCATATGTTCATTTTTGATCCAAAAATACTCATTTCGAAATGAGTACATGAACTTACTCATTTTTGAGAATACATATGTTCATTTTTTATCCAAAAATACTCATTTCGATATGAGTACATGAACTTACTCATTTTTGAGAATGCACATGTTCATTTTTGATCTAAAAATACTCATTTCGAAATGAGTACATGGACTTACTCATTTTTGAGTATTTCATTTTTTTCAGTGTAGCACTGTGAATTAAAAATGCAAAAAAATGTTCGAGAGTTAAAGATATTTTTCGCTTTGTTTTATTATTTATTTTTTAACTTTTTTGCTTAATCACGTTTTAGTTTCCTTTTGAATAGCATGATATCTTCTTTTTTGTTGTTGTTCAAAACGTGCATTGTTTTGGAATAGAAACGTAAGTTAATAATCGTAAGTTATCGTAAGTTGATTTTTCTATTATTCTAATCACATCAAAGTCCTGTCTGAAGTAACCTGTTAATTAAAAATTTCCTCAAAAATATTTACCAATATAATCACTTTAAACAATATTCTTGACATAAAAACAATCAATATCCATGAACGCAATAAATATAAAATAGACTAAATAGAAGTAATAAAATAAAATAACAAGGAAGTAAATTTACCCAACACACATAATCTTAGAGAAAACGTATGGAATTTAAAGCACATGAAAAAAAAATTAAATTATCTTAGATATAAAAACTTAAATATGGAAATTGGAATCATAAAAAATATTGTCTACAATAAAATGTGATATGGAGTTGGTTAATTGTGTATGTTTCTAATTATCGTGATTTTTTTTGCTTAATTATTGCATTGGTTCTTCTTTAATTGTTACGTGAACGACGTCACGGTTAATTAAGCTAGTTAAAAACATATGAATGCCTAAAAATGCACGTTTCTTTACAAATATGACATCATTTTACACGTAATAATATATTTCTTGCAAATATTTATTTCATATTCATTATATTTCATTCATTATTATCATATTCACTTTGTAAATATTTGAATTTAAAATTATTACATTGTTGTGAAAATATTATTATCCAGAGTTATAAAAATATGACAACGGAAAAAAATATACATATTATTTATTTATTTAAATAACGAAATTATGAATTTTTTTAAGAACTACATATTTAAATGAAATAAGAAGTAGCCTAGGTTATATTCTGATTTATAATCTACCTCTATATAACTTTTCAAAGGAATTTATTCAACTTTTTTGAAGCCATTATACCGAAAACATCTAAACATACTTTTACAGGCATAGTATTATGGTTCTAAAAATGTTTAAAATAAAACATTATCGCCAAAATAATAATATTTTGATTATTTTTCTCTCTTCAATAACCGCTCCCATAAGTAAATATCACTCACTGGCTTGCTACGCAGTTTAAAATTTTCCGCGTTAAACTTCAAACATTATCACTCCACGCATTCATCCCCTCATGATTAGCCCTTTTAGACAATGTATTGCGTATCTGTGTCGCAAGAGAACAACCCCACCTTTGGTAAACTGAAAGAGAAATCAGAAAATGAACTTCATTGCCGCAAAAGAGAAAGAACACCTGTTCATCTTCGGGAAACTTTCCTTCCTCGCATTTCTCAAGGAGTCCACGAAAGTGAAACGGAGGAAGAAATGCGCATGCGCTGTAAGTCCAAGGCATCCCGCGGCTGGTTGAAGAAGGAATGTTATTATCTCATCATCATCATTACCAAAAAGTTTTCGAAGCTGTGCGACAGTTTTGGTTTCAAGTTAGAATTCTCTGAGTGTAAGAAAAGATCAAGATGGAATTTTTGTGGGAGAACGTGAAGCGTTTCGGTTATTTATTTTACATTATGAACCCCCGTGAACACGTCTATGAGAAAATAGATGATGTCAAGGATTATTATAAGGAGGTTAGTTATGAAATTAATTTAAAGTTGATTATTGATAATTTTAATTTCAAATTTTCTTTTAATATTTTTTTTTCTTTTATCAAAAGAAAAAAAAATCTACTTTTTTTTTGTATACTATTAATTTTATTTTCATATTTACTACTTGTTCTTTAAAAATAAGCAGTTCCTCAAACGTCGGTTATTTGTAGATTACGGCTTTTTAATTATTATTATTATTATTATTATTATTATTTAAAAAATAATTCGTCTGAAATAAGATCTTTAAATGCTTTTTGTGCTTAAAGTAATTATATTCTCGGCTTAATTATTTATTTATTTATTTTTAAATAAAGTTTTTATGTTATCACAAAAACCCAAAATTCGTTTATGAATTTTTAAATTATGATTTATAATATCATAAAATGCCAAAAATCTTTATTTTGAAAATTATTAAAGTTTTTAATTAATGTACGTAATTATGACGTTTAGTTTGTTCATCTAATATATATATATAGAGAGAGAGAGATATATATCATAAATGTACATTTTTGAACAATGGAAATAATGTGCATTTATAATATATACAAAATTTTAAAAATCACTATTATTAATAAAATAAGTATAAAAGTAAACTTATTTTTTAAAAATTACTCTTTTATAAACATTTAATGTTTATCTTAAAATTAAAAGAGTATTTTTTTATAAATATTGTACTCTTTATTTTTATTATCTATTTCATTTTCTACTTTTTACAGTTTAAAACATTTCATTGTTGCAGTTTCACAGCCAGTTGTCCTATTATAGCGAGCGTGGTTTGGCTCACATATAACTCCATTGTTGTTTTAACTCGTATACAGATGTAACCTTAAAGAATAATTGGCGATTTATCTCACCTGCGCCCGACTAACAGGAAAAATGCCTTAAAATTAATTTATTAATTTATAATTAAGTTCTAAAATTATTAAAATGTTGTATTGTCATCGGAAACACGTCTGCGTACATAATTTTTATAATTGTAATATATCAGGAAGTGGGTGAAAAATCGATTACAAAATTCCTTTTTTACATACATGAACGAAGTTATTTAAAATAAATTAATTAAAGAGTGTAATAAAAAGCATGTTGCATGAACTTATGATAATTAAACCGACAATTATTAATGTAACTGCATAATTTTATCCCACTAAGGTTTGATATGCTATTAATAGGAAATGTCTTTTCATTAAGTATTGTTTTGCCTCATCAATTATTTTTGTTATGCATGTAGTAATGATAATATATGTCTATACATATATTACTATGACTTCATTTATATTTGAGAATTTAGTAATAATACTAATATTAATAAACGTTTGGCAATTTATTTTTACACTTCCGGAGAATATTTTATTTCAAACATATGTTTCACTGTTTAAATTGAAAATAGGGGCTATTTTTCCGAACGAATAATTTGTATAGTACATAAAAAAAAAAAAAAAAAAAAAAAAAAAACTAGAAAGTTGTTATGTCTGTTTAATCCTGTTGTAATACGATTAAAACCAAATGTTTTCAAAATTATTCCTTAGCTTATTGTCATATTAATAGTACGTAAAATACCTATATTTATTAAATTTCATTAAACATTTTGTAATTTGGATTCCTTTTTTATTAAAATAAAAGGGTTTTCACCACCACAAAGTAGACGTCAGGTGCCGACGTTGTGCATTTTTAAATATTGTTTCCTTAAATTTTAAATATTTTTAAAAAGATGATGAAATTTCACCAAGTGGAAATTTGGAAGTTTATAAGGATTTTTTAAATACTTAAAATTTAAGGAGACAATTTTTAAAACCGGAACACGTTGGCATGTGACGTCTGCTTTATGATGCTGTAAACCGTATTTTAATAATTATATTAGGTAATGAGTAATCGCGCTTTTAAGTTATTCCATCGGTTAACACGGAATTTCGCGGCGAATAATCAGTTATATATTTATGAAACTTTCCAGCAAAGCACTTTGGGAGTATATCATAATTTTGCAATATCCAACAAAACAATGAACAAAATTTCAGCAAACATTTGTAAGATAATTTTTGCATATAATCTTCTTCATTCGGTATTAAAATAAATTAAAAAGATAAATAATTAATTAAATTACTATGTTCTGTAATTTCAAATTGTTCCTTTTTATTTTTTTAATCTGAAGCTATATATTTTTTTACTTTTAATTAAAATATGTTAGCCAAATTCAAAGAACGTAAAGATTATATAAAATAATTTTTTCCGCAGAAAAATATTCTGTTTTTAAAATATAAATAATTAGTATTTCAAAATAATTGTAAAATTAAAAGTTATTTATAAGAAAATGCTAATCGTAAAAATACTTACACTACTACACGGACATATAATATTTAAAAATTAATTTAAGTAAAAATGGAATATTAAAAATAAAGCTTTTTTTTTTAAAAAAAAACAAAGAAAAAAAACAATTAAGTAACTAACATAGTTTTTAAAATATATATATATATATATATATATATATATATATATATATATATATATATATATATATATATTGACACAAATTCTTAATAATGAGAAAGAAAATCCCCTTTTGTTGATTTTTTTAAAATTAATTAATCAAAAAACTTCTTTATAATTTTTTATTATAATAAAGGATAGCGGCTGTTGCTAAAAGAAAACTTTCATTAATTAAAAATATCTTTATAAATTTTAGTTGTAAGATCGATTTTAGTTGTAATCAACTGTTATTGAAAGAAAATTTTCATTAATTAAAATAAATATATTAATTATAATAAAGGAAATCAACTGTCGTTGAGAAAAAAAAAAACTTTCATGAATTAAAAATACCTTCATAATTGTTACTTGTGAGAAAGGAAATTTACTATTGTTGAAAGAAAAAATGTATTAATAAAAAAACCTCTTTATAATTTTTAGTTGTGAGAAAGGAAATCGATTGTTGTTGAAAGAAAACTTTCATTAATTAAAATACCTTTATAATTTTTACTTGTGAGAAAGGAAATCGACTGTTGTTGAAAGAAAAATTTTGTTAATCAAAAAACCTCTTTATAATTTTAAATTTTCATAAAGAAAATCGACTGTTGCTGAAAGAAAACTTTCATTAATAAAAAATATCTGTATAATTTTTAGTTGAGAGAAAGGAAATCGACTGTTGTTGAAAGAAAAATTTTATTAATCAAAAAACCTCTTTATAATTTTTAATTATAATAAAGGAAATCGACTTTTGTTGAAATAAAACTTTCATTAATTAAAAATATCTTTATAATTTTTAATTATAATATCGATTTTTGCTGAAGGAAAACTTCCATTAATTAAAAATATCTTTATATTTTTTGTTGTGTGAAAGGAAATGAACTGTTGTTGAAAGAAA
This sequence comes from Maratus michaelseni, assembly GCA_963931845.1. Classification (NCBI taxonomy): domain Eukaryota; kingdom Metazoa; phylum Arthropoda; class Arachnida; order Araneae; family Salticidae; genus Maratus; species Maratus michaelseni. The sequence continues at coordinate 164,451,984 of OZ007591.1, forward strand.
ACTTTCATTAATTAAAATATCTTTATAATTTTTAAGCATAATAAAGGAAATCGACTGCTGTTGAAAAAAAACTTTCATTAATTAAAAATATCTTTTTAATTTTTAGTTGTGAGAAAGGAAATCAACTGTTGTTGAAAGAAAACTTTCATTAATTAAAAATATCTTTATAATTTTTAGTTGTAAGAAGGAAAATCCACTGTTGTTGAAATCAAAAAGGTCTTAATAATTTTTAAGTGTAAGAAATGAAATCGACTGCTGTTGAAAGAAAAGTTTATTAGTCAAAAAGCTCTTTAAAAATGTACATTGTGAGAAAATAAATCGACTATAGTTGAAAGAAAAATTTTATTAATTAAAAAGCTTTCAATAATTTTTCTGCTGTAAGAAAAGAAATCCACTGTGGTTGAAAGGAAATATTTATAAATCAAAAAGTTATTGATAGCTTTGTGATTGCAAGAAAGGAAATCGGATGTTGTTGACAGAAAATTAGATGAATCCAAAAGTGTTTCATAATTTTAAATTTTATTCTATAACGTATCTTTTTCATATTGCGAGTATTTTATTATATAATTTTTTTTCTACGCTATATATATCTAATATTTTTCTAGTTAAGTTTGGTTTAAAGACTTTTAACATTCATAAAATATTTCATTGCAACATGTTTAATAGATATTAGGAAATGTAGTGTAAATTAAGGAACGTTATAAATGACAATTAATTTAAAATTGTAAGTTGAGAAGCAATTAAAGGCTACTGTGCTGTGATGGAAAGTAACTTCATTTTCTTTCTTTCTTTTTTCCTCTAATTAATTATTCTGTTACTATGTAATATTATAGATGTGAGCGTTTTTATTTCAAAACTATTTAAAAGAAATTCCGAATTTCAATAGATTTGTTTATGCGCCTTAAGGCTGCTCTTCAGTAAACTTCCCGATTCCCCTCGCTAATGTTATTCCTATGGGCTAGGATGCATTCGTATTTTTAAAATATCTCCTCGGAAAATTAATATTTTTAACTTCTGTTTTCTTTGTACTGTTCTTAAAGAATGTCTCTTTTTTTCTTAGTTGTCAAAATATTTCTAAATTGTGTGCTTAATTTATATTTTTATGTTTTAAAATCCTAGCGAAACTGAATAAGATTTTAACGTTTCATATAAAATTAAGTCTTTATTTTAGAAAAAAATTGACAACTAAGAAAAAAAGAGACATTCTTTAAGAACAGTACAAAGAAAACAGAAGTTAAAAATATTAATTTTCCGAGTAGATATTTTAAAAATACGAATACATCCTACGCCCATAGGAATAACATTAGCGAGGGGAATCGGGAAGTTTACTGAAGAGCAGCCTTAACTTCTTTTATTTTCTCTCGTTTATAACACCTTACAACATAGTTGAAAAGTGTTTGCGATTTCGGCTCGTCTGCCTGTATGTCTGTCTGTCCTGCTCTAACTATCGTAAACATACCTCAATATCTAGTTAATTCATGTATGTTATTAATGTTTACTATGGCATGTTTCATACTGGAAATGAAGTGCGCAGTATTTATAGTTTCTTTACAGGGAAACTCAAAAGAATTCGGACACATTATGGTCTATGAACGAAAATCGTTTGACGTACATTTTAATGATGTTACACTTCTTCAAACATTACGAAATTTATAGACAATGTTAATATACACTACAATATATTCCCTATACAAAATGTTGTGCGTAGCATATATTGTTCATTTACAGGGACACACAAAATAATTCGATATCATTATTCCCAATAGGCAGGGATTGTATGCTTTGTGAAATTGATATTCGCTGTTATTTAGATGCATAGTATAATCTTTTATAGAATAAATAGGATATGTAACATTTAATGTACTTTTAGACAGCCGTGCAAGAAAGTTTCAGATAGGTTATCGTCTATGAGCAATAATTAAATGCAAGAAATGGGTTTTCACTTGTGTTATGAGTTTTCAAGCTTAACTAGGTCAGTGTGTTAAATGATGTGTATAAATTCTATGGAACATATAAAGGGAAATGAAATCGAATTAACTATTTTGTATGGGCAGGATTTGTTAAAAGTGCGTTTTTAAGTGTGCTACTCGGTTTTCAACTAAACTATATTTTCAACTAAACTATATATTTTCAACTGAACTTCTGTTTTATGTGGTGTGAATTTAGTATATACACAGGGTTGTACAAAATGGTATGGCTACTTTGCCGTGTATGAACGGTAATTGCCAGAAAAAAAAAAAGATTTTGGTTATTTTATGAATTTTTATCTGAATTAAACTTTGGTTTTATTCTGTGGTATGTATAAAAAGCTATAGATTTTATACAGGGCTGAAAGCAAGAATTCGCTTACAATACCTGCCTATGTGTGGTAATTATTGAAAATGGGTTTTCAACAGTGTTATGTGTTTTCTAATTGTTTATTTTGATATTTTCTGTCATTGCATGAAAAAATTAAATTTTGTTACAATATTCTGATAGCGATAAAAGTACACTGTTAAAAATAAAATTCGACGTTTCACCAAAAAACTGGTGAAAAGTACCTGAAATTTAGCTGCAACTAAGGTATTGGTGATAAGTTTCACTATTTTTATGGTGCTTTTGAAAATACCACTATAATCGTGAAATGTTGAACTAATTTTATGGTGAGAGGTTGAACCATGATTTAGATTTTTTTCTAATCCAATTTAATGGCGAAAGATTGAACTACAATTCCGGATTTTTTCAAATCCAATTTAATGGTGAAAGGTTGAACCATAATTCAGGTTTTTTTTCTAATCCAATTTTATGGCGAGAAGTTGATCCATGATTCAGGGTTTTATCTAATCTAATCTAATGGTAAAATGTTGAAACATGATTCAGGATTTTTTTCTAATCCATTTTATGGGGAATTGTTGAACCATGATCCAGGTTTTTCTCTAAACTTATTTTATGGGGAAAGGTTATACCAGATTGAACCAGGATTTTGGTGTTTAATTTATCATTTTATGGTGCATTTGATGATCCAAGATTCCGATTCTGTGAGATTATGTTGCTCTAGAGAAGTTTACTAATTTTCTTATTAGCATTAAATTGAAAATTATTATTAAAGTTTTAGTTTTAAATTATTGATTGTCTTTGAAATGAATTTTTAAAAAATGTAAATAGCTTGAAATATATTTCATAATCAATGCGTTCTTGTTATCTTAAATTTTTAATCTTTTTTTTTATTATTATTCGCATTCTTTTAAACTGTAAAGATCAATCAATGATTTGTTTAGTTTATCATTGTATGGAACACAGATTTTTCCGAATATTCGTAATTAATTAAAAGTTAATGGACAAAATCCAAAAGAAAATCGAACACCAACGTTAACTGCTGATATAAAACTTCTGACTGTTTTTATTATATAGATTTTTACATTCGAAATTTAATTGTTGAGAAACAAGTACAGTTGTATAACAAGTATTCTTCTACTAAAAAGTATAGTCTTAACTTCTTCGGTAATTTAAAATTTTTAAGGGCTGTAATATTTAACGTGAAAAAAAAAGTAAAAAACTACTACAACATAATAAAAACTAGGCAATGTGTTCAGAAAGGAAAATTAATACACCAAAAGTACAAAATACATAATCTGTTTTATAACATTTAGAATGTACTGTTAAAAAAAAAGAAAAAGAAAGGAAAGAAATACAAGTTGGAAATTGTGCGTCAAACATGACAAATGAGGTGCGTTCGTACTGTTATTATTTCAGTAAAATGAATTACATCGTCTGTTATTATGATGTGATTAATTTCCGTAATAAAATTAGTACATTTTAAGTTGGCAAAATTTTATCTTTTGTTGGCATCTACTGAAAATTCCAATGGGAAACTTAAGCCTAACTTTCAAAATTTCAGAACTTGAAATCCATATTTGGACTCTTTTTCCATTTAATATCTATTTCTCCCGAAACATCTATCCAAAAAACTGTTGATAGATTATAGGATTGCTATAATTAAGCAATTTTAGTACAAAATTTCGGTTTTTAAATTCAGTAATACGGAAATAACATGAATCCGTCTTAAATATGACAAATCACCATGGCAACCTAGAAACATTACCTAACATGGGATATCATTGAATTAATTACGTATGTTAAGGATTTAAATGTGACTATAACTTGGTCATAGAGGTTATAAAATGTCATATACGCCATATATGACTATAACGTCATACATGTCAGACAACATGGCGATAAATTTCGGTCGCTTGACGATTAATCCTCGGAAGCTGCTATAACAAAGAAATACCGATTTTTTTTTAAATCAAATTACTTAATAAATATATTTATTACTATCTTTTTAAGTTTTGATTAGATTTTCATAAAATTTTAAATGACTCGACAAAATTCTGCAACGATTATATATATTAAATTTCAAACCATTCGGTTGGGTAGTTTTTGCTATGTGTTATATGCGGACAGACGGATGAACGGACCAGACGACGATTATATGAGCTACGTATATATATAATTACGAACGCACCTAAAAATGGTTAAGAAAAATCTGTTGATTTTACAAAAAGAAAAAGACTGTTAGATATAATACACCATTAAAAAAAGGTTTATTTTACTGAAAAATTTGTTTTTAACATTTGAACGCAGTATTTGGCAGTTAAAATGAAAAAATAAAAATAAATAAAGAAAAAATAAAAAATACAGATTTTTTTTTAAAATACTATTATTATAGACACCAGTAATTTTACGTAACAATAACACAGAGTTTTCTTTTTCTTTTTTTACAATGTACAAATAAATGTGGTTCATGCAAAATAGCGATAACAAGAAAGTTTAACGAATACATTAGTTTAATACATACATAATAATACTTAATAATACTTAATATATACTTAATAATACTTAATACTTAATAATACTGAATTGTATCATCTGAAAAGTCTGTAATAAATAACGTAGAAAAGTGGTCATTTTACTGTAAAATACTTAAAATGAGATAATATATTGGCGAAGAAAAATCTCTACACTAAACGTGCAAACCACAGATTATTTTGGCAATATTCATAACACATAAGAAAGTCGTGGGCGTACGCAGGAGTGTACAGGAAACAGCTGCAGTCTCCCCCAAATTTTTTGAAAACATTTAAACAAAATACTACATATATGAACCACTATAATAATATTTAATATAATACGGTATAAACTATATGAATCCCTATGTATAGAGCAAATACTGCGACAAAATCATAAATTATATCTTTGGGCTTTCTTTTCCAATGACTCTGTGGCCAATTACGACCTTTTTCTAAGGTTTCGAAGCAAAGTGCACCAAAACGAAATTTAAGAAAAGAAATTCTCCCCAGGGCAAGTCATCAACATGTTAGGGACCCTCCTCTACTATAGTCGTATTTTGTTGTCGCGCGACAAAAGAATGACCACATCAAACAAGCCGATAAAGATCTGACGCCGGATAAGGTTTGGAATGAACTTAAGAAAATGTATCAATCATGTAATATTTTTCCTCCTAACTAACCTCCAAACCTCCTAACTAAAATCCTCATATGACCGTGAAGAAAGTATAACTTCGTATTAAATATTGATGTGCAAATTTAGATAAACTCTTTAACTTGTAATAATTATTGTACAGGTCATTAGTCATAGTCATTAGAAACATCGTTAAGAAGGTCGTTAAATTTGCTTTGATGTTCTTAGTTTTTAGTTCCGCCATTACAGACATTTTTCCTCCTTACTCCAGAGGTACACTACACATGTTACCTGTTGAGAAACACTCCTTGTGAAAATTCAATAGCGTGTGTTGATGGGGGAGATGCTACAGCTTCTAATATGTCGTAACTTACGAAAAACCTAGTTAGATATAGGAAATGATTACGGTTTCTGACTGTGATACCTCATCATATATTAACAAAAGAAAAAATGGCAATATTTTTAATAAAGTATAAGCCAAAGCATGTTTTATTTTTAGTTTTTTTTTTCTAAAACTGATAACGAACTAGAATCCATCAATAGAATTAACCAACAATCTTTAAAAAAAAAAAAAAATAAGAAAGAAAGAAACCAGCTTCATACCGCTGTGTACCTTTTGTTGCAAAAGACATCCCCTAACTGATGAAACAGTTAGATAACTAGCAAGGGGGAAAAAAGCTTGTCTGCTCTTTTGAGAAATATCTCAGAATTATGTAACTTATTTTCTTTTTATCTGATTATTTTAAAAAATATAATAAAAATTATTCTTCTCAAGTAACTTAAAATATAAAATAATAATAGAAAAAGAAAATAAGTATTTTTTGTCACGGAGAGCTGTCCCCCCCCCCCCCCCCCTGTGTAAGATAATATTTAGTTCTGCTTTTATATACACATTTATGTGTTTAAACTTTATTTTTATGAAGGGGAGGAGGGGTGCAAGGGAGCGAAAAAGATAAATATCGGTTTCAGTTTTTCATTTTGAAAATATATATATATATGACTTACTTTTTTTACGTTTTTCTATATTTACAAGAAGAAAGTATTGGGTTCATGAAAAATTTCGACTTCAGTTTTCGACGGATTTATACGTTTTAAAAGGTTCTCAACACGATTTGACCTGTATTTATACTGATTTCCGCGATAGTTATACCTTAAGAACTAATGCACGGAATTTCACCAAACTTCATATTCTATTAGAATTTGATATAAATACATTCTTATTAGGTTGGGTATATACCGCTCAACAGGTGTCGCTGCTGTACTCTGTTTTTCACAATTTCCGCAATAGATATATCTCAAGAACAAATAGATTATCATTTAATTTTGGTTGCATACGATTTAATTTCTATAAAAGAAAGTTTTTGAATGGCCACAACATACTAGTTCTAAATGAAGAGTTGAAACCGATATTTATAATTTTTGTCATTGGCCCCCTCGCTCCTAAATTCCCTATGAATATGATTTTTAAACACATAAATGTAAATAGAAAAGTAGTTGTAAATATTAACTTCGGCAGAGGCGGGGGGGGGGGGGGCAGTGCCTCCCGTCAAAAAATCATTTGTTTAATTTTCTATTAGTGTTTAATTATTTTAAGTTATTTGAAAAGAATAAATTCTATATATATCCTTTTTTCTTTTATTCAAAATCATCACATAAAAAGAAAATTTATTTCATTAAATAAGATTATATGAATTTAACCTAACAATCTATTAGCTAATTGGAAAAAAGAGGAAAATTTTATCCAAAAAAAAAAAATATATATATATCAGATTATGAAGAATATCAGCCACTAATTAATTGCGATTGTAAATATTTATTTCTGCCCTCCACCGTCTAATTAAAGCTAGAAGCATGGGCACCCGCAGAGTAAAACTCAAGGGATGCGGAAGATTTTGGAACAGATGCGCCTGTAGTCTGGTGCTTAGACCTCCTTTTTATTAATTGAAGGATAAAAACATGAAATGATTTAAACCGAACAATTTTTGTCAGTTTTCGCTGTGCAAGACAATTAATTTTTCCACATAAAAAGCAACGCAGAAGTATAACAAATGAGAAGCTTATTTTTAAATTTTTAATATTTCTTATTTGTTATATTTCTTATTTGTTATATTTCTGTATTACTACTTCCTGTATTATTACTATTTGAGGTATAGGCTTATGAAAAAGGGGTTGAATCTGTGAATTTATTTTGTAAGGGAATTCCAGAGATGATTACATTAACAAATATTTAAGTAGGAGAAAAATGACTTCAGCAGCTCTATGACATGTTCATGGGTAATTTATTGGTACAGTTATAAACTTTTAAAGTAATTTGTTCTGTAGTTACAGCTTGTTAGAGTAAGGGTCCTATTCAGCGAGAAAAACTATATAGCTTACTTTGAGGCCAAGTAATGATGAATATGTTGATTTCTGATCTGTAAGACTGTTATTATGCTTTTCAGCACACAAAGTTGTAATAAATCCCATATTTTACAATAAGTAAAGTTTTTTTTTTTTTTTGTATGATGAACAGTAAGATGAAAGTGGTTTCTGGATGACAATAGATGAACTTGGTGATTTGATCGTTTCTCCTGCGAAAATGAAACGGTGAACTTTACTGAAGGATCCCTGGTGATCCAACTATACTACTTCTGATTCTGACAGAGTTTACAGTTGCCCATCTTTTAGACTTATATGAACGTCCTTTTACGATTACTTCAAATTTGATGGGTTCGAGTAGGGGCCATATCCAAATTTAGGTCACCTGACATGGAATGACACCTGTGCTTTTTTAGGTAGATTTCGTAAGAAATACTACCTATTACGTTGACATTCTCCCCTAAGTTGGAATTTTTGAAAAAATTTTGCAGACCTACACCGATCATGACTCCCAGAACCCAAAACCACCCCCAGTTCAAAAATTTTTCTATCTATCTATCTATCTATGTCACTTTTTCATGGACACGATAACTTCAATAATTCTGCACAAATCTCTTGCAAACTCATACATAAAATCAAGGGGCATAAAATCTCGGTCAAGTTCGTTAATGGGCAAAATCGAACCAACGGGGAGGGGGGGGGGGGGCTTTTTGTGAAAACAGAAAAAACTTCATAATTTCTTAATTATGATACGTATCGAATTGGTTTGAAGTTATTATTACTTCTAGGAAAAGAGACGAAAATTTATGTATGAGATATTTTTGATACATTAAAAATGGCCCCAAACGGGGGGGGGGGGGGGTTAAAAGAAAAAAATTCATAACTTCGTCAATTCACAAGATATCAAATCCGCTTAAATTTATTATAAATCCTCTTAATATTATCTAAAGTTCTATATTAACAAGTTTTTTATAGGACCACCCTTATAGCAAAAAATAAATAAATAAATAAATAAAAATCCCTGCCGGCTCCGCCTGCAAAGAAGTTAGGTTTCGAAGTGGGTGGTTCCATCTGCGGCATCATGGCAAAAAGGTCATTTCTTCCGCAATTTCCAACAAACAGGCGCCCCACGGTCTGCGTCTTCGAAATCTACCTGTGCCTGTAGGCCGAGCCGTTAGGGATTTTTTTTATTATTATTCACTTGTCATTGTAACTCCGAGTTAAAATAAATGCACTATACTTCGTAATTGATATGTAACAACACCATTTAAATTAATATACAGGTTTAGCATAAATGAATGATCGGATTTTCAAAACTATTACACATATCATAATGAGTGTATATGAAAATAAAGAAAAACATTCTAAGTTTTTTTTTTCCCCTTTGCCGTCGCTCAACGCTGGATTGGACGTGCGGGTAACGATGTTTTACCCTTATTCACATAGACACTAAGATCCCCGGATCTTACGCCGTGTGATTTATTTTTGTGGGGTTACATCAAAAATCTTGTTTATGAACCGCCATTGCCGAAAACACTCAAAGAACTTAAAGAACGCATCAATGCTGCGTTAAGAACCGTTGACAGTGAAAAACTGCAAAATGTGTGGAAAGAACCTGATTACAAATAAGATGTTTGTCGTGTTACGAAAGATATTCACACATCAAATATTTGTAACTGAAAAAAAAAAAAAAAAAAAAAAAAAAACTTAGAATGTTTTTTTTTTCATATTCATACTAGATCACCCGCCCGGCGTTGCTCGGGCCCGTGATAATAAAATTAAACAAATCTAAAGTTTGTATTATGATTTTATATCTTTAACCCGATTTTGTATAAATTATTTATTTAAAATTGCTTTGCATGGCGACTGAAAATCCTTTATTTCCACTTTCCGCCGATACGGGCGCATTTTGATAAATGGAATTTGTTTTGTGCAAATCGGAGCAAGGCGTTAACCCCCCCCCCCCCCCCCCCTCCCTCCCCATACCCGCAAATATAACAAATAATTTGTTCAAGAAAACCACCTTCACCTAGTACATTAACGCGATCATTAAAAGAAGAATTAAATTTTTCTGAAAATTAGAACATAAAGAAGACGCTACGCTTAAAATAGCCGGCAGATGACAACACTTCCCATCCTCAAGTTCAGATATATATTTTAATTATTTATCTAAATTTTTGTTCATTAGTAAAAATTGGCAATCATTTCCTTTCATTTTCGCAAACTAAATGAAGGGATCGGCCAGAGAAACAGATCTCTTTGTAGTTCAGTTTTTAATGAAAGCAGATCCCTGTCTGAAACTTTCTCGGATTTTTTTCACTGGCGCAGTTTTTTGCATAAATTAAGAAAAATTACCGCCGATTTTTTCAAAAATCGAATAGTCGGATACAGAATTTTTTTTTACATTTGCTCAGAAATTTTCAAATTGATATCTTAATTAGTTTTCTTAAAATTCGCTAATTAGTAAAATAATTTCGAATATCGTTCATTTCCGCTTGCAAATCCACAACAGCAGTTCTTTTCTTTAGCCATTTTGATTTAAAAATGGTATTTTCGATGCGATGTTTAATGATATTCTAATTAATATCTTGAGTAATTATCAAAATATTAAAATTCTGAGACTCAGGTGCACATGGTCAGACCTTGGACTATCAAACCTAAATTTTCAGACTTCTAGGTGGGCTAGATTTTGCTAGCCATCGTAAACAGACAGACAGACAAATAAACACACACAGAGCGAAACTTTCTTTTATTAGTATAGATATCACTTATTATAATATCTGTAATAGTTTTGAAAATGTAAATTTTTAAAATCCAGTTATTCATTTATGCTAATAATATAAAGAAAGTTTGGTTGTGGCCACAGCATACTGGTATTAATTTAAATTAAAATTTTTTTTCTTTTTCATGATTTCATCCTTCCTATTTTATTATTTTTTAATTAAATTATGTAGTTTAATTAAATTAAATATATATATACTCATATTCCATTGCAGCTCGCATTCCGTCAAGTAGAATAAGAAAAATAAGTTGGTTAAGAATCGTTCTGTTTATGCCACTTTTATCCGAACAGGCTTTAAATTGTGACGAGTGAATGAATAAATGAGGCATTAACTATTCTGAAGCATTAACTATATTGATTGACGTTTGGATTACTTGTTCATCTTTTTTTTTAATCAGAATGTATTCATTCTCATTTTCAAGGTTGTCACTTCTTCTTTCAAGGTGCCCCTTCTTCCCGGATCTTTAAATCGACCCGCCTTTAAACTTTCTGGTTAGGCGACTGGGAATGTGTTTATTGTTTCTTATTTGCAAACATAAGATAAAAATTTAAATTATCATTTACAACAGTATCGTATCGATTTTTAATGTCACGTTACCGAACAATCACGCCAGAGAGAATGATTTTGAGAGACATCTCAAGGTTCTTTTACAGTTGTGAACGTACACGAACTTTGACACTGTCAGCCAAATCGATCAAACGCATCACCTGACAAAAAATGTATGCATAAATTACTTTATTACCCGTCTTTTTTATATCTAATTAATAAAACAGGCTTTAAAAGTTCATTCACGTTGTGAGGTTTGACGTTATATCGCCTTTATGTCTTAAGCCCGCATATGTACTGGAACATGTGCATGCAATGTACTGAAACCAAGGTTATGCATGCAAAGGTAGTTTATTTATTCCCGCAATTTGCAGAATAGCTGAGTCTTCATTAGAAGAATAATCACTTTAAAAAAAAAAAAAAAAAAAAAAAAAAAAAAAAAAAAAAAAAAAACTAGCAGTCTACGCCCGCCTTATTGGTTGAATTTTCCAAACGAGCCTCGACTAATTAAAACATCTTTAGATTCACCTACCACCGCCAAGGGGCTGATTCTGTTCTAAGCTAACCTCTTTACGAACAAACCTCCAGAACGGGTCCCCGCTGCCTATGGCACCGCATAGCAGGCATGCTACGCAGCGTTGCATAAATAAATTAGTTCCACCGCCAGGGAACGCCAAATCTATATACTTTTAACATTAACGCAATATTTAAATTACGACCTAACTCCTCCCTTCCGTAAGAAGTACAACGATGAGGCTAAAATACATGTTACAACAATGGAGATTTAACATTAACAAATATCGGTAACTTTTGAAACAGAAACAAAAAGGCGCGTTTTTTTTTTTTTTTTTTTTTTTTTTTTTTGACTTTGCATTTTATTTTCTTTGTTTTTCAGAAAATAGGTAGTTTTTTGAAAAAAAAAAAAAGAAAATAACGGATGCAGAAAATATTTACATATGTGTGGTGAGTTTTAAATCGATACCTCAAATATTTTTTCTTACTATTCGCAAATTAGTGAAAACAAACCACTCGTTGCCATCGTCAAAAGAGAAATAACCGCTTTTTCGCCACCACCTACCTTAGCGCTTTACATATATATAATGAAATATAAAGTGCCTCTCTATCACTGGATAGTAATCGGTAAAATGCTAATTTTAGAGGTATATTTCCAATTGCAAAAATATTTCCATTGTTCTGTTCCATCACATGAAAAGTCATTTGTGTTAATAAAGTTTTTTTTTATATAAAAATTACTTAATTTAATGGTGATTGTGTTCTTCCTATAAGTTATATTTAGAAAAAGCGTTCTAAATGTTCTAGCAAAAAAAAAAAAAAAAAAAAAAAAAAATCCGTTTTGTTCAACCAAAAGCGGGTATGAAACTTTGAATTTTGTGAAATTTCAGGATTTTCCAGCACTAAACACTCAAAGACGTGTTTTGAAAAAAGATTGAAAATTTATCAAATTCAAAGAATCAAAACTCGGTAAATTTACGGGGATTTTTTTATTTTTTTTTACTTTTGTAACTATAATTTATAGGATTCAAAGATCGTAAAAATTTTTTATTTTAATTTTTACAAAAATAACTACAGCACAACCCCGATTTAACGAAACTCGATTTAACGATTTCCTCATTTTAGTTTTAAATTTAAATGATCCGGATTCACCTATATTTATTTTTATGTTGCAAGATCATCGTTTTAAGGACAGTTTTCCTCGCTTTAGTGATAATTTTGAGGAATTTCAAATAACGCCTTTTTTAGTTATGAGAGTTGTCAGCTTTTTCTCTCTGTTGTTTATCTATTTGACGATGTGTGATTATGAAGAGTTGAATTTGGAGAAATTTCAAACATCAATTTAGTATCGCATTTCTAGACAGAATTTTTCATTTACAGATTATGTGAACTATGACTCACGTCCTCGTTTTTATGTACTAAAGATTATACTAGAATTTTATGACGAAAGCAAGCAAAATCTGTCGGTTTTAGATTTTGATTCTGACGCAGAACATGATGAAATCTTGAAAATTACTTCAATCGGAGCAAATTAGCTGAATTATATTCAGTGAAAAAAAATCTTCAGTGAGGTTTAATATGAATGGATATTTATATAATGCTTTTGTAACCACTGCAAAACGCATGCCACCAGCTGGCAATTAAGAAAAAAGCAAAGCAGTTGACAATAATTTTTCATTTTTGAAAAAGTATATTTAATACACCAAACAAAATGCATACATGAAATACATACGTACATACACACACACACACACACACACACACACACACACACACACATATATATATATACAGGGTGATTATAAAAAAAACTATCCCGATATATGAGCCCATAACTGTCATATCGTTCACAGAAACTGAATGAAATTCTCGCTTAAAGTATTTTGATGTATGCGCTCAAGAATCACGTGAAAAACAACAGTTAAATTCTAACAGTTACGGTTACAGTGACAAAGTTTCGAAAATTTCAAATGGCAACACCTACTTTTTTTTATTGGAATGTGATCTTCGTAGTGAAAAACCATAAAAAGCGTTGGAACGGTACCTGTAGCACGAAAATCGCCGGCGCTAGACAGACTAAGAAGAAAAGTGAAAACAACCAATAAAGGACAGAGAAGAGAGAAGCATCAGAAAGTAAAACATTTTATTGTTCAGTGCTATCCGCCATCTGCCGCATGTAAAGTGTCGTCGAATGTAAAATGGAAAATGTATGTAACACAATAAAATGTTTTGTTTTCTGTTGCTTCTCTGTCCTTATTGGTTGTTTTCACTATTCTTCTTAGTCTGTCTAGTGCCGGCGATTTTCGTACTACAGGTACCGTTCCAACGCTTTTTATGGTTTTTCACTATGAAGATCACATTCCAATAAAAAAAAAGTAGGTGTTGCCATTTGAAATTTTCGAAATTTTGTCACTGTAACCGTAATTGTTAGAATTTAACTGTTGTTTTTCACATGATTCTTGAGCGCATACCTCAAATTACTTTAGGCCAGAATTTCATTCAGTTCCTGTGAACGGTATGACAGTTAGGGGCTCATATATCGGGATAGTTTTTTTTATAATCACCCTGTATATATATATATATATATATATATATATATATATATATATATATATATAAACAATCGTGGTGGGTAAAGTTTAATAGTGGAATTTGAATATTTAATAATCAATTTTTATGCAGATTTTATTTATCTAAATCGTTTCCTGATTTAACGATAGCCTCGATTTAACGATGATTTTCAAAGTACCCTTTACATTCGTTAAATCAAGGCTCGACAGTATAATGGCTTTAATATGTTGAAGAACAACATCTGAAACATTTTTGCAATTGACAGTATAACCTTTAAAATTAACGGTTTAAGAATTAGAGTTTGGGCGGCGATAAAAGAGAAATATCCTGTATATTGTAAAGATAAATAGTTAAAAAATAAAACTATTAATATAAAAGTATATATTTTTTCCTGTGTACCTAATAATTATTTGTTTTAATTCTATTTACTTATTTTTCTTAAAATTACACATTTATCTAATTTTTAAAGAGGTGGGGGAGGGGAAGAAAGTTTTCTGAATTAGTTGTCTTTAATTTTACTTCTCAACATTTTGACAAAATTGCTCCTTGAATCCCATCAGTAGAGTATAGAAGAGATAAAAAAGCCTGTTATTTAAATCAGTTATTCTAACTTCTGGTTAATTTTTGCTTTAAATGGAAAGGAAGTGCACAGAGGTTATACGAGTGTCAGAAGTTCATAATGAGATTTAAATGGAACCTCGGGATCTGTCGTGTAAGAAACAATAAAGCATTTATTTGTGGAAACATTGTTCGAAGTTACAATAAGTCAGTAACTATGTCTCGTCACTATCATTATTTTACAACTGTTTTCAACGGCATTCTTGTTTTAAAGCCGTTTTGTTGAGTTTCTGCTCCTTTAATAATCTTAAATGAACAACTAAATAAAATAATGTATTTTTACGGCGTTTAAATGTCGCTGAAGATTAATGGAGGAACAAGACACTTTTATGAACCTGTTCTCAACACTCGCAATACTAGGTCTACACGCTGACATAAAAATAGCGACAGTCGTAGACAGATTATTTTTTTAGCGTTTATTCGGTCCCTTGAGTTTAAATACTGTTAATTTCTAAAAGTATTCTTCGTCGTATTTTTCTGTGATTAAATAATGTGAATAATACTTTTCGAAAATAGTGGTATTTAAAAAGGGACCGTACAAACGCTGAAAAAAATCCGACTACAACAGCCACCATTTTTGTGTCAACGCGTATAGGCCATGAACATAGAGTAGAATTGGGCCTTTAACGAAATAGTGTTAGTATCGAGTTGCGACTTTCGAACAAATATAGTAACCGGCAGTAGAGCAGTGGGCAGAAAGCGCCTCTAGTGGACAACGTTCATTGGCTGAATCTTTATAATTAAGCCGATGATTGGTAGAAGTAGGCAAACCAAGTAGAACCATGCTACATCAGTGCCTCTATTTAAAAAAATAAAATCGAGCATGATTTTATTCTTCAAAAGCCTATTTCATTACAGATCCTACTCTACTCTATGTACATGGCGAAGGCCAAGTAATCGGAGAGTTGTGACTTATGGCGGCTATCCGTCAAACAACGTTTTCGCAACAATTAGAAAACGAAAGTGCTGCATACTTTCGATCCACCTACCAGTAATCTGGATAACTCAATGCTCCTCGCTCTGCTGCCCATACTCTGAGTTAGACTTGTGCATTTCCATTGCATTTTCTCTAGACAGACTTTATAGTTGTTTTCATTGCACCACTTTGCTGACTGTCTCTATGGGTGTGTCGATGGCTCTGTCTCTTGATGCAACGTGTTTGCAAAAAGTAAGGATTGAATCTTGATTCAATACAGTGATTTAATGATTCATTAATTCAGTTATTATCTGTCGTAAAATACTGGCCTCAACAGACACAATCATCTGCACACAAAACAGGACAGCCTACGGAATGCAGCAAAGCAAAGAAATGTAGTAAAGCCATACAGAAAGTAATAAGGTAACTAGAACTAGAGCTAAATCTTCTAAGAAGTAACTAGAGCTAAATCTTCTAAGAAGTAACTAGAGCTAAATCTCCCTTTGGCCAGTTGGACGGGGTTTTAGTGCTGAATTTGGTGCAGAATGCTACCACTATTTTCGAATAATAAGATTCGTCTTATTTAATCTGTCATAAAACCGGGCGAATATTATAATGTTTTATTTTTTTTTTTTATATGCTTTGTAAAAATAGAACTAGCGATAATTGAACTTTTGTTAATGGAATCTTCGGAAATATACTTTAATAAATCATAGACAAACATTTTCAAAAATCTACTTTTTTTTTTTTTTTACTATACAGCAACTAAAGTTATAATGTTTTAAAAATATTTTTTCTTTTATTCTATTTTTCTTTTATTCTATTCAGAATTTTTAACTATTGCAGACTAGTTTCGGTACTATTCAGGCGTGCCGTCATCACCGTAAAACTTGGACTTGGACGAGATGGTGGAGAAGAGCGCCTGGAGAATATATCCTTACCTCTGATCTAGAAATGTGAAATAGACACATTCGAAACCGTAGCCAATATCCAGCAACCATAAACACTGGAAACGCGGAAAGGAAAAGCCAATCCCCAGAAACTAAAAAGGCCATTTAAAGTCGCCATACATAATAAAAAATACAATTAATAAATTATCAATATAACTACAGTTAAAATTACAATTAAAATTTCATAAAAGATAATAAAACAGTAAAAAGAAGAAAATATTTACAAAATATGTAGAAAATTATTTACAAAACGAAAATTTCCAACGTACAGGAAATTAAAACCCTATCAAGTCATAAAAACTGAGAAAAATTATCCTGGGTCATTGTTTTCCGGAAGATGCAGTATCGCCCGTGGTCTTCCCCAGCGGGCACGCTCATCGTAAATAGTAAAAATTTGAAGGGTAGGATTTGGAATAGCGGGTATATTATCAAAAGATTTAGAAGCTTGATTTTTAATCGCAGAATAAATTTGAAGAAGTCCTTGGTTAGTCCTTGGGTCTCTGGTTCGCTCCTGTAAGCTTCCAGATGTTCTCGGGGCTCGGAGGCAATGATGTCACGAACTTTCTCCTGAGGACCAAACCCGATCCGAACCCTCTCGTATAATAAGTGGGAGATTCTGTTTCTACGGTAGAGATCTGTACTGGCCCGAAGCCCATACCTGGCCCGGTCCGAGGGCCGATAAAAAAAAATTAAGCAGGCCGGGGCAGACCAATAATAAAAATTAAACACATCGATCGATAAGCCCGATTTAACAAATTTAAAAAGATCAAACTAAGTTGATAAAATAAGAATAATTTTCAATGGACATGGCTGGGACGAGAAGAAATATAAAAGTGCTGCACGAGCCGATACTAGCTCGACAACATCGATACAGAAATATAACATGTCCGGCGTAGAAATCGGCATAGGACAGTTACATCGTGTCTGAGCCCGAGCTTAATATTTTCAGCAGACTCGGCAGGCCGGGATCAGGCTTACATTTTATTCTACATACTCAGGACAGGACGAAACTGCACTTAATTGTGCCCAATATCTGTCGAACAAGCAATTTGCTTTGTAAAAAGAGAACTAGCGATAACTGAACTTTTGTTAATGGAATCTTCGGAAATGTACTTTAATAAATAATAGACAAATATTTTCAATTTTTTTTTTTTTTTTTTTTTTTTTTTTTACTATACAGCAACTAAAGTTATAATGCTTTAACAATATTTTTTTCTTTTATTCTAAACTATATTATTTATTTTAATGTCTATATTTAAATGTGTCTAAGAGTGTAAGTGGTCATTAATATTGCTGTTCTATATTCTATGGCTTGTGAGCATATAGCAATGTAAAATATACTGTAAAATTTTCCCATAAAGGAACATTCATTTGCTGTATTCATTAAAAGAAACTTAATTGTATGTTAAGAAAAAGCGGAATTTTTTGTAGAAATTCAACCGGGCCGGGCCTGATTTCATTGATTTTTCAACGGGCCGGGCCAGGCCCAGGCCGAGACAAGATAGCTTTCGTTCAGGCCGGGCCGGGGCCTGGAAATTCCGGCCTGTGCATACCTCTATGCTACGGTCTGGTTCTCAGATAGTAACTGCTGGATCATGTCCAGCATTAATGGAATACATACCGCGAGAGCGCGGACTTTCATCGTTCAGACAATACAACCGTGAAGACGGTCTGTTTGGGCGGCGAAGGCTTTGCCTTCACCGCTTAGTGAACTTAACTGTCGAAATTATACACTCTCGTGTGTTCATTAATTTTATTGATTTTGTATATAATAGAGTGCCGCAAAAGAAACTTAATTTTTATCTTATAAACACGTGTATTTAATTAAAGACATTTTATTTTTATAAACTGTGTTGTTTTACCCCGCGATTTCATTTCATTGACCATGTATTCTCGCATAATAAAAACCAGGCATTGGTTATTGTATTAGTTAATTATATATTAATCTCTTATTCTTCTAAAAATAATAAATACAGTTTGTTTTCCTTTTTCTCCATTTTCCAACATCATCGTCATAAGTTCTCTAATCATTTATTTCAGCATTTCTGTGTAATAAGCCAAAATTAAAACTCTTGAATATCACGCTTAGAGCACGAGTTAATAAAAATTATCACAAGGTTCTTTACAAATGGGATAGAACATACATAAAACATTCATCAAGTCGAACAAAAGCACTGCCTTGCGTTTTATTCTGTAAGATATTTTCCTCATTTAGACTTATGTTTAGTAAAATATACCTGAGTATTTTATATTCAAGTCTTTGGTAACATTTTTTATTTTTCTTTCCATAAAATATTTTTTAACAAGAAAAAAAATAAAGCATCACACAAAGATTATGAAACACTTTCTAACACTATTAGAATATTGCATACGAAACTTTATCTATTGATACGATGAAATGCGATATCTAATTAAGCAACAGAAAAAAGCGTGACACGAATCTAGGAAAAAAAGTAATCGGAAAAAAAGTAAACGGAAAAAAAGTAACTGAGTCAGCAAGAGCGGAAAAAAAGTAAACGGAAAAAAAGTAACAAGGTATTGATAAATATTGAACTTATTGATAAATAAGTGTTAAAAGCTAACGAAGTAATATATGTCTGATTTATATAACTCCCGTAGGCGGATATTTGGAATACTATTAGGAATTGAGTAAAATCACCCCCGGAAAAAAGCACCATCGGTAAAAAGCTCCCTGATAAAAAAAATGGGGGGGGGGCAGGGTTTCACGTTAAGATGGGATAATACCACACATTTATGAATAACACGTGTTTGAATAAGCCAATTATAATTTCGGGTAAATCACGTGCAAACCAAGTGCATTTCCTAACCACGTGTACTACGAACAATCAGAGTATTATATACATCATTTTTTCTAATACGAGAGCAAATCTTGTGTGTGTGTGTGACGGTGGGTGAGTGGGGGGGGGGGGGGTTATATTAATAACAATATTATTGTGTTATTGTTTGTATTACTGTGTTGTATGTTTGTGGGGGGTGGGTTATATTAATAACAATATTAATAACAATAATTTAACATATGCAAATTTTATGTTAACAAGAACGAAAAATCATGCGTCAAGCATAGATTATGTAACACTTTCCAACGCTTCCAAAATAATTTTACGAATCATACTCTTTTATAAGCTAAAAGATAACATCTAAGTAATCCGAATACTTTATTCAGCCCTGTATAGGATCTATAGATTTGTATATATACTACATAGGATGCTAAATTTTAGTTCAGTTAGGAAACACGTAGCACAGTTTAAAATTCTCCGTCTGGAGTTAAATAATACGGAAATGTGTTCCCAAACTTTTGTACTTCCCTGTATAGGATCTACAGAATTTATACACACCACGTAATATACAAAAAGCGATTTAAAATTAAAATCGCATTCAGTAACTTAAAACGCACTTCCAGGAATTATTGTTAACATACAGTAGAGAATTCTTTTGTGTGTCCCTGTAAATGAACGATGACTGCTATACACACAATATTCTGTAGTAAGTCTCTTGTAATGAACCTTATATAAATTTCAATGCGTTTAAAATAGTGAAACATTATTTAAATAAACCGCAGACGATTTTTCTCCATAGACGTAATGTAACGGAATTCTTTTGACTGTCCCTGTAAAGTAAGTATAAGTGCTATGCACACCCTATTCAATATTAAGCTTCTTCTAATGCACCTTAGTGATATATATAAATTTCAATGCGTTTAAAGTATTGAAACATTATTTAAATAAACCGCAAATGATTTTTCCCCATAGACCGCAATGTAACGGAATTCTTTTGAGTGTCCCTGTAAAAAAACTATAAGTGCTACACACTTCCGTTGAAATAGGGAACATGCTATAGATAACGATTATAACATATAAAATTTGCAGGGCAATCCGAGCATATTTACGGGAGTTAGAGCACGGACAGACGGCAGACGGCAGACGGCCAGACGGCCAGACGGCAGACGGCCAGACGGCCAGACAAACCGAAGTCATAAACACTTTTCAACTAGGTTGGAAAGTGTTAAAAACGGCTCTATCGATTTTGACGAAATTTTGTATCCTACCGTTTTGAGGCACCAGAAAACCGTTGGGCTGGGTCACATGTTCAAGGAAATTCGATTAGTGGGTCATTTGGGTCACCATCGGTCAGGATCAAGCTAATTGTATCTAAAATACGGTTCAAACGATTTTGACTAAACTTTTATTACCATTTTTGGGCACGAGAAGACTATTGGGCTGGGTCACATATTCGAGAGGTAATTTTTGGGTCAACGCGTGTCAAGTTAATTTTATCTAAAAAACGATCTAACGATTTTAATTAAATTTTGTATCTTACGAGTTTCGAGCACGAAAAAATCATTGCGCTTGGTCACATGTCGAAGAAAATTCAATTAGTGGGTCATTTTTGGGGTCACTGTGGGTCAGGGTCAAGCTAATTGTATCTAAAAAACGGTTCAAACAATTTTGACTAAACTTTGTATCCTACCATTCTCGGGCACAAGAAGACTGTTGGGCTAGGTCACATGTTCGGGAAAATTCGATTAGTGGGTCATTTTGATCATGGGTCATTATGGGTCAAGCTATTCTTATCTTAAAAAAAGCTCAGAGGATTTGAACTAAATTTAGTATCCTACAGTTTTTGGGAACGAGAAGAGTATTGGGCTGGGTCACATGTTCGAGAACTTTCGATTAGTGGTTCATTTTGGGTCAACGCGGGTCAAGTTAATTTTATCAAGAATCATGATTCTCAAATCTTACATATATTTCAAAACACTGGGATAATTTTAAGTATTAATCAAAATAATTTTTAACCAGATATAAAGTTGTTAAAACTGCACTGTAAACTGGAATGTCTGAAATTCAGACACTTAAGTGTCTGAAACGGATGGTTCAAAAAAGAGACACTTTAAAGTGTCTTCATTTTTTAAAACACTTATTTGTGTCTGAATTTAAGACATTTGAAACGTCTGAATTGCGGCCATTTTCGTGCTCTGATCTGTTGGCAGTAAGTAGCCATTTCTGACCACATTTTTTAAAGCATTTATTATGCAGCCAAATTCATTTAAATATGCAGCCATATTTGACAACATTGCATCCTGAATAAATGGGACTATATAGGACCACAAAGCAGGGCTGGTAATTTTTTAAGAAGAAGAAGAACTTGATTAAAGCATGGGCAAACTGGCTCATGGCACTACCTCCCCCCCACGATTTATGGGGCCCAAAATTTAGAATGCAATTTTCGTAAAGCTGATATTTTAAATCTATTTCGACATTGTACTGATTATATTCAATGTTTTGAGCTTTTACAGTAAGATAAGATTGAAAACAAAAATTATATTTATCTAAAAACAGTAAAATCTCTCAATAGTGGATACTTCGGGACCACAGAATTTTTCCGCTATTCGGAAGTGTCCGGTTTTAGAGGTAAAAGCGGATACCTCTATTTAGCGAAAAACCACCTTTTCAATCCACAACACATACATGTTTGAATATTTTTACATCAGAAATGTGGACACCTCCGAATAGTAGACAAATTTTGTAGTCTCGAAATGTCCGCTATTGAAAGGTTTTACTGTTTTTAGATAAATATATATATTTTTTTGTTTTTAATCTTATCCTACTCTATAAGTTTAAAATATTGAAAGAAATGTCAAATTTGGGAGGCACCTAAAATCAGAGGGGAGGGGGTCAAAGCCGTGGAAGAGTTTGCCCGTGCAATAATCAGGTCCTGCTTCTGGAAGCAACCCAATCCTGATTTATAGTTCGCTAAATGTAGGTATATAGAGAACAAACCCAGCAGTCCCGAGGTATCCGCTATTGAAATTTTTAACTGCATAAATTCATTTTGCAGTTCATTTTCTTGAAAGTACAAGTTTCTATCATTTAAGTATGCTTTAACTTATTTTAACATTTGAATAGAATAGTTTAATAATAATGAAAAATCAAGTTTTCATTCTTTTTCTGAATGTTTTATATTTTTATTCAAATATTAACATCCATAAAAACCATGCTGGTGTTATGAGACCTTCTTATTAAAATAAATAAATAAATAAAAATAAATAAATAAGAAAGATTTTTTTTTTTTTTAAATGTTAAGTATATTAAAATTTGCTAAAGAACTTTTATTTTTATCTTGTACATAGCATACTTAAATAGTTATACAAAAAGAACCAATTTAATCTTAAATTTTAATACAAAAATGAAAACAAAATATTTGTCTCTTCCATGGGCCAAACATGGTTCTTATCTGCCCAATTCCCCCCCCCCCCACCCCCATTCCAAAATAAAAACCACACCACCACTTTTTTTTTTCTTTTTTCAATTATCTTTTTTTAGTTCCACATTATCTTGATTCTTTATTTAGAATCTTATTCAATATGACTTTTTTAATTTTCCCAGTTCATATATGATTAAGTAAACTGATTTGGATTCTTTGTTTGTGTTATATTTTTTAAATGGCTGTGTGTCTAGAAATTAAAATATGTTATTTAGATGGAACATAGTAAATACATATAAATACAGTTTTTGTATTTTGAACAAGTTTTCATGAGGAAATATTGAAAATCATTTATAAAATAATCGAATTTTCTCAGACGTGTGACCTAGCGCAATGATTTTCTCGTGCCCGAAGCTCGTAAGATACAAAATTTAATCAAAATCGCTAGAGCCGTTTTTTAGATAAAATTACTTTGTCCCGCGTTGACCCAAAATGACGCACTAATCGAAAGTTCTCGAACATGTGACCCATCCCAATAGCCTTCTCGTGCCCGAAAATGGTAGGATACAAAGTTTAGCAAGGGTCGATCTAGGCAAAATTTAGGGCCTATTTAGGGACCCTTCACACAAATATATTTAATAAAACAGGCCCTTTCACAAAAATATATTTAATAAAATGGACCCCTTCACAAAAATCAATTGGCTAAAATGGCATCACAAAATTCCTTTTAATAAAATAGGAACTTACACAAAATTCTGTTCCATAAAAACTTACTATTTATTAAATATTTATTATTTTGTGACATTTTAAAATGTGTAATTTGTAAACAAATAAGTTCACCAGTGAGGAAAACTTCAGCAAAAGGATTTAAAAAAGTTTATGTTAATAAAGTCTTGGTTCGAATTTGAGAAACTGAATTTTAACTTTTGTTACAAAATGTTATTTTTCACAAACATATAATAAACTTCACAAAAATAACCTTTATTCTTTACAAAATGGGCCCCAAGAATAAAAACCTGCATCGACCCCTGTTTAGTCAAAATCGTTTGAACAGTTTTTTAGGTACAATTAGCTTGACCCTGACTCATGGTGACCCAAAATGACCCACTAATCGAATTTTCTCGAACATGTGACCTAGCCCAATAGTCTTCTTGTTCCTTAAAACTGTAGAAAACTAAATTTAGTTCAAATTCTCTGAGCCGTTTTTAAGATAAAAATAGCTTGACCCATCTTGACCCATAACCAAAAATGACACACTAATCGAAATTTCTCGAACATGTGACCTAGCCCAATAGTCTTCTCGTTCCCTAAAACTGTAGGATACTAAATTTAGTTCAAATCTTCTGAGCCATTTTTAAGATAAGAATAGCTTGACCCATAATGACCCATGACCAAAATGACCAAAATTTTATGGAACATGTGACCCAGCCCAACTGTCTTCTCTGGCTCGAAAACCACAGGATGCAAAATTTAGTCAAAATCGTTTAAACCGTATTTTAGATACAATTAGCTTCACCCTGACCGATGGTGACCCAAAATGACCCACTAATCGAATTTTTTCTAACATGTAACCCAACCCAATGATTTTCTGGTGTCTCAAAACGGTAGGATACAAAATTTCGTCAAAATCGTTAGAGCTGTTTTTAAAATAAAATTTGTATATATATATATAACCCCGCCTCCCCGCCCCCCAAACACACACACACAAGATTTGCTCTTGTATTAGAATATATGATGTATATAATGCTCTGATTGTCCCTAGTACACGTGGTTAGTAAATACACGTGGTAGCACGTGTAATTACTTATAATTGGCTTATTCAAACACGTGTTATTCATAAATGTGTGGTATTTTCCCATCTTAACGTGCAGCCTTCCCCCCCCCCCTCCACCCATTCCTTTTTTTTTATCAGGGAGCTTTTTTCCGGGGGTAGCTTTACTAAATTCCTAATAGCATTCGAAAATATTCGCCTACGGGAATTATATAAATCAGACATATGTTACTTCGTTAGCTTTTAACACTTATTTATCAATACCTTGTTACTTTTTTTCCGTTTACTTTTTTTCCGATTACTTTTTTTCCGATTACTTTTTTTCCGCTCTTGTTGACTCAGTTACTTTTTTTCCGATTACTTTTTTTCCTGTTACCGCGTGACACAGGTGAAAGTTCATTTTCAGTCGCTGCTTCCCATAATACGATAATGTATTCCAAGTTGTTTGTGTAGTCCTGTGCATAAACTATAGTTTTTTGTACACACCATATTGTATATTAAAATTTAATTCATATATGGAGAAACGCAAAATACAACTTAACACTTTCACTTCCAGTAATTAACCTCCATAGAATGCAATGTATTAAAAAATCATATACAGCGCTGCACAAAAATTTATTTGTGCAGTTCTGTATATGATTTTTTTATATTCAGATCACATTTTAAGCTAAAATTTAATTCAACTGAAAAACTCGTACCATCGTTTAAAATTCACTAACAGTAATTCCATCCCATTAGCGGTATTGTATTTGAATTATTTTGTGTAATAGCCTTGTATATTATCTATAGAATTTACTCACCATATATTCTAAAATTTAGTCGTCTTACTTTTAGTACTTTTAAATAAATTATGACTATACGTTGTGAAAACAGTTTAGAAATTCTGATTAGATAAATGATTTAATGTTTTTATTTTCTATTGCATAGCTTTTAAAAAATAATAAATAAATAAACAGAGCAAACATTATAATTAAAAATAATAATAATAAAATCACCAGTTCTCCCTTTCTACCAAGCGTAAATCAAATTCGCGAATTTTCAATTGTCGGGGCACATGGCAAATTAACGTATTACAACATTAAAGTTTTTGGAACTACATGAACTGCAGTCATGAAAAGTGTGATTTTTAAGATATGGAATGCTCATAAAAGTGAAATTTTAAAATATATTTTTTTTTACTTTTATTATTGTTAATTAATTTGAATTAGAAGACTGATTATGAAAACAACACTGTCTATCACTCAAATAACAGAAGAAATTCGATCTTTGAAATATAAAAATGCACATTTCCTAAGTATTACAAAAAATGCCAAAAATATCAATTTTCGAATTTTTTGTTTAGAAATGTATTTAGGCATCCCTAGTATATTCTGGGGAAGTTACTTAAAGATCCGATGATTTTAAATTCGTGAAAAAGGTTTTTTACTGCATCCATATATTTCTCTTTAAATGATTCAGAGTAGTTTCAATTTTTTTAATATTTTTTTCTGAGTTTGATTTTTTTTTTTTTTTTTTTTTTTGACATTTTAATACTTTTAACTTTTGCAATTTTTTTCCTCCAACGATCACACACTTTTACTTGCAATTAACATTAACCAAGCCAAGAGAACAGTTTTGATTTTACTCTATTTCCACGCAGCCATCTGAACTGGCCGTACTAGGAAGACTGCTTCGAATTTTATACGCTTTAAGAAGGGTAAATTGGGGATAAGGTCGTCCACATTTTATTATTTTGTTTTTATCAATGCCACTTCCACGGAAAAATGGAATTTACAATAAAGAAGAATTAATATATTTACTTGCAGTTCCTCAAACTAAATCCATTTTGCACTAACAATCAACAATCCGTATTTATTGTCAAAATATGTGAGATAATTTCTGTCTAAGGCGTCTTTCAAGTTCATGCGCCACACCCATTTAATCGTTTATTACCTCCTTTCATGTCCACAATCATGCAAGGGACAAAGTGTGTTAAGCCATCCCCACAAACATTTACAGAAGTTTTTTCTTTCATTATTTGGATACAATAAAATATTTTCACTAAAGAAAAAATTCATACACACACACGCACCAAAAAAGAGGTAAACAATCTATATATATATTTGTCTTACGTGGCGCGAAAATAGCGCTGAATTTGTAACGTACGGTTTGGCAACAACTGTAGTTTCCAGAGCTCAGACCAATGAACAGACTAGATTGTGTTAGATCAGCTCCGCCTCCGTCCAATATGGCGGTCAGTGTGAAAGCAGTGAAACCATAGAATGAAACTAAAACTAGCAATTATTAAAAATAAAATAACATGTAAGTAATCCAAAGCGTCTGAGATGATTTTTCATTTTAATTATGAGCAATATCGTTAATTTCAAATGAATTCTCAACTCTTATTTAGAATTCATTTACGAATTTTAATCACTCAAAAGACGGAGAGAAAAAATCAACTGTCTAGATATCACCTGCCGCCATCTGTTGGTGTATTGATGAAGTAAAAAATAATTCATTTTGTAAAAATCTATAATCAATTAGAACAATAAAATGTCGAACGAAAGTTAAACAATGACAAACAAACTATCTTCCTATCGCGTAGTTTTTTTTTCTAATGATTTTAAGTCGTGCTGTACAAAAGATCCTTTTTTCATAGTATTTAAATGATTTATATGCCCATTGGTAGCGCCAAATAAATGCATTTTCAGTTGTGTTTTCAATGGAGAATTACTTTTTTACATTACAATAAATTGTCAATTTCATATGTTCAAATGTTTTATGGTAGAACTTATTCCGGCTAGAATTGCTGAAAAAAAGGGACGAGCGAGCGAAGCGAACTGTGACCTCGTAGCGGTCTCAATGTGAATTGCTTCGCAATTCACGGGGGGTTGGCGAACGTTAGCGAGTAGGGGGCTGAGCCCCCTAGTTTTTATTTATTGTGAAAATAGGTGAAATAATTTCGGTTAAAAATTTCTCTCTATTTGGCCCCCCTTATCAGCGGCGCCCGGGGCTATAACTACGCTACTGGTATTGGTGACATTTTATTTATAACGGTATTACAGGATAAATGTTTGATGTACTCCACATGTTAAATTAGAACAACTTTATAATGACGTGACCTTTCAATCCTTGACGTGCCCTTACTTCCTTTTATACCTTGACTGCCTACGCTGCAGTCATTCAATGCAGTCACATTAATTCTACAAAAGCAGTCATTCAATTCATACAAACTATTATTAAAGAAACTTTTCATAAACGTCAATCAGTTGTTCATTTGAATATTCTTTTTGTTAGATTATTTAAAATTATTAGAATTTTCACCGATAGATGCCAATGTAGAGTTTAGCTTTCTGAAATTATTCAAATTTTGTCCCTTTCTTTTTTCGTATGCCAAAAAATATCCTACTCTTTGACAAGCCCTAAGGTGCAGCAAACCACACGTCAACACGACAATTTGTTGCTGATTGTTTAAATGCGTCCACATTTATGAGATACCTGGCTATTTAGCCTGAAGAAAGGGAATTAATCCTTCGAAACATGTTGTTTTTTAATTACTTTTCTTTTTAAATAAAGCGTGTGATTTATCAATTATATTTCTCGGTTGTCTATTATAATTGTTTGCTTTATATTCATTATTTTTTTCATTAACTGTAAAGAATTAACCAATGAAAGTAATTATTACGATTTTTTTAAAGGATTCCTCATTAAAAAATGTTTATGCATCCTAGTTTTTATGTTTTCCGCGTTATGGAAGAATTGCGGTTTAAATTTCCAAACACACGGAAAAAGTGTCAAAATTAGGTCTGACCTCAATTAATTATTTTTCTCAGACTATAAACCGCGTATCAACTTTTGAAGATTTTTTTTTCTTGCCTCATTACATTTTATTACAAGAACATACTTTCAATTTTCAGTTTAAGTGCGTTTTCTTTCAAAAGATAGATGAAAATTTGCTGTTATCCAGTAATAGAATTAATGGGCACTGTATTACTGAATACTGTATTAACATTGCTTAACACAGATTTCGGAACGTAATAAAATAAAAATCCCTGACGGCTCGGCCTACGGGCACAGGTAGATTTCGAAGACGCAGACCGTGGGGCGCGTGTTTATTCAGAAAAAAATACCTTTTTGCCCTGATGCGACAGTTGGAACCACCCACTTTGAAATCTACATCTGTTTATAGGCGGAGCCGATGGGGGTTTTTTTGTTTTTATTTTTTATTTTTTACTGTAAAGGTTGGTTCTATAAAAAACTTGTCAGTATAAAAGTTGTAGATAATATTAATAGGATTTATAATAAATTTAAGCGGATTTGATATCTTGTGAATTGACGAAGCTATGATTTTTTTTCTTCTGAAACGTAATTATACCCCCCCCCCCTCCCCTTGTGGGCATTTATAATGAAATCAAAAATCTGACATACATAATTTTTTTTGCTCTTTTCCTAGAAGTAATAATAATGTAATACCTCCTCTACGCAGATCCGATTTAGGTGTTAAGTGGTAGCGTTCGGAACAGATACGAAGAAAATTTTTCTATATCTTTAATAGAGTTTTTATTGAATGAACAATATAGGTTCTATAAGTAAACATAGAAATGGTATTTACAGCATTTAAAAGTATTTGAGGGTTATCAGCTTATCGATTAAATGTCTAGTAACATAGAGTCAGACTCCTCGTTCAATAGTTCTACTAATCACGGCTTGCTGCCGGTTCAATGTTCAATTGTTCGGGCACTTGACGAACCCGTTCCCGCACTGGGATTTTCCTGGTTGCTAAAGGTAATTGGAACTGAGTCCTATTTCACTGGCACTTGACGTACCTTTCCCTTGATGGGACTTTATCAGATACACGGAGTATCAATTGATCAGAGGTAAGACCTCTCCAGCGTCTTAGCTACGCTGACTTAGAAACTTGGTGTTTCTAATCCTCTTGTCAGAGAGTCACCTCACTCCTCACAGTTCGTGATCTTTCTCCAAACTGAACTTCTAACTCACCAAATATCTCACACAGGATTTTCACTAGGGGAGGGGATTTGGTCAAGGCGGGGCAAATCGGGGCCACTCAGCATCTGAGCAACTCTGGGAAACGATATCCCCATACAGAGCAAGTCTGTGATTGGTTTCTCCATAGCAGCGGACATAAAATCGTGCAACATTCGTTTTCCCAGGCAGGTGTTATCTTTCTCACGGTTCCGGTAATGATCAAAGCACAGAGTTTCTTCTTGGGTGATCTTTACGATCCATCACTGTCCGAGTGCTACTCTCGATGCACAAAGACGTTCGGTATTTCACTCTACTTTAAAACAACACCGACGTGAGAAAGTATGCCGGAAATAGTTCTTTCCAAACATTCTCACGGGAAACTCAGTGACCACACACACGAACACCTGGATGAAGAAACTCAATTCTTTACAATAACTTTAAACGGATTCGATATGTATCAAAATTAAGAAGTTATGGGTTTTTTCTGTTTTCACAAAAAGCCCCCCCCCCCTCCCACGTGGTTCAATTTTGCCCATTAACGAACTTGACCAAGATTTTATGCCGCATAATTTTATGTATCAGTTTGGAAGAGATTTGTGCAGAATTATTGCAGTTATCGTGTCCATAAAAAAGTGACATAGATATATAAAGTTTTGAACTGGGGGTGGTTTTGGGTTCTGGGAGTCATTATCAGCGTAGATCTGAAAAAAAAAAAAATTCAGAAATTCCAACTTTGGGGAGAATGTAATAGGTAGTATCTCTTACGAAATCTACCTAAAATCATGATTAAACAAGTTGGAAATTGTGCGTTAAACGTGACAAAAGAGGTTTTACAACGAAAAAAAAAAATCATTGTTATTATTTCACTGAAATGAATTATATCGTATGTTTTGAGCGAAATGAGCATGCTTTTTTTTTTTTTTTTTTTTTTTTTTTACTACGTATGCCACGTTCACAGATGCGAATTTGATTTTCGACACCAGACAGCGCTGCAAAATTCAGCATAGAGATCTTGCTTTGCGAATGATTACCTAAATGGTTTAATATTTCTATGACTCACAGTGCACGAATCTCTTGTTTTTATTTACTTTAATGGATTGAGATATTTAGCTGTTAACCTAATTTCCACTGAAGTTATCTCAGAATCTATACTTTTGTTAATGTAACTCATCTCTCAAGCAAACAATTTTTTTGAACAATCTTTCTAAAAATGTGACTTTTATACAATTTTATTCGAAAACATAATTTTGAATAAAAAAATGATCGCTTGGCATATGAAAAAAGAAATGTTATTTGTTTTCCTCACTCTCAGAAATAAAACACTCAATTTTGACGATTCGGCAATCCTTAAACTGTATTTCGTTATTTTTGACAGTCATTTCGTCACAGAGTCACATGGTTTTTGACGAAACGCGAAACCTCAAATATCTGACGAAACTGTTTCCCCACTGTCAAAAATGAAACTCTCACTTTTGACGATTCAGCAATTCTTGAGCTATATTTCATCATTTTTGACAGTCATTTCGTCTCAAAATTAAGTGATTTTTAACGAAACGGAAACTCAAATATTTGACGAAACTATTTCCCCATTCAGGGCCACATTATTATTGTTGTTACAAAATCGTTCACAAAAAAAAAAAAAAAAAAAAAAAAAAAAAAGAATTAGGAGTTTTGTTTTATTTAAGAAATATATATTCATATAACAATCAAATTTAAAATATGCATAACTGATCCCTTTTCCCTCTATAAACAGTAACGTGTTAAAATCTTAACCATTAATCTAAAACTGATAAACTCTCTTGCACTTCAAAATTTATTATTTCTGACCAACAAATTAACTAGACCATATTCTAATCATTCATAGAACAAAGGAAATTTTGCTAAAAAATTATATTAATCAAGCCATATTCTAATTATTTATTAACCATAGAAAAACCATAATAATAATCTAGCCTTATTAATTAAAACATGCAGAAATTATAACAGCACCGATAAAAATACAATCTACCTTTTAAAATTATAAACACACATCAACATCCCGTAGATACATTTAAAATCGAATTCACGCAAGGGCACGCGGGCGAAGCGGGCAGCGCGTTGCTATCCCACGCCAACGGTTGCGCGTTCGAATCCCCTTGCAGACTATTCTAAAAGCGATGTAATTTTTCCCTCTGTCAATTATAGATGATTCTAAAATTGTCGATAGATGGTACCACCGGCCTTTTTTTAAACTATCGAATAAGCAATTTGACGAAATTAATTCCCTCACTTTTTTGAGGATACAAATTTACTCGATTTGACGAAATATTCGCTCGGAGCATTTCCCAGGAAACAGTTTCGTCAAAAACGAAGAAAATTTCGTGGAATTTGAGTATCCATTTCTGACAGCATATGACTTACGTTTTTATATTATAGATTACGTATCATAGGATTTAATAGAATGAAGAAAACTTTTATTAATATCTTTTTAAGTTTTGATTCGATTTTCATAAAATTTGAAATGACTCGACAAAATTCTGCAACGATTATATATATATTAAATTTCAAACCTTCGGTTGGGTAGTTTTTGCGCTTTTATATGCGGACAGACGGACGGACCAAACGACGACTACACAGCCAGAAAAAAAAAAAGTGTTGATATTGCAGTATAATACTGACACCCCAGCTGCCAGAATTATACCGTAAAATTAACAGTAATAAACAGTAAAATAAGCAGTAATACGCTGCCGCGCTGTTAATTTTACGGTATAATACTAGCAGCTGGGGTGCCAGTATTATACTGTAATATCAACACTTTTTTTTTTTCAGTGTACCCAGGTGCTACGTATTTATATAATTATGAACGCGCTTAAAAATGTTGTTTTCCGTTTTAATTTTAATACGAAAATTTCGTTATAATAATAATAATATAAAAACAAACTGAAAATCTTCATGAAAATCAAGAAAATGAGTGATTTCACTCGAATTTCCGAACACTTAACAGAATACTATACGTTCAAATAAGTACCAATATAAACGTAAATAAAACTTAGACCTTAATTTTATAAAAGGTTAAATATTTTCACCTTCGAAAATGACCTAATCTCTCTATTCCAAAAGGAGTATAAAAGTAAAAATAGGTAGTTCTTTCTTAGGTGCGTTCGTAATTATATAAATACGTAGCACCTTATATAGCCGTCGACTGGTCCGTCCGTACATCGCAAAAACTACCCAGCCGAATGCTTTTAAATTTAATATATAATCTTTGCAGAATTTTGTCTAGTCATTTCAAATTTTATGAAAATCGAATCAAAACTTCAATTGATATTAATAAAAGTTTCCTTCATTCTATTATATCCTATCATACGTAATCTATCTATATAATATAAAAACGCAAGTCATGTGACTGAGGAAAACAAATACGGGCTGACCATTTCTTTTTTCAAATACCAAGAGGCCATTTTTATTCAAAATTATTTTTTCAAATAAAATTGGATAAAAGTTACATTTTTAGAAAGATTGTTCAAAAAAATTGTTTGCTTGAGAGAAGAGTTACTTTCAGAAATGTATAGATTCTGAGATAATTCAGTGGAAATTAGGTTAAGAGCCGAATATCTCAATCCATTAAATTAAATAAACACAAGAGATTCGTTCGTTGCAAGTCTTAAAAATATTAATCCATGGAGGTAATCATTCGCAAAGCAAGATCTCCATGGTGAATTTAACAGCGCTGTCTGGTGTCGGAAAAAGAATTTGCATCTGTAAACGTGAAATATACGTAATAAAAAAAAAAAAAAAAAAAAAAAAAAGCATGCTCATTTCGCTCATAACAGACTGTATAATTCATTTCAGTGAGGTAATAACGATGATTTTTTTACATTGTAAAACTAGTTATAGTACGAATGCACCTCATCTGTCACGTTTAACATACAATGTCCAACTTGTTTTTTTGTTTTGTTTTGTTTTGTTTAATACACTTTTTTGCAGCAGTAAATGTTTACATTGAAAATCACGCCTAAGTTCATGACTGCCTATTTTTTCCCCAACAATTTTTTTTTCTGTTACAATATACGTTAATTTGGCGTGGGCACAAAACTCGAATATGGAAAATTCACCCCCTGTCTTAGGTGTGTTCGTAGTTATATAAATACTTAGCAGCTAAAATCGTAGTCTGGTCCGTCCGTCTGTCCGCATATATAACATCTCAAAAACTACCCAACCGAATGTGGTTTGAAATTTAATATATATATAATCGTTGCAGAATTTTGTCGAGTCATTTGAAATTTTATGAAAATCGAATCAAAACTTAAAAAGATATTAATAAAAGTTTTCTTCATTCTATTAAATCCTACCATTACGTAATTTATTCAATGATATCATATGATAGGTAATGATTCTAGATTGCCATGGTGATTACCTCATATTTAAGATGGAGTCCTATTATTTTCATTTTACTGAATTTAAAAACCGAATTTGTATACTAAAATTGTTTAATTATAGCAATCATATCATGTACCGACAGGTTTTTGGCTATATGTTTCCGGAGAAATAGATATTAAATGGAAAAAGAGTCTAAATATGGATTTCAAATTCTGAAAATTTCAAAGCTAAGCTTAAGTTTTCCATTGGAATTTTCAGTAAATGCCAACAAAAGATAAAATGTTGCCAACTTAAAATGTATTGTGCTATCCCCTAAAAAAAAAACCCACATTGAAATGCTTCCTAAAAAAAATCCCACTCGAGTACTTATCAAATATTTCACTAAAGTCAATTTTCTTTTTATGCACTATTTAGAAGTAAAAATAGTTTTAAACACCTAAGGAGTATTTATTTAGTTTTGAAATAATTTAAACTAACTATTGCAGAATTCTGACAAAACATGAGCTTCATTTTTACATATTTTCTTTGTTATAATATAATTTTAGAATGATCTACATAAATTTTTCGTATTTTTTATGTTAAACCATTAATCTACTATATATATATAAAATACAAGCGGAAATTTCGTTCCGACTTTTTATAACTCGAGTTCTGCTGAATAGATTTTGAAAAAACTTACCCTGTTCGATAGATAATTTTTCAGGGAAGATTTTAGTATATAACATATCGTTCTGCGTAAATTAGTTATAGAATTATGATGGAAAGTTCTGTTATTTTGGAGGAAAAGGTTATCATTTGTCATTTGTTTGGCGACCATTATCGTTGGAGAAAGAATTGAAACGGCTATATCAGAAAATAATGCAAACATATCGAAAAATAAATGAAAAATTCTGTTACTAATTGTACTTAAATAATCTCCCCCCCCACCCCCCCCCCCACCCCCCAAAAAAAAACACCAAAGGAATGTTTGTAATGTATAAGATTTTAACAAAAGCAATATTTGGCGATTTATCGTTTGCATCAGACAAGAACGAAAAATCAAGCGTCAAGCATAGATTATGTAACTATTTCCAACACTTACAAAATAATTTTGCAAATCTTTACCGTAAGATGATATCTAACTAAACAATTTTGAAAACGCATAACATATTTAAAAATCCAATTTCAGGAATTACCAACAATATTCGGAAAAATATCCGAGCTCTTTTGTGCAACCCTGTATATGATCTATAGATCTGTATAGATACTAAATAGAATGCTAAATTTTAGTTCAGTTCGAAAACGCGTAGCACAGTTTAAAATTTCCATTCTGCAATTTCCTACAATAAACGAAAATGTACTCGAGAACTTTTATGCTGCCCTGTATACAATCTGTACAATTTATACACACCAAGTAATAGACAAAAAATGAGTTAAATTTAAAAACGCGTTCAGCAACTGAAAAAGCACTCCCAGCAATTATTAGTAATAAGCAGTACTTTAACCGAATTCTTTTGTGTGTCCCTGTAAATGAACGATGAAAGCTGTACACACAATATTCTATAGTAAGCCTCTTGTAATCCACGTTAGTGATATATATCAATTTCAATATGTTTGAAATAGTGAAACATTATTAAAACCCTCTGAGCGTTTTGAAAAACGGTAAAATTGTAATGTTGATTTTTCTGCATTTTGTTTTAAATGCTAAAAAAATATGATTCTTTCAGCATTATAAATAAAACTTAATTACAAATATGAATGTAACCCTTGATACTATTAATCATTCTTCAATGTTTTGAAAATTCATTAAATCTATAGAATTAAATTATCTTAAACATTGCATATATTGCAGTGAAACCTGGAGCTTAGTGAACGGAATATTACGTTCCACACGCTTAGAGGGTTAAAATAAACTGCAAACGATTTTTCTTCATAGACCGTAATGTAACGGAATTCTTTTGAGTATCCCTGTAAAGGAACTACAAGTGTTATGCACACCACAATCTATAATTAGTCTCTTGTAGTGGACCTCAGTGATCTATATCAATTTCAATATGTTTGAAATTGTGTAACATCATTAAAATAAACCGCAAATGATTTTTCCCCATAGACCGCGATGTAACGGAATTCTTTTGAGTATCCCTGTAAAAAAACTATAAGTGCTACACACTTCATTTTCAATATCGAACATGTCACTGTTTAATCATGGTAGGGATCATTCCAATTGGGAGACGAATGGTTAAAATCGTTGCGATCAGAGATTATATGACATGTAGAAAATCAACTTAATTACTAAACGTTGCTAAATGCTAAAAACTTAATTTTAAAGGATTTTATCGACTTAATGAATAATAATTAGCTGGGTTTAAGGGTTTTTTTACATGACATATATTAGTATGATAGAGATTATTAATAGAGAAATTTTATTAAACAGATTATTTGCTAAATTTGCGGAGATGGGGAGGGGTGGGGGTAAACGACCTTTTATTAAATATCACATTTATTTTACTTGACCGCGCGCCACCTGTCGTCGACTTTTTCATTAATTGACCCTCTTTATTAATAAATCTAAATCTATTGCTCTGATTTCAGCAGAACTAATTACATTTAACAAATTTAACATTTTTAGCTGCACCCGTAACGTTTAATCGCTGTTTTATATAGATAATACCGCTATTTTAGAATAACAGTTTTCGTAAAAATTAAATTTATGTTCCTAATAAAAGTATGGGTGCGCGCTTCCTCGCGGGTGATTATTTAATTGCTCTTAATTATTACATTTTTTAAAAAACATAAAGAAAAACATTTTATCACAAACATCAACAAAACTTTTTATTCTATTTATTCCAGGGCACGAAATTTCCGCTCGCCAGCTCGCCATTGGCGAGTAAATATTTAAGGTTGGCGAGTAAGTTTCGTCTTTTGAAATCTTGGGCTTCAAATCAAACTATATACGCTCAGAATATCGTGGCTCAATCTAGCGACACGCGGAAGTATTTTAAAATCAAGCGACGGCATTTATCCTAAAAAAGAAGAAAAAAGTGCGGCGTCACCCACTTTCATTTTTCTCATACAGAGGAATGAACTTCCCCCGTCTGCATTCGTTCCACCGCTTTCGCACCGCTCGCTGGTTTTTTCGCTTCCGAGGCTGAATCTGATCACTCTTCACTCCTGCGCAAAGTGAATCATGTTTCGCCACCTAAGCTCAGCTGCTCCCGAATTTTTAACATTTTAAAAATTGGTCATGTTTTTCATGTATGTAAAATATTCTGGATTTAACAGGCAGCTCCTTCTAACAATGGTCAATTTTAATTCAGTTTGTCATAAATAGTTCATTTTCTGGGCAGTTGTGGTGGCCGACATTACTGTCTGAATGAATGTAAAATAGTGGCGAGCAAAAATTTTAGTCTGGCGAGTACCTTTTCAACTGAATATTCCCTGATTTATTCCTTTATTTCAAAGATATCGTTTTATCGTCTGCTGCCATAGCAACATGATAAATTAAATTTCATTTTTTAAAAAATGCACAGTAGTCGAAAAATATTTTTTTAAATCCAATAGTTATTGAACAACTCAACACTGTCAGAGGGGAATTCTTATTTCTTATTTAGGTGATTTAGGTATTTTAAAATTGTTTGCCGTTATTGCGTTTTTATGCTAAGTATGCATATTCGATTATTATTATGTCTATTTGATGCGAATTTTTTACATACTACTACTTTTTACTACGGATTTTTGTTTATGTAAATACTGATTTTTAATGCATAGCAAATTTTTATATTCATAAACTTTAGTTTGGTTGTACTGATTTTTATTTTTAATTTTGGTTTTAGAATCAAATTCTTGAACTCCCGTGCGTAGAACGGGTTAAACAGCTAGTTTGAAAAGATAAAATATGAGTGACATTTTTTTTCTTTTTCTTTTATGCAACTTCCCTGTCATGTGACTTACAACAGGGAATAGCAGATGTAATTGTAAAAATGACTGCACTTACGAGTTCCATGTTATTTGTTTATTTACGATTTTGATTTTACTTTTGTTGTCAAACAATGTCATTTTAAGCCAACAATGCATAAACATGACATCAACTTGAGCGATAATAATGGTGTTTTTTTTTCATGTGTACAAGATCATTTTTGGAGTAAATTTTTATATTCAGATGTAAATTATATAAATAGCAGTTAATGTTATAAAAATGGGGTGAAATCTTTAAATTTTAGTGTAAATGTGTACCATTCAAATGCATAATGTAAATAATTAAATTTCATACATTTAGAATTTTTTCCTCCATACATTACTACGGAAACATGCCGGTCGGTTTATTTTCAGCAAACATGTGATTTTTATAACCTCGAACTCAGATCAGCGAATATTGTCCATTCTTTTTTTTTTTTTAACATATCGCTAATTTTACTTATAGAGATAGAGACATTCATTGCTTCAAAAGTTAAGAACTAAAGAATATTCTTAAGAAGATGTATGCAATTATACGTTAATACTATCACAAAAGCGAAATTTTGAAAAACAAATTACTTGCTGAAATAAATTGTCCATACTCTTTTGATTCGTCATTTCTTTTTAGTTTTTTCTGCATGTTCTAACCTTTTTTTAGGAAGGTTTTTTTTTAAATATATTGGACTTATCTTCCGTATTCGGGTCACCTGTCAATTGATATATTTACTATATTGATGGGAATGGGAATTTCGTTTATGTTTAAAGGAGACTCTGGACGGCGAATCATATTACAGAGGATTAGACGACTTTTGAAATCAGCGATTACTAAATTTATGTTTTTTTAATTATGAAGCAAAGCATCACCAAAAAAGTAATACTTGCAATGTACGGAAAAATCTTTGTAATGTCAATGGTGGCGAATCGAAAAATATTTGTCGATTTATCTGAGCCTGGAAAAGAAAAAC
Source organism: Maratus michaelseni (assembly GCA_963931845.1). Lineage (NCBI taxonomy): Eukaryota > Metazoa > Arthropoda > Arachnida > Araneae > Salticidae > Maratus > Maratus michaelseni. The sequence continues at coordinate 164,490,917 of OZ007591.1, forward strand.
AAGTACTTGAAATTCTGATTAGATAAAATTTCGACCATTATAAAGCAGTTTCGTCTGACGCACAGTCCTTGCAGCTAAACTTATTGACAAATGAGTTTATTTCTGCGTGTTATTATGCTCTTTACAGAAATGCAAAGAAAATCTTCGGTTTAAGTATTCACCAAAAAGATTATTATTAAAAATTTTGCATAATTAACTTTATCATTGTCAGTTCTGTTTAAGATATGGAATTTTGTTGGTAAAAGATCTATAATTGAATTAACAGTAATTTGACATTATTTAATGGAACAGAGTTTGGCGTGTAATTAACTTCGTTTTGTAACTAACTGCACTGTTAAAAATTTGCAGCAAAATGTCCAGTCATTTGACCGTTTTTAAAGTTAACGGTTAAATAGCCTTAATTTGACTCCATTTTGACCATATAATTGTCCATATTATGTTCAGAATAGAGTTAAATTGCGGTTATGTAACCATTTTCTACAAAAACGGTCAAATGACTGGACATTTTGCTGCGAATTTTTAACAGTGTGTGGTACATTAGTAACAATGTCGTTGCAAACACTTCTAATGTTGAAACTTGGCTATGGGCCCGATTACGGAATATTAGGAAGATTTTATTGGATGCAAACTAGATGTTTATTTTTCAACCAGAGTTAATCATTGGTGTTTTTTCCAGGTTAACGGTTACACGAATGCAACTGGTCTAAAAAATGGAAAGGCAGTGAAAATGACGTAATTTTAATTTTATTCAAAAATTCAGCTTTAAAAATGCACTTTTTTATATTTCACCCTTTTTTTTTAATATGAAAGTTAAGCACTGTTCTTTGTGTACAAATAACTTATTACTTTTTTGGCTGCATTTACTTTGCTGGAATCGAAAGATGAAAAACCGTAGTAGACTTGCCAAAAGAGGGCGTATATTACGAAATATAACATAACATAGAGTGATATTGTACTTAGGTTACCAGAACCACACATAGCGCCAAGAAGAGAGGCTCGGAGTTCAAGAACTAACAAACGAAAATTAATCACCGAACATTATTTAAATTCAATGGTCTGTATAATCATTGTAATGATCTCTATTTTAGCAGTACGTTGACTAGAGAATATTTTAATTCCTGTTGTCATAACGGCCACATTTCCCTATCAAAGTCTTGTATAAATGAACAACTAAATGAGTTGTTCCTTAATAGCCTAAATTTTGTGCAATGAATGAGATAATATAGCGCAATGGCGTTCGCATCGTTTTTCAGAAATGGGGAAGGACAATCCAGATGAAAATCCATCTATATATTAAAAACGTCAAATTCACATGAAAATCGTCTCTTTACGCATGCGTCAACGTTTCTTTTAAAGCTTCTAGCTTCAGAAACGGGAAACCTGATTGATTAACCCAACCCTCACCTGTTTAGCAAGTGGATTGAAAAGGGTTGATTGAAAACAGATGAAGCTGTACCATTGCATTGAAAGCATAGACCTTCTAATTTATTTTTGCTCCGAGGTTGAAAGCTAAAACTTTTTTTTTCGAAGAACTGATATTTTCACAACTAAATATACATATATTTTCGCAACATTTTTTGAATACAGTTATATTTATAACCGAGTGAGATGTAGAGAGTTCGGAAGATGATAACTATTTTTTTTTTTATTGCTATGTTAAAGGAGCCGACTTGAAAACAAATAAACAAACAACAAGTAATATAAAAATAAATTCAATATAAAAGTCAATTCCTTCTTTTTAATCATAAACATATAAAATAAACCCGTGCAGCATTAATGTCCCGCGTTATCTTTATTCAACATTTTTTTATAATCATCGTTGCGGTATTTAATTTTTGTAGCATCACTAATTTGAGGAAAATCTTTCATTTAATTTTTGAAAACAATGGGAGAATTTTTTTTTCACCCATATAAAACTAAAATTAATTAACTTTTTATTTTAAAACTATAAAACAACACTGAGTAAAAAAAAAATATCCCTGACGGCTCGGCCTACAGGCACAGGTAGATTTCGAAGACGCAGACCGCGGGGCGCCTGTTTATCGGGAATTGCGGAAGAAATTACCTTTTTGCGATGATGCTGCAGTTGGAACCGCCTACTTCGAAACCAAACTTGTTTGCAGGCGGAGCCAGCAAGGATTTTTTTTTTTAATTACTTATTTATTTATTTATTTTTGCTATAAGAGTTGGTCCTATAAAAAACATATCAATATAAAAGTTTTAGATAATATTAAGAGGATTTATAATAAATTTAAGCGGATTTGAAATCTTGGGAATTGACGAAGTTATGAATTTTTTTCTTCTAAAATTCCCCCCCCCCCCCTTAAGGCAATTTTTAATTATATCAAAAATCTGTCATACATAAGTTTTTGGCCCTGTTCCTAGAAGTAATAATAACTTTAAACGGATTCGATACGTATCATAATTAAGAAATTATGGGGTTTTTTTCTGTTTTCACAAAAAGCCCCCCCTTCCCATCCCCTCCCTCCTGGTTCAATTTTGCCCATTAACGAACTTGACCGAGATTTTATGACCCTTGATTTTATGTATCAGTTTCGAAAAGATGCGGGAGTTGGAACCGCCTACTTCGAAAAATAACTTGTTTGAAGGCGGAGCCGGCAGGGATTTTTTTTTTTTTTAATTTTTTTTTTTTTTTTTCTATAACGGTTGATCCTATAAAAAACTTGTCAATATAAAAGTTTTAGATAATATTAAGAGGATTTATAATAAATCTAAGCAGATTTGAAATCTTGGGAATTGACGAAGTTATGAATTTTTTTCTTCTAAAACCCCCCCTTCCCTCCCCGCCTTAAGGCAATTTTTAATTATATCAAGAATCTGTCATACATAAGTTTTTGGCCCTGTTCCTAGAAGTAATAATAACTTTAAACGGATTCGATACGTATCATAATTAAGAAATTATGGGGTTTTTTTCTGTTTTCACAAAAAGCCCCCCTTCCCATCCTCCCCCCCCCCCCCTGGTTCGATTTTGCCCATTAACGAACTTGACCGAGATTTTATGACCCTTGATTTTATGTATCAGTTTCGAAAAGATGCGGGAGTTGGAACCGCCTACTTCGAAAAATAACTTGTTTGCAGGTGGAGCCGGCAAGGATTTTTTTTTTTTAATTTTTTTTTTTTTTTTTTTTTTTTTTTTTTTGCTATAACGGTTGGTCCTATAAAAAACTTGTCAATATAAAAGTTTTAGATAATACTAAGAGGATTAATAATAAATTTACACGGATTTGATATCTTGTGAATTGACGAAGATATGATTTTTTTTCTTCTAAAACCCCCTTCCCCCCCCTCTTGGGGCCATTTTTAATTATATCAAAAATCTGTCATACATACATTTTCGGCCCTTTTCCTAGAAGTAATAATAACTTTAAACGGATTCGATACGTATAATAATAAAGAAATTATGAGGGTTTTTCTGTTTTCACAAAAAGCCCCCCCCCATTCCCCCCCCCCCTCCCTTGGTTCGATTTTGCCCATTCACGAACTTGACCGAGATTTTATGACCCTTGATTTTATGTATCAGTTTGGAAGAGATTTATGCAGAATTTTTCCAGTTATCGTGGTCAGAAAAAAGTGACATAGATAGATAGATAGGTAGATAGATAGATAGATAGATAGATAAAGTTTTGAACTGGGGGTGGTTTTGGGTTCTGGGAGTCATGATTGGCGTAGATCTGCAAAAAATTTTCAAAATTTCCAACTTAGATGAGAATGTAATAGGTAGTATTTCTTACGAAATCTACCTAAAAAAAAATGAGCGTTTTTATTACTAAATATCAATATTTTTTCGCGAATTTTTCATTTAAAAATATAATTTCATACAAAATCGAGTTAAAGATATAAAATGATAATTTTATATATTTTTTTAATTTATTTATTATCACGGGCCCGGGCAACGCCGGGTGGGGGGTCAGCTAGTATTGTTTTAAAATACATGGTCACTTCTTTTGATTTAAGGTTCATTTGGGAAAATGGACCAGCGCAGCGGGCGTAACATGCTAGTAAGTATGTAATAAAATGCTTCATTTTCAGCTGATTATATGTCAGGTGTGGTTTTTTTTTTTTTCAGGTAACATGCGTTATTTGTTAGAAAAGTGTGTTTTTTTTTTTTTTTTTCCAAATTCTTGCTTAGTTGGCTACCACTTTGTAATAAAGTGATAAAATGAAAATTGCCCAACATTAAAATCTTAGTCAGAACAAGTTGTAAAAAATTAGTAATGTTCAATTTTTTGTATCTTTTTATTATTCTTTATATAAAGAAAATTTTAAAAATGAGTTGTTTTAGAGAAAAGCACTGTACTTATTTTATTACGGAAATTAATCATATCATAATCACAGGCGATATAATTCATTTCACTGAAACTAGTTATAGTACGAACGCACCTCATTTTTCACGTTTGACGTACAATTTCCAACTTGTGTTTTCCACGCTTTGTAGAAAGCGCAATCACGGAATTTTATCAAATTCCATATTCTGTTAGCCCTTGACATAAATAAATGCTGATTAAATTTTGACTTTCATCACTCAATAGGGGGTGCTGCTATCCTATGCTTGGCGAAAGATTCCTAACCAGGCTCACAGTCAATTGATGTAATTTAGCAAGCTTGATTTGCAGTATTATTAAATCCATTCTTGTAACTCCACTTTTAACCACATTTTTGCCAGAATCGGTCATTTTTGACGCCAACTTTTGGCTTTGGACCCGATTACGGAATATTAGTCCTATCTTTTTTGCGATTAACATTATAGTTTTATCTTTTTTTTTTATTGCGTATAAATGCATTAAATTTTATATTTGTGTTTAATGCTTAAAAAATGTATAAATTGGTCTAATTTCAAATTTTATATTTGAGTTTAATGCTTAAAAAAATGTATATATTGGTCTAATTTTAAATTTTAATACCCTACAGTGGGGATGTGGTTCTGTTTGTTATTCCTGTAATTAAGTGTTCACTGTAACCGTGTTAAATGTGGAGAAATTCAATATGCTTTTATGTTCATAACCAGTGGACCCGTGCGTACATATCGCACTGCAATCTATAATATTTTTTAGATACTGGTTTTAACTTCTAAAACAATTAAGGACTAAAAATATTTGCAAACAAATTTAGTCAAGCCAAGAGTTTAGTCAAGACAGCAAACGCCAATATATATGTGTGTGTGGTGTGTGAGTGTGTTACGGTCAATATGATTAATTCGGTCATTATTAATAATAACCGACATACTGGCCGTTATTATTAATAATGATTGGATTAATCATATTTACCGTAACATATATATATATATAATATATCGTATTTTAACTACATTAGATGGTGACATTTTCTGTTTCGGATTTAAAAAAAAAAAAAAAAAAAAAAAAAAAAAAACTTGGGACAAAGAGAAATAAATTGAGCATTTGAATTTAAGTTTTGCTTTTTAATCACAAATATGAAATAAACACGTGTAGCAAATATGTCCCACTTTATCTTTGTTGCACATTTTTTTTTTTTTTTTTTTTTTTTTTTTTTTTTTTTTTTATATATAATCATTGTTGCGGTATTTTATTTTTCTGGCAACACTGATTTGAGAAAATCTTTCATTTCATTTACGAAAATAATACCGATTTAAATTTTAATTAATTGCAATTTTTAATCAAAAAACATGTGTTAACGAAATGTGAGTGTTCTTGTACTATGTCAGAAGGCTGTTCAAAATCCTTTCATATTGTTGGTACCTCTTTTATCGTTCTGCGTTTTTTATTTGCTTAGAAAAAGGGATGTTGACAACAGAAATAATATATATGATGATTGTTAATGTTATTATAAATTAATATATTAGAATGATATAACGAAAGTTTTGTGATGGGTACAGCATATTAGTTTATTTTGGAAAAATTGTGTTCAAAATATTTGTTGGAGACTTTTCTATGTTGAAATACAAAACTTTTATTTTACATTTTAGAGATATTTTTAATACATACGATAATTAAATAAATATCTCAATTAATAAACTCCAAGACCTAATCTCCAAAATATATTTAAAAGAGTATTAATATAGAAGGGCTATTTTGATACTTGATTGCTATAGGTTATTAGCGAGATAGAGAAACAAGTGGGTAAATGTGATCGAAGATCGCATGAAGGGTTTCGTTTAATATTCCTTTCAAAACACTTTCTTCTTTCTTTAATAAATTCAAATAAATTTCATTTTCAAAAAAAGAAAAAAAAATGTCATGTTTCTTATAAAGTAAAAATTTACCGGTCTATTTTTCTCGTTTTTTCGAAAATCTGAATCGGTCTGATAGCAGGCGAAGCCCGCTATTATACTCTGTCATAATAATATCTGTCATGTGGACTAAATGCAATATTAAAAAAAATCAATTTCAAAATTAAACATGTTGTATATAGAGACCTTCAAAATGTTAAAATATGCCAATATTTCCATAATCGGGTTTTTATCATGATTCAATACGTTCCTCAAACTTATATATTTACTATTCTCTATTACTCATATTGATACTCTCTTTGTATTATTCTCAAACATTTGAAAAATCCATTATGACGTCAGATTAATTTTCTTTTTAATTCTCTAATGACGTCCTATTAAGCTGCTTTCTGTATTTACACATACTCATACTCCTTCTATTATTGAGAAATGTTTGAAAATTTCCGTTTTATTACCGATATGACGTCATATCAATCTTTTTTTTTTCAATTGGTGAAACTTTTTATTTTATTTTCATTTTTTGCGTGGAAATCTTTCAATAAAAAATTAATTACTGTAGGAAGAATTTTATTGTGGATCAATTGAATGTGAATTGTTGGCAACTGCTATAACGAAAAATGTTTAAATTTAATAGGAAAAGGCTGTTAGATTTTTGGTTTTTTATCTCTATTTATTAAAATAATACGATTTTTTTTCAAATTTTATGATTTTGAGCTTCATGGCTGGTATTCAGCTATAAGTAGACAAAATTTCAAGTCTGTAAGTTAAATAGTTTCTGAGAACCGGCTCTGTGACGGACAGACAACGAAGCGGGGGTAATAGGGTTTCGTGAGATGTACGGAACCCTAAAAAGGGAAAATTTTCATACATATTTTCTGGCAATCTATTCATTGTTTAAGACACACAAGGAATTTTTCTTCCAATATTTGTATATATTTCTTTTAATATAAAGAAGCCATTTGTATATTTTTATATACGAACAGAAGTAATTTATTTATTTTTATATGCAAACAGAAGTAATTTATATGATACATGTAATTAGTGGCAATTTTTTAAATACATTAAACAAGTATCATCAGCTCTATTTTCATAGCTGTTTATATCGTTTGGCAACAAATCTCACTTTAAGCCTGAATTGCGTCAAACTTACAGAAAACAAAAGTCAAAGCTCCCTATAACAAACAAGTACTGATATATTTTTTAAACTAATGTCGTCTTTCAAAATATGCTAACTCAATAATTTGGCGAAGTTCTCGTTTAAACTAATGTCGTCTTTTAAAAATATGCTAACTCGGTAATTTGTCGAAATTCTCGTAAAAAAAAAATTAAATTAAAATTTGACTAATTATTCTATTTTTTGTATTTTTGTATCTTTGAATCGCATTTGCAGATTTTATATTGTGATTTTTTTTTTCCATAGGAGGAGCATTATATGATATATTATATGATAACATACAAGACTTTTTCGCAAATATAATGAGGGGAATTTTCTTATTTAATGTTATTTTTATTTTATTTTATTTTACTTTTAAACACGTTTTACTTGACGAGGCTTCACTAAGCTACTCATAAAATGTCAGGTGATAAAATCTTTCTATCCAATGTGGCGTAGTTTTAGAAGGAAAAAAAAAAGTCGAGAAAAGTCTAAAATCGTGGCTCTGATTTTCGGATGCACGCGTAAATGCTCGTGCGTTACATTAACAATAAAAATTTTTTCTTAATATCCGGTTCACACTAGACGATTTAAATGACTTAATTCTAAATCACTTAATTGAACGTTCTCAAAGACCGTAGAAATTAAGACGCTTGGAGAAGTTAAGCCTAGTTCCGGCGTTCCGAGTCGCTCACTTCAAGAACTTAAGTTAAAAGATACTTTGTAACTATCATAGTGTGAACATAGTAAGATAATGTTATACGCTTGAATTATTGATTTAACTATCTTAACCACCAACTTTTGACATAAAATATACTGTTTTCTCCCGCGGAACAACCTATTTTATGTCAAAAATTACTTTTATGGATATGTAATGGGGAGAATGAATTTTTGGACATAGTATTTAAATTTCATCACGACGCCATACGATATATATAGAAGAATTAATAATTTACGATGCAAAAAAAAATACAAATAAGATGATGTCATATGATGAATCATGGGCGGCGAAAGGGAAGAGGGGGCAGGAGAGGAGCATTGCCCCTTCTTGAATTTTCAAATTCGGTTAGCCCTTTTTTTTAAAAAAAAATCTCTGATGATTTAAAAAAGTTATTTATTCTTCCCAAGCAATTAAAAAAAGAAAACTAAGAGAAATAGAAACTACGGTTCCCCCCCCCCCCCTCGAACACATTTTTTAGTTCCGTTTTTCTTTTTAAATTCGTGCGTCAAAAATTTATCTTAAACGGTGAGTTCAGGAAACAGAAATCCCCTGACGAAAAAAAAAAAAACAAGTGGGTAAGTGTTATCGAAGATCGCACAAAGGGTTTCGTTTAATATTCCTTTCAAAACACTTTATCCTTTAATAAATACAAATAAATTACATTTTCAAAAAAAAAATCGCTATTATTTCCCGCTATTATACTCTATCATGATAATATCTGTCATGTGGATAAAAAAAAAATCAATTTCAAAATTAAACATGTTGTATAGAGACCTTCAAAATGTTAAAATATGCCAATATTTCCATAATCGGGTTTTTATCATGATTCAATACATTCCTCAAACTCATATGACGTTATAATCACTTGCTGAAGTCATATCTACTTGCTTTCTCTATTACTCATATTGATACTTTCTTTGTATGATTCTCAAACATTTGAAAAAGTCCGTTAAACTTCCAATATGACGTCAAATTAACTTTCTTTTTAATTCTGTAATGACATCATATTAACCTGCTTTCTGTACTTACACATACTCATACTCCTTGTATTATTGAGAAATGTTTGAAAATTTCCGTTTTATTACCAATATGACGTCATATTAATCTTCTTTTCAATTGGTGAAATTTTTTATTTCATTTCATTTTTCACGTGGAAATCTTTCAATAGGAAATTATTTATTGTAGAAAAAATTTTGTTGTGCATTTTTAATTGTTGGCAACTGTTGCAGCGAAAATTTTTTTAATTTAATCGGAAAATACTGTTAGATTTGTGGTTTTTTATCTCTCTATATTAAAATAATACGATTTTTTCAAAATTTCATCATTTTCAGCTTCATAGTTGGTGTTCAGCTATAAGTACACAAAATTTCAAGTCTGTAAGTTATATAGTTTCTGTGAACCGGCTAACCAGTTCTGTGACGGACAGACAACGTTAGCGAGACGAATAGGGTTTCGTAAAATGAACAAAACTCTTAGGGAAAAAAAAAAAAAAAAACTCTTTTAAATCTCTTTTCTGAGAAGAGCCAGCTGAGACTTACTTTTTGGGCTTTTTAAAATTTCTTATTAGTTTTTTTGTTGCTTTTGTAAATTGATATGTTTAATTTTTTTCTTGCATGGGGTTGTTCCAAACAATTTTTATTTCGTTTTCATATTCTCGATTTTAAAGAACGTTTGCCTTAGGCTACGAATCACAGGCACATCTGTTCAGTATACCTTGACCCTTCTTGGATTGCTATCAGCCGACGCCCATGTGATGAATATTTTACATGACAGAATATTATGATTTATTAAGGCTTTCATTACAATAAAATCAGGAAATTTTTTTTGGATTTGTTATAAAGCTTTTTTGCATACTCTGTTTATCTAGACCAGTGGTTACTGAATTTTTTCTGCCATTGCCCTACCTAAGTATCTCTAATATCAGGTAGCCCCTCCCCCCCCACCCCTATGACTTATAATTATGACTATGTTTCTTCCAGCGGAACAACTTATTTTATGTTCAAACTTATTTTTACTTTCTTCTATCTATAATAGAAGAAAGTATTGTAATCGAAATTTTTTTCGACTTCCGGTTTTCGACGGATTTACACGTTTCAGGGGTCAGAGGTTCCGAAAAACGTGTTTTTACAAAATGGCTGCCTGTCCGTCTGTCCGTCCTCATTGTATCATCGAAAAGTGTATGAAGTTATGCTTCAAATTGAACCTAATTTTTTTTCTATATTTTTGGCTATGGCAAGCAGGTTCTATTAGAATTTGGGGATATTTCGACGAAAGGGGGCGCTATGATCGATATTTTTGTTCCATTTTCACTATTGTACCATCTAAAAGTGTATGAAATTATGCTTCAAATTGAACCACATTTTTTTTCTATGTTTTTGGCTAAGGCAAGCAGATTCTATCAGAATTTGGGGATATTTCGACGAAAGGGGGCGCTGTGATCGATATTTTTGTTCCATTTTCACTATTGTATCATCGAAAAGTGTATGAAGTTATGCTTCAAATTGAACCAAATTTTTTTTTATATGTTGTTGGATATGGCAAGCAGGTTCTATTAGAATTTGGGGATATTTCCACGAAAGAGGGCGCTGCGATAGCCATTTAAAGATTTCAAATTCAAAAAGATGTGCAAATTCAAAAAAATTAGAAAACCTAAAACTTTTTTTCGTTAAATCTTCGGCCTTGATCTGGAGAATCCGGAACAATTTTTATTTTGCCTTTATCTTAAAAAATGGCTGAGATATAGCGGTTTGAAATTTTAGGGTGGCTGACATTTTCAAACAAGACAGCAGAATTCATCCATAAACGGGTTTAATTTATGAGTTTTAGTTAACATGGTTTCGGCAAATTTTCTTTCATTGTTGTAACCATTAATCCTATTATATGCTTATCACTATATATTTAAATTCGCCAACGTCAAATTCTCGCCGAACTTGGCGACAGTTGGCGGAATATCGCCAAATTTGGCGACCAAAATAAGTTGCCATAAATGAAGCCAACTTGGCTGTAGAGGACTAATTTGGCGATATTCTCATTCAAATTCAATGTTGACGAGAACTGGGATTGAATGTTTTTTATTTAGGTACCACGCATTTTACCTTCGTGTTTTCGATTAAAATTAGCTAAAATCATAAAACCAAGGAATAGGGAGGCTATCTGTTCCTGTCGGTTCAGGCCAGAAGGACTTTTCGTAGTTTAGTATACATCGGTTGTTCGCATCCCTGTAACCCGACGATTCGCAAGCAGCTGACGTACAACAGAATGACGAAAAATATTGATTTTATTGGCGATGTGATAGCGAATTTTGAAGTATTAACATGACTGAGATAGAAGAAAGTTTTGGGATTGGCACATCCGACTAGTTATGACTATCGTGCTTATGTAACAATGCTGAAAGAGAAAAAAAAAATCTGCGAATCATATAGTTTGATACGATTACTGCTTATTTTACTGTTTATTACTGTTAATTTTACGGTATAATACTGGCAGCTAGGATACCAGTATTATACTGTAAAATCAACAGTGTATCATATTTTTGCAGTGTATCATCTTATTTGTCATAGAATAATCATTTATGTTTTATTTTAATTGCGCATATTTATTTCTGAAAAAAAGTAATTTCCTGTCTTGAATTACGGAAAAAAAATCCATGTTTAAAAAAAGGAGAATAGACGGCAGCGTTGCTGCCAGTAATACATTTTCCGTTTTTTGACGGATTTTTTTCCTTTACAGTGTAACGGATTGCGATTTAGACAGAGAAAATAACACGCAAATTTTCAGACTGTATCTTAATTACGTATTGTATTGAAGAATATTACATGAATACTGTAGTAAAATATATCATGAAAAATAACTGCATAATTATGTTGCAAGTTCAGTAATTACAAATATCTTACTTATCAATCCCGTATTTTTTCTCAAATTTTTATTTCTATATTGTTTCTTACAGGTTACTCCGCTATTTGTCGTAACAGTCTTTATGGAGCAGCTGATCAGATATTATCAGAAAAAGTCTTTCTGGAGGATAAATGACACGATGTCAAACATCTGTCATGGTGTCCTGATGGAACTTTCAAAGTATGAATTTCTTTAAAAAAAAATTATGAATAACATATTACTCTAAGAATATACTTAAAATAATTTCAGTTACTTATTACTCTTTAAATGTACTTAAAACGTTATAAATTACATATGACTCTTTCAATGTATTCCATAAAGTAACGACTAAAATATTACTCTTTAAATTGTCTGAATCACATATTGCTTTTTAAATGAATTTAATAATATTATTCTTTATACGTACTTAAAATGGTATATGAATTAGATTTTACTCTTTAAATATGCTTAAAATAGTATAACTCGCATATTAATTTACAAATATTTAAAAATTTATCAATAAAATACTGATAGATTATTAATAAGATTAATAATGCTCTTCAAATTTACTTAGAACACTTCATTAACATATTGCTATTTAAATTAACTTTAAATAACTGTTTAAATACTATGAATTAGCTATTACTCATCAAATTTTTCTAAATAAAGGAAGGGATTTTCTATAATTTTGATAATCTGATGTGAAAGGTACGTATCTGCCATCATAAAACCTATAATTCAATCACTTATTTTTTTAATGAATGAGAAATTGTCGTTTTCAATTGTCAAAAAAATAGCATTCGATCTATGATACAGGGCAGCAAAAAAAAATATTAAAAAGCAAAATCACACAATGTCGTTATTATTAGATGAAATTTACTGATATCTACAGAGAAACGCAAGCATTGAGTGAAATTAGTAGAAAGATTTTCAAAATGGCCACCACTCTATACGTTGCAACGTATAGAGTGGTGCTAGAAATTGTCTATAACATTCTACAAAACATCTTCTGCAAACTGGAGACACTAGAGCTTCTCCCTTATAGAAGTCTACACTAGTGTGGTGAAAACCCACAGTTGCAACAAGTGACACCTCTGCATTCGGAACGTGTGACGGCGTGGTGTGCTATCAACGCAAAACGCATAATAGTACCCATATTCTGATTCGAAGAAGGAATCTAGTATCCTTATTCTATGATATTTTAAAACGGAACTGTTATTGGTGCAAGCTAGTGGAAGCTTCTAGACAAGAAGATTGGACCCTGAGCATGACATCATGGATAATGTCTAATGGTTCATGCAGGATGATACCTGCCTACTGATTCATGCAGAATGATACACACCTACTGATTCATACAGAATGATACACGCCTACTGATTCTTACAGGGTAATACACGCCTATTGATACATACAGGATTATACACGCATACCGGTAAATACAGATTGATACATATGAAGGAGAATTTTCTCTAGTTGTGAGAAAAAGGTGATTGTCGATCTGAGCAGGAATTACAAGAATCATTGAGTTTCTGGAAAGTAGATTTTTTTGTTCAAACCAAAATGTCCGAGATCGTAAAGCAGTCCACAGTAATATTAGCATGCGTTGGCATAAGCAAGAACACCAGCGTTCTCATCCGGAAGATGATAAAAGTTAAAGACAAGAAGCACTGAAGAGAAGTCAATTCCATGGAAAACCTTTTTATTGCCCATGCATGATATATGATGGAACAAGGGGTGGCCTCCCTTAGCTTAAAGAAATAATTAGATGCTTACAAATCAAAAGACAGAGATGATCTGAACTTGGGCAATAGATAGTCTCGCCAAGTTTCGATATTACATTGAGCCAACAGACCGCAGACACGCAGAAGAATTTATACGTACGTTGCGAGTAATTAATATAAATGTTTTGGGCGGATATAATGAATAGGCTACCACATTTGGCGAAATCGTAATTTTAAGGAATTTTAGCGGACACATGCGGGCAACCCAGTGGGAATAGAATTTTAGTCAAAGGAAAGAGTTAAACTTTGTATCTGGGAAATTACATTGCTTGCACAATTTGTTTATGGACAGAAAAAGGTTGGGCACCCATGCAGCTGTAAATGAATGTCCGGAACACACAACATTACATCTTTTATAACCGCATTGGAATTAAAATATATTTTTAACGTACATGCTGCATTTAATAAAGATAGCCTTTTATATGAGAAAGGAAATAACATTTGAGGTTTTAGAATAAAGAGATATTTTAGCGAAGAGAATATTAATTAATATATTAAAAATTAAGATAGGAAGATAATAATTTACAATAAAGATATGTATAAATGATTTTATATCATAATACACTCCTACTGGTTCATGTAGAATGATAGATGTATGATACACTGGTTCATGAAGGATGATACAGGATGTAACTGTGCGTGTATCATCATACAGAATGATACACGCATGAATGACATTCATGCAGGATGATCACAACATCCACATAGAGTTGTGATGTATTTTCCTGTTCAGGGATACCTTTCAGTACCATGTTATCGCGTTGAACATTGGAAGGTTTATTGGGCAGGACATTAAAGGCGCCCTTTCCAATTCCTCTGACCTGAATATATGTTTTTTTGTTGTTGTTTTTTCCCTGTGGGACAATTTAAAAGACCAAACTTTTCGGACAGGTCTCCAACACCCAGTAAATATCCCAAAAAGCCGTTACGGATTAAATCTGGGCCATGGCGTATTGAAGAATGTTATAGCCAATTTTCAGCCCCGTCTCTATGCGTCGATTTGTGCAGACGGTAGCAATTTTAAAAATCTTATCAATTTCATTCATTTTATGAGTTTCTAATGACAATATAAGTAAATTTGATCAAATAATTCAATAATTTTAATAATGATTTTGTGTCTGTTTACTTTTTAATATATTTTCTTGACCATATTGATCATATTTTTTTTTTAATATTTTTTTTTTCTGGTAATAAATCACTTTTAGAATCTTAGGATGTATGTGCTCCTCTAAAATGAAGTGTGTTTTATATAGGATGTTTAAATAATTCCTTTTTTTTTCAGAATTCCTTTCAAAGGTGCAGAAGTTTTCGTGTATGCCTATATCTACAAGAATTACAGACTTTTTGACTTACCGTGGGAATCACCGTGGACGTGGATACTGTGTTGGTTTTTAACAGATTTTGGATACTACTGGATGCATCGGATGATACATCGTAAGTATTGATTTATTTAAAAAAAAAGAAGAATACAGATATTTTAGATAATTATGATACAGAACACTGTTAGAAATACGTTAAAGTTAATTGAGAAATAGGCTACGTAAAAAAAAAAAAAAAAAAAAAAAAAAAAACTGTATTCCCTTTGTAACCTTTTGTTTCTGTACTTTTGTCCTTTTTAGAGTTCCGCACTTAAAAAGTAAAAAAGGAACCATCATAAGATCACTCCTGTGTCTGCCCGTTCGTCTGTCACACCTCTTTTTTTAGGGTTTCGTTCATCTCACGAAACCCTATTACTCCCGCTCCGTTGTCTGTCCGTCACAGAGCCATTCCCAAAAACTATATAACTTATACAGAGTTGAAACTTTGTACATATATCTGAATACCAGCTATAAAGAGCTCAAAATATTAAAATTTGAAAAATTCGTATTATTTTAATAAATAGAGATAAAAAACCAAAATTCTAACAGCCTTTTCCTATTAAATTTAAACATTTTTCGTTATAGCAGAAGCCAAATTTAAAAATCCGCGATGAAATTCTTTCCACAGACCACGATGAAATTCTTTCTATCAGACGATTTCCACGTGAAAAATGAAAATGAAATAAAAAGTTTCACCAATTGAGAAAAAAATAAATATGAAATAAATTGATTGACGTCATAGTGGTAATAAAACGGAAAATGTCTAAGATTTCTCAATAATACAAGGAGTATGAGTATGTGTATGTACACAAAGCAGATTAATATCGCGTCATTAGAGAATTGAAAAGAAAATCTGACGTCCTGTTGGAAGTTTAACGAATTTTTCAGATGTTTGAGAATAATACAAAGCGAGTATCAATATGAGTAATAGAGAATAGTAAATATATGAGTTTGAGAAACATATTGAATCGTGATAAAAATCAGATTATGGAAATATTCGCATATTTTAACATTTTGAAGGTTTTTAAATATCGCACTTAGTCCGCATGACGGATATTATTATGACAGAATATAATAGCGGGCTGGTTTAGATATTTGAAAAAACGAAAGGATAGACCGGTAAATTTTCACTTTCTAAAAAACATGACTTTTTTTTTTTTTCTGCTAAAAGAAATTTTTTTGAATTTATTAAAGAAAGGATAAAGTGTTTTGAAAGGAATATTAAACGAAACCCTTTGAGCGATCTTCGATCACACTTACCCACTTGTTCGTAAACTACGGGACGTGGAAAGTTCAAACTTCGGAAAGTTAAAGCATTTTTACCCACATATTTTCAGATTATTTGCCATTCACAAATATGTTTAGGAAAAATTTAGGGGGCTAGTTAAGTTACTTGAAAGAAAAAAGCCTTCTTTTTGTCTATCGTGTGAAGGATCTCGTAATACCGAACTCAAAAATATATTTGTTTTAATTTTAGGTATTATATTTTTAGAGATAACGTCGAAAATGCACTGCAAAAATATGTACCCCCCCCCCCCCCCGTCTCCTTCTGAATCTATACTGAAACTAAAATTGTGAAAATTCTGGGGGTAGTAGAGGTTTATTTAAACCTTGAAGGAAAATTATAGCGATTTTCCTAGATGTATAGTTTTTGAGAAAAACGCATTTTTCCGTTACACACAAACTTTACTTTTCGGGCGATCAGAGGGGGAGTTGACGGGCGCTCGAGGTAGGTATCAACGCAGAATCATCCAAGGATATTTGATAATGATCTTCGGAAAAAAAAATGTCGGTAATTAGCCGAGATATTAAGTTACTTGAAAAAAAAATTATATCGTGTAGGGTATTGCTCGAAAGATCTCGTAACATCGAATTAAAAAAATATATTGTTTTAATTTTAGGTATTATATTTTCAGAGCTATCGTCAAAAGTATACTGTAAAAATATGCCCCCCCCCCACCCCTTCTAGTTCCGAATCTATTGAAACTAAAATTATGAAAAAATTAGGGTATTATTAGTTTATTAATTAATAAATGTAATGTACGGAACCCTTTGAGCGCGAGTTATACTCGCACTTAACCGATTTATTTAAATTTTCGAGCTACAGTTTTAAATTGCCCTATGAATAGCAGTCTGCATTTTCTTTAATTAATTGTGTAAAATAAAAATGAGACGGGCTTAGGCTCTATTTTTATGCCAGTCTTTTGAATCGGGCTCGAAGTGAAAATTATAATTATTCACAAATTGAAAAAAAAGAAAAAACTTCGGTGTTTGAGAAAAAATGATGCAGTCTAGGTTTTTTAAATGTGTTTTGAAATACTTTAAAAAATCACTTTGAAAGGGAGTTGAATTGTTATTGATGTAAGGAGATTGTAAGGAGAAATATTCTGTTTGATTCTGAAACTTTTACACGGTCAGTGTCACTAACACAAAGAAACCGTGAGGTATCTCTTATTCTCTTGTCTAGTCTCGTTTTTAGGTGCGTTCGTAATTATATAAATACGTAGCACCTATAGTCGTCGTCTGGTCCGTCCGTCCGTTTGTCCGCATATAACAGCGCAAAAACTACCCGACCGAATGGTTCGAAATTTAATATATATTATCGTTGTAAAATTTTGTCAAGTCATTTCAAATTTTATAAAAATCGAACCAAAACTTAAAAAGATATTAATAAAAGTTTTTTTTTTTATTATTATTCCATTAAATCCTTTCGTACGTAATCTATATAATAAAAGCGCAAGTCATGTGACTAAAAAAACAAGTACGAGCAGACCACTTCTTTTTAACACTTTCCAACCTAGTTGAAAAGTGTTTATGACTTCGGTTTGTCTGACCGTATGGCCGTCTGTCCGTGCTCTAACTCCCGCAAATATGCTCGGATTGCTCTGCAATTTTTATATGTTATTGTCGCTATCTATAGCATGTTCCCTATTTCAACGGGAGTGTGTAACACTTATAGTTTTTTACAGGGACACTCAAAAGAATTCCGTTACATTACGGTCAATGGGGAAAAATCATTTGCGGTTTATTTTAATGATGTTACACAATTTCAAGCACATTGTAAATGATATATATCACTAAGGTGCATTACAAGAAGCTTAATATGGAATAGGGTGTGCATAGCACTTATAGTTACTTTACAGGGAGAGTCAAAAGAATTTCGTTACATTACGTCTATGGAGAAAAATCGTCTGCGGTTTATTTAAATAATGTTTCACTATTTTAAACGCATTGAAATTTATATATATCACTAAGGTGCATTACAAGAGGCTTACTACAGAATAGTGTGTGTATAGCAGTCATCGTTCATTTACAGGGACACACAAAATAATTATCTACTGTCTGTTAACAATAATTCCTGGAAGTGCGTTTTAAGCTACTGAACGCGATTTTAAATTTAACTCACTTTTTGTCTATTACGTGGTGTGTATAAATTCTGTAGATCATATACAGGGAAGCACAAAAGTTCGCGAACATATTTCCGTTTATTGACAGAAACTGCAGAAGGAGAATTTTAAACTGTGCTACGCGTTTCCTAACTGAACTAAAATTTAGCATCCTATGTAGTATATATACAAATCTATAAATGATATACAGGGCTGAATAAAAGTATTCGGATATTTTTCCGAATATCGTATACGTTGGAAATTCCTGAATTATGTTTTTAAATATGTTATGCGTTTTCCAAATCGTTTACTTAGATGTTATCTTTCAGCTTATTAAACAGTATGATTTGTAAAATTATTTTGGAAGCGTTGGAAAGTGTTACATAATCTATGCTTAACGCATGATTTTTCGTTCTTGTTTCATATGCCAGGCGGCCATTTTTATTCAAAATTATTTTTTCGAATAAAATTGCATAAAAGTTACATTTTTTGAAAGATCGTTCAAAAAAATGTTATTAGTTAACATTAAAAAATGTATAGATTCTGAGATAGCTTCAGTGGAAATTAGGTTAAGAGCCGAATATCTCAATCCATTAGAGTAAATAAACACTGGAGATTCGTTCGTTGTAAGTCTTAAAAATATTAAACCATGGACATAATCATTCGCAAAGCAAGATCTCCATGGTGAATATCACAGTGCTATCTGGTGTGGGGAAAAAAATCGCATCTGTAAACGTGGCATACGTAATAAGAAAAAACAAGTGGGTAAGTGTGATCGAAGATCGCTCAAAGGGTTTCGTTTAATATTCCTTTCAAAACACTTTATCCTTTCTTTAATAAATCCAAATAATTTCATTTAGCAACAACAACAACAAAAAAAAGTCATGTTTTTTATAAAGTAAAAATTTACCGGTCTATTTTTTCGTTTTTTCGAGTATCTAAAACCAGCCAGATAGCGGGCCAAGCCGGCTATTATATTCTGTCATAATAATATCTGTCACGCGGACTAAATGCGATATAAAAAACAATTTCAAAATTAAACATGTTTTACACATGGCTGCGGAGTCGGTGGGGAAAATGTCCGACTCCGACTCTGACTCCTGAAATTTCAAAGGAACCGACTCCGACTCTGACTCCGACTCCGTGACGTCTAAAGTATTGGTATTGCCTGTTGATTCCTATTATTCAGATTGCTTTATTGCTGTCATTTGTTTTGAAATCGTAATAGTCGCTTTATTAAATTTGTCATTAAATAAAGGAAATATTACTATTTAAAAAAAATGGCAGCAATCAAGCAATCAGAATAAAAAAAAACTCAACTGGCAACACTGCAACCTGCTGTTATATTCCTGTTTGACCTTGAAGTATATGATGTGTATATTTTTGGATGAATTATGGGTATAAGCTGTGATAGGTAGTCAAGACTAGAACTCATTTACTGCAGCGGCAAACTTCTGACAGTATTTTAGTACAAAAAGTTTCACCTTTTTTCACCAAAATATGGGTGAAAGGATGTTTCATTTTGGTTTTATACCTATTCCTGCAGACCCAAAAAATAGAAGGCAAAATTTTCGCATTTTAAGCATCATTTGGAATCTTCAGAACCCGAAAAATTACGGGGGAATGCAAGAAAAATAAAAATGAAAATTTTACTATTTTAGCATTAATTCTGTTCTCACGGCTTCGTAAAAAAAGGGACAGAAATTTTATATTTTCAGCATTACTAATTGTACAATTTTGGGTCCGGCAAACCCGAAAAATCCAAATATTGAAATCTAAAGAAGTAAATAAAATGGAAATTTCACTATTTCAGATCCCGCTGACTTGGAAAAGAAAATGCAAAATGTTGTAATTTTGGAGTTATTGTGTCTTTCAGACCCGAAAAATTCCAGTGTAAGGAAAAAATAAATAAAGAGGAAAATTTTATATTTCCTGCATTAACTTTATAATTTTGACTAAATTTCGTAGAAAATTATCATTTTCTGCATAAATACAGAAAATTATCATGCAATTAAAATTAAATGCAGAAAATTATCATTTTCTGCAAAACCTGAATATCGAAAAGAGAAAGATGACTGAAATTTCACTATTTCATCATTATTTTGAGTACTGCAGACTCAGGAAAAAAAAATTATAATTTCACTTTTTTTTTTTTTGGGGGGGGGGGGGAGTTCTATGCACACGAAAAAAAGGGGAAAAAATTACTACAAGTTCAGCATTACTCTTGGTCCTACAGACCTGAAGAATCTGAGGGAAACAAGAAAAAAAGTGAAAATTTTTCTATTGCAATGATATTTATGATTCTATGGACTCCAAAAAGAGCAGAAACTTCCAATTTTCGCATTACCTCGAGCTTTGCAAACACCAAAAACACTGCAAACTGGACAGTATATTGGAACCTGTGTTTCCTTGTATTTATAGTTAATATAAAAATAATAATTCAGTTTATAAATTTAAAATTACATAGAATTGATTTAATTTCATTTCAAACTGTCTAAAAAACAAGCTGGAGTCGGAGTCGGCCTGTTTTTTAGCGACTCCGACTCCGACTCTTTTGTCCACAATAGGCCCGACTCCGACTCTTTTCTCCAAAAATAGGCCTGACTCCGACTCCACGACTCCGACTCCGACTCCGCACCCCTGGTTTTACACCTTCAAAATGTTAAAATATGCGAATATTTCCATAATCGGATTTTTGTCATGATTCAATATGTTTCTCAAACTCATATATTTACTATTCTCTATTATTCATATTGATACTCGCTTTGTATTATTCTCAAACATCTGAAACATTTGTTAAAATTCCAATATGACGTCAGATTTTCTTTTTAATTCTCTAATGACGTGATATTAATCTGTTTTGTGTTACATACACATACTTATTATACTCCTTGTATTATTGAGAAATCTTTGAAATTTTCCGCTTTATTACCGCTATGACGTCAATCATTTTTATTTCATATTAATCTTTTTTTCAATTGGTGAAACTTTTTATTTCATTTTCATTTTTCACGTGGAAATCGTCAGATAAAAAATTAATTATTGTAGAAAGAATTTCATCGGCGATTTTTAATTTTTGGCATCTGCTATAACGAAAAATGTTTAAATTTAAAAGGAAAAGGCTGTTAGAATTTTGGTTTTTTATCTCTATTTATTAAAATAAAACGAATTTTTCAAATTTTAATATTTTGAGCTCTTCATAGTTGGTATTCAGCTATATAGACAAAGTTTCAACTCTGTAAGTTACATAGTTTCTGAGAATAGCTCTGTGACGGACAGACCCTAAAAAATGGCATGCTCATTTCGCTCATAGCAGGCGATATAATTCATTTCACTGAAATAATAAGGATGATTTTTTTTTTTTTTTTTTTTTTACATTGCGAAACTAGTTATAAAATGACTTCTAGTTCCTTTATGTCACGTTTAACGTACAATTTCCAACTTGTTCTGTTTGAAGTCTTTTTCCAGAATTACTGGTAAACCGAACTCATGTCTTTCTGCTATATTTGTGCAATGCGATTTTTAAAAAAGTCCTTCCGGTTTGTACCGAGAGGAAAAGATAGCTTTCCTATATCTTCGTTTTAAAATTTTAGCTAATGTTACACGAAAACAGCAAGTTAAAATGCAAAGAAACGTTTACAAAAGATTCGTTAATACTGAATTTGAATAAGAAATTCGCCAAATTATTGAGCAATAGCCAAATTGGCTTCATTTATGAAGGCTTATTTTGGTCGCCAAATTTGGCAATATTTCGCCAAATTTCGCCAATTTTGCCAATTTTGTCGCCAATTTTGGCGCTAACGGATATGAATATATAGTTTTATGCGTATAATTGGGAAAATTATTACAACAATGAAAGAAAATAATTTGCGAGTAATCGCGTTAATGTGCTGTTTTGTTTCAAAATGTCAGCCACCCTAGAATTTCAAACTGCTCTATCTCAGCCATTTTTTAAGATAGAGGTAAACCAAAAAATGCTCTGGAATCCTTGTATCAAGGCCTAACACGTAATTAAAAAATAAATTGGAATTTTTAACTTTTTTGTATATTTATTTTAGTTTTAAATTTTTAAATGGCCGCCATCTTGAAACAAAATGGCGGACCAAGCTGGCCAACGAACTCGGTCTAGACATTGGTTAGCTTAATACACACAATTAGTTTCATCAAAATTGATTTATAAATACGAGCGTTATCGTATGACATAGGTCAGAGATATTATAATTATATATATATATATATATATATATATATATATATATATAAATCAACATTTGAACGGAGGGTGGTTTTGGGGTTTGGAGGTCATGATCGGTGAAAATATATCGAAATTTTCCGGAACTGCTTTCCTCCGAACGGCTGCAATAGGTAGCTTTATACTTTTTTGTATTGAAAGCTACCTAAAAATAAGAACTGTGACTTTTCAGATTTTTGCAAGTGATTGAGTATAAATAACAAATTTGCTGTTTTAAACCAGCAAATTTCCAAAAAAAATTCCAGGGACATGAAAATCAAGAAAAGTTGTTATAAAGGAGTACAGGGTGCGGAAAAAGTTTTGGATGGGCCTAAAATCCATTATATTCGAGAAAACCGTAAATGTCAACAATGTATGAACAAATATATTAAATTAACATGTAAATAATGGAAAAACAGATTCAATCTCAAAGTAGCCGCCTTTTTCGTTCCTTAGCGGTTTTGGGACATCATTGACTATGTGGCACGAAGTATCTCATCGGGAAGATCGGTCCATTCCTTAATAATCAATTTTGCTTTTAGACCATCCAAACTTTGATGGGAAGTAAAAAGACCTTTGACTTCAAAATTCCCCAAATGGAAAAATCCATTGGATTGATGTCGGGCTATTCATCAGGAGAAATTAAGTCGATGTTGTCCTCCCTAAGTCAGTCAAGAAACTTGCACGCGCGATGGGTTGGTTGCAGTGTCTTGTTGAAACACACAATTTCGACCAGAAAAGTATTTTTGAGCAAAAGGCTTGAGCACTTTCTGCAAAATCTAATCCTTGTAGTATTGTTGATTGAACCATCCAAAACTTCTTCTGCACCCTGTTTTAGATAGCTTTCAATACAAAAAAGTCCTTCCGGCCTGTACCGGGAGGAAAAGATAGCTTTCCTATATCTTCGTTTTAAAATTTTAGTTAATGTTACTCGAAAACAGCAAACGAAAATGCAAAGAAACCGTTTACAAAAGATTCGTTAATACTGAATTTGAATAAGAAATTCGCCAAATTATTGAGCTAGAGCCAAATTGGCCTCATTTATGAAAACTGATAATAGTGGCTAAATTTGGCGATATTTCGCCAAATGTCGCCAAATTTGGCGAGAATTTGGTGCTAACGGATATGAATATAATTGTCTGAGTGCAACGAAGACTCATACACAGCGCAGTATTACTTTGCTCCATATATAGCTACGATGGATATTAAAACCTTTCGTTAAGCATAACTCAAAAAATATTTAACGGATTTCGTTCAAATTTTTACAGCAGGTACCTATAAAGGTGACAACGTCGTCTATTTATTACCAAGAATAAGTGTCAAACCGTTTGGAAGTTATATTAAAAAAATAGATAAAAAAGCCCAATTAAAGTACATACGTCACTAAATTTTGTGCGTACGTCACTTTCACCGGCGGGAGATTTTCGTAGACAATCGGAATTGAAAAGTTCATGGAATACATGGAGCAAAAAAATATGCAAGCACTCAATATTCAGCACAATAAAATATATTTCAATTTAATAAAAATGGAAAGTTAATCTGGAATTTTTTCTGTTTGAAAAGTATTAGAGATTAGTAAGAGTAGTATTAGTATTAGAGATTTGGCGTAAATCACACCATTAGCAGCTTTTTTATTTCGCGTGTGTATGTTAGGAACAATTCTTTGATGTTTAAATAAAAGGTTTCGATTTGTGGCATTATTTCTTATTTTTTTTTCCTTTTTAGTATTTTAAATGAAATTAGTGAAAGGCGTGTATTTTAAATTAAATGAGTGAAAGACGTGTATTTTTAATGTATGTATTTCAAATGAAATCAGTGAAAGATTTATATTTAAATGAAATGAATGCAATATGAAGATGTTATGAGAAAAATATTTGGCGATTTATCAACTGCGCCAAGTTAACATAAAAGTACCAATACATATGTGGGTACTTCTCTATTATCCCGTCGACCACTTTTCATAACAAAAAACTATCGCCAAATAAACGGGAGAACGTTGTCATTGAAATATCAAAATACATAAATAAATAAATAAAATATAAGAATTTAAGGACACAATTGTTATTTTAATGAATGAAATAACTAATAAATCAGTAAAACATAATGAAAAATACACGCAAATGTCGCGTTAAAAACCACTTGATGACGTAACAAACACGTATAATGCTTCTGATATCAAGTAAATGGGACTGCATTTTTGGCGTTTAATCTAACAGTTTGGCGATAGTTTTTTGTTATGAAAAGTGGTCGACGGGATGATAGAGCAGTACCTCTATGTGAAATGAAACAAGGCACAGATGTCATATACGCACCACGTTGGCGCGATTTTTCCCTCCACCAGCTTGGGGAAAACTTTGTTTTTGAATATTAGTTACAAATAGTGTGACAAATAGTACACGTGATTTTTTATTTCAATATAAAAATAAAATAACGTAATAAATGAAACAGCTTCTATTATTTTAAAAAGGGAAATAAAAATAAATAAATAATAGTTTGATATAAATAAAGGCGCGGATGTCATATACGCACCACATTGGCGCGATTGCAACAAAATGGCAATTTTATGCCTCACATGGTAACCCGGTTATTTTGTTTCAACTGTTGTTTATTAACTTTTATTTTTTATTTTAATTCTATAAATTGTTTTTATTATATATATCAATATTTATTTATATCAAACTATCATTTATTTATTTTTATTTCCCATTTTTGAATAATAGGAGCTATTTCATTTATTACGTTATTTTATTTTTATATTGAAATAAAAAATTACATGCTATTATTGTATGGTATTTGTAACTAATATTCAAAACGAAGTTTTCGCCAAATTGGCGGGGGAAAAATCGCGCCAATCTGGTGCGTATATGACATCTGTGCCTAAATTAATATTGATATACATATAAAAATAATCTATAGAATTAAAATAAAAAATAAAAGTAAACAAACACAACAAACAGTTTTCGCCAAAGGGGCGGGGAAAAATCGCGCCAACGTGGTGAGTATATGGCATCTGTGCCGGGATTTTTACCCTTTTATCTGTGCTTTCGGAAATATAAAAAAATTAAAAAATTCTTATATCAGGTGTATAATGTTTTGCATTTTTATACGGACCACTTCTCCATTTTAAGATTTTAAATGCTATTTATATCAGATATTTCTTTCTTGAGATTCCCACAAGTTTTTTCCGGTAATTTTTTTAGTTCGCTTATTAATTGTTTACAATTTGCCCCCCTGGCAATAGCAATTATTTATCACAAAAAATGGGTACTTCTCTATTATCCCGTCGACCACTTTTCATAACAAAAAACTATCGCCAAACTGTAACGCTAAATAAACGGGAGAACGTTGCCATTGAAATATCAAAATAAATAAAATATAAGAATTTAAGGACACAATTGTTACTTTAATGAATGAAATAACTAATAAATCAGTAAAACATAATGAAAAATACACGCAAATGTCGAATTAAAAACCACTTGATGGCATAACAAATACGTATAATGCTTCTGGCATCAAGTAAATGGGACTGTATTTTTGGCGTTTAATCTTAGTTTGGCGATAGTTTTTTGTTATGAAAAGTGGTCGACGGGATAATAGTTGTCTGAGTGCAACGAAGACTCATACACAGCGCAGTATTACTTTGCCCCATATATAGCTACGATGGATATTAAAACCTTTCGTTAAGCATAACTCAAAAAATATTTAACGGATTTCGTTCAAATTTTTACAGCAGGTACCTATAAAGGTGACAACGTCGTCTATTTATTACCAAGAATAAGTGTCAAACCGTTTGGAAGTTATATTAAAAAAATAGATAAAAAAGCCCAATTAAAGTACATACGTCACTAAATTTTGTGCGTACGTCATTTTCACCGGCGGGAGATTTTCGTAGACAATCGGAATTGAAAAGTTCATGGAATACATGGAGCAAAAAAATATGCAAGCACTCAATATTCAGCACAATAAAATATATTTCAATTTAATAAAAATGGAAAGTTAATCTGGAATTTTTTCTGTTTGAAAAGTATTAGAGATTAGTAAGAGTATTTAGTATTAGAGATTTGGCGTAAATCACACCATTAGCAGCTTTTTTATTTCGCGTGTGTATGTTAGGAACAATTCTTTGATGTTTAAATAAAAGGTTTCGATTTGTGGCATTATTTCTTATTTTCTTTTCCTTTTTAGTATTTTAAATGAAATTAGTGAAAGGCGTGTATTTTAAATTAAATGAGTGAAAGACGTGTATTTTTAATGTATGTATTTCAAATGAAATCAGTGAAAGATTTATAATTAAATGAAATGAATGCAATATGAAGATGTTATGAGAAAAATATTTGGCGATTTATCAACTGCGCCAAGTTAACATAAAAGTACCAATACATATGTGGGTACTTCTCTATTATCCCGTCGACCACTTTTCATAACAAAAAACTATCGCCAAATAAACGGGAGAACGTTGTCATTGAAATATCAAAATACATAAATAAATAAATAAAATATAAGAATTTAAGGACACAATTGTTATTTTAATGAATGAAATAACTAATAAATCAGTAAAACATAATGAAAAATACACGCAAATGTCGCGTTAAAAACCACTTGATGACGTAACAAACACGTATAATGCTTCTGATATCAAGTAAATGGGACTGCATTTTTGGCGTTTAATCTAACAGTTTGGCGATAGTTTTTTGTTATGAAAAGTGGTCGACGGGATGATAGAGCAGTACCTCTATGTGAAATGAAACAAGGCACAGATGTCATATACGCACCACGTTGGCGCGATTTTTTCCTCCACCAGCTTGGGGAAAACTTTGTTTTTGAATATTAGTTACAAATAGTGTGACAAATAGTACACGTGATTTTTTATTTCAATATAAAAATAAAATAACGTAATAAATGAAACAGCTTCTATTATTTTAAAAAGGGAAATAAAAATAAATAAATAATAGTTTGATATAAATAAAGGCGCGGATGTCATATACGCACCACATTGGCGCGATTGCAACAAAATGGCAATTTTATGCCTCACATGGTAACCCGGTTATTTTGTTTCAACTGTTGTTTATTAACTTTTATTTTTTATTTTAATTCTATAAATTGTTTTTATTATATATATCAATATTTATTTATATCAAACTATCATTTATTTATTTTTATTTCCCATTTTTGAATAATAGGAGCTATTTCATTTATTACGTTATTTTATTTTTATATTGAAATAAAAAATTACATGCTATTATTGTATGGTATTTGTAACTAATATTCAAAACGAAGTTTTCGCCAAATTGGCGGGGGAAAAATCGCGCCAATCTGGTGCGTATATGACATCTGTGCCTAAATTAATATTGATATACATATAAAAATAATCTATAGAATTAAAATAAAAAATAAAAGTAAACAAACACAACAAACAGTTTTCGCCAAAGGGGCGGGGGAAAAATCGCGCCAACGTGGTGAGTATATGGCATCTGTGCCGGGATTTTTACCCTTTTATCTGTGCTTTCGGAAATATAAAAAAATTAAAAAATTCTTATATCAGGTGTATAATGTTTTGCATTTTTATACGGACCACTTCTCCATTTTAAGATTTTAAATGCTATTTATATCAGATATTTCTTTCTTGAGATTCCCACAAGTTTTTTCCGGTAATTTTTTTAGTTCGCTTATTAATTGTTTACAATTTGCCCCCCTGGCAATAGCAATTATTTATCACAAAAAATGGGTACTTCTCTATTATCCCGTCGACCACTTTTCATAACAAAAAACTATCGCCAAACTGTAACGCTAAATAAGCGGGAGAACGTTGCCATTGAAATATCAAAATAAATAAAATATAAGAATTTAAGGACACAATTGTTACTTTAATGAATGAAATAACTAATAAATCAGTAAAACATAATGAAAAATACACGCAAATGTCGAATTAAAAACCACTTGATGGCATAACAAATACGTATAATGCTTCTGGCATCAAGTAAATGGGACTGTATTTTTGGCGTTTAATCTTAGTTTGGCGATAGTTTTTTGTTATGAAAAGTGGTCGACGGGATAATAGTTGTCTGAGTGCAACGAAGACTCATACACAGCGCAGTATTACTTTGCCCCATATATAGCTACGATGGATATTAAAACCTTTCGTTAAGCATAACTCAAAAAATATTTAACGGATTTCGTTCAAATTTTTACAGCAGGTACCTATAAAGGTGACAACGTCGTCTATTTATTACCAAGAATAAGTGTCAAACCGTTTGGAAGTTATATTAAAAAAATAGATAAAAAAGCCCAATTAAAGTACATACGTCACTAAATTTTGTGCGTACGTCATTTTCACCGGCGGGAGATTTTCGTAGACAATCGGAATTGAAAAGTTCATGGAATACATGGAGCAAAAAAATATGCAAGCACTCAATATTCAGCACAATAAAATATATTTCAATTTAATAAAAATGGAAAGTTAATCTGGAATTTTTTCTGTTTGAAAAGTATTAGAGATTAGTAAGAGTAGTATTAGTATTAGAGATTTGGCGTAAATCACACCATTAGCAGCTTTTTTATTTCGCGTGTGTATGTTAGGAACAATTCTTTGATGTTTAAATAAAAGGTTTCGATTTGTGGCATTATTTCTTATTTTCTTTTCCTTTTTAGTATTTTAAATGAAATTAGTGAAAGGCGTGTATTTTAAATTAAATGAGTGAAAGACGTGTATTTTTAATGTATGTATTTCAAATGAAATCAGTGAAAGATTTATAATTAAATGAAATGAATGCAATATGAAGATGTTATGAGAAAAATATTTGGCGATTTATCAACTGCGCCAAGTTAACATAAAAGTACCAATACATATGTGGGTACTTCTCTATTATCCCGTCGACCACTTTTCATAACAAAAAACTATCGCCAAATAAACGGGAGAACGTTGTCATTGAAATATCAAAATACATAAATAAATAAATAAAATATAAGAATTTAAGGACACAATTGTTATTTTAATGAATGAAATAACTAATAAATCAGTAAAACATAATGAAAAATACACGCAAATGTCGCGTTAAAAACCACTTGATGACGTAACAAACACGTATAATGCTTCTGATATCAAGTAAATGGGACTGCATTTTTGGCGTTTAATCTAACAGTTTGGCGATAGTTTTTTGTTATGAAAAGTGGTCGACGGGATGATAGAGCAGTACCTCTATGTGAAATGAAACAAGGCACAGATGTCATATACGCACCACGTTGGCGCGATTTTTCCCTCCACCAGCTTGGGGAAAACTTTGTTTTTGAATATTAGTTACAAATAGTGTGACAAATAGTACACGTGATTTTTTATTTCAATATAAAAATAAAATAACGTAATAAATGAAACAGCTTCTATTATTTTAAAAAGGGAAATAAAAATAAATAAATAATAGTTTGATATAAATAAAGGCGCGGATGTCATATACGCACCACATTGGCGCGATTGCAACAAAATGGCAATTTTATGCCTCACATGGTAACCCGGTTATTTTGTTTCAACTGTTGTTTATTAACTTTTATTTTTTATTTTAATTCTATAAATTGTTTTTATTATATATATCAATATTTATTTATATCAAACTATCATTTATTTATTTTTATTTCCCATTTTTGAATAATAGGAGCTATTTCATTTATTACGTTATTTTATTTTTATATTGAAATAAAAAATTACATGCTATTATTGTATGGTATTTGTAACTAATATTCAAAACGAAGTTTTCGCCAAATTGGCGGGGGAAAAATCGCGCCAATCTGGTGCGTATATGACATCTGTGCCTAAATTAATATTGATATACATATAAAAATAATCTATAGAATTAAAATAAAAAATAAAAGTAAACAAACACAACAAACAGTTTTCGCCAAAGGGGCGGGGGAAAAATCGCGCCAACGTGGTGAGTATATGGCATCTGTGCCGGGATTTTTACCCTTTTATCTGTGCTTTCGGAAATATAAAAAAATTAAAAAATTCTTATATCAGGTGTATAATGTTTTGCATTTTTATACGGACCACTTCTCCATTTTAAGATTTTAAATGCTATTTATATCAGATATTTCTTTCTTGAGATTCCCACAAGTTTTTTCCGGTAATTTTTTTAGTTCGCTTATTAATTGTTTACAATTTGCCCCCCTGGCAATAGCAATTATTTATCACAAAAAATGGGTACTTCTCTATTATCCCGTCGACCACTTTTCATAACAAAAAACTATCGCCAAACTGTAACGCTAAATAAACGGGAGAACGTTGCCATTGAAATATCAAAATAAATAAAATATAAGAATTTAAGGACACAATTGTTACTTTAATGAATGAAATAACTAATAAATCAGTAAAACATAATGAAAAATACACGCAAATGTCGAATTAAAAACCACTTGATGGCATAACAAATACGTATAATGCTTCTGGCATCAAGTAAATGGGACTGTATTTTTGGCGTTTAATCTTAGTTTGGCGATAGTTTTTTGTAATGAAAAGTGGTCGACGGGATAATAGTTGTCTGAGTGCAACGAAGACTCATACACAGCGCAGTATTACTTTGCCCCATATATAGCTACGATGGATATTAAAACCTTTCGTTAAGCATAACTCAAAAAATATTTAACGGATTTCGTTCAAATTTTTACAGCAGGTACCTATAAAGGTGACAACGTCGTCTATTTATTACCAAGAATAAGTGTCAAACCGTTTGGAAGTTATATTAAAAAAATAGATAAAAAAGCCCAATTAAAGTACATACGTCACTAAATTTTGTGCGTACGTCACTTTCACCGGCGGGAGATTTTCGTAGACAATCGGAATTGAAAAGTTCATGGAATACATGGAGCAAAAAAATATGCAAGCACTCAATATTCAGCACAATAAAATATATTTCAATTTAATAAAAATGGAAAGTTAATCTGGAATTTTTTCTGTTTGAAAAGTATTAGAGATTAGTAAGAGTAGTATTAGTATTAGAGATTTGGCGTAAATCACACCATTAGCAGCTTTTTTATTTCGCGTGTGTATGTTAGGAACAATTCTTTGATGTTTAAATAAAAGGTTTCGATTTGTGGCATTATTTCTTATTTTCTTTTCCTTTTTAGTATTTTAAATGAAATTAGTGAAAGGCGTGTATTTTAAATTAAATGAGTGAAAGACGTGTATTTTTAATGTATGTATTTCAAATGAAATCAGTGAAAGATTTATAATTAAATGAAATGAAAGCAATATGAAGATGTTATGAGAAAAATATTTGGCGATTTATCAACTGCGCCAAGTTAACATAAAAGTACCAATACATATGTGGGTACTTCTCTATTATCCCGTCGACCACTTTTCATAACAAAAAACTATCGCCAAATAAACGGGAGAACGTTGTCATTGAAATATCAAAATACATAAATAAATAAATAAAATATAAGAATTTAAGGACACAATTGTTATTTTAATGAATGAAATAACTAATAAATCAGTAAAACATAATGAAAAATACACGCAAATGTCGCGTTAAAAACCACTTGATGACGTAACAAACACGTATAATGCTTCTGATATCAAGTAAATGGGACTGCATTTTTGGCGTTTAATCTAACAGTTTGGCGATAGTTTTTTGTTATGAAAAGTGGTCGACGGGATGATAGAGCAGTACCTCTATGTGAAATGAAACAAGGCACAGATGTCATATACGCACCACGTTGGCGCGATTTTTCCCTCCACCAGCTTGGGGAAAACTTTGTTTTTGAATATTAGTTACAAATAGTGTGACAAATAGTACACGTGATTTTTTATTTCAATATAAAAATAAAATAACGTAATAAATGAAACAGCTTCTATTATTTTAAAAAGGGAAATAAAAATAAATAAATAATAGTTTGATATAAATAAAGGCGCGGATGTCATATACGCACCACATTGGCGCGATTGCAACAAAATGGCAATTTTATGCCTCACATGGTAACCCGGTTATTTTGTTTCAACTGTTGTTTATTAACTTTTATTTTTTATTTTAATTCTATAAATTGTTTTTATTATATATATCAATATTTATTTATATCAAACTATCATTTATTTATTTTTATTTCCCATTTTTGAATAATAGGAGCTATTTCATTTATTACGTTATTTTATTTTTATATTGAAATAAAAAATTACATGCTATTATTGTATGGTATTTGTAACTAATATTCAAAACGAAGTTTTCGCCAAATTGGCGGGGGAAAAATCGCGCCAATCTGGTGCGTATATGACATCTGTGCCTAAATTAATATTGATATACATATAAAAATAATCTATAGAATTAAAATAAAAAATAAAAGTAAACAAACACAACAAACAGTTTTCGCCAAAGGGGCGGGGGAAAAATCGCGCCAACGTGGTGAGTATATGGCATCTGTGCCGGGATTTTTACCCTTTTATCTGTGCTTTCGGAAATATAAAAAAATTAAAAAATTCTTATATCAGGTGTATAATGTTTTGCATTTTTATACGGACCACTTCTCCATTTTAAGATTTTAAATGCTATTTATATCAGATATTTCTTTCTTGAGATTCCCACAAGTTTTTTCCGGTAATTTTTTTAGTTTGCTTATTAATTGTTTACAATTTGCCCCCCTGGCAATAGCAATTATTTATCACAAAAAATGGGTACTTCTCTATTATCCCGTCGACCACTTTTCATAACAAAAAACTATCGCCAAACTGTAACGCTAAATAAACGGGAGAACGTTGCCATTGAAATATCAAAATAAATAAAATATAAGAATTTAAGGACACAATTGTTACTTTAATGAATGAAATAACTAATAAATCAGTAAAACATAATGAAAAATACACGCAAATGTCGAATTAAAAACCACTTGATGGCATAACAAATACGTATAATGCTTCTGGCATCAAGTAAATGGGACTGTATTTTTGGCGTTTAATCTTAGTTTGGCGATAGTTTTTTGTAATGAAAAGTGGTCGACGGGATAATAGTTGTCTGAGTGCAACGAAGACTCATACACAGCGCAGTATTACTTTGCCCCATATATAGCTACGATGGATATTAAAACCTTTCGTTAAGCATAACTCAAAAAATATTTAACGGATTTCGTTCAAATTTTTACAGCAGGTACCTATAAAGGTGACAACGTCGTCTATTTATTACCAAGAATAAGTGTCAAACCGTTTGGAAGTTATATTAAAAAAATAGATAAAAAAGCCCAATTAAAGTACATACGTCACTAAATTTTGTGCGTACGTCACTTTCACCGGCGGGAGATTTTCGTAGACAATCGGAATTGAAAAGTTCATGGAATACATGGAGCAAAAAAATATGCAAGCACTCAATATTCAGCACAATAAAATATATTTCAATTTAATAAAAATGGAAAGTTAATCTGGAATTTTTTCTGTTTGAAAAGTATTAGAGATTAGTAAGAGTAGTATTAGTATTAGAGATTTGGCGTAAATCACACCATTAGCAGCTTTTTTATTTCGCGTGTGTATGTTAGGAACAATTCTTTGATGTTTAAATAAAAGGTTTCGATTTGTGGCATTATTTCTTATTTTCTTTTCCTTTTTAGTATTTTAAATGAAATTAGTGAAAGGCGTGTATTTTAAATTAAATGAGTGAAAGACGTGTATTTTTAATGTATGTATTTCAAATGAAATCAGTGAAAGATTTATAATTAAATGAAATGAATGCAATATGAAGATGTTATGAGAAAAATATTTGGCGATTTATCAACTGCGCCAAGTTAACATAAAAGTACCAATACATATGTGGGTACTTCTCTATTATCCCGTCGACCACTTTTCATAACAAAAAACTATCGCCAAATAAACGGGAGAACGTTGTCATTGAAATATCAAAATACATAAATAAATAAATAAAATATAAGAATTTAAGGACACAATTGTTATTTTAATGAATGAAATAACTAATAAATCAGTAAAACATAATGAAAAATACACGCAAATGTCGCGTTAAAAACCACTTGATGACGTAACAAACACGTATAATGCTTCTGATATCAAGTAAATGGGACTGCATTTTTGGCGTTTAATCTAACAGTTTGGCGATAGTTTTTTGTTATGAAAAGTGGTCGACGGGATGATAGAGCAGTACCTCTATGTGAAATGAAACAAGGCACAGATGTCATATACGCACCACGTTGGCGCGATTTTTCCCTCCACCAGCTTGGGGAAAACTTTGTTTTTGAATATTAGTTACAAATAGTGTGACAAATAGTACACGTGATTTTTTATTTCAATATAAAAATAAAATAACGTAATAAATGAAACAGCTTCTATTATTTTAAAAAGGGAAATAAAAATAAATAAATAATAGTTTGATATAAATAAAGGCGCGGATGTCATATACGCACCACATTGGCGCGATTGCAACAAAATGGCAATTTTATGCCTCACATGGTAACCCGGTTATTTTGTTTCAACTGTTGTTTATTAACTTTTATTTTTT
The DNA here is from genome assembly GCA_963931845.1 of Maratus michaelseni. Classification (NCBI taxonomy): domain Eukaryota; kingdom Metazoa; phylum Arthropoda; class Arachnida; order Araneae; family Salticidae; genus Maratus; species Maratus michaelseni. The sequence continues at coordinate 164,526,119 of OZ007591.1, forward strand.
ATTTTAATTCTATAAATTGTTTTTATTATATATATCAATATTTATTTATATCAAACTATCATTTATTTATTTTTATTTCCCATTTTTGAATAATAGGAGCTATTTCATTTATTACGTTATTTTATTTTTATATTGAAATAAAAAATTACATGCTATTATTGTATGGTATTTGTAACTAATATTCAAAACGAAGTTTTCGCCAAATTGGCGGGGGAAAAATCGCGCCAATCTGGTGCGTATATGACATCTGTGCCTAAATTAATATTGATATACATATAAAAATAATCTATAGAATTAAAATAAAAAATAAAAGTAAACAAACACAACAAACAGTTTTCGCCAAAGGGGCGGGGGAAAAATCGCGCCAACGTGGTGAGTATATGGCATCTGTGCCGGGATTTTTACCCTTTTATCTGTGCTTTCGGAAATATAAAAAAATTAAAAAATTCTTATATCAGGTGTATAATGTTTTGCATTTTTATACGGACCACTTCTCCATTTTAAGATTTTAAATGCTATTTATATCAGATATTTCTTTCTTGAGATTCCCACAAGTTTTTTCCGGTAATTTTTTTAGTTCGCTTATTAATTGTTTACAATTTGCCCCCCTGGCAATAGCAATTATTTATCACAAAAAATGGGTACTTCTCTATTATCCCGTCGACCACTTTTCATAACAAAAAACTATCGCCAAACTGTAACGCTAAATAAACGGGAGAACGTTGCCATTGAAATATCAAAATAAATAAAATATAAGAATTTAAGGACACAATTGTTACTTTAATGAATGAAATAACTAATAAATCAGTAAAACATAATGAAAAATACACGCAAATGTCGAATTAAAAACCACTTGATGGCATAACAAATACGTATAATGCTTCTGGCATCAAGTAAATGGGACTGTATTTTTGGCGTTTAATCTTAGTTTGGCGATAGTTTTTTGTAATGAAAAGTGGTCGACGGGATAATAGTTGTCTGAGTGCAACGAAGACTCATACACAGCGCAGTATTACTTTGCCCCATATATAGCTACGATGGATATTAAAACCTTTCGTTAAGCATAACTCAAAAAATATTTAACGGATTTCGTTCAAATTTTTACAGCAGGTACCTATAAAGGTGACAACGTCGTCTATTTATTACCAAGAATAAGTGTCAAACCGTTTGGAAGTTATATTAAAACAAGTTGGAAATTGTACGTCAAACGTTACAAACGAGGTGCGTTCGTACGCACGTTTTAGAATTAAATTCATGATATCCCGTGCGTAGAACGGGTTAAACAGCTAGTTAAGTATATATTTTATGACACTGTTCATACAAATATCTTAACTAGTTATATAAATATTCAGATATATATGTATCAGCTAGTTATATAAATATTCAGACCTAGATGATTTTTAATTCTGTAAAATGAATTATATCGTCTGCAGATTAATTTCTGTAATAAAATAAGCATCTCGGTCGCTTGACGATTTAACATCCATCGGAAGCTGCTATAACAAAAAAGCACCGATTTAAAAAAAAAAATCAAATTTCTTAATAAATATTTTTATTAATATCTCCTAAAGTTTTGATTCGATTTTAATAAAATTTGAAATGTCTCGACAAAATTCTGCAAAGATAACATATTTTAAATTGCAAACCATTTGGTTGGGTAGTTTTTGCGTTGTTATATGCGGACGGACAGACAGACGGACGGACAGACAGACAGACGGACGGACAGACGGACGGACCAAACGACGACTATAGGTGCTACGTATTTATATAATTACGAACGCACCTAAAAATAGATAAAAAAGCCCAATTAAAGTACATACGTCACTAAATTTTGTGCGTACGTCACTTTCACCGGCGGGAGATTTTCGTAGACAATCGGAATTGAAAAGTTCATGGAATACATGGAGCAAAAAAATATGCAAGCACTCAATATTCAGCACAATAAAATATATTTCAATTTAATAAAAATGGAAAGTTAATCTGGAATTTTTTCTGTTTGAAAAGTATTAGAGATTAGTAAGAGTAGTATTAGTATTAGAGATTTGGCGTAAATCACACCATTAGCAGCTTTTTTATTTCGCGTGTGTATGTTAGGAACAATTCTTTGATGTTTAAATAAAAGGTTTCGATTTGTGGCATTATTTCTTATTTTCTTTTCCTTTTTAGTATTTTAAATGAAATTAGTGAAAGGCGTGTATTTTAAATTAAATGAGTGAAAGACGTGTATTTTTAATGTATGTATTTCAAATGAAATCAGTGAAAGATTTATAATTAAATGAAATGAAAGCAATATGAAGATGTTATGAGAAAAATATTTGGCGATTTATCAACTGCGCCAAGTTAACATAAAAGTACCAATACATATGTGGGTACTTCTCTATTATCCCGTCGACCACTTTTCATAACAAAAAACTATCGCCAAATAAACGGGAGAACGTTGTCATTGAAATATCAAAATACATAAATAAATAAATAAAATATAAGAATTTAAGGACACAATTGTTATTTTAATGAATGAAATAACTAATAAATCAGTAAAACATAATGAAAAATACACGCAAATGTCGCGTTAAAAACCACTTGATGACGTAACAAACACGTATAATGCTTCTGATATCAAGTAAATGGGACTGCATTTTTGGCGTTTAATCTAACAGTTTGGCGATAGTTTTTTGTTATGAAAAGTGGTCGACGGGATGATAGAGCAGTACCTCTATGTGAAATGAAACAAGGCACAGATGTCATATACGCACCACGTTGGCGCGATTTTTCCCTCCACCAGCTTGGGGAAAACTTTGTTTTTGAATATTAGTTACAAATAGTGTGACAAATAGTACACGTGATTTTTTATTTCAATATAAAAATAAAATAACGTAATAAATGAAACAGCTTCTATTATTTTAAAAAGGGAAATAAAAATAAATAAATAATAGTTTGATATAAATAAAGGCGCGGATGTCATATACGCACCACATTGGCGCGATTGCAACAAAATGGCAATTTTATGCCTCACATGGTAACCCGGTTATTTTGTTTCAACTGTTGTTTATTAACTTTTATTTTTTATTTTAATTCTATAAATTGTTTTTATTATATATATCAATATTTATTTATATCAAACTATCATTTATTTATTTTTATTTCCCATTTTTGAATAATAGGAGCTATTTCATTTATTACGTTATTTTATTTTTATATTGAAATAAAAAATTACATGCTATTATTGTATGGTATTTGTAACTAATATTCAAAACGAAGTTTTCGCCAAATTGGCGGGGGAAAAATCGCGCCAATCTGGTGCGTATATGACATCTGTGCCTAAATTAATATTGATATACATATAAAAATAATCTATAGAATTAAAATAAAAAATAAAAGTAAACAAACACAACAAACAGTTTTCGCCAAAGGGGCGGGGGAAAAATCGCGCCAACGTGGTGAGTATATGGCATCTGTGCCGGGATTTTTACCCTTTTATCTGTGCTTTCGGAAATATAAAAAAATTAAAAAATTCTTATATCAGGTGTATAATGTTTTGCATTTTTATACGGACCACTTCTCCATTTTAAGATTTTAAATGCTATTTATATCAGATATTTCTTTCTTGAGATTCCCACAAGTTTTTTCCGGTAATTTTTTTAGTTCGCTTATTAATTGTTTACAATTTGCCCCCCTGGCAATAGCAATTATTTATCACAAAAAATGGGTACTTCTCTATTATCCCGTCGACCACTTTTCATAACAAAAAACTATCGCCAAACTGTAACGCTAAATAAACGGGAGAACGTTGCCATTGAAATATCAAAATAAATAAAATATAAGAATTTAAGGACACAATTGTTACTTTAATGAATGAAATAACTAATAAATCAGTAAAACATAATGAAAAATACACGCAAATGTCGAATTAAAAACCACTTGATGGCATAACAAATACGTATAATGCTTCTGGCATCAAGTAAATGGGACTGTATTTTTGGCGTTTAATCTTAGTTTGGCGATAGTTTTTTGTAATGAAAAGTGGTCGACGGGATAATAGTTGTCTGAGTGCAACGAAGACTCATACACAGCGCAGTATTACTTTGCCCCATATATAGCTACGATGGATATTAAAACCTTTCGTTAAGCATAACTCAAAAAATATTTAACGGATTTCGTTCAAATTTTTACAGCAGGTACCTATAAAGGTGACAACGTCGTCTATTTATTACCAAGAATAAGTGTCAAACCGTTTGGCAGTTATATTAAAAAAATAGATAAAAAAGCCCAATTAAAGTACATACGTCACTAAATTTTGTGCGTACGTCACTTTCACCGGCGGGAGATTTTCGTAGACAATCGGAATTGAAAAGTTCATGGAATACATGGAGCAAAAAAATATGCAAGCACTCAATATTCAGCACAATAAAATATATTTCAATTTAATAAAAATGGAAAGTTAATCTGGAATTTTTTCTGTTTGAAAAGTATTAGAGATTAGTAAGAGTAGTATTAGTATTAGAGATTTGGCGTAAATCACACCATTAGCAGCTTTTTTATTTCGCGTGTGTATGTTAGGAACAATTCTTTGATGTTTAAATAAAAGGTTTCGATTTGTGGCATTATTTCTTATTTTCTTTTCCTTTTTAGTATTTTAAATGAAATTAGTGAAAGGCGTGTATTTTAAATTAAATGAGTGAAAGACGTGTATTTTTAATGTATGTATTTCAAATGAAATCAGTGAAAGATTTATATTTAAATGAAATGAATGCAATATGAAGATGTTATGAGAAAAATATTTGGCGATTTATCAACTGCGCCAAGTTAACATAAAAGTACCAATACATATGTGGGTACTTCTCTATTATCCCGTCGACCACTTTTCATAACAAAAAACTATCGCCAAATAAACGGGAGAACGTTGTCATTGAAATATCAAAATACATAAATAAATAAATAAAATATAAGAATTTAAGGACACAATTGTTATTTTAATGAATGAAATAACTAATAAATCAGTAAAACATAATGAAAAATACACGCAAATGTCGCGTTAAAAACCACTTGATGACGTAACAAACACGTATAATGCTTCTGATATCAAGTAAATGGGACTGCATTTTTGGCGTTTAATCTAACAGTTTGGCGATAGTTTTTTGTTATGAAAAGTGGTCGACGGGATGATAGAGCAGTACCTCTATGTGAAATGAAACAAGGCACAGATGTCATATACGCACCACGTTGGCGCGATTTTTCCCTCCACCAGCTTGGGGAAAACTTTGTTTTTGAATATTAGTTACAAATAGTGTGACAAATAGTACACGTGATTTTTTATTTCAATATAAAAATAAAATAACGTAATAAATGAAACAGCTTCTATTATTTTAAAAAGGGAAATAAAAATAAATAAATAATAGTTTGATATAAATAAAGGCGCGGATGTCATATACGCACCACATTGGCGCGATTGCAACAAAATGGCAATTTTATGCCTCACATGGTAACCCGGTTATTTTGTTTCAACTGTTGTTTATTAACTTTTATTTTTTATTTTAATTCTATAAATTGTTTTTATTATATATATCAATATTTATTTATATCAAACTATCATTTATTTATTTTTATTTCCCATTTTTGAATAATAGGAGCTATTTCATTTATTACGTTATTTTATTTTTATATTGAAATAAAAAATTACATGCTATTATTGTATGGTATTTGTAACTAATATTCAAAACGAAGTTTTCGCCAAATTGGCGGGGGAAAAATCGCGCCAATCTGGTGCGTATATGACATCTGTGCCTAAATTAATATTGATATACATATAAAAATAATCTATAGAATTAAAATAAAAAATAAAAGTAAACAAACACAACAAACAGTTTTCGCCAAAGGGGCGGGGGAAAAATCGCGCCAACGTGGTGAGTATATGGCATCTGTGCCGGGATTTTTACCCTTTTATCTGTGCTTTCGGAAATATAAAAAAATTAAAAAATTCTTATATCAGGTGTATAATGTTTTGCATTTTTATACGGACCACTTCTCCATTTTAAGATTTTAAATGCTATTTATATCAGATATTTCTTTCTTGAGATTCCCACAAGTTTTTTCCGGTAATTTTTTTAGTTCGCTTATTAATTGTTTACAATTTGCCCCCCTGGCAATAGCAATTATTTATCACAAAAAATGGGTACTTCTCTATTATCCCGTCGACCACTTTTCATAACAAAAAACTATCGCCAAACTGTAACGCTAAATAAACGGGAGAACGTTGCCATTGAAATATCAAAATAAATAAAATATAAGAATTTAAGGACACAATTGTTACTTTAATGAATGAAATAACTAATAAATCAGTAAAACATAATGAAAAATACACGCAAATGTCGAATTAAAAACCACTTGATGGCATAACAAATACGTATAATGCTTCTGGCATCAAGTAAATGGGACTGTATTTTTGGCGTTTAATCTTAGTTTGGCGATAGTTTTTTGTAATGAAAAGTGGTCGACGGGATAATAGTTGTCTGAGTGCAACGAAGACTCATACACAGCGCAGTATTACTTTGCCCCATATATAGCTACGATGGATATTAAAACCTTTCGTTAAGCATAACTCAAAAAATATTTAACGGATTTCGTTCAAATTTTTACAGCAGGTACCTATAAAGGTGACAACGTCGTCTATTTATTACCAAGAATAAGTGTCAAACCGTTTGGAAGTTATATTAAAAAAATAGATAAAAAAGCCCAATTAAAGTACATACGTCACTAAATTTTGTGCGTACGTCACTTTCACCGGCGGGAGATTTTCGTAGACAATCGGAATTGAAAAGTTCATGGAATACATGGAGCAAAAAAATATGCAAGCACTCAATATTCAGCACAATAAAATATATTTCAATTTAATAAAAATGGAAAGTTAATCTGGAATTTTTTCTGTTTGAAAAGTATTAGAGATTAGTAAGAGTAGTATTAGTATTAGAGATTTGGCGTAAATCACACCATTAGCAGCTTTTTTATTTCGCGTGTGTATGTTAGGAACAATTCTTTGATGTTTAAATAAAAGGTTTCGATTTGTGGCATTATTTCTTATTTTCTTTTCCTTTTTAGTATTTTAAATGAAATTAGTGAAAGGCGTGTATTTTAAATTAAATGAGTGAAAGACGTGTATTTTTAATGTATGTATTTCAAATGAAATCAGTGAAAGATTTATATTTAAATGAAATGAATGCAATATGAAGATGTTATGAGAAAAATATTTGGCGATTTATCAACTGCGCCAAGTTAACATAAAAGTACCAATACATATGTGGGTACTTCTCTATTATCCCGTCGACCACTTTTCATAACAAAAAACTATCGCCAAATAAACGGGAGAACGTTGTCATTGAAATATCAAAATACATAAATAAATAAATAAAATATAAGAATTTAAGGACACAATTGTTATTTTAATGAATGAAATAACTAATAAATCAGTAAAACATAATGAAAAATACACGCAAATGTCGCGTTAAAAACCACTTGATGACGTAACAAACACGTATAATGCTTCTGATATCAAGTAAATGGGACTGCATTTTTGGCGTTTAATCTAACAGTTTGGCGATAGTTTTTTGTTATGAAAAGTGGTCGACAGGATGATAGAGCAGTACCGCTATGTGAAATGAAACAAGGCACAGATGTCATATACGCACCACGTTGGCGCGATTTTTCCCTCCACCAGCTTGGGGAAAACTTTGTTTTTGAATATTAGTTACAAATAGTGTGACAAATAGTACACGTGATTTTTTATTTCAATATAAAAATAAAATAACGTAATAAATGAAACAGCTTCTATTATTTTAAAAAAGGAAATAAAAATAAATAAATAATAGTTTGATATAAATAAAGGCGCGGATGTCATATACGCACCACATTGGCGCGATTGCAACAAAATGGCAATTTTATGCCTCACATGGTAACCCGGTTATTTTGTTTCAACTGTTGTTTATTAACTTTTATTTTTTATTTTAATTCTATAAATTGTTTTTATTATATATATCAATATTTATTTATATCAAACTATCATTTATTTATTTTTATTTCCCATTTTTGAATAATAGGAGCTATTTCATTTATTACGTTATTTTATTTTTATATTGAAATAAAAAATTACATGCTATTATTGTATGGTATTTGTAACTAATATTCAAAACGAAGTTTTCGCCAAATTGGCGGGGGAAAAATCGCGCCAATCTGGTGCGTATATGACATCTGTGCCTAAATTAATATTGATATACATATAAAAATAATCTATAGAATTAAAATAAAAAATAAAAGTAAACAAACACAACAAACAGTTTTCGCCAAAGGGGCGGGGGAAAAATCGCGCCAACGTGGTGAGTATATGGCATCTGTGCCGGGATTTTTACCCTTTTATCTGTGCTTTCGGAAATATAAAAAAATTAAAAAATTCTTATATCAGGTGTATAATGTTTTGCATTTTTATACGGACCACTTCTCCATTTTAAGATTTTAAATGCTATTTATATCAGATATTTCTTTCTTGAGATTCCCACAAGTTTTTTCCGGTAATTTTTTTAGTTCGCTTATTAATTGTTTACAATTTGCCCCCCTGGCAATAGCAATTATTTATCACAAAAAATGGGTACTTCTCTATTATCCCGTCGACCACTTTTCATAACAAAAAACTATCGCCAAACTGTAACGCTAAATAAACGGGAGAACGTTGCCATTGAAATATCAAAATAAATAAAATATAAGAATTTAAGGACACAATTGTTACTTTAATGAATGAAATAACTAATAAATCAGTAAAACATAATGAAAAATACACGCAAATGTCGAATTAAAAACCACTTGATGGCATAACAAATACGTATAATGCTTCTGGCATCAAGTAAATGGGACTGTATTTTTGGCGTTTAATCTTAGTTTGGCGATAGTTTTTTGTTATGAAAAGTGGTCGACGGGATAATAGTTGTCTGAGTGCAACGAAGACTCATACACAGCGCAGTATTACTTTGCCCCATATATAGCTACGATGGATATTAAAACCTTTCGTTAAGCATAACTCAAAAAATATTTAACGGATTTCGTTCAAATTTTTACAGCAGGTACCTATAAAGGTGACAACGTCGTCTATTTATTACCAAGAATAAGTGTCAAACCGTTTGGAAGTTATATTAAAAAAATAGATAAAAAAGCCCAATTAAAGTACATACGTCACTAAATTTTGTGCGTACGTCACTTTCACCGGCGGGAGATTTTCGTAGACAATCGGAATTGAAAAGTTCATGGAATACATGGAGCAAAAAAATATGCAAGCACTCAATATTCAGCACAATAAAATATATTTCAATTTAATAAAAATGGAAAGTTAATCTGGAATTTTTTCTGTTTGAAAAGTATTAGAGATTAGTAAGAGTAGTATTAGTATTAGAGATTTGGCGTAAATCACACCATTAGCAGCTTTTTTATTTCGCGTGTGTATGTTAGGAACAATTCTTTGATGTTTAAATAAAAGGTTTCGATTTGTGGCATTATTTCTTATTTTCTTTTCCTTTTTAGTATTTTAAATGAAATTAGTGAAAGGCGTGTATTTTAAATTAAATGAGTGAAAGACGTGTATTTTTAATGTATGTATTTCAAATGAAATCAGTGAAAGATTTATATTTAAATGAAATGAATGCAATATGAAGATGTTATGAGAAAAATATTTGGCGATTTATCAACTGCGCCAAGTTAACATAAAAGTACCAATACATATGTGGGTACTTCTCTATTATCCCGTCGACCACTTTTCATAACAAAAAACTATCGCCAAATAAACGGGAGAACGTTGTCATTGAAATATCAAAATACATAAATAAATAAATAAAATATAAGAATTTAAGGACACAATTGTTATTTTAATGAATGAAATAACTAATAAATCAGTAAAACATAATGAAAAATACACGCAAATGTCGCGTTAAAAACCACTTGATGACGTAACAAACACGTATAATGCTTCTGATATCAAGTAAATGGGACTGCATTTTTGGCGTTTAATCTAACAGTTTGGCGATAGTTTTTTGTTATGAAAAGTGGTCGACAGGATGATAGAGCAGTACCGCTATGTGAAATGAAACAAGGCACAGATGTCATATACGCACCACGTTGGCGCGATTTTTCCCTCCACCAGCTTGGGGAAAACTTTGTTTTTGAATATTAGTTACAAATAGTGTGACAAATAGTACACGTGATTTTTTATTTCAATATAAAAATAAAATAACGTAATAAATGAAACAGCTTCTATTATTTTAAAAAAGGAAATAAAAATAAATAAATAATAGTTTGATATAAATAAAGGCGCGGATGTCATATACGCACCACATTGGCGCGATTGCAACAAAATGGCAATTTTATGCCTCACATGGTAACCCGGTTATTTTGTTTCAACTGTTGTTTATTAACTTTTATTTTTTATTTTAATTCTATAAATTGTTTTTATTATATATATCAATATTTATTTATATTAAACTATCATTTATTTATTTTTATTTCCCATTTTTGAATAATAGGAGCTATTTCATTTATTACGTTATTTTATTTTTATATTGAAATAAAAAATTACATGCTATTATTGTATGGTATTTGTAACTAATATTCAAAAACGAAGTTTTCGCCAAATTGGCGGGGGAAAAATCGCGCCAATCTGGTGCGTATATGACATCTGTGCCTAAATTAATATTGATATACATATAAAAATAATCTATAGAATTAAAATAAAAAATAAAAGTAAACAAACACAACAAACAGTTTTCGCCAAAGGGGCGGGGGAAAAATCGCGCCAACGTGGTGAGTATATGGCATCTGTGCCGGGATTTTTACCCTTTTATCTGTGCTTTCGGAAATATAAAAAAATTAAAAAATTCTTATATCAGGTGTATAATGTTTTGCATTTTTATACGGACCACTTCTCCATTTTAAGATTTTAAATGCTATTTATATCAGATATTTCTTTCTTGAGATTCCCACAAGTTTTTTCCGGTAATTTTTTTAGTTCGCTTATTAATTGTTTACAATTTGCCCCCCTGGCAATAACAATTATTTATCACAAAAAATGGGTACTTCTCTATTATTCCGTCGACCACTTTTCATAACAAAAACTATCGCCAAACTGTAACGCTAAATAAACGGGAGAACGTTGCCATTGAAATATCAAAATAAATAAAATGTAAGAATTTAAGGACACAATTGTTACTTTAATGAATGAAATAACTAATAAATCAGTAAAACATAATGAAAAATACACGCAAATGTCGAATTAAAAACCACTTGATGGCATAACAAATACGTATAATGCTTCTGGCATCAAGTAAATGGGACTGTATTTTTGGCGTTTAATCTTAGTTTGGCGATAGTTTTTTGTTATGAAAAGTGGTCGACGGGATAATAGAGAAGTACCCAAAAATGGCTTAGTTTTGTTAGATTTGTTTGTTATGTATTTTCATTTCTTATTAAAGTATCGAAAATGGCAATAAAATTTTATTTTAGCACCGTACTTAATTTTTTAAAATGGCTCAAAAATGGTTTAATAAACGTATATTTGTAAATATTTTAAAAAACATGTTTTTCCGCTCTCTAGAAAAATTTGTAAGATTCTACAACTGCCTTTGGCACCAATCAGTACATGATACGGAACTTTTCCCTATTCAGATACACAGAAGAGGTTGGTCACAAACAAGAGTAATGCTAGCAACAATATTGTTTTAACTCTATAAGAGTTAGAAACAATAATGATATTAAATTCCCCGATTAGCTTAGGGCCCGATTACGGAACTTTCTCCTAGAAAAAAAAAACTGTAGAAGTCTTTTACATTTGTTTCGAATGAAGCTCGATCAACAAATTATTAATTGATAATACAAACAACACTAATATTAACATGGGGGCAAAAGTTTGAATTTAAGTGTATATATTTGGAACCCTCCCCCCCCCCCCCCAACCACCCACCAAAAAAAGAAAAAGAAAGTTACAGAAATGAATTTAAAATGGCGTGAAGCCACCCTTTCTGACATAAGAAATTGGCTGCGAACCCGATTACGAAACTTTCACTTAACTTAATAACATGTATCTAATAGCCCTGAGGACAATTCCCCTTCCCAGTTATACGGACCTTGGGGCTTTTTTAAAAAGCTTGACGCAGTTCGGGTTGAAGAAGTTGAGATTTACTGTCAAATGACATAAACTACTATGAAAATAAAACTGGTGAATTATTATGCTGGTTTATGTATGTATTTAAAAAAATTGCATCTGATTACACTCTTTAGATAAATTACTCCTGTTTGCATTTAATAACAGATAAACGGCTTCCGTTTACTAAATTGTTTAAATATTAGGAAGAGTTGGCGAGAGATAGATAGACGTGTAAACAAACGGGTAGACAGACGGGTAGAGAGACGGATAGCGACAGAGATAAGCTAACGGGTAGCGAAACGAATAGACAGACGGGTAGCGAGGCAGGTGCAAAAAAGGGTTGAAAGAGGGGTAGTGAGATGGGTAGGGAGACGGGTAGCGTGGTGGATAGAGAGACGAGTACAGAGACGACTTGACAGACGGGTAGAGAGAGGGGTATATAGACAGACAGACGTGTTGATATACGAGTAGTGTAACGGGAAGCGAGACAGGTAGAGACACGATTAAAGAGTCGGGTAGAAAGACAGACGGATACTGAGACGGGTATACAGAAGAGTAGAGAGACAGTAGACAGATGAGTTCGGAGAGAGACACAGCTAAGACATACGAGTAGTTAGACTGGTAGACACGTTTGTAGCAAAGCATGTTATCAATGTGGTTTGAAGTATACGAGTTTCTATAAATAGTAATACAAATAAACAAAGGAAATTTTTTTTATTCAAATATTAAATATTTGATTTAATATTTCAATATTTAATATTTTATTTTTTAATATTTTATTTAGATATTTGTCACAAAGAAAATGTTGCAAAAATTAAATTAAATTTGCGTTAAGCTACGCTTGCTAAAATACGCTATTGGCTGCAAATCTGATTATGTGACTTTAAAAATATCGTTTTAAAAGATCCGGCGGTTTTTTTTTTTTAAGTTTTGAGCAATTCCCGCTTAAGAAAATGAGATTATTTGCCAAATGTTATAAAAAAAATGCATATGAAAACATAACAGTATATGAATTTATATATGATATTTTGTAATTATATCATTTAATTTGCTATTTTTCATATGTTGTATCTTTATCTATCTCTTGTCTATCATATGCTGTATATTCACTTAGATTCTTGTTGATATCTTCTTTATATCGTAATTGTTAACTTTATGTTCTCAGCAATATCACTCAGACTAATCCCTTTGAGGGAAGTCCTAGTAAAAAGAAAAAATATTTATAAGTCATTAAATCTCATGGTAAGCTATTTAAAATAATAATAATAATAATTTAAATGTCATTCCCAACGTTCTTATTGCAGAATAAGTGTTTTGTAAAAAATGTCCATGTTTGAATATTTTATTGTCTGAGTGCAACGAAGACTCATACACAGCGCAGTATTACTTTGCCCCATATATAGCTACGATGGATATTATTGTCTGAGTGCAACGAAGACTCATACACAGCGCAGTATTACTTTGCCCCATATATAGCTACGATGGATATTAAAACCTTTCGTCAAGCATAACTCAAAAAATATTTAACGGATTTCGTTCAAATTTTTACAGCAGGTACCTATAAATGTGACAACGTCGTCTATTTATTACCAAGAATAAGTGTCAAACCGTTTGGAAGTTATATTAAAAAAATAGATAAAAAAGCACAATTAAAGTACATACGTCACTAAATTTTGTGCGTACGTCATTTTCACCGGCGGGAGATTTTCGTAGACAATCGGAATTGAAAAGTTCATGGAATACATGGAGCAAAAAATATGCACGCACTAATATTCAGCACAATAAAATATATTTCAATTGAGTAGAAATCGAAAATTAATCTGGATTTTTTTCTCTTTGAAAGAAAAACCCCGCAATAACTTAGTAGACTTGGTATTAGAGATTTGGCGCAAATCTCAGCAATAGCAGCTTTTCTTATTTCTCATGTGTAAATAATAAAAAAAAATTCTTTGGTGTTTAAATAAAAGGTTTCGATTTATGGCATTATTTCTTTTTTTTTTCTCTTTTTAGCATTTTAAATGGGATTAATGAAAGGCATGTATTTTAAATTAAATGAGTGAAAGGTTTATATTTAAATGAAATGAATTCAATATGAAAATGTTATAGGAACAATATTTGGCGATTTATCAACTGCGCCAGGATAACATAAAAGTACCAATATATCAAACGGTATGTAGTATGTGAAATGAAACAGTTATAATCACCCATCGTACAAGAAAAAAACTAATATTCTGCATTCAGAGGGAAAAATCCATCTCCTGTGCCGTAAGATTTGGCGAGTTCTTTTTTGGTGATAAGTTTTTCGATGTGATTGTTGGGATCTGCAGGATATGGCTTACTTTTTATAAATCTTATTTTTTTGTAGATGTAGTATTATGTAAATATATTTTTTTGCAGATATTTTTCTATTTTGTATATTTGGCATTCTATTTTGTATATTTTCTATTTGGCATTTGGAAAAGAGATTTTTACCTTTTTATCTGTGCCTTCGGAAATATTAAAAAATAAAAAAAGATTTACATATATCAAGCGCTTAATTTTTATACGGACCACTTCTCCATTTTTAGATTTGGTACTTTTCGGTTAGCCGGGCGCCAGTGAAATTTATAAATCTATGTATACATAGATATACATATATCTATACATACACACATTTATATATGCATGTATGTATATATACATATATATATACACATACATATATGTGTGTATGTATATATATATATATATATATATATATATATATGTATATATAGATATATACATTTCACTGGCGCTCGGCTAACCGAAAAGTACCTTAGATTTTAAATGCTATTTATTATTTACTAGCCGTTTATTAATTGTTTACAATTTAACCCCCTGACAATAACAATTATTTATCACAAAAATGCCTCTTAGGTTTGTTATATAAGTTTGTTTATGTGTTTTCATTACTTGTTAAAATATCGAATATGGCGATAAAATTTCATTTAGCATCGTGCTTAAATTTTTAAGATGGCGCAAAAACATGCTTTAATAAACGTATGTTTGTAAATATTTGAAAAACATGTTTTACCGCTCTCTTGAAAAATTTTGTAAGTTGCTAAAACTACCTTTTGGCACCATTTAAAATTTTTTTCGCCAACCGACATACGATACGAAACTTTTTCCCATTCAGATACACATGCAAGGTTGGTCTCAAACAAGAGTAAAGCTAGCAACAATATTGTTTTAACTCTATAAGAGTTACAATAATGATATTAAATACTCCGATTGGCTTTGGGCCCAATTACGAAAGTTTCTCCTACAAAAAAACTGTAGAAGAAGTCTTTTACATTTGTTTCAAATGAAGCTCGGTCTACAAGGTATTAGTTAATAATGCAAACAACACTAATGGCATGGAGGCAAAAGTTTTAATTTAAATGTATATATTTGAAACCCTTCCCCCCTACCCCCCCCCCAAAAAAAAAAAAAAGAAAAGAAAGGAAAAGAAAGTTACAGTAATGAATTTAAAATGGCGTTAAGCCACGCTTTTTGACATAAGCAATTGGCTGCAAACGCGATAACGAAACTTAATAACATGTAGCTAATATAGCCCTCAGGGTACTTTGCAGTTATACAGACCTTGTGGTTTTTTTTAAAAGCTTGAGACAATTCAGGTTTAAGAAGTTGAGATTTACTGTCAAATGATATAAACAACTATGAACACAAAACTGATGAATTATTATTCAGGTTTATGTATGTATTTTTAAAAAATGCATCTGATTACACTTATTAGATAAATTACTTCTGTTTGCATTTAATAACTGATAAGCGGCTTCTGTATAATAAATGAACTGTTTAAATATTGGGAAGAGGTGGCGAGAGGTAGAAAGACGAGTAAACAAACGGGTAGACAGACGGGTAGTGAGATGGGTAGAGAGACGAGTAGCGACATAGGTAGACTGACGGGTAGCGAAACGAATAGACAGACGGCTAGAGAGAAAGGTAAAAAGAGGGTTGACAGAGGAGTAGCGAGATGGGTCTCGAGACGGGTAGCGACACCGGTAGACTGGAATGTAGCGAGAAAGGTTGTGAGACGCATAGCGTGGTAGATAAAGAGACGAGTAGAGAGATGAGTACAGAGACGAGTTGACTGACGGGTAATGAGATTGATAGCGAGACGGGTGAAGAGTCGGGTACAAAAACAGACGGATAGTGAGACGGGTATACAGACGAGTAGAGAGACAGTAGATGGGTACGGAGATGGGTAAGAAGATGGGTAGAGAGGCGTATAGCCAGACGGGTAGAGAGACAGATAGACAAATGGGTAGCGAAGTGGATAGAGACACGGCTAGACATACAAGTAGTTAGACGGATAGACAGACGGTTAGAGAAATAGATTGGCGGGTAGCGAGACTGGTAGAGGAATATAGAGACGGGTAGCGAGACAGGTAGAGAAATATAGAGACAGGTAGAGAGACGTGTAGAGAGATAGACAATCAGTTAGAGAGACGGGCAGAAAAACGGATTGGGAAACAGACAGATTGTGGAGAGACAGACAGACAGGCAAAAGAAAAGTCTGCGGATTGGCGCTGTAAAGGCGCATTAAAGGCGCAGGGGGCAGAGCCTCCTATAGAATAATCAAGAAGTATCTGTTAAGCTTAACTTTGTAATATATATAATTTTCAATTTTGCCGATATGGAGATTTAATGTAAAAGTTATTTTACAGAAGTCATCGAAAGATTTTTTCTATACTTTAATAGTAATTTAGACTATAGTTTTGCAATCTGGTTTGTAGCAAAACATGCTATCAATGTGGTATGAAGTGTAAGAGTTTTTATAAACAGTTATACAAATAATAGATATATAATCAAGGAAGAAAAATTTTAAATTCACACACAAAAAAGGTGCAACAATGAAATTAAATTTGCGTTAAGCCACGCTTGATAGAATAATCTATTAGCTGCAAATCCAATTACGTAACTTTAAAAAGCTTGGCGTTTTAAAAGATCCGGCGGTTTTTTTTTTTTTTTTTTTTTTTTTTTTTTTTTTCAAGTTTTGCGCAATACGCGCTTAAGAAAATGAGATCCTTTGCCACATGTTAAAAAAAATTATGACAACACATCTGATGAACGGTACTTCTTTTCTATTTTTTTAACAGTGTATATGAATTTATATATGATATTTTGTAATTCTATCATTTAATTTGCTCTTTTTCTTTATATTGTAATTGTTAACCCTATGTTCTCAGCAATATCACTCAGACTAATCCCTTTGAGGGAAGTCCTAGTAGTTTTATGCGTTTGATTGGGAAAATGATTACAACAATGAAAGAAAATAATTTGCGAGAAGTCGCGTTCACTAAAACTTATAAATTAATCGTTGGATTTTTGTAATGTGCTATCTTGTTTCAAAATGTCTGCCACCCTAGATTTTCAAACTGCTGTATCTCAGCCGTTTTTTAAGATAGAGGTAAAACAAAAAATACTCCGGAATCCTTGTATCAAGGCCTAACACTTAAGCCAAAAATAAATTTGAATTTTTAACTTTTTTGCATATTTATTTTAGTTTTAAATTTATAAATGGCCGCCATCGTGAAACAAAACGGCGGACCAAGCTGGTCAACGAACTCGGTCGAGACATTGGTGAGCTTAATACACACAATTAGTTTCATCGAAATCGATTCATAAATACGGGCGTTATCGTATGACATAGGTCAGATATTTATATATGGAGATATATATATATATATACAGTAGAGTCCCGATAATTCGAGTCTCGATTGTTCGAGTTTCCCGTAAATCCGAGTTAGTGAAAAAAATCAGTTTAGCTTCCAAATAATGACGAACATATACGCAACACATGAAAGAATTATTTCGCACCACAAAATTCAAGTATCTGGTTTTTATTGTTGTTCGACGGGTCATATGTCAACTGCGCACCCCGAAGCCACTCTCTTAAAAAAACGGGTGTATTCTTCCTATAAGTGCAGGGGATCCCGCCGGGTGAAATTGGAGAGAATCAGAGAATAGTTGTTCAACGAGCTTCCGCCCCACTCACTCTTTATGTCTACTGCGAACGTATCAGAACAGAAGTAAACTAGAAGCTTTTTCTACTAACAACTGCTCTGATTTATCCTTGGACAGAAAATCCTTAAAAAAGTCTGAGTATGAAAAAACTGGTGAGTCACTTTGTATGTGGATTACACAGCAAAGTATAAAAGTATGCCCTCTTTCAGGTCCGATTCTTCAAGAAAAAGCTTTGCTGTTTCGAAAAGAATTTGAAGAAAGTGATGAAAACTTTACTGCTAGTGTAGGCTGGTTTGAAAAGTTGAAAAAATATATCGTATCCGGCAACTTAGACATCTGTCGAGAGAGGCTATCTGAAGATTCTGAGGTCGTCGCCGTGCAATTTTGTAAGAAATTGCAGGAAGCCATGACAAATGAAAACCTTACGAACGACCAGCTTTATAATTTCAATGAAGCTGGCCTTAATTTCAAAATGCTACCATCTAAAACAATCGCGTCAAGCTAAGAGAAAAGTACTCCGGGTCTCACATAAAAGCAAAGATAGGTTAACACTTCTTGCTGCATCAAATGCTTTAGGAAATCACAAGATTAAACTTGTTGTTATCAGAAAAGCTGCAAAGCCAAAAAAGAGCATTTAAGCATGTCTCGATATCTTCACTGTCGGTTACTTATATGAACCAAAAAGTGCTTGGATGACTCAAGAAATATTAATTTTTTTTTTTACGATTTTGTGCCAGAAGTTATAGAGGAATGGATAAATAGTCACGAACAACTAGAATTTACGGATTCTGCCAGAATCAGACAGATTCTACACCACTAATGAGTCACAGCAAGGGGCTGTCTGCTGCGCTAGAATCCGCCATGCTGTATGTAGAGCAATAGACTGAGTCGACTCCAGCCGACAATATGCTGCTTTGATGATGGCGTGATATTGCTGCACGGAAACGAGACAATGTGTCAAAAAAAAACAATTGACAATTATTTTAAGTTATAATTAACCTGTTGCTATATGCAGTAATGTAATAATTTGTAAGTACATTTTTCATTTAAATATACACTGAAATTTAAAAATTGCTTTATCTTCATTTATTTATTAATTAAATTTTATGATTTCGATAATTCGAGTTTTCGATAGTTCGAGGTAAGCCCGGTCCCGTCCACCTCGAATTATCGAGACTCTACTGTATATATATATATATATATATAAATAAACATTTGAACGGAGGGTGGTTTTGGGGTCTGGGGGTCATGATCGGTGAAAATATATCGAAATTTTCCGGAATTGCTTTCCTCCGAACGGCTGCAATAGGTAGCTTTATACTTTTAGGTAGCTTTCAATAAAAAAAAGTATAAAGCTACCTATTGCAGCCGTTCGGAGGAAAGCAATTCCGGAAATTTTTGGTATATTTTCACTGATCATGACCCCCAGACCCCAAAATCACCCTCTGTTCAAATGTTGATTTATATATATCTCCATATATATATATATATCTCAATATATATATATATATATATATATATATATATATATCTGACCTATGTCATACGATAACGCTCGTATTTATAAATCAATTTTGATGAAACTAATTGTGTGTATTAAGCTCAACCATGTCTCGACCGAGTTCGTTGGCCAGCTTGATCCGCCATTTTGTTTCAAGATGGCGGCCATTTAAAAATTTAAAACTAAAATAAATATACAAAAAAGTTTAAAATGTAAATTTTTTTTAATTAACTGTTAGGCCTTGATACGAGGATTCCAGAGCATTTTTTGGTTTACCTCTATCTTAAAAAATGGCTGAGATAGAGCAGTTTGAAATTCTACGGTGGCTGACACTTTGAAACAAAACAGCACATTAACGCGATTACTCGCAAATTATTTTCTTTCATTGTTGTAATCATTTTCCCAATCATACGCATAAAACTACATATCCATATCCGTTAGCGCCAAATTCTCGCCAAACTTGGCGACATTTGGCAAAATATCGCGAAATTTGGCGACCAAAATAAGTCTTCAAAAATGAAGCCAATTTGGCTATTGCTCAATAATTTGGCGAATTTCTTATTCAAATTCAGTATTAAGGAATCTTTTGTAAACGTTTCTTTGCATTTTAACTTGCTGTTTTCGTGTAACATTAGCTCAAATTTTAAAACGAAAATATAGGAAAGCTACCTTTTCCTCCCGGTACAGGCCGGAAGGACTTTCTAGGATTAATACTTATTTGTATATAAGAAGAGATATTTAAATGAGAAAATTAATTTTAAAACAATTTCAAAATGTTATTAACAATTTTTTACAATATATTTTCGTTATCGGTCTCGGGTTCTGATGACAGGAAATATTTCAGGCACGAGCGGACTCTGATTTCAAATCGTCGGACTCCGAAAAAAAGAGCCCGAATTCATCTTTAATGTAAAACAGACACGTAATAGACTTGTCCCCTTACGTTTACTTTGGCTGATGACGGGCTGTTAAAAAATTTCAAGCCCGAAACGTGTCCTGTATTCTTTTGTTTTTATGATGATTCATACAAAGTTTTTTCACCTAATTAACGTTGCGATTGCTTAATATTAATTAAAAAATATATTTCCATTGTTGCAGCACTCATCCATTTTAACCACATTGTTGCCCGTATCATTATGACGTTAGCATTGGGCGACGCACACATTTGTGTTTTATAATATCAATTGACTTTTTTGTGAATTTTAATGAAGGCGTGTTTATTTATTTATTTATTTTAAACATTTAATTTAAACATTTAATTTATTTATTTCAATTCTAGCATATGAGAAAGTTAGTAAAAAAATTGATTACAAAATTCCTTCTTTACATATACAAAAACCAAGTTGTGTTAAATACAAGAGTGTAAAAATGATGCAACGCGGGGAATTTTAAATGACTAGAGGGCTCTGCCCCCTACGAGCTACGCTCGCCAACTCCCGTTCTGACACCGCATGATTTAAAAACAATCTGATTTGATCAACTCTAAAAAGATTACGGAAGATTGTATTATAATTAAACAACCAGTGGTGATCTGCTGTAACCGGGTTTCCATTAATTTTTATTTGACTGAGGGATTTTAAGGTCGAATCAACTGCTGTTGAAACAGCTAACAACTGTTTTCCTGATTTATTAAGATCAATTAAAGATTTTAAAATCAACTTGTGTGAAATGGTTAAGTAAACAATGTCGCGGAATCGGGCAATTTTATAACGATGCTATAGAACAATGGCTAGTTCTCCATTATGCCGTCGACTACTTTCTATAAAAAGAAAAGAACTGTCGCCAAAATATATGATTTAACGCCAAATGCACGTGATCGTGGCGTCGCGTCACATTCAATTGACATCAGATGCGTTACACTTAGGCATGTCAAACACGTGGCTCGCCGACAATTTATCTGTGGCCCGCGAAGCCTTTGGCAATTTACCTATATTTAATTTTGTTGCTAGTAAACGCACGCTGAAAATACACGTTGCGCGAACATGCTTGCACCATCCTTAGAGATACCAAACATAAGAAAGATATGTATATCATTGTTACTAGTTTGGTGGGATTTTATTTAATTCAGAATACTACCACTATTTTTGAACAGTAATTTTTGTCTTATTTTTTCTTTTATTAAATAAGGGAAATATTTCTCTTCAGAAAGTCGTAGTGTTCTGCATTAAAAAAAAAAAATCTTGCTCATCTCGTAACAGTGATGTATCGACACATAGACAGATATAACTCAATTTTACATTTTAGCACAAAACAAAATTGTGGATACACAGGTGAACGTAGGAAAGCGCGGGCTTTTGAGTCTGAAAATTTAAAGAATCGTAAAAATTTTAAATTACTTTACTTCTAATTTTATTTGTTTTATGTCGAAACTAATACTTATATCTGTATTCAATTTTACACCACTTTGCAAAAAAAAAAAAAAAAGAAAAAAAAAGATATATTTATTAAATACTAAGAAATGTATTGCAAAATTAATAAAATTCGGCGTTAATTAAGAAAAGTTAGTTTTTAAAAAATCAAAATATAAATTGGCTTTTAATTAGTCGCTTTGAAAGTGACACAAATTATCACTTTTGTACTTGATACAAAAACCCTGAATATGTGATGCAAGTTCTTTACATGGGCTTTAGTGGAACATGAGGATTTTGGATTTAAGCTCTTGAATTATTTTCATTACTTAGGTTAGTAACTGAGTGTGATATTTCTGGAATCCTGTGTGATCTTTCTTTCCTTTCATTCATTTTCTGTTGATATACACACATTTTATTTACATACTCTCATACATCCCGGGATTTATATATATATAAAAATATGTTAAAGCTCTTTGTCATTATGAATAAATTGATAAATTGAAGATGAACATCGCAGATTTTTTTAAAGGTGATTTACAATACAATTGTATTCAAAGGAAAACTAAAATTTTATGTTTGATATAGACACTGTTGGAGTTTGGAAAGAATGTAACAATAAGAGATGTTGCTGCACAAAGTATAATGAAAATTCACAAAAATCTGGCTAAACATCGGAAAGATAAACTGTCATAATTGAAACTGATACCTCTTAATAGAGAATCGGAGCGCTTTCACCAAGCCTATTGGAGAATACATTTGCTTTAAAAACTAATTCTTGTCTATTCACATTAAATATTCCACAAATCGAAATCGTTCACTACGAAATTGAAGAAATGATGTCTAGAGCAGTTAAAGAAATTTTAATATACTATAAGCATAAGTACCATTGTTAGAAAGATTTATATATAGCGGATAATTTTATAAAAGCCATTTTTGTGCTTTAAAACTTAATAGTGTTTTTAAACTTTTATTTTTACACACATACTTAATCATCGCCAGTCTAGAAAATATCTTAGAAATATGGGTAGTGAAGATAAACAGAGCTACCTTTTTATACAGATATTTGACGGCTTTCCATCATAAAGCTGTGAATTTCAAACTGTTAAACAAGGTTACAATTTCCATTTTAAATAGATAAAATATGAATGTCGATTATTCAAAGACCTTTAACAGACAAAGTATTTGAAGTTTTCGTTTTAAATTACAAAGCACACAGTAGTAAACTGCAAGGAAAATGATATAATGCTATCTTGTTAATTAATGTATTAGCGTTTTCAAATAGAATTTATTAGTTTGATAAAACAATTTTCAAAAAGAAAATGTATTCTATTTTAAATGCTGACAGGCATTATTACAAAAACTATCTCAGTGGAAAATTTTAGAATATACTAAAAATATTAAAATATAAATTAAAAAGCAAATATTTGAATTTCAAGAAATATGAAAATCAGTTTGAACTATTTATTTCACTTCTAATGATTGATGTTGAAATTATTCTTCAGAATTTATCACTGCAGCTAATCAAATTTCAGTGCGATTCCACATGAAAGCAAAAATGGATGTGGCGGTTTACAAATTTCTGTAATTATTCATCAATCAACCGATTTTTTAAGTATGGTATGCAATTTAGACATTATGTAGCGTGTGCATTTTTATATCACATCTTTGCGTGGCTGCCAATATTTTCTTATTTTTCAAGCCAAATAAATATAATTTGAACCCGAAATCTTGTTTAATAAATGAAATTGAATAAGTAGCGGATAGATACGACACATTTTATTAAATAAATTTCCTGATTCAAAATAGATTTTTTATATTTTTAACTTGAAAAGAACACGGAAGATTGACAGATTTCTAAAGCAATCTAAAACCGTTGCTAGATCAAGATTTACAGATTAGCGTGCATTCAATTCTTAAAATAAATACAATTTAGAAAAATTCAATTAAATTTTATAGATTTGGTTGATAAAAAGTAATTTTGAGAATTTTTTCGGAAAATAGGATAAAATAAACTATGTGTAATAACTTTGGAAGATTGCGTGAATAGTTCATTCACATGGCTGTGTTTCGTACGTACAAATTTTATTCTGTACACTGGTTTATCTACTTATTACTACTATATTATCTACTTATTTTATGTGGCCTGCGGCTTTGTATGTAATGCATAATTTAGCCCGCGGCGGTAAACGAGTTTGACATGCCTGCGTTACACGCATTAGTTATTTCATCGAGGGATTTTTAATTCAACGTTTATTTGTCCTTTTGATACCTCTCCATTACCCCGTCGACTACCCAGAACTATCGCCAAATAAACAAATAGAAGAATTTTGCCATTGGAATCTCAAAAATAAATAAATAAATAAAATACAAGAAATTCAGAAAAACCCCAACTCACCAAAGTGTCAACTATCACTAAGTTTAAACAATAAAATTTACAATTATATTAATGAAAACAGAAAAAAAATATTGGCTATTTATTTACATTATTTTTCTTAATTATCTCTCTCGGCTGGTGAAAAAATGTTTGTGACGTCGGTTGAAACGGATCTATTATGTGTAACTGTTCATCGCAACGCTTTTCAATGCCTTTTCTTTTTTAATATCATGGCACTGCCGTTTAAGAATGCAATTGTTATTTTAATTAATGAAATAATTAATAAATCAGTAAAACATAATGAAAAATATATGTATATGGGAAATTAAAAACCACTTGATGCACATAACAAACACATGTAACGTTTGGCTATAGTTTTTTGTTATGAAACGTGGTCAACGGGATAAAGGAGGAATACCATATTGTTAATAATATTTTAACAATTTATCAGTTATTTCGGTATTTTAAAGGTAATTATTAAACGTAAAAATATAGTGTTTAATTGAGAGGAAATATTATTATTTATGCTGTTTTAAAATTTGCAATAATAGGTAAAAGATTTGTCGAAATAAATTAATCTCTCGTGTAAATATAATTTTTAATCGAAATTGTTTGGAATTATTGTTATTTGAGAATTTTAAATATGACGTAAGTTTCCCTATTTAATGCTTTGGAAACGCGTAATAATTTAATTATTTCTCTTTTTAATATTCACGCGCAAATATATTTTTTATTACGTAATTTTCTACTGCTTTTAACACGTGAAAATTTAATTATTATTTTAAAGTTTTATTTATGTTTTTAATAGTCACGTGTAAATACATTTTTAATTGAAAGGGAATATTATTATGTGTGCTCTTTTACAAATTGGCAACAATTCAAATAATGTATTTTATGAAATATGAAATAAATATTCATCCAAATAACGCAAATTTTGAATAAAAAAATTGAAATTTAACCTCAAAAAATTATTCAAATTAAATAAATAATTGCAGTCTGCACACCGCAAGCTTGTCACCTATATCCTTATAAATTATGGCTAAATTCCTGTGCGTAGATTTTGTTCCTATAAAACTTTTTTAAGAAAACTATTTTGACCAACTTTAATATTAAATATCTCTCAAAATAATTCTTCGATTTAAAAACTGACTACTTCAGCGTATTTATTGAATATTTCTTTATAAAACTACCAATTTTTAAATTTTTATATGCAATAGTTTTCTGGATATTAGTCCAGAAAGACTTCAAGATACAAAATCATCATTGACAGCGGCGGCGGTTACTTTTTTTTTTTTTTTTTTTTTAATATAGAGAGATTCGATATATCCAATACTTCGATGTAACCGGACTCGTATTTCCCGGGTCCCACTTAACCAGCTTTTTTATCCAGTTGTTCCGGGTCCACTTGTTGGCAATCATTTATGTAGACTATAAATGAAAGCATTTATTTTTTATTATTCACATTCTTCTTACACGAAATAGCTTAAGGCGAATTCTAATTGTTGCAGAAAAAAAAAGAGATGTAACGCCTCTTAAGTTATAAATTATATCTATGATCTTGAAACGTAACTGATAGTTTTACGTCTCGTGCTGCTTTTTTTATTTTCTTAATCTTTTTTATACTGCTCTGCTGCGTTAAGCCGGTAATAAGATATTCGATTCTGATAAAATGTAACTACGGTGAAAGATATTGTAAGATGCGTCAAAAAGAATTTTGAATTATCTTTGACTAATTAGTCATACGCCTGATAAAAGTTATTATAAGAACCTGATTATAAATTTAGTCGCGTCCCTGTTGTGAAAAAAATCATTTCCCCGATTAATCATAGTTATGGTAATTAAAAAGTAAGAAAGAGAATAGCCGTGAATGACTTACTGTTTGAAATTAATATACGCGGTGTCCATATATATTAATCATTGTATAAATTTGTTACAGCTATTAATTTTTTAGGAAAAAAAAAACACTTCAAGGGATTGTTTCTTACATTATTGTAGTGATATTTACTTTTTGCACACTAGTTGGCGTATATTTTAGGGGAAGTCGTTTGACACAACATAATGTCGAGTGGCAACCCTTTATTGTTATCCACTTTGAAATCCATTATTGTCAATATAGCCCAAAATAAACAGTTTAAAGATTGCACAGGAACAAAAAAAATTCTTCAGCATTACATCTCTTTGGTGATTTTCATACATCACTGCAAAAAAAAAAACTAGTCGTTGGAGGAAACCGTAATACTTACCCATCATGGATATGCATAATATAAAATATGAAAATAAAACATGCGTAAACTATTTATAAAATGCATTGCAATTCGAATAAAATCGTGGCTTGATGGCGTCATAAACTTTAAATGTTCTATTATTGAATTGCGTAAAAGAAACATCCTTACAACTCTAAAAATGATAATCCTATTAACTAACGGTTTACTGCGTCGGATTAAGCGTCTCATTTCTAATTGAAATTTATCTTTGAATTGAAATTTGCATGAAATACAGGGTCACGAAAAATCGAACAGTGTGGAAAATAGGATTACAAATATCTCGGTAACTCATTATCCGACCATCTTCATTCTTTATGCAAAATTTATGTTTTTTTTTTATTGTCTTTTTTATTCACTCCTTAAAGAAAACAATTTCGAAAATTTTTATATACCTTTTATCAGACGAATATTTCGAGAGTCCGAAAAAAATAGTTCCGGATAATCGAGGTTACTGAAATTCAATAAGCTTCTTCCCATTATTACATACTACGTACATACCAAATTTCAAGTCTCTATCTCAATTTGTTCGGGAGATGGAGCGTTTACAGACACACACACAGACAGACGGACGGCAAATTTTTTTTTTCTAAAAGTATGTTTTGCGGAATCTCCAGTGTCTGAAACGTGTAAATCGGTCAAAAAAATTTCTTCGATTTTCAAAACGATTGCAAGATTTACCCTATACTACGTATGATGGGTAAGTAAAAAGTGTTGATTGTACTTACTGTTTATTACTGTTAATTTTACGGTATAATACTGGCAGCTGGGATGCCAGTTTTATACTGTAAAATCAACAATTATTTTTTGCAGTGTACAAACGATTTCACTGCAAAAAAAAAGTTGATGCGCGGCAGTGTATTACTGCTTATTTTACTGTTTATTACTGTTAATTTTACGGTATAATACTAGCAGCTGGGATGCTAGTATTATACTGTAAAATCAACTTTTTTTTTTTTTTCAGTGTTGGAATATAAAATCTATATTTCTGTTTTGCAATACCTTTCTCACTCCAAATACAAATGTCACAAAATAAGTAAAAAATAAAAAATAAATAAATAAGGCTTTACATATTTAATATTCAAAGCTACTTTTTTTGTACCTGTGCCATTATCGGATTGTTGGCTTCATTACAAAAACGAGAGCCAAACAGAAAATTTGCTATTATTTTCTGCAGGCCAAAATTAATCGAAATACATTGTCCAACCCCGTGCCGCAAAAATCACTGTTCCATATCCAATGTCACAAAAAGTGGGACAGCGTCTTCTAAATCGAGATGTAAAAATACAGTAAACCCTACGAAAACGGAACCTGTCTCTAACGGAATCCTGTCTTAAACGTAAAAATGTCATCGTCCCAATGGTAGGAATTACATAAAATTATACCTGCTAAGACAAAATCCTGTTTAAAACGGAATTTTCTCCTGTCCTTTACGACTTCGTCTTATCAGGTTTTAATATATTAAATAGGCCCCACATACCGCGCATGCGCGGCAGTGTATTACTGCTTATTTTACTGTTTATTACTGTTAATTTTACGGTATAATACTGGCAGCTGGGATGCCAGTATTATACTGTAAAATCAACACTTTTTTTTGCAGTGTAGAGACTTATCACGGAATATTTATACATTTCTTAATGATCTGTGATTTTCTTATTACAAATTTCTTGCATTACAAATTCTTACATTACAATTTTTGTCCATCTTTGAAGTTAATTATCTCCAAAACCTATAGAGAGATAGAGATTTATCACGGAATATTTATTCATTTCTCTATGATCTGTGATTTCCTTATTACAAATTTCTTGCATTACAAATTCTTACATTACTATTTTTGTCCATCTGTGAAGTTAATTATCTCCAAAACCTGTAGAGAGATAGAGACTTATCACGGAATATTTATTCATTTCTCTATGATCTGTGATTTTCTTATTACAAATTTCTTGCATTACAAATTCTTACATTACTATTTTTGTCTATCTGTGAAGTTAATTATCTCCAAAGCCTGTAGAGAGATACAGACTTATCACGTAATATTTATTCATTTCTCTATGATCTGTGATTTCCTTATTACAAATTCTTACATTACTATTTTTGTCCATCTTTGAAGTTAATTATCTCCAAAAACGGTAGAGAGATAGAGACTTATCACGGAATATTTATTCATTTCTCTATGATCTGTGATTTTCTTATTACAAATTTCTTGCATTACAAATTCTTACATTACTATTTTTGTCTATCTGTGAAGTTAATTATCTCCAAAGCCTGTAGAGAGATAGAGACTTATCACGTAATATTTATTCATTTCTCTATAATCTGTGATTCTTTTTCTCTCAACAGAAATAAATATTTTGTGGGCAATACATGAAACGCATCACACACCTGAAGACATGCATTTCACGTCGCCCATGAGAAACCACATCTTCCTACTTCCTATCCACTGGGTTAGTAAAATTCAGAATTGTTTATTTATTTATTTTTAATCTCAAACTTAAACCTTGAAAACTGATTTCTTCCACATCTTGTTTGCAGCTTACGTACCTGCCAATATCATTAGCTGTTCCACCAACTACGTACTTGGTACATTATCAAATCAGTATCATTTATCAATATTGGCTTCACTCAGAGGTAAGTACAATGAAGTCTGATAATTTGCATTTAATTTTTAAACATTTTTTAGAGTTTCGTTCACTTCACGAAACCCTATTGGTCCCGCTTCGTTGTCTGTCTGTCACAGAACCGGTTCTCAGAAACTATATAACTTACAGTCATGAAATTTTGTGCACTTATAGCTGAATACCTACTATGAAGCTCAAAATCATAAAATTTGAAAAAAAATCGTACTATTTTAATATATAGAGATAAAAAACCAAAAATCACAGCCTTTTCCTATTAAATTTAAACATTTTTCGTTATAGCAGTTGCCAACAATTAAAAATCCACAATAAAATTCTTTCTACAATAATTAATTTTCTATTGAAAGATTTCCACGTGAAAAATGAAAATGAAATAAAAAGTTTCACCATTTGAAAAACAGATTAATATGACGTCATATTGGTAATAAAACGGAAATGTTCAAACATTTTTCAATAATACAAGGAGTATGAGTATGTGTAACTACAGAAAGCAGCTTAATAGAGAATTAAAAAGAAAATTAATCTGACGTCTAACCTTTTGAAGGTCTCTATACAGCATATTTAATTTTGAAATTGACTTTTTTTTTTTTAAATACCGCATTTAGTCTACATGACAGATATTATTATGACAGAGCATAATAGCGGGAAATAATAGCGATTTTTTTTTTAATGTAATTTATTTGTATTTATTAAAGAAAGGATAAAGTGTTTTGAAAGGAATATTAAACGAAACCCTTTGTGCGATCTTCGATCACACTTACCCACTTGTTTTTTCGTCAGGGGATTTCTGTTTCCTGAACTCACCGTTTAAGATAAATTTTTGACGCACATGATGAAAAGGTTCAACTTGAAGTCCTAATGTGTCTGAGACAACAACCCAAAGAATGTTATGCAGCTGGTGTTGGGGCACTGATAAAACGATGATATAAGTGCATAAATATTGGTGGAGAATATGTTGAGAAATAAGAATAGTTTTGAAGTGAATATCATTCTAAGTTATTATTTAATTATCTTTTGTGATTTACTTAATGACTTTCCCTCGTATTAGAGGCTTCTCTTTATTGCTTGATTCCATCAGCACATTGCAAAATTCAATACAATTGGTATCAAATATTTAAACTTTATACGATTTTTTTCCTAATGGAACTTTCTAAAAGCAAAATTGAGTACAATTTCTATCAAATATTTAAAATTTATACGAATTTTTTCCTAATGGAACTCTCTAAAAGCAAAATTGAATACAATTTCTATCAAATATTTAAAATTTATACGAAATTTTTCCTAATGGAACTCTCTAAAAGCAAAATTTCAATGCTATCAGATACAATGGTTACAACAGTCTGATACAGATTGTGCAACTTGCTTAAATTAAACTCTTAAAAAATATAGTGAGAGTTTTACTTCCAAATATTCACAAACTTTTAAAAAAATGCCAAACTTAGCTATCCCAATGTATGTTCTTGGGAAGATTTCTTTGGCTTTAAAACATTTGAAAGCATACGTACAAAACTCCAAAAACTATTTATTAATTTGGATGACACTAATGTCAATACATTGGAGAATCAGCAATACAAATGAAATTATAAATATAATTGGAATAAAAATAAGTCATAGAATATTTTTTTTTGTAATTATATTATTGAATTATATATCATTTCACAATAAAACGTAATAAGCCTTTGAGCACTCACCGCTATCCAATTATTCAAAAATTAATCTAAAAAAAAAAGTTAATAAAAATAAAATTTTGAGTCCACAAATCTCCCTCCTAAATAATTTTCTGGCTACGGCCTTGGATGCTCGGAAGAATATCTGGCCTAGTGATGGGCATAACGATTATTTTGATTATTCGAATGAATCATTCGGGCATGTGCAGAAGCATATCTGTCAAACTTCAAATTTTCTTTTATTCAATTACTACCAGAAATTTTGAAAAAAAAAAAAAAGGTTCTCAGAAACTTTTAATTTTTTCAAAATTTCTGGTAGTAATTGAATAAAAGAAAATTTGAAGTTTGACAGATATGCTTCTGCACATGCCCGAATGATTCATTCGAATAATCAAAATAATCGTTATGCCCATCACTAATCTGGCCACGTCTGACAATTATTCTCACTAATGGCATCTGTAAAATTGAACATTTGTAATCCTAGCTGCATTGTAAACTGTGCTTCTCCGCTCTACAAACTGTTGACACAAATGACACGCCACTTGTTTCTGGCAAATGTCATTTTTCTAGCATTACAATTTTCGTTATAAAAAAAAATCCCACGTCTTTCTGTACATTTTACTGAAAACTGTATCGTGGTAGTGTTTATATTTTTCGAATTATTTAATTTTAATTTTATTTTTTTGTGACTATTGTATCACATGTTATATATGTACTTTGTGTTTTACTGACTGCGTTATTTTGACTTTTTAATTTTGTTATATGAGTCGAGATCAATGCGTGGTGACTGTCGTATATTCGTTGAATAAAATCTAATGATATACAGATCCTTTTGAGTGAACACCTATATGTTTACGGCAGTTTTTTTTTTTTTTTTTACCTTACTAATTTCGTAAGAATAGTTTTTTAGAAAGTATTTCATAATGCCTTGATGCATGATTACTTTTTCTTGTTTATTTTATTTCTAACAGTTCTTAATATAAAGAGCTTATTAGAGCTATTATAACTGAAAGCTATGCATGAAAGGGTTCTTAAATGTAAAATGTATTTTAGTTAAATCTGATATTAAGAAATTCAAATGAAATCGTTTCAGATAATCGACAAATTGCCTGCTCCCGTAGAATACTTCCTTTGCACTCCTAGTCATCACAGAGCCCATCATGGTAAGTTAATGTGTTATTTTCTTTTTTCGCCTTCTATTAAATTCTTATTGAGATTTAACGACAATAGTTGGAAATAATAGTTAATATAACTAATTACAAAAGAATGTTTAATGTCTTAAAAATTATTAAACAATGTAAACATAGCATTCACCCTAGATTTGATAAATAGTAAATGGTACATTCAGTCGCGGCTCCTCCCGTAAGCATGTGAACCACCAAAGAAAAACGAAGAAATAAATTAACAAATAAAATAAAATAATATTAATCACATTCCCAGATTTTTGTCAATTTCCAACATGAGTTTAAATTCGCCCCCTGCCGCTTTATATCTTTTAAAGACGTACATGGAAAAACGGTATTGTAATAATGTAAATTTCAAAAAATATCAATAGCCAGCTGCGGTCTTTCCAGGATCGCACGTGCGATCGAAGAAATCCCCTTCGAAACCAGCTTATGCAGACAAAAGCTGCGAGGGGAGTGTGAAGCAAAAGTACAGCCCATATATTTCTATTTGCACAACCTTCAGTGTGCGAAAGCTCTAATATTTCATATATTTTACTTCTATATCCGAAATCTTTCTTGGTTTCCTATATTTAGTTAGTGAATTTTTGCTTGTTTATTAGTTTGGTTTCCTTGAGTTATAATCGATTGTTCTCTCGTGGCGATTTTTCCGACGACTGTCATGTATCAAAAATCAGCTTAAAATGCCAGCTTTGACATTGTTTTCTGAAGTAATCATTATTGAATTCATAAGAAAATGGGAAACGCTGTTTGATTTTTCCGTATCCATATAAGAAAACCTGCAAATTTTATGCGTTTACGAATAAACATGCCCTCGTCAATGTGTCAGAAATAACTAGTTTGGATTTCAGAATAGCATTAAATACAAAAATAAATAAATAAGACAAAGCTCTGCGTTTTTAAAACAAAGGGTTCATTCAGATATAAAAAGGGCAGATCAAATGTATAAGAGATCATAACTATTTTACTAGACGGATTGATAAAATAAAAAGGGGGGGGGGGGGTTCATAAAAATAAGAAATATGAAATAACAACCAATATGTAATACAAATGGCATATAAGAACGATAGTAAGCATCCTTTTTCCATGTAATCTTCAAATTATTTGAAACATTTAGAGACCTCAGAACTAACTAATGCATTTTGATTCAGGTAAAATTATTTCCCTGTCATTTAGTCCGTACTTCATCGCCGAGAAAAAAAAAAAAAAAAAAAAAAAAAAACTTTGTTCCCCAAAGTACTTTTCTAGTTGTGGAAAAAGGCTTTGAGAATTCATCCCACTTCTAAATCCCTATGTTAAGCTTCCGTATAGATATCCTTTTAGTCAATTGGTGCCAAATCCGGGCTATATAGGGGATAGTTTAATATTTACTACATGTTTATGTGTTTATGTTTAAGGAGAAAATATCGATAATATATACATATATATTTTAGTATTATAGTTTATTTACCTTTATTGTGATTGTTGCAGGTAGAAACAGACGTTACATTGACGTGAATTTCGGAGGATTTCTTATCATATGGGACAGACTGTTCGGAACTTTTGAAGCAGAAAATCCCAAAGAAAAACCTGTTTATGGTGTAACAACGCAAATGAATTCTTTTAACCCATTATATGTACAGGTGAGAAAATAATGATTTCTTACAAAAATTTGGGAATTCATACTCATTCATGCGTTTTTTCTTTTGTTCTCAATTCATAGCTTGATTGAAAATTTATTTTTCAGTTTTATAATTTTTTAATGACAAAAACTTCACTAAAATTCAAAAATAAACCCTATACCAAAGAAAATTGTTACAATTTTTGCAAAATCATTTGACTTTTTCAAAAAATATACACTTATAATATACTTTATAATATATGCAATAAAATATACATTACTAAAGTTTTCTTTCTTTTCCTTTTCTTTTTTTTTAAACTAATAAATTAAAACTATATATTAATCTCGTAATTAAAAAATTACTTTTTATAATACAAAAAAAAAAGGAAAAAAGAAAAAGAAAAAGAAATAGAAATAGAGAAATGTAAAATATATAATTTTAAGAATTCAAAAATTATTTCCCTCTCCTCCCCTCACATACATACACGGTAATCTTCTAACTGAAATAAATGTTAATCCTCTCAATATATCTCTTTAGAAAATTGCATATTTAAACGTATAATCAACTCATATGATAATAAACCTATTTCATCGCAATCATGGACTCACTTTCAACCATATGGACAACATTTAAATTGAAACTTTTCAGGGTTCTTTTTACATATTTGAGGATTATGCTGTATGCAATATTATAATGTACGAGCAGGGAAGACCGAGCTATGCTCGGTCAAAATTAAATTTGAGTTCAAATATCATGACCCATGACCAAAATGACCCACTAATTGAATTTTCTCGAACATATGACTTAGCCCAACAGTCTTCTCGTGCCCGAAAACCACAGGATGCAAAATTTAGTGTAAATAGTCTGAGCCGTTTTTAAGATAAAATAGCTTGACCCATAATGACCCATGACCAAAATGATCCACTAATCGAAATTTCTCAAACATGCGATCTAGCCTAATAGTCTTCTTGTTCCCTAAACCTGTAGGGTGCTAAATTTATTTCAAATCCTCTGAACCATTTTTAAGATAAAATATCTTGACCTATAATGACCCACTAATTTAATTTTCTCGAACATGTGACCTAGCCCAACAGTCTTCTCGTGCTCGAAAACCATTGGATGCAAAATTTAGTGTAAATTGAGCCGCTTTTTAGATCTTGACCCACAATGACCCAGAAATGTCCCACTAATCGAATTTTCTCGGACATGTGAGCCCGAAACTCGTAGGATACAAAATTTAATCAAAATCGTTAGAGCCGTTTTTTAGATAAAATTAATTTAACCCGCTTTGACCCAAAAATGACCCACTAATCGAAAGTTCTCGAACATGTGACCCAGCCCAATAGTCTTCTCGTGCCCGAAAATAGTCGGACACAAAATTTCGTCAAAATCGTTTGAACCGTTTTTTAGATACAATTAGCTTGACCATGACCCAAAATGACCCACTAATTAAATTTTCTCGAACATGTGACCTAGCCCAACAGTCTTCTCGTACCCGAAAACCATTGGATGCAAAATTAAGTATAAATTGAACCGCTTTTTAGATCTTGACCCACAATGACCCAGAAATGACCCACTAATCGAATTTTCTCGGACATGTGACCTAGCCCAATGATTTTATCGTGCTCGAAACTCGTAGTACACAAAATTTAATCAAAATCGTTAGAACTGTTTTTTAGATAAAATTAATTTGACCCGCGTTGACCCCAAAATGACCCGCTAATCGAAAGTTCTCGAACATGTGACCAAGCCCAATAGTCTTCTCGTGCCCGAAAATGGTCGGATACAAAATTTTGTCAAAATCGTTTAAACCATTTTTTAGATACAATTAGCTAGACCATGACCCAAAATGACCCAAAATGACCCACTAATCGAATTTTCTCGAACATGTGACCTAGCCCAATGGTTTTCTGGTGCCCCAAAACGGTAGGATACGAAATTTCGTCAAAATCGTTAGAGCCGTTTTTAAGATAAAATTTGCATATATATATATATATATATATATATATATAACCACACACAAGATTTGCTCGTATTAGAATATGTGATAACATTTTCAATGTAAATGCATATTAAGGTGGTTCTCAAATGATCTGCTCAATAACGCGAAACTTTCTGACACATTTTCTGACTCATTTTTAAATGCAAAGGCATAAAATTGGCAGGCCTGACTATGGAAGCAATATGGAAGCGATATGGAAGCGAAATGAGTTTTCCATTTGTTGATAAATAGATTACTTATCGAGTTATAAATAAGCTATTCGTGTCACGTGACCATGCGATTTTCCCCTTTCTCTCTCTGCTGCCTCGGGAATTCGGTTCAAAACGCCGACTTTAACAGTATTTTTTGAAAGATCTTCTTCTTTCATTCGATGCCATAGTTTCTGATTAAGAACACCTGCCAATTTTATTCGTTTCCGAACAAAAATGAATTCCAAATTGTGTCAGAAAATACCTCCTTTGGATTTGAGAACAGCCTTAAGCCATTTTATATATCCAATTGTGTCAGGAGAACTTGTTCTTTCAACTTTTCTAAATAGTATATTTCATATTTTAGACTCGGCATTTCATACATATCTGGAAGAAGTTTTGGGAATATGACACCATCGGAAATAAACTTTCAGTCATCTTCAAAGGTCCAGGGTGGTCTCCAGGGAAACCATGGACTGGATATCGAGAAGACATTCCACACGTATGTATAAAATACAGCATGTATTTTAAAAATAAAACCCTGCCAAACTTATGAATGTTCTACACTGCATTTACCACTTGGTGTAATGTACTCGTATTTATACCAGATGTGCAACTTCGATTGTGCCATCTTTAGGAGTGGGACAGCGGTGATTGGATACCAAGAGTCAGCTGACCACAATTTAACTGCGACTTTTTTTACCAATTAGCTGTGCTCTGTGAAGTTATATTGCAGCAAATAAGATCTTAACCCCCTTCAGACCAATGCGAAAAATAGAACGAATCACACTCTTCAGACTAATTGGCTGGCACTCTTTACCACAAAAACATTCACACATCATTACTTCAATAATCGAGATCGCAATTGGAATACTGATATTGCAAACGTTTAATAATCAGAAAAATGTGTACACTAATATATAGCTATTTACAACATTTAAATTAAAATATATGAAGACGTAATGCTCCAATTCCATATTCAAAACTTTGACAAATCTTGACATTTTCCCAACCAATCAGAGCAGCTTCATGGACGTCGCAGCGTCGTCTAACTGAGCGATTCCGTTTTCTACACAACCTATAACCTACTTATTTGGGTGTCGCTCTTCACTATGATTTCGAAAATTCTGTTACCCAACCGGGTTTATAATAAATCCATCAGACTGCCTGGGGGATTTTCTGATCAAATAAAAAATCAAACAGCTGCAGAGAGATCTATAAATAAATAACAAAAACAAATAGCATTTTTTAAAACTTAAATCGGTAATTCACAAATATAATCTGAGAATCTTTGTATAGATTTAAACATTTTGAAAAATATTAAGGGTATTTATGAAAGTATTGGTATGTTGAAACCTGCATATATTCTAGCAGCTTCAAATACCATATATTATCCACTGAATCTAAAGAACTGATGATCACTCTATCTAACAGAAATATATACAGGGTGATTCTGAATTCATCATCAATATTTGGTGGGGAGGTAGGGAATAGGAAAAGAACACTATTTCACATAGGAAAGCATGGGCGCAGACGTCATGTAGTAGGGCAATATGAATCCGGTTAAATGATGGAAAGAAAACATAACAAGAAAGTGGTAAGAGAAAAAACATTTATTTGTGCATCTTTTGTACAGACTTACAAGAGGTGCTCGAAATTCTGACCATTTGCTAGAGTACATGCCTCACAACGACGTTGCATGGACAACCGAACTTTCTGGAATATGCCTGGCGTTTCCCGGATGTTTGCGGCGGCAACCGATATGCGTGCTACAAGGTCCATAGCACTGGCAACAGGGGTCTCGTACACCATGTTTTTCATGGCACCCCATACAAAGAAGTCTATTGGAGATAAATCCGGTGACCGTGGTGGCCAACAAACCGGTCCACCGCGACCAATCCATTGAGCTCCAAATTTTCTGGTCAGGTAACAACGCACATCATTTGCGAAATGTGCTGGAGCGCCGTCATGCTGGAACCACATTCGCCGGAGAATAACAGCAGGAACCTCGTTCATAAGACCCGGTAACACAGTCTGAAGAAATATGAGGTAGTTTGCGCAATCTAAACGGGATGGTAGTAAATACGGTCCCAGCAAACAGTCGCCGACGATCCCAGTCCACACATTGACGGCAAAGCGTTGTTGCGCAGCTCTAACTCTCGTACCGTGTGGATTCTGATTAGCCCACACATGCGAATTGTGTGTGTTGAAGACACCTTCACGAGTGAAGGACGCTTCATCTGTGAAAAGAACATACGTTGGGAAATTGGGATCAACGGCTGTTCTCTGCATGAACCACTGACAAAAAGTAACACGCTTGGGATAGTCCTCTGCTTCCAGTAACTGCACTCTTTGCAAATGAAAAGGATGTAAACGTTCCTCGTTTAGTATCCGCCACACTGTTGATTGTGAAACTCCAAACTGACGAGCCATACCTCGTGTGCTAGAACTTGGCTGTTCTTCGATAGACTGTAGGACAGCTTCCTCGACTGAAACTGTCCGTGTTGATCGGCGGCTGCCTCGATCAACATTAATACCAGCAAATGATCCAGTTTCGCACAGTTGTCGATGAACACGTGAAAACATTTGATGCTGTGGCACGCGCCGGTTGGGGTAGCGCTCTGCATACATTTGCCTAGCTCTAAGACAGCTTTCTCCTGCGGCACCGTAAGTTAGATGCATATCTGCAAGTTCTTGAAACGTATACCGGTTCATGTTACTTCTGCGAAGTCACATTGTCGAATGACGACTGGCTGCACACGGCAGACAGCTATGCGCGTTCATGGGAGATGCGGACGCAAAGCGCCCTCTATACACCGTCATGCGTTCGTTTGTGTCTATGCTTTCCTATGTGAAATAGTGTTCTTTTCCTATTCCCTACCTGCCCACCAAATATTGATGATGAATTCAGAATCACCCTGTAGACATTCACTACGTTTTACAACAGCCTAAATATTTTCTGAAACATTTATATACGTATATTTCAATATTTAAAATTTGAACACATTTCTTTGTATTTTAATATCGATACCATATGGCTAAAAGTCGCCGGACATTATCGATTTTAAACATTTTGTTGAATATCTAGAGAAAGAGAACGAATTCTTCTCGAACTTCAGGAATATAAAGGACATGTCATGTTTTGCTGCGAAAGTTTAATCACGAAGACAATTACGGATGAGATAGACGAAAGTTTGGGGTTATGCTTTGAGATGGATGCTTCGATTTTCATAATTATTTTTTTAATAGGAATGGGCTTGTTCTAATTTTTCTTCCAAGAAAAGCTAAAGCATCGATGACAAATGAAAATAAAAATGAAAATTGATAATTTGTGCGAAGTCATTTGCAACTGAAATTCATCTCACTCTATCACCGATATCTTTCTGAATTTTTACTATATTTAACTGGCCTTTTTTATATGAGTTGCCCTATATAGTTGACTACTAAATTATACAAAACCATTTTTGTTATCGTTAGCGCATGCGCGGTTAAAAATTATTGGAATCTGTTTCTTCGAGACCCATTCGCAATGTCTTGATTTTATTCCAATGTATTTTGTGAAACAGATAAATACTTTTACATAAATTCCCAGTTTTATCTCAAATCACTGATATGAAATATTTTTATTTCAGCCTGCTCCCGAAATCCCAAAATATGATCCCCAGTATCCTTTGTGGTGGAAAACCTACACAATGATTCAGTTTACCATATTCGTCAACGCCTATCTGTATTTTGCTTTAAACATGACGGTACGTATATTTATATTTAATTCTTCGACATCATGCAACTTTTTCAGGAAAGTAAAAACGTAAAATGCTTAAAAAATTAATCGGTTTTCTCAACCCAGAATATAGATTTTTCGGATTTTATCAATTCTCAAATGAACATTCTCATATCCGACAAACATGTTTTACAGACGAACACGATAAAATAACAGCATTGTCATTAACATTAAAATTAATATTATTTTGTTCCTCTTGCATGTATAAATGCAGTTACGCAGATGAAAATGTTTGCATGAGAACTGATAGCATCCGAAAAATTCCGTGTTGAGAAAACTGATTAATACAGTATAAAAACTACTCGAAAACGTTTCCGAAAAACAGTGGTAGCAAAATAAACTTTGTTTTTGTAAATGCCTCTTTAAATCTCGAAAATATTTTTCTTTCTGAGGTTTCTAACGATAAAGAACACTTTTCAGATTCATGGGTAACTCGGAAGAGATTATTGTATATTTTCATTCGTGGTTCTATTATTATATTTTCGCAGATTAAGAAACATTTGGCTTCTTTACAGTGAATACATATGTAAAACAAAAAAAAAATCAATTTATCGAAAATTTAAAAACAAATTTAAGCTGAGAGTTGTGAAACCGATTTCTTATTCCACAATTTGAATTTTGAACCGTCTTATTAACTTAGACATTTCTTTAGTCAGAAAGCACACGGAGATTTTTGTAAAAGACCTCCACAATGTCCTCTAATAAGGCCGTTCAAACTTCAAATTGTGGAATAAGAAATCAGTTTCACCACTCTCAACTTAAAAAAAAATTTTAATTTTCAATAAATTGATTTTTAGTTTTCTTGATTACATGGTTTAAGTCACAATCCCACACATATATATACAATTATTTACACTAGGACTAACCAGAGAGCAAATCCTGTATGTTTTCAAATCATGATTTGCGTTGCGTGTGGATCAAACATGCTATGTTTTACAACTGGCTCATCTGAACCCCCAACGTAAACTCCGAAGATGAAGCGCTCAACGTGCAACACGAAAGAGAGAGCTTGGTGCTGCCACCTACTGAAATCATGTTTAACTGTTTATGTACTTTTTCCATGCGTTCCAATTTTCAAAATATTTCCTACATTTGTTTAATTTTATTACTTAAAAGGATTTTTTTTTTTTCAATTGTGCATCTCTTTTTTAATCTTACAACCAATTATTAAAAACAAATTGGCACCAAACCGAATTTTCATTAAAAGCTCGCATGTTAATAGACTTTATTAATTGTTTGAGAACCTTAAAAAAGCCAATATTCTAACACGTATGCAGAGATTTGTTGCACTATGTATCAAGATTGTCCCATAGACATATTGGTAATTTTTAAGATAAATTAAAATGCATGGCGCATTTGAAAGATGCACAAATTACGGAAAAAATTGTTTTGAGAAAAATGCAATTGAAAAATGCAATTTATTACAGGGTTCGTACACTTTTACCACAATTTTTTAACAGACTTTTTCTATTTAATAGTTAAATAGCAAAAATTGTAGACTCCTTGTTTAATTGCAGGATTTGTGATACTTTTCGGCGTTTAATAAACGCGAAAAATTCTATTAAAAAATTGTGGTAAAAAGCGGACAAACCCTGTATTATTATAAGCTATTCAAGTATATGTGTCAAGTAGGCAGGCATATACAATAACCTCTTCCAAGTTACCCATGAATCCGAAAAGCATCTTTTATCTTTAAATATCTCAAAAACCCGATATATTTTCGAGATTTAAAGAACCATTTATAAAAACAAAGTTTATTTTACTACAACAGATTTTCGGAAACGTTTCCGAGTAGTTTTCATAACGTATTAATCAGTTTTCGCAATCCGTACGAACGAATATACATTTTTCGGATGTTATCAATTCTCGTGTAAACATTTCCGTGTTCAACAAACATAACATTACAGACAAGACAGGACAAATTAACAGCATTAACACTGACATTAAAATTAATATTATTATGTGTTTAATTATTTTTTTTAGTAGATTTGTTATTCTGAATTTCACGTTCCTATCTAAAACTGCTGCTGAGATATGGAGAAAACGCGAAATGACTAAAAACTTTCGACCCCCTAATAACCCTCTTGGTGATTGAATTTTTAAAATCGCTGAAATATGTGTTTAACTAACTTTTAGTACATTTTTTTATCTTGAATTTCGCGCTTTTAACTAAAACTGTTGTTGAGATATGGCAAAAAGGCAAAACACCTAAAACTTTAGACACCTCTCCCCCCCTCCCCATTTAAACCTTAAAC
Source organism: Maratus michaelseni (assembly GCA_963931845.1). Taxonomy (NCBI): domain Eukaryota; kingdom Metazoa; phylum Arthropoda; class Arachnida; order Araneae; family Salticidae; genus Maratus; species Maratus michaelseni. The sequence goes on from OZ007591.1 coordinate 164,568,077, forward strand.
CCCTTAGTGGTTGAATTTCTAAAAACGCTGAAATACGTGTTTAATTATTTTTCTAGTAGATATGTTATCTTGAACTTCACGCTCTTACCTAAAACTGCTGATAAGATATGATGAAAATGTGAAACCACCGAAAATTTTTAACCCCCCCCCCCCCCCCCATTTAACCTACTTAGTGATTGAATTTCTAAAATCGCCTGAAATACATGTTTAACTATTCTTTAGTAGAATTGTTATCCCAAATTTCAAGCTCCTATTTAAAACTCCTGTTGAGATATGTTGAAAAGACGAAATTATCTAAAACTTTCGACCCCCCATTTGACTCCCTTATGCTGTGAATTTTCAAAAATCCTTTCTTAGTACGCGCCTACATTGTGTAAAGAACATGTCTTCCAAATTTCATTGTTCTAGGACAAACGGTTGACGCTCGGCGTTGATTATGAGAAAATCAAGCTACTCTTTTATAAGTATAGATAATCAAATCATGTCAAATAATAATCAAATATATTAAATATTCCTTAATAAAAACATTTTTGAATCGTTATTGTATTGTTTTTCTTAAAAATATATTTTCTTTATCCTCAAGGGAAAATGAAACAAAAAAGCAATAATTTAACTAAAAATACTTTTCATAATAATTTTGTGTGTGCAGTTTCATGTTTATTATTAGATGTGTCACACTTGGATTAATTTAATGCTTAAACCATTAATTGTTTTATGATTTTTTTTTTTCAGCTGCTGTCCAAGATGACAGTTGCCATTGTAGCATCTTATTTAGCCTTTTCTTCCATCACATTCGGATTTTTATTGGATAATAGGTAAGTTACACATGTACTATAAGCCAAATTTTTTTTTATACAGAATTGATTAACGAAAAATTGGATTATTTATATTATTTACCTCATTGCATAGTCTTTGGTTTTTCTAAATCAAATAAACACACTTTGAACGAGATTTTTTTCTTAAGAAACGGATTTATATGAGTACTAACAAGAAAGGTCTCCATAAGCGCATACTCAGAAAAATTTAAGAAAATTGCAGAATTTTCTTCGCATATAGAGATATATATGTATTAAAAAAAAAAAAAAAAAAACGCTTTTATGATAAAACCCAGCCTTCCCGGGTTACAGAAAATAAGTGAAAACCAGTTTAGGTAGATTTCGTAAGAAATACTACCTATTACATTCTCCCCTAAGTTGGAATTTTTGAAAAAATTTTGCAGATCTACGCCGATCATGACTCCCAGAACCCAAAACCACCCCCAGTTCAAAATTTTTTCTATCTATCTATGTCGCTTTTTCATGGACACGATAACTTCAATAATTCTGCACAAATCTCTTGCAAACTCATACATAAAATCAAGGGGCATAAAATCTCGGTCAAGTTCGTTAATGGGCAAAATCGAACCAGGGGGGGGGGGGGGGTCTTTTTGTGAAAACAGAAAAAACCCATAATTTCTTAATTATGATACGTATCGAATCCGTTTAAAGTTATTATCACTTCTAGGAAAAGGGCCGAAAATTTATGTATGACAGATTTTTAATATAATTAAAAATGGCCCCAAGGGGGTTTTAGAAGAAAAAAATTCATAACTTCGTCAATTCACAAGATATCAAATCCGCTTAAATTTATTATAAATCCTCTTAATATTATCTAAAACGTTCATATTGACAAGTTTTGTATAAGACCAACCCTTATAGCAATATATATATATATATATATATATATATCTGCCGGCTCCGCCTGCAAACAAGTTAGGTTTCGAAGTGTGCAAACAAGTTAGGTTCCAACTTCCGCATCATAGCAAAAAGGTCATTTCTTCCGCAATTCCCAACAAACAGGCGCCCCACAGTCTGCATCTTCGAAATCTACCTGTGCCTGTAGGCCGAGCCGTCAGGGATTTTTTTTACTTGAAAACTCTAGTATATGTTTTACATTTAATATATTTTTTTAGATTGAACACAAACAACAACAAAAATCATTTCTTTATGAAAAATATGGATAAGCTAAAATAAAGTTTTGAGTTAACCTCGTGCCAGGAGTGCATAGCTGAGGAAATCACCAAAGATCGCTATTTTCGGCAGCTTTTTAGATTATGATCATTTCAGTGGTTTAACATTCAGTGGATTACATGTCTTAACAGGCTACTTCACTTACGCCAAAACACTTGCTGGCTAATGTTAATCCTATGGGGGAAATATTTTAAGATATCTCGTTCCCATTTCAATATTTTTAAATGATTTTTTTTTTTCATTGGACAGTTGAGGCTAATTTCTATGCAGACCCTTTTGTACTTTTTCGATTTTGATTACAAATTTTTATTTATTTATTTATTTATTTTATTGAGGATACTTTTGTTTTCGAAAAGGAAAGTATCTTAATTAAAAAAAATTGCAATCAAAACCGGTTTCGAAAATGAAAGTATCTTAATTAAAAAAAACTTGTAATCAAAATCGAAAAAGTTCAAAAGGGCCTGCATAGAGATTGACCTCAGCTATACAATGCAAGAAAAAGAAATCATTTAAAAATATTGAAATGCGAACGAGATATCTTAAAATATTTCCCCATGGGATTAACATTAGCGAGCGGGTGTTTCGCGTGAGTGAAGTAGCATCTTAAATTTGTGCTTTATTTATATTTTACAATTTTATTTCTTTATTGATAAAGTTTTAATTTCGTTAAGGAATATATTTGACATGATTATTTAACATGATTTGATTATTATTCATGTAAAGTAGCTGTCAAAAGTTTTGAGACGATATGTTTTTCTGTCCTAACTTTTTCTGTAAGCAAAACTTCTTAATGATACAAATTAGTAATTTGTACCCCTTTTAAAGCTCAAGCCGGAATCAATTGCTGAACTATTTATATTATTTTAAGTGCAAACGGACTTATATTTTGTAATCGTCTGCAGTGACGGATTAACCACCTACCGGGCCCCTAGGCTTAATATTAGGCATTGGGGGCCCCCTCCCGCTCTATATGCATTATGTATATACATTGATATACAACATATATATATATATATATATATATATACAAACATACACACGCACACACACATACATGCATTATTTTTAGGACTAAATAAAAACAAGTTGGAAATTGTACGTCAAACGTTACAAACGAGGTGCGTTCGTACGCACGTTTTAGAATTAAATTCATGATATCCCGTGCGTAGAACGGGTTAAACAGCTAGTTAAGTATATATTTTATGACACTGTTCATACAAATATCTTAACTAGTTATATAAATATTCAGATATATATGTATCAGCTAGTTATATAAATATTCAGACCTAGATGATTTTTAATTCTGTAAAATGAATTATATCGTCTGCAGATTAATTTCTGTAATAAAATAAGCATCTCGGTCGCTTGACGATTTAACATCCATCGGAAGCTGCTATAACAAAAAAGCACCGATTTAAAAAAAAAATCAAATTTCTTAATAAATATTTTTATTAATATCTCCTAAAGTTTTGATTCGATTTTAATAAAATTTGAAATGTCTCGACAAAATTCTGCAAAGATAACATATTTTAAATTGCAAACCATTTGGTTGGGTAGTTTTTGCGTTGTTATATGCGGACAGACAGACAGACGGACGGACAGACAGACAGACGGACGGACAGACGGACGGACCAAACGACGACTATAGGTGCTACGTATTTATATAATTACGAACGCACCTAAAAAGTCACAAACTTAGCGCCGGGCCCCTAGGCTTCAGCCTACTCAGCCTATTTGGTAATCCGCCTCTGATCGTCTGCACGCGACAGAGATTTTTATAGAATCATGCTTGAAAGTTGTTTTAAACACCATAAAAAATGAGTAAATTACAATGCAGTTTTCAAACAAATTGTATTCAAAAGTACCTTTTTCCCCTATTCGACGATGTAAAAATTGAAAATGCGCAATGTATACAAGTTAAAAAAAGTTGGAGTAAAAGGGAAATTTAATCGTCTGGTGTTGCCCAAGCGTCTAAATGACGTCAGCGTTACGCACGGACACGTTTATCCTTTGTAATATAGATACTCTTTTAAAAAAAACTTTTCCAACTCTTCACACTGAACTAGTTTAAGTAAGTTTAACTTAAATACATACATTTTTATATAACTACTGTTTTGCCATATATAAAGAAAATTAACGATAGTATTCTACGATTTTGGACAAAATTGAAATTGATTAAAAATGCTTCAAACTAAAAATTTTCCTAACATTTTTCTAACATGAATAGGTTACCACTCGTTGATCTTCTAGTTTGCCGATCACCTTCCCAGTCAGCATCTGCGTAAACTTCAAGAATAGGCTTATTTTTCGAACTTAGGGTTAAATTTAAATTTTGTGTTGTTTAAATATGTATCTTTTGACAGCCTTCCAATCTTTTTCTCGCGGTGATTCATTCCTGCGGCTAAGTATATTAAGTGATTGTTTGTTTGACGTCATTTGAATAAGTGCAATAAAGAGTTGAAAGTGAAAAAGTCCTTCCGGCCGGTACCGGGAGGAAAAGGTAGCTTTCCTATATCTTCGTTTTAAAATTTGAACTAATGTTACACGAGCACAGCAAGTTAAAATGCAAAGAAAATGTTTACAAAAGATTCGTTAATACTGAATTTGAATAAGAAATTCGCCAAATTATTGAGCTATAGCCAAGTTAGCTTCATTTATGAAGACTTATTTTGGTCGCCAAATTTGCCGATATTTCGCCAAATGTCACCAAGTTTGGCGAGAATTTGGCGCTAACGGATATGAATATATAGTTTTATGCGTATGATTGGGAAAATTATTACAACAATGAAATTTTTTGTAATGTGCTGTCTTGTTTCAAAATGTCAGCCACCCTAGAATTTAAAATTGCTCTATCTCAGCCATTTCTTAAGATAGAGGTAGACCAAAAAATGCTCTGGAATCCTCGTATCAAGGCCTAACACTTAATTAAAAAATAAATTTGAATTTTTAATTTTTATGTATATTTATTTTAGTTTTAAATTTTTAAATGGCCGCCATCTTGAAACAAAATGGCGGACCAAGCTGGCCAACGAACTCGGTCGAGACATTGGTGAGCTTAATACACACAATTAGTTTCATCAAAATTGATTTATAAATACGAGCGTTATCGTATGACATAGGTCAGATATATATATATGGAGATATATATCTATATATATAAATAAATCAACATTTGAACGGAGGGTGGTTTTGGGGTCTGGGGGTCATGATCGGTGAAAATATATCAAAATTTTCCGGAACTGCTTTCCTCCGAATGGCTGCAACAGGTAGCTTTATACTTTTTTGTATTGAAGGCTAACCTAAAACTCCTATGACGAAAACATGGGCCGATTCCCATTTTTCCTTTTTCGATGCCCTTCCGGTGGTTTCAAAGAAAAGAAAATTATCACCGAATTACTGAAGAACGTTATAGTATGATTTCGTAATTTACTGTCTGAGATGTCTAGTCGAAGATGCATAATTAGAAAAAGCGGAACGAACAACAGCTATGTGAACAAGAAACAAACTCACTTACTAGTTTCCAAATTTTACGCTTTTCTGCTACCACTAATTTTTTTATACAAACTTTTACTTTACTTAATTGCAGAAATTCTCGATTGAATAAGGCAAAACTTTCTATTTAAAATTAGTGGTAACTAAAAAGCAAAAAAATTGGCAGCTATGCTTACTTTACAAAACTTTTCAAGGCGGTGGGAACTCGATACCTTCCACTCTATTTCACTATGAAGCATGACTGACCGGCTGTCTGCGGTCGTCTGTGTGGTGGTTCTTAAAATGTACACTGAAAAAAAAAATGTGGATTTTATGGTATAATACTGGCATTCCAGCTGCAAGTATTATACCACAAATTTAACAGTAATAAAGAGTAAAATAAGCAGTAATACCGCGGTAGCATATTACTACTTATTTTACTGTTTATTACTGTTAACTTTACGGTATAATACTTGCAGCTGGAATGCCATTATTATACCGTAAAATCAGCATTTTTTTTTTTTTTTTTTTTTTTTTTTGGCAGTGTAGTTTCAGTCATATAGTCGATAGGATATACGTTTTTACTATTAAATAACTGTCGGTGTCCAATAGCGGTCCATGTTAACATCCTTTACCATTTTCTCTATTATTCCAGAGGTTAAATTATACCACGACTAATACCAATTTTGAAGCCCAATAGGTTAGTGGTCAGCGCGTCGCTCTACCACGCAACATATCCCCTGTTCGATTCCGCACTGTTCGATTCACTGTTCGATGCAGACTGGGCAAGGTTCACCCAACCTTTACTCCTTTTGGGATCGATAAAAATGAGTATCACAGACCTGCCAAGTCTCCGGCTTTTTGGACACCAGTATTTTAGTACAGAAAATGTTGTTTTATTTAATCGGAGTATTCTGCGATTTAAAAGAACAAGATTTTTCTCTAAAAAATTACTGGTGTGCAAAAAGCCGGAGACTTGGCAACTCTGGTATCAAGATTGCTTGGGAACTAAACACTGAGGGTCCTGCGTTAGGGTAACCACTTGACCGGGACATATCCTGTATAGCACTTCAGAGCCCGTAGTTAGGGAAACAGGGCTGGGCACTGGGAGACCATGATTTTTAATGGATTATAACGCCGCAGGTTTCGTTTTATTTTTTTATTTTTTTTTTTTCATTGATGCAATTTTTGTATTTTTCAGCCGCTATGCACCACCGACAGAGTTTCTGAGATGTATCCTCTATTTCCTGGTGGACAAGCTGGTATTCTACGAAGTGACGAAATTCTCAACACTCATCCTCATCCACATGTATATCTACAGGGCAGTGTTTGCCATTGCTGTAATTATGTGGACTAGCTTGCACATTTATGAAAATGTTAAGGTTGCATTTAAGCAAAAGTACTTGTAATTTTCTATCACTGTTTCTACTGAATATCGATATGATAATTTCTTCCAAGTGTGAAGATGTCTCCAGTATTAATCAATTCAGTATTATTGCATATTCTGTGTGTCAAAAAATAATAATAATGATTAATATTTTTTCCACCGTACGATGAAGATACTAATCAGTACGATTTTCTGAGTGGAAGAAAGAATGTCAGAAAGAATCGAGTTGAGCTGGCCGAACGAAATCCAGAGAGGGACAAGATTTTAAAACATGCGTGTCTGTATTTAATATGGTATAAGTATGGAAAAAGATGAACTAATTTTTTTCAAAATCCTCTGTGAAAGACATTTTTTGAACATATAAAGCTAAAAAGAAACACAGAAATTTAACAATTAAGAAATGTTAAACGTGCAAAAGCAAGTTTTTACCAGCTTTTTTTTTTCTTTAAATGAAGAATTGGAAGAGTTGCGTCTGTTTGTTTTATCTGTCAAAGAAGATAATTTTTAAACACATGACCATAAAATTAATAGTAATAATATATATATTTTTTAAATTGTCTTGCATGGGTGGTTCAGGGTGACGGCCTGGCCCTCCCACTTTCCCAAACTTGGAACGTAATTTGCCGCAAAACTTGATGGATCACTCCAGAGATATTTTTAATGACCTAAATTAAAAATTAAAATATCTTTTAAAAACTCAATCATACGTCTTTTCAAGCTTCGTACTTTTAAATAAAATTTAGTATATTTTATTGCTTAAACTGTACATATTTAACATGCTTTTAAAACTCACAGTTTTGTTATTTACTCTTTTTAATAATGTTCAGGTGTTTGGAAACATTGCATTCATTTTCTTCATTATCAAATTTCTCCATTTATCAAGAAAATAGTAAGTTGATCTTCGTAAAATTTTGTACGGTTATTAATGACGTTGTGATGTTAAGAAGCATCGCATACAGCTTTTTATTAACCAAATTCTCAATTTGTTAAGAATGAAAAAATTTTCTTCATATGACTTTGTATAATTATATAAAAAAGAAAGTCTTCTGGTTTTAGGACTGCGAATATTATCCCACCAACAAAAATTCCAAATATAACAGGTCAAGAATGAGCATTTATTCCTTCTCAACTTTCAATGTCTATTAGAATGTCTGTTAGTTTCGATTTCTTCCATCTTATAAAAATTGTAAGATGAGTGATATTTGTGTACATATAGGGCAGTTGCAACTGACGTCATGCTGGAGGTCACACACTACAAATAGGCAGTTCTGAGAGGTGAAACTACCCTGACCTCCAGTTTAAGTACAATGGTTGATCATCTGAATGCAACTTCCCTATTATGAAGTTCTGATATTATATTATAAAAAATTATATTGAAAGTAACGTTATATTAAAGCTTGTCATATTCTGTTATACTAGGATTTGTATTTGGTATAAATATATTATGGTTGGATATATTAAGAAGTAAAAGAAAGAACTTTTTTTTTATATTATTGATCACTTTCGTGTTTGTCTGTGTTTTTGTACGTTTCATAAAGCTAAATTCACACCCCCAAAATAAATCAAGGCGTATTTTTACTCTTAAAAATCCTAGCAATATCTTGGACCACTTGGCTGTTTTACGGTTTAACCCTTCGCGACGAACGTCGCGTATACGGGACGCATAAAGTGCTCAGAATCCTTGATTACTCCTGCAAGTAAGTTTTAAGCCTTATTTAATCAAAGCATTCCTATGCTTCAATTAGTCAAAAATTTCTATTTTTAAAAACCGGTGACAAAAGATTAAAAATTCTGTAAATGATACTCGTCACAAAGGGATTAATGAACTGAAAAATGTTGTTAAGGAACTTGGTCAGAATTGTGCAAAGAGCCCAGCTTTCCCTTCATTTTGGATAATGTGTCCTGCACCTGCCAATCTGTTTGTAGATGGAAAAAAACCCAAGAAGGACCAATTGCTTTCTTCGAAATTCATTGATTTCATGCGTCAAATTCTGTTTGTGTAGCCTTACTACATTGTATTTATTTCTCTAGCAGTTTCTCAAACTTTTTGTAGAAAGCTGACCACTTTTACTAGTTTTATGCTCTTTTGTTGTTCTAATCCATCTATAGTGTGCGATATGCAATTCATTTGAATGTTAAATTTTCTGATAATATTTGGAAATCTAAAAGAGAGCCTCAAGGGAATTCCTAGAGTATCAGTTTGAGAAATTCTGTCCTTTCGCCTACATTCATTATTTTATTCTTTGTTTAAAAGAAATGAATGTCTATGAAAGGAATAAATTTCATCAAAAATGAGACTATCGAAATAAATTTCACCCTTTGAAAAGTATGTAATCGTCTTGTACAATGATCTTGTAATTCTGTGGTTATATTTGAAGTATATCTGCATAAATGCAGAAAGTTATTGTTAACTGTTTGTAAAAATTCGCAATAAAAATTGTAACTTAATATGGACATTTTTGTAGCTTTGTCTTTTTATCATGTGTTTGCTTGATTTGTTATTATCACAATATTTTCTGGATAAGCACTTTATTACATGCATTAAATAATCACAATTTATATATTTTTTTTCTATATTGTATTTAAATGAAACACATACTTGATACTGAGAAAATACTCTCAAATGGTTTGAAAATAATATTTATTAAACTACTTCCAGCATGCGCTCGGCATCATTACCGTTGTAGAACGAACTTACCGATGAGTTGAGTTGTTCAATTACTTATACAATTAACAGTTAGTAAAAATTAATTTACGCTTTAAAATAAATGTAATAATATGAGATAAAATTAATAATACAGGATATTAAAATACACCGCTTTTAAAAGCAATTACAGTCACTATTATAAAATTAAAAATCATTATAGATAAAGTCTATTTTGCTTCTTTCTGATTTGTGTAGGATAACGTCCGGTTTGGACATCTGCAACGGGTATATCTTCATTTGAGCTTTCTGTGGGAAGATTTTCAGACTGTTGAACTTCAGAAGTAGGAGACCTGTTATCATGTTGTAAATATGTCTCTGGACTGGTGATGGATGTTAGAGGATTATCACTTTGAAATGTTATATGAAGATCATCAGGAATAAAAACATATTGATGTTCAGGGATTGACGTGCTAGCTGGACGGATCTGGTCAATGTGTGCAAGGTATTATTTTCTTCGATCATCCAAGTCTTGGAACCTTTTGGCATAATTAATTTGCCTCTAACCCACTTGTTCAAAGGATCTCTGTGGGATTTTACCCAAACGTCTGGACCGCAGGATAAACTCTTGTTACGGTTACTGGTGTGAGATCTGTCAAAGTACTGTTTTTGACATCTTCTTTTTTTTTTCAACATGCCTTGCTGTACATGGATGTAGTAAACCCAAGACTGTTCTAACTGGACATCTAAGAAACAGCTCAGCTGGAGATAAGCCAGTTTTAGAATGAGGTGAAGATCTGTACGCAAACAAAATATGTTCACCGTGACGGTTACTGTATTACTATCAGTAGAGTCTAACTTCATCTTCCAAATCGAATGCTTAAGTCTGTATAGTACGTTCCGCCTGACCGTTTGATTGGGGATGATGTGTTGGAACAAAAGTCTGTAGGACACCCAAAAATTTTAAAAAGATTTTGAATTCTTCAGAAATGAACTGGAGTCCAATGTCAGAAATCAATCTAATGGTAACCCATATCTGGTAAACAGTTATTGCAATACAGCATTTGTATTTGCTGCTGATGAAGAAGACATCTTTGCCACTTCTAACCATTTCGAATAACTGTCCACAACTATCAAGTAATCAATTTGATCATTCTTAGCAAAATGAATAGTTAAGTGAATGCGGCCCCATGGTGCCTTGGGCCATACCCATGATTGCATTGGGGTGACTGGAGGAGATCTGGCTACAAGTTGACAAGCTTTGCAATTAGCAGATATATTTTCAATGTCTTGATCTAAATTGGGCCGCCAGAAATGACTTCTAGCAACTGCTTTCATCTTTACAATTCCAGGATGAGTATCATGAAGTAATTCAAGCATTTCCTATATACATTAGGAATTATAACTCTCATGCCCCATAACAAACTATTTTTATCAACAGATAATTCATTTTTTTTAAAACTAGTCGTTGGGGGCCACCGTAATACTTACCCATCATGGATATGCATAATGTAAAATATTAAAATAAAAATGTGTAAACTACTTATAAAATGCATTGCAATTCAAATAAAATCGTGGCTTGATGACGTCACAAACTTTAAAGGCTCGATTACTGAATTGCTTGAAAGAGGTTTTTCCTTATAACTCCAAAAATAATAAACCTATTAACTAGCGGTTTATTGCATCTGATTAAGCGTCAAATTTCCAATTAAAATATATCTTTGAAGTGAAATTTGGATGAAATACAGGGTCATGAAAAATCGAAGAGTGTGGAAAATAGGATTCCAAATATCTCGGCAACTAATTATCCGATCGACTTCATGCTTTATTCAAAATTTATGTTTTTTTATTGTCTTTTATATTCATTTCTTAAAATAAACAATTTCGAAAATTTTTATATACCTTTTATCAGAACGAATATTTCGAGAGTCCGAAAAAAATTGTTCCGGTTAATTGAGGTTATTGAAATGAAATAGGCTTCTTCCCATTATTACATACTAAGTACATACCAAATTGCAAGTCTCTATCTCAATTTTTTCGGGAGATAGAGCGTTTACAGACACACAGACACACACACAGACACACAGACGGACGGCAAAATTTTTTTTCTAAAAATATGTTTTTCGGAATCTCCAGTGTCTGAAACGTGTAAATCCGTCAAAAAAAAAATTCGATTTTCAAAACGATTACAAGACTTACCCTATACTACGTATGATGGGTAAGTAAAAATGGCTGAAAATCAGGATTCTCAGCTTTGTATGGAAAGCCATTATGAACATATTTAATTACTAGTGTATACACCCCGTCAAAAATGGCAGGATACTGACTCAATATTCAATTTTTGAAATAGTTCAACGAATGGACAAAACATTCAAATTAATTATTTAAAAAAATAATTCATGTGTGAAAACCCCCGTCAAAAATCACGGATTGTTGATCTGCCATCCATTTTCATAAGACTTCATACAAACAAACAGCATGAAGATTTTTTTATGGGCTTTATTGGGAATCTGGGTTCGAGATTGTAAGAATACCACCAACACTTGATTTCTTACAATATCGACCAATGTATGCATGCGATACATAGACAAACAAATATAAACACAGCAGGGAGGTCACGTGATGGTGGTTTATGACGTCATGCCAATAAAGCCCATTGAAAGGTTCGTATTTAGAAAAGTACATTTTAAAGCCGGTAGATGGCGCCAAAACAATATTTAACCACAGTCCAATGTTGCTTGTGATTTCCGAGCAAGTCACCTCAACTGTCTTTCTCTAATTAATCGCCATCTATGTTCATTCGGCGTTTCATCATTTTCATCAGGCATCACTAAAACAATCCTTAAACTATATAAAGCAGCAATAAAAAGTGATTTGATTGAACAGATTCAAATCCACCCCATGTTCAAAACAGCATTTAGAAAGATCAACAAAGATGTTAAAACAGTAAAACACACGTTACGAATTAGCAATCAGTACAGTACGAATAATTTTGATTAATGATTCTCAAAACAAAACAAAAAAACTCACCACTTTTTTATTTTTTTTACAACAATAATAATGATTTCACATTAAATTTTAATATTCTAATTATATGCATTAACTTGTATTTTTAACAAAGTTCGATTGTTTATATTAATGGACGAAAGATGGCTGCAAAAATAGTTTTTGAAGGTTTTAAACAAAATTAAAATATTTAAAGACTTTAACATGCTTTTACAAATATTTTAAGAACAGAATAAGATAATTCACCTGTATTTTTTTTAATGAAGCGTTCAAAGAGTCATTCATTCGTTTCAAGATTCGAAAATTCTGAATGGCAACAGTGTTCGTTTGTTTATATCTGGGATTCCGATGTTTAATCTGGATTTTTAATTAAGAACTTAAAACTTTATAATAGGATATGATATACATACGAAAAATATGCTAAACAGACATGATTTCAAGTAAAAGATATTATCATTTAGCTGTAATATGTTAGCATAGATTTTTCATTAAGCCTAACATGGCGTTTAAGTACGGTCGATTCGCAGACCAGAGTGATTGCGCCCGGAATGGTTACAAACACTTTCTTGCCTTCGGATTTTATTATAAGTAGATACTTCCCAAAATTTTATCAGTTCTACATGCACAAGCAATGTCATCAGAAGTTAAAGGTAAGTCTGACAGATAGGAAATCTTGTAAATATCTGATGGATATAAGTTTCTATCTAAATCTTCATTGGACAATCTTGAAAGAGAATCAGCATTCTGATGTGCAGAACCTTTCTTATACCTAACGGTGTAGTTATGTGAAGACAAGAGCAATCCCATCTCTGTAGGCGAACTGCAGTCATGGTTGGAACTGCCTTAAAGGGAAAAAAGACGGTAACTAGAGGTTGATGATCAGTATATAGCACAAAGTTCCTTCCAACCAGATATTGATTATTGGTGAAACATTTTGCAAGCAAAAATTATTGTAAGAGCTTCTTTTTCAGTTTGTGAATAGTTGATTTCAGCCTCTGATAATGTGCGAGATGCATAGGCAACAGGTTTTTCTTCACCATTTACAATGTGTCATAAAACAGCACCGAATCCAGCAGGCGAAGCATCACAAGATACTTGTAAGGGAAGATCTTCATTATAATGTGCCAAGACAGCGTAAGATGTTAGGAGTTTCTTTACAGTACACTGTTCGAAAACATTTTTGCATTCTTCTGACCACATCCAGAGTACATTTTTATGTAGAAGATTGTATAAAAGGGATAATAAGATGGATGATTTTTTTATGAATTTGGAATAATAGTTCAGCAAACCTAAAAATGATTTAAGCTGAGTCACATTTTCTGGAGCCTTGATCTGTCTAATTGCTTCTAGTTTTTCTTGTGTGGGATGAAAACCACTTTCATCAATTATATGCCCTAGAAATTCAATACTGCTTTTAAAAAATTGACACTTATCCGCATTTAATTTTGCATTATACTTTTGTAACCTTGGCATTGTAGTCTTCAATGTGGAAAAATGTTCTGCTTCTGTAGCCGATGCGATAAGGATTTCATCTTGGAAACATTATGACTCCGAGCATACCCTGTAATATTTGTTCCACAACAGATTGAAAAATAGCCGCTGTTGCAGATATGCCATGCATCAATCTGCTAGGGCGAACCAAACCCATCAAGGTATTAGGTGTTAAAAACTCTTGACAGTCAGCATCCAACTCAATTTCTTGGTATGCATGTGACAAGTCAAGTTTACTGAAATACTTGCCTCCCCTCAAAATAACAAAAAGATCTTGCTGAGTAGGAAGCGGATACTTATTAAGGTCAAGGTGCTTATTTACGGTTACCTTGAAATCCCCACACAACCTAGCATTATTTTTCTTTGGCACCAGAACAACAGGTGTTGCCCACGTAGAATGTTCAACAAATTGACATATATTATTATTTACTAATTTTTTAATTTAATCAGAAACAGCATTTTTTAAAGCATAAGGAACAGGCCTGGCTTTGCAAAACACAGGTTGACAATTATCTTTCACTTTAAGGACTGCTTTAAAATGTTTTATCGGTTGATTACTTACTCGAAAAACATCTGTGTACTTTTTACTAACTGTTTCAACACTGTTGACACACTTTGAAGACACTGAAAATATTTCGTTCCAATTTAATTTAAACACAGATAACCATTTTTTCCAAAAAGAGCAGGTTTGTCACCTTTCACAATAATTATTGGCAAAGTATGATGTTGGTCGTTGGACTTCTCCAACCACCGGAATTTATTTTTCATTGTAGTTCCTCAACTTGGTTAATGATGGCACAATTTCAGTTCCCGGTAAAGTGTTCTGCATCCAGATTTCTGATGCTATGAAAGCATCAGCAGCAGTGTCAAGTTCCATATCAAATTGTTTACTATTAGCAATGACTGAAATAATATATTTTTTCTTAACTGTAATTTTATTTATAGATTGCACTCCACAAAGGGTAGCTTCGGTATCAAATTCAACCATTTCAACTTTTTAGTAGAGGATTTTTTGTTCTTGCTCATACAAACAGGTGAGATATAGCCATTTTTCCACATGAAAGGCAAATGGCGGTTTTATATTTGCACTTGGTAGGATCATGAGCAGCGCCAAATCGAAAACATTTGGAAAATTTGTTACTTGAATTCGTAGAAGTATTATTTGAAGGCTTAAAAATTTTCTTCTTATAACCAGAACTTTGGCGAACTTTATTTACGACATGTGTGAGAACTCCCTTCATTTTCGTCGCATTGTTTTCTGCTATCTCAATGGAAACGGCTGTGTTAACCGCATCAATTAACTTCAGATCTTTTTTTTGCCAAGAGTCTCTTCTGGATATTTTCATTGCACAATCCACAAACGAAACGGTCTCGTAGTGCTTCATACAGAAATGCACCAAATTCACACGTTGATGCTAATCTCCATAGTTCCACTAAATACAGTGAAACAGATTTTCCAGCTGTTTGATTTCGTCGATGAAAACGAAATCGCTCAGCAATGATGATTGGAGCAGGTTTAAAATGTTGCTTTCATGTTGTCTTCAATTCATCACACGAACAATCACTGGGTTTTTTCGGAAATAGCAAATTTCGAAGCAATTTATAAGTATTGGACTCGATTGCAGATATGAATACAGATACTTTCTTGCTTTCTTCACGTCATTTATGCTTCATGTCCGTTTGCTTATCAATTGCAATACGTTCGCTAATGCGGAGATTTTTAAACTTGTTAAGTAATCTTCAGTAATTCGGTAGACTGACAATTGGCATATTTTAGCTAACACGATATAGGGCAATGAAGTGTTTTTTGTAAAAAGTCTCTAATGATATCTGCATTTACATTAAACCATATCGTTGCTAATATCTTTTTGTTTCATGCTAACATTTACTGTAGACTCGATTACAGAAGATTAGAAAATCTGTCATTATTTTCATTTAATCGTCTGTGATAATGTGTCATAATCTGGCTGCATTGCATAATATTTTACATAATTTAGAAGGTATGTTTTGAGTGAAACAGAACTTTTGGAAGCCACTTATGATAATTGCACTCCCTTTGAACCCTTTTTGCTGTCAGTATCGCCCACTTTTGAACCTTGGTGTACAATCCGATTAAAATTCAGAGACTTTCTTCCAGATGCCGATCTCTGTTCGATTTCTTTCTCTTTGCTCTCCTTTTTTGCTACAGTCCAGGAGTTTTCATAACTGCATAACTCAATGACCTCGGCATTTATGCTTAATGTCTACTGATTTTCAATATTCGTGCTACGTAAATACACCACACCAACAATGGCACCTATAATATTAATTACAGTAACACTTTTTAACACTTTCCAACCTAGTTGAAAAGTGTTTATGACTTCGGTTTGTCTGTCGTATGGCCGTCTGCCGCCTGTCCATGCTCTAACTCACGTAAATATACTCGGATCGCCCTGAAATTTTTGTATGTTATTGTCGTTTACTATAGCATGTTCCCTATTTTAACAGAAGTTTGTAGCACTTATATTTTTTTTTACAGGGAGAGTCAAAAATATTCCGTTACATTACAGTCAATGGGGAATAATCGTTTCAAGTGCATTTTGATGATGCTACGTACTTTAAAACACAATAGAATTGATATATAATTATGAAGCATTAAAACATGCTTTCTTTAGAATAGTGGGTGCAAAGCATTAATTATTAATTTACAGCGTCAAGCAAAAGAATTCTGTTAAACATTGTTGTAGGGGGGAAATCGTTTGCAGTGTAATTTAGTGATATTTCACTATTTGAAACACAATGAAAATTATATGCATTACTGAGGTGCACTATAAATTGCTCTCTTGTGTACATTGCGTTTATTTACAGGGACACACAAAAGATATTGATTACAGTACATGTGCGATATTTACAGTTTATATGTGATAAGTGTGTTTTCAACTTTGACTTGCGTTCTTAAATAATTTTTGTCATAGTATGTGTGTGTTTATAAACTCGGTTGTTCATATACAGGGCTACACAAGGGAATCCGTAAGTATTACAGATTATGGGAGTGAATTGCTTAAGGATAGTTTTTAATTGTGTTACGCATTTTCCTGCTGAACTATATTTAGTAGATTAATAGAAGTTGTGGAATATTAGTAACAGGGTTCGTACAGACTCCTTAGACTACTTAGAAACTCCTTAGAAATGAAAAAGTTTATAAGCAGTGCTTAGAACTCCTTACATATACAAAATACTCCTTATAAACTCCTTAGAATTATCGAGAAGCAAAATTAAGTGACTTCATGCTCTTAATTGAAGTATACAAGATTAGAAAATGGAGACATAAGGATTAATATTGCCTGTATATAATGATCTTTCTTAGGTAGGGCATGAAGTAAAATAAAATAGAAATAAAATTTTATGTTTACAAAAGAAAAATTAAAGTGATTACAGGTGATTTTCTTAACATTCTAAAAAGAAAGCAATGCATTGTGAATACTGTGCAGTTGTAACACTGACCCATTAGATTGTAATAGTATAAGATCTGTTTGAAAGTCATTTCTGTTAATTTTCTTAATTAAAAATTGTGCATGTTACAGTGCAAGGTACGGTAATACTAAAAATAAAAAAAATATGATAAGTTCTTTAAAATTTTTGGACTCCTTAGATACTCCTTGGATTTTTTCTTCTGAATTCTGAATGAACCCTGTAAGTAAATTCATATACTATAAAGGGATATGCCAAAAAAAAGATGCATTGTCGTTTACGGTTAGTAATTGCTGCGAGTGAGTTTTAAGGTGCCTTTTACCTTAATATATAGTGTGTACAAAAGTCTTCAAATAATATACAGGGATGTACAAAGGATTTTGAGTGCATTTCTATCAATCGGAGAAAATTTCTAAATGTGAATATTCTAACTGAACTAAATTGCATCATGCTATATATCCACATCTATTGATCATATACAGGGCTGCACAAAATAATTCGACTACTTTTTTGACACTGGAGGGTAATTTCGAAAACTGTATTTTTTCAATTTATATGTTTTCTAAACTATTTACTTACATTTATTATTTCACCTTATGTTTAACGGTGAAGTTTTGTTATAGTTTTCCCTATGTGTTGGAAAGTGTTTCATAATCTATGCTTGGCGCATGATTTTTCGTTCTTGTTTTCTATATTGTACCACTATAGTTAATATTAGTAGAAATATTAACGTAAGCAGAAGTATTATATATATACTGTGTAATACACTATATTGCCAAGGGTGACCGGTCACTTGCGATTTTAGACGTTTTGTTAACTATATAGAAAAATACATGAGGAATTAACCTGAAACTGCAGGTGTGTAAACAGTATAGTATCCTAATCCTAATAATATTATAAATCTGATTGTGTGCAAATGTTAGGCTGAAGCCAGCGTCAAAATGAAGCATTTAATGATCCTGTATCTTTGCATATAAGTTGGTTATAACCCTCAAATGAATATAGGCTGGTTTTCTTTTATTTTATTTCAATATTTTTCTAAAAAATTAAAATTTTCATTATTTTCATACAGAATAAATGGACATTTTTTCGTATATTTTAAAATGGTTGGTTGGTTTGGTTGGTTTGGCCCAATGGTCCCGGTTTTGCAGCTTTTTTTAAAAATGATTAAATTTATTTTACCGTTGCTAATACTTTATCGTTGCCAATATAAAATAAAACCCCTGAGTAATAATTTTTAATCAACAATTTATTTTCAAGTGAAAATTTTCCACGTGAAAAATGAAAAGGAAATGAATTATTTAAGAATTAAACAGAATATGAAATGATGTCATATTAGAAATAAAACGTGCGTTTTCAAATATTTGATAATAATACAAAGTGCATAAATACGAGTAAGTATGGAAAGCAAGCGAATATGATGTCATATATAGAAAAATAAAACAAATTTGTTTTGATGTTGAAATAAAATGATCTTCGGTTATCAAATTATTAGCCACCCACAGGGAGGCTTATTCTTTCAATCTCTATCATTTTTCATGTTTATGAAAAGTCACAGCAATCCATCGTTGCCACAGGTTAATCTCGGAAAATGAAACATTTGAATTTACTGAAAAAATTAATAGCTCAAAAAGTATTTGTCACAAAATTGTTAGACAAACTGCGTTAGAATGGAAAAAAAATTGTTTTTTTCTTGATATAAATTTCAAATCGAATGATTATGCCGTTTTTCAAATAATGAATTTCAAAAATTTCCAAACTTCACAATGAAGTACCATAACGAAACCTTCACGCGTAAAAAGATAACGATAACGGTTGTTGCTTTTGGTCGAGAATGGACCAAACGATGTTCGCATTTTACTATTTTAACCGTTTTTAACGAAATTCTGTAACTTTAGAAGACTTTTTCTTTGAATAAGCAATAGAAATGCATAAAATCGTTACAAAAATGTTAAAATTACAAAAAAGGATAGATGCAAATTATCAGATATGAAAAATAAAAAAGAAATTTGGTACTTTCGTGTTATAGCAGCCACCAAGCATGAAATATTTTTGTTTCTGTTTTCATTAATATATTGTAAATTTGGTACTTTCGTGTTATAGCGGCTTCCAAGGATGAACTGCCAAGCGGCCAAGATTTATCGCCAAATTATAAAGCATGTATGTCATTATAATAATACCAGAGGGCCCGTGCGAAGATTTCGCACTGAAATCAAATATTTTTTAGGTATACTTCTCTATTATCCCGTGGATCACTTTTCATAACAAAAAACTACCGCCAAACTAAGATTAAACGCCAAAAATGCAGTCCCATTTACTTGATGTCAGAAGCATTATACGTGTTTGTTACGTCATCAAGTGGTTTTTATTTCGACATTTGCGTGTATTTGCCATTATGTTTTACTGATTTATTAGTTATTTTATTAATTAGAATAACAATTGTGTCCTTAAATTCTTATATTTTATTTATTTATTTATTTTGATATTCCAATGACAACGTTCTCCCGTATATTTGGCGATAGTTTTTTGTTATGAAAAGTGGTCGACGGGATAATAGAGAAGTATAATTTTTTATCGATATGTAATATTTATTAGATACAGATTTAAACTTCTAAAGAAAAACTAAGGATAAAAATATCTGCAAACAACATTTAGTTTTTTGTCAAGCCAGAATATCATCTAATTTATTCCATCAAAGTTAGATTAAAAACTGATCCAAGATTGCAAAAGGCACGCGCGAGAAAAAAAAATTAACAATCGTATTTTGACTGCATTAGAGGATGACGTCATTCGCTTCGGGAAAAACATGGGACATAAAAATATAAATCTAAACATTTCAATTTAAATTTAGCTTTTTAATCATAAATATAAAATAAACCCGTGCGGTGTTTTTTATAATAATTGCTGAGCATGATATAATGTGATATTTTTTTAATGGCAACAATAATTTGAGGAAAACCTTTCATTTCTTTTATGAAAACAATGCCGATTTAATTTTTAATTTTCACCAAATTTTAATCAAAAACATGTTTTAACGAATTGTTAATGTGCTATGTCAGAATCCTGTTCAAAATCCTTTCATATGCTGTCTCATTCATCGTTCTGCGTTTCGTATTATCTTAGAAAAGGGATGTTGACAGGAGAAATAATATATATATATACAGGGTGATTCATAAAAGATGGGCAGAACTTTAAGGGGTTATAGTACACTTAAAGACAAATAATATTAAATAGGAGACTAAGGGTCCCAGACGTATTCCCAAGGAGATAGGGGGCATTAAAGTTTAGGGTCCGAAATTTCAAATGATTATAAAACATGGAAAAATTGGTCGATTCGTTTGCGGTTTTTGCAAAAAATTTTCTTTATGCCAGTATTTTCTTGAAATAAAATTTTAAAGTTCAATTTCAAAAAATGCCGATAGGGGGCGCTTTAGACTTTGGAGTAACAAACAACTATTTTTTAACGTTATTTTTTGTATTTCTTTAAATGATTTCGAAAGCTTAGACTTAAACTTAAATTTTGATCTAAAAATCTGAGTCCTAACGAGTAGTTAAGTAGCGTAAACTGAAATTTGAAATTTGAAACCCTTCTCCCCCCAGAACAAAAATCAGTTATTCCCGATCTTTGTGTCGTAGATTAGGCTCTAACTACTGCCGCGTTTTGCTAAAATTACTCTTTATGTCAGTATTTTCTTGAAAATAAATTTTAAAGAAAATTTTCAAAAAATTCCGATAGAGGGCGCTTTAGACTTTGGAGTAACGAACAACTATTTTATACCGTTATTTTTTGTGTCTCATTAAATGCTTTCTAAAGCTTAGACTTAAACTTAAATTTTCAGCTCAAAATCTGAATCGCTGAGCGTGGTTCAGTAGCGAGGGGAGGGGGTTCAAATTTCAACTTCTGAACATAGTTCAGTTTGCACTACTTAACCATGCCCAACGATTCTGTGCTGTGATACGAGGCAAAAATACAACTTTCGTCAAGGACTGCATAGTCGGAATTCACTCATAAAGGCACTGGCACAGTTGGAAACGTCGCTCATGCAAACGTTAAAGCTCCATTCCTGACGCTAGTCACCGGGTGAAGAAGGAAACAGAAAGTATGCAAATGTCAAATGGGGAAGAAGAAGAACACGTATGCAAAATTTCGACACGATTCAGGCATAAAAACCACTGAACGGTGAGTCAAGTGTAAGTCGCTGTAGTAATGAATCGGAAGATGGCGCCCTTCACGAATAAGGAAAAGGCTGAGATGCATTTAATTTACGGAGCGGCAGATGGAAATGGTGCAGAGGCACAACGAATGTACGGAGAGCGATTTCCTAACAGGCGGTTGCCTAACCGCAAAACTTTCGAGCGCTTGCACAGACAGTTGTGTGAGACGGGATCATTTCTCGCTTCCCGGTCGAATGCAGGTCGTGCAAAAAAGGACGAATCAGTAGTTGTTGCAGAAGCCATTCTGGATGTAGTAGCGGCGCAGCCAAGTACAAGTACACGAACAGTGGCTAGCCAGGTGGATACCTCACAGTCCACGACTTGGAGGGTACTGAAGGATGAACATTTGCTCCCGTTTCATGTGCAACGAGTCCAGAAACTGTCTCCAGGGGATTATCCAAATCGTATTGAATTCGCCCGCTGGTTTCTGCAGCAGAACGCGCTAAATCCACATTTTGGACGAACTGTGCTTTTCACCGATGAATGTACCTTCACACGTGAAGGTACAATGTCAATCCACATGCTACGTATCCACATGCTCATCAGAGACGCTTTTCCATCAATGTTTGGGCAGGAATCCTCGGAGACCACCTAATCGGACCGTACCTTCTTCCTGAACGCCTCAACGGTAAAACATACCTCACATTTCTGCAACATGTGCTGCCAGACCTGTTAAACGTTGTTCCTCCACGCATCCGGCGGGTCATGTGGTTCCAGCACGATGGAGTTCCAGCCCATTACGTACGAGACGTCCGCAACTATCTGGACATCACATTTCCGAACAGATGGATTGGTCGAGGTGGTCCTGTTGCTTGGCCTGCTCGCTCGCCAGATCTTTCACCCCTCGATTTCTTTTTTTGGGGACGATTGAAGGCTCTTATGTATGAGACACCCATTGAATCCCCCGAGGAACTGGTCGCCAGACTTTCCGCCGCTGTAGGGGAAGTGCTCGAAAAGCCTGATGTTTTCGCGAATGTTCGCCGTTCCATTCGTCGCCGTTGTTCTGCGTGCATAACCTCTGGTGGTCACAATTTTGAACATTTATTGTGATTACATGTTAATAAATATGCTTTGGTAACATAATCCTAATTTGTGTCTTTTTACCTCGTATCACAGCACACAATGTGTGGACATGGTAAACTGAACTGTGCTCAGGAGTAGAAATTTCAAACCCCTCTCCCCAGAAACTTAACCACGTCTAACGATTCAGATTTTGGGCTGAAAATTTAAGTCTAAGCTTTAGAAAGCATTTAATGAGACACAAAAAATAACGGTATAAAATAGTTGTTCGTTACTCCAAAGTCTAAAGCGCCCTCTATCGGAATTTTTTGAAAATTTTCTTTAAAATTTATTTTTAAGAAAATACTGACATAAAGAATAATTTTAGCAAAACGCGGCAGTAGTTAGAGCCTAATCTACGACACAAAGATCGGGAATAACTGATTTTTGTTCTGGGGGGAGAAGGGTTTCAAATTTCAAATTTCAGTTTACGCTACTTAACTACTCGTTAGGACTCAGATTTTTAGATCAAAATTTAAGTTTAAGTCTAAGCTTTCGAAATCATTTAAAGAAATACAAAAAATAACGTTAAAAAATAGTTGTTTGTTACTCCAAAGTCTAAAGCGCCCCCTATCGGCATTTTTTGAAATTGAACTTTAAAATTTTATTTCAAGAAAATACTGGCATAAAGAAAATTTTTTGCAAAAACCGCAAACGAATCGACCAATTTTTCCATGTTTTATAATCATTTGAAATTTCGGACCCTAAACTTTAATGCCCCCTATCTCCTTGGGAATACGTCTGGGACCCTTAGTCTCCTATTTAATATTATTTGTCTTTAAGTGTACTATAACCCCTTAAAGTTCTGCCCATCTTTTATGAATCCCCCTGTATATATATATATATATATATATAACATTTCTGTACGTATGTGGCCAAGTTATACCATATATGATGTATATATTATGACATGTGTATATGATGTATATACGACATATAAAACATAAATAATGTGTGTATAATGACGTATATGGCACATATAGGAGTGTTTGGAATATATATATGCGTATATAGGATGCCAATATAAGCTTGGCGATGATCTTGGCGAAATCATAACTCCAACCTTGGCATAATCATGGGAAAGGTTCAGTAAGACCTTTTTGGTGCTCCCCCCAAATGTAAACCCCATGTAAACCCCTTCATGTAACATATCAATCGATAGGTCTCGTCAAGCACTATGGTCTAGTCCTACTCTCCGCCTCTCACTCCCCCTTCCCTTAAGAAACATAGTTCTCTGTTTCAACTCTTTTTAAATTTTAGTTTTTCCCATCTTTCCCAGCCCCTTTAAGCCCCACAGAGGACGTAGGCCTCTTCTAAAGGATCCAACGAAGTTAAAATCGTCGAGACCGACATTTCTAAGAGGGTCCCTATGCCCTATCTCCTATAGGACCGGAGTTACCCCCCACGGGGGAGACATTCAAGGTGTTCAAACCCCGTCATGTACCATATTAAAAGTTTGATCTCATCAAGCACTTTTGTCTGGTTCTACTCTCCCCCTCCTTCTCTCTCCTCCAGGAGTACTTTTCTTATTTATTTTTTTCAATTTCTCATATTTATTTTAGTTTTTTCCATTTTTCTCTGTTCCTATGGGCCGGACAGCTCCAAAATTTCACCAAAATTAGCTGTAAACCGCCTAAAGGTTATCCCCCCCCCCCCGTTTCTTTTGGCTCCCTCGGTTTTTGCGTATCTTTCTTGGGGGGGGGGGCGTCAGAGGGGCGGAAAGGGGGATCCCTTTTAAAGTCCCATCTCTCAATTGCAAGTGAGGATTCATTTTAAATCGGGTCTCGTAGAGCACTTGTGTTTTGTATAGTTCCCCCCTCCCCCCACCGCTTTACAAGATCCCGTCAATTAATGCTAACTCATAATTTGTTAAACAACTTCTCTTAGCTGTATCCATCATAAAAGCTGCTATCATAGAACTTTTTATTATTTTTTTAGGTTATCTATTAAGTGCTAAAATGCCTTGAACCATTAAAAACAGTTTAAAGGGTGTCATTAAGCCAGCACATTTTTTTGTTGTGACGAGTTAGACTTGGTTGAAAAAATCTCAACGATAAAAGCCGTGGGTGGCCAATCCAGGGGCGTAGCTACTGTGGAGCAGTTGGAGCAAACTGCTTCAGGCGCACGAATCATAAGGGCGCAAAATTTGAAAGAGCGAAACGAAATAAAATTTTGTAAAAATACTTGTAATTTTTTTAAAAATTAAGATTAACAAGTTATTATGGATGTATAATACTTGTTATGATCTCATATTCCTATGATATTTTATCTTGTTTTAGCTTTTGGATCTCAACTTCCTTGATTTGAAACACGCACTTTTATACTCGTTTAAAATAAAATACTTCAATTCGCGAAGTTTTAATTCACACCACCACATTGCCACCTTAAGTAACTTCTCTAACATCATTCCAGTATGTCTGATTTTATTTTAAATTTTATCGTTGGAGACAACAACAGCAGAAAGAAGATTTTAAAACTTATTTAAACGCTTAGATACATTTGATGACTAATACACTAACTTTTTCCAAATGCAAGATGCGAAATCTCAGTCATCATTCGAGCTAACACTAGAACCTTCACATGGATCAATTAGATTAAGGCTCTTCACCCTGTGGACCGTGTGGGTTACCACTATTATAATGGGAAGAGATGTGCGTTCCACGGCCCGATTGCAGGACTGACGCAGTAAGAAGCAGAATGTCACAACATCGATTTAGTTCTTTGCTCACTATATTAATTTATAACAAAAAAAAATTGTGTCTTAATTTGATCTGGAGGAATTTATTGACCATCTTACAAACAAAAAACCGCGAAAAAAAATAGAATTTTTTTTTCGTGTGGAAATTAAGCATGCATTTATCAATACAGTTTATAAAATAAGTAGACAGCGTAGGATTTTGGCATATGCCACATGGTCCCTGTTCTCAGGACGAATTTTAATTTAAAGATAAAGCAAATTTTAAACGAAGATCATAAGTATTTTTTATCATAAAGAGAGAAAAGTTTTTCTTATAGGAAAAAGATTATCGGCACATGATTACACGAAAAGGAAATGTTCAGCTTCTCAAATGCATGAAACTTCATGATATTACTTAGAATTTAATCTAAAATTTGACTATTTTTACCGAAATAGAAGCATGGTCATGCTAAAATGACATTGTCTTTTTTAAAAAAAACTTGATTTCTATGAAG
This sequence comes from Maratus michaelseni, assembly GCA_963931845.1. NCBI lineage: Eukaryota > Metazoa > Arthropoda > Arachnida > Araneae > Salticidae > Maratus > Maratus michaelseni. Next base: position 164,594,001 of record OZ007591.1, read on the forward strand.
AATTAATGATTACTTTTTGATGACTTTACATTAACTTAAAACTCCATTGTAAGAGCCCACTTATACTATGATTTTATTTTAATAAGAAACTTCTTATGCACGGAATTTTATCCAAGATATACCCAATATACTCAATAAATCTTGAAAATCATGTGAAAGTTGAATGATCTATGGTGTAAGGTTAAATTTATTTAGGACTGAAAATGAGTAAAGGAAAAGTAAAATAAAGTGTAATTTTTTTCAAAAATACTTTTTTTAAATTTGAGACGTAAAAGAATAATTTTATATTTTTAGGATTAATATTGCATGATAAAATAAAATGCTTTGTAGAGAAAAAATGATTTTCTCAGAAATATTTCTTTTTAGTATTAACTAGCTAACACTCCCGGCATTTCCCGGACCCGTGATAATAACCTTAAATATTACTTAAAATCAGTGTTGAAAGATTTTATATTTTTAGGCGAAAATATTTCCCCACGAGTCTAATGTTGGGGAACCCACTGCCTTCGGCAGCATACACCCTCGAATTTATATGATTTCACATTTTTAAATGAAAATCTATTCAAACAAACCAAGAATCAGAGGCCCCATTGTCTTCGGCAGTGTACACCAAGCGTGCTACGCACGGTCTGGTTTGTTTTTACATAGGAATCTCGAATTTGTATGATTTTATATTTATTAAACGAAAATGTTTCCAAACTAATGGGTCCCGTTATAGTGCTTGCTGGTTTAATTTCTGACGCTTAGATATATCAAACTTTGAATTCTGACACACTCTTTTAAAATGCGAAAGAATATCTTTCAGTGTATTGAAAATGTGAAGGTTTTCCCGGACATATGCAGAAACGAAAACCCCTCGGAAAATGTTCAAAAGCGCAATTCTCTTAAAAGGGGAAACGCTATATTCAAAGGCACCGAGAAAAAACAAATGTTTGTGGAATCCGTGAAACGACTTCAAGAAATATTTTTTTTTGAAATAGTAAATTTTAATAGTTTTTGAAACCAAAGATATTGTTAGAACCGGGAAAGACCGAGAATAAGTGGGTATCTTCTTCGTCCAAAAAAAGGAAATAACTTTTTAAAATTAGAGTAAAAAAATAAAAGATTTAAACGAATGACCATCGACCCTGATTTTTTTTTTCCGAAATAGCAAATATTATTATTTTTCAAAACCAAAGATATCATCAAAATCAGAAAAGTACGGTGAATAAGAAGGTATTTTAAATCCTTGATATTTTCGTTCGGGTAGCATATGCAGTAGCTTTAAAATGTAGGAAAAAAAAAAAAAAAACAGAAAACTTGAAAAGGAATTTGAAGACAAGAAAATAACTTGAAATCGAACTTCGACTTTTTATATATTTTTAAAGTAATTATTATTATTATTATTATTATTATTAAAGACTCTTAAAAAGGGAAAGATACCACGAATAAGTGGGTATTTTTTCTTGTATTTTCTTTCGAGAAGCGGATGCTACAGTTTCAAAATGCAGAAAAACGGAAAACTTGAAATGTTTTTTGAAATACTAAATATAATTATTTTTTTTAACGAAAGATACGTTCGAACTGGGAATGTAAGGCGAAAAGTTTCGTGTTTTTCTTTTTCTTTCTTTTTTTTTTTTTTTTTTTTTTTTTTTTTTTTTGTAACTGTGTGAGGGATTCCGTGATTGTGATTTCAAAATGCATAAAAAAACGAACGCTTCGCTTTCATACTGCATGAAACCCGTAAATGCACAGACACAATTCGCAGAACGACGGAAACTGGCCATTTTGCGATGTTCCTTAGGGTTTTTGGAACTGATGCTTTACACTCACGCAAACATGTAAACATAAGTTTGGCGACTTTTTGGTTGGCGCAATTTTCAAAACCGCACCACACGAATAACTTAATACAATGGCTAGGTTGCCATTAAAAGAAAAAAATCCCCTAAATTTGGCGACTTTTTTCCTTTTTTTAACCGAATAATTATTTTTTTTTCTGCGTGAGTGTAAGGCATCTTAGCCGGGTTTTTAATTAAAATCTTGGTTAAATATCAAAAACTGGAAAATCTGAGCCTCAGACGTATTAAGTTCTGTCTTCGTCTATCCTCATCCAAATTTTCAGACCTCTACATGCGCTAGATTACACCAACAAACAGATAGACAGATAGATAAACATCTTTGTTTTATTAATGCAGCGAATATATGCTGTTTTATATATAGTTATTAAAAGAATCGTTAATAAACCTGTGAGAAATACTTTAAACAATCACGTTTCATGTGAATTCAATACGTGTTTTTATATTTCATTTAGAGAACTTATATTTTTAAGTATACTCTACAGGTTATGGGCAAATAGAAGTTTCATGGTCCCCTTTCCCATTACAAATTTCATTAAGTATTATATCTAATTCGGGAGCACTCTAATTTGAGGGATGCGAAAAAATGCTAGGTTCTCCCCATTACATAATTATTATGGACCTGTCATTGTGTTTTAAAAATAAATTTCAAGTACAAAAAAAGAATGAAATTTTTTTTTCACCATTTGTGCAAATACTTTCATGAGTTTTGGAAAAGATAGGGGAGGGGGGGGTGGAATGTCGAGGTTTGAGCTTAGTTATAATATTATAGTTGGGAGGTCCACGTAATAATACTGTGCTTAGGCCCTCAAAGTGCTTTAATTGGGCTTTGACATAAATCCGAATGTTAAAGATACTTTTTTTCTATAGTCATAATTACAATCACTACATTGTAATGATATATAGGCATGTATCTTTTCTTGCTTTTCATCGTTTTTACTTTCCATCGAAATGCTTCAAGTAATATGCTGTCAAAATTAAAAATTTCTCCACGATAGTGTGTTTCTCCATTAAAATTCTAAAATCAGAAATTCTTCAAAGGAACAAGAAAAGTTGGCAAGTAGGATTGGGCTCATGGCCGCATATAAAACGTATATCCGGCCCCATACGTTGTAAATATAAGTAGATACTCGGTATTTAATGAATTATAATTTATTTTATTATTTTATTTAAATTTATTACGTTTAATATCTTACTGTTAAACTGCCTAGAATTTAGAATAAATTAAGTAAGTATTTCAATAGAGAATAAGTAATATTAAAGTTCGTACGTATGCTTACTATGGAATATAGCAGCATTTCCTAAAAGTAAATTTTTCCTTACTTAAATGCAAGATTCTGCAATTAAGTAAAGGAGAATTTTCTTTATGAAATTAGTGGTATCCAAAAGTAAGCACCCGTACGAACCCTCTACATGAATTTTATACCTAAAATAAAACAAAAGTTTCCAAAAATTCCTCAGAGACAAGAGGGCGCATTATTTTTTTTTTTTTGCTCCAGGGCGCTGAATATGTAGCTACGCCACTGGGCCAATCTATATTCTGTCGTAAGGTAGAATTTTTCCCGCTTGTTTGTGTTTAATTTCTCTTTTTTTTTTCTTTTTCTTTTTCACATGAAAGGAATTATTTTAAATGTACGTAATATATGTATTTTAAATGTATGTGTTGTAAATTAAAGTTCTGTGTTTTAAATGAAATGAGTGAAAGATTTATATTTTTAATGAATTCAATACGAATGATGGGATAGGTTGGCGATTTTTAATTTAAATTTTAAAAAGTAAAAAAAAAAATGGATGGCAAATGTTAATGATATGCATCGCAAAATTATCCGTATCGAAAATCAGAAAATTTTAATAAAAATAACTATATTTTTTAAAAGAAAGTTGGTTTTCTCATAAAAGCTAAAGGTTTAATATGATTGTGTCGAAGTAACAGCATTTTTCCTCTATCATTTTCCCACAATCGAAAACACATTTGTAAATCGTCGTTTCGAACCGGAATTTAATTTTACATTTCTTTTAGTTTTAAAATAGGAAAAACTTTGTTGTCTTTTTTAAATATAGCTTTTTTTAAAGTTGTTTCATAATAGATTTTTGTAAAGTCTTGCAGGATAAGAAAAATTGCATAGATTTTAAAGCAATGTTTAAGTAAAATTACAATATTTTTTAAACTTAAAAAACAACAATGTTATCGAAAAGAAAATCGATTTTACCAACAAATTCGCGTAATGCAAAAGCAAAGAAGAAATAAAAAAGTAATGAATCTTTTCTTCCAGCCGAATTGTGTAAACTTGAACAAGCCGATCGTGCCAATTCATAACATTATAAACGTGAAAGCGCGTTCTATACAGTAGAATTTTTTTTACACATAGGTAGAACATTTCTGAGAATAGGAAGGTTAGGGGTCTGTAATTAGGTCCATAGTCAATTTGATTTTTTTTTTTTTTTTTTTTTTTTATCAAGTGAAATTTGGCGCAAAATTAAATACATTGTTGTAACCAGATTTGTTTTTTGCGTGGTAAACACTTAATGGTATTTTAGATGATCATTTCCCCGCTCACCTTTGATGCCAACTATGACTGTAAAACATATTAAAAAATATTAGCCGATAATTTTCTAATTTTCTTATTGCTTCATGATGTAAATAGACTTCCTGGTTCATACTTTAAACCTGAATCGGTCATGCCATTGTCGTTCAATTTTTATTCCTAATCCTAACCCTAATCGTATCCTATCCTAATCCTGATAATAACTTTAAAGAATATTCTTTGACACGAATATGTAAATGAAATCAATATCCATAAATGGAATGAATGGAAAATAGAATAAATAGAAATGGCAAAATAAAATAACAAGAAAGTACATTTATTCGACACCTAACCCTAGAGAAAGCGTAAAAAATTTCAAGCGCATGAAATAAATCAAAATAATCCTATATATATACTAACAAAAAATGTGTAAATTTAGATTATTAGATTTGTGTCGTCGGTATTTATTTTCTTATAGTGTTCTTGACGCGATAGAGAAAATATCGAGGTTAAATTGGGCAGGATTTAAAGTACTTTCTAGCAACCTTTATTTACATTTTAGAATCGCATCAGATTGTTATATCTTTGTGAAATATCTATCAATTTATAAAATCCACAAGCAGTTTGTTCACTATTTACACCACTTAGCGTGAAGCACTTAATTTAATATATACATAAACAAGATAATGTAGTAAGAAATATATAACATATGTCTGTGCAAATAAACAATCTCATCAAAAAGTCACCTGTAAAAAATGCAGCCAAGTCTCGTAACTCATTTACCGTAAAAAGTACTGAGATCGTATAAAGCCAAGTTTAACTATCTTATTAACTCTGAAATTTTCATTCACAAATCACTCCTAGTCTCTACATCTTTAGTTAATTATTATTTTGTGACTTGGTAATTACGTAGCACGAGAATGTGATGTATATAGTTAGTCTTAATCAAATAATACTATAACATATTAAAGTGTAATAACTTCCCTGTGCGTATATAATTTGCCTTAATTAAATTATCCCATCCTATTCCATAACATAGTAAGGTGTAATAACTTCCCTGTGATACGTAATTGCCAAGTCACAAAATAATAATTAACTAAAGATGTAGAGACTAGGAGTGATTTGCGAATGAAAATTTCAGAGTTAATAAGATAGTTAAACTTGGCTTTATACGATCTCAGTACTTTTTACGGTAAATGAGTTACGAGACTTAGCTGCATTTTTTACAGGTGACTTTTTGATGAGATTTCATTTCTTTTTGTAAGTAATCCTCCTTTTCTTGATTTTCTCCTTTTCTTGAGATCATCCACTGATTTTCGCTAAGCCCACACTCTGTCCCTATTATTTACAGGTATAAAAAATTTGAAGCTTTAGTTTCGTTTGCAAAGTACTGTAGATAAAAAGAGACTTCAGGTTCCTAGGCAAGCACTAAGTTATGGGAGTAGGGGTGTCAAAAGTACTCTCAATTGCTTCCAGGATAGGTGCTATCCATCTGAGATATTACTCGAAGCCCTAGATACTTGATATTTAACATAAAAGAACTTTTTAGTGTGAAAAGAAAGCCAAAATTAAAATTTCTGGAAATTTCCAATAAATCAAATTATATTCCTTTATTCGATGTTTTTTTTTCCTTTTTTTAGTCTTTTTTTTTTATTATTTACAGATTTTTTAATTTTTCCTTACTTTGTGTACTGAACCCTGCCTTTCTGCCAAATGTCAAGCTTCTAGGACTACAAAATCGAATTATTTTCAAATTTTCGACTTTTTATAAATTTATTGATTTTTCGATTTTAATTCTAAGTTACCTGATTGTCATGCCAATATAGTAATTATTTGATCCGTCTTCTTAGGATAATTTAGGTTCAATTTAGAGATACATCAAGTGAATCTTAGAGTTACCATGATTTTATTTAGAAAGGACTATCAAGCCATAACCAGCCAGTAATGTCGGGAGGGTAGGGGGAGCTGTGAAAATTTTTGTGGGGATGACAACATTTAACAATCCATATTTCATATGTGAAGTACATAGAGTACAATCTGTGAAAGAAAACAAACCTGTCTATAAAGAAATCGCCTATATCGTAGCCAGTCTATAGCGGAACTTCTCTATAACGAAATTCGTAAACGAAAGAAAAGAAAACCATAATCCGGGGGAAATAACATAAAACAATTAGGGGCGTTGTACTAGCTAATAGGACAATTATCTTAAAACTAATGTTTCTAGCAGTACAAAATCAAATTGTTTTCGAATTTTCGATTTCTTAAAGATATTTCGATTTTATTTTCGAATTTAACGAATATTTTAATTGTTCCTTTTATTGAATAGTAAATACTACTTTTACACCAAGTTTTAAGTTTCTAAGACTACAAGATAAAATTATTTTCAATTTTTGATATTTTCGAATTTTTTTTATAATTTTCTGGATTTTTTAATTTTTTCTTATTTTATATCCTTTATTACAAATTTCAAGTTTCTAGCGCTACAAAATCGAATTATTTTGAAATTTCCGATCTTTTTCGAGTTTTTTTTATTCTATTTTCGAATTTATTGTGTTTTAATTTTTCCTTTTTCTGTATCCTAAACAATAAGTTTACGCCGAATTTTAAGTTCTAAAGCTACAAAATCGAATTTTTTTTTTCGAATTTTACAGATTTTTTATTTATTTCTTTTTTTGTATCCTAAATACTACCTTTATTCCAAATTTTAAGTTTCTAGCTTTACAAAATAGAATTATTTTCAAATTTTCGTTTTTTTTTTTTCGATTTTTTTTTCGTTTTCAATTTTTGTTGTGTTTTTAACTTTTTCTTTTTCTGAATCCTAAACACTACCTTTACACAAAATTTTCAGTTTCTAAAACTACGAGATCATATTATTTTCATTTTCACTCTTTTTCTTATTCTTTTTTTTTTTTTTTTTTTTTGAAATTTTCGATTTTTTTTAACTATCCATATTTTTAATGTTTCCTCATTTAGTATCTTAAATATTACCTTTATTCCAAATTTCAAGTTTCTAGCGCTATGAAATCGAATTATTTTCAAATTTTCCTTATTTTTCGATTTTTCCGATTTTTTCGATTTTTCTGTTTTATTTTCGAATTTTATTTGGTTTTTTATTTTAACTTATTCTGAATCCTAAACACTATCTTTACTGCGAATTTTAAATTTCTAAGGCCAAAAGATCAAATTATTTTAATTTTTTTCAATTTTTTCCCAATTTTTCGAATTTTTCATTTTTTTTTTCGAATTTTCTGGATTTTTTAATTTTTTCTTATTTTGCATCCTAAATACTACCTTTATTCCGAATTCCAAGTTTCTAGCGCAACAAAATTTAATTATTTGAAATTTTTTCATTTTTTTCGATTTTTCGATTTTATTTTTAATTTTTTTTGTGTGTTTTTGATGTTTTCTTTTTCTGAATTCTAAACACTACTTCACACCTAATTTTAAGTTTTTAAGACTACAAGATCGTGTTATTTTCAATTTTCAATTTTGTTCGATTTTTTTGAATTTTCGAATGTTTTTTTTTTTAAATTTTCCGGATTTTATAATTTTTCCTTTCTTTGTATCCGAAACACTAGCTTTATTCCAAACTTTAAGTTTCTGTGGCTGCGGGATCTACCCAATCTTTTTGATGACGCAAGAGTGAGTGAGTGACAAAAAATCGAAAGTTTGAGTTCATATATCGTCTGCACTAATTTATGGGTATTTTTTGAATTATGCATATTTTTTAATTTTTCCTTATTTAGTATCTTAAATATTACCTTTATTCCAAATTTCAAGTTTCTAGCGCTATGAAATCGAATTATTTTCAAATTGTCCTTGTTTTTTGATTTTTCCGACTTTTGGATTTTATTTTCGAATTTTATTGCGTTTTTTATTTTAACTTATTCTGAATCCTAAACAGTATGTTTACTGCGAATTTTAAGTTTCAAAGGCTAAAAAATCAAATTATTTTAATTTTTTCAATTTTTTACGAATTTTTCGAATTTTGGAATTTTTTTTTCGAATTTTCTGGATTTTTTAATTTTTCCTTATTTTGCATCCTAAATACTACCTTTATTCCGAATTCCAAGTTTCTAGCGCGACAAAATCGGATTATTTGAAATTTTTCGATTTTTTCAATTTTGCTTTCGATTTTTTTGGTGTTTTTGATGTTTTCTTTTTCTGGATACTAAACACTACCTTCACACCAAATCTTAAGTTTCTAAGACTACAAGATCGTATTATTTTAAATTTTAAATTTTGATGGAATTTGTTGAATTTTCGTTTTTTTTTTTTTTTTTTTTTTTTTTTCGAATTTTCCGGATTTTATAATTTTTCCTTTCTTTGTATCCTAAACACTACCTTTTTTCCAAATGTCAAGTTTCTAGGGCTACGGGATCAACCTAATCTTTTTGATGACGCGTGAACGAGTGAGTGAGTGAGTGACAAAAAATCGAATGTTTGAGTTCATATATCGTCTGAACTAGAAAAGACAGAAAGTTGTAATTTTAAATTTTGGTTCTGTGTGCCAAATACTCTAGAAAAACAAAGTTTCAAATTTTTGGGATACTCCAGCGCGAAGATATGGGGGGGGGGGGGTCAAAAGTGCCCTGAGTTGCTTCCAGAAAAGTATGCTTACGGCTGTCCTCTCTCGACTTGGCGGTGGCACTACCGTGCCTCCAGATCTTGCCAAGGCTGTGGTTTTCCTATTAGACTTAATGTTAGCTATATGCTCCATTTTTCTGCAACTAAATTTCCTCATGCCAATATAGTAATTCATTGATCCGTTTTCTTAGGATCGTTTATGTTCAGTTTAGAGATAAATCAAGAGAATCTTAGAATCACCATGATTTTATTTAGAAAGGACTATCAAGCCATAACCAACCAGTAATGTCGGGAGGGAGGGAGAGATGTGAAAATTTTTGTGCGACCAACATCTTTTAACAACAAATATTTCATATATAAATTAAATAGAGTAAAGCCTGTGAAAGAAAATGAACCTGTCTATAAAAAAAGAAAGGTCTATAACGTAGCCAGTCTATAGCGGAACTTTTCTATTACAAAATTCGTAAAAAAAAGAAAAGAAAAGCATAATCCGGGGAAAATAACACAAAACAATAACGGAAGGTGTACTAGCTAATAGGACAATTATCTTAAAATCTATCTAAAACAAACTATCCCCATCCTGTGGGATTTGTTTTTCAATGTTTTACTTTATTTAATGCAAAACATAGATTGCATCCGACAACTCATAAAAAAGTCCTCCGGCCTGTACCGGCAGGAAAAGGTAGCTTTCCTATACCTTCGTTTTAAAATTTTAGCTAATGTTACTCGAAAACAGCAAGTTAAAATGCAAAGAAACCGTTTACAAAAGATTCGTTTACACTGAATTTGAATAAGAAATTCGCCAAATTATTGAGCTATAGCCAAGTTGGCTTCATTTATGAAGACTTATTTTTGTCGCCAAATTTGGCGAGATTTCGCCAATTGTCGCCAAGTTCGGCGAGAATTTGGCGCTAATGGATATGAATATATAGTTTTATGCGTATGATTGGGAAAATGATTACAACAATGAAAGAAAATAATTTGCGAGAAATCGCGTTCATTAAAACTTATAAATTTATATTAAAATCATTAAAATTACAGACATTACAATACACTTTCATAAAACATTAAAAACATATTAAAATTGGACGTTTCGGATTTACATGGAAAATCCCTTTTCAACAACAACATTTCACTTAGCGTAAATCATAGTTCAAAAATATCAACAAATAGAAAATTCAACGTATCAAAATTTCGAAGTCAAAGTTACAGTTATAATAACACGGAGTATTCATTCGGGATTGCACCTGCTTGACCATTATTGACCATAAATTTATCGTTGGTTTTTTGTAATGTGCTGTTTTGTTTCAAAATGTCAGCCACCCTAGAATTTCAAACTGCTCTATCTCAGCCAATTTTTAAGATAGAGGTAAAACAAAAAATGCTCTGGAATCCTTGTATCAAGTCCTAACACCTAATTAAAAAATAAACTTGATTTTTTAACTTTTTTGTATATTTATTTTAGTTTTAAAATTTTTCGTGGCCGCCATCTTGAAACAAGATGGCGGACCCAGCTGGCCAACGAACTCGGTCGAGGCATTGGTGAGCTTAATACACACAATTAGTTTCATCCAAATTAATTTATAAATACGAGCGTTATCGTATCAAATTATTTTCATTTTTTCAATTTTTTTCGATTTTTTTTATTTTTTTTCGAATTTTCTGGATTTTTTTAATTTTCCTTTTTCTGTATCCTAAATACTACCTTTATTCCTAATTTGAATTTTCTAGCGCAACAAAATCGGATTGTCTTCAAATTTTCGGTTTTTTTCAATTTCTTCGATTTTTTCAATTTTGCTTTCGATTTTTTTGGTGTTTTTGATGTTTTCTTTTTCTGGATGTTAAACACTACCTTCACACCAAATCTTAAGTTTCCAAGACTACAAGATCGTATTATTTTCAATTTTCAATTTTGATGGAATTTGTTGAATTTTCGAATGTTTTTTTTTTTCGAATTTTCTGGATTTTATAATTTTTCCTTTCTTTGTATCCTAAACACTACCTTTTTTCCAAATGTCAAGTTTCTGGGGCTACGGGATCTACCCAATCTTTTTGATGACGCGTGAACGAGTGAGTAAGAAGTGACAAAAAATCGAATGTTTGAGTTCATATATCGCCTGAACTAGAAAAGACAGAAAGTTGTAATTTTAAATTTTGATCCTGTGGGCCAAATACTCTCTATAATTGAAGTTTTAAATTTTTGGGATACTCCAGCGCGGAGATATGGGGGGGTCAAAAGTGCCCTGAGTTGCTTCCAGAAAAGTATGCTTACGGCTGTCCTCTCTTGACTTGGCGGAGGCACTGCCGTGCCTCCAGATATAATAATGCTCATTTAGCAATGCACAGATATACAAATTGTACACCAAATAGCACCTAAAATGAACTGTTGTATAGAAGAATTCTGCCAGTGTTGTTTTTCGTTTTACGAAGAGCGATTCGTCGATTTTCACGATTTTACTTGGTCCTCCTTTTTGCATTAGTTGCAGTTTCATTTTCGCGATTGTATATATTATTTGGCATGAAATTTCACTTTTTTAAGACTGGGTTATGTCAAGGCCCCTATAGCAAAGAAATACCGTATGGTCTCCTATAAAATGTGATAAAGCTTTGGTTATTTATATATGTTGTTAATTATCAAGTGAAATGTTTTACTACGTTAATGCATTTATTCTTTTTTTAATGTTACGTGAACGAAGTCACGGGTAACAGCTAGTAGGTTATATATTTCCGTGAAGATTTTTTCCCGAAACCCCATAGGGGACTGACAACAAATTGAAAAAGAACGAATATCTTTTCCATAACCCTGCAAAAACTAACATAGCAAAAGCGTTCAAACTCGAGATTATTAATAAGTGGCTTATTGTAATATACTGTGTTAATTTTTATGAGGATAGCATCTATACTCGTAGAGAAATTAAGATCTTTATAAAAACAGTCCCAAATTTCGCTAAGTTTTTTGCTTATAATTTACAGAGTTCTTAATATAAAAAAAAGTTATTTTGAAAAAATATGTCAAACAACATTGTACACAACACTCTGCAATCAGAATTAAAAAATAATAAAAATTGGATGAAAATGAGCAGGTTTACTAAAAAATGTTCCACTGCGCATGCGCGAATGCAATCAAAATATAATGTGCTTAATGTATTAATAAAGTATATAGAGCAACTTTTGTGTCTCAAAATCAGAGTCTCAAAATCATAGATTTAAAATTCTGAAAATTATCGTCGATAGAATAGGCTCGAAATTCGTTGTTCCCAAAAGGAAGCAAAAAGATGAGGGGTTGTATCCAAAAATAGTACCTGCAATATTGTGTACGCTATCTTGGCACTAATCAACTGATATTTGATACAACCCCTCATCTTTTTGCTTCTTTTTGGGATTAACGGATTTCGAGCTTATTCTATCGACGATAATTTTCAGAATTTTCAAGCTATGATTTTGAGACTTTCACAAAAGTCGCTTTATATACTTAGCTAATACATTATGCATATTATATTTTGATTGCATTCGCGTATGTGCAGTGAAGCATTTTTTAGTAAACCTGCTCATTTTTCATCCAATTTTTATCATCATCATGATCATCATCATCATATATATTATTTCTCCTGTCAACATCCTTTTTTCTAAGAAAATATGAAACGCAGAACAACGAATGAGATACCATATGAAAGGTTTTAAAACCGCCTTCTGACATAGCCCACTTAACAATTCGTTAAAACATGTTTTTGATTAAAATTTGCTGAAAATTAAAAATTAAATCGGCATTGTTTTCATAAAAGAAATGAAAGGTTTTCCTGAAATTATTGTTGCCAAAAAAATAAAATACCACATTATATGATGCTCATAGCAATTATTATAAAAAACACCGCACGGGTTTATTTTATACTTATGATTAAAAAGCGAAATTGAAATTGAAATGTTTAGATTTATATTTCTAAGTCCCATGGTTTTCCCGAAGCGGATGACGTCATCCTCTAATGCAGTCAAAATACGATTGTTAATTTTTTTTTTCTCGCGCGTGCCTTTAGCAATCTTGGATCAGTTTTTAGTCTAACTTTGATGGAATAAATTAGATGATATTCTGGCTTGACTAACAACTAAATGTTGTTTGCAGATATTTTTATCCTTAATTTTTCTTTAGAAGTTTAAACCTGCATCTAATAAATATTACATATTGATAAAAAATGATACTTCTCTATTATCCCGTCGGCCACCTTTCATAACAAAAAACTATCGCCAAATAAACGGGAGAACGTTGCCATTGGAATATCAAAAAATAAATAAATAAAATAAAATATAAGAATTTAAGGACACAATTGTTATTTTAATTTATAAAATAACTACTAAATCAGTAAAACATAATGAACTAGTCGTTGGGAGCCACCGTAATACTTACCCATCATGTATATGTATAATGTAAAATATTAAAATAAAAATGTGTAAACTACTTATAAAATGCATTGATATTCAAATAAAATCGTGGCTTGATGACGTCATAAAAAGGCTCGATTACTGAATTGCTTGAAAGAGGTTTTTCCTTATAACTCCAAAAATAATACTCCTATTAACTAGCGGTTTATTGCATCTGATTAAGCGTCAAATTTCCAATTAAAATATATATTTGAAGTGAAATTTGAATGAAATACAGGGTCATGAAAAATCGAAGAGTGTGGAAAATAGGATTACAAATATCTCGGCAACTCATTATCCGATCGACTTCATGTTTTATGCAAAATTTGTTTTTTTATTGTCTTTTATATTTACTCCTTAAAATAAACAATTTCGAAAATTTTTATATACCTTTCATCAGAACGAATATTTCGAGAGTCCGAAAAAAAATGTTCTGGTTAATCGAGGTTATTGAAATGAAATAGGCTTCTTCCCATTATTACATACTAAGTACATACCAAATTGCAAGTCTCTATCTCAATTTATTCGGGAGATAGAGCGTTTACAGACACACAGACACACAGACGGACGGCAAAAAAAAATTTCTAAAAATATGTTTTTCGGAATCTCCAGTGTCTGAAACGTGTAAATCCGTCAAAAAAAATTTTCGATTTTCAAAACGATTACAAGACTTACCCTATACTACGTATGATGGGTAAGTAAAAATACACGCAAATGTCGAATGTAAAACCACTAGATGACGTAACAAACACGCATAATGATTCTGACATCAAGTAAATGGGACTGCATTTTTGGCGTTTAATCTTACAGTTTGGCGGTAGTTTTTTGTTATGAAAAGTGGTCGACGGAATAATAGAGAAGTAACCTAAAAAATATTAGATTTCAGTGCGAAATCTTCGCACGGGCCCTCTGGTTATTTTTTAATTCTGATTGCAGAATATTATGTAAAATGTTGTTTGTCCTATTTTCTGAAAAGATTTATTTTTTTATATTAAGAACTCTGTAATTTTATAAGCAAAAAATTTGACGAAATTTGGGACTGTTTTTATAAAAATCTTAATTTCTCTACGAGTATACATGCTATTCTCATAAAAATTAACACACTATATTACAATAAGCCACTTATTAATAATCGCTAGTTTGAACGCTTTTGCTACATTAGTTTTTACAGGGTTATCCAAAAGATATTCGTTCTTTTTCAATTTGTTGACAGTCCCCTATGGGGTTTCAGGAAAAAATCTTCACGGAAATATATAACCTATACTATACTGTTTACAAACCTGCAGTTTCAGGTTAATTCCTGATGTATTTTCTAGATAGTTAACAAAACGTCTAAAATCGCAAGTGACCGGTCACCTTTGGCAATATAGTGTATAATACAATATAGATATACGTATATTATATTCATAGATATAATATGTAATTAGAGTATATATCTCATATTCAATCCGACAGATATAACGTTACAGTCAAAAATGAAACTTCCATCTTAAATATCTTTTCTAAAAGCCGTCGATCTGATGTTATGTGTTTAATAAATGCATGCTAAATTATTGTTTTGTATTATTTTACACTGGCTTCCAAAAGTTAAGGTATAACCGGTTTTTTGCGCCTAATTTGCAAATGAATGAATATAGAAACAACAAATTTGGAGGAAATGTGCGCTAAACTGTTATTTATTAATTGCGACATAGAAATTTACTTAAGTTAAACGTTTAAATGAAATTACAACAAAAAAGCACTCATGGTGGAAAATTCCATTCGTGGAGAAATCAGTACATCGCAGTATTATGCAGTAAAATGTGACAGAAACATTAAAAAGCTGCTTCTAATACGGAATATGTCCACCCCGGACTTGAATGCATTGGCGGCATCGACTTTCCATGCTCTCAATTAAATTGTCGGACACCGAAATAGGTAA
Organism: Maratus michaelseni; assembly: GCA_963931845.1. Classification (NCBI taxonomy): domain Eukaryota; kingdom Metazoa; phylum Arthropoda; class Arachnida; order Araneae; family Salticidae; genus Maratus; species Maratus michaelseni. The sequence goes on from OZ007591.1 coordinate 164,609,282, forward strand.
CGCTGACCAGACTTGGAGTAAGCCTTGTTCCAGCTCATTTAATGACCTTGGTGGAGGACTTAAAGCCGCAACCTGTCTTCCAAGATAGTCAAAAAGATGTTCTATCGGATTCAAGTCTGGAGAGTGAGCTGGCCATTCCATTCTCTCCAAACCGTGATCCTCGAGATAATCCTCAACAACCACAACTCGGTGTCACGGAGGAAGATAGATAGAGGAGAAAGTAACATTGAAATTTTACAATACAGTTTTTCTCCTCATAGATGGCGCTACGGTAAACTGACGGTGATCCTAGCCTGCTTCTGCAATGATTTTCAATTCATTTTTTTAAATGTTTTTGATTGAAAATTTGAACTTTAAAAAAGTCAAACAAGTAGAAATTTCATTAAATAAAGTTTTCTTCACACCATTCATATATTTTAATAGATATTTGGCGTTTCGATTGCTTTTTATAACTCTTTAAATAAGAGTTCATCCTCACAAAAGCATCTGAATAGTCATTTAAAAATAAATATCACGGATATTGTACAGCGAAGAAATATGGAATGGACGTATAATTTTTAGAGATTAAAAGTATTATTCAAATAAAAACAGCTTCAGATTACAGCCAAACAAATAGCACTCTATAAGACAATTTAAATGGCCATGTCAATTAGCCACATACTTAATGAATTAGCATTCATTAAGTATAACATTTAAAAAATATATACACTAAGATCGATATACTAGAATAAAAATTTCTTAGTTTAAAAATGATTACATGCATATAACTTTAAATTGAAGTATAATAAAAAGCACTCATCTTTGGAGCTCTAAACATACTTAATTTTTTTTCCTTCGAGTTTTCTTCTGTTTATCATCTCATCATTATAGCCCGATCTACATCCCGGAATAAAACATTTATACCCCATCTTAAATTTATGACATATAATTGCTATAATTAAAAATAATCGAGTAAAATACTTTCGGTTTTTAACATGTAATCTAATGACATTCTGTTTAAAGGCCGCCTCCAAATTTTACAGCGCCCTCTTTCGTTAAAAAATAGACTTGCATTTTCGATATCCTCGCCTATTATAGTTTCCCCTCCAGGTTCTTTCTCCGTGCTCGGTGTGGTCTCGCATTATCATCCATTAGAATGGAATCATTGCCAATAGCACCGGCATATGGGCGCACATATGAATCAAGGATCTCATCTCGATATCTCGCACCAGTCACAGTTCCTCCATGGAAGACATGCAGGTCAGTGTGGCCTCCGAGTGAGATCCCTGCCCAAACCATGATTCCACCGTTTCTGTACCTGTGTGTTTCGACAGTGTTTGATTGATGGTATCGAGTGCATTGTTCTCTCCAGATCAGAAAACATCCTGAATTGCTCTCGAATGTGAATCTGGACTCGTCTGTGAAGAGTACAGAAGCCCACTATTGTCTGGTCCAGGAAACATGTTCTCTTGCCCAACATAAGCGGGCCCTTTTATGTCGTTTGCAGAGGGGGACACACACAACTGGTCGCCTTGCATAGAGACCTGCATTGTGAAGACGTCTTCGCACCGTAGTAGCGGAGATTCTTCTCCATGATGCTGCAAAGTGGTCTGCAATGAGTTGCGGCACAATAGTGCGTCTTCTCCTTCGGGCCGAAAGAGCTAGAAACCGGTCTTCTGCAGGTGGTGTAACACGTGGGCGGCCTAAAACATGTCTTCTGGACACAGAATCTTCGGATTCATACTGATCCCAGAGTCGTTGGACTACACTGCGAGACACATTGAGCCGTCTAGCAGTATCGGCCTGTGACAACCCCATTTCCATCCATCCTACCGCCCGCCACCTTAATGAATCGGGTAAACGACTTCTTCTAGACATTTCTAGACTCTACTGGCTATTGTGAACAAAACTGACAACAATAGTTCGAATACAACAAAACTTACACGCGAAATTACGAAAGCTTCGTAATTGCAAATTTTTCTCTCATTCACAAATACCTATTCTTTTCTATAAAATAAAAGTGGGTGCTGTAATTTTTGCGTAAGTTTTTTTAAAGCTTATTATTGTCATTCATATAAACTATATGAAGTGTTTAATCTGACTGCCATTTTTTGTCTGGTGAGCTTCGAAAAACATGTTGTACCTTAACTTTTGGAGGCCAGTGTCGTTTACTTCCATATTATTTACCATTTTTAATGATGTTAGATAATTAATAAATGTATATTAAATTACTTTTGCACGTGATTGGCTATTGACAATGGTAAATACGATTGGCGATTAACAATCATTTTCAGTAATCTATCTTTCGGGCACGGACAATAAGTAATGTATTAAATTAACTGACGATTCGTTTTAAAGTCTGATTCATTAAATATTATTTACATGAGTTGTATTTGTTTACATTTAACTTCGTCAAGAAAAGATTGCGAAGGAAGTTGAACTGTATAGCATTTCATCTAACAGAATTATGCTGAACTTTGATTAGATTACAGACGCGAATTATTTTTTTAGATCTGACAGCGCTCTAGAATTCATCGCTGGAAAACTTGCTTTGCGAATAATTACCTTCATGGTTTAACATTTTTATCGCTCATAGGGAACGAATCTCTTGTATTTGTTTACTTTGGTCGATGGAGATATTGGGCTGTCAGCCTAATTTCAACTGAAGTTATCTCAGAATATATGCATATTTGAATGTATCGCATCTCTCAAGCATTATTTATTTTAAATGATCTTTCTAAAAATATAACTTTTATGTAGTTTTATTCGAAAAAATAATTTTCAGTTATAATGGCTTCCTGGCATATGAGAAGCGGAGCGTTCAGCCCGTAACTGTTTATGACAGTCACATGACTTGCAGTATTATATTATAGATTTTTCTTATAAGCGAAATTTAATATTCCTTACATTTGTTTAAAAATATCTAAATTATCCAGATCTACCAAGTTGCAGAGAGTTTGAAATGTGCCGTGCTAGAGTTTACGACTAGGGGGAAGGAGTCACGTCTTAACAACGTACATTTAAATTAATTAACATCAGATAAAAGTCTTTTAATAATTGTCAATAGTTCATAGGATTTAATATAAACTATTGACAATTTTTAAAAGTTTTTTTTTTTAGCTCACAGGCTATCAAAGCCTGAGAGCTTATGTGTCCGCCGGTTCTGTATGTACGTACGTATGTATGTATGTACGTAACGCGATAACTCTTGATAGAACTAACCGTTTTACTTTGAATTTTGTTTATAGGTTCCTTGTGATAAGGCGCTTCCCTGATTAGTTTTGGAGGTTCATTGGTTAAGCATAAAGGGGGGAAATGGGGGGCTAACCCCCCATAATTTAGATAAATAGGTTTTTCATGCAGAATTATCCCATTTTCTTTAAATTTTGTATAAAGGTTCATTTTGATAATGCGCTTCTGTCAATAGTTTTGGGTGTTCATTGGATAAGTATAAAGGGGAAAGGGGGGTATAACCTCCCCCCCCCTAATTTAGATAAATGAGTTTTTATGCAGAATTATTCGATTTTCTTCAAATTTTGTATATAGGTTCATTGTGATAATGCGCTTCTCTGAAGAGTTTTGGGGGTTCATTGGTTAAGTATAAAGGGGGAAAGGGGGGCTAATCCCCCCTTAATTTAGATAAATGGATACACAAATTAAAACTTCTTTTACTTAAGTAAGGTGTCATACATATAAAAACACAAATATCAAAACTTGACATGTTTCGGTTTACATTATAAAACCATACTCATAAGTAGATACCTCGTCAACAAAAAATCAAACCCGAATGACACTGGACACCATCATATATACAAGATACAGTATAACAAAACAACGCCATCTATAATACAAAACACAAAATAAAAACACATAAAAACATTAACCCTCAAATCAAGCTTGTATACATAATAAATTAAGTAAAAGAAGTTTTAATTTGTGTATTTATTTCGAAAAGGTGAAGTTTTTGAGTTTTTTAAATTTTTGTAATTTAAAAACAGTTAACGTTAGATAAATGGGTTTTTCATGCAGAATTATCCGATTTTCTTCAAATTTTGTATACAGGTTAATGGTGATAAAGCGTTTTCCTGATTGGTTTTGGGGATTCATTGTTTAAGTATAAAGGGGGGTAACGGAGGGCTGCCCCCCCTTAATTTAGATAACTGCGATTTTCATGCAGAATTATGCGATTTTCTTAAAATTTTGTATATATGTTCATTGTGATAAGGCGCTTTCCTGATTAGTTTAGGGGGTTCTTTTGTTAAGCATAAAGAGGGTAAAGGGGGCTTATCCTCCCCCCTTAATTTAGATGAATGTGTTTTTCATGGAGAATTATCCGATTTTCTTCAAATTTTGTATATAGGCTCATTGTGGTAAGGAGCTTCCCTGGTTTGTCTTGGGGTTCATTGGTTAAGTATAAAGGGGGATACGGGGGGTAATCCCCCTTAATTTAGATAAATGGGTTTTTCATGCAGAATTATCCGATTTGCTTCGAATTTAGTATATATGTTCATTGTAATAAAGGGCTTCCCTGATTAGGTTTGGGGGTTCAATTGTTAACTATAAGGGGGTGGGGGAACGGGGGGATGATCCCCCCTTAATATATTGTCGATTTCTTTATTTTTCGAGGGGCTTATTTAAAATTCTTTGAAATAAGTGTATAATATACAATTAGTGTGAATAGCCTGTGAGCTCAATGCCCTCAGTTTAACTGGGCAGTTTTCTTTTTTATTCAGATGTCAATTTAGATTAAATGAATCACACGTTCTTCCCCTACACTGTGCATGGCTGTCAGTCTTCTGTGTTTGGAATATTGAAAGTTATTATGATTGTGCTATTTTAGAATGCGATTATTCTAAACCAGGGTTGCCATCTTGGGGAGGGGGATTTAGGCGGGGGGGGGGGGCATTTGTACCTATGGTATTTTTAGAGATTTAATTTTTTAGGGTTTTTTCTTAAAGGGAAAATGAAATCCATTCTTAGTTTGAAATCAAGTTAGGAGTATTTCATCTATTTGACTTTTATTAGTTTTTTCCCTTAAGTCTGTTCTCAAATCCAAATTAACTACTTTCTGACACATATACGAACTCATTTTTATTCACGAAATTTGCATATCTTCTTATTCATAAGCAGAGAAATCCAAAATCCAATGGCGTTTTCCAAGCTCCGATAAAGGTCAAAGATCTTTCAGAAAATACTGTCAAATTTGGCACTTTAAGCCAATATTCTGACGTCACAGCCCGAGAAAAGTCGTCATGTGACAGCAATCAATTATAAATCGGTATCTAATATTTTGATACTTTCCTCTATTACTATGATAATATCTTTTTTTTTTTTTTTTTTTGGGGGGGGGGCAAACGATTTGCTTTTCTTATCTGTTGTGTGCGATATTTTCACATGAATTACTCGGAATTTCAAACAACCAAAGTTTATTACACACATGTCACAGCACACACAAACATTAAACGTCACATTACATATAAATATTAAGATGTAAATCCGGGTAAATACATATACATATTGTTGTGAGCTCGGGGTTCGAAAGGACTGATGCCAATATATAAGAACAATCAAAAGGCTTTATTCACTATAAACAGTGCAATACGAACACCAATATCTTCTGAAAATTACAAGATATTCAGTAATCTTCAAATCCAATAAAAGCACAGCAAAATTTCACACAGAAACAATGCGTTCAATACGACGTATCAACGACAAAATCAATCCGAGAAACACAGTTCTCAATGCAAAGCCTCTCGTATGAATTCAATCGCAGTTGACAGACAACTAACTGAACTGAACTGGTGGAGGTCCCTTATATAGACTTCAGAGATCTTTCCAGATTATTCCAGGGCTTTCTAATGCTAGAAATTACCAGAAGGTCCTTCAACTCTCGATAGAGTACTCCAAACGTGAAAGGATCCCAATGTAAATGTATAAGGGGGGGTAGCACAAAAAGTCGCCAAATCCGTCGCCAACTTGGCGACATTTGGCGATATATCGCCAAATTTGGCGACAAAAATAAGTCGCCAAAACCATCGCCAACTTGGCGATAAACCCATTCCTTGGCGATATTTCCATAGACTTCCATTATAAAGATGAGGGTGTAAGGTTGTTTTTTTTTTTTTTGCAAAGCATCTGAGGCCTTTAGCATTGAGTTACATGATGCTCAATAGGAAATACATTAATAATACTGCAATTTTCACAATAATAAAATAAAATTAATTTAAACAAATGGAATATTTACAGATATATACAAAATTCATAACATTGCCCCCCTCTCAAGGACTGCACGTCCCGGGCAGTACAACCCTTGATCGGAAGCAAACATGTTACCAACAAATGCTATACTATTCAAAACACTTAAAGCAAACATGGAAAACAACAATTAAACACATTCATAATGCTGAATTATACAAAATATACACTTATTTAAAAAAATTAAAGCATAGACATTATTACATACAAGTATTTAAATAATAACAATAATGATAATGCTAAGCAAAATAAATAATTACATTAACTTATATACAAGACCATGGTCATACTAATTTACATTATTTACATTACACTATTTACAATCAATGCACTATACCATATGAACTATGTACTATGGCCATAGTATGGAGCTAGCCTGTCGTAATGAACGACTCTAGGCTTCGAATTTGGTGACTTTCGGATCCGAATTACGACATCGTTCAGTCTGTTTAGGACTGTATAAGAACCGTCCCAGTGCGATTGCAGTTTGGGAGAAAGTCCTTTACGTCGAAACGGATTATAAAACCAAACCTTGTCACCTTCTTTGAATTGATGTCCCGTGGCTTTCGTGTCGTACCTGGTCTTCATCTTCTCCGTCTGTAACTTGATCCGCTCTCGAGCCAAGTTGTGGACGTCTTCAAATCGTGCCTGGAAATTCTGCACGTATCCCTCTGGCGATGAAGGCGCATCTGGAGGGCGACCAAAAATCAGATCACAAGGTAGACGAAGATCACGACCGAAAAGCATCTGAGACGGGGAATAGCCGGTTGTTTCATGGACGGCGCTGCGATAGGCAAGAAGAAACAAGGGAAGTTTTTGGTCCCAGTCTTGTTGGTTTCTTGAGACTAGCAGTGAGAGATTGTTGAGGATGGTACGATTAAATCTCTCAACCATGCCATCCGATTGTGGATGTAAAGGCGTCGTCCTAGTTTTGTCCATTCCGAGAAGTTGACAGAGACCCTCAATCACAGCAGAGATGAAATTTCTCCCCTGGTCAGAATGCATTTGAAGGGGGACTCCATACCTTGATATCCACTGGTGTACCAAGGCATCCGCAACCGTAGAAGCTTCTTGATCAGGGATGGCATAAACTTCAGGCCATTTTGTGAAATAATCCATGACAACAAGGAGGTATTTGTTGCCATCAGCACTTCTTGGCAGAGGACCTAGGATGTCAAGGGCGATGCGTTCAAAAGGTCCTCCTACATTGTAGAGATGTAGTCTTCCTCGGCTACGTTTCTTTGGTCCTTTCCGAGCTGCACATGCATCGCAAGATTTGCACCATTGTTCGACGTCAGCTCTCGCTTTTCCCCAGAAGAAGCGCTCTCGGACTCTGTGTAATGTTTTCATGACTCCAAAATGGCCACCAGTGGGACTGCCATGTAATTCCTTGAGGACCTCTGGGATTCGGGATCGAGGAAGTACCAACTGCCACCGAGATGTCTTCCCATCTTCCGATTCGAATTTTCGGAACATGACACCATTCCTGACGTGGAGAGAGTTCCAAAGAGCCCAATATTGCTTCGTCGTAGGACTGTAAGTCGAGATGTCTTTCCAACTGGGCTTCGTGCTAGAAGATTCTAATAACTCCAAGATTGGTTTGATCTCAGAGTCTGCCATTTGATCTTCTCGAATCTTCTCATCACTCCAGGGATCTGGTGGCGTCAATAGTGAAGTCTTCGTCTGGCGTATGACATATTCGGGATTATACTTGTTCTCCGCTCTGGAACAATAGCGACAGCTCTCGGGACACGGTCTTCTTGATAGGGCATCGGCGTTTCCATGTGATGAGCCTTTGCGATGCCTGATGTCAAAGTCGTATTCCTGGAGTCGTTGTATCCATCTGGCTACTTGGCCCTCTGGGTTCTTAAAATTCATCAGCCATGTTAGGGATGCGTGGTCAGTACGAAGGAGAAATTTCCTGCCATATAGATAGTGATGGAAGTGTTCTATGGCTTTCACTATAGCTAATAACTCCTTACGAGTGACGCAATAATTCCGCTCTGGTTTCGATAAACATTTGCTCCAGTATGCTACGACTCGTTCTTGGCCATCTATTTCTTGGGAAAGTACAGCGCCGACACTTTCCTGACTGGCATCCGTGTCCACAATGAATTGTTTGTCGGAGTCTGGATAGGTAAGGACTGGAGAGGATGTGAGAGCTTCTTTCAGCCGCTGGAATGAATTGTCGCATTCTTGTGTCCATAGAAACTTCTGTTTGCTTTCAGTGAGCCTATGCAAGGGTCTTGCGATGTTGGAGAACCCCTGTACAAACTTTCTGTAATAAGTGCATAGTCCCAGAAAGCTTCGCAACTGATGGACATTTTCCGGACGTTTCCAGTGCTTTACTGCAGACACTTTTTCAGGATCTGTTCGAACACCTTCAGCTGAGATGATGTGTCCTAAATAGTTTACTTCTCGTTGGAAGAACTTGCATTTCAAAGGGTTCAGCTTTAAATTCGCCGCTCTTAGTTTCGTTAACACTTTTCGAATATTCTCTAGATGTTCTTCAAACGTGCGGCCACCAATGATGACGTCATCTAGGTAGATGAAACAAGCTTCAAAAGTCAGACCTTTTAACACTGTCTCCATGAGGCGCTCGAACGTTGCTGGAGCATTGCAGAGCCCGAACGGCATAACTTTAAATTGCCAAAGTCCTTGTCCAGTAGTAAATGCGGTCTTCTCTTTGTCATCAGGATGGATCTCTACTTGCCAATATCCACTCTTCAAATCCAGCGTGGAAAACCATTTATGTCCTGAAAGAGTATCTAGCGTGTCGTCTATTCTTGGTAGAGGATAGCTGTCCTTCTTCGTGATATCGTTAAGTTTACGATAATCCACACAAAATCTTGTGGAGCCATCTTTCTTTCGGACCAACACGATGGGAGAGGCCCACGGACTTGATGACGGTTCGATGATGTCACTATCCAGCATCTCTCGTAAGAGCTTAGAAACCTCTTCTTGTTTTGCGAACGGCAAGCGTCTTGGATGCTGTTTAATCAGTGGAAGGTTGGCAGTATCAATTCTATGACGTGTCAGTGAAGTGCGCCCTATATCACTCTCGTTTTGTGAAAACATATCCTTAAATTCCTGGAACAGTCTTTCTGCGGCATGTCTCTGTTCAGGAGATAAATTTTCATTTCGTCCAATTACAGGTGTTAAACTTGTAGGCGGCTCCGATAACGTCAAGCTCGGGTCTTTGCAAACACAGGTGACTGCAGCACAGGTTGCAAGCCCTTCACCTTTCTGGATAATTCTAGACTTTTCACTTACGTTCGCAATCCTCACAGGTATCACATCTCTCGACAGATCTACCAGCGCTGATGCTATTAGCACTCCCTTTGGGCTCTTCTCAGGATATCCAGTCAAGCCATACTGGAAAATTCTTTCGTTTCCAGTTAATCCAGTTATCATCATTTCGGTCCGAGGAGGGATGATAACATCTGCCTTGGCTGTGATCCGTTGAATAGACCCGGACTCATTTCCAAGTTTGAAAATAGTGACATCTTCTTGAGCAGAGCGTAACTCATTATTCTTAAAGTCCAGTGTAAATCCATGCTCTTTTAAAAAGTCCAGTCCGAGTATGAAAGGGTCTGAAATATCGGCAACGTAGACTGTATGGCGATAAGCGGCGTTCCCAAACTTTATTTTCAATTTCATTCTTCCATGTATGTCGATCTTATCCCCGGTCACGGTTTGGAGGATAACACGGGGCGGGCTCCAGAGGAATTTTTCCTTTAGCCGGTGAGCTAGATCTTTCCGAATGATGGTCACATTGGCTCCTGTATCGATGATCATATTACAGGGCAAATCATTCACACGCCCGACTATAAAAACTCCGTTCTCGCCGCAACTTCTTGCAGAAATTTGACACTCTTGATAATGGGGCTTCTCGAAATCTGGCAACCTCCGCCCCGCGAGATGGCCATTAATTAGTTTTCCTGCTCCACCGTTCGTGGTGGAGCTATTACCTTCTGTGCTGGGTCGTTTTAGGCAGTTTCTTTGAATATGGCCTTCTCCACCGCATTTCCAGCACTTGATCTTTCTGCCAGTTTTGTTGTCCATCAAGGAGTTCATCTGCCTCATCATGTCCTTCACCTGCTGCTGTAAATGCCCCACAGCTCTATCCGACGTCTCAGGCATGTTGGCTACTCGCACAAAGTGTCGATCTTTCCTTGTAGCTTGCTGGGCTGCCTCGAATTTCAGGGCATAAACTAAAGCCCCTTTTAAGTCACTGAGATCTGCAATCCGGAGTTGTTTCTGGATCTCAGAGTCACGCACACCATCAATAAAATGCTGCAGAGCTAAGCTTTCTCTAATTTCAGTCGGACAGTCAGGATAAACAAGATGTGAAAGTCTCTCGACATCCGTAGCAAGCTCTTGCAGGGATTCAGTGGATTTCTGCTGTCGAGATTTGAGCTGGAGTCTGCTATATTCCTTCATGCATTTCTCACCAAAGTGTAATTCTAAGGCACTGACGAGCGTTTCAAAATCCAGCGGTTCATTTGCAGGCAAAGTCTGTAGGACGTCGGCAGCATCAGCTCGTAGAGAAGCAGCTAACTGGCAAGCCTTTGTCTGGGAATCCCATCCATTGGCGTCCGCTACGATCCCAAATTGTGTCTTAAAAACTGGCCATGAGGATTTTCCGTCATAGGTCGAGAGCTTAATAAAGGCCCGAGGAAGCATATCTGGATACTTGATTTCTTCGGAATAGTTTCCGGCAGTTATCTTCTGTTTCTTGACTTTTTCCAAATCTTTTTTTACATTCTCTATGCTTTCTTCAACGGTCTTGGCGATCTTTTGAACTTTTTCTTCTACTCTTTCTTCTACGGTTTTGGCTGTCATTTGAACATTTTCTTCCATTTCTTGAAATCTTCCTTCAAATTTGTTTTCCACAGAGTCAATTCTGTCATTTAAAGATGTTATTTTATCCTCTATTAAGTCTTTCAACTGACCAAGGTTGGTTGACATATCCTTCTTCATTTCATCTTTTAAATCGCCAAGGTTGGCAGTCATTTTCTCATCCATCACTGACATATCCTTCTTCATTTCATCCTGGTTCGCAGTCATTTCCTTCTTCATTTCTTCTTTCAACTCGCCAAGGTTGGTTGACATATCCTTCTTCATTTCATCTTTCAACTCGCCAAGGTTGGCAGTCATTTTCTCATCCATCGCTGACATATCCTTCTTCATTTCAGCCTGATTCGCAGTCATTTTCTCATCCATCTCTCCTAATTTCTCCAATAATTTAGTCAGTTGCGCCTCCATTGCTCTGGTAATCGGCATTCAACCCCACTCCTGACACCAAATGTTGTGAGCTCGGGGTTCGAAAGGACTGATGCCAATATATAAGAACAATCAAAAGGTTTTATTCACTATAAACAGTGCAATACGAACACTAATATCTTCTGAAAATTACAAGATATTCAGTAATTTTCAAATCCAATAAAAGCACAGCAAAATTTCACACAGAAACAATGCGTTCAATACGACGTATCAACGACAAAATCAATCCGAGAAACACAGTTCTCAATGCAAAGCCTCTCGTATGAATTCAATCGCAGTTGACAGACAACTAACTGAACTGAACTGGTGGAGGTCCCTTATATAGACTTCAGAGATCTTCCCAGATTATTCCAGGGCTTTCTAATGCTAGAAATTACCAGAAGGTCCTTCAACTCTCGATAGAGTACTCCAAACGTGAAAGGATCCCAATGTAAATGTATAAGGGGGTTGTAGCACAAAAAGTCGCCAAATCCGTCGCCAACTTGGCGACATTTGGCGATATATCGCCAAATTTGGCGACAAAAATAAGTCGCCAAAACCATCGCCAACTTGGCGATAAACCCATTCCTTGGCGATATTCCCATAGACTTCCATTATAAAGATGAGGGTGTAAGGTTGTTTTTTTTTTGCAAAGCATCTGAGGCCTTTAGCATTGAGTTACATGATGCTCAATAGGAAATACATTAATAATACTGCAATTTTCACAATAATAAAATAAAATTAATTTAAACAAATGGAATATTTACAGATATATACAAAATTCATAACATTGCCCCCCTCTCAAGGACTGCACGTCCCGGGCAGTACAACCCTTGATCGGAAGCAAACATGTTACCAACAAATGCTATACTATTCAAAACACTTAAAGCAAACATGGAAAACAACAATTAAACACATTCATAATGCTGAATTATACAAAATATACACTTATTTAAAAAAATTAAAGCATAGACATTATTACATACAAGTATTTAAATAATAACAATAATGATAATGCTAAGCAAAATAAATAATTACATTAACTTATATACAAGACCATGGTCATACTAATTTACATTATTTACATTACACTATTTACAATCAATGCACTATACCATATGAACTATGTACTATGGCCATAGTATGGAGCTAGCCTGTCGTAATGAACGACTCTAGGCTTCGGGGGGGGGGGGGGGGGGGGTAGCACAAAAAGTCGCCAAATCCGTCGCCAACTTGGCGATATTTGGCGATATATCGCCAAATTTGGCGACAAAAATAAGTCGCCAAAACCATCGCCAACTTGGCGATAAACTCATTCCTTGGCGATATTTCCATAGACTTCCATTATAAAGATGAGGGTGTAAGGTTGTTTTTTTTTGCAAAGCATCTGAGGCCTTTAGCATTGAGTTACATGATGCTCAATAGGAAATACATTAATAATACTGCAATTTTCACAATAATAAAATAAAATAAATTTAAACAAATGGAATATTTACAGATATATACATAACAATATATTCCACTATGTCTGCTCTTACTCTCTGTGACTCTGGTGTAGGGGAAGAGACAAGGTTGGCAATGACTGTGACGTCACTCAGACATCACAACCCCTACCTAAGATTAGAAATTGGGTGTGCCACTATTTGCGATCTGAATCCAGTCTGACGACGTCACTACACTTCATTGTCTAACAAATACTATACCAATGAATAATTAATTACATTACATATATAACGAAATACAAAAGAAAATACTTCAACTCTTCTTGGAGATAAACATCGGTTGGAAACTCTTCCTATCTACTATAATACAAAAATACAATTAATGTTTCATAACACATAATACTAAATGCAATTTTAAAAATGAAATACAGGATACAGATTAATATTACACTGAATCTAGAGTCGGGTAATAGCAGCAGAAAAAGAAAACACAAATTAATATTTAAATGTTCATTAAAATCATTGAATATTCATAAAAGTTTTTTTCACTCTATAGTCTCTAGTCTAAACAACGCATCAGTGTTCGTCAACTTTGCACCAGGGCAGTGCGAAAGTGTAATGTCATATTTCTGCAATGCCGGTGCCCATCTTTGTAGATTAGAAGACTGAGGAGCATTTTTAGTAATAAAAATTAACGGATTATGATCAGTAATGCGCTCCACTGGTGAACCAAAATCCACGTCTCAAGCTTTTTCAAACTCTATATAACGGCGTAGGCATATCTTCCAACAGTCGGCCAAACCTGTTGAACTTTGGCCAGTTTCTGACTGGCTTAGTTTACTGGCTATTCATTTGGAGTGGATTCTAAATTCATTTTTAGCCCCTGAAGATATTCAATTGCGTCCTTCCATATATTTATAAGTTGTGGGATTTCACCGGGGCCTCCGAGATGTCGCTGTGTGTCCTACACCGGGCCTGCTACAAGTGACGTCACAACCTGCTGACGTCAAAACAGTGATCCATAATAACCAAAGCCATTAAATAATAAGCCCAGTCAGATAGTGTTAAATTTGATCGCGGCACACCAGCGCCAAACCTCTGCTGCGGAAGGAGGACAAAACAGAAGTGCGTCGCAGAGAAACGATACGATTTATTTATATCGATATTTTATACGATTTTTATCGTTTGTATCGATTTTTTGTTTTTGCACTTCCTTTAAAAGCTTGCTAATTATTGGGATCTTTTACATTAAAGCTAAAACTATAATGAAAATAAAAAGAAAATTGGAATTTTAAATATTTTTTGTACACATTTTAACAAAAAACTGATAAGTTTAACAAGAACATTTTATAACAATATTTCATGATGTTAAATGTTTTTGAGATTTTTTAGCAATTTAATAATAATTTAAAATCTAGTAATTGAAATATTTACTCAATAAGAATGAAGATTATTTAAAGATTTTATGCATACAGGATAACTAGAATAGAAAAAAAACTGCACATTTTTATATTTTATTGGATTTTTAAGAACTATGCAATTAAAAATTTTACAATTTATCAGATACTTTTTCATAAAATAAATAAAATATAAAACGAAAAGAATAAATAAAATTTAACATCATGAAATATTTTTGTTAAATTATTAGTTTTTTGTTAAAAATATATACAAACAAATATTTAAAATTCCAATTTTATTTTTATTTTCATAATAGTTTTAGCTTTAATGTAAAAGGCCCCAGTAATTAGCAAGCATTTAAAGGAAGTGCAGGTTAAATTGCCCATAACATCTCACAATTTTGTATTCAGCATATCATTTTTTAACACTTTCCAACCTAGTTGAAAAGGGTTTATCACTTCGGTTTGTCTGTCCATGCTCTAACTCTCAAAAATATACTCGAATTGCCCTGAAATTTTTGTCGTTAGCATGTTCCCTATTTCAACTTATAGTTTTTTTTTACAGGGACAGTCAAAAATATTCTGTTACATTACAGTCAATGGGAAATAATCATTTCAAGTACATTTTGATGATGCTACATCATTTAAAACATGATTAAATTCATATATAATTATGAAGCACATCAAAACCTGCTTTTTGTAGAATATGGTATGCAAAACATTAATTATTCATTTACAGGGTCAAACAAAAGAATTCTGTTACACATTGGTCTATGGGGGAAAATGTAGTGTACTATAGAGATATTTCACTTTCAAACATAATGAAAATTATATGCATTACTGTGGTGCACTATAAATTTCTCTCGTCAAAGTGATGTGAATTGCGTTTATTTACAGGGAGACACAAAGATATCAGTTACAGTACAGGTGCGTTATTTAGAGTCAATGTGCGATATGTGGGTTTCAACTTTTAAGAACTAGAGGCAATGATTCGATTAAATTTAACATATGCCACAGAGAAATCTATACAAATGTTGATAGTTAACTATCTGCTAATTAGTCATTAAATACATATATGATTTATTATTAATAATTAATTATTATATAAAATAGAAACTTTCTTTTCTTTATGGAAATATTTTTTTTTAATCAGAAAAAAATCCCGTATCATAAAGACTCTTTCCTTATAAGGAGTAAGAACAATGACAGATGAAAATACTCACCTCTTGGACACTATTTTTGTTTCCTTTTATCTAACTTAAATATTATTAAGAATCTTTTTTGCATGCCTATTCACACAATCAGAATTACAGATAAATGGGTAAAAAGAATATTTCAAGTATGTTAAGATCATAAAATAGATTACTTTGGTATGTTTTGTATTACAATGGTCCAATTTAACGTATTGTCACCTTTAAATTTTATTTATTTGTTACAAGTACACTTTTTTATGTTCATAATATACATAGCATACTTCTTGTTTATTTGTAATCTGCGTGTATACGTATCCTTAATATATTCAGTCAAGATAAAAACAAAAGCAAAATTGTCCAAAACAAACCATTTCGCCTGCTAAAATGTTCCCGCACTCTTAAAAACACATTTTTTTTTTTTTTTTTTGTGAAAAATGTAAATTGTCATATAAATGTAAAACAAATCTGGTGAAAACAAATTAGCTTTATCTTTAAATGGTTTTCTTAATTGAAATGAATTGGAAAAATTATCAACATGGAACTGAATAGACATAATTCAAAAACATTGTTTAATACCAACTATTCTCTCGTTTTAGCAGTGATGAATTCAGCAGAACGCTTGGGATACACACAGTGGAGGATTTGTGGTTTTATGCTTATAAATATAATTTTTTATGTTTAAAGTTATATCATAAGTAAGTTGTCTCTAAAAACACAGATAAAATGACAAAGTTCATAGTTCATACACTTGAGAACGATTTTATGTTTATATTTGTTGTAGAAGTGCAATGTCCCCCCCCCACCTCCCCTTTTGGAGGAGAATTTTTGTTTTAACACTGACCTTCACAGTACCCATAACCAAAATAATAATAATATTAAATTTAATGCATTTCATTTTGTATGGAGTGTTTTTAAAAAGGTAAAATTCTACATATTTTTTATGTTATATAAGTTAGTTGTTTCTCAAAATACAAATATAATGACTGAGTTCATGTTCTTATACTTGAGATCAAATAAAATTCAAGCACTTTTCAAGGATATTCAAGGGTTGTTACAGATCAAAGTGTGAAAAAAAGGGAGAAAAAAAAAACACTTTTCAAAAATTAAAATCAGATTTCTTAATTAAGGATATTTTTTTCTTCCTAAGTTAAGATATTGATAGGCAACTTAAATTTGTAGGAGGTTTTAAAAATAATCTGTCTTCATACTTCAGGTATTCTTGTAAAAATCTTGCTAAAATAATGTGTACTAATATATATATATAAATATATTATTATAATAAATCAAGCTGTCTTAATGAAGACAAATTCTGGAACAATGTTATTTTTTGAGCTGGCAGAAGTAATTTAGTAACATACAGATCATTTAAAAGTAAACTAAGACAATATTTAGAAAAAATATATACTGTATACAATTGTTTAGAAATCAGATAATCTTTAACTTCAAAAACAATTTCCCCAATTTTACTTTACAAACATACATTAAAAAGTACTTTTTATTTCAGATTGTTTTGTATCTTTTCTAGTGTTATAACTCAAATAATACAAATAATTTTTTTTTTTTTTTTGTCAGCTCATATCTAGATGTAAAGTATTTTGTACACCTGAAAAAATTTTCAATCATTTTGTACTTTTTAGTATTATTATTCATTTGAAGGAAAGAATCTTTCTAAATATATTTGGTATTTTTTATGTTAGCCGGATGTCAATTATATAGAGATGTAATCATTGGCACCCAGCTAACATAAAAATAGCAGTTATTTGTATTCTTTAATTTTTATTTAGTACTTTACTTAATTATTACTATTATGTAGAAGCATTAATATGTGTCTTTGTGTAAAATATTATAGTGAACATGGTATTTTCAGGTACTTTAATAAGATGTTTTAATAAATTTACAATCAGCAAAAAAAGAAAAAAAAAATCTTATCTATTTATATTATTAAAAGAATTTTCAAGTTTCTGTTCAAGAGAAAACATATATATATATTTTTTTGAATGATCATTTATAAACATATGTAGACTTCCAGCCTTTATTATCTGTATTTTGTGCTTTCAAACGCTGTGAAACAAACATAGATAAAAGTTGAAAGATATTATAGAATAAACAAAAGTAGTATTAATTTATCAAGCATAGTAGAGCAAAAATTTTGGCTTATTTAATCTAAATAACGTGAAGGTCGTTTAAATTTTTCAAGAATAAAATTTCAACATTGATTTACATCAATGATAGATAAATCTTATTTTTAATCAGCTTACCATAGTTTAGGTATACACAACATTACATAAATTAAAATGGTTCTAGAATAAATATAATACATAAGAAAAAAATCACCACATTGCTTGACTATTTCAAAGAATTCTTATCAGATCTTTAGATATTACGATATATATTTTTTTCAAGACAATATATTAAAAAAAACTTTTAAATAATAAAGTATAGTTATTTAGTAAGGTACATTTATACCATAGGTAAAAATATCATACATTAAAAAGTAAAGTAATATCACTACAAGAGCAGAAGTGAATTCTCAAATGATGTTGCTTTTCATGATATTGAATTTTTTACTTAAAGATTTGCGAATAAAGAACATTACTTCTAAATTAGAAGTAAGCTAGGGATTTCCCCATATTTCTTATTACTGACTTCTCCTATTACTTAACATTTAATCAAAGTAATTAACTTAACTGCAAAAGGATAACAATGTTATGTGGTGGATAGACAATAAAGATGATCATTTAAAAGAACAAACACATTTATTAAACATTTAAAAACAAACAATAAATAAAAATGAATGTTTCAAAATTATATTATTTTGTGATACTTTATATTTAATTGAAATAATAAAATACAGCTCACAGATGCAAAATATTTACATCTTGAGATATTAGATTAAGATAGCTGTTTGCAGAGTGTGCGCTTCTGGTGTCAGTAAAGTTCATTACCATGATGATATAGAACGATCACCACAAAGTCTGTAATTATTATACAAACCGATTTCCGACTTACTCTTTTCCTGAATTCCAATAAGCTTTTTCCATCGCTGACATCTAAGGGAGACATAAGAATTCAAATTTGAATTAATATAAATTATGAGCATACAATTTGTGGATATTTACAGGTTGAATAGGGGAGATTTACTTGATGAAATTTTATCATCTTCTTAGGAATACTAACGATTTAAAAGAGAGAATTTTTAAAACGTAAACTGTTGGCATCTGACGCCTACTTTCTGATGGTGAAAATCCTGTTTTAATAATTATATTAGGTAATGAGTAATCATGCTTCTAAATTTCCCCCGTAGACTAACATTAGATTTCATGATCGGGAGTTTTAGTGAAGCAGCCCCTTAATAATGCATGTGTTGTTACTTATACATGCCATATGTACATCGTATACACATGTCATATACGACCTGTACTTAACAAATTTAATAAAATCTAGTAACGAAGAAAACATTTCGCAGGTAAAAAAAAAAAAAAAAATATGTAATTTGACAAAACACAAATTTTTATTTTATGAATTGAGAAAAATTTAGAATAACATATAATTAAATTCAGAAAGATAACATAAACTTCCTTTTGTAATATAATCTCTGAAAAAAAAATAACGCTGTAAAGGCCGAATTAACTGGCATGTCCGAGAAATGCTGACGCCTCAGCAGTTGAGTGCTATAAAATGGTTATCTGATGATTGGGGGGGGGGGGGGAATTCAACATTGACACCATGTCAAAAAAAAAATTATAGTTTAACAAATTACAATAACCATTAGGAAAATGTTCCGAAAGCTTAAAAAAAAAATGCCTGCCAAGGTTGTAGTTATGATTTCGCCAACATCATCGCAAAGCTTATATTTTCATCCTAGATTCGCATATATATATTCCAAACACTCCTATATGTGCCATATACGTCATTACACACATATTATTAACGTCTTATGTGTCATATATACATCATATACACATGTCATATATATACATCATATATGCATTATATATGACTATAACTTGGCCATATACGTCAAGAAATGTTATATATATATCATATATTATTATAATGCCATACATGCTTTATAATTTGGCGATAAATCTTGGTCGCTTGGCGAATCATCTTTGGAACCCGTGATAACATGAAAGTACCCAAATTTTAATCATATCAGCATAAAAATAATACAGAAATAGGGATCTGTTTCATACTTTAATGTTTAAAAAACGAGAGAAAAGTATGAGCATGTCAGGAATTGGCATAGACGCACCATGTTGAATTTTTTTTCTCTTGCCAATTTGGCGAAAACTTTGTTTTGGAATATTAGTTACAAATAGTATGCAATAATAGCACGTGATTTTTTATTTCAATGTAAAAATAAAATAATATAATAAAAATAGATAAATGGTAGTTTGATGTAAATAAATATGTTACTTTGATACTTATCTATTGATAAACATAGTAAAAATAATTTATAGAATTAAAATAAAAATAAATAAACAAAAATAAACAAAATAATCGGTTTACCATGTGAGGCATAAAATTGCCATTTTGTTGCAATTGCGCAAACATGTGTGTATAACATCTGTGCCCAGGAATTTTAACATAGTTGAGCAGAGGAAAGTCTTTTTTTATGTAAATCGCATTAATGATAAACTTTTAATATTGATAAAATAAATATTTGCATATTAATAATTAGTATATAATAGCTGTTCACAATATACAGACACAGAACTTCAAAAACAAATTGATTTACATAATATGGGTTATTTAACCAATGTGGAACAGATGCTTTACACTCACGCAAACATATAAACATAAGTTTGGCGACTTTTTGGTTGGCGCGATTTTCAAGACCGCGCCAAACGAATAACTTAATACAATGGCTAGGTTGCCATTAAAGGAAAAAATCCCCTAAATTTGGCAACTTTTTTCTTTTTTTTAACAGATTATTTTTTTTTCTGCGTGAGTGTAAAGCATCTTAGCCACCAAGGTTAAATAAATAAACAGTAAAATAAAAAAATTGAATATACAAAATCGTATCTTAATCTCACTTCTCTAGGACCAGATTTTGGATCTTAGCGAGTATCGCCAAAGTTGGAAAGATTTTTTCGCGCATATATTTTGCAGACCACTGCAGCATCTATACCAAATATATATATATATATATAGGGTAGATGTGCCAATAATGGACACCCTTAAGGAATTTCTTTAAAAATTATTTTTTAATTAATAGTTATAGTTGTTATATTCCACATTTTTTAATATTATATTAATCTACCAACAATATTTAACCATGCTCATAGTCACATTTCCCAATGTGAATCGAAATTTAATTGTAAATAACAGAAATAAATCAAAACACCCTAAATTCCAGTAATGGACACCCCACAAAAAGTAATAGATAATTGATATTATGATTGTATTTAAAAGTTGAATTTAAAGAAAGCATATTAATGAAATAAAAAAGGCTGAATTTTTATTGGTTATTTTTTTACAAACCAAAAATGTTGAAGGTGGCCCATTACTGAAAGGCGGTCCATTACTGGTACATCTACCATACATACATACATACATATATATATATATATATATATAAACACAAAAATATCCGATATTTTCAAAATAAACAATGTATTGACGATTATAAATATTTTCAGATATTGCAATTTAAACTAAAATAAATCAAACCAGAAAAGATTATTTCAAATGAAAATTTAAATAATGTATATCTGAATTAAACAGTTTATCTTTCAGTGGCTATTTCATGTAAATAATATCTCGCATAATTATTGGTTTTACATTTAAATTATCAACTTCAAACTAGGAAAATATATTTCTAGCTATAAAAAAGGGCACAATTAATAACAGTTGAAAAATTCATTTACACTTATTTGACTGAAAATATCATACACAGTCTAAAATAAATATCAAATATATGAAAATAGCGAACATCATGATATTTTACACATAAATATTGGCTATACCTTATATATCACCGAACTCTGTTGGTTTAAACTATTTATTGGAAACAGGGTAATTTTTAAGTACCGAATCGTTAGAAAACTATTACTTTATTTTCAGCCTTCAATGGTCGAGCTCTGATATAACAACTGTGTGAATAATATATTTATAAATATTAATTACATTTATAAATCTGCATATCAGAGACAGATTACATCAGCTCCGCAGTTTTATTTTGAAATCATTTTATGAAATATTTATAACATTTAACCAGTTTAATTTATTTCATATTTGTTTTATTAATTATAAAAGTTGTTTAAAGAAGTTTTGAATTCTAAGGGAAAAACCAATTCCATATCGCCATTTTTTCCGTATACAAACTATTTACAAACCGAAAATAAAAACATTTAATTAATTTAAATTAATCTTACTTGAGAAAAAATTGATTTATATATGATTTATTTAACCAATGTTAAATAAAGAAACAGTAAAATAAAAATAAAAAATTTTAATATGCAAAATCGAAAATCAAAACATATTACTTAACTTATCCCGTCATTGTGTTGCCATTCCTTCACGACAAATCCACCATCCGCGAATCGTTGCAGCACTCCCAACCGCTAGATGGCGCTATTTTCAACTTGCGAAAAGTTTCCCATTTATCTGACTGGGCTTATTATTTAATGGCTTTGATAATAACTTAAAAATTTTCATGTACTTTGTTCGTTTGTACGTATTGTTTACGATAGTATTTTGATTTTATTTATTGTTTTATATAGTAATTAATAATATTTTTCAGTGTATTTAGATTATAATGCTATCAATAATTATTGATATTAAAGAAAGTGTAGATTATATCTATAAAATAATGAGAAGAAAATGTTGTGCTCCTAGTTTCTAATCTAAGTCTTCAAATTCGCTACTGATAATGAAAAGAAGAAATTTTAGCTACGAAAATTACCTTGTGATAATTATTTATACATTTCAACAGAAGTAGTCTGCATTAAATGTTTCGATAAACGTTTCAATTCGTGAAGCTAGAATTAATATGATTGTATTGAGCTTGTTGTGCAGAAAAAAAAACGTAACAACAAATGTCTAACCTACTGTAATGGAAATATTCTGGCATATTTGAATGAATTTGTACTTCCAAATCGAAAAGAGTCAAATGATCTTTAGAAAAAAATAAATAAATAAAAGAAGCAGACGATAAACAGTTTAAAAAATGATTTTGAAAGGAATACTGTAATAAATTGACTAATATCTGGATACATTTAGTTAGAAGTGAGTGATGTGCTTTGTTTATCAAATTAAAGTAACTGATTTACACAACTTAGTAATTCTACGTAGTTCAATTTAACATTTTAGCTAACTTAAGTGTACAAATATATTATGAAAATAAAACTTTTGATAAATTAATTTGAGTGGTTATTAGGTCCTAGACCCAAGTACAATAAATAGACAATTATTAAAATACTAGCCGCCACTGGCGACCAGTTTGGTCTCCCTTAAATGTATGTTAAACATTGCAACACGTTACATTTATTCATAATTTAATTTTCCCTTAATCCTTCGCCAAATCGGAAGATTCTAATAGACAAATCATGAACTTTTGCGATCATGGTAGCATTTCGCATATTTTTTGGGCACAAATGTCACATACGCACGTTGGCGCGATTCCCCCCCCCCCCCCTCCCCCGCCAATTTGGCGAAAACTTTGTTATGGAAATTGTTGTTTATTTACTTTTATTTTTTATTTTAATTCTATAAATTATTTTTGATATGTATATCAATATTTATTTACAACAAACTATCATTTATTTATTTTTATTCTTTTTTTTAATTATGAGTATTTTTGTTAGCCGGGAGCAGATGATAATTCGCCAAATATCGTTCCCATCACCGTCATTCATACTACAATTAATTTAATTTTAAATTATAAACCTGTCACTCATTTCATTTAAAATACTTAACTTTAATCTAAAATGCTTATATTACATAAATTTAAAATACTTCACACTTTTCATTTAAAAGAGAAAATAAATAAATAAATAAGAAATAATATCATAAATCAAAACATTTTATTTCAAAATCAAAGTATCATTTCTAATTTGTACACGCGATAAATAAAAGCTGTATTAGCGATTTTAAAAATGCTAAAAATCTGATTCATTAAATATTATTACATGAGTTCAATTTACGTCAAGAAAAGGTCCGAAAGTTGAGTTGTATAGCACATAATTATGGTAAACTTTGATTGTCTCACTGGTGCGAGTTATTTTTTTGACGCGAGGCAGCGGTCCAAAAATTCATTCGCGGAGAACTTGCTTTGCGAATGATTACCTCCATGATTTAATATTTTAAATGTTCACGACGAATCAATCTTTTTTTTGTTTACTTTTATGAATAGAGAATTTGAACTGCGAATCTTTCGACTGAAGTTATTGCAGAATATATACATAATTGAACGCAAGTCATCTCTCAAATATTAATTTATTTTGAACGATCTTTCTTAAAATGTAACTTTTATGCAGTTTATTCGAAAAAATAATTTTGAATAAAAATGGCCGCTTGGCATATGAAAAAGCGATGCGGCATCCCGGAACTGTTGAGGACAGTCACATGACTGATGACTTACAATTTTATTATAGAGATTACAAGTCAGTTACAAAGTTAAGATAGAAAATTGGGTACTTTTCGGTTAGCCGGGCGCCAGTGATATATATACACACACACACACACACACACATATATGTATGAATTAATATATATATATTTATATATGTACATGTATCACTGGCGCCCGGCTAACCGAAAAGTACCGAAAAAGGCTTATGGCGGGAGAAGGAAAGTTGGCAACATATTTTCTGGGAACTTATTTATATGAACCTATTCGTAGTTTCATATAAAGAAGTATTTTTTTTTCAATATTTATATAATTTATTTAATATAAAGAAGCCATATATCTCTTTTTATATGCAGGTAGAACAGAATTGTATATATAAATAATTTTATATATATAAATAAACATAAAAGTTCATTAGGTTTGCTTTCATAATCATAATTGTGTATATAATTTAAAAACATATCTAACTTTCTGAAGCCCGGATTACGCCAAAGCGTTAAAAAAAAGTGCCAAGGTCTCTATAGTTAAAAAATTTCGATTTCTCTATTTAAATTGACATTTATTGTGTTTCGGTGGTTAAATTATGGTATGTAGTTGTAAAAGGGGGGAATGAGATTGATTTTGTAAAGTTTTTGGTAGATTTATTATATTTTTTGTACGTATATTTATTGTAAAATAATGTGTTTAGGAAAAGGTAAGTCAATGGGTTCAATCTGATTTATTAATCTTAGCATTTTTTTTAATTTAAAACTTTTAATTTCCTTTAATAAAACAAGTGTATTGATTCCCTTTTATTTCACGATTATGAAATTTAATATTATTTATGTAATCACAAATTATAAGAGCGGAAATGCTCTTTTTATTACATCTTTCTGCTGCGATACATTGACCAAAGTGGATCACTACTGTGACGTCACTAATACTTGTAGCAGGCCCGGTGAAGGACACACAGCGACATCTCGGAGGCCCCGATTTCACCCGATCATGTAGATTTCAATACCGGAACATAAATGAAAACGCACTTCCAGCAACTATCGATCATCGACGACAATATGTACAAACTCTTTTGTGTGGCTCTGTAAAAGACCATTAAATGTTACTTTCACCATTTACTATAAGGTAGATATTATTATGCACCGCAATAGTGTTATGAATTTCATTATCTAAGAGCTAGTAGCATCGTTACAATACAACATATTTTAATCAATTATTGACTATAATTAAACAGTAATACAACAGAATTGTTTTGTGTGACCTTCCTCTGTAAATACGCAATGAATGCATCGCTCATGGTTTTCAGAATTTTTTTTTACTGCATATCAGTAATTCAGTTTGTGATGACTGAAGTAGTGTAAGAACATTATTACCCAGGTAGCACAGCAATATCGGCCCGATATCGGCCGGTCCGGTGTTCACCGATATCGGTCACTATTGGGTCCCGATATAGGTCGATATTGGTAAAAAAGTTTGCCATGCAATATCGGCCGGTCCGGTGTTTACCGATAGTGGTCGATATATTACGAAATCGTTGTTCCCGATATAGACCGATATTGCTGTGCTACCTGCGTAAACTGTACTTCAAACCATAGACGAAAATGTATTTGAATTATATCCAATGGTTGGAGTATCATAGTTGAGATTTTTTCCAACAGAGCGAAAGTATGCCGGGACAAGGACTCGAACCTGGGTACTTTGGTTTGCCGTACCAACTCTCTCCCTACTGAGCTATCCCGACGATATCCTGGACTGGCATATTGTTGGACAAGGCTGCGAACTGCAGCGCTGATTTCATTCATCCGAGTTATAACTATAGCATTTACATGATGAATCTTGAAATCATATATATTATTTCTCCTGTCAACATCCTTTTTTCTAAGAAAATATGAAACGCAGAACAACGAATGAGATACCATATGAAAGGTTTTAGAACCGGCTTCTGACATAGCCCACTTAACAATTCGTTAAAACATGTTTTTAATTAAAATTTGCTGAAAATTAAAAATTAAATCGGCATTGTTGTTGTTGTTGTTGGTTTGACCCAAAGGGCCCGGTTTTGCAGCTTTCTATTTCTATATAGCTGTCATAGTCCACCTACGCCTTATATCCATAAACCTGACTCCTAAATCTCCTAATTTTGAACCAATTCCAGATGAGAGATTTGCATCCGGATTGGCACCCCCAGAGGTAACACATCGGCATTGTTTTCATAAAAAAAATGAAAGGTTTTCCTGAAATTATTGTTGCCAAAAAAATAAAATACCACATTATATGATGCTCAGCAATTATTATAAAAAACACCGCACGAGTTTATTTTATACTTATGATTAAAAATTGAAATTGAAATGTTTAGATTTATATTTCTAAGTCCCATGTTTTTCCCGAAGCGGATGACTTCATCCTCAAAATACGATTGTTAATTTTTTTTTCTCGCGCGTGGCTTTAGCAATCTTGGATCAGTTTTTAGTCTAACTTTGATGGAATAAATTAGATGATATTCTGGCTTGTCTAACAACTAAATGTTGTTTGCAGATATTTTTATCCTTGCTTTTTCTTTAGAAGTTTGAACCTGCATCTAATAAATATTACATATTGATAAAAAATGATACTTCTCTATTATCCCGTCGACCACCTTTCATTACAAAAAACTATCGCCAAATAAACGGGAGAACGTTGCCATTGGAATATCAAAAAATAAATAAATAAATAAAATATAAGAATTTAAGGACACAATTGTTATTTTAATTAATAAAATAACTACTAAATCAGTAAAACATAATGAAAAATACACGCAAATGTCGAATGTAAAACCACTAGATGACGTAACAAACACGCATAATGATCATCAAGTAAATGGGACTGCATTTTTGGCGTTTAATCTTACAGTTTGGCGGTAGTTTTTTGTTATGAAAAGTGGTCGACAGGATAATAGAGAAGTACCTAAAAAATATTAGATTTCAGTGCGAAATCTTCGCACGGGCCCTCTGGTTTATATATATTTTCGCTCTGTTGGAAAAAATCTCAACTATGATACTCCAACCATTGGATATAATTTACCTAGTTGACTATACGTTCCTCTACTCATTAAGTATTTGAATTATTTTAAGTATGCCTGTAAATGAACTATATATTTTACACATTCCATTTTCATTTGGGTACATACTTATAGTATATACCAATTATATACAGTATGTCCGGAAAGTCTGGAAACGTTCGAATAACTGGAAAAATACACATGGGATTGAAAAAGGGGAAAAATATGTATTAAACATATTTCAAAAAGCTATTCAGTGATACCAAAGTTAATCCCCCCCCCCCTGGGGGTCGGAGAGAACTTTGAAATCTTAATAAGAACCCCCATTTTTTATTGCAGATTCGTCCTACGGGAAAAAATACGCAACTTTTGTATTTAACATTGTTTTTCCGGATCATCGCTGTAATCGAGAAAAATCAGGTCGGATTCGTTTTGTGAGCAGGAAATCCTATTTTTCATTGAAGTTCTGATTTTGAAATCTGAAAAAATATAAACTAATCAGAAAAATCCTGCTTCCCTCCCTTCATCGTGGATAGGAAGGGGTCCACTGCCTAAATTCTCAACGAAATCATACTTTAAGCATTATCCACCGCTCCTTGAATAATAGGCCCGCGCTCTGGTACAAAAATGACGTCTGTCGTGGGCGGATTTTTTCAGCGTTTGTACCGTCCCTTGAATTTGAATACTAACATTTTCTAATAAGTTTCCCCTGCCTTCATTTTCTGAAGTCAAATAAGTCACAGAAATCGTTCAGAAAATACTTGTATCAAAATTCTTGGGACCGTACAAACACTTAAAGAAATCCGTCTATGACAGCCGCCATTTTTGTGTCAGGGCGTAGGCGTAGCATTCAGGGGCGGTTTTATTACCCAAGAGCAACGACTTGATCATAGTAGCTTCTTGTTCTCTTGAGTGTGCTTCATTAACATGAGTACCCTTGCCTCTCACGATTCGGGTGCTGTTTAACAGAGAAGTTCACATCACGTGACTTTTACCGGAGAACAATGAAAAAAGCTGTAGGACACACAAATAGAAAAAGCATTGATAAAGGTAGCGATAGCTGTCCTACAGCAGCAGCAAAAACCTGTTCGTGACGTCACCTTGCACAGCTCTATGCCACATTCTGCTCGATTACATCGCCATCTGTGATGATCCGAAAAAAATGTTAAACACAAAAGTTGCGTATTTTTTCTGTAGAATCCGAATCTGCAATAAAAAATGGGTGGTCTAATTCAAGATTTCAAAGTTGGACCCTATCTGACCCCCTGGGGATCGGGGTGGACTCTGGCATCACTGAATGGCTTTTTTAAAATATAATTAACACGTATTTTTCCATTTTTCAATCCGATGTGTATTTCTTAAGTTATTCGATTGTTCTCAGACTTTTCGGACATACTGTATATTAATAGATCGCCGACAGACGGCAGAGAAACAAACGGACAGAAGTTATAAAAACTTTCACATGTGCTGCAAAATTTAAAAGAAATAATTAATGCGCATAAAAATTATACCCCCCCCCCCCCAAACTTTCTGATCACGCTACGCCTATGGCTGAAAATATTAATAAACAGAGAACATTATTAACGTATTTAAGGCTGCTCTCAAATCCAAAAGAGCTACTTTTTAACACAATTTCGGATTAATTTTTATTCGGAAACGGATGAATTTGGCAGGTGTTTGTTGGCAGAAACTTTGTAATCGAAATGAGTTTTCCAGTTTTTGGTCAAGCCAGAAGATCTTTCAGAAAATACTGTCAAAGTCGGCGTTTTGAACCGAGTTTCCGAGACAGCAGAGATTTAAAGGGGGAAAATCATGTTGAAACGTGACACGAACCGCTCATAACTCGATAGTTAATTTATTTATCAAAAAAAGGAAAATACATTTCGATTCTAAATCGCTTCAACAGTCAGACCTGGCGATTTTATGCCTTTGCACTTGAAAGTCAGAAAGTTTCGCGTTTTTGAGCAGATCATTTGAGAACCACCTTAAAGGGAAAACCCGGAATGTTGTTCTATTATTCCAAGCTATCTGAGCATGCCAGTTTATCCGGTGTAGGCCGGCATGCCGGCCTACACCGGATAAACTGGCATGCTTTTGAAAGTCGGTGAATGGTTGGGTCTTTAGCATCACATGTTAGTCTGGATACTTTGTCAGCGTCTTCTATAGGCCATTTTAATCTGTCCATTTATAAGTTGCTGATGTATAAATCACAGAGAACTGTCAAAAGCGACTTGTAATATGAAGCCAGTTTTTTCTTAAATCACTAGGCCCAAACAAGATACTTCATTGGACAGAGAGAGGCTGCACGTAGAACAAGGACTGGATTCATTGGATAGGAAGAGGTTTTCAAAGCAAGTAGCCAGTTGTTTGGGCCGACTCATTTTTGGCGTCACGCTAAACGTAAACATTTCATCTCCAGTTTCTCTTTACTCGGTGTATATAAACAGTTAAAAATTCCACATTGGGCTTCCTAAGCTCCTATCCAATCAATTAATCAATCAATACACGTGTGTTTATTTATATATTTGAAAAGCATGTTTGCGATATCTTGTCAAATTTACATTAAACCTGAGGTATAAATACTACATATTTTGCTTCTAAGTTACTTCGTTTTTGTCTCATAATAACGTGATATTACAGGATTATTTACTTCGCAAAATGTGTGAGTGCGAGTGTGGGAAAAAGATTGAAAGCTTCAAAGCTATTATAGCTGAAAGAGATAAAGAAATAGAAATTTTGAAAATGAGGCTTCAGAATCAAAAATTAAATTCCGGGCCTTCTCCTAAAAACAGTGCATCTTCTCATTACTCAAAATTAACACAGGATGAAATCAAAAGATATTCCAGGCAACTGATTTTACCAGAAATTTCAATTGAAGGTCAGGTTGCGTTAAAAAATACGAAAGTTCTTATCGTGGGTGCTGGTGGTTTGGGCTGTCCTGTTGCTATGTATTTAGCTGCCGCTGGAATAGGTACGATTGGAATTGTGGATTATGATTGTCTAGACCTAAGCAATTTACATAGACAAATAGCACATTCAGAAAAAGCTGTAGGGGAAGATAAATGTCTTTCTCTTAAACAATCACTACTAAATTTGAATTCATCTGTAATTATAAATACCCATTCATTGCTCCTTAACAGTAAGAATGCAGAAGGTATCATTAATCAGTATGACATAATTGTTGATGCATCTGATAATGTGCCTACACGATATCTTTTGAATGATGCAGCTGTTTTACTTAATAAAGTACTTGTTTCTGGATCAGCATTGAAATTTGAAGGTCAGTTGACTGTTTATAATTATTTAGATGGACCTTGTTATCGCTGTTTATTCCCTGTACCACCTCTACAAGAAACCATTACAAACTGCTCTGATGGAGGTGTAATAGGTCCAGTCACTGGTGTAATTGGTAGTTTACAAGCATTAGAAGTTATAAAAATTATTACAGGTTTGGGGCCATCATATAGCAAAAAGATGTTTGTATTTGATGGCCTTACTGGTGATCTACGAATTTTTAAATTAAGAGGTAAAAAAATTGATTGTGAGGTTTGTGGAAAAAATCCATCGGTTACTAAGTTAATTGATTATGAACTGTTTTGTAATGTCAAAGCTAGTGATAAAGATATGGCTGTTTCAGTTTTATCCGATTCGGAACGGGTATGTTGTGCTGAATATAAAAGAATATTAGCTTCAGGTGCTCCACATATTTTAATTGATGTGCGTTCTGAAAATGAAATGAGCATTTGCTGTTTGCCTAATGCAACTAATATCCCTATAAGTAAAATTAGGAATGAAGTTTCATTAACAGCAATTAAAGATGCCATAGAAAAGACTAAGGAAACAAATCATTATGTTGTTTGTCGTCGTGGTAATGATTCACAAAAAGCTGTGCGAATTTTACAAAAACAGTTTCCTGAATTCAAATGGTATGACATAATTGGTGGATTATATGCCTGGCATAATGAGATCGATGATACACTGCCACTTTACTGAAAGAGACTTAAATGAATATTTTTGTAGTATATCCTACATAAACTATATATTATTGCAAGTGTATAAATTAGTAGCATTAATATTATCATAAAAGTAGCTCTATATTTAATAAAAATCTATGCAGAATTTGTTTGTTACATTGAAGGAAAATAAATTTAAAGCTATTCACAAATCTAAACTTGCTATTTTTTGACACATTCATAAGATCTTTTTTTATTAGTAAAGACACAAAACTTACAGATATTATACAGGTTCTGGAGAAATGAACATTTTATTTAAAATAAAATAAGACTTAAGACAAAAAAACAAAACTGACTTTGTTTCTAATTCATTATCCTTACTGTGGAACCACTCTAAAAAGACGAACCTTGGCATGCTGCCAAAAAAATAGACCCATCCGAAGGGAGGGAAGCATTATATTAGGAGGAGACAAAATACAGGTTTCCCTTATCTTGCCTGACCGCTTGTCATTTCTTCACTCGCTGTTCTTGTACTATTAGCATTTGTTTTCTCTCTCCTTATTTTGTTTGCTATTCATTTTGTATTTGTTTCTACTTGTATAAAATGGATTTAAAAGAATCTAAAAACTCTCAAGGCAAACATTTTCACAGTGCAGTGAAAAATATGTTAAACAATGTTGTAAAATATTGTGATAATGAAGCAGATAAAGGCTGCCTAACTATTCCATTAGCACATGCAACAAAAAGAGCTAGTGCAATTGCCGGTGTTTCGGATAGTGCTATAAGAAGAATTCGGAAAGAAGCTAATAACAATGTAAATAATTTCGCTTCTCCTAAAAAGAAAAAGGCGAAAACAACCATAGAGAATGTCAACTTGGATAATTTTAACTTGGATGTAATTCGAAGAACTATCCAGGACTTCTACATTAAAGATGAAAGAGTGCCTACTGTTCCGAAATTGCTAGCCAAGTTGAAAGAAAACATACAATTTTCGAAAGGAAAAGAGACACTGCACAAAATTCTTCTTGAAATGGGATTCCGCTGGAAAAAATGTCAGAATAAGAGGAAACTACTCTTGGAACGAAGTGATATTGTTTTATCTCGCACGAAATATTTACGGACTATTCACCAGTTCCGAAAAGATAGAAGACCGATAGTTTTTGTTGATGAAACATGGATTGACAGCAATTTAACTGTCGGGAAATGCTGGCAATCGGAAGAGGTGTTCGGTGTTTTGAAGACGGGGGCGGCATCGAGACGCATTATTGCTTTATGTGCAGGGGGGGAAATGGGATTTATTCCAAATTCATCGTTGATCTATAAAGCCAACACGACGACCGGTGATTATCACGGGCAGATGAATTTACAAATTTTTGAAAAATAGGCAAATGAAAAATTTATTCCAAACTTACCTAAAAATTCTGTTGTTGTAATAGACAATGCGCCATATCACTCTATTCAATTGAATAAACCTCCGAATTCTTCAAAAAACAAAAGGAAAATTATTGATTAGTTGGCACTGAATAAAGTGTCATATTCTTCAAACATGCGAAAAGTTGAATTGATGGACCTTGTTAAGACGAATTCGCCCTCTACTAAAATATACAAATTTGACACCATGTTAGCCGAACATGGGCATTATGCCTTAAGATTGCCTCCATACCATTGCGACATAAATGCAATAGAGTATGTATGGGCGGATATGAAGGAATTCATTCGAAAAAGAAATATAACGGCGGTTTTAAATATGGATCAACTTTTTAAATTGACCAACCTTGCACTAGAAAATGTTAATGCTGAGAAATGGAAAAACTACTGCAAGAACATAGAACACCTGGAAAATGAGTATTGGAAGAAAGACGGCATAATAGAAGAAATGTGTGATCCATTAATTATTTCGTTCGACGATGATTTTTTTCCGGATGATTCCGATGATGACATCGAAAATGAATAAGTTTGCCCTGCACTTTTTTTTTTTTTTTTTTTTTTTTAAGAAGGTCTGTAATGATATTATGAAATACAAGCATTTTTATTGCTTTATTTTTTTCTGAGACCTTCACTTTAAAATAATTTTATTTTTACCAGCTTTAGCATATATTTTTTAAGTTCTTTCATCTCATTTTGTCAATAATTTCATTTTTATTCCTATTTGCCTGAAATTTTTCAAGAATTAACATTCAAATACTTAAAAATCGAACAGCGTCTTTAATTTTCCTATAAATTCGGCACATTGTGAGTTACAATTACAATTTTTTCGTGAACTTATCCGAAAAATAGGTTCAAAGGGCGACCTTCAACGACATTTTCAGTAAGATTAGTTACTTTTATAATAAAACGAAAAACGCTGTTCGATTTCCTGATATCTGAATAAGAACGTCTGAAACTTTCGCGCATTTATGAATTAAAAAGATTTAGAAAAAGGTATCCGAAAACTTAATTTGAATTCGAGCACATTTTAAAAAATATTTGAGTGTAAAAAATATTTTTCATCCTTTAGTATGACTCTGTGCTCTTTGAACTATTTTCTTTTATTATTAATTGAGTATTTTGTCATACATTTTCGCCATATAATTAAATGGTTTCATGTAGGAAAATAAACATGAGCAATGAAGAAAAAAAAATGGAATTCTTGCGGTAAAATTAAAAATATATGTATTAATAACCATAATAGTAAAAGAACATTTTAAAACCACACTTCTCCTACAATTACATAAGTGTGCCCTATAAATATAAGGAACCGATTTTTAAAATCGTAATTTATTTAAGAAAACAATAAATTGCAATGTCATGTGTAACAATACAGTAAAAAATAGAATTTATTTACTTAACATGTTTATATCCGATAATTAAATAATCTAAATTATCATCACATCATATCCCCTTCATCGAAGTGAAAACTACAATTTTTATGTGCTTTATTACATAAGAACAAAAATCCTTTTTATAATCTTGTAACAAGTAAACATGAAACTATCGGAAATCAACTCATTCCCCCCACGAAAGCAAAACTAGGGGAGCCGGGAAGACTCCCTTTCATTACCCCGATCCCTATTATGAAGAATAGACTGGTCATATTTGGACCTGTTACTCACGTGACCAGTCTTTAAAGCTTGGCTGAGCAGTACATATTGTTGCAAAATTTCCCAAGTAATAATATATGAAAAATCCAACAATGAATAATAGATATATATAATAATTGGTGCATATTTCTGGAAGCTATGTCAATCTCACTTTAAGAAGCTTTGAATTTTGAAGTTTTTATAAAAACAAATTTGTTCTAATCATCAGATTTTGACGAGAGTCAAATGTGATCACCAGGGTGCGTTACACTTTGAAACAAAACTAAAATTATCAAAATCTGTGCACATTTACAAAAGTGATGTGTGAACAGGACCAAAACATACATACATAGGAGAGACCGGTACACACTGTACCACCCCCTAATAGTGGTATACCGAGTAATTGTGTGTAAGAAAGAATCACTGATGTGCACATGAAGTGAGCTTAGGGATAACAACATTCTTATGTGTCTGTGTACATTTAGATATATTATACATAAACATGTTTCTTGAGCACATAATTGTATTTTTTTTAACTTCAATTAGAAATTTAATTTACTGTGCACCTTTTAAAGAAACTTTTTTTAATTTTTAAGACAGTAGTAACATTATTTACAAAATATGAAGAAAAATTAATACATAAAAACTACATTTAACCAATATGAAATTAAAACCCATCATTACCCATTCTGATACCTGAAATCTGTTATGAAAAATGGTTATTGTGTGCTGTAACAAGTCATTGAATAAGGCAAAATATTTCATATTTTCTAACTCTACCTTATTTTACAGTTTCTTTTCTTTATCTCATATGTACAAAATACAAAAGCATTGTTTTAGCAGTGCTTGCAGCAAGTGCATTTTTTCTGAGGCAGACCAAATTTACAATAATAAAAGAATGCTCTACCTTTTGAAAATGTAGAACAATTGGTACTTTTGTAACATAATTTACAATATAACAAATTATTAAAATTTGTGTTATTGCATTTATTGTATTTTCTGTTTCTTCAAACTGTTTCTTTATCCAAAATCAGTCTTTTCCTACAGATTTAAAAATGACTTATTTTTATTTGTATAGTTATGAAACTAAATTAATTTTAATCAGCATTAATTTTACATCAGGGTTTTTTCTTAACTTTATATTTTGTAGGATATATTTTTTTGTGCCAAGCAAATAGTTTTTGTGAATGATTGCATATATTATACATTTATATTCAAATAATTTTTTATAGATCAGTTATAAATTCTTTGTCTTCAAATATGCTTAAAAAACACTATTTTTACAACTACTTGGTATTGGCCGAGTATTCAGCCACAATTTAGCCGAGTACCAAGTATATACCGAGTACTCAGTATGGCTCTGCACCCTAATATATTTATTATTTAAAAAATTTCTAAACTTCTCTTCTATCCTAATACACAACAGCACTGGATTGATTATTTATAGCCTTCAGAGAACATGTTTAGCTCAGAGTGAACCATTTTATCCTGATTGTTTTGAGCTTCTAAAAGTAAAATTTTTCATCATCATAGTTTTCTTTTTGTAGTAATTAAAGGTTTTAAATAAATAAGGTAAAACAGCTATTTTGCAAAGGTAAGATACTTGTTTTTATTTAACTTTAAAGAAAGTTAATATGTTTAAAAGAAAGATATAAACAGTATTAATATTATTATTTATTGAACTTCAACATGGGGCACCATGGTCCACAATCCACTCTGCTTCTGTAATACAGAATGTTCAAAATATTTTAATAATTGCTCATTTTCTATAAAGAATTATTGTTTGAAAGTAGTTATTGAACTGCAAGTAAACAAAGAAAAATAACAATTTATTTAACATAGTAAGAAATATTTTGTTTTTTACTTACTGCCTTTGTAGCCTAATTTGTGATGATTCTATTCCAGTAAGATTCATGAGATGCAAATTGAATGGAAAACAGTTTTTTCCAGAAACTGTAGGTGAATCTGTTATCAATGTCAATGATTCTGTAATGTTGTTACCAGACCCAAAAGTATTTCAGGAAAATTCCAGGCTCAATCTTATTCATAAGTATTTTGGAATTTCATTTATAAATTTTAATGTGCACTGATTTTTTTGTACTTAAGTAATAACTTCATTTAAATTGCAATTATTCCTGTATTAATCTGTTATTATTTTTATTTTATAATAAATTATTATTCTTTTTCTTTTTTTTAATGTTTTTTGCAATTTTGGAGGTAAAGGGGAAATAAAGAAGATTTAGATTAATGAAAAATAGATTTATCTTGTATTTTAGATTCAGATACCTAATAGTGGTCCACTGTGTCCCGGTGGGTGGACCAGTATGCCCCGCTTCCAGGGCATACTGGTCTACTTTACGGGTGTAATTTTTTTTTTTTAATATATTGAAAACTATGTTCTGACAAAATTCTGATGGATGTAAAAATGTTTAAGGAATATTCAAAAATATTTTCAGGCAGCTCGGTCTGTCCGTTAAAGAGAAAAAAAATATAAACTGAAAAACTGGTCCTGTGGTGTACTAGTCTCTCCTACATACATACAGGTCAAATTGATAACTTCCTCTTTTTTTTGAAGTCAATTAAAAATATAATAACTAACTAATGAAAATAACTAGGGGTGCAACAATTAGAGATTTGGCCAAATAACGTATATATTCAACAGTGGAATAGTAACATTTAAAAAATATATACATTTTGATTATATAGGGTGTGTCGAAAAACCTTGACACATTTTAAAAATTTATAAAACAAAATACAGTGAAACTTCTATTTAACGAAGTCTCATCGTTACACTTAAAAATTTCGTTATGAAGAAAATTCGTTAAATAGAAATCAACTTAAATTCATGAAAATTTTTCTTCAGATATGACAAACAGATATAGGGTTCAAAAGCATTTAATTCAGTTTTAATTATGAAGCCGCCTTTTACAAAACAGTTGTGTAAGGTCGATGAAATCACGTCACATTTCCAAGCTTTGGCTCGAGCTGTCATCAGTTCTGATAGATACACAGGTTCTCTAACAAATGTTTTCACTACATTGTCTTTTTTCTGTCTTTTTCGATAACGTACTTCAAGATTTTTTATTATTCCTTAGACTAATGGTTGAAGTTTAGAAGTTGTATTGGAAGGAACAAAAATAACTTTGATGTTCTTCGATTTGCAATTTGAAGCATATTCTTGTGGATGTACAAATAAATTGTCTATCAGCAATGGAAAGTCAGAATGGTAACTGTCTGACTCGAACTGATATTTTTTTTGCTTCAATGGATATGACGTCACTGCTTTTGCTGCCATTGATTCACTGCATCTTCTATATCAATGAATATAAAAATGGGGATTTGACTTCCCCCAACTGTCAGCGCTGGAGTATCGGTGTGGGAGAGTAACGATGTGTACAAATAATAATGTGATGTTCAAGTGTTTTTCTTAGTGCGAAAAATAATTGTTTTATTTAGCACCTAGCAGAATGAAAATTACTTGAGTGTTCATTTTCATACAATCCGCTGAAATAAATTCGCATATCCATTGCCACAGCAACCTCTTAGTTCGAATTCTGTACATGTACAAAAGTAGAATAAACTTCGTTATATAGAATATATTTTTCGTAATATGGAGATTAATTTACATGCTAATTGTGTTCAAAGTCAAAGTTCTGTAGAAAATTTCGTTAAGTAGAAAACTTCGTTAAGTAGAAAACTTCGTTAAATAGGGACTTCGTTAAAGGGAAGTTCCACTGCATATACAAGATAGAAACTAGAAATTCATGTATGTGTTACCTGAGATATTATTTTTTTTTCAATATAGTCAATAAATTTCAATATGTGCACTTCTCGTGGCATGGAGAACATCTAGTCGATAATTTATCTCGGCCCATGTGCGTTCCAACATCGATTATGTGACACATGAAATTGCAGCAGTTATGTGTGTTTTCAGTTCTTTAACACTCTTCACTTTTGCTTCATCTGTGAAAATGATGTTTTTTAAAAAATCGCTATCTTCTTCCAGATAATTGAGCATTTGCACAGCAAAGTCAAAATGACTAGGTTTGTCATTCCTTTGTAAATTTTGCAGTACCTGCACTTTATACACATGAAGGCGAAGTTTCTTATGAAGCATGCGATGCACTGTTGTAAATGGAATTTATAATCACCTTGTGGCAGCGCGTATCGATTTCTGTGTCTATGAGAAAAAGCTTGGCAGATTCTGTAAATGTTGCTATCAAGGAACAACTAGCGCCATCTGTTGATTTTTTTTTTTTTTTTTTTTTTTTTTTTTACACAGAAAAAAAACTCATATCTAAAGTACATGAATTTCTAGTTTCTATCTTGCATATTTATTTATTTTTTTTATAATTTTTTTTTTTTTAAATGTGTCAAGGTTTTTTAATACATCCTGTATATATACATACCGGGTGTCCCAAAAATGACTGATGGATTTTAAAATTCAATAACTTGCAAATGGTGACAGATATTACAAAAATTCTTGCAGCAGGGTTATGTATGATGTCAGGAGTTTTTTTACTGTGATTCTTGATTTTAGTTTGAATTTAAAACAACAGATGGCGCTGACAGCGATTGGCGCTCAGTCGATGCCGAAACTGACGTCACAAAACATTGATGCGAGGGAAGGAGATTAAGGCTATGGAGTGGGTCTCATTCGTCAGTACAATCTTGCTCTTAGGACCCGATTCTGAATTCATTCGATATAATTTCAATCAAATGCATTGTTGCCATGGAAACAACAAATTCTTCGATAGTGGAATACAGCGTTCAGAATTGGAGGCATGAATTTAACAAGCAGTATTTGAGTTTGCCAGCGATGTTACATATGAAGTTTTATTTTCCCAGATTAAATTACTTTTTGTGGTCTGATTTAAAGATTATTTTATGCATCGTATTTTAAAACTAGGTGAAGAGATTTAGTATTTTTTGTTGTTGTTAAAAATTTCATAACTTTTATTACATTTAAAGAAATTTTAGATCTTTTAAGGAAGTTCGTCAGTAGGTTTTTATGAATGTTAAAAATAATCGTGAAAATGGTTAACAGTATATTGTTCAAAATAACTATCTAAAAACAAATATTAGAAGTTGCCTTGTTTAACCTTTTTGAATAGGAGTATTCTATCATTGCATTAAAATTAAAAAAATAAAATAATGCTAGTTAGTTAAAATTTGACAGTTTGATATTTAAGTATTGTACATGCAGCTTCATCTTGATGTTTGATAAAATAAAAACAGTAAATATGTTTTATTTACATCCACTTTAAATTGTAAAAATGGTGTTAAAAGTATTCTTGGAGTTTGAATTTTTAGCACTTTGGCAACTCTTTCTAACAGAGTTATTTATATAAATAATAAACAGTAAAATAAGCAGTAATACACCACCACGCATGTGCAGTAGCTAGTGTATTACTGCTTATTTTACTGTTTATTACTGTTAATTTTACGGTATAATACTAGCAACTGGGGTGCTAGTATATTTATCATACTGTAAAATCAACCCTTTTTTTTTTTTCAGTGCATCATGAGAAATGTATTACAAATAAATTTGGATGCGTTTTACCATTTAAGATCAAACAGATAAACAGTGGTTTGTATGGATCGAATACAATTTGCGGATCCAATACAATATTATTTTGTGTAACCCTGTACAAGTATTATAAATGTTATATTCACCCTCTTCAAGAAAAAAACAAACATCTGTAGTTGACTGTAACAACATACTAAAATTACATTTACAATCAGCGTTCTAAAACCCCAGGATTTAGCACATATCCGTACTCTTTTGTGCAGCACTGTAAAATAACTATAAATGCTATATTCACCCTTTTCAAGGAAAAAAAAAACATGATGTAGTTGACTGTAACAACATACTAAAATTACATTACAGTCAGCGTTCTACAAATGCCATATTTAACACATTCGTATTCTTTTGTGCAGCCCTGTAATATAATTATAAATGCTGTATTCATCCTCTTCAAGAAAAAACATGCCATAGGATAGATAGACAGACATATAGAAAAAGAACCTCCCGCAGCAATAAGCACTTATGTACTACTGTGCTAATCATCCTTAATCATGTCTAAATTTTGTTATACGCATATTTAAAAAAAAAAAGTCTTCTGGAATTCCGTCTAAAGGACTAACAACCTACGTTTTATCCTGTTGTAAGTCCTACAACAGGCTAAAAACAGTCACCTTGGCTGTATTCTACTATGAAGAATTTGTTGTTTCCATAGCAACAACGCATTCGATTGAAATTATATCGAATGAGTTCAGAATCAGGTCCTAAGAGCAAGATTGTACTGACGAATGAGACCCACTCCATAGTCTTAATCTCCTTCCCTCGCATCAGTGTTTTGTGACATCAGTTTCGGCATCGACTGAGCGTCAATCGCTGTCAGCGCCATCTGTTGTTTTAAATTCAAACTAAAATCAAGAATCACAGTAAAAAAACTCCTGACATCATACATAACCCTGCTGCAAGAATTTTTTAAATATCTGTCACCGTTTGCAAGTTATTGAATTTTAAAATCCATCAGTCATTTTTGGGACACCCGGTATATAGATTTAAACATAGAAGTAAAATTAAACATAAATTAAAGTTATTTTAATTATTTGTAATGTTTCATTTCAAACATCTTGATGCTAATAGTAAAACGTAACTTTTACCAAATCTAAATTACCAATAGCATAATTTTATTAAAAATTTGCATTTTATACTCAGACATGTCAGACCTTTTTGTGTGTAGAATTCTAGATATTATTTCCATTAAAATCTAACAAAAATTCTTCACTTCTACTATTCAGCGATACTTTTATTTTTTCTTTCTTATAAATTAAAAATAAAAATTAATGAGCCCTCACAAGTTTTGCTCTTCCCCATGATTCACCATCAGATATCTCCAGAAATAGCTCTTCATTAGGGAAATGTTACTGTGTGAAACAGAGCCATCCTTTGCCGGAATATCTATTGAGCCGTATGATACGGAAAATATCTACCAATCACTTTATGTAACCATCTCGCGCAGGCCACGATCACGACTGATTGGGGTCCTGGGCAAAGATAAATTAGGGGGCCCCATTCGAATCATTGCAACATTATTCAAATAGAACTGATGGTCAGTCTTGTAATGCTTATGCAATATTTTCGTGCCTTGGATTTTAAATAGAAGAAAATTTTTAGCTTCGTCAATTCTAAATTAAGTACCTTAATTAATAAAAATACTCTTTTGTTTCCTTAGTACAGAATAAAACTCTTTTATATAACTTTAACCACTTGTTATATTACTTTAAGTTGAATTTAATAACTTCAACTTATGGAAGAGTGTCAAATACTCTAATATGTATATATGAGTTAATCAAGTTACTTTTTTATTTTACATCTTTTTAAGTTGTACTACATACAACATAATATCAAATCAAATAGATTCTACTTCACAAGTAGAAAGTGTTTTTTCAATAAATCTAAAAAGATGGCAATTTAGCTAATAAAGCATATAGGATGTTCTATGCTTTGTGCTTGCAGCCAAAGCGGAGTCGTGCTTTACTACTGGTGGTTGGGGTTAGCTTTGCGAAAGCACTGAGCTCTGGTGAGTTCAAAATGAAATTTGTTTTTCAGAAAGTTTAGTAGATCTTTTAAAGATGAAATTTGTATTTGAAATTTTTCAGAGTTGGAATTGGGGGAAGAAAAAAAGTAAATATTGTATAATTTAATATATGGATTTGGGGGCCCTTTGAGGTCTGGGGCCCCTGGGCAAAGTCCCAATTTGCCCATGCGATAATAAGGGCCTAATCACGCGTAGTAACGAACTGTCCAATCGTGTCCTATCTAAATATTTTTACTGACATGACGTCATTTTCCAATATGGCGATAGCTATCCATGTTGGTTCGTGATTTAAAAGTTTAGAAAATCCTGTGAAAGAATATGAAAAAGAACAAAATGTTACTGAAAATCAATTTAAATATGTTGAAAGTCACCATTTTCCATTGTTCCTAGCTCATGTTTCACCCCCCCCCCAAAAAAAAAGAAAAATTGCTTCCCTCCCCCCTCTCCCATCACAAAAACTTTGAAATCTTTAAAACTCTTTTTTTTTCTTTTAAAGACTTTTATGCTGTAGTATTGTTACTTTGTAGGAACAATAAATAAATTAATAATCTAATTCTCTACTTAAATTTTCGTTCCTCATCTCCAGAAACAGGGGTGAATTTCGAGAAAAGGGGGGAGAGCAGACGGAAATCTTTCCTCTTTTTGTAATTTGGCTGTTCTGACCTCTGATATTTTATTAATAGGGGGTGAAGGGACTGGAAAAGCTATTTTCAAGAACTTATTTATTTTAAAACATGAAATATAAGGGTGAGAACAGCCAAACTGAAAAAAAAAAAAAAAAAAATTGCTTTCTTTTCACATATTTAGAAATCCTCAACCTTTTGCTGGGGAAAAAACGGAGCAAAAATTTCAAAAGGATGAAGATTTTAGGTGGGTGGATACTTATATGATGATGTAGGTGATATATTATATGAGTCACCTTACAAAATAAGAAACAGGTCAGAATTTTAAAAAAAAAGTAAAGTGCTTGCTAGATGGGGGACAGAGTGGGTGGAAGTGAAACGTTGGTAATTTAGATGACTGATTATTCATTTATTGTTACTAGAGAGCAACTAATACAGCCTAGGGACAACAAAACAACATTTGATTAATGAATTCATCCTAGACACTTACACGATCAATGCACTGTCCCAATTAGGTTTGAATTGGTTCAGTATTTAGGAGATTATCATGATGCTAAGTTTTACCTGTTTTGCTTTTGTGCGCCATAAGCAAAATATAAAATCTACAGTATGGAACCACTTATTTGGAATCCAGATAACCGGAAAACCAGTTATCCGGAATGATATTTCCAACTGACTGATTTCAGAAACTTTCCAGAAAAAAGTTCCATGTAGTGCCAGTTTGGCATATGCATTGCTTGATAGATTACCACATTCATTGTACAACTTGATCAGTATCTTGGATTTGAAATGAAAGCCTATTTGGTTAGATATTGAGCATTTTGAGTTTTATGCAGCATTGTTTCCAAGGTATTGCCAGAAATTGCCTTCTTTTAAACTCTGATTAATCTTTGATCTTGATAGGATCTGAGCCTTAATCAGAGTAATCTAATAATTTGAAATCAGTAGCAATGTTACAGCCACATATATTCTACAAATCTCATTAAATGAATGTTGTTGTAATGTCCAACCAGTTATCCAGAATACATCTGGCCCCTACCATTCCGGATAAAAGGTTCTATACTGTACATATCTTATTAACAAACTCATCCAAGGTACATGCAAGATCAATACATTATGTATCCCAATTAGGTTCAAATTGATTGTATTTCATACGTTATCGTGAAGATAAGTTTTACTTTAAATATAGATAAACGAAGCGAAGTGCAATAGGTCAATTTCTAAAGAAATCAACCTAAAAATCTTAAGATCAATATACTTCCTACCAGGACTTAACAAATGCACTCACCAGGTCACCACTGGCGAATAAGTTTTTTTATCTGGCTATCAAGGTATTTAATTTGGTGGATTTTTTTTTGTACAAAAATTGACCTAAGAAATGAACACAAACAGTATTTTTTTCTCCCACCCCCACTCGTGCATGGCAAGCAGTGATATTCCTATTTTCTTGTACTTTTAATGGAAGAATCAAGTTTAAAAGGCATTTTCCATCTCATGGACAGAAAATGTTTTTTCCACTCTAGCCAGCTTGCAGGTCACATGATTGGAATGTGTGTGGGGGTGGGGGTTCAATAAAACAGTAAGAAATAGTGTCAATCCAGCCTCGGCAGAATCTAAAATTACATGATACAATGCTAAAAAATACTCAAGTTTTTTTAATAAGTTTCAAATCAGATTTTTGTGTTCAGAATTAAAACTTCTATCACATTCATTTTAAAGAATAATAGCATATAAGTGATGATAAGTAATTTATTTGAAGTAAATCCGTAAAACTTAATTAAAATTTCAAGAATATAACAATACTAGTTTACCACTAGTGTAGTTTAGTATTCTAAACTATGTAACTAATAATTCTAAACTATGCTTGTTATTATTTTTGCTCAATCAATTTATAAAAAGCATTTCTGATTTTAACAAATCTATAATGGAGGAGGGGGGTGGGGTAAATATTTGTTTATGGGTGACCAGAATTTTTTGTTGTCTACCACATTTTATGAAATTTGTAAAACCCTGCTTCCTACCAATTATTACATATTTAAAATAAAAATTAAAGGAATGGATTGAAAAAGTCTCTTTATAAATTTATTTTGGAAAGGCCCGGATTTGCCACGGGTGAAAAAAAAAAAAAAAAAATCCAAGTTTCAACCCTGTCACAAAAACAAAAAATAAAATAAATCCATATTTTTCTTTTCTTAGCAGGTACTCCATCTGTTATAATTGTATTATATTATTTTCACAAGGAAGATAAAAGGCAAGATTTATTGTAAAAAAAAAAAAAAAAAAAAAAAAAAATTGTTTAATTTGTGAAGTCATTCAAATGAAAACAAAAATTGCAGGATTGAATTTCATTGTATTAAAGAATTTTGTTGTTGTATTTCTCTATTTTCATGCAAATTTTCTATACACAATTTACAAAGTGATTTGCATAAAAAATTACATTTTCCTTA
This sequence comes from Maratus michaelseni, assembly GCA_963931845.1. Taxonomy (NCBI): domain Eukaryota; kingdom Metazoa; phylum Arthropoda; class Arachnida; order Araneae; family Salticidae; genus Maratus; species Maratus michaelseni. The sequence goes on from OZ007591.1 coordinate 164,654,111, forward strand.
TGTCAGTCGTATATAAACTACAGATGCTCAATATTAAAACGATTACAAATAGTATAACTAAAATATTAAACATTTTCTTTTAATGAAATAAATGCAAGAAAGTTACAATCTTCTAAACCCTTCAAACAATTGTTCATGGGAATATTTTAGTGAAAACATAGGGGAAGACTAAAATAAATAAACTAGTGCAAGCCTACTTTTTAATTATCTTTGAATAATGTAGTAACATATAACACAAAGCATAAATGGATGCTGTTAGTTGAAAGCTACACTTGGAAGTCAAGACTCAGCAGTTGAAACAAAAAGGTAATACAGTAGAGCGCCGCTAATCCGCAAAAACCTCTAATCCGCAATCAATTTATGAATATAAACAAAGAAATTTAATTCTTGAAAAATATTTCAATGGTGACAAAATTTTCTATTTTGAAATTTTTTTTCACCAATTTTAATATTTTTCTTATCTTTATATATAGTATTATACATCATATAACATTCTTCTTTATAGTTTAAAATGAAAGCACATTTAATTAGTATATTATTTTAAATATTCATTTCTTCATACAATACTTGTAAAATACAATTTGAACTTTTGTGATTTTTTTTTTTTCTTTTTAATGATAAAAAATCCTTACTTAGACAATATATTTTATAATTTATTTATTTTTTCATTAAATCGTAATTATAAAATTGAAAAACACATAAAAAAATACATATATGTTGCTTTTGAACTCTTACTTAAAGATAAAATTCAACACTATAAACCAAATGTCTTAAAACAGACAACAATTGATGCAATATTTAAAAAATAAATTATTTTTTACATAGTTATTACTTTATCTATATATTAAAATGTGTAATTTATTTTTTAGTATTAGCAATCTAAATTTGTCCAAAATATGAATTTAAAAAAATGTAAACAAAGATTAAATACACATGGCCTGTAATCTGCAAAAAGCCTCCAATCCGCACAACACTTGGAACCAAGCTTTGCGGATTACTGGCTTTCTACTGTACTGAACTTTCTGGTGAATAAAAGATGAATTAATAATATTGAATTCTGACTTCTTTCGTACATGGGAATTATCTAAAGTTAATGTTTTGGACCTTTCTTCGAATTCAAAGAGTAAATCAATTATTATAAACAAAACAAAATTGCAAATTGTAGTTAAATTATTAAAAAACATTAACTACAAGATATAATTAATATTTGAAGATTTATTTTTTTAATTCAACATTTAAATTTTATTCTTTCATATATATATGTATATACCTGGGAGACTGAGCATAGCTCAGTAGTTCTTTCAATGTTCTAGTGTATTTGAGTAAAGACAAAATTTTATTATTTATTCCTACATAATGTTGACAGTTCATTTTTTGTATATATCAAGCAGGGTGGTCGCTCTGCCAAGCTATTAAAAAAAAAAAATAAAAAAAACGCAAAGAACTGGACTACAGACCGCTACTACTTACTTACAGGAAGCAACTTCGCAATGTTAAATTGACCAAACATGCCCGATTAAAATATCAGATATCAAATGAACCGAGTGTCACAGAAAAATAAAATGAAAACTAGAAGAATCTAATGAAGAAATTCTTCAATTTGAGAACAAACTCATTTTTATAAGTGATTTATAAACAGAGAAATAGATTTTTTTTTTTAAACGTCGAGTTACTTAAAATAACTTTTTTCTTCATCAGACCTTTTTTTTTTTTCAAACAACCTACAGACTTAAATATTGGGCAGAAAAAAAAAAGGGATTGCATTTTTGGACAAGTAATTACGTAATCTACATGCTTTTATAAAATCCAGTGTAAAAATAAATCTCTATCCTTAATTAGCAAAAAACTGTTAATTAACTTGGCAATTAAAAAAATTATGCCAAAACAGAGATAAAATCTGCCAACGACCGTGTACCATCTGTATTATAATAGCACAAATCAGTTACAGGTTAACCACATCAAATTTCATCTGCAAGTCAGCCATTTTTTCTGAAGATATTTAAAAAAAATAAAACTTCATAATTATAAGAACACACATTTTATCAGACAATTAAATGACTGTAGACTGTGGCTGATGACTGTTTCCAACATGAATAACTGTGAGAAATTGTCAGGCTAGGATATTGATCTGGGTGGCTTAGTGGCAGAGCTTCAGTACAGTACGCTGAAGGTCCCAGGTTCGAGTCCTGGCCCACGTCAATTTTTCACTCATGTTGGTTTAGTGTATTTAATTGTCTGATAAAATGCGAGTTCTTATAATATTGTAAAATAAAGTAATCAGACGTAGTGTTTATGCTTTAATATAGATATATAAATAAAACTGTATAAAATTTACATTTTTAGAAAGATCTTTAAAATTAAATCAATTTTTGAGTGAAGAGGTACCTTCTAAAATGTATACATTAAGATTGCCATTTAAAATTTCTTTCCAAACGTAAAAATTTTTTTTGAAAAGGAATTGAATGTGATTAATTTATTTCTAAAAAACCACGGTAAAGGACAGGCATTTTGTTCGCAGGCAGATAATACGTTTGACATCATTTTCCTATAAATTAATGAAATCCAGTTGTTAAATTGTTTTTGTTTTAGAAGTGAAGTTTCCATTTAAATTTATTGTAAGGGTACAGTGTTTAATTGAATAAAATAATGTAAATCTAAGAAATTGCTTGGATATTTTGCTACTTTTCTCTGTTAACAACGTTTTATAAAGATTCGCCAATCAATGTGATTTAACGCTATTAATAAAAGAGCGTGATATCACGTTTGATTTCAAGTGCTGCGCTGATACGCTATGTACGTATTCCATTTTTACTCATTTCATGGATAAGTCAATATGTTTTTAACGAAGGATAACAAGTACTATAACAAGCCACATTTAGTATGTTGTTTTTAAGAGTGTAATTAGTTTAAATTCATATTTAATACTTGGAAATTTACCATGCCTTGCATCCATAATACCCAAATTTTAATTGCTTAATAGGCGTATAGCCAACATAGTGAAAAGTCCCTAGGAAAAAATGATGAAAATACTAAAAGAAAATATAGTAATTAGTTTAATTGAAAAATCTACTGGTATATTTCTAGTTAACCCTTTAAACAATAATTGGAAGTAAAATATAATTTTACATAACATTCTCATGTTAATTTCATAGAGTATATTATTTAAATTATGTATAATCTATTTAAAAAAAAAAGAAATATCTACAAAAAACAACTTTTTAAAAGTAAAAAAAAAAAGCCAAGCTTAAAAAAAAAAAAAAAGTTGTGGCTAAAAAATGGTGTGATATCAAATTTCCAAGCTTTTATTATAGTACTTATTTAACTTTTTTCCATTAAATAAGTTATATATGTAAGTCAGGTGCCTACGTATATGTTAAAAGAAATCTTTTTCTCCTGTACTAAATAGACCGGGAGGCGGCAGTACAGACAATCACCTCATCGAGTTCATGGCTGAAATTCCAGAATTAGTTAAAACTCGATTCGCATATTAAAACGCAATCGGTCTGCCAAGTCATATCTTGGTGGAAAATCCTTAAAACCCGATTTTAGCTGTTGACTCGTAGGTTTACCATTGTGTTTTCCTGCACCCAAAGATATGAAAACATGGAGGACTGGGAGCAGGAACACACAATGGTAAACCTACGAGCCAACCGCTAAAATCGGGTTTTGTGGTGTTTTCCACCAAGATATGACTTGGCAGACCGATTGCATTTTAACATGCGAATCAAGTTCTAACTAATTCTGGAATTTCAGCTGTGAACTCGATGAGGTGGTTGTCTGTGCTGCCACCTCCCGGTCTAAAATACATCCTAACGTGTTTCTGAAAATTCAATTTTTTTTCAAATTATGCATGATTGGTGGCCATCTTTCCAAGCACCCAAATTTCTAAAGTAAAAGCGTAATATGTTTGCAATGAAAAATGTTTATAGCAATGTCGAACTTCAGATGTTAACTACGGAAATTTAAATTGAGGAAGACTGATATTTTGAGAAATTGATTTTTATTGTTTTGAAATGATTAATTACTCTAAAAAATAAATAATAAGATGAATCCTTAAGATAGGTCTTCATTATCTTAAGACACAATTTTCAGAGCATACAACTTCATAAACGAAACGCTTAAAATATTTGCTAAAGTTACAATTTTGAACTTCGGATTTAGGTGCTTACAATTTTGTGTATAATATGGAAATATGGCCGCCAAGACCATCATGCATAAGTTGAAAAAAAATGAATTTTCAGAAACATGTTAAGATGTATTTAGTACAGGAGAAAACTATTTCTATTAACATATACGTAGGCACTCGACTTATATATATATATGATAACTTATTTAATGGAAAAAAATTAAATAAGTACTATAATAAAAGCTTGAAAATTTAATATCACACCATTTTTTAGCCACAACTTTCGTTTTTTTGTTTACTTTTGAAAAGTTGTTTTTTGTAGATATTATACTTTATCTAATTTTTCCATGTTATCGAGATATCAGTTCTGATTTTTTGTTATACAGGGTTCCCTGCAAAACATGACTTACAATTTCCCTGCAAAACATGACTTACAATTTCCCTGACCAAATCTCAAAAAATACTCTGACCAAACGGGCATACAACGAAATTTGTTACTTATTGTTGCAATCCTTTGTCAAAAATTAGCGGGTTTTTTTCTGTGATCACTCTTCAAAATTCTCTATTTTCCCCCCCAAGACTATATGATGAATTTCGTATCATTTTTCCTACAAAACTTTTCAGAAAATATTTGTAAATTCCCTGACTTTTTCTATATTTTAAAATTTCCCTGATTACTTTGAAATTCCATGACGCTGGGAACCCTGTTATACAATTCTCCAGTTGTAAAATACCAAATTGGTTTATTGTTGATGTATTCAGCACTTCTTCGCATATAACATGTGTGGGACGAAGATTTTCTGTAGGTAAAAAGATTTATTGTTTCACCTTTAAACGTTTGAAAAGGCTGTGTAAGACATTCCATACATAAAAGAGATATATATGGCAGTTTACAGAAAACAACAAAGATGGATTCAAATGGCTGCACTGTAGCTAGATATATTTTTTGAGTTCTGAAGATGCTATTATTGAAAGACTTGAACATGCAATTAGACATAATTTAATGGAATTACTAGAGCATATTATAGGGTCGCAAAACAATTTTGCACTATCACTTATGATGATGTGAGAAATAAAGAAATGAAACAACATGCAAATGCTAAAGGAATAAACCCTTGTCAAACCGCTCTTTATAATGAAAGAAAGTGCCGATTACAGAAAACTCGTTCTTATGACCTAAGAAATATTCTCTGTTGTACACCCAACCCTAATCAAAGCATCCTTGATAACAAATGGTGGTGAATCAGTGTCACAAAGGAAAAAAAAAAGCATCAATTTGTGCAATACTGATAAACATGTAGAACCTTTCACATACCCACTGTTTCACTCAAAAGGTGCAATTGGCATAAAAGAGAGAGAGAGCACCCCATACATTTTTCTTTGTCATATACAAACACTTTATCTGCAAAATTGAAGCTCAACAGTTTTTAGCTTTATTGTGAATGACAGTAAGTCAGCAGCATTAAGTTTTTTTAAAAAAATCTTTATGAATTTTTTTTCTAATCTTAAAAAATGAATTCTGCTCAAGTCTATACTGTAATGATGTCCCTCATTACATATTATCTTTTTCTTTAAAATTAAATTCCCCTCTCTTGTTTTCAAAATTTATTTAACTTATCCTATTTTATTAACAGTAAAAATAACTTTATTCTAACCTTCTCCATTTTTGTCTATTAGATTTTAATATCTGTTTTATTCAGTGCGGTTTCACTCAATTTATATTACACATTTATCTCAACATGTCAGTTTCATTTCTCAACCAACAAAAATAAAAGAATGTAATCACACCCATATACTACGTATTTATCTTCCTTTTCTTCACACCAGCCAGCATTCACAGAAAAATAAAGAAAGATAAAGTAACTGCTCTATTTCTATACTTAATTCCAGACTGCCTTTTCCGTAATGAACTTTCATCTCTTATATGCAATCATATCTAAATTTAGCATACATTATTGTCTATGTCATATCTGGGAGGAAATTAATTTTAAAGAAAAAGAGAATATGTAATGAGGAACGTCATTACATATACTTATCTAATTATTTTCTCATGCTCGAGTTACTACGTAAATCTTGTTTTATGCAAGTTGTATTAGGCAGTAAGGCGCCACCACAGAATAACCCACATCTTTTAGCATTATCACAATTCTTACATCATTCGAAAGAAAACACAGTCTATGGAAAAATTAAATAGGTGGTCTGCCTAAATGCTATCTGTCCTAAGACTACTGACACAAAGTTTGACTTATTACATCTCTCATTGAGTAGTAATCTGTAATCGTGGTGCTGATCAAGCACGAATGGTATTGGTGAGAACTTAGATTAAAATTTCTTTTTTAAATCTATCAAAGTGCATGTTTTTGAAATTGAGTCCTTGTTAGATGGTTTTCCCGTACTCAAATTAGCATACAAAGCTTATGTATAAAAAATGTTCCATTTTAGATTTAAAAATTTTACATCAGCATCTTTAATGTTGAGTTTATTCTAACCTGTAAAAACTAATTTTCCCAAATTAGGGACTTAGCTAGACCTTTTTCTTGCACTCAATTTAGTAAAGAAGAAAAATTTCCTGAAAATCATTACACTGTAAAGTTGCTTAAGAGGCTACTTCACTCAGGCGAAAACACTTGCCCGCTAATGTTAATCCTATGGGGGAAATATTTTACAATATCTCGTTCGCTTTTAAATGATTTTTTTTAGCATTATATAGCTGAGGTTGATCTTTATGCAGGCTCTTTTTAACTTTTTTCTATTTTGGTAGCAGTTTAAAATAAGGATACTTTCACTTTTGAAACCGGTTACGAAAGTGAAAGTATCTTAATAATAAAAACTTGTGATCAAAATCGAGAAAGTACAAAAAGGGCATAGAGATTGACCTCAGCTATACAATGGGGGAAAAAAATCATTAAAAAAAATAAATGTGCATGAGATATTGTAAAATATTTCCCTCATAGGATTAACATTAACAAGCAGGTGTTTTTGCCTGAATGAATTAGCCTCTTAAATCTATGAAAGCAAATTTTCATGAAAATTGTTACACAGTCTTTGATATCATCCATAATTGTCTTGCTGATCAATACCAATAGTATTGGTAAGAATTTGGATTACTGGAAATTAATTTTGAAAATTGCTTAAACTATGAAAACAAATTTTTCTGAAGTGGAAATGTAGTCAGATTGTTTTCTTGTATTTGAATGAGACTAATTTCATGAAAACCGTCGTAACTATTTTCAAATTATAGCATCAATCATTTTCAGTACTGAATTTGCTTTAACCATATAAAACCAATTTCTCCCAAATTAGTGACCTAGCCAAATGATTTTCTGATACTCTATTTAGTATGGGAGCTAAGTTTCATGAATTTCATTCAAGATGTTTTCGATATATAGTAGCATTTTCAATGCTGAGTTTGCTTTAATCTGTCAAAACTAACTTTTCCAAATTAGTGACCTAGCTAAATTGTTTTCTCGAGCTCAAATTAATATAGAAAACCTGTTTTGTGTAAATAGTTTGAGCATTTTCAATGCTGAGCTTGTCAAAACTAATTTTCTTGAATTCGGGACCTAGATATATTGTTTTCTTGTGTTCGATGTAGTATAGGACGCAAATTTCATGAAAATCACTCCATTCTTAAAATTTCAAACAGATACTGTTCAAATTTTTGCGATTATATTTAGATTAGGAACATCCAAGAGGTTACCCTATGTACAATTACAATAAGTAATTTAATTTCACGCCAAATCACAAAATTTATGAAATAGAGTGTAGTATAGTGAGACACACAAATTAAAGCCATTATAAATATTTCAACAACAATAGAAAGTGTAAAAAAAAAAACAAAATCAGAGAGATTCAAAGTAAAAACTTTATTATCATATAAAAAATATTTTTTAATAACATTATTATAGCAAACACTTTAAACTTCATCATTTTTAAATGCACGGTACTACTTATATTAATGCCTTAAACATAATATTGCACCACTAAAAACCATCATCTATAAAATCTGAAATTGTGGTCACACAGATAATGATCACACTGAATTATTTGATGTGATCTAACAATTCATTTTGATTACTATATATATTACAAATGGACTGACACATAGTATTAACTATATACTACTAATTTTGATTCTGAAACTCAAAATGGAACAAAAAAGTAAAACAATCTAAGAGTAAATTATTTAATTTAAGCATATTAATAACAAATATAATAGCATATTACTGAATAAAATCCAGAAATATATTCAGAAAGTGAACATTTAAAATGTCTAAATCTTAAATTATTAAAAACAAACATTTAACCTATTTACTCAAAAATTGCCCGTGGTGGATATGTTTAGTTTCACATTATTGCTAAAAGATTACATTTGAAAAAAATAAAATAAACAATCTTTTCAAAAGCTTAATAAGCAATAAAGTCTTATGACAGAATAACTTAAACAGTTTAAAAAATCTTACTCTGTGTTCTAATATTTTGAATGATAACGTTTTCATCAATTAATGTTATCTGTATTCTGTCACAACTACATAAAATAAAACATTTATCATTTAAATGAATAAAGCAACAGATTACATTACCATTTCAATGCTCAAATACAATATCTTTTAATTAAAAGTATAAATGTCAAACATATTAATTCATTATGAATAATAATAAAATATATACATATGTATATCTGTCCCATGTACCTACTCCTTTCACCTTGTTGTAATTCAAAAGAAATGGATATATAAACTATACACATAATTAAGATACATTAAATTGCAGTGTATCTTAATTTAATTAAGTTTATTTAAATTATATGTATAGTTTAATCTTATAAAGTCTGACAGGAAACTCAATGTATTTTATATATTTTTAATTACTAGATTATACTTAACATCAACAGTTTTTTTTTTTCCCCTCTCACATTTTCACAGACACTGCGAGGTTATTTTTGTAGCTCTGTCATTAGTAATTTTTATACTAGCTTGAAAAATCCTGACAATGTAAGTAAAGCAAACAACTTGGCAGTTTTGTTTGATAATTTTTCTGAGAAATAATAGCTAGCAATCAAATATTTAATACTACTGTTATACTGTTTATATCTTCTTCTTACACATAATTTTTTTTTTTTTCTCTTGGTTATGAGAAATTTGGAAATATTTTTATACATTCTACCAACTACATTTATTCATGGTAGATAAAAAATACATATCAAAGTTGTTCCAGTGAATTTCATTGCTTTATAAAAGCTTAATTTAGTCAAGAAGCAAAACTTTAATTTTCTTATATCCAATTTTTCTCATTGATACAAAATGGAAAGAACATTAAACAAATAAAGAGAAGAAGGAGCAAGGGGGAGGGGGATGCTATGTTAGTTTTATTTTATCACGAAATTGTATTATAACTTTAAATATGAAAGATACATATTTAATTTTAACACACACACATTATGATGTGATAACACATTTTTTAGCTTATACAAGAATGTATAAAAACAATATGAGGTTCATGTTCATTAGAGGAAGAATAATACTTTAGCTGTTATCTCAGATTTTGTTTATAATCTCTAATAAAATTACAAACGAGTTAAATGTCTTGCATTCTTAGTTGTTATTACAGTTTATGAACGACTGTAAAAGAATTACAGGAAATATATAATATAGCTTTCAAAAATAAATAAATAAAATTAGGTGAAATTGGAACTTGTTACAAGTAACCATTTAACAGTAAAAGATTTTCATTAAACCAAGACAATGCACAGTTTCATAAAATATATTTTTTTAAAAGTGAGGCAAAAAAATTTGGAACCGATGTCACAGATACACTGGTGTTGATGAAAATTTTTTGGGTGTTATTTTTGTGAGAAAACCCCGTTTTTGAATCATGCAAAAGCAGCATGTAACAGTAAAAGCTCAACTAACCTGCATGCTCAAGAAACGTCGATTGCCGGATAGTTGAGCGCTATAAAATTTGTCATAAAAGAAGGAGGGGAGGGGTGCATAGATGTAACAGTGAAACAGGAAAATGATATTTTGTCCTATTTCCCTGTCATTGGGAAGTCTATCAAATAATTATTTTAAAAATTTGCATTTGATAAAGTTATTTTTGCCGAATTAAAAATAAAAGTAAACATCTTTTTATGTTAGGATGTAATTTCAAAATTTATTTATTAATCTTTTATAACATTGCATTATTTATAATTAGACATTTCAAAGATTTTAATTTAGAACCAAGATGAATAACTATGCTGCTCTTACTTCATATGCTAATAAAGTAAATCTCAACATTGGAAATAACAAAACTAATGAAATTAACTAACCAACTAGTGTTCCTTTTAGACTTTTTCAAAGGATGTCATACCTTGTTCTTTTTAAAAGTGAAAAATGCACTCTGCCTTTTCCCTAAAATATCAATTTGGTGCCCCATATATATTTTTTTAAATGTTGCCTTTTTCCAGAAAAGCATGTGGAAGCTTGGAAAATCAAGTTCTTTATGATTCACTTGTGTTGCTTCAATTGTACCCGCTCCATGCTGGCAAAGAACAAGTGCAGTATGATAACACACACTATTTTGATGTAAATAGCTTTTGATATAACAAATAACATTAAAAAAATTTTTGCAACTGGAACCATAACTATAAAACTAACAGTTTAAGAATTAGTTATTGGGCAATAAGAAGAGACAACCTTGTATATAAATTTTCATTTATAATATTCTTTTGATAAAACATTCTGCAAGAATGTAGCTTTAACAAGTAGTCAACAGCATAAATTGAAACCTACAGACAACAGAAAACTTACTTAGATTTCAAAACTTCAAACATAACAGACATTTAATCACATTATAAGCATATAAGGTTCAGCCAAACCAAAGGCATGAAATTTATAATGAAGTCATTCCCATAACAACTTAAATTCTTGTCAGAGATCAACAGCATAAATATAAGAAACATGAAAATTGAATTAACATAAATAATAACAGTTCAATATATACAAATACTGAATTCAAAAATTATCACACATTTTTTGATATACATAAATGCTGCTCCAGTAACTTATAACAAATTATTAAAAGATAACACATTTAATAATTACATTTGTTTTGAAAAATATTTATACTTAATGTTTGGAGCTCAAAATAAAAAAATCTAATTTATTGCTAAAAAAAAAAAGGTACTTTTCGGTTAGCCAGGCGCCAGTGATATATATACATGTATATATACACACACACACACATATACACTTATCTACGTATACATATATATACATATATGTATGTATATATATAAATATATATGTATATATATGTATTTATATATGTACATATATCACTGGCGCCCGGCTAACCGAAAAGTACCAAAAAAAATTTGTACGGGAAAAATGCAGGACAGTTTCAGACAAAACAAGATAAAGTGGAAAAAAATATAAAATGCTTCATCAAGGTAATAAGAATATTATTTATATTAAAGATGGCTTATATTAACTATTTACTTATTGACAACGAATGGTAAACTGATGTCAATAATTTTGTATTAAGGGTGGTAGAATAAACATACGAATTATGAAACTGAATAGCACATACAACTTCATAAATAGGAAAAATAAGTATACAGTTATTTTATAAACTCATAATGTAGGCATTTATTTTTTTTTTCTTCATCTTTCTTTAAAATTTACGACCTATGCACATTGTACATGGTTAAAGGGGGAAAAAATCCAAATTATGTAATATTTAAAATATAGTAGAATACTTCCAAATAAAATGTTTTACAATTCATACTGTATGATTTTCTCTGTAAATTCTTCAATTATTTTCGAGGATTATCAGACTGTGATTAACAATAACACCAAGGAAAGTTAATTTAGCAACTATTTCAATCATGGATTCTCTTAATGACTGAAAATTGAAGTTAGACCAAATTTTAAACCTAATATATTACCTAAGGAATTGCAGAATACAAGCAAGAAAAAAATAAAAATCATGATAAAGAGCTACTGAAAATGTTCAAAAATATATTAAATACGCATCACAATTGATATGTTAAACTGATTTTCGTGAAATTGATGAAGGAAATGTAAAATTTATAAATATTAGCAATAAAACGTTAAACATCATTTATTAAACTTTTCAAGCTAAAAATGGTAAAAAGCAGACTTGAGGCACAGTGATGTTCCTACAATTTTAGTGCCTTCCCCTTCTCACAAGGCACTCTATTAAATATTGCACATGATATTTTACTGTGTGTGCATGTTTTAATGTAATATGCAGCATTTTCAAGTAATAATGCATCAAAACTTAAAACATATGACTACAACTACTTAAAACTCCTTTTCCCAACTTTTTCAACAAATCCACGATTCATTCAAAAGGCATAGCAGGTAGTATGTTGTATACTAACTATCGAAAGGATAAGGAAAGATATTATCAGTTTAATAATCATTTATTTAAAAACACTAAGTACTAGGTACATTTTATATGAAGGAGATATTCTTCCACAATTGGGTCCCCACCCCCAGCCAAATGTATTTTAGCGAATGCGGTTTTGTATAAAATTAATTCCATTGTTCTAACTCCTATACACTTAAAAATCGCATTTTACTGTCAACATCATTCATGTTTGACATAAACTTTGGCTGTGGACCCATTTATGAAAGATTAGCCAAAATATACAAGTGAAAATGTAATACGTAGCATGCTCAAAAATAAAAGCAATTTTTTCCACTCCTCCAATAGCACAATAGGCTGTTGCACACCAGAAGTAAATTAACTATATTTGTATAAAAAAAAAAAAAAAAGCTGTAAAAAAATATATGCATGCAAGAACAGCCTTTTCTTTAAAGGAAAAAGTGCGCAATAAAACAATTTTGGAACTCTATATTTGTTTTTTAATGCAGTGATGCTTGCTCTATAGCACATCATTTAAGCAAACATCGGAGAAGGGATTGATAAAACAAATTATGATAGATGTTTCAGGATACATAATTTTTCTCTTGTAAAGAATAATAAATTTGCAAAAGAGGTATATTTTGTATTAAATACATTGAACCTATCTTATTTTTAAAAGGTAAGTCCCACTTTTGTGTTATGTATTCTCCCCCTAGGGTTCCGAAAGCCTAGTTGACGGGTAAAACTCAATATGAATGGTAATAAAAGGTCTACAGGGGAAGGACCCTGTATTTGGGGGTCAGGTATGACTCAAAGCATGCCTTTTATAGCTGGCCATCCTACATGACAGACCTCCCCCCCCCCCTCTTTCCAAATTGGCATACTAAACAAATAAAAGGAAAAAAACAGACTGCATAACCAAGTTAAACTAACATTTCTATTAAGGGGCTACTTCAGTCATGCAAAAACACCCACTCGTTAATGTTAATCCTATGGGACAGTTCTTTTAAAATATTTCGTTTGCATTTCGATTTTTTTAAACTTCTTTTTTTCTTTCATTGGACAGTTGAGGTTGATCTTTACAATCACCGTTTTTTACGTTTTAAATTTTGTTTACAGGTTTTCTTTATATAGATAATTTTACTTCTGAAACCCTCATAAAAAAATTCAAACAAAATTAAAAAAATGGCAATTGTAGAGATCGACTTCAGCTATCTAATGCAAATAGTTAAAAAATATTGAAATGCAAACGAGATATTTTAAAAGAACTGTTCTATAGCATCAAGCTGATGTTTTTGTGAGAGTGAAGTAGCCTCTTACAATCAATTTGTACAACTTTCAACATTAGGTGATAGAACTAAACATGAATTTAATTAACTTCGCAATGATAATATATATATTATACAAATACTAAAGCTACTGTTCAAAGATGTTTTAAAAATATGTGTTACATAAATTAGGACAAAGACAAACAATCTTTGCTTACTTTAAAGTAATATACAAAACCAACTGCACTGATTTGCATCTAAAAGGCAAGGGGGGAAAAAATGTGTGCATTAGTACTCCCAAATAAAAATTGAGCAAAATTAAAAAATGGCACAATAGAAGAAAATTAAAAAGTACCAATTTAAACAAATCACTGTTAAAGTATTGCATTTATAAATAAATAAAGTGGTTGCTATTCAAACAACCTTAATATTAGTAAGTTGTTGGCTTACTAAATCCAGTTCCACTATACTGTTCGATCATTGTGTTTTAAAACACATATGCAAACTAGTTAAAGCAAGATATAGAAAGTAAGTAAATTTGAAAGGCCACATTTTACATAACTTCCAGCAATGGAAAAATGGGATAGATCAGTCTTTTGTCTTCACTCATTAGTTGCTCTTCATCTAAAATAACATCAGCAGGATCAACAGACCGATTGTTTTTCCTTTTAGCCCTCTTTTTGTACTTTGATTGTCCGTAAATGCACTTGTCATTAATAAAAGCATCATATCGCTCTGATCGCTTCCAGAAATAATAGAATTCAACCACATCTTTAACACTTTTAGCTGGAATTAACTTCGGGACATAATGGAATTTTTTCCCATGACACTGAAGAACCTTTTCAAAGTTTTTACACTCCTCTTCAGACCATATTCCAGCATCTGTGGCAGGCTCTGGTAGCAACTGAAATCGTCTGTATGCCTCTTCTGTATCATAATCACATTGATGAAGCAAGTATAATACTTTCTCTTCATTAAGTTTACGCGATGGGAATGATTTTATTGCATTCAGAAAGTTGTTTACAGAATTTTCAGAAATTCTAGATGGTTGCCACATGAGCTTATCTTCATTAAATGATTCCAATCCTATTATGTCATCATTTCTTGACCTTAAGGGTGGAATGCTTGCTTGAAAACTAGAACCCACTCTAATTTTATTTTCTTCGTAATTTTTTCCACCAGACAAATAGTCTTTATTAATCTCTTCCATTGTATGGAAATATATAGGGCAATAATAGTAAAATTAATGAGAAAACAACAATTATTAATCCAAAAAGAAGAGTTCTAATTACATATAATTTGAACTCTTATTTGGTTGTGAGTTGTAAATTCTTCAACTGAAATAAAAATAAACATCGATGATGATCTAAACCAGAAGATGGCGTGCAGGTCAAAAATATTTCTCTGTGAAAAAAAAAAAAAAAAAAAAAAAATATATATATATATATATATATATATCTTTTGTCGATTACTTTTTAGAGTACGTATTATTAAATAACAAACGTAAAAGATAAAAAACTCAAAAAGAAAAAAAGCCGAACAAATCAGGCTTCAATGAGAAATGTCAACATAAACAGAAAAATTCCTATCTCACCATGAACATAGAGTAGCGTAGAGAAGGAAGAAGATAATCATTCTTCGAAAATCGAAATATGCTTTAAATAGGAGCGCTGATGTAATACGGTTCTACCTGTTCGTCTCCTTCTACCAATCATCTGCTAGATTGTTAAAGTCAGCCACTGAATGTTGTCCACTAGGGGACGCTTTCTGTCCACGGCTCTACGCCAGCTGTTCGAAAAATGCAACCCGATTTTAACACATTATAATTGAGATCCTGTTATGCTTATGTAAAATCAAAATGCCTTTGATTTTTTTGAGCCTGTCTCCATCCCGTTCTCCACCCTCCTGGAATGTATTTTATGGAAATGTAAGAAAAAAAGAAAGAAAGAAACTATTAAAATTTAAATTTAACAGTTAAAATAAGAAAAAAAAATCTTTAGATTTCGTGGTGCGAATGAGAAAAATGAACAAACTGTATAATAAAATCAAAAAATTCCCGTTTAATCAATGAAGAGTACATTTAAATAAAAACTTTACAAGTGTTTGTATAGATGACATGATAATTTCATCCCCTCTAGTTTTCATTTCAATTTTCTTTTCGCTCCTCCCCCTTGGTTGTCATCTTCACTGGATCTAAAAGAATTTTCGTCTATGACATCATTTTGGCGTTTGAATCCAGTAGCTTTCCGCGAGATTTCGCCTTTCGGATGCTTTGGTCCTTGGGTGACGAAAAAGGTGCTCTAGGTAGGGGTAAAGGAGGTACATTTCCCCTCTGAATTTTAAATTATTTTTGCAATACATCTAATAGTATAAAAATTATGTAGTGCTAGAAAATTTCCGAACTTGCATTATTTTTATACATATATATTGACATAGCGAAGCATAAGTCTCTCTTTTATGTGAAATGCCGGTCTCGCCCTGTACCTACGTGCAACTGTGCTTTAGCGCGGTCTCTCTATCACATTTTGGAGTAATTTTCAATTAAACATTCAAATTTATGTATTTGGATACTTCTGTCCAAACTGATATTTGATACTGCATTTTACTTAATACTTTTTAGGTGATAACTGTTTATTGTAAAATTTATTTAAGAGACCTTACCTTTAATACATTTAAGATGAAGTTCAAAGGCATTTATGAATTTGGAAAAAAAAATTAGTAAGAAAATTAGTGTTAGAAAATGATATTGTTCATAGTTTAGGGATTATGTTTTTAAAAAATTTCGCTTAGACAATATAAATTGACTAATTATCAATCTACGATGATAAGATGTCATACGATTTTAACCTTTAAACTTATTTCTTGTAATCTAAATATACTGTTAATTTATAAACTAGTCAAGTAATAAACAGAAGCAAAGTTGGTACCTATTTATAAAGAATTATTGTTATTGAGAAACTTTTTTCTGAACTGTTTCCTATCTTGATTTCTTCCCCTTTGAACTGTTTATGTTGAGCATTTAAAAATGCAATATTTTTAATTAGCATATTTTAGCAATTCCATTTATTTAATTTCCTTCAGTGCTGATTCCCCTCCCCCACCACCTTTTCTTTACTAAATAAATAAAATTTAGTATGAAATGTTATGAAATTAGAGCAAGAATTAATGTTTACATTTTACCTTTTATATACAATTACTTATATATTTTACACAATCTAAAACTGGAAAAAAAAAAAAAAAAACTTTAGCTGGTCTAGGGAATAAACACTAAAATTAGAAAATAAAAAATAAAGACTAATAACTTTTTTTTAAATATGCTGTTATCCATTAATAGCTTAATATTTATGATTATATGTTGAGAAAACAATTTAGAAATCTTGAGTAGATAGTTAAAATAATGCTTTTTTTCTTTCATATTGTAAACAAAAATTATAACTAAAAAAATTAATTCTTTAGTTTGCAGTATCTGCCATGTGTAAATCAAGGCAGTGATTATTTCATTATCTGGGCCCACACTATATTAATGTATTGTATGATGGAATATTTTTACAAAAACATGGAATTAGGCAAGATTTTTAAGATAAATATTGAATGCGTATAAGTGATTTAAAAAAAAAACTATTTTACTTTTATATTTAGTCTAAATAATTCTCTATACATATATATTCTTATTAGTTTTAATAAATCATTCTTTACTTGCAGCAAGGTCAGATGAGAGCACCCATTGAGAATGAGGTAAATGTCACGTTATAAATTAAATGCTCAAGATATAGTGCATTTATATTTTTGTCGTATATTTGTACAGAGTAATCTTTCCATGGGTTTCATTCTTAACATTCTCTTAAGGGTGTTGGTCAGTGAGTTCTCAAATTCTCCTCATTAATGTTAATCCTATGGGGGTGGGGGAATTCATTCGTATTTTTAAAATATCTCCTGAAGAAATTTAATACTTTTCGGTTAGCCGGTGCCATTGATAATATGTACATGTATATTACACACATGTGTATATACACTATGTATGTGTGTGTGTATATATATATCACTGGCACCGGCTAACGAAAAAGTACCCTTTTAACTTATTCTTTCTATGTATAAACTTCTTAAAGGCTCTCTTTTTCTTAGCTGACAAAATATTTCTAAAATGTATTTTTATTTTAATCTTTTATGTGTTAAAATCTTAGCAAAGTTGGCAAACTGTAAGTAAGATTTTAACACTTCAAGTAAAATTGTGTATTTTAGAATTATGCTACTTTTCCATTAGCCGGGTGCCAATGATATATAGTATATACTATACACACACATACATATGTATATGCATATATATATATGTGTGTATATATGAGGGGAGATCAATTAATAAGTAATGCCTCCTGTGTCTTAAAACTTTATTAATGAACATATAACAGCAAAAGTTATTATAGATCATAGCCTGAACTGTCCTCTACACAAAACTACTGCTCAACATAGTCACCATGCATTTGCATACACTTGCGCCATCAAATAACCCAGGCATTAAAAGCATTTTGAAAAAATTCAGGGTTTTTGCTTTTTGATGCAGTATTTTAAAGCTGTTTTAATGTCATCCAAGTCATTGAATCTGATTCTTTGGATTGCACTTTACTCTCTGGATCATACAGGTACATCCAGGTCTCATCTCCTATGACCACATTCCTGAAGAAGTCCTGTTGCTCCGCTTCAAATGCATCCAGGAGTTCTTCACAAACTTCACTTCCACTCTCCTTATCAACAATCAGTTTCTTGGGAACCCACTTAGCACACACTTTGTGATATCTTAAGTTGGCAATCATTCCTTGAGCAGTGCCATACGAGATATTCATCAGCAACACCTTGAACTGTCCACTCTGAACATGTCTGTCTCTTTGAATTAGTTCATCAGCACATTCTCGATTTGCATATGTGACTGATGTTGTTGGCCGTCCGCTTCTCGTTTTATCTGCAATTTCTGTTTTTCAGTTTCCAAACTTCTTCATCCAACACCACACATTGCTAATGTCTATTATAGCGTCTGCATAAACATTCTTCAAGCATCTATGAATTTCCTTAAGGTTTTTGCCAAAAATCGGATGACGACTCTTTCTTTTAGCTTCAGATCCATGGTTCTAATCTGCCAATCTGAAAAGGAAAATAATATATAAGTAGAGTAATGTTACCTCTATAATATCAAGCACAGATAGTCCAGTAGCTGTGACAGAAATAAAATTTAGAGCAATGGAGGCGTTACTTATTAATTCACCCTCTTATTATATATATGTGTGTTTGTGTATGTATATATATATCTATCACTGGTGCCCGGCTAATAAAAAATACCAAAATTATTATGACAGTTAAAAAAAAAAAAAATCCTTTAAGAAATTCACACAGAAAAAAAGTTAAAATATCAATTTCCTGAGAAGATATTTTAAAAATACAAATGCATTCCATGCCCATAGGCCGAGTAGCAGATTTTTCTGTGTCTGTCTGCAGCAAATTAAAATCTGTCTGTAACCCAACAATGTCTATTACCATAAGGAATAATAGTAATGCATAAAACAAGCAAAATTTGCATTTACGTGGAAAATTCAATAAGCTACAATAATCCAGCGAGTAAAATTTAATTTTTTTAAGATCCAGGTATGTAGTGGAGGTTATATGGTGGTATATACACCATATACCTTCTGGATAACTCTAGCTATTGTGTATATTCTCTGGTGTATACCTTCTGCCTATAGCTTATACCCTCTGGGTTTTTTAAGACTACACCACTGCCAACATCCTTAAACCATCTGTGACATTAAAATATCCTGAACTTAATTTTTGTTGCCTCCTCATTAAGGCAATTGATTATAAGTGATGTGATGATTTATAATTTTGTCTGTCATTTAATAAGATGTCAAACTTACAAATTACTTGGAACTAATGTTTTCTAATATGGTTAAAATAACTTTATCCAGAATACCCACATCCAGTGTTGGTATTTATTTGGTAGTTTTATCAGTAATATAGAAAAATTTTTGTTGATTTCATAACAATAAGAAAATCGGGGTTGAAAAAACCCACAGCCCAGGTAAGTTTTATTAAACTCAAGTTTAATGTGCAAAAAAAACTGGGCTTCTTGGGCAAAATGAGCAGGTACTTATGTATTATCCTGGCCAGGAGATAGATCGCCAAAAATAGTTGCCAATTGCCCATCTTGTTTATCATTGCCAATCATGTTCAAAACAGTAATTTAACATTTATTAAAAAAACTTTATCCAGAATACCAATGTTATGTATTTAATAATGTTAAATTACTGTTTTGCACATGATTAACAACTATAAACAAGATTGGCAATTGGCAACTATTTTTGGCGTTCTGGGCATTTCCATGAAAAATTGGACATGAGGGTTGAAATTTCAAATGTCTTTTATTACTACAAATAATATATCAAATTAAAGTTGAAAATATGACGCATGTGAAATTACAGAGAACTAAGCTCTAAAAATATTTTTTTTATAATTTATCTAGGCTCAAAGTTGGAAAAATTTAAACTTTCAGCCTGTAAAATAGGGATTTTCATTCTGCCAGAAGCAATATTTAAAACAGCAGCATTTTCCATATATGTACATATATTACTATTTGTGATCTTTGCGTATCTTTTGAAACACTTAATTTTTCAAAAAAATTTAAGACCCGATTTTTAATACAAATATATTTACACTGTCTCTCTGTCACACCCGTCACAAAAAAGATGCTTAAGTTATTATACAAAATGCATTTTTTAATGAAAATACATGAAACTTTCGGAAAGTCTAACTATTGCAAGTCTGAAATGTTGCGAATTTACGAGATACAAAGCATTAAACTAAATATGATCAGGAAACTCAGTAGCACGCACTAATCTTTTAATACTTAAAAACAATGGTAAGGAAAGTTTTTCAGCTTACCTATTTCGGCGTAAGAGCAGGGTCAGGCACATCGAGCAGTTTAATCCAATAGCGTAAATCCTGGGTGTATCCATAACGAAAATGCACTAAAATATTTCTTTGATATTTCCTACATTATCTTAAGATAAAATTATAATTAACAAATGTTTTATGAACAAAATGCATGGTTTCTTATTGAACTAAACTTATTAACTGGTTAAATATTACTTTTAATAAGCATTAGATTTATCTTACAAGAATTAAGGAGATTAACATTTTTGCTCCTCGTAAATATTTAGTTTTTACATTTTTGATCCGTTCAGATCAAGAGAGAGATTAAAAGTGAGTTTATTAGTCCTTTTAGAAGAGAAAAAAAAAGTTCAGTTTTTGAATGATGCAATTGTCTCTGGTTATTACAGGGGGAGAAAAAACAGTCATGTTGTCAGCCGATGCGCTTTAGGATGATGCAAGACACACCTCCTGTTACGATTCTCGGTTGAAGATCACTGATGTAACATATTTCTTTCTTAAATTGGGTGATTATTTATTGGGGTTTTCCAATATGAATAACTACAAAACGTTAAAAATTCATTAAATTTTTATTTTGTGTGAAATTTTAGTGTGATGGGTGTGACAAAATCCTTGTGACGGGTGTGACAAATTCTTGTGACAGGTATGACAACATTTTAAATTGCTTTGTAATATATTAAAATATTTTTTAAATGAAGTGTAAGGTTGAATCATTCTTGTTTCTGAACATATTAAGGCCAATTTGCCAAAAAAGAGAAGATAAATCAGGAAATATATAAATTATTTTAGAAAATTGTGAGTTGATAGCAACTTTACTTACTTTTAAGTTAATTCTGCTTTGGATTTTTTTAAATGTGCTCTGCAGATTGGTGCAATAAAGGCACTGTATGCCTCAGCTGTGAAAATACTAGAAACTAAACAAATATTGACAGAAAATGGGAAGGCATAAATTCCATCGAAGGCATCAAGTCTTATCACCACTTTAAAGTAAGTAGTGACAGTACTATCCTTTTGATGGGAAAGACTGCCAAATCAACACTGAGGGATGTGGCAGTCACTGCTAATTGTGAATCTCCCCCCAGGAAGATTTTGAAAATATCAGATTTAAATATTGGTGATTATCTTTTGGTTTCCCTGGCCAGTAGCAAAAATCGTAATAGCTTGTACTATGCTAATGTCTTGAATATCAACTTCTGTAAGGAAGAAATAAGCTTAAAATACATGCAAGCCAGTGGGCCACACTGGATTTAGCCAGAGGAAGATGACATCTCAATTAAAAAAATTTCTGCTATTGTAAAAAAAAGTAGCTCCCCCATCACTTATAACGAGTAGGGGGCACTACAAATTTTAAACTAACTGCATAAATATGTTAGTTTTTTATTAAATATCTTTTGTATATTTACTATTGTTGCGTTTACTGTCTATACCGATCACTGTATTTTTTTGGTAAACAACTTTCAAATTGTACACTTTGCACAATGTCACACCCGTCACAGCAGGAAAAAAATTCTTATACATTAAAATAATTAAAATTTATTATGAAAATTACGTATTAAGTTTAATTTGAATCTCTTTCATTAGAAAAAAATTGTTTTAATAATGACACAGTTAAATATTCACAGGAATTTTAATAAATGTGTATGCAAGTAAAAACTCTTGTCCCAAGAGAGTCACACCCGTCACAAGTTAAAATTTTTTTTTTTAAATATTGAAAGCTATTGAAGTTATATATTTGCTCAATTATCCAAGCATATGCATGGAAAAACATAATTAAAATACTTTTCAGGGATTTCTTAGCTAATTTATTTCCCAAAATATAGATATAAACTCTTAAAATTTTGTCTGGATGTCACACCCGTCACAATGGAATGACCCTTCTATCTCCTGGCCAGGATAATACATAAGTACCTGCTCATTTTGCCTAAGAAGCCCAGTGTTTTTGCACATTAAACTTGAGTTTAATAAAACTCACCTGGGCTGTGGGTTTTTTCAACCCTAATTTTCTTATTGGTTATGAAATCAACAAAAATGTTACTATATTACTGATAAAACTACCAAATAAATACCAACACTGAATGTTGGTATTCTGGATAGTTTTTTTTAACACCATCCAGTGTTGGTATTTATTTGGTAGTTTTATCAGTAATATAGAAATTTTTTTGTTTTTATAACCAATAAGAAAATCGGGGTTGAAAAAACCCACAGCCCAGGTGAGTTCTATTAAACTCAAGTTTAATGCGCAAAAAAACTGGGCTTCTTGGGCAAAATGAGCAGGTACTTATGCATTATCCTGGCCAGGAGATGGATCACCAAAAATAGTTGCCTATTGCCAATCTTGTTTATCGTGGCCAATCATGTTCAAAACAGTAATTTAACATTATTAAATACATAACATTGTTCAAAATGATAAATAATATAAAAGAAATAAAATATAATAAATGAACAATAATAAATAAATAACAAAAACTATAAATAACAGAAAGATAACAAATTATAATTAAAAAAAATCTATCAATTATAATAAAAAATAATCTAATAAATAAGTTATATAGTTGTCAAAAAATAAGGGTTTTAATTAGTA
Organism: Maratus michaelseni; assembly: GCA_963931845.1. Classification (NCBI taxonomy): domain Eukaryota; kingdom Metazoa; phylum Arthropoda; class Arachnida; order Araneae; family Salticidae; genus Maratus; species Maratus michaelseni. The sequence goes on from OZ007591.1 coordinate 164,677,395, forward strand.
CAATTGGTGTTGTGCTTGGTGCAGTAATATCTGACCTGGCCCAGATAATACGTAAGTACCATTGAGCTTTTTTTTTTCTACAATAACATGTGCATGAATATATGTTTACATTTTTTATCATGCCTGAATATACATAGTTTAGCATGAACTAAAAACATATTTGATTAATGAAATTGATTACAGCATGATAGGAAGGCTTTTCTTAATGTTTTCAGCTTGCACTGTATCTGAATTTCCATTGCATGTAAATAGCTGGGCAATTTGAAGAGATATTAATTTTGGCCGTAGTTTTGCTAAAATACTCATTAATGAATATTATGTAATGTGTTGAAAATACAAGCAAGTTTCATGAAAATAATTTGTTACAGATCCAAAGATCTTACATTTTCAAATTTTGCTTCCTTTCAATAAAGTTTGGTACTTTTTGTGATATAGTGGCCCCCACAATTACGATTATGCCAAGGTTGCAGTTAAGATTTCACCAAAATCATAGCAAAGCTTATATATGCATATATATATATATATATATATATATATATATATATATATATATATATATATATATATATATATATATATATATATATTGTTCATATATGTGCCATATACATATTTACGTCTTATATGCCTTATATACATGTCATATGACTGTAACTAGGCAATATCTGTCATAAAATGTTATATACATCATTATGTTGTATAATGTTTTATATAATTTGGTGATAAATCTTGGTCACTTGCTGGATTCATCCTCTGGGGGTCGCTATAACACGAAAGTACCAAAATTTAATTTTTTGATTTTATTAATCTTATTCTAATTATTTCTATAATATATTCATTCATTTAACTATAAAAAAAAAAAATAATAATAATAAAATACTACAATAAAACATCTTTTAATACATTTTTCTTATATCATCTATACATTATTGATTATGTGTTTGATCGTTACTGGTTCCAAAGCATTTCTATATATAATGTTGAAATTTTTCTTTATCACATCAGATTTTCAATTTTTGTTTTTTTTTCCATATTGTGTAAATATCTAGACAGGCTTAAAAAAGCTCATTTCACTACTAAAAATTGTGAGTGTTTTTAGGGTTCCATATTTTTAAAGGAAAACAGAGCCTTTATAGGATTGCTTTGTTGTCAGTCTATCAAGAGTTTTTTTTTTTTTTTTCAGGAATGGCTGAAGATATCGTTAAAATTAATATCAATGATAAGGTCCGTGGTCCATTGTATAAAAATTTCAAGCTTATAACTCACTGTTTTTAAAACAACTTTTTAAGGCAAAATCAGATTAGTTTGTCATGTAATAAATCAGCATAGATTTATAAATTAATAATTTTTGATTTTTTCCCCTCTACATGTGCTGCAAGACTTTTTTTTTCTTCGAGCCAAATTTCAAGATTCTGGGACAATGGGAAGTACTCTATAGGTTTTGAAAGCGAGTTTGTATGTTGTCCATCTGTCTGTCAGTACCTCTTTTTTTCAGGAAAGTGTGAAGGTATGTTGAAATTAATATCAAATAAGGTGTACAGCTCCCTTGTTTTGTAAAAAATTTTGAGCTTCAACTCCCTTGAAACATTTTTTTCATACTAACCTTTCAAAAAACATATAGGCTACTTTCTGTTGACGTAGAAATTTGACACAAAGGAAGGTCTTTAAGCATGTAAAGGAAAGAAATCTGAAAATTGTTGATTTATAATTCTATGTTGCTTTATTACGTGACACTCATCTGACCATCTATCAAGGATTTTTTTTTTTAAGGAATGGCTGAAGATGTCAAGTTGAAATTAATATTGAATACCATAATTTCATGTATATAATCTGCAGCATATAAAAAATATATTATAAAGAAATTATGATCAAGATGTCCCATGCTGGAAGATATCTCCCACTTTTTAAAATCACGTGACCTGCAATTGTCATCTATAACGTCGATGCTAATTGCTATTATTTTAATGATAAATCTGAAAAGAGCATGCCAAATAGCTAAGTACCAAATAATAAACAAATATATTTACTTGCCTACAATGAGCAAGCAGACAATCGTAACTTAATAAATTTTGATTTACTTAGTACAGTAGACTCCCTTAAATCCGCATAGCTTAAAACCAGAGGTTGTGCAGATTTTAGATTTTTGTGGATTTTTGGTCACTGTTTTGTTTAAATTTTTGAAACAATTTAAATTTACTAATGCACTCAAAATTATAATGAATGCTTACAATAAAGTAAAATAATAAAAATGAAGAAAATTAAAAAAATATTAAATTAAAGGTCAAGTAAATAATTAATATTGCATAACTAAATATGCATAATGAGAATTTTTTCTTGAATTATTCAGTGAAACTCTCCTTGTAAATGTACACTAATAATTTGCATCAAAATCTTAAAATAAGTTTTATTTTGTGGTTAGCCATACTTAATAACAAAAAAAAAACTTGACTAATACATAAATTATTTGGTAAAAATATCGCGATCGCCAGGGATATTAGCACGATCTTGAATTTTTTTAAAAATAAATTTATACTTCCTTCATGAGAAAATACGAGTTGAATCATATTAATCATAATTTCATATTAAAATGTGTACAGAATGCTATAAAAATTTTAAAAACTTTAATTTTACACCTACATCTTAACTGTAAGTTTCGTTGTTTACATTGGAAACGATATGCAGATTTGATAGTCTACTATATTATAAACTGGAGATTACTAAGCAATCTAGATTAAAGTAGAAAATTTATTAATTCAAATCCATCAAAATCTGATTCTTTCATATCTGAATTAAAAAGTTGTAACATTGCTTGGGACAGTTATCTTCATTCTCCTTATCATTAAGTTGCTCTTCATTGTTCCCACTTTCATAGTCATCATACTCTAATAAACCAGATTTTAAAAAAATCTGATTTCACCGTTTTGATAGTAAGTCTCAAGCATTCTTCGGCTATTAAGCTGCTTCCACTAGAGATGCTTTTTAACACTTTTGGACTTTGTGTATTCTTTAAGCTCATTAGACATCCAGTCCTCCCCTTGAGCTCAAATCTTACACTTGAATGATTGGTTAACTGAAATGCCTAATGGCTGTAATATTTTCAAACCTCTGGGGATGACTGTTAATTTTGTTCCAACTTTTGGCAATGTAAATGCTTTCTTTACTCCGTCATCTATATGATCTTTTAAGAATTTTCAAGATAAGCAGTTCTTTACAGTTGGACTCTCTTCATTTTCTCCAAACTTCATACATCCATTTAATCACAGTCTCTTGATTCATCCGTTCTTTCTCATTGACATCAATAACTACCTCATGAGGGAGTTCCACTTTAAGTACAATTTTTCTTCGAAAAATTAATCATTGGTTTTAACTTGCTCTCATCATCAAGCAAGTACAACCGTCATGTTTGATCTTTCATGACCAGTTTTTACAACCAATACGGTTGATGCTCTTTTCATATGAACTGTTCTGTTAGGTGGGCAGTCGAATACTAGGGGAACTTCATCCATGTTTATGATTTGGTTATTGCTATAGTTTTCACTTTGAACAGAGTCCTTGACGAACTCTATAAAATGTTGAGGATACAGTCTTCAGGAAGTTTCTGACTGACTGACATTTTCATTCGGATGTGAGGATTATTTATTTGCATAAAATGGTAACACCAGTTGCTGTTTCCTTAAAAATCTGCAATTCCAATCTCTGAAACCATTATTTTCGCTATAAGCCGTATCTTAATACTTGATATGGGATTTCCTGCTTCTTGTTAAATTTTCACCCAGTGACGGAGGTTCTCTTCCAATGTTGGCCAAAATGGGTTATGATGACACATGGAACATTTGTGTCTGTCCATTTTTTTTCTTTTTTTCATCATTCCTTTTCTCCATTCGCAAACACTTTTTTTGACGAGGCTAAATTGCCGTGCTAGGATAATTTTGATTTGGGAGGCAGGGAAGAAGGAGGGAGTTCTGATCAGTGCATTAATGCAATATTTAAATTACGACCGGACACTCTGCTCCCCCCTCAAAATTTAAACAAATGATCTTTAACATTAAAAATTGTTAGCTTTTGAAACAGAAACAAACTGACGCTTTCTTTTGTTTTGACATACAAATACCGCATAGCATTAGAGACCGCCAAACATGATGCACACAGATTTTGATGATTTTAAAGTATGTTGTAGGGATCATACCCCTAACTATTCAGGTCAAAGGTTTCCTTCAAATGGGCTTTAGTTTTTGAGAAATTTCGGTTTAAAGTGCAGCATGCATTTCAAATGCCATTACTTCGCGATCCTTGACATGGTCTCCGTGGTAGCGTTCGCGATTTGAGAGCCGCAGTTGGGTGTTCTGTCCTCTCCTGTGACTTTTACCTTTTTTTTAACAAATTTTATATATTTGTCGCGTTATAAGTTGTATGCAGAATTATGAATTCTGCATCTTTGAACTTTTTGATATTTTCCTAATAAATTCAATTTACATTTTCGAATATTGCGTGAAAATTTAGTTTTTGCGCAATTTTTATCGTTGCCAATTTCTGAAATCAAATACATAAATGACGTCACGTACATGAAAAAAACTAAAAATCGTGTAAAACAAATTGCGAAAAATTCACAAATCGCTGTTCGAATTGCAATTGACTGATGACCTTTTCATCCACCAATCACAATTGCCCGATTAACTTCCAGCTGTGCCTACAATCCTCTCAGCTACCAGTCACAACTGTCCTCCAACGGTGACTTCCAATGGATGATTTCTGATGTCATTTGAGACAAATGCTGCAAAACATGAAAAAAACGTTAAACGCATAGAAAATGAAATTTAAAAAAATCTAATCCAAATTGAGATAATTAATAACACCCTTCCCTTTTAAAATCATGATTTTTTATCATTAACTCTCTCCAAGCTAGAATGAGAAAAAAGAAATGACTATATTGAGTATAACTGAGGCTGAAATGGAAGCAACCAATGAACCAGTCAAGAATTCTATTCTGAAGAAAATTTCTTACAAGGAGACCGCCAAACATGATGCACACAGATTTTGATGATTTTAAAGTATGTTGTAGGGATCATACCCCTAACTATTCAGGTCAAAGGTTTCCTTCAAATGGGCTTTAGTTTTTGAGAAATTTCGGTTTAAAGTGCAGCATGCATTTCAAATGCCATTACTTCGCGATCCTTGACATGGTCTCCGTGGTAGCGTTCGCGATTTGAGAGCCGCAGTTGGGTGTTCTGTCCTCTCCTGTGACTTTTACCTTTTTTTTAACAAATTTTATATATTTGTCGCGTTATAAGTTGTATGCAGAATTATGAATTCTGCATCTTTGAACTTTTTGATATTTTCCTAATAAATTCAATTTACATTTTCGAATATTGCGTGAAAATTTAGTTTTTGCGCAATTTTTATTCGAATATTTCTGCTGACGAAAATCCAAACTAATTTATGTCTTGATATCTCGTCTTTTTAAAATGATTATTGTTTACATTTATGTATATTTACTTATTTATTGTATTTATGAAATAATACATTTTTTTTTAAATTTACATTTTCTACAATTGAATCCATTTGGACACTATAAATCACCCATCTGGATTTACATTTTCTATTTAAAAAAAATTTAAATGATTAAGAAAAAATTAACATAATATATTCTTTTAATATTTGATTTGTTCTAAATATATTGAAATATTATGAATAATATGTTAACTGCTGAAATACTAAAATATTTATCATCACCGACATCGACATTTTTAGTTTATTAAATATGGATCTAATTGTGTTATACCTATCACAAAAATATTCTAAACAAATTTCGCATTAAAAATCGCCTTTAAATAATTGTTTTAATAATATTGGAAGAATGTATAAATTAGCATATTATATATTCTTTAAATACTTAAATTGTGATAAATATATTTAAAAATGCATTAAATTTGAAAAAGAAATTATTTCAAACATGGTATTTGTCTGCAAAGGAAGTGAAACGAAATTGATAAAAAGAAAATTTTATTTATTCTGATATTACCGTAAAAGTCGTTGCAGACGATTTTTTTTTTTTCAGATATTTTATATGTATTGTAATTTACAAACGATTTTCCATTTCTAGTTGAATTTTTCTGTATGGCATCGACTTGTTAGACTGAAAAAAAAATTAATTGTAATACGTTATTTTTTATTTGTGCAAATCAAAAATGACGGCGAGTTTTAACTTTACAGTTAAAATGTATTTAAATAACATAAAACAAATATATATAACTGGCTAAAACTTGGATATAATCGTTATTGCTTTAATATTTTATTACTCCTTTCAAGATATGTTTTTGGAATTTCGTCAATAGAAATATTAATTTCAAAACTGCACAAGGAAAAAAAAAACCCCCGTAAATTTTTATGAAGTATTCGAAAATGTAAATGGAATTTATTAGGAAAATATCAAAAAGTTCAAAGATGCAGAATTCATAATTCTGCATACAACTTATAACGCGACAATTATATAAAATTTGTTAAAGGTAAAAGTCACAGGAGAGGACAGAACACCCATCTGCGGCTCTCAAATCGCGAACGCTACCACGGAACCACTGAGACCTTGTCCAGGATTGCGAAGTAATGGCATTTGAAATGCATGCTGAACTTTAACCCGAAATTTCTCGAAAACTAAAGCCCATTTGAAGGAAACCTTTGACCTGAATAGTTAGGGGTATGATCCCTACAACATACTTTAAAATCATCAAAATCTGTGTGCATCATGTTTGGCGGTCTCCTTGTTAGTGTCAAAGGAAAAAAATCACCAAACATTCAAAAATCGCTGTATGAATTCTGAATAAACTTTATTAAACTCTGATTAAACTTTATTGGGCTAAAAGTTGAGCCAGATTCTTGTTACTAATGGTTGAAAAATCTCAGAAAAATGCTAAAAATCGCTTAAAAAATTTTAAATTCCAAAATCTGACTTATTTAATACTCATTTAATATAACATTAAATAATTGTATCACTTGAATTATCCTCATACTCCCAAAGTTTTGGCTTTCTCTCTCCCCTTCTTCCCTCCAATAAAGGTTAAAATCTTTGTCTCTTTTTTTGCTCTTTTCTGATTTTATTTGCAAGAATAATTTTAAAATGTTCTAAATTACCTCCCCCCCACCCACCCACACACAAAAAAAATGGTCTGATAGGTAACAAGTTCTCTCTTTTTTGTTTCCCTCTTTGTTCCCACTTCAGCACACACAGTTAAAAATGCTTTTTAAAAATATATTTTTTGCTCTGTTTAACTTTCTTGTAACAGTAATTTAATAAGCACATAAATTGCCTCTTCTCCCACCCCCCAAAATTACCCTCCCCCTTCTCAGCACACAAAGTTGAAAATCTTTAAAACTATTTTTTGTTAAAGATTTCTATGCTGTATTTTTACTTTGTAGCAACAATAAGTAAATAAATCCTTTCTTACCGTAAAATTCTATTCCCCAACCCCCAGAAAAAGGTCTGGATTTCTATATATGGAGGAGAGGGGGGGCGAGAAAAAATTTTAAGTTTTTCTGTTTTCATCTATTTTTTTCAATAGAGGTGAAAAAGTTATTTTAAAGAACAAATTTATTTTAAAACAAAATGTACTTGTGATTCAGAGATGAGAACAAACTGCAAAAAAAGAGGAAATTTTTTCCTTTCCTTGCATATAGAATTTTTTTTCTCTTTGGGGTGCAGGGGGGGGGGGGGGGGGGAGAAGAAAATTTTAGGTGAGTGATATTTAACTTTGCTACAAAATAAAAAATAGGGCAGAGTGTTTTATAAAATTAATATTAAAGATTTTAAACTATTTGCTGGGAGACCAACAGGGTGGGAAGTGGAACTTTTGAGAAAAAGGAGGATTATTTAGGTGACAGATTATCTACTTATTGTTACTAGAGAAGCAACAAATAGGACAATTTTTTTTTTTAACCTTCCTAGTACCATTGGGGTCTCTATTGACCATAAATTTTTCATGTTTTGAACCAGAAAAAAATAGTAACTTGAACATTATAAATAAAACCAAACGGACACCTTGGAAGAAATTTAATGGAATTAATTTAATTTCTGGTTAAAATCATCCAAAAGAACTCTCATCAAAAATTGCAACTTGGTACTATTATATATATTTTTTTCCAAAGCTCATTTTCTGATCTGGAAGATAATAGTTTTAATCATTGCCATGCAAAAATATTTTTCATCCTCTTTAATAAAAAGCTATGCGTTGCTGACGACTGGGATTTTCGCTAATCGTTGCCACAGATTAATCTCGAAAATGAAACATTTGAAGTGACTGAAAAAATTAATTGCTTGAAAAGTATTTGTCAGAAAATTGTTAGACAAACTGCGTTAGAAAGGTAAAAAATTGTATTTTTCTTGATATAAATTTCAAATCCACTGATTATGCCATTTTTCAAATATTGAATTTCAAAAATTACCAAATTTCACATAGGAGTATCATAGCGAAAACTTTACGCGTAAAAAAGTAATGATAACAGCAATGTGTCAGTACGAGTCACAAATTATCCTAGCCTTATTATTCAGTTAAAATATAAAAGTGAATTATGATGTCACGAGTGCATGATTTTTATTTAATTCTCGACAAATACTAGATGTGCCATTTCTTTTTAGTTGTGAATAATATAGGTTAATTCACGTTATTAAAAAATGTAGCTAGAAAACGTATGAATCAATGGAAAACGGTAGGTAATAAATTGTAAACGTAATAATAAACTGTATTAAAAAAGCATAACTTAGTGAAATAAGTATCCGTTTTTATGTTATTTTAGGATATTCCAGGTAAAGGTACAGATTACTTTAAAATACAGGGTTAAATTCACCGATATATTTCGTTTGATTCAAGGTTCTTTTGGAGAAACTGACCAGCGCAGCGGGCGTAGTCTGCTAGTGGATATATATGTACTATACATAGTTTTATGATTTGGAGTAAAATTCAACATTTTTATTTGCAGGCATTTCAAGCTCTGTGTGCACCATCAAATCTATCAAATGATGTTTTTGTTGATGAAGTCTTGATGGAAATTCTATATCTGGCTTAAACATCTTTCATTGTGAACCAGCCTAGTGTTTTGATATGTATCATAACACTTATCCCTCATGGTTTGTCAGCAACCAGTTACCCAAAACTCCTTTTCTGTTCACATATGGAGATGTGCCATTCTTTACTGTAGATCACTTAACAGCATTTATGCCTTTGCCGCAACAGCCATTATACACAACTTCACAAATTACACTTGATGTTCCAAACATGAAGAGAATTCCTGTAAATGCATTGATGCAGAGTGTTGAGACTTTAAATAGCTATTTACCTTTACTGAGAAGAAGAAATGTCAGTCAAGCTATACTAAATAGGCAGTTTTCTAAGGAGAGTTTGACAGAGTCAATATATGGAGATAGTGGAGTATCCAGTTCGCGTTCATCTACACCTTCATCTGTTGAAACTACAAACAGTACTGAATCAAAGAATGTGCCATTAGTTAATAAACCATTTGAAGGCCCTAATAATAGGTAATACATCTTGAGATTTCGTTGTATTTTTATCTTTTTTATATTATTTAAATTTCCAAGCTTTATTTATTATCTACTAGATGACCGGTCCGTGATAATAAAATTAAACAAATCTAAAGTTTGTACGATTTTATATCTTTTAACCCGATTTTGTATAAATTATTTATTTAAATTGCTTTGCATGGCGACTGAAAATCCTTTATTTCCACTTTCGACCGATACGGGCGCATTCTGATAAATGGAATTTGTTTTGTGCAAATCGGAGGAAGGCGTTAACCCCCCTTCCCTCCCCATACCCGCAAATATAACTAATAATTTGTTCAAGAAAACCTCCTTCACCTACATTAACACGATCATTAAAAAAAGAATTAAATTTTTCTGATAATTAAAACATAACGAAGACGCTATGCTAAAATAGCCGGCAGATGACAACACTTCCCATCCTCAATTTCAGATCTACATCTTAGTTAGTTATCTAAATTTTTGTTCATTAGTAAAAATTGGCAATTATTTCCTTTCATTTTCGCAAACTAAATGGAGGGATTGGCTAGAGAAACAGATCTCTTTGTAGTTCAGTTTTTAATAAAAGCAGATCCCTGTCTGAAACTTTCTGATTTTTTTTTTTTTCACTGGTGCCGGCAGTTTTTTGCATAAATTAAAAAAATTACCGACCGAATTTTTCAAAAATCGCATAGTCTGATACAGAATTTTTTCAAATTGATATCTTAATTAGTTTTCTTAAAATTCACTAAAATTAGTAAAATAATTTCGAATTCGTTCATTTCCGCTGGCAAATCCACAACAGAAGTTCTTATCTTTAACCCTTTTGATTTAAAAGATGACATTTTCGATGCAATGTTAAATGATATTCTAATTAATATCTTGAGTAATTATCAAAATATTAATATTCTGAGACTCAGCTGCATATGGTCAGACTTTGGACTATCCACACCTAAATTTTCAGACTTCTAGGTGGGCTAGATTTTGGTAGATATCGCCAACAGACACACACACACAGAACAAAACTTTCTTTTATTAGTATAGATATACAGTAATAGATCCAGACAAAAATTGTTGATTCTTGACAAAATTCCAGTTCAATAACAAGGTTTCTTGGGATGCACGACTGTAATGAACATTATTAAAACATTATCCAGTGATACTTTTTTCCAATTTTGAGTTTTTATAAAAACATGTGCAATATATGATGCCATCTTATTCACTTTAACCTCAGTTCTGCATTGAAAGTATTCGTGGTTACTGATGATGCAAATGCTCTCAGCCTAAAAGGTTTTCAAAAAGAGGAACGGATGAAATAACTCTTATACAGATATATTTCCTCCGCCACATGTACTTCAAGAGTGCTTGTTTTCGATAAAAGATCGGACAGCGACATATGTCTCGGACTCCCTTGCTCCTGTCAATCATCTCTAAGTTGATTTCACTTTAACCAATGAATGATAAAACTGACCCGAGAGATTATGTCCTTATACCAATTTTTTTTTAATTATTATTATGCAATATTTCTCCTTCCATATGTTCCTAAAATACGATACTGTATCAAGAATGTTTTAAAATTTTAGTCCTTCTCCCCTCCAAAAAAAAGTATTTATGTAGGATTTGTGAATATTTTTAAATACCACATCATAATTGGTATCCAAAGTTCATTTATTTGCTATTTTATTTTCTGATGTACTTTCTGTTATAGGATTTTGTTTTTTTGACCTGGTTGTATTTAAAAGTTTCAAATTTTCTTTATAAATATAATTGCTTGATAATCTGATTCGTATGCATATTAGCTTTATAAAAATAAGTTAAACATTTTTCTAGAGTCCAAATATTGTAGTTTAATCAGGTTTTACACTTTTATAGAAGCCAGTTTTTATTTTGTTTCAGTGATTAACAGGTATAAAGTGTTTAATATGTAACCCCTCCCCCCCAATTTGGCAGTGTTGAATTCACTTTTCCTCGGGAGAGATTTGCTGTGGTTCGGAGAGGGGGGGGAGGACATTGTAGAGTTCCAGGGGAGAAATTGCACTTTTTAGCCATTAAAAGCAGAAAATTTCAAATCTTCCGGGGCAAGAATATCCCCTCCCCTGGGTCACCCCCTGAATTCGACATTGCCATTTGCTCTTAACACATAAAAATAGAAATAATATTATTGTTAACATTGTTGCAAATAGAAATGGGAAAATATGATATAACATGAAATTGCAACCATGAAATGCAGTTTGGCACCTAGAAAAACAATTGTAGGCGTCATTTGATGCCTTAGTTTCTAATTTCTAACCTTGTCGAAAACACATTTTCGATACAAAATACGGTACTTTTCGGGTAGCTGGTTGCCAGTGATGTATATACATACATATATATATTCATACATATAAGGTGTATATGTATATATATATGTGTAGATATGCGTATATATATATCATTGGTTCCCCAGCTAACCGAAAAGTACTGAAAGCCAAAATACATAGGTTCTTAAAACCAAAAATACAAAATACTGTTCAAATTTTAAAAATCCAAAAATACATTTGGAAAAATTAAATTGTTATGCATTAAATTCCACTCTGCAAATGAAAAGTATGTTTGCCGAGCTGATTAAATTTTTGAAATTACAAATTTCCAAAGTAAAGAAGCAAAGCCAATTAAAAAAAATAAATATGTTATGTCCATAGGAGAACACATTTTTATAATAGTAAAGAATTTTGCAGATAAAACAGACAGCATACTGTCATATGTGAATACATCATTTGCTGCAACAAAGAAGTACCGCTATAACAAAGAAATACCAAAATTTTTTTGTGTTTCAGCCTGAATATATATGCTGCTGTAGGTAGCTGGATCTCCTAACCAACCATCTAGACTGGCAAAGCCCAACTAGTGAAAATATGATCAAACATTTTGTAATTATTTATACCCTAACCCTAACTTTTAATTCCTATAATCTTTTAAAAAAAACTGCTGCATAAAAAGTATATCCTATCCTAATAATATTATAAATCTGATTGTGTGCAAATGTTAGGCTGAAGCCAGCGTCAAAATGAAGCATTTAACGATCCTGTATCTTTGCATATAGGTTAATTATAACCCTCATTTGAACATAGGCTGGTTTTTGTTTATTTTATATCAATATTGTTCTTAAATTTAAAATTTCGTTATTTTCATACAGAATAAATGGACATTTTTTCATATATTTTAAAATGGTTGGTTGGTTTGGTTGGTTTGGCCCAAAGGGCCCGGTTTTGCAGCTTTTTTTAAAATGGTTAAATTTATTTTACCGTTGCTAATACTTTATCGTTGCCAATATAAAATAAACCCTTGAGTAATAATTTTTAATCAACAATTTATTTTCAAGTGAAAATTTTCCACGTGAAAAATGAAAAGGAAATGAATTATTTAAGAATTAAACAGAATATGAAATGATGTCATATTAGACATAAACCGTGCGTTTTCAAATATTTGATAATAATACAAAGTGCATAAATACGAGTAAGTATGGAAAGCAAGCGAATATGATGTCATATATAGAAAAATAAAACAGATTTGTTTTGATGTTGAAATAAAATGATCTTGGGCTATCAAATTATTTGTGATTAATTTCTCTTTTTTTTTTCTTTTTCTTTTTCACATGAAAGGAATTATTTTAAATGTACGTAATATATGTATTTTAAATGTATGTGTTGTAAATTAAAGTTCTGTGTTTTAAATGAAATGAGTGAAAGATTTATATTTTTAATGAATTCAATACGAATGATGGGATAGGTTGGCGATTTATCGTCTGCACACGGCTAACATAAAGATACCATATTTTTAATTTAAATTTTAAAAAGTAAATATATATATATATATATTGGATGGCAAATGTCAATGATATGCATCGCAAAATTATCCGTATTGAAAATCAGAAAATCTTAATAAAAATAATTATATTTTTTAAAAGAAAGTTGCTTTTCTCATAAAAGCTAAAGATTTAATATAATTGTGTCGAAGTAACATCATTTTTCTTCTATCATTTTCCCACAATCGAAACACATTTGTAAATAGTTTCGAACCGGAATTTAATTTTACATTTCTTTTAGTTTGAAAATAGGAAAAACTTTGTTGTCTTTTTTAAATATAGCTGTTTTTAAAGTTGTTTCATAATAGATTTTTGTAAAGTCTTGTAGGATAAGAAAAATTGCATAGATTTTAAACCAATGTTTAAGTAAAATTACAATATTTTTTCAACTTAAAAAACAACAATGTTATCGAAAAGAAAATCTATTTTACCAACAAATTCGCGTAATGCAAAAGCAAAGAAGAAATCAAAAAGTAATGAATATTTTCTTCCAGCCGAATTGTGTAAACTTGAACAAGCCAATCATGCCAATTCATAACATTATAAACGTGAAAGCGCGTTCTATATAGTAGATTTTTTTGGTACTTTTCGGTTAGCCGGGCGCCAGTGAAATGTATATATCTATATATACATATATATGTATACATACACACATATATGTATGTGTATATATATGTATATATATATACATGCATATATAAATGTGTGTATGTATATATATATGTATATATATGTATCAGGGTTGGGTTTTTGACGTCAAAAAGTGGTTTTTGACATGACATGTCAATAACCTGTCGAAAAGTGTCAAAAACTGTCAAAAAGTGTCAAGAACTGTCGAAAAGTGTCAAAAACCTTATACATATTTTTTTTAGCAATCATTAGTGATATTTTATATTATATCAAGCTAAAAACTGATTAAATAATAATTTATATATTATAAATAATTTTCATTTAGTCATACTGTAATTAAGTTGCAATAAAATTATGTATCATTATTCAAAATATTTGTCAATTGCCATGCTAGGAAAAATAGCAAAAAATATTGAATCTACTATTAAATGCATTTTTCAAAGTACCTTTTATATCTTTATTACTATTAAATTAAGTATTTGGTATATTATAAAAAAAATTAGCAATCTAATTTATACTTAAAAAAATAAATAAAATAAACAAAATAAATAAATAAAGGCTTGTGTAAAGCTAAAGTAACCATTATTCAATGACTGTTCATAAGTTACCTAGACTTTTAATGATTCTAAATGTTTATGTTGTACATAAACTTTAAATATAAACCACAATTGCAACACAAACGTTCTTTAAGTAATTAAATTAATTATAATATAAAATCTACATAATTAAACGTTCTTTAAATCAATAACTTAAAAGAAAATGGGTTGTTATTTTCAATTTTTATACACATACATAATATATCTTCATGTTATTATGTTAGTTTCAGTTTAATTATTTAGAACTATTTCTTTATGTTAAATTTATTTGTTATACATTATAAAATAGTATTTTTTTTTTATCCAAAGGTTTGAGTATCATAGCTGAGATTTATTCCAACAGAGCGAACATATGCCGGGACCAGGACTCGAACTTGGGTACTTTGGCTTGCCGTGCCAACGCCCTTCCTACTAAGCTATCCCAACGATATCCTGGTTGGCATAATTCACTCTTATTTGTTGGACATGGCTGTGAACTGCAGTGCTAATTTTATTCATATGAGCTATAACTATAGCATTTTTACATGATGAACGTGATACAACGCAGAAACTAACTCCTGTATACCATGTAATTAGGTCATAATGAACAGACCCAGGTTCGAGTCCTGGTCCCGGCATTTTTCGCTCTATTGGAATAAATCTGAACTATGCTACTTCAACCTTTGAATATGATTTACCTATTTGAAAAAAAACATTCCTCTGTTTTAGTACCTTTTTTGGGGACAAACATTAAAACAATATAAAAATAAGTATGTTATTTATATGAAATGTTATACATTAAATTATACAAGTAAAGTACTATTTAATAGTTTGTTTAGTTTAATGTAACGATACTTTCAATTATTATTTTATTATATATTTATAGCTTACAATTATTTTCAAAGTAATTTGTTAAACCAAACTCATGTTTTGAGTTTTCAGGTGTCGACACAGATTTTTTTTTTTTCTTGAGGCTTATGTTTGAAAACTAAAAATTATTTTTGTGAAATTTATTTTGTTATGAAAGGTAAAATCCAGCTGCTCAAATTCAAACCAAGCATTTAATGATAACTTCTTTAAGTCATTCTGTTAAAGTTTTCATTTCTTGTGAACTTGTTTTCTTTGTAAATTATACATTTTAAAACCTAACAAAATAAAAATAATTAATGGAGAGTATGTTTTTATGGAATGGAATTTTGTGAAGGAACCAATTTTATTAAGAGAAATTTTGTGAAGGGGCTTGATTTATTAAATCGATTTTTGTAAAGGGGTTCTAGATAGGTCTTTTTTAATGTCGAAAAGTTTACCCATGTATCTAACACTAAAAATTATGAAAAATTGTAAATTTAATGTTGTTGTAAAAATAATTTTAATCAGTTTTTGGACTCAATTTTAGGTTTTTGACAGTCATTGTCAAAAACTATGTCAAAAAGGGGTTTTTGACATGACGGTTAAAACCATGGTTAAAACCGTCACACTGTCAAAAACTTGCCAACCCTGATATGTATACATAGGTATATAAACTTCACTGGCGCCCGGCTAACCGAAAAGTACCATTTTTTTTTACATATAGGTAGAACATTTCCGAGAATAGGAAGGTTAGGGGTCTGTAATTAGGTCCATAGTCAATTTGCTTCTTTTTTATTTATTTTATTTATTATTATTATTTTTTATCAAGTGAAATTTGGCGCAAAATTAAATACATTGTTGTAACCAGATTTGTTTTTTGCGTGGTAAACACTTAATGGTATTTTAGATGATCATTTCCCCGCTCACCTTTGATGCCAACTATGACTGCAAAACATATTAAAAAATATCAGACGATAACTTTCTAATTTTCTTATTGCTTCATGATGTAAACAGACTTCCTGGTTCATACTTTGAACCTGAATTGGTCATGCCATTGTCGTTCAATATTTATTCCTAATCGTAACCCTAATCGTATCCTATCCTAATCCTGATAATAACTTTAAAGAATATTCTTTGACACGAATATGTAAATTAAATCAGTATCCATAAATGGAATGAATGGAAAATAGAATAAATAGACATGGCAAAATAAAATAACAAGAAAGTACATTTATTCGACACCTAACCCTAGAGAAAGCATAAAAAATTTCAAGCGCATGAAATAAATCAAAATAATCCTATATATACTAACAAAAATATGTAAATTTAGATCATCAGATTTGTGTCGTCGGTATTTATTTGCTTATAGTGTTCTTGACGCGATAGAGAAAATATCGAGGTTAAATTGGGCAGAATTTAAAGTACTTTCTAGCAACCTTTATTTACATTTTAGAATCGCCTCAGATTGTTATATCTTTGTGAAATATCTATCAATGTATAAAATCCACAAGCAGTTTGTTCACTATTTACACCACTTAGCGTGAAGCACTTAATTTAATATATATATATAAACAAGATAATGTAGTAAGAAATATATAACATATGTCTATGCAAATAAACAATATAATAATGCCCATTTAGCAATGCACACATATGCAAATTGTACACCAAATACCACCTAAAATGCACTGTTGTATAGAAGAATTCTGCCAGTGTTGTTTTTCGTTTTACGAAGAGGATTTCTTCGATTTTCATGATTTTACTTGGTCCTCCTTTTTTCATTAGTTGCAGTTTCATTTTCGCGATTGTATATTATTTGGCATGAAATTTCACTTTTTTAAGACTGGGTTATGTCAAGGCCCCTTTAGCAAAGAAATACCATATGGTCTCCTGTAAAATGTGATAAAGCTTTGGTTAATTATATATGTTGTTAATTATCAAGTGAAATGTTTTACTAAAATAATGCATTTATTCTTTTTTTAATGTTACGTGAACGAAGTCACGGGTAACAGCTAGTATATTAATAAAATGGCATTAATGACTTTTTTCTCTCCCACAGAAACTCTGACCGCAATAAATCTCAAGGTAAATATTCTAAAAAACAGAATCAGAGGCATTTCCCATCTAATTCTAAAAATTTAAACCTTGGTATTCCTATGAAAAAATATTTTCCAAAAGATGAATGGCATAATGTAAGTAATTTTTTCTTTGATTGTATACATTATCAGTGTATCCGAATTTATTGATATTATTCTTCTAAAAGCATCTGATTTTTCTTGCATATGTAAACTTCTGAAATTGATGATGCATTTTGTTTGTCAAGCCTGTCTTTAGTCATAGTTATGAGCCTTGCGTGGGTCTAGGATTTTTTTTCTCTTCATTTTTAGGTGCATTCGTAATTATATAAATACTTAGCATCTATAGTCATAGTCTGATCCGTCCATCTGTCTCTCCGTATATAACAGCGCAAAAACTACCCAACCAAATGATTTGAAATTTAAGATATATTATCTTTGCAGAATTTTGTCGAAACATTTCAAATTTTATGAAAATCGAATCAAAACTTTAGAAGATATTAATAAAAATATTTATTAAGAAATTTGAATTAAAAAAAAAAAAAAAAATCTGTTTTCTTGTTATAGGAGCTTCAGAGTTTTAATCGTCAAGCGATCGAGATACTTATTTTATTACAGAAATTAATCTGCAGACGATATAATTCATCTCACAGAATTAAAAATCAAGATCTGAATATTTATGTAGTTCGCACTACGTTCTATAGTACGAACGCACCTCGTTTGTCATGTTTAACGTACAATTTTCAACTTGTTAAAATTATTTTAATATTGTTTCTGGATCACTTGCTTAAAAATTATAAACTTAACATGTTTGTATTTGTTCAACAATTTTCATAAAATAAGCAATTAAAATAGGATATTGTCTTTATATATATATAATATGTGTATATGTATTTTCTTCTCTTAGAAAAATTTACCTGTAGGATTCAAATTCCTATTTAGTCTATTTTCATTAAAAATTTATTTTATATAAGAGTATTGTTATAAAATGATTTTTTTTTTTAATTTCATTTTAATTATAAATTTAATTAAAATTGTATGTAATTATAACGATCTCAATTAAATCTTTAAATCAAAATTCTTCCGTCCAATGACCTTTTCATTTTAATTCTAATTTTTAAATAACAATTTCTCTCTTCTAAATAAATCTATGAATAAATATTAATAATTTTGATTTAAAAAAAAAAAAAATTATTTTTACTGATTCTTTCGAAATTTATTCCTGATGATAAATTTTACATAAACTTAATTTAACTAAATTTGATACATTTAGTTCAATTTTATCGCCTTAATTCAGAGCTTTTTAATGAAAAAAATTCTATTACAATAAATGTTTTTGATAAATGAGTAACATAATGAATGATTTTGTCCAGGCATATTTGGATCATGTATATAAACTAAATTTAACAATGAAATATATAATCTGCACAACTTTTGTCCCAAGGAATGCAAAATAAGGATGTTCGGCTAAGATGCTTTACACTCACGCAGAAAAAAAAAATCTGTTAAAAAAAAGGAAAAAAGTCGCCAAATTTAGGGGATCTTTTCCTTTAATGGCAACCTACCCATTGTATTAAGTTATTCGTTTGGCACAGTCTTGAAAATCACGCCAACCAAAAAGTCGCCAAACTTTTGTTTACATGTTTGCGTGAGTGTAAAGCATCAGTTCCGGATGTTCTACTGTATTTTAATGTTTCAGGCATATTTGGCCGTGTTTACAAGGTAAGTTTAATGATGTATGAAATGCGATCTATATAATGCAAAATTCTATTAATGCACAACCTCACGTTTTTAGGTTTGTATTATAAAGTATATTCATCTAAAACAAAGTTATATATTTATATCTGAAATTGTATATGTATATCTGAAATTGTTGCAGTAAATATTTATCTCTAATAATTGGCTGTTTGAATTTTAGCTGTCTGTAGCCATTTGGGAACATTATATTAAAAATAGACAGCAGGAAGACATGTATGTAAAGAAAATGAATTTAAGAACTGCAGTTCATTCTCTTCTAGTCAAAATGTTTCCAAGTAAGCTATATTTATTAATGTAATTTTATTGTAAAGACTGTAATAATCTTCAAATTAATCTTGATTATTCAAAAGTGGCACTTGTGTTCTTTTGTGCAAAATGTGTTCTGCTCAACAATTTGCGAATCTCGGCTGCAGTGTTTAGCAACACATCACATGAAGTCGTTTTTCCTATGACACTTGCTGGTAAAATATTGCTAACACAGCAGAGGAATTAATTTTCTAGTTGGCAACTACTTATTCATTATTAGGTCTTCAAGTTTTAATGCTGGGTTTCTTCATTTGAAATTTCTTAATTTACAGATTTATTTATTGTTCACATTTAGAGTTGTCTAATTTTATACTAGAAAAACAACTCAATATTACATCGCAATGAATAATTACTGTAAGAATAATAAATAATATTTATGTAGTATGATTTTACATAAATATTTTATATACAAGAGTAGCTTTTCGTTATATCACTCATTCAGATATAAGCTCTGTTTTTGTGTCTCATGCAAAATTAAGCTGAATTAATCTCATTTTTATGGAACTGTTGTTAAACGTTATTAAATGTTGATTGTATTGCATATCATTCTTAATTTTATTAAGAAAATTGTAATATAATATAAACTAACATTTTGGTGACACACAAAATTTTCTTGTATGTTATCTTTCTTAAAATTTTCAATGCCCTGGTTCTGTCGCATTTATTTTATTGTATCCCAGTGGATGGGATCTTACGAGAGGGGAGGGTCTCTGTATTATTTAAATGGGTGTCCTCAATTTTGAGTGTAGATTTAATCCTTTGACAAAGTCTGAAAGTAGTGAAGCAGTGACTACTTTTAAAAAATAGTTTGTAGTCTATTTTTTAAAACAAGTAGTTGTAGTAGTTAGTAATTAACTACATTTTCAATAAAGTAGTTGTAGTTCGCTACAATAATTTTTTTTTTTTGGCTAGAGTATACGAGTTTACTGAAATTTAAAAATCAGATCCTGTGTTATCACAAGATGTATTCCAAAAAGAAAAAACTATGTAATTGGTAATTAATAAGTTTTTGCTTAAATAAGTTAAAATGTATAAGTTTAAAGTAATTAAAATGTATTACAATATGTTTTAAATAAAATTATGTATAATTTAAAATATATAACCTAATGGTAAGTAAGTTAACATAAATAAAATAACATAAGGAATTGTTGTAGTATTACAGAATTAGAATTAAGATTGATTTTTTTAAACATTTCTTAATTGTTACTCACTAAACTAGCGCACACATTTAGGGAAGTTCATGAAAAAAATATAAACATTTTTAGGTGCATTCGTAATTATATAAATATGTAGAACCTATAGTCTGGTCTGTCTGTCTGCACATAACAGCACAAAAACTACCCAACCTAATGGTTTGAAATTAAATATATGTAGTCATTGCAGAATTTTGTCAAGTCATTTCAAACTTTATGAAAATGGAATCAAAACTTAAAAAGACATTAATAAAAGTTTTCTTCATTCTATTAAATCCTATTATACATAATTAATTCAATGATATCCCATGATAGATAATGATTCTAAAGTTTCCCATTGTAATTTTCAGTAAATGTCAACAAAAGATAAAATGTTGCCAACTTAAAATGTATTTATTTTATTACGGAAATTAATCATATCATAATAACAGACAATATATATCATTTTTTCATTGAAATAACTGATTTTTTTTTAATTACATTTTCTTGTATTGGATATTAGCACATGGTATAATTTTAATGTAACAGAATTGTAATTGTTTGTAAAAGTGTATTGAAACTTAATTTCATAAAATAAAATTAATATCTGTAATATGAAAATCTGCACATAAAATAGAATAAATTTTGTATTCATGCATTTTTGCATAAGAGTGCAAAAGCTATTGCACCAAGATCTGAATATTTATAAAACTAGTTATAGTATGAACACACCTCATTTGACATACAGTTTCCAACTTGTTTAAATTTTGAAATTAAGCCATATCTATTTTCTAATAATGCATCAAACTATTTCATAGTACATTATTGCGTTGTCTGCTTATGTATATTGGGTTTTCGAGAAAGTTGACTGTGGATTGATCTATACTGAATATTTGAAAGTTTGGTTAACAGATTATGTACTTAACATTTTGCTAACATTTTGTTATATTGTTTTTAGATTGTGGGTTAAGGGTTGTTGGTTCATCTGTAAATGGACTTGGTACGAATTCAAGTGATGCTGATATGTGTCTAGTCCTTTCAGCAAGAGAGGTATTATTTTATTTTACTTTTCTTATTCTTCTATTTCTACAAGGATGTCACTTTTTTCAAATCAGTAGATTTTCTCTTTTTTAGTCAAAGATTTCTTCAAAATAACTTTGTGATGACAAGGTGGACCAATTAGTGAGGGCACACAAAAATTCAGGTCTGCAAAACCCTAGATGAGAACAGTTTTAGGTCTTGCTCGTTAAAATATAAGGCCAATGTTGTCCTATAGTGCATAGTCATAGCCCTAGAATCAAAATTCAGAAAAGTGTCTTAACCATCAAAGAGATGTTCTTACAGAAAAACGTCAAAAAATAAAGAATGAAAAATTTGAGTGGCTCTATATGCTTAAATCTACTAATCTAAAATTAATCTTTTTTAAAAAAAAAATCATGTTTATGTGCACTGCAAATGAAGTCAGCAGCATACCATAAGTCGGCTGCGCAGAGAAATTAGTGTCAAAGAAAATAAGGTACTTTTTTGTTAATCCAGGTGCCAGTGATATATATATGTGTGTGTGTGTGTATATACATATGTATATGTGTGCATATATGTGTGTGTATATATTTTTTTTCTCACATTACTATATTATGTTTAATTTTAGTTTAATTATAAGGTTTGTGTTATTATAGGGATATGTTTATACAAAAAATTATAGTAATATACATTTTTAATTTATTTTATTTTACATAAAACATAATCTTATATTTAGGTTGCATTCTCAAATTACCATTATGAACGTAATTTATTATAGAAAGGATAAAGTGTTTTGAAAATAATATTAAACGAAACCCTTTGTGCGATCTTCGATCACACTTACCTACTTGTTTCTTTATGACTGTAAAAATTTTGTAACTTACAAAAGAATATTCTGGAGAAATGTGAAAAAATACTTCTTAACAAAGAAAGGGTCATCTCCCCCTCTGTAGTTATATTGTTGATAAAACAATTAAAAAAAAATCTTTCTATTTAATTTTATCAAAGTTATGGTTTTCTGTACATCTAAAAATTATAATTAACTATTTAATATTCTTACATTATTTGATTCTAATTAGAATGCACATGGAAACCAAATTCTACATTTGGATGAAAGAATATTACTTTAACATAAAACCAGGGGTGTAGTGAAGGGTATACAGTTGCATATGCCATATACCTTTTGTATTTTATAACGAACCTCTGTATACCCCCTGTTTCTCAAATAAAACCATAGTGTATACTCTCTGGGTATTATCTTCCACCTTATAGTGTATACTGTCTGAGTTTTTTCTACTACAGCACTGCATCAAACTGTAAGTTGACAGGTAGTCATTTCATTCAGAACTCAACTATGCAATATATGTTTATTACAGTAAATATTATAAAACATTTTAACATAAGATTGTCTCAAGATACTTAATTTATATTCACTACAATATAGGTTGCAAAATTAACACGTAAATGGGAAAAATGTGATAAATTTTATTTCATGCATTCTCTTTTTTTGAGTGACATCCCTGTTCTTATGTAATGCATTATAGAAAATATAACTGTCTTATTTTAACATAATAAATTTTGTTATTTTTATTAAATGCAATTTAGTTTATATACACTTTTTTGTTTCTGAAATTAGCAAGTTTTCTCATCTAAATTTTTATCTCTAGATTGATCAACAAACAGAAGCTATGGATTTGCTGAGGTACGCTCAACTAATGTTATATCAATCTTGTAAGTACTTCTTAAATTTGTAAGTTCATTTTTAGAAAAATAAAAATTTTATGTACATTGGACTCATGATAATTCAAACTAAATCAAGAAGTCCCATAAACCTTGAACATTATTAGAGCTAATGTTAAAACTAGTTTGAATTAAACTTATTTTATTACTTTGGTTAGTTCAAACAAACAAAAAATTAATCTCTCCCCTCCTCCCCTCAAAAAAATTTAATAAAATTTAAAAAATAACTCTTTTTATTTAGAAAATTCTGAATCTCCTTTCATTTTCTATTAAAAACTATCTATTTCTTCAGAAAAATATAAAAGAAACTATTTCAAAACTCTAAAATTATTAAACGGTCAGTAGATAAGGGCCTAAAATAAATTTTAGTGCTTGGTCTACTCCCAGACATTTCTGATTATGCTTTAGCGTCTAAAATCTACAACTTGAGATTATAGTAACAACATGGACCTGATGTTGGAATTTTCAAATTCCTAATTAAAATTAATCTGTAGAAATGTAATATCTGAGTATGAAGCTAGTAGTTAATAATTTCAAAATTTACAGGAAATAAAGTAATGAAAAAATTAACTATTTCAGGCAATGAGCCTCAGAAGATGACTCTAGATAATTAAGATTCACAACGCTCTTAAATATTCCAGTTGAGAAATCAGTAACTGCTGAAATTAAAATTTATTGATGAAAGCCTTCAGTAGACAAAAGAACTAAAATGTTTATTTGAAATAAAAAAATTGGCTGAAAAAGGTAGCAATATCAAATTGCAATAAACATCGCTAACCATTATTATTTTTTTTTAAGTAACTTTCTTTTCATTAAAAATTTTAGTTCTTTATAGGTTTTTCTTCGGATTTATTTTTATAATGTTTACAATAAAGGAAAGGTATTCTTGGCCTTCTTAAGATTGATTCTGAGCTGCTTAATTTTCTAACATAATATGCTTTTATAATTTAAGGTTTAAAACAATTTGAGTTATAAAAAAGGTATTTTATAATACAAGATAAGTATATATATTTGATAGCATAAAAAGTCATTTTGCTTTTTTTAGAATTGGATAATTCAAACTTTTATCTCCTGTCACTGCAAATGAATTAATGAGTGTCGACTGTATATAACCATATTTTGTCAGTTTGAAAATTATCAAAGTTAGATTATAAAACATTTATCACTAAAATGGATTGTAGTTTTAATTCAAACTATTAATGATAAATATGAAATGTCTTTCAGCAGAAGTGACAATAAGAAAATGAGTAAATTCACAGCTTTATGATTGAAAAACAGAAGTCGCGTTGTTTTGGATGGCTAGAGGGAGTGTTCATTCAGTTCAGAAAAATTACCCTTTCAATTTCAAACTATTTTCAGTTCAAGTTGAAATAATTTCTGCATTTAATACTGCATTAATTTAAATCCAAATGTATTCCACTAAATTTTAAACACCAATATTTTACTTCAGCTATTTTTTGCATTTAGACCTTGACAATAACATATTTAGTTTTTATGTATTGGTAATTGCATGTATTGGTACTGCAATTTAAGTAATTTTGAGTATGTATCCTTCAACAATAAGTACTGAACTTTCAAGCAATAGTCTTTAAAAACAAACCAAGCATCTTTATTGGAACTTCTCTGGAAAAAGGATTGTTAAATTTTTGAATTAACAGATAGTACTATATCATGCTACATGAGTCTGCATGATATAGTATGAGTAGATTTTCCATATAGGATGAGTAGATATTTCCATAAGGAAATATAGAAATTTTCATAAAGAAATATAGAAATTTATAGAAATTTATATTTTATTTGAAATATTACCAACACTACTTCTAGAATTATTTTCAACTCTCATTTAAAATTTGTTTCGATATTACTTTCATGTACAATATTAAGTTTAAAAACATTCAAATTGAAGAGACAAATTATGCAGCTGTTTCATCAAAAGAAACCGCTTTATCAATGCACAAGACAGTGCAAATACAGTGGAACTTCCATTTAACGAAGTCTCATCGTTACACTTAAAAACTTCGTTATGAAGAAAATTCGTTAAATAGAAATCAACTTAAATTCATGAAATTTTTTCTTGAGATATGACAAACAGGTATTGGATTCAGAAGCATTTGATTCAGTTTTAATTATGAAGCCGTCTTTTACAAAACAGTTGTGTACGGTCGATGAAATCGCGTCACATTCCCAAGCCTTGGCCCAAGCTTTCATCAGCTCTGATACACAGAATCTCAAACTAATGTTTTCACTACATCGGCTTTTTTCTGTCTTTTTCGATAAAGTACTTCAAGATTTTTTATTATTCCTTCCTTAGACTAATGATTGAAGTTTAGCTGTATTGGCAGGAACAAAAATAACTTTGATGTTCTTCGATTTGTATTTTGAAGCACGTTCTTTTGGATGTACAAAGCAATTGTCTATCAGCAATGGAAGGTCAGAATGGTACCTGTCTGACTCTAATAGATATTTTTTGTTTCAATGCATCTGACGCCATTGCGATACCTCATCTTCTATATCATTGAAGGTAAAAAGGGGATTTTGACTTCCCCCAACTGTCAACGCTGGAGTCTCGGAGTGGGAGAATAGTGATAACAAAGTGTTTTTCTTAGTGCGAAAAAAAAATTGTTTTATTTAGCACCAAGCAGAATGGAAATTATTTAAATGTGTTCATTTTCATACAATCGAATCCGCTGAAATAAATTTGCATATCCTTCGAACAGCAACCTCTTAGTTTGAATTCTGTACACGTACAAAAGTGGAATAAACTTCTTTATATAGAATATATTTTTCGTAATGTGGAGATTAATTTACATGCTAATGGTGTTCAAAGTCAAAGTTCTGCAGAAAATTTCGTTAAGTAGAAAACTTCGTCAAATAGGGACTTCGTTAAAGGGAAGTTCCACTGTAGTTATTAACTCTGCAATTGAAAAATCTATTTTAATTTGGAAATTTTTTCCTTCATTCTTGTTACTTTTGGTTGCGCAAAAAAAAAAAAAAAAAAAAAAAAAAACCCAGAAAATTCACGAATTCTTTAACTTTTGTCTGCATTATTGCCAAAAATAAGTTTATGAAGTATCGTAACATTCAAAAACCTTTCAGTTTTTAAAGTTACTTCTAGTTCTTTAACATGTACTTGTAAAAGTTTAAGGATAGCAAAGAAAAACAAAATAAAAACTTGTTTTGAAAAAAAGTATCGTCAGGAACACAAATACTATATTTATATCAATGAATCTCCATTTCATAATTAACTTACAAAAGTATCCCAAATCATTACTTGCATCAATTATTAATTTACTCTTAATACTAAGATATACAATTCTGTATAAAACGTATGTGTTCTCAGCTTTTTGTAGGTATTTAATCCAATTGCACTCTGTCACCAAAATTGTAGCAAATCAAACTGAGCCCTTGGTAAATAACTTATACTTCACTCAAATATTAATTAATGATATATTGAAAGCTTGACGAGAGAGAGGGAGAGGAGATACACTATATATACAGGTAGGATCTATTTACAATGACTTAAAGCAATATATTAAATATTTTAACAAACAGAAACATTGTTAGGCCACTTATTCAAACATTCTTAATCACATGTCTTCACACAATTTTATCCCCTCATCTGCCGTCTTTTAATTAAAAATTACCATTACCATAGTTACTATTACCCATAACTGTTATCATGCGAGTTGGACTTAAGGAAGTTGGCCATTCAGATCTCAAATTCCCCTCGCTAATGTTAAACCTATGAGAGTGGAATGTGTTTTTATTTTTAAAATATTTACCCAGGAGATTAATATTTTTCTTTTTTTTTCTGTGTACTCTTCTTAAGAGATTTTTTTTTTTTTCACTTGTCAAAATATTTCTAAAAAATATGCTTAATATTATATTGTAAGATTTTAACACTTCAGATAAAATAAAGCATACATTTAAAAAAAAGAAGAAAATTAAAAACAAGAAATATCCTCAAAAAAGAAAGTCATATTTTCTTTGAGATTTAAAAAACAAGAATGTATTCCACTCCCATAGGTTTAACCTTTAACATGAGCAAGGGTAATTTGAAATCGAGCTCACCAACCCTTTAAACAGGAACCATTGAAAGGTGCTAATGCTGCCATCTGATGGAAAGGAATGAAGAATTCTGGAGATAAACCTCCACAAGTTCTACCTTTCCTGATGGCTGGGCTGGCCTCAGCCGACCACCGACAGGAGTCAGCTGGAGTTCAGATAACCAAAAAAGATATATTACTACATAAGTAAACAATGTTCATAAAAGAGAAATGTAGAATAAAAACTGTGGGTGATTGACAGAAAGAAAAGTTCATTGTTTTTTCTTTCATAAGAGTTAGTAGTACATTCATTATATATATATATATATATATATATATATATATATATATATATATATATATATATATATATATATATGTAACCTTACAAGAACATTTTAAACGTTTGTGAGGTATTTTTTCTATAGTAGTATAATTTCTTTGAGATTCAGATAAGATTTATCAGTTAAGAAAACAATTTTCAGTCATTTTATTACTAAGTGAATACGCATTCCTAAAATATTTTTCAACTTTACTTTTGTGTAATACTTTGCATATGAGTTGTTCTAAAATTAACAGGGACTTTTGTTAATCTATTATTGAATAAGATTTAAGTCAATATTACTAATATTTATTGTTACATTAATAAAGACAATGTCTAGTTAATAATAGCTTTATATACTAAGTTATTAAAATAAGTTTTTTTAAACGAATTTTTTTTTTTTTTTTTTTTTTTAGCTTTTATCAAAAGTACTGACTTGATCACTGCAAAAGTACCCATCTTAAAGTTTATCGATAAATACAAGTAAGTGCAATGTATTAAATTACTATTTAAATCAGCATGATTTAAAATCTGTCTTCAGATTTTTAATTTTTTTTTCTCCTTTTCTTTAAGTAATATCCAAGTTGATTTGAATATCAACAACACAGTTGGCATTGCTAATACACAATTACTTGCAGCATATAGCAGAGGTAAGTTTACTTGAAGGTTTTTTTTTTACATGTTAATATTTGATAGTTTGGTCGTGGTTGTTAGTTTCATTATTAGCAAATTTTGGAGATCTGGCAGTTCTACACCTTCCAACATAGTTGAAATATATTTGATTTTGGTTGATCTGTTTACTGCAGTCTATTTGTCTGTGCTCTAACTTTTGTAAATACACTTCAATTGCCACACCAGTGATATATTTTGAGGTTTGTTATAGCTATAGGACCTACCCTATTGAAAATGGAACGTGTAGCATTTATAGTTTTTTTTCTGGGGGGGGGGGGGTGGACAGAAAGATTGTTGCATTATTGTCTATATGTAAAAAAAAAATTGCAGTGTATTTTAATGATGTTATACTGCTTCTAACATAATGAAATTAATATGCATTACTGAAGTGCATTGCAAAATGCTTTTTATGGGATATGGAGGGTGTAGCATTTATCTGTCATTTACAGTGATGCACAAAAGAATTAAATTAAAACACTGTCTAGAAGCAGTAACTGCTGGAATTGTTTTTTCAGTTGTGGTATAGGGTTTTAAGCTTAACTAAATTTCAGTATACTAGGGGATTCTGCTCCTTAAGAGCTATGCTTGCCAACCCCTGTTTAGATCTTGTGGTCTCTAAAAACACAATTTGCTCTGTTTTAAAAAAGACTAACAAAACAAAAAAAATAAAACTGCATTTGTAGAAACTTGATAGCTGTTTCAAGATAAATAATATTTTAAGAAATGGACAGTAAGCAAAATAAGCATTAAAAATGCTTTTAATTTAATAAAATATCACTGTTCGATTTACCTCCATAAACGAAAGAAAAAACATAAATAAGAGTGTTACTTTGTCTCCTGCACTTGAAAAATAAGTGCAAAATTTTATTTTGAATCTTGCAGATTAGGAAAATCTAAAAGAAACAAAAAAAAAATATTTCCGATTTACTTTGTCTCACTGACCAAAAAATCTGAAGGAAAGTAAAAAAGAAGCATAAATTTACAATTTCAGTTTTACTTTTTACTGAAAAAATCTGGAGGAAGAGAGGGGAAAAAAATGAAAACTTTGATTAAAAGGTTTTTAAAACAAAACTATTTCAAATATGTAGCATATATGCCAAAAATAAACTTTTTGGATTATCCTTTATTAAAATATCTTTACTTAATCCTAACTTAAGATGTGAAACTACAGCATCTTCAACAATTATGAAATTGAAAGAATTTTCCCAAATGTAATTTCAGAGAAAGACACACTTGAAATAGGGTTAGAACTGAGGGAATATTAGACTGCTGGTAGTTTAAAATTTTTTTTAACTCATCTAATGGAGTTCTGAACAAAAGTGATAGAACTTAAGGAAAAAAATACTAAGAGTCATTCCATGTCAAATCAACAAACCTATTTTACGTCACCATCTCAGATTTTAATGAACTATGGCACATAGTTAGTATTTATATAGACTAAGAAAAATACCAAACGTTTCTGAAAATATATAAGATTGTTTTGAAAATATGGCTGTATAAACTTTTCATTGTCAAAAAATGCTAGTCTGCTAGAATTTCAAATTGTCATAAAATCGTTCCTAATTAAGATAGGAAGGTGAACAAAGTGTCATATTGCAGCATTTTTAATGAACTTTAATATGATATGCAACATGATAAAAGTTGTTAAAAAAAATCTAAATTTAAATTTTAAAATTTGAATTGTAAAAGTTTTTTAAAAATTTTTCAAAAAAGTATAGAAAATAGGTTGTATTATTGTAAAATAGTTTCCAAGGTTTGAAAATGGGACAACAATGGGTTCATAGGGAAAATAATAATAAAAAAAAAAATTCATCAATTTTAAGTGATACAATAAGTTATAAAAAAAATTGAATTTTATTACAATATGCAACGGAATAAACTTTGTAAAAAAGAATAAAAATTAAAATTTGAATTGCAAAAAAATCTTATTTAAAAGAAATTTAAAAAAATTATAGAAGTAAAATGGGACATTAGTGGAACAGGGAGAATGTAAAATGGGACAACAATGGATTCATAGAAAAAAATAATTTTTTAAGAAAGGCATTTTTCATCAATTTCAAGCATGATACAAATACAATAATCCATAAAAAGTTTACTTTAATATGATATGTAACAGAATATAATTTGTTAAGAAAAAAAAATAATTGTGGTTTTTGTGTGGTAAGGGGGGTCCCCCCCCCCCCCCCCCCCCATGCGTTATCTCCATCATTTTCTTATCCTAGCAATATCTATCCAAAATATCATTGGAGTTCTCTTAATGAAAACACGAAAACACGTGTAAAATATTTGACTAAAAAAATCCTGCACATAAGCTATTAAACAGAGAATCGACAATCAACTTGTAATTTGCTTAATAATTGGTCTACTTATCTTATCTGCAGATGCTTTTGAAGAATACCATAAAATCCCGTTAACCCCCCCCCCCTCCACATTTTGTAAACAAATTTCAAATTTTCACAAGATTCCAAGAAAGCACCCCCTCCCCACAAAAAAAAATTCCACCCTGCACGTCAAGGTCAATACCAAGTATTTTATCTTGGAGTATTATTATTATTATTATTATTATTTTGGTTGCATCAGAAATTCTAAACATGATATCGCCAACTAGAGGGGTTGCCTGTTAACCTAGATTTAGAGCCAGTCTTTCCACTCTGAGAGGCTAGACCAGGGGTGTCAAACTGTGATCTGCCTGATACCACTAAATTTTAAAAGAAATAGACTACTTCTTGAATAGTGGAAATTCGATAATTAGATAAGGGAAAGTTTACTATAAAATTTTAATGGTATCTGGCGACCCACAGTCTAACACCCCAGGGCTTAAACGTTAGTATCTGGGAAGCTCGGAGCTCTGATCAAAAGCAACAAATTGCAGTGAACGAGTGGAGAGGCTTCACCAAGAGGAGAAAAGCAAAAGGAAGATGCTTTATCAGTAGCGGACTCTTGATTGATTGATTGGTTGCTTGCGAGCCGAGCTTTCTAGCTACTAAACCCAGCCCAGTTCATTCTGAGCATTTGCCTATTGCAGTTGCACATGGTTTATCTGATTGTTTGAGCTGTGATTTTTGGAAAGATGCTTAGTTATACTGTAGAAAAAAAAATATATATCTGTGATAGCTTAGCATAAAGGGAATGGTGCTAATTTGCATCATAATACAAATATCAATTTACATCACAACCATCCCTGAACTATTATGGTGTGTTGCTCTGGCATTATAAAGCATTGCATATGTTGTTGTTTACATTTAGACTGTTAAAAAAGGGTTACCTCTTTTTTAAATTTGTAACAGAATTTGTTTAAATTAATTTCAAAGAAAATTTCTGAATTTGCTGTCCAAATTGCCATTTATTATTAATGCTATGAAATCATTCTCTACCCCCCCCCCCTTTTTTGTGGTTTTAGACTCTTAAAACTATTTTATACAAGGGTGTCTTTTAATAATGTTAAAATTTCACTGTCTGATCTAGTTATTGCAGAGATTAAATATTGTTACCAGATTATAAATTACTTTCTATATTGTCAAACATAATATCACTTATCACAGACTGTTCTATTTATCCTGAATTTTTTTTTTGTTCTGTACTGAATGAACATACAGTGGAACTTCCCTTTAACGAAGTCCCTATTTTACGAAGTTTTCTACTTAACAAAATTTTCTGCAGAACTTTGAATTTGAACACCATTAGCATTACATTAATCCCCATATTACGAAAAATATATTCTATATAACGAAGTTTATTCCACTTTTGTACGTGTACAGATTTCAAACTAAGAGGTTGCTGTTGCGATGGATATGCAAATTTATTTCAGCGGATTGTATGGAAATGAACACATCTAATTAATTTCCATTCTGCTTGGTGCTAAATAAAACAGTTTTTTTTCACACTAAGAAAAACACTTGTTATCATTACTCTCTCACACCAAGACACTAGCGCTGACAGTTGGGGGCAGTCAAAATCCCCTTTTTACATTCAATAATATTGTTACGCCACCGTATATTGTTTCTGTATTTGTTACGCCACCGTACATTGTTTCTGTATTAATCTATGCTAATTTAATTCATTAAATTCGGTTAATTATACACTTAATTTAATCTTATAATCATTTTTCAGTAAAGTCCTTTTTCTTTCTAAATTTTCAAATATTTCGTTAAAGTAATTTTATTCTGTTATTAAATAATAATATTAATCAATAAATCAAATGTTTTAATTATTAAAATCATTAATATAATATTCAGTTAAAGTAATATCAGTAAAAAGATAAAGTTTTTCGCATGTCAATACAAACTGATACGAAATATTTCTAAGTCCAAAAACGAAAATCATAATTATTAAATATTAAATATTTTGTATTAAAACCATATTCAATCTATAGATAAAAAATTCTACTTCAAGAATCCGTTTACGGTTTTTAAATACGTTATTTAGTTCAGCAGTTATGGCAAGAAATTCTATTTATTCAATTCTCTTTTCAAAGATCGCGCGTTTTGTTTTGCAGAAATATCGACATTTTGATTGCGCATCTTCCCCAAGATACTTGTTGTTTACGATCACGTGACAGGATTTCTCGGAAGAAATAGCGTACAGTTCATTGCACTCAGGCAGAGACGCGCTCCCATCTCAGCGTCCATCCGGGTATTTTTACGGCGTCGTTGCCATTCAGGAGTAATGATGATTTTTATTCATCTCAACTCTGCGTTGCGTAGCGAACGCTCGATAATGCTCGATGCTCATTGGCTGAAAGTTAGCTTTCAAAAATCTAACTGACTTTTGAGCACGATGTTTTCAATCACTTGTCAGCGAGGGATTAACGTGTTCGGTTGCTCTATTTAAGCTGCGGACCTTCGGGTCCCGCAGAGAGAAAGTTCGTTTCAACGATGTTAGCTTCAGCAGTCTTCAAAGTTATTGCATTTTAGAGTGTAAACTCTCTAACAAAATTTTTATCGCAGCTTGGAGATGAACTTTTCCCGATTGTTAGCAGCCTCATACCAACCATTCCGGCCATCATCGATCATCTTAGGCCCGTAGCTTCATCTGTAATGAGTTGTTTTAACATCCAGCTAAACTTCGCTAAATTTTTTTAGCCTGAAATCTCCTGTAACGGAGATAGCTTGAAACATCACAACTCAATTTTCCTGATTGTTAGCAGCTTCATCAAACAATCCATTCCGGCCATCATCGATCATCTTAGGCCCGTAGTTTAATCTGTAATGAGTAGTTTTAACATACAGCTAAGCTTCGCTAAATCCTTTTTTTAGCCTGAAATCTCCAGTGATTCATACATCTATAGAAGTAGTTCTGTTTTTCCCTCTTTGAATTCACTCAGTGTGTCCCATCTATCATCTTGGTTCCGTTTTTAACGATTTTAACTTCACCTCTCTTCATTGTGCTCTTCAAGCAATATGCCAAAATTGTCTAGCTTCATATTTTTACTGTAAGAATTCCACTTCACAAACTCATTTCATTATAGTGACTTATCTCAAAGTCTTAACGTTATTTCATACAAGAACTCTGATCATCCTATTTGATCCTAATTTATAAACTTACGTCGATGCAGCGTGGTTCTCTACAAATGAATTTACCATAATCATAGTTCTGAAACACTGATATAGTAATATGTAATTTCAATATAATGATACAAAATTTTTAAATGTTTGTTGTTTTGGTTGGCCAACTAAGCTTTCT
Source organism: Maratus michaelseni (assembly GCA_963931845.1). NCBI lineage: Eukaryota > Metazoa > Arthropoda > Arachnida > Araneae > Salticidae > Maratus > Maratus michaelseni. The sequence continues at coordinate 164,711,609 of OZ007591.1, forward strand.
ACACCTTTATGTTTATGTGTTGTTTCGTCAATAAATATCTATTTGTTATACGTCAGTTTCTTTGTTTTGTCAAGACATGGGTGAGTGTTAGTTTAATTTACTTTACATCTTAATCTAAGAATCGACTTCATATCTTAACTATTTTCCAAATTATCCAGTGAAGTTTATTTAATTGTTCATCCGGCCTTATTCTTAAATTCTTTTGCTATAAATTTAACTGTTATGTCGATTATTGGGTTAATTGCCACTTTACGATCACGTGCCGTGACGTTGTTTTGGATTGGCATTTTTAAAGCATTTCTTTAGTTCTTTTAACTTTATTAATTTTTGCATCTCTATTTTTCAAAATTACTTTCAATCTTTAAATTTTTCACACCAATCCGAAACGACGTGACATATAGAAGATACAGTGACGCAATGGCGGCAAATGCATTGAAGCAAAAAATATAAATTAGAGTCACAGTTATCATTCTGACCTTCCATTGCTGACAGACAATGGCTTTGTACATCCACAAGAATGTGCATCAAAATGCTAATCGAAGAACATCAAAGTTATTTTTGTTCCTGCCAATACAACTTCTAAACTTCAGCCGTTAGTCTAAGGAATAATAAAAAAATCTTAAAGTACATTATCAAAAAAGACAGAAAAAAGACAATTTACTGGCAACATAAGTTTGAGAACGTGTGTATCAGAGCTGATGAAAGCTTGAGCCAAAGCTTGGGAATGTGACGTGATTTCATCAACCGTACACAACTGTTTTGTAAAAGACGGCTTCATAATTGGAACTAAATCAAATACTTCTGAATTCAATACCTGTTTCTCATATCTGAAGGAAAAATTTTATTAATTTAAGTTGATTTCTATTTAACGAATTTTCTTCATAACTAAGTTTTTAAGTGTAACGATGAGACTTCATTAAATGGAAGTTTAACTGTACTCTAAATGTCAGTTTTCATTTAGTTTTGTTATGGAAAGGTTAGTCTTAAAATCTGTTTATTACTTATCTGTTTACTCTCTTGATATTAATCAGGTTTTGAAACACTTGTATGTTACAAAGAAGTCAAAATAGACTCAATTGATCTTTACAATCTACTTTTGGTGGAATTAAGCTTTCTGTATGACTGAATGAAATGTTTCTTGATGGCAAAACGAAGAGAAACTAATTTAGTTTTTTTTTTTTTTAAGTTCTGCAGTATTAATCGCAATTGTTGCGTACCTACCTCATTCAAATTGCATGTAAATGCTGAGAAAGTTTACCTTTTTGAGGTTAATTGATCCAAAATTCTAGAGGTTAATTCAAGCAAAATTCTATTAGATTGATTTGTATTTTTAAGAACAAGGTGATGTATAAATTTAAAGTGCTGTAGTTTTCAAGATAATCCTGAAATCTGTTTTTGAATTCCATTTAGTTTGAGCTGTATTCACATCTATAACAAGTTTTTTTTGTAATGAAAAATAGTGTATTACCCTTCATATGCTGATTTTATAAAAAAGAAAAAAATGCTTTTGAATTTTAATCTTGGATAACTTTCTAAAAGTTTGAACTGAAATAGCATGACTGGGCATTTGTTAATTTATTTACATACTTAAGATATTTACATAAAATACCTGCATATATTAAAAAGAAAGTCCTGAAAATTAAATCTTAAAACAAAATTTACTTGTTATTTAAAATTTGTATGTGTAATATTTATTGTGATATGTGTAATGGTTATTGTGATATGTGTAATGTTTATTCTGTTTGTGTACATGTTGTGAAAGTCCAGAGTTATTTACTACTAATACTTATTATTGCTTAAATTTTTATAATTTTGTATGTATGATAAAATGATTTCATTTCCAACTTTTATTTTTTAGCGGATTGTAGAGTTCCTCCTTTGGTGCTAGTTATCAAAAAATGGGCTCAGGATTGCAAAATTAATAATGCAAAAGAGATGACACTTTCCAGCTATTCTCTAGTATTGATGGTGATACATTACTTACAGTGTAAGAGTTTCTTTTGTCTTAAAATAAATTTTCCATTCTGTATTAGAATAGTTAAGATACTCAGGAACAAAAAAATGTAATAAGAATTTTTTTTTTTTTTTTTTTTTTTTTTAAACATTGAAAATGTTTTCATAGTATTGGGAATTTACACAGAAATACTAGCATAGACTTAGCAATTAAATTATATCCTGCCAGTTTTAGCATTATGGATTTAAGTTTTTTCTTTGAGCTTTGTGTAGCCTTTCTATTAATAAATTGCATTGATGTAAAAGCACCAATTGTAAAATAAGCAAAACAAATTAAGGAAAATTACCAGAAATAGGAACAGGGAGAAGGGGAACTAAATGAACATCTATTTAAATTGCTTATATTATTGGAGGATTTCAATATTTATTAAAATATTTTGTTCTAGTTATATTTGAAAAGAAGAAAAAAAATGTGGAGCAGTCGAAAATTGGATGAAGCTTTTAGTGCAATAAGAGCATTTACATAACTTGTCAGCAAAAGGCATCTTAATTTCTGAGGCAACAAGGCCTTAGCCAAAACTTTAAACTTGGACAAGGCTCTAGATTATTAATGTCTAAATTAGTTTCATATATTATTTTTAAAGTTAAAACAATATATTTAAGACTGTTTATAAGGTGGTCTTAATGAAATTAAAAAAGAATTTATTAAATGACCTTTTCTTTGCATTTTTGCTATCGATATTTGGAATTATGACTGCAGGTTTAAGTATCTGAATGCAGAAAATATTTCTTAAATTGCAGATGTCTGGCTTCCATAAGTAAAACCCTGGAACTGGTCTCGCCTCTGTCCTATTGCCAGGATAACTGATCAGTTGACTTCATTTTAGGGAAACCCAGTATTTTACTTTCTTCCCATTCAGTGGATCAGTGTGTGAATCATTGCATTCTGTTTAATCCTCCTAAAGACAAGTTGTGTATTCTTTGGTCTTCTTGGAATTTGACTGTGGAAGGAGATTCTTTTAACTTTAACCCCCATATCTCCCTTTCGTTGTGCTGGTGTTGTTATAACCAGAGCTTTACAAATTTGATAAAATCTGGTAGCCAGAAAAAAATTCTAGTAGCCAGTAAAAAATATTTACCACCCCCTTCCTTTCTCGTCATTAATTTTCAAAAAGCACAAAAGTTTTTATGAATTAATTGCGGAAAAATAACAGGCATTGTTTAGAATTATTAGTTACATAGTTTAGAAAGATAATATAAACTAAGTTTTCTAATGAAACTTATCAAAATCATATCTTTCAAAAAAAAACAATACATAAAAAAATACTGTAAAGAGTAAATTAACCGTCATGTTCGGAAAATGCTGATTGTCGAATGCTTCAGATGTCCGGATAGTTGAATGCTACAAAATCTATATCTGCTGAGGAGAACATCGACGAAATAGCGAAGCAGGAAAACAAGTTTTCGCCTATTTTTCTGTCGAAGTCTCAAATAATTCTGATTTGATTATTTTAAAATTTACATTTGATGAACTTATTTTTGCCAAATTAAAAACAAAAGTTAAAAAATATTTTCTGTGTGAATATAGTTTCAAAGTTTATTTTTTAATATTGGGAAGGGGGAGAGGGGGTGGCATTTGTGCTCATTTCTAGAAAGCTTAGGAAAATTTTTGTACAAAAAAGAAACAACAACAAAAACCTCATTAGATTAAATAACTTGGTCGCCAGTGCCAACCTGGTGACCGTATTTGTCAAGCCCTGGTTATAACAATAAGCTTAATTAAATATTTTTTTAATGTAAAGTAAAAATAGTTTTAAAAAAAACCACTTATATAGCATTCAATGTTTATCTTAAAAATCCCACCTGATTTCATGACTGCAATTCCAGTAACTCCAAAAAATTTCCGTTACAATATGTTAATTTGGCATCTGTCCCAATTATTGAAAATTGGCTTTGATTTATGCTTGATAGAAAGCATGACCCAATGAATTTATTTTTAAAAAATTATAATTTTTGCTCTTTTTAGGGTTTTGTTCATCTCACGAAACCCTATTACTCCCGCTCCGTTGTCTGTCCGTCACAGAGCCGTTCTCAGAAACTATATAACTTACAGGCATGAAAATTTGTGTACTTACAGCTAAATACCTTCTATGAAGCTCAAAATATTAAAATTTGAAAAAATATCTTATTTTAATATATAGAGATAAAAAAACCAAAAATCTAACAGACTTTTCCTATTAAATTTAAACAATTTTTGTTATAGCAGTTGCCAACAATTAAAAATCTACAATAAACTTCTTTCTACAATAATTAATTTTCTATTGAAAAATTTCCACATGAAAAATGAAAATGAAATAAAATGTTTCACCAATTAAAATATATATATTAATATGACGTCATAACGGATTTTTCAAATGTTTGAGAATAAAACGAAGAGAGTATCATTATGGATAATAGAGAATAGTTAATATATAAGTTTGAGGAATGTATTGAATCATGATAAAAACCTGATTATGGAAATATTGGCATATTTTAACATTTTGAAGGTCTCTATACATGTTTAATTTTGAAATTTTTTTTTTGTTTTTAAATATCTCATTTAGTTCACATGACGGATATTATTATGACAGTAAAAAAATGAGAAAAATAGACCGGTAAATTTTTACTTTAGAAAAGACAGGACTTTTTTGAGAAATTAAATTTATTTGGATTTCTTAAAGAAAGTATAAAGTGTTTTGAAAGGAATATTAAACGAAACCCTTTGTGCGATCTTCAATCACACTTACCCACTTGTTTAAGATATGGCAACATTAAAGAAGACAAAAGCATTATTTAAGCTATTTATTAGGGATTTTTAAATTGTTTTCTCGGTGTATAATTATAATTTAATATTAAACTATTAAAAAAAACTTAATATTTTTTACTGGTTTTGGCAGTGTATACCCGGATGTGCTAAGCATGCGCTGGTCTGTTTTTGCAATCAAACCTCAAATGTGTATGATTGTATATTTTTAAATAAAAAGCATAATTCCAAAAGAGGACTTTCGGACTGAGGGGGCCCATTATAATGATTAGCTATTTAATTTCTGACATTTAGATATACAGTCTGTCTCAGAAGTTTAAGCACAACAAGAAAATATTGTTCATTAAATAACAATACATAATTAAACAAAAACATATTATTTATGTATTAGTCTGTAAAATTGAAATAAATCATATCAAAGTAAATAAATGGGTATATTACCATAAGTTTGATAAAAAGAAAATCATAGAAGTCTGTAACTACAGTATTTCAAAAGTTTAGCTAACAATGATATTCTTTCATTCATTTGCATTCTTCATTAACAAAATGAAATTTTTTATAAAAAAAATTTCGTAGTTCAATTTCACATTAAATTTTGTATAGGAATTAGTGTTATTTCACTGTCACTATATTGCCAACAAAGTTGTACACAGTTGAAGTTGTGCAGTCCCAAATTGCACTAGTTTGGAGTGTGCAAGTGCTGAACCACATTGTGTGGAATCCACAGGTTTCCCGAACAGTTTCAAAAAAATTTCCAATAATTTAAACAATTTCTAAATTCTAATAGATGTATCGGCAGATTTTCAAAGCTATTGGATATATTTAAGTCCTCCACATCAAAAATTTAGCATCGATAAGTTTACTTTTAAATCAATTATTCAAATATGTGTTTTTTGAAAATCATCTGCATTCCCATAGGAAAGCATTGACCTAATAAGAAAATTCTATATTTTATGTACGAATAAACCAAAATTAACCAAAAACTATACAGCTATTTTCCAGGTATCTCCCCTACATGCCTATCAAAAATCAACCTAATCGGTCATTTTTTACGGCAGTTATCACAGAACAGACAAACAGAAACCAAAAACTTTTCATGTCTCCACAGTGAGCCTTCACTGACGTTTCAGCAATAATCGCTCATCTAAATTCCTCTTCTCGACTGGAAAACAAAGAATTGTCAGGGAAATGACAAGTGCTCAGGGAAAATCTCATTTTTCCCCTAAAACCTGGAAAAGTCAGGGATTTAAAAAAAATATATATATTAATTATGTTTTATGTGTCAAGATTCTGTTGTTGTTGTTGTGGCTTATCCTCCAAGTGTCTAACGAAGTCAGTCAAAATCCAATATTCCGTTAATCCTAAGAAAGTCCAGAACCAGAAGGGGGGAAGCGTATAAGTCTTCTCTGGAAAGACCTAAGCAGTCCAGGATGTGTTCAGCAGAGGCCTGTTGAGCTTGACATTTAGTGCAGATTTTGAAGATCTTTCTGCCCTCAAAGAACGAGAGACTTTTTGTGTGTCCACCTGCCAATCTTGAAATCGCCGTTCGAGAGGTTCTGTCACAGTTGATAGCGAACGAAGAGCCCGGCTCTTTGCCCGTGTACCAGTGATGGCTGGGAGGGACCTTCCACTCCTTTGAAATTTCAGATATAGCTCTAGATTGATGCTCTGAGTAGGTAAGGGCTGAAGAGGAAGGTATAGATTAACAACCCTCCTTGGCCAAGCGATCAGCTTGCTCATTGCCATAAATGTCAACATGGGATGGAATCCACTGAAAATGAACATCATGGAGCTTTGAAATGATTTTAAGTTTACGAAGGATGGAAATACTAGTTTTATCTCCAACTGTAATCCAATTGTGAAGGTGTTGAAGGGAGCTGCGACTGTCTGAAAGAATCCAGAGGTCTCCGAAGTCCCGCTCGCTGAGAATAGCCTCAAGGCCTTGTTCAATTGCAATAAGCTCGCTTTTAAAGACTGAAGAGAAATCAGGGTTACGGAGACTGATGGACAAATTTTGCCCTGGTTTCTCAATGTAGATCCCACTCCCAGCGTGGTCGTCCAGTTTACTGCCATCCGTATATAATTTTATGGCGTTATCAGGGATCTCATTAATAACTTCCAATGCCAACTGCCTGAGATGAGCTGGTATAAGGGCCTTCTTAGAGACGGGAGCGGAAAAGCCGAAGTGGAAATGGACTCTGGGGAGTCCCTCTGAGGGACTCGGAAAAGATTTTAGGGAGTGGGGCTCAACCCCACTATAAGGTAAGTGCAGGAGTTCAACATGACTGAATGGGCTGTTTTTCTTCAGTCGTTGATTATTACGCCAATTGTTTAGGTATAGAGACGTTTTGTTATGTTGACCATAGCTAGAAAGTTTGTTGAAATATTTGGTGAGGTTAGCCTTTCTTCTAGTTTGGAGAGGTTGTAGGTCAGCTTCATAGAGAACTATCTCTTTAGGACAGCTACGTCTCAGCCTAGTAATTATTCTCGCAGCACTGAGTTGAACCCTCTCCAATTTATCCAAGTTGGTGGCTGAAGCACAGCAGTACACAGGAAAACCATACTCCAGGATTGGCCTAATGAGTGACATATAGGTATGTCAAGATTCTTCCGAATTCAGTCTGCAAAAAACTCAGATTTTTTACTAGCAAGTAGTATTTTTGCTGCATTCATATTTTTAACATGATTAAAAACATGAATGTAAAGAAAATACTACCTTACATACATGATTATTTTTAACATGATTTTAGCCATACAAATTTGTTGCTAAATAGGTGATACTTCTGCGAAAGAAATATTGAGCCGTCTTAAGGTGGCTAGGATGAGATATCATGAATATTTAAATAAGAAAAAGAAAGAAAATTATAAAGCAAGCAAAAAAGAAAAGCTGTAGCTAAAATTAAGTTGTTAAAAGACAAAAAATCTCTATAATAAAACCGTAAGTCATGTGACTGTCATCAACAGTTCCGGAATGTCAGTTTCACTTTTTCATATGCTAGGCGGCCATTTTTATTAAAAATTATTTTTTCGAATAAAACTTCATAAATGTGACATTTTTAGAAAGATCGTTCAAAATAAATTAATATTTGAGAGATGACTTACGTTCAATTATGTATATATTCTCCAATAACTTCAGTTGAAATTAGCTTCGCAGTTCAAATTCTCTATCCATGAAAGTAAACAAAAAAAAAAAAAAAGATTCATTCGTCGTGAAGGTTTAAAATATTAAACCATTAAACCATGGAGATAATCGTTCGTAAAGTTAGTTTTCTGTGAAAGATTTTTTAGAGCGCTGCCTGGTGTAAAAAAAATAATTGGTACCAGTGACACAATCAAAGTTTACCATAATTATGTGCTATACAACTCAACTTCATTCTTTATCTTTTCTTGATGTAAGCTGAATGTAAACAAATACAGCTCATGTAATGATATTTAATGAATCAAATTTCGAAACAAATTGTCAGTTAATTTGGTATTTATGTATTATACGTGAAAGGAAGAGAGACCACCGAAAATGATTGTTAATCACCAATCATATTTACCATTATTAATGACCAATCGCTTTCAAAACAGTAATTTAATATACATTTACAAAATACATAACATCATTAAGTACTTTTGTGTTATTTGGGCGCAAATCTCGCCAATAGAATTTTTAAAATCGCCAATACCAGCTTCTATTTTTCGCGTGTGCAAATTAGAAACTATACTTTTATTTTGAAATCAAATGTTCTGATGGAACAGCTGTCGTAGACGCACCGGGGCACTATATTAACTATAGAGTTGCAATATAGAGAGAAAAAACGGGTTGCTGTAATTAGAATTATAGGCGGTAATGTTGGTGTGACATATTTACGTGATTATCAAAACTGGCTTCCAAAAGTTCAATGTTTCAAATGCTCGAAAATTACGTGTTATAATATGCACTCCGATTATGTCACATTATTCAAGACGTTTTAAATGAGAATAATGATAGATTTTCTTCTTGATTCTCCCGTAATCAAGTCTACAGCCAAAGTTAGCGAGAAACAAACAAACAAACAAAAAAATATTGGCAACAATATGGTTCAGTGTAAATGGTGGATATCATTAAAGACTTTCACAAAATAGACTTCATTGCACCAAATCGTATTAACTAAAATACGCCATTTGGCAATGGATCCAATTATGGAAAACTACTTAATATGTTTAAGAATCTCCTCATTAGCAAGCATATTGCAACTGATAAGCAAATGGATATGAAGCATAAATGCTTAAGTTGGTTAAGCGGTTTTTGTCAAGAAAGATGAAATACATAACAACAAAAAATATGCGAAATGCTACCATGATCGCAAAAGTTTTTGATTTGTCTATTAGAATCTTCCGGTTTGGCGAAGGATTACGGGAAAAAAAATAAATTATGAATAAAAGTAACGTGTTACAGTGCTTAACATACATTTAAGGGAGACCAAACTGGTCGCCAGTGGCGGCTAGTTTAAAGTTAATAACAAACTGTTTCTGAAACAACACAAACAAATGACATGGTAGTAGAAATGTAAAAAAATATTTGAATGGTTGATATGTGAAGTCTAATTATATCAATAAAATGTTACTTTGAATCCATCCAAATTATATATTTTCAATTGTTTTTAATTTTTTATATTTTAAATATCAAATAATAAATTTTTAGTTTCAATTTTATTTGAATGTTTAAAAGTTGTATTTACAAAACTGAAGCCCTATGTTTAAAGATGCTTTTAATTGAATAGTTTATCCAATTTCTAGGCCCATAATTTTTTTTGGTTTTGGTCCTTAAAAGTCCTGGATTTTTATTTTAAAGAAATGTGTATGAACCCTGATTTGCCTTGTTGATGTAATTTGCTTTGACACCAATCTTCTAATGTTTCGATCAGTTTGAACACTTGTTACACATGGCCTCCTGCAGTTTGAGTATTCTGTATACCCTTCGCTTTAAACATTTTAATATTCTAGAAATTAACAGGCTTATTTTTCAATATCAACTTGAATATCTTTAAAATTTCCTTTTTTGTGAATTCTGCAGCTTTCAGCATCTTAAATAATGAATGGAAGTTGAATATTTGCTGTTATAATGCTCAGGGAAAATAGTAGCTCATTGTTTGGTTGAAACAAATTCAGAATTTTTTAATGTGTGCATAATGTGCCTGAACTTTTGAGACAGATTTTTCAGAAAAACAGAAAAAGGCATCCTTCTATATTAAAAAAAAAGTAATCTGGAACTGAGCCAAAAACGAAATGGACCAATCAAATTCTGCGTAGATATTCCGGGTTATTCTCATCGCTTTTTTACTAGGGACTTTTTTGAGGAGCTATTACTTTTTTTCTAGCTATTACTTTTCTTCTTTCATCCTACGGATTCGAAAATCATACCACCAGACGCGAAATATCACAAGCTTTCAGAAATTAAAAAAATTATCACGGTCGGACTATAAAAACTCAAAAAATTCTTAAAGAGAGTAAAAAATCTTTTATTGAAAAAGTCATTTTTTTATATTGTTGCCAATTTCTAAATAAGCGCAAAGGATTATTTTTTATCTCAAATAAAAAATGTCTATTTGCGCCAGACTATTAAAAACAATAATGAAAGTTTAAAATAATAATTAAATGATCACGTGTTGAAAGCAGGAAATAAAGAAAATTACATCATAAAAATTGTGTTTACACATGAATATTAAAAATAAAAAAGATGAATTAAATGAAAAAGCATTATAACCAGTTAAATGAAAAAGCATTATAACCTGATTACAGAAGAAGTCGCCGTTCGTGATATCATCATCTTTTTAAAACAGGATACATTACCAGGTTTTAAGAGGCTGTGAAATCAGAACGGGGGTTGGTGAGCATAGCGAGCAGGGGGCAGAGCCCCCTAGTTCTTTAAATAATGCAGATGAAACCATTATCTCTACTGTGTTTAATTGCAATTACATTTTGAATATTTATTGTCAAATTGTTCCATATATTGCTCCTTCATTTTTAATTCATTTTAGAATGTGCCTACACTTTTGAGACAGGCTGTGCTACATTTTCAATTCTGTCCATGAGAAAAATCATCTAAAAAATAAAAAAAGTTAGTGATCTTTATATCAATATTTCCCTCTTTTTAAATAAATAAATAAATAAAAGCTTTGAAATTGGTCAGTTAGTTGTGGAGTTGTTAAATTATGTTTTTAACACGGCAAAAAAGACCCACCCTCTCTCTCATTAGCTGAATCCCCCGCATTCTTTTAAAACGCAAAATGATATCTCTGATCAAAGTTGCTTTTGAAAAAATGTTTAAAAGCAGTTTTGATTCTGTTTGGTCAGTTTGTCAAAAATTGTCTGCATTATCCGATGAGTAGCTACTTTATGAAATGTCTTTAACATTAGTTACAAATAAGAAATGATGGGGAAAACAAAATTGTCCTCATTAACCAGAAAAAATCTCTTAAATGGAGACTCATTAATGAGATTCCACTGTATACGTAAACAAAACTGTAAAACAGAGGAGAGTACCAAATATGGCATCTCCACTCTTACAGAAGAACTTGTTCTCCCTACACATTTTGGAATGTTCGTAAGTAGCGACCCTACCCAGGGTTTTTCTTATAGGAGTGGCACAGTACTTATCTTCAATGTTTAATTATAAAGTAATAATAGTGGTGTTGATGGTATAAACATAAGTAGAGAAATTATTTAGAATTTCAAACTTAACTATAATATGGGGACTGATTATCTTTCTGTTTAAAAGTACATTGTAGTTTTTGATTAAAAGTTAAATTCACCAGTAATTAAAAATGAATAATAATGTATAATACAAATTTCATATCTAAAAAAGGCATACATAACAGGAGTGAAAACGCCAACACAATAACATTTTGGTAATTTTTGAGCATGTGTGTAAATTATATAAAGTCATTCATAACATAAAATATAATTGCATATAAAATCTGATAATTATCTTACTAACAAGTTGGTAGGTGGAGAGAGAGAAGTATGCAGCTGAGAGATTTCCACAATGATATTCAAATAACTATCAAAATTTCAGAAAAATACAAGTAATTATAAACCATATAAGTTGGCAGCTCCATCAAGTCAATGTACACATGAAAAAAAAAAAAAGAATTTGCTTAATTGTTATTCTTGGTCAATATCTTATTAAGCTTATATAAAGCAGGGGTACATATATATTAAATTAAAATTGAATTTAGAAAAATCTTTTTTCCCTGATGTATTAAATTATTGAATGGCCACTAAGAATGATAGGTTTCTGGGATAATTAAACTTCTAATTGGATGATATTGAAAACCATACAGATTTTTACTTTAATATAATTTATAATTGCAGAAATAACTGCTAATGAACATTTTATTAATAGTACAAATAATAAATCAAACTAATATCATAGAAGCTTTTTGGCAGTAATAACTCATAAAAATCACTTTAATCGCACCAATCTAAATTTACACTGAAATAGTGTCAACAATAAACAAACTTCTCAAAGTATTTAATATGAGCATTATTACTACTCAGTAAGTATTACTGGAATTCAGTTGTTTTTGAATTTAGAAAAGAAGCATTAATTTAGTTGTCATACAAATTTTAACTTTTAAAAATTAGGTACTTTATCACATACATTTTGCTATAAAATGACTTTCTGTAACATTAATAATGAACATTTAAGAATTTATATAGAATATAGAATATTTTATGGATTTAGGTGGTTGTGATCCTCCTGTTCTTCCCTGTCTGCAACGAATACAGCCTGTAAGTACATTTTTTTTTTTTTTTTAGAATTTAACAGATTTAGTTTTTAATGTAAAAGTATCTAATATAAAGATAATCTCCAAAATAATAGGTTTCAACAATGTTCTTTTTTTGACACACTTATTTTCTATTAGCAGTAAACTCTTTCTTTGTCCATAGAGAATAATAATAAAAAAGTACTCTTCAATCTAAACATAGAAAAATACAATACTTATAGTATCTATGAATATAACATGTAAAAGTATGTCAGCAATTTCTAGAAAGCAAATTGTATGTATGCAAATATTATACAGGGTGACAAGAAATAACTTGGACACACATGATACATTATAACTGTAATGCTAATGAAAATATTGCGACCTAACTTCAAAATAAATATTAATACATTATTTCGTCTAATATATTTACAAATTTTCAAAGTGGCTACCTTTAGCTTTAATACAGAGCTTTAAACATGTCACAAAATTTTCGGCCATGGGCCGCAACTCACTTACTGATATTTTATCCATTCCTTGCATAAGGATTTCTTTAGGGATGCCAAAGTTTTATGAGGTTTAGCACACACCCTTGTCTCCAAGATGGACCAAACACAATAATCCATTGGGTTCAAATCTGGGCAATACGTGGCCATTCTTGAGCTCCAATGAAGTCAAGAAAATGTGTCTTGCACCAATCTTGAGTGCCTTTAGCTCTGTGTGCAGGTGCGGAATGCTGTTGGAAGGTCCATCTTTTGTTTTCAAAGAACTTTTGTGACCAAGGTAAGAGAACATCTTCCAAAATGAGTTTGCGATATGTTTATTGATTAATCTTTATCCCTTGATCAACAAAAACAAGTGTTATTTTCCAACTAGCACATATCCCACCCCAAACTACTACAGATTGGGGTCGTTGACGTCGTTCAACAATGCAAGGAGGTCCAGGTGCTTCTGCTGACCAAACTCTATCATTATGGCTATTGTGAGCTTGTGCAATCGAAAACAGTTTCTCATCTGTGAAGACAAATGTTTGCCATCGATCACCTGCGGCCCGCTTTAACAGTTCTTTACACTTTTGAAGTCTTGTGCGTTTGTTCTCTGCTGTTAGCTTTTGAGCCTCTTTCATTTTGTAAGGGTGAAGACCAAGCTCTACTCTTGCCATCAAACGTGCGGTTTCTCTGTTGATCTTCATCTCTCTAGCAACCTTTCTCATTGAAATCCTAGGATTTCGTTGAACTCGCTTTTTGATAACTACCCGGTTTTTTTATGCGTTAACTGTGCGCTTTTTCCCTCTTCCTAGCCTGTCACCATTATGTCAGAGTTTTTTAAACCTTTTGATTGTGTATGAAACCGTCTGCTTAGGCACTTTCAATCGTTGAACAATTTCACATTATTTCATTCCTTGCTTATGTAATTCAAGTATGGCCGATTGTTTGTTAACCATAATGGTTAATCACAACTAACTTACTTATGCCTGTTTAGTAGCTTTCTAGAATTAATTCCCTATGACAATAACTTTATAACTTCAGTGGTAGTTACAGATTTTTGGTTTGAAACTTCGTCCAAGTTATTTCTTGTCACCCTGTAAATATAATATAATAAATAATATATATGCAAAATTATATTTGCTGAAATGAAGCGTATTACAATGATTGTTTAAAAAATATGCACTTTTCACATTTATTTTCAGCCTAGACTAAGATTAAAACTAGTGATGAGCATAACAATTATTTTGATTATTCGAATTAATCTTTCGAATAATCAAAATAATCATTATGCCTATCACTAATTAAAGCTTCACATCGCAAAGGTAAATTGTTTTAATTTTCACAGACAAACCAAGCAATGAAATTATTAAAGGGGTAAGTGACAAAAATTTATCATTGAAACAATTATTTTTAAAAGTAAATGTGCATTTTCATGTACACTAATTTAAAGTATTTTACTTAAAATGGAGAAAAAATGAGTAATTTTCCTTTTCTCTAAGTCCAGCAGTTCTTAATGTAGTGATTTTTTTTAAACCACTTTTTCTTTAAGGTTTGGCAAAATCACTTTGCTACATTTTATAAAATCTAAAGCTATAATATAGGAGTTCCTTTTTTTTTTTTTTTTCTTTTTTTTAAATTATATATTTTAATTGATTATAATGCTTAATAATAGGCATTCAGTTTATATCTCTGTAAATTTTCTTCGTCGGATGGAATTGTTTTTAAATATTAACTTGCCGGTCTAGTCTGAAATAGATAAAAAGCTTCTTTGGAGAAAGTGATGTTGCATTTAACAGAATACAGTGAAACTTCCATTTAACAAAGTCTCATCATTACACTTAAAAAATTCGTTATGAAGAAAATTCGTTAAATAGAAATCAACTTAAATTCATGAAATTGTTCCTTCAGATATGACAAACAGGTATTTGATTGAGAAGCATTTGATTCGGTTTCAATTATGAAACAGTCTTTTGCAAGACAGTTGTCTACAGTCAATGAAATCAAATCGCATCACATTCCTAAGCTTTGGCTCAAGCTTTTATCAGTTCTGATACACAGGTTTTCAAACTAATGTTTTCACTATATTCTCTTTTTTCTGTCTTTTTCGATAATATACTTCAAGATTTTTTATTATTCCCTAGACCAGCCCTACTCAACCTTTTTTTTCATGAGCCACAAACATATGTTTGAGACATTAGGCGGTCCGCAACACACTTGTATAAGAATGTAAAAAATAGATTATTAAAATAGTGCAATAACAAAAGTAGTATAAAAAAAGCAATGTAATAAAGTTAGTCGTAACGTTTGTCGCGGAAGAAATTTTATAAAAAAAATTTAACACCACTATTTTCAGATAGTTTGTTCCCGATTTCTTTTGAAAATGGTGTAGAAATATGCTGTGTAGATTCTTTATTTATAAATAGTTGTGTGAACTTTTTACTGTCAATTTTTTCCCATAATAAAAGTTTCACCCTGATAAGCATTATTAGCTATATGGTAAATATAAAACGTAACAATATAACATTGCAGCATTTCTAAATTTAAAAAATAAAAATTAGATTTTCTTTAATAAATCAGTCTTTTGCTCAATACAAAAAGTTTTTATTTTTTGTATGTTGTTTAATAGAGCGCATATTTGATTTAATTTGGAATAATCTTTGATCAATGTTAAAGATTAAAAAAATGTGTACACCACTGTCGCAGAAATAGGAGTACATATAAAAAGAACTTTTAACTTATGGAATAGCATTTAAGATCTTTTAACATAATTTTATATTAGTAATTATAAATAACAGGACAGATTTTGTCTTCTCTTGAAAATATATAAAAGAAAAGAGGAAGTCTTAAAAACGTTTCATACACATCTCCATTAATTTTATAAATAGAAATTAATGATTATGTGTCTTGGGCCACATATAAAAGGTCGCCGGGCCACATGCGTCCCGCGGGCTGCAGGTTGAGTATGGCTGCCTTAGACTAATGGCTGAAGTTAAAAAGTTGTATTAGCAGGAACAAAAATAACTTTGTTGTGCGATTTGCATTTTGATGCACATTCTTGTGGATGTACAAAGCAATCGTCTATCAGCAATGGAAGGTCAGAATGGTAACTGTCTGACTCTAATTGATATTTTTTGCTTCAATGCATCAGACACCATTACATCACTGCATTTTCTATATCATTGAATGTAAAAAAGGGATTTTGACTTCTCCCAACTGTCAGTACTGGAGTCTCGGTGTGAGAGAGTAATTATAACAAGTGTTTTTCGTAGTGTGAGAGAAAATGTTTTTTTAAAGCACTAAGAAGAATGGAAATTATTTAAATGTGTTCATTTTCATAAAATCCGCTGAAATAAATTTGCATATCCATTGCAACAGCAACCTCTTGAATTCTGTACACATACAAAAGTGGAATAAACTTCATATAGAATATATTTTTCGTAATATGGAGATTGAACACCATTAGCATGTAAATTAAAGTCAAAGTTCTGCAAAAAATTTTGTTGAGTAGAAAATTTTGTTAAATAGGGACTTTGTTAAAGGGAAGTTCTACTGTATATGCATTTTTATCCTTCATACCTAGAAATGGAAATTTCTAAAAATTTTAAAATGGTAGTCTTTTTTTTCTCTGAAAAAAATTGAAAATTTTTCAAAAGATTTCTCACAAATAAAATTTTCTTGCAATTGTTTTCTTTTGCAAAATAATTACTGAGGGGTTTAAGGGGACAGATCTTCCCTGACAAAAAAGTTTATTTCTTCTGAAAAGTTCATTTTCAAATTAAAGTAAGTGGAATTTATATAAAAATTTAAATTTGTTTTTAAATTTTTTTGTCAGGATAGTTGATAGTTTAAATGCACTTACAATAAAGTTTGTCACCTTAATTTCGAATTGTAAACAATTTAATATGTGTGAGGAAAATAAAATCTTTACTTAAAGGCACCCCTTCCCAGACTTGTATAAAACCATAAACTTTCTGCGCACATAAATATTGAGTCAAAAACTTTCTGCAAATTAATTTAATGTTTAATAAAATTACGTGTTATATTATTTTGAGGATATAAATTAAAAACAGTAGTTTAAAATAATTACCATTTAAAATTAATTAATATTAATTAAAGAATAATTATTTTGGTTAAAAATAATAATAAAGCTAAGAATCCATGATAGGAAGAGCTGAATTCTTATCAGTTATTTTGTCAATGCATTTAGAAACAACCCAATCCATAATATTTTGACCTCTTCGCAAGCGTATGTAATGTCACAACAATGTTTTGCATCTTTAAATTTTGAATTGTGCGCACACAGTAAATATTTTTGCACAAAAAGGGATTATTTGTGTAAAAAGGGAATATTTTAAATTTTTTAATACTTTAAAAAAAAAAAAAAAAAAAAAAAAAAAAAAAATTTGGTTTTCAATTTTCTGCAATTTTGCAGAAAATTTTCCGCGCACGGCGTGCGCGTGTGCGTCTATATTATACAAGTCTGCCCCTTCCCTTCATTCTTTGGAACAAACATCGGTTTTAAAGTTTTTAGGTATGCGAGAAAATTGTTTCTTTTTGTTATTTTGTATAAAATTTATCCTGTTAAATACTGTATTTCGGACAAATTATTGCAAGCAGGGATGAACTCTCTAGTCTACTTAATTCTATAATAGAAGGTGTGACATAAGTAATGCCTTTTTATTTCTATTTGGCAACATCGATAGTATCAACATGTTCAGGAAGTTTATACTCATAACTAGAACATTCTCTTTCTCAACTATTGTAATCAAGATTTGTTTATACATGTTCATTCATATACATGGTGTTATTTAGGCCACGTCCGATGCAACACCTCGTATCGAGAAGGATTTAATCAGTGATTCCCAAACTACGGACCATGATCCACTGGTAGGTCGCAGAATGGATTGGTCAGATCTACTGAAATGTATGAATTTTATCTACTGCAATAATATAATAAAAACAATACGTTCAGCTCTAAAGTATTGTAAAAATACTTTATGAAAATACAGTGTTTTATTAAGCTTTGTCCAGAAAGTGACTTGAGGTTAAAATTAAAGCTTCAATCTTTACACTTTTGTTGTTGATACAACACAATACCATAATCACATTGCTTTTAAACTGATTTTTCTAATGTATTCATTAATAAACATATTTTGCCTATATTTATTTACGTAATGCAAGGTTTTGATGGCTCTACTTGAGTGGCAGCTGGTAAGTCAAAAAACACAGGAGACGGAGATAGATAGTAAAAGAGATCTCATGACTTAGTAATCATTATTCAGTTTTGGTTTGAAAGTACATATTATTGAAATAAGATGCTACTTGTTTGTATATATACAATATGTATTTTATTTATTCACAAAACCTATTTTTAAAACAATAACATCTAAATAAAATCACCAATATATATTTTTCCCCCCACAAAATAGATAAAATATCTTTTAGATATTTTTATCTGGCTGTAAGATGTGTTCTGTGGGTGCAGTGCACCTGGGGCTTGCACTTATAGGGATCCGCAATGAGACTGAAAGATCTTTTTATAGTTTTGTAAAAAAATTTGGTTTACCACAAATGTTAGTAAGGAAATTCCCCTCCAGGAAATTGAATTTTGAACCCTGTCTTAATTAGCAACATAATAGTTGCTGTTGGTTTCATTTGTCAAAAAAGCTTAGTTCATGTTTATATAGTGTAAGTATGGAGAAAAAGTATCAAAGCATGGAAGTAATTTTAAAAATTAAAGTATTTACTAAACTTAACCCACTCTGGTAATTAAGTAAAATTTGCCAACTAGGCAGTTTACCTTTCTGTAAACTGTATGTAAAGTTTATCATGTATTTATTTATTTTTTATTTTTTCCTAGCGACACTATGATTCTGGAGATTACTGGAAGTGGTTGACAATACCTTTTAGTGAGCCTATAAATTTTCATTCGAAAAATTCTCAGTCATTAGGAAGCCTCTTATATGGATTTTTTGAGTATTATACAAATAGGTTTGAGTAAGTATTTAAATGTAAAAAAATTTACATTTTATATCTTAATGATATTTTAGTTATGTAACATTGCCTTTTTTTTTTTTTACCAGTTTTGCCAAAGATGTCATATCTGTCAGATTAGGATGTAAGCTACCAAAGCATGTTGCTGTGAGTTTTACTTCTTCTAAAAACAAGAGAGGTCACTGGAAATTTATTTGTATAGAAGGTAAGCATTTGTTTTTTCTTTCATGAAAAATAAAGGAAAAAAGCTTATTTAGGTTAAATATTGACATCTCAAGAAAAGTGGTGCTTTTAACCACCTTTTGCAGGCCGGGACTGGCTCCTTTGGGGGGGGGGGGGGGCTCATCTAGAGACTGAAAAGGGCTAGAAAAAATAAGTAATCAAATTATAAGTGGTTTATTACTTTAAAAAAAATTTATTTTTTGAGTTATTTAAGAAAAATTCAGTCTTAATTTTTTTTTTTTTAAATCTATATAACTCTAAATGTCATGGTAGCTTTTGTGAATTGTTTGGAGTATCTTTTAAAATATTACAACAAAACCTGTGTATAACAAAATCTTGTCTTAAATGGAGATATCTATATTAATAAAAGAAAGTTTCTGTCTATCTGTGTGTCTGTTAGTGATGACTGGCCTAATCTAGTGCGCCTGAAAGTCTGAAAATTTTGGTGAGGATAATCCAAGGCATGTCCTGATGCACCTGAGACTCAATTTTTTAATCTCGCTAATCACCCAAGACTTGCTAATCACCCAAGATATTAATTAAAAACTCATTAAACATCATGAAAATGCGATCTTTTTATCTAAAATAGTGCTAAAAAAATATCAGAACCACAAAAGTTACAAATGATTTGATAATAGCAGATGTTAAAATTTTATTTTTCACTTATTCTATAATATTAAGAAAATTATTTGAAGTATGGATTTGAAACTCACATTATATATGTAGCGTGTTTTTGATTTAAAAAAATCCTAATTTTGTTAAAATCGGACCGTAACTTTTCTTAATTTTTGCGAAAAACTGACCCAATGAATAAAAATGATTCGGACAAAAGAGGGGATCATATTTAATTTACTTCTGCTTTGGCTCTTCGAGGTGCGTTCCTCCATTTACTTTCCAAAACAAAAGGTCAGAAATTATACAATATAAGACTGACAAAGAATTAAAGCAAAAAAATTATCTTATAAACTGGAGGGATCTGTCCGGTATTGGTGAGTGGATTTAGTACCATAAATTTAAAGTTTGATGTTCACTCCATTTTATGTGATGTTTGTTAATTCATAAAATTGGGATGGAACTTCACTGAAAATTTGAGAAACTCTGACCATAAAATCAATACATCAATAGAAGACATAATGTAATAGTTTGCTTTTATGGTATTTTTCAAAAAATATATCTTTTTATAAAGTGTCTTGCATCAGAGTTTACATAGATTGTGAAAAAGAAGTTTCACTCAGATTTTAATTATTTGATATCGTCAAATAAAATTTTTAGGATAATTTCTGTTTATCTCGCACTCACTTTCTCCCCTCCTTTATTAATAGTTATAAGCAGTGTCTAAAGTTTGAAAACTATTTTCCCATATCCAGTTATTCATTTTTTTGGGGGGATAAAATTTTATGTCTACAGCATTTTATTAAATGTTGGTGCTTTTTTCTTTTCATCCCTTAATTTTCTGTCTTTGTAATCTGTCTATCATTCTTCATTCCATTCCCTGACTAAAACTAGTATTTTCAGAGTACTAATACTTTCAACATGCTTTCAGAAATAATTTAATAAGTTTTGTTACTGTTTATTATTATTATCTTAACAAGCAGTGGCCATTTACAAACTGTCTTTTTTCCGTAAAGCTGAAAATGTTTCTGTATTCCAGGTTCAACAAGCTTCATTCTTAACTCCTTAAGAGTTCATATAACAATTAATATCTATGCTCCATCAGAGAGACTATTTCTCATTATTTTCCCATTGTCATTAATTTTTTTTTTTTTACTATTGCTGTCAATTGAAATTCTTTGTGTGTACAGATTGCAATTCTTCAAAGTGGGATCCTGTATCTTTTTAATCCCGCAGATTCTATGAATATATTAAAATAATTGTTTTTAAATAAACACATACACAGATCATGAAATTAAAAAGGTTGTGATTTTTGAATATGCAAAAGATTAAAATGTTTCGTAAACAAAGATATCAATGTAAGAATATCTGGGGATGCAAAAGCATGACATATCCACCTTACAAGAAAGAAAGGAAATGAAATTTAATGTTAAATATCAAATGACATTTGTCCCCTTGTCAGAAACAGGAATGTGTAAATTTAAAATTTTTGGAAAATAGCATTTGAATGTTTATTGCATCCTCATAATTCATCCGTTTTATTTTCCTAAAATGTTTTCTCATATTCAGAGCTGCCAACTGCTATTAAAAAATCATAGTTGCTAAGATTTTGAGCCAAAAACTGCTATGCTACGAATATCTGTCTAAAACTAAGATTTTCTGGGGAAAAAAAGGCAAATTTCGTCGCAGAATTGCCAGAAAAAGTGAATTTCATCATAATTGTTGAAAAAATGTGAATTTCGTGAAAGGATAGTTGAAAAAAATGCAAATTTCGTCAAAGGATCTTGTAAAAAACTCAAGTTGCCAAAGGATTGCTGAAAAAACACTAAATTCGTCAAAGAATTGATGAAAAAACGCAAATTTCTTCAAAATTTACTGCATTAGGTTAAAAGATTGAAACCTAAAACATAAAATTAACAGCGCAAAAAAACAGCCACCAACCAACCAATCTCCAGATAAATTTTAATTTGGTGTGCTCATTTTTCTCATTTTCAGAGGTTGGCAGGTCTGCATGTTTTTTGAGAAGGGGATGCATATTCATGTCTCCTGGAAAAATTCAGGTAGCAAAAAGAGATCCAACCAGTTAATAAACCACAAACTTAAAAGTTAGCACATTCGTGTTTCTGGTATAAGTAGGATGAAATATGGTAGTGGAATAAAAGATTTTGTCTATTGGGTATGTATGGTCATATAATTTCATGGCATCAACCGCTGTAGACACCAAACAGCTTCCTTTATTAAGGGCTGCATTTTAAGATCTGTAGGAATTTAGACTAAAAATTTTGATTTTAATTAAAATAGTTTCATTATAATAGTTTTCTATATATAATTTTTTGTAGAATTGGCATACGCCTGTAGAAGTAAGAGATGAATTTGTAATCACTAATTTTTTTGCTAAATCAGGTGTGAAATCAATGCCAATGATCCTGGTTTGAATCCAGGCTTGGACACTTTTTCACTTTGTTGGTTTCATACCCGATTTTAGAAAAAAATCAGCTATAAATTAATCTTGTATTAGTTTTCTTTTTCCTTTTTAAATTTGATTTACAGAAATTACATAAAACCCTTAAATTCTATTTTGCAACTGAATTTTGGAAATCCACAAGATCTCTGTATTTGATAATTCTGCAAGAATCCTTTTTGTGTGCATGTTCTTTATGTGAATTCTATTCTAGAACAGGTTCTGCAGAACAAATTCTATTTTATGGTGAAAATTTGAACAAAAAGAAATGCCATTTTCAATCTCTAAAAAATGTTTAAGATCACTTTTTGAAATTTTTAGTTTTAAGATTTTTAAATAGGGATTTTTAAATTGCTGATATACAGATCCTGGTCATAACAAATGAATTTACATTACTAACTTCTTATTTGAGCTTAATTACATGATATATATTTCTCTTTTTCAGAACCTTTTAACCGAACAAATACTGCATGTGCTGTCTATGATCAAGATTCTTTTAATCGTATCACCAGTGCATTCAAGAATACTTGGCTTCATTTGAGTAATAAAAAAGAACTCTCAGCTGTCCTAGTGTGCTAATGCTCATGATAATTAGAAAAAAATTAATCAATTTCTCTTATTCTGCCAAGCCAAGAAAGATTATGAAAGAACCCTTTAAGTGCTTTTCAAAGTTCCGTTTAAAAATGATTTTCCTTCAGTGCATTGTTCCTAGAAGAAGCACTTGAAAGCTATGAATATATATTTATGTAACAGAGTTATACATAGCCAGTCATATTTTTGTTTGAGGACTCTATACTTCTTGCAGAGTGGTTCAATTTTTAAAAAAATGTTCCTTGTCTGTGTTTGTACCAAATATTTGGCATTTTTTTACAGCCTTGTTAATAATTTTTTAATCTCATGAACTCTGCATGAGTTGAAAATGAAAATTCAAGAATGTTCTGTTAAGTAACATTTTTGTGCTCCATAAATTCATGACTTGTAAATATTCTGTGATGGTGATAAATGTAAAACTTTATACTGTTTGTATATTTTATTGTAAGTAGTTTAGTAATAAAGATTATGGTTTAATAAATTTATTTTTGGTTGGTTTGTGAAAAATTGTATTCTAATACACGAACCTTAGATTTTTGTTGAGATATATATATAAATTCAAAAGTTGTGTATAACTTTTCTGAAAAAGAGAAATCTGTGTAAGGGGTAGGTTTTTCTTTCTTTTTGAGGAAGGGGGGGGGGGGGGGAAGAGATTTTCTGCCTGTTATATTTTACTGCAAAATAACTCTAGAAAAATTTCTTATACTGTATTTTGCAGGGTTGGCAAAAAAAAAAAAAGTTTTTTTTTTTAGTTAAAGCGGGTTTTTAAAAAATATAATTTCCTGTTGCATATATACATGCAAACAATGTTGATAAAAATAAACATTGTTTGATATTATGTAAATAACTTTATTTGAAAATAATTTAAATTAAATAATTTACAGTCAGTTAATGTAGGAAATTTAAACATTATTACTGACAGCAATGTGTTATGCTCAAAGAATTAACTGATCATAGTGAAACACTGATACCTTGAAAATCTTAATCAAGAATATTTTTATTAATAATAAATATCTAATGTAATTTCATTAATATATTTTCCCATGGCTATTCAAAACTTTTTGAAATATTTATTATCTGAGACGTCTGATTTTTCTGTCAGAACACTAAATGAGAAATTATCTTTTATTCAAAAGAAAACTTTTCATAAAGAATTCCTGGAATGATTGGACATTTACCAGTTGTTTACAAAAATTTATCATGCACTGAAAGATTTAAACAACAGCCATCAGACTTAGTAAAAGGGTTTTTTTCCCCCCTAAGCTATGTTATAATACACATTGCTTTTTAAATAGCTAAATTTAAAATTAATAAAATATATATTAAGCATTTTTTATGAAATTGTCTCAAGCAAATCTTATCTCCCTCCCCCCCCCCCCCCATTTTCTTGTTAAGTTCAAGATAGGGGATTTGATTGTGTTATAGAGCATTATATCTTTTACCATAGTTTAATTAAAAGTAAACAGGTGCCTATTCAGCAGAATTTTTTTATTTAAAAATTTAGAAGGAGAAATTTAACATTTTTCTAGTCTTTTTTTTTAAATACCCAATCTCTTGTGAGATTTTGATTATAGCACCCACACCAATAAAAGATTTTCTCTACCTTGATTGCAGTATCTTGCAGTGGAAACTAATTCACTGAACATTTTAATATTTTCTTCTTGACCTAATCATTACTTCACAATTATAAATAAATTTAATCTTCAAGATTGTATTTCCAGAATTAACTTTTTTATATAATTATCTGTATCTGAGGTTGTTAAAGAATTTTTTTTGTTTTTTATGTTCAAATATTTTATGTTTTGAATGATAACTCCAAGACAATATTTTTGGCTATTAGATTCAGCTACTAACAGAAAAGATAGATTTGCATTGTTGAAATGCTATAACTGGCACCCAATTTTTTGAATGTCCCCTTATTCACCTTCATATCTTTCATTTATTATTATTTTTTTTAATTCTTAAAGGATAATCTCCTCAAATTAAAAAAAAAAAAAAAAAAAAATTCTTTTTACAGCTTGACCAAAATTTTAAAGATCATCCTGTTATGTTATTAGTTGCTGTAAATCTGTAAATATATTTTTTAATTAAAATGTTTTATGTTAAATATTGAATATTTTTTTATCTTTGTGAATTTCATATGTTTTAAGAACTCTTTAGGGCATCAGGCATGTTCATCAATACATTAATTTCCCCCCTACATGCATACAAACATGAAATAGATTCACTATGCCTCATGTTGACTGCTGAGATAAAGTGTTAAAAGCAGAAGTTATTTATATCCAATAATTTTACACTTAAATTATAAAAAGAGAAAATATAATATATTTGTTCTAAAAAGAAAAGCTTTAGAGAAAAAAAACTATTGGTTAAAACCATGCCAACCCTCGTATTTTGAAATATTCTTTAAATAATTAAATAATTGTTGAAACATAGTGAGTATTCCGGTGTTTGTTAGTGGTAACTAACTTTTTTACAAGTGTGTGCTTACATTCATTTGTTGAGTCAGTGATTTCTAAACATGTCTGGGGCATGTTTTAACAAGAAAAGAATAATTAAAAAAATTTCAAATGGTCTGATGAAAATATATAAAATTCTAAACTTATTACAATCCTTAATAAAATAATCCATATATAAAATTTGTTGGTCATTTAAAGAAATGTTTGCATTTTTCTTTTGTACTAAATACTTATATTTTGTTATTTAAGAAATTAATAAATAATAAAAACAAGTGGGTAAGTGTGATCGAAGATCGCTCAAAGGGTTTCGTTTAATATTCCTTTCAAAACACTTTATCCTTTCTTTAATAAATTCAAACAAATTTCATTTAGCAAAAAAAGGGTAGTGTTTTTTTATAAAGTAAAAATTTACCCGTCTATTTTTTCGTTTTTTCGAATATCTAAACCAGCCGGATAGCGGGCCAAGCCCGCTATTATATTCTGTCATACTAATATCCGTAATACGGACTAAATGCAATATTTAAAAAAATAATTTCAAAATTAAACAGATTGTACATCATCAAAATGTTAAAATATGCGAATATTTCCATAATCTGATTTTTATCACGATTCAATATGTTTCTCAAACCTCAAACTCATATATTTACTATTCTCTATTATTTATATTGATACTCTCTTTGTATTATTCTCAAACATTTGAAAAATTAGTTAAACTTCCCATATGACGTCAGATTTTCGTTATAATTCTCTAATGACCTGATATTAATCTGCTTTGTGTACTTACACATACTCCTTGTGTTATTGAGAAATCTTAGACATTTTCCGTGTTATTACGACTATGATGTCAATCCATTTTATTTCATATTAATCTTTTTTTTCATTTGTGAAACTTTTTATTTCATTTTTCACGTGGAAATAGTCTGATAGAAAATTATTGTAGAAAGAATTTCTTCGCGGATTTTTAATTTTTGGCATCTGCTATAACGAAAAATGTTTAAATTTAATAGGAAAAGGCTGTTAGAATTTTGGTTTTTTATCTCTATTTATTAAAATAATACGAATCTTTCCAATTTTAATATTTTCAGCTCTTCACAGCTGATATTCTGATTTATACACAAAGTTTTAACTCTGTAAGAGTTTTCGAGAATGGCTCTGTGACAGACAACGGAGCGGGAGCAATAGGGTTTCGTGAGATGAACGAAACCCTAAAAAAGTAACCAAAAATTTAAATTTATCCTTCCTCCTCTCAAAATTGATAATTTAAAGTATTAATTTACATGATGAAATATTTTTGAGGAAACTTCTTTTGAATAAAGCAAAATTGATTGAAATATGACAGTCCTATAAATTTCACCAGCTAAAAAAAAAAAAAAAAAAAAAAAAAAAAAAATATATATATATATATATATATATATATATAGCATCCATGTCATAGGTTTATTAGAACTGATTTATGCCATTAACAATTAATTGCACATTTAAGCAAATGCTTAAATATTTAAAATTGTATGTTTTTGATTGTATTGCTTAAAACTGCATATAGGGTTTTTCTTTTTTGTTCAGTTCTGAGTTTTACTAAATATAACAGAATTATAGTTATTGCTGAAAGAATATTTGTTCTGTTAGGAAAATATCTGTTAATACTGATAGTATGAAAAGTACATTACCTTGGGCACAAAAAGTATGCATTTGTTCTTATGTAAATTTTTAGCCTATAAACAATGGTTATAGAAGAAAAATGTAATAAAACTTTTGAAAAAAGGGGAAGCTTTTAACTGTTACAGGGACACTCGAGGAAATTCAGGCTGTTAATTAACAAATTTGAAAATCATTAGTCTATTTTCAAAAGCATTAACCCATTTGTTCCTAGAATTATATCTTGAGATTCTTTGTACTTTAAACATGCAACTCTTTCGTTCATAATCTATTATAAATGCCTGAGAATATATATTGGCATTTATTGTTGAATTGATTGTTTTTCGCCTGGCAGGAAAATTTGACAGTGTGAAATAGCACAGTCAAAGGAAGTGAAAGCCCATGGAACATCTCCAAATGTAATAATTAGGTTTTATTTTGTGCAGTAAACAAAAAGCGAGTGTAATAGTGGATAGTTACAAACAAGTTGATAATTGAGTTGTTGATTTAACCAGAGGTTTGTCTAGATTTTTATCAGTCTTGTTTTTGTGAAAATTGATAATTTTTTTTTTAAATATATTTGTGAAAAACCTAATCCTAATTTTGTGAATCTAGAATTAGCATTATCCTTCAGGTTCCTGTTTAAAACAAATGAATTTTAACAAAGTCCTGTTTTAATGATAAAAAAATATATAAATGTATAAATTTATACAAATGCATATTTACCCTCCATATATAACTAGACAATAGTTTTTTTTTTTTTTTTTTTTTGCTTATTCTAACTGTTTAGTGAAAGGATTCTTTTACTTTAAGATGATTAAATTTGTGAAAAGTCTATTTTTGATATAAACAAGTTTTTGTGAAGGGATCTTTAAAGACCCAAATCCTTAAACAGATCCTCCTGTTTACAATCCACACATCTCTCATAAGATTTTTTTAAAACAGCAGGGTTCACACTTTTTAAACTTTGAGTACCCCTATTTCCAAATAGTGATATTTGCCTTATATAATCTCAAATTCCCGTCGTTAAAAGGAAGTAAATATTACTATTCAGAAATAAGAAACCAAAAAATTGAAGTTGGCAGGAAATCCTGCCAAATGAATTAATCAAAACTTTCGTTTCTTTTTTTAAAGCATGGTACATACATTTGAAATAATTAATATGAATAATTTTTTTAATTCAGCATACAACAGCAATTTGCTATCAAATACCTTATTTAATTTATGAAACACATCTGTTTCTTTCTGCTCATACTGCAGCATTTCGAAGGATGGATCAAAATTAAATTTTTCTCTGGCCTTTCACTATAGTTTTTACAATTAAAAAGCTTTATATACACACACACACATATGTATATACAGGGTGCATAGGAATGTCCCTTTAACCTGAAAATACTTGTGAACGGAAAGAGATACAGCTATGCAAGTGAGGTAAAGGTATAGTAAAGCGACTACGCCCGACATAATGCAAACGACAGCAGTGCCCCCTAGTGGCGAAATTTGGAGATAGCCATTGCAAATCAAAAACGAAAAGAGATAGAACACAATTTTCAATTAGAAAGTTTTAGAGCATCAATTAATTAGTATGAAAGGACATTTGTTTCACACGGATAAAATGTCACCTGTATACCCAAAAATGTTCGAAATCGATGCGTGACAATTCTACTCTGCATATTCACATTTCGGAAATGTAGTAGTGTGCAACTGCAGATTGTGACGTTGTACTGTACTGTAACGTCTGTAAAACTTTCAATTCCAATGCATTTAAAATTTTAGTTTAAAAGGTGTTGGCGCTCGCTTGATACAAACAGTATAATCCCATAGCATAAACTTATGGCAGACGATAATTTGAATCCGAATGTGCGAGCGGTTTTATTTTAAAACTTTTATTTTCGGGTATGGTAGTAGTGTTGAATGGCCTCTGATTGCTGGACCTCACTCCGTTGGCTTTCTTCCTGTAGGGTTAGATAAAAGATAAGGTTTATGCAACTCCACCTACAAGTCTGCTGGATCTACGTCGTCATATTGAAGATGCTTGCAATAGTGTGGCACATTCCATGTTGAGAAATATGCATGCAGAATTACTCTCACGAATACAAACATCTATCGTGAGCAATGGCGAACTTTTCGAACATTAACTTTTTAACACTGTGAGACAATTTTTTTTTTTTTTTTTTTTTTTGTGATGTTATCAAAATGTATTGACGTAAGTACGTATTTATGCGATAGATTGTGCATATTTCTTCATACTTCTGGCTATTCCTTTCAAACGTTTGCACAAAATGGAGTGCATCGATTTTGAACATTTTTGGGTATACAGGTGATTTATCTTATTTGTGTGAACCAAATGTCTTTTCGTACTAATTCATGCTTTAAAACTTTCTAATTGGAAAATTTGCTCTCTTTTTGTTTTCGATTTGCAATGGCTATCTTCCAAATTTTGCCACTAGGGGGCACTTCTGTCGTTTGCATTAGGTCGGGCGTAGTCACTTTACTATACCGTTACCTCTTTTGCATAACTGTAGCTCTCACCGTTCGCAAGCATTTTAAGGTTAAAGGGACTTTCCTATGCACCCTGTATATCATATTAATCCTTACAGCACTCTTAATGTTCACTTCTTATAGCCTCTTTTAATATTTGAACACACAAAACCTATGGTTGATAATTCAGGGTGTCTAGCCACCTGGAAAACTTAAAAAAGTCGGGGAAATTTATATGGACTGAGAAAGTCATGGAAATTTACCATTTCTGAGGAAAAGTCAGGGAAATTTGAAAATTCAGAGAAAAAGTTAGAAAATTTTGAAACTTTCAAGGAAAAAAAAATAAGAAAATGTTTCTTATAAAACTAAGGATTTGAAATTACAGCGCCATTAAAATCAAACTTTGCTCTTCATAAGTACTGTAAAGAGTATTTCAACCTCTTGTGCAAATCATTTTGTCTTCTCCCTTTCAGCCCTTCTTTATAATTCCGATATTTTCAGTTCCAGCTTCATTGAAACTTTCTACTGAATGTTGTAGGATTGATGAGGTGTTTCACTCTGCTTACTTATCTTTGTTTGGGAACTGAACATTTGTTAGCTTAATTTATTGAATATTTATTATTTGTATTAAAATATGTCAAAGCAATCTGTATTTAACTGTGACTGATGTGATAAAGAATTTCATCCTGATTTGACTAAATGGATAGAACCCGATGCTAAAAGTGTGTATCTCCAAAATGTTTAGCTTGTAAAAAATTTCAACATTTTGTAAATTTTGCAAAAAAATATGTAACAAATCAATAATTTTGCCTCAGAATCAGTTGTGAAAGTTCACTTTCAAATTCAAAACTTTTAAGATTTTTTTTTTTTTTTTTTTTTTTGTATGTAACATTACTAAATCTCGACACCTGGAATTTTTTTTAGTGGTATGAAAATGCCAGGGAAATTCGTTGCTGATCTGGAATAGACACCCTGATAATTAGAGAATATTTAATGTTTTCTGAATCTGTGAAAAGTTAAATAAAAAATATATAGCAAAGTTGGCCATGAGTCACCAATAGATTCCTCTTCATGGGTATGTTTCGCATCATAGATTTATTTTGCTTACTTTTTTTCTTCCTTTTGTTTATCAAATATATGTATTCTGAAAAGAAGTAACCACCACTGTTGTTGCCGCAAATGAATTTTTTGTGATCTGAAATGTTTCTCGGCTTATATTAAAAAAAACTATTTCATATGAAAATTAGTAATTTTATAAAGAAATGTTCGACAAACATGCTGAAGCAGACAATTTTTAAATCTGAGAATTATTTTAAATGCTATTTAATGCTAAAGTCTGTTAAAATAGCTCCATTAAAGTTTTATAGAATCGAAAACTGTGCATAGCAATTTAACCATATTTTGCAGGCACATATTGACAAGCTTGCGGTTTGCAATCATTTTTAAATTTGTCTAATTCTTTGAAGGTTTTTTTTTTTTCAAAATTTTATTATTTTAATAGCGATTTATGTCATACTTCGAAATAAATTTTTTTGTACCTATTGTTGCCAATATTAAAAGCTAAGAAAACTTTAAATTAATAAATTATTATACACAAAAAGCATTTAATAGTGAAAATTGTCAAAAAGCCGAAATATTTCCAAACACTTTACACATGAATATTAAAAAAGAAAACTTTAAAATGATTAAATTATTGTGTGCAAAAAGCATTAAATGGGAAAAATTATGTTATTTTAAACAATGTATTTAAACTATTTTCCTATAGCATCTAAAAGAAAAAATTTCTACAATTTATTCAAAATTAGGAGTGAATTTAAATCAACATAAGAGTTGACAATTTACTTCATGGAGTTTGAGTTGTATGCTTTTTTTTTGCTTATTTGGCCATTCTATAAATATAAATTAGTAAATATTTGTTTTAAAATAATATTTAGAAATCATTATTGACAAATATTTAAAATTTAACTTAGCATAATAATAATTACATTTAATTGATATATTAATTTCACAAATTAAACATTTATTTCAATAAATTACATTCTTTTTATGCAAAGCAATGATCGTTGTTTTGGCAATTATCAATGTTTGGCTGACATCGATTGAAGCCAAAGCATCACAAAATCTGCAAATTAGCACATGCTTTTATTTATTTTTTTCCTCTCTTATTTTTGAAGAAGATAGATGATGATATAAAAGTCCGGGAAACAGAGATATTTTTTACTTACTAATTATTTTGAACAAGCTGATTTTCAAATGTGTGATGGATCATGCTTTATCATGAAAACAGCTGTTGTGACAGTGGTGGATGCATCCTTGGGAACCGAAAAATCCTCCCAATCAAAGGGGAATAAATGACAATCGATTGTAGAAGATCACCATTGTTTGCAAGAATATCATTCAATATTCCGTAATCTTTTTTAAAACATGACTTCAGAAACAATCAGCAGCAAAATAATCATTTGACAAATACTTAGCCAAAAATATTTTTTTATCAGCAGCTTTTAGATTTATTCACATTTTATAAGAAGTGAATGCTCAACACAGACTCTGTGTTCAATTAATTGCATATTTTTTATAACTGGTTTCATTCTGGTATCTGTTTTTCACGATTTCAAACCCACCAATTTTTCAATAAGATCTTTAAAAAATTCTCGTAAAAAAAAAAAAAAAAAAAAAAAAAATGTTTTAAGACATTTCTGCAATGTCTTTTACTTTTGCAACACTTGCTTATTTTATCAACCTTATTACAAAATTCTGAATAATTTGTTTCATGAATCTCATGTTTTATACTGTTTCACTATATATATCACTATACTATATATACTATGTACTTCACTATATATATCAATATATATATATAGTGAAGTGCACAAGTTTATTTCCAAGCAATTGCATTTACTAAATGAACAGCAAGAATTTGCAAGAATATTTGGTATCAACTGGTTACCAAAAGTGAGTGGTGCAACCAAGTTTAAACAGAAATTTCATTTGAAATATTTTACAATTACTAAGGCTAGTGCAGCTATGAAACTTACTAAACTGGTATTATTGACATAATACTAATTTTTACATACAATTGTTCAATCGGAACTTTATTTTTACCCGGAAATGTCACTGTGTAATCAGTCATTTGGTATATAATCTAACTGTTCTTTATAAGCAATATCTGCCTGATACCTGTTTCTCATGATTTAATACAAAGCTGGTAGTTCATCAGTCTTTTAATAATCTGTTTTTAAAAACATATTAAACATAAAAGTATACTGAAAATGCATCAATTACAGTGTTTTCTCATATTTAGCTCCCTGAATCCTGAATTATTTTGAATAAACTTTTTCATGGATCCATTTAAAATTATTTCATTGTTTTGAATGAGGGAAGGTTTTCTGGAAATAAATTTTTCACAAATCATAGTTATTTTCTGTCTATTTTTTTCCATTTCACAGGGACAGCCTCTTCACAAACTTACTTCCCTTGCATTAAAAATAGCCATTTCACATTTTTTACTTTCTTCTATCTATAATAGAAGAAAGTATTGTAATCGAAATTTTTTTCGACTCCCGGTTTTCGACGGATTTACACGTTTTAGGGGTCAGAGATTCCGAAAAATATGTTTTTACAAAATGTCTGTCTGTCTGTCTGTGTGGGTCTTTTTTGTACCATCGAAAAGTGTATGAAGTTATGCTTCAAATTGAACCACATTTTTTTTCTATGTTTTTGGCTATGGCAAGCAGGTTCTATCAGAATTTGGGGATATTTGACAAAAGGGGGTGCTGTGATAGCCAAATTCAAAAGGTCAAAATAGCCAAACTCAATTTCAAATTCAAAAAGATGTGAAAAAAAATTAGAAATCCTACAATTTTTTTTCGTTAAATGTTCAGAGAATCCGGAACAATTTTTGTTTTGCCTCTATCTTAAAAAATGCCTGAGATATAGCGGTTTGAAATTTTAGGGTGGCTGACATTTTCAAACAAGACAGCAAAATTCATCCATAAACGGGTTTAACTTATGAGTTATAGTTAACATGGTTTTGGCAAATTTTCTTTCATTGTTGTAACAATTAATCCTATTATATGCTTATCACTATATATTTATATTCGCCAACGTCAAATTCTCGCCAAACTTGACGACAGTTGGCGAAATATCGCCGAATTTGGCGACCAAAATAGGTTGTCATAAATGAAGCCAACTTGGCTGTAGAGGACTAATTTGGCGATATTCTCATTCAAATTCAATGTTGACGAGAACTGGGATTGAATCTTCTTTAATTAGGTTCCACGCATTTTACCTTCGTGTTTTCCAGTAAAATTAGCTAAAATCGAAAAACCAAGAAATAGGGAGGCTATCTGTTCCTGTCAGTTCAGACCTGAAGGACTTTTCATAGTTTAGTATTATACATCAGTTGATCGCATCCCAGTAACCCGACGATTCGAAAGCAGCTGACGTACAACAGAATAACGGAAAATATTGATTTTATTGGGGATATGATAACGAATTTTGAAGTATTAACATGACTGAGATAGAAGAAAGTTTTGGGATTGGCACATCCGACTAGTTTTCCCCTGTGTTTGCAATTATGAAATTCAAATTGTAACAGAAAAGCTCACCAGAAAGAATTCTTTTAATATCATTATACAGAAGTGATTGTGTTAGTCATAAAACAGAATTCTGGTATTTTTATTTTTTTTCAAACCCCACATTCCTATTTTTAATAGAACATTTATGTGTAGCAAATTTTCAAAATTGAGATGAAAAGAAAGAAGAATAAATTGAAGTTTAAAAATCATAGTTTTCTAATAATTATTTTAAATAATTAGTTTTCGAATCAATAACCTGCATTCACAGTGAATTTTAGAACCTCGAGAATGTAAATCTGGGTTATTTGTGTCCATTGTAATTTTTTAATATATTATAAAAAAAAAGTATTTTCTAAATTTTATTTCAAGTTGTATGTTTATTGTTTCTAGCTCTTTGTATTATGAATGGTATAGTGCAATATCAATTTAGCATTTTTCCAAAATCTAATTAAATTTAAAGAGTCGTCATATATATTTGACCTGAACTTCTGTCATATCAAATAGCACTTAATTAAACACAAAAAAGAAATAAACATTGTAATTTTCTAGCTTATTTAAATACAAAATAAGAATGAGAAAAATTGTATAAAAAATTCGAGAAATATGTCAAAAATCAGGAAACTTGGCAAGTCTGCTGTCATTAAGATTAAATACAGCAAAAATTACTATTTGGAATTTCTGAATAATAAAGGAGGCTAAACTGGCAACCCTGTTTAACTTGCCTATACTGGACCGCAGAACTTCAATTTATTGAAGTGGCCTGAAAGGTTGAAAATCCCTAGTCTAGTACATGACTTTCAAAAATAATTGTCAGATCAATTTAAAGTTAATCATAAATAAGTTATTTTTCCTTTTCTTATTAGAATTCATAATGGAGAAAATTCAAAGAATTGAATAGGAATAACTTTCTAAATGTGATATAAATTTTAGTTAGGATGGTATATCGACACTGAAATCTGCATAAATATTAACTTATATATGAATTTTCCTAAAATTTGTTTTACATTAGATATTCTTAAAATAGCTGATTTCAGATATGATTTCTATATTAAAACTTGGCTGTAAAATCTCAGAATTTAACTGAATGATTAAGATTTTTTTATTATGATAAAACCAAAGATAGCCAACCAGTGGTCCGTGATAGAAAATTTTAGTAGTCCTCAGAAAAATTGCAATATGTGAAAATAACTATTTACAAAAAAACATTGGTGGGAGTGTTTTTATGTTTGAACATTGGCCAATTTTGGACATAGGGGAAAAGACTTCTGATAAATGAGGACTTATGAAGGGAAAGTGACCAAAATTACTCTTATCATATTAAGAAAACACCATCCTCGCAAACCGAGCTCTTCTTTTTGTGACTAGTACACTAAACATTATGCTGAATGGGCACAGAAAGTACTGAAGATATCAATTTAAGCATTCACTAAAAGAAAACTTTATCTATCAGTCTCAAAGCTAAATTCCAGTAATCCACACCAAAACCTCATTTTTAGCTCTCCATAAAAAGAGAATACCTATTGCTGAGTTAATAAGCAATAAAAATTTCCATTCAAATCTTAACAATATATTTGTGATGAAAACAGATTTTCATTTGTCACAGCAATTAAAACTAAGTACTGGTCTTTTTTTAAATAAAAACTGCTCCCGTCTTGCAATAACGTCGTTGGAGGCAAAAAGCGTGAACTTGTTTCAAGCAAGCATAAACAAATATCAAACTAAAATAATGTGATATTTAAATAAAATTCATATTTTTATAATAATTAAACTAATTTTAATAATTTTGTTACAATTATATAACATTTAAAAAAAAATTGTTTTGATTAAAGAAGCATTTACAATTTTTGTATAATTAAATACAAGGATTAGTTAAAAATAAGATTATTTTCCTTTTTCCAAAGAAATTGTAATGCATTTAGGAAAACAAGACTTTGGAGATCTATCCATACATCATTTGGTGGCGTACGATAAAGATACTACAGATGGTTTTAGTACAGTGCCGGCAGAAAGCTCAGATGGGAGGCACAGTCGAGGCGACCTTTTTTGCAATTGTGAACAAAGTATGAATTGAGAATTTTGAATGGTATAAATAGACATGGGTGACAAAGGGTACTCAAAAGTCAATCATAAAAGGCTCCTGGTGTTATTGCCACCCTTGGTTGGAAACATTTGCCCGTCCACCCTAAAGCCCCAACCTGGTTCAAGGAATTTCCAACTCTTTCGGGTATTGAGGAAGGCTCTCAGAAGCAGAGCATTTGGTTCTAAGGAAGAAATGAAGACAGTCACAAAACAATGCTCTCATATGCAGGACATGATTTTTCCAAGATAGTTATGTTTACCTTTGTTAAGCACTATGACAAATACATAAATGTCCTTGTTGGTTATGTGGTAAAAAATAAAATTGAAATATATTGAGATTGCCTATAATATGTATTGTATTTAATCCTTAGAATATCATTTTTTATACTGGTTGGTACAGATATGTACTGTCGGTAGACCTAAATGTTAAAATGGACGCAATGAACTTAGTTCTTTTACAAGGTCTCATAAAAAAAGCGGGGGGAGGGGGGGAAATGTGTTTATCTATATCCTGATATTTACTGTACATTTTTATTAACACGCTGACTGTCCAGCCAGAAATGGATTACTTTTTCAAAACCACCCAAATTAACCCTGACAATCCTGAAGCATGTAGTTCAGTCATTTGTTTGACAGATGACACCATAAAGCAATTGGAGATGAATCAACGGCACTCTGTGCTGGAGACCGTATGGTCTCATGGTGCACAGAATTGAAATCATGCATTAGACCACATGGAATGTGGGGTGGTAAACTTGTTAAAATACATCGATTTTTAAATGCACCGAAATTTTAGCACACAACTTGAAGTGTGTTTAATTACAGCTTATCAATAATTCGCTATTCAAACTATTCTTTGTAAAATACAGCCTGCAACTGGAATAACATTAAGAGAAGCTTCATTATTCAAATAAGTGGGATATTAAATTATTCAGGATCACACTGATAATTTTTTTTTAATTTAAAATTTAAAATATAAAATAGTTCAAGCATTGTTATTTTAATGAAAAGCTAGTGCATGAAAAATTCTTTTTCAATATATTGAAATCAAATTGTAATAATTATGTAATTTTTTGTAATGTATTTTGCTAATTTTAAAACTATTGCATTAATTAATTTAAAAATTGTGTTTTTATTGACATTAAAAAATTTTGAGAAATAAAACAATAGCATTATAGTATAACAAATAAAGCATCTTTTATTTGATTTACTGGACTTTTTGTAAATGTTCCTATTTAACCATTTTGCACAATATTAAAAAAATTAAAAAGGAAAAAAAACTTGAAATAAATGAACAAATATTTCACAATGTTTTATTAAAAAATATATTTAATTATACAATATCTGAAACTGTTTTGTATAATAATTAATACACAACCTGTTAAAAATATTTATTTGATGCTAGGATGTTTAATGGTCATATTAGTTCCATCAATTTCTACATAATCGTATTTATATCTGCGATAAACTCTGCATTCATGCCCACATTTTCTTGATCCACAACATGGGCAGTCCATCCAACAGCCTGGACAGCCCTCCATGAGACAATCGCATAAGTCCAATCCAGTGTCTTTCTCATGTCCTCTATGATCATATTTAGATCTAGCAGTTTTATCAAACTTCTTAGCCCTAAGCAGGAATACAAAGAAAAGAAACATACTATTATTTAAGAAATACAAGCAATATTTTAAAATGAATCGTTGGAATACAGATTAAAAAAATTTTAAGTGTGTTTTCAATATCTCATGCAGCAATTACACAAGAAGGCAGTTAGGCACCTTGTCCTAATCATCCTTTAAAATTTGAACAGTACACTGGTTAACTTTTAACAAAAATTCATTTCTAGAATCTTTTTTAAACAGAATCAAAACACATTATTCTTCCTCTAAAGAAATGACCTCTATTAAAAAGGAAAAGCATATTTCTTAATTATCTTTATTTAACTTTCTTATTTTTCTTTGTGAACACTTCACTTTACAGAGGGATGTGG
This sequence comes from Maratus michaelseni, assembly GCA_963931845.1. Taxonomy (NCBI): domain Eukaryota; kingdom Metazoa; phylum Arthropoda; class Arachnida; order Araneae; family Salticidae; genus Maratus; species Maratus michaelseni. The sequence continues at coordinate 164,749,690 of OZ007591.1, forward strand.
AAAAGATTTTATAATATACATTAACCCCTTGGGGATGAGCGACACGTATACGTGACGCATAAGATGCTCAGAATCCTTGATTATTTCCACCAGTTACTTTTTATTGTAAGTTTTGCCTTATTTAATGCTAGCATTTCTGCGATTCAATTAAGCGAAAATTTCTGTTTTGAAAAACCGGTGGTAAAAGATTAAAAATTCTGTACAGGATGCAAGTCACGAAGGGGTTAATAGTAAAAGGCAAAAATAAGAAATTTCATTAGTAGCCAGTAATATCAATTTTATCAGTGGGCATTTTTTCTTTTTTTTTTTCAAAGTGCTAAACAATAAACTTTTGTTAAAATTTCTATTAGCATTAATCTAAAATTAAATAGACCAAATAAATATGTCAATATAAACATATTCCAACCAGCAAAAGTGGAATCATTGACAGCATGCAAGAAAATGTTTCTCTCTCCTAGTAAGAAAGTGCTGCTGGCAAATATTTTTTTAATAGCCACTTTTTTCATTTAGTGGCCCTGTGGCCAGTACTAGTTTTGTGCTTTAATTAATAGAAAAATATATGTTTACTCTTTCATTATTCTGATGTAAAAGAATTCCTGACATTTTATGCACTATAATTTTAAAATTATGATGGTGAAATGTACTTGGAGATGGAGACTTGAAAAAGTTTACAATAGATAATGATGTTTATGCATTTGATTCATAGCTTCTATATTATTACTGCAATTAATTTAATTTTTACCAATGGGATATACTTGATGTGATGATAAAATAATCATGTGGTGAAATGCTGAATAAAAGAAAGATTTGGGAAGAAACACTATATGGCTAAAAATCACCAGATACTTACAATTTTACACATTTTGTCGAATATCTAGAGAAATACTTGACAAATTCTTCTGGAACTTTGGAAATATAAAGAAAATGTCTGACTTCATATTTTCCAGAGAAGGTTTGATCACAAGGGCTATTAGGAGACCAACCATAAATTGAAGGAAAAAAATATTTGGGATCACACTGTAAAATAAAATGCTCAAAATGATCTGCAGCTGCAGCACATGACTATGTGGATATCGTACAACATTTGTGTAAGAATAGCATATACATTATTTGGTTGAAAACAAAAACCTTGCATGCTATAACAAAAAATATGCAAAAATTTCTTAAATTTTTTAAAGAAATCATTATATTTCCATGAATATATATGCTATTTTTACACAAAGGTTGTACAACATCCACATAGTCATGCTGCAGCAACAGATCATTTCATGCAGTTTATTTTACAAGGTGACACCAAATATTTTTTCTTCAATTTGTTGTTGATACCCTAATTGCCCTCGAATCAAATCTTCGGGGAAAAATATGAGGTCAAACATGTTCTTTATAATCCCAAAAGAATTTGTCAAGTATTTCTTTAACACGTCTAAAATCAAAAGTGTCTGGTGATTTTTGTCAATATTGTGTATGTCTCTTTATATTTGCGATATGCCCTTTTGTGTGATTAATGGTTAGCATCCTGCAAACATAGAATGAATGCTGTTTCTTATGTTAACATATACTAATTACTATTAAACTTAAAAACAAATAAATGAATAATTAATTTCTATAAATGAATTATTAAAATACAAGAAAAAATAAAATGAACTAGATTTTGATTTCCTACATAAAAAAAATTTAAACAATAAAATATTTTTAAAGGAAGATAAAATACTTCATTGAAAGAACTATTTGAAATGTGTAAGGTTTCATCAAAAACTTACGACTAACTTATATCAGCAAATTAAAAAAAAAAAAAAAAAAAAAAATTAAAGCTAAGCAGCATTTACAAGAAAATTACAGGTGATTTTTTTCTCTCTCTCCTGAAAATAGCCCAGAATTTTAGATAAGCTATCCTCAAAGAGCCAGGATTGTAAAAAACAAAATTTAATAGCAAAAAACTCACCTGGAGAAGACAAGAGATATCTATCACAATGGTACTCACTAAAATTTCTTTTAAGAGTCAAAATCTGATAGAGAAGTGAGCTCAAAGGCCATACTTAGGTTTTTACAGTTATTAGAACTACTATTATATACAGTAAAAACTCCCACAACGGTCACTCCGAACAGTGACCTCTGAATACCGGTCATGTTTTAATGTTACTGAATCTCTTTCATAGAAATAACATTACTCTATAAATCTCCGAACAACGGCCACCCCATAGCATTTTTTAAAATGTTTTGTTTCAACTACAACTGAGATTACGAAGAATGTGGAGGAGGATTTCTTATTTGACATCCTTACAATTTCTCTACTAATCTGTAGCAGTTTCTTAGCAACACTTCATTCATAAACAAGTGTGGCAAGAGGGGGGGGGGGGGGGGGGAAGACGACAAAATTTCACATTTGCTGGAAAGGAAAGAGTGACGATAGTCGTTTGTAATCTATGTGAATCGTGTGATAATATCTTTTCTATATGTAGCACGTGTTTTTCACCAAAAGAATGAGTTCAAAGCGAAATTTTTTGAACTTTAAGTGATAAGTTGAAAGTTGTAAGTGCAAAAAAAATTAACTGAAATGTACAATTGCGCAAGAACTCAAATAAATGACAGTCTGAAAAAAAGTTACTTTTATTTAGAAAAGACGTTTCAAGGTGTAAATTTGAAATCTAAAACTAAGCATCGAAAAACTAGTTATAATGAGATTGATAAGTTGTTTTTGGAATGTCTGTTGAACTGTCGAGAAGAAAATCTCCCAATTTCTGGAACAATGTTGCAAGAAAGTGCCCTAGAAATTGCAGAGAAACTGGGAATATCCGATTTTAAGGCCTCTAATGATTGGTTGCAATAGTTTAGGGCCAAAAATAACATATTTTGGAAATTAAATGGAAAAGCTGCAGATACCCTGATAGAAGTTTAATTCTTGGATGTGAACACTACCTGATTTAATAGCTGAGTATGATCCCAAGGATGTGTATGTGTGATGAAACTGGTCTGTTCTTTCGTGCTATTCTAGATAAATCTCTATGCCTGAAAACTGATGTTTGTAGAGGAGGAAAAATTGCGAAAGAGAGACTGACGATCCTTTTATGCTGTAATATAGTGGAAGAATTTGAAAAACCCATTGTAATTAGAAAATCTGCCAAGCCACAATGTTTTGGGAATATCAACGTAGAAAAAAACTACCTGTGATGTAGAAAGATAATCAAAAATTTTGGATGACAAAATACAAAATGTATAATGACTGAATGGCTAACACAGCTCAATAAAAATGTAGCATACTGCTATTCATGGACAATGCTAAATGCCATCCTAGGATAATATTTATAGTAATCTAAAAATTGGTTTTTCGTCACAAAACTCTATTGCTTTCTCTCAACCATTAGATTGCGGAATTATCCAAGCCTTTAAATTGCACTTTAGAAAAATGTTGATGAGGAAATTAGTTTCTAAGATGACAAATGAAACATCAGTAAGTGCTCTAACAAAAGAAGTCAATGTGTTAGATGCCATCGACTGGATTAACATGGTGGTCAAAGAAATTAAGAGCTCTAGAGTAGAAAAATGCTTTGCAAAATCTGGAATTAAGTCTTTTTCTTTTTCACATATTTTTTTATACTCACATTTTTATACAGGTGTCAGTTTTTTTGTTGATTTTAAGTGCAATTCTGTGTTACAATTTAAATTTAATTATGGATTTCAGCAAATCACGAATTCAAAAGTACAGAAATAATATTTTAAATAAGAGCGGGAATTACCATGAAAGCCAGCGAGTACGTGAATGTAGATAATGATGTGGCAGTTTTTTTTTCTACTTTTAATACGATAGAAAAACTGATTGAAAGCAAGATCAATGAGAATAAAAGTGATGATGAAAATGAAACGAAAGATAATATGGAATTATCACAAAATTGCAGCATAAAATCATATTCTGATGTTCTTTTCTAGCTTCAGAGAAATTAAAAATTATATGCTCATTATAAATGATAACGAATTGTACAACAAATCTGTAGAAATGATTATGCATTTAGAGAAAGAGATATGTTTAAAAAAAACAAAATAATTACGAATACGTGATTTCTTTAGTGTAAAATAATATAATAGTATGTATTTTTTAACTGTAAAAACAAAATAATTTTCATCAGTTATTTTGATTTTAATGTAATGTATACTGAGCTCTTACAATCTGGAACCTCTGAATAACGGCAACCTCCGGAATACAGTTACTTTATCATGCTCCTAGTGGTGTCAACTATTCAGAGGTTTTACTGTACAATTAATGAATAAATACTAATTTTAACTAATGTAACAATTGAATTTTAACTGCCTTGTGGATAAATACCCTATTAGCTAATAAGGGTTTCTGAAGGTAAGATGAAATGTGATGGACTAAAATTGCAATATTCTAATGCTGTATTGGGGTTAGTAAATGAAAAGAGGCCTTATGTTTATTTTTATTGTATGAGATTTTAAAAACAATCGCAAAATCTTTTTAAAAATACATTTACAAACAACTTTTACAATATAAGTTGGGACCTGACAGCAAGTGATGAGATGTTAGAGGACACTTTCTTTGGAGTGGACGAAATGGCACACTATGGATAATCTGTTATTGCAGCAATATTTGATTAGAGATGCAGCAATATTTAAATGCAGTGATGATATGCATTTTATGTACAGGGTTGGGCGTCCAATGTCAACGTCACAGAAGTGGTAAGATAAGACTGTACCAGGAGCAATATCGAAACAGGGCAGTTCCCAATTGGAGAACATTTCAACACTTGCACAGACAACTCATAGAGACGAGCTCGTTCCTTGCCAACTGGCATTGCACAGGTCAAACAAGTAGTGTCAGAATGGTAAAACTATCCTGCGCCGTCAGGCGCCCACGGGGGTCGCCGACGCGCGTAAACGACCATCGCACCCAAGCCTCTGAAGGGCTTTTAACGCACCAGGGCTTTGTCTCGCCCGGCGCTGCGATCGGCCTGAGGCCGCTCCCCACTGCGGACCCCCAGGTCATTTTACCAAGGTTGGTGACATAGGTCGTCACGGTAGTAACCCCACACTTCGGAGGAAACTTCCGCAGAGACGGAACCTTGATGAACCGCCATGGAACCCCCGACGACTTCGTTCGCGAGACCCCATAGGGGGAGACGGTCGCTAGGTCATATGTCGAGCTACCACGACGGCTCTTGCTTTACCACAGCTCGAGGGGTGTGAGCAACCTACAGAGGTTGTCACGTTCCCTTTTGCAGTGGATGTGTCAGAATGGTAAATCAGACAGAGTCCATTCTTGATGAATTAAAAGACCGACCTGAACGAAGCACATGCGCAATAGTTTGTAACCAAGGTGTCAGCCATATGACAGTATGTGTTTCGTGAAGAAGATTACATTATTTCTAAGGCCCTAAATGCCTAAATGAAACGGATTTTCTGCAATGTGTTACATTTGCATGTTGGTCGATGAAACAGAGGTTACTGCTCCCACAGTTTGCAGCATCTGTCCTGTTTACGGACGAGGCAATGTTCACAAGTGATGGCATGTTTAATATGCCTAACAGAACAGTCGTGTGGCCACAATCAATCCATGTGTGAGATACCATCAGCAAAGATTTTCCGTGAAAGTGTGGGCAGGGATTATCCATAACCTCTTAATTTGTCCGTATCTTTTGCCAGCCCGCCTAGACAGACAGAAGTACTTCACCTTCCTTCAGCAGGTGCTGCTTGATTTACTATGAGTTGTACCAGCAAGCCATTGTGCAATTATGTAGTTCCAACACAACAGAGTGCTAGCACATTACACAATGAGTATGGGGAACTACCTGGATATTGCCTTTCCAGCCAGTTGGATTGGCCATGGCAGGCCTGCCTCTTGGCCTCTCAGATCTCCTGATCTGTCCTGTTTCGACTTTTCTCTCTGAGGATAGCTAAAAAGAGCCAATTGCCAGACTCTTATTGAATCACCAGAGGACCTTCACAATCAAATTAACGTCACATCAGGACCTGATCATGAAATGACAGGCATCTTCTAAAGTGTACACGATTCACTTCATCGTTGATGCGCTGCCTGTATTGCAGCTGGGGTTGTTTGCTCATCTAAGCATTTGGTCAACAAAAATTCTTTGTTCTTATCCGTCTTTAATGTCTTCTTCATTGTCACCACTCAGGCACCCTATAGTGTCTCACTGCTTGCTCTCTGACCCCAACTTGTATTTTGAAAGTTGTTTGTTTTGTCGAGTTCTATCACCAGTAACTCAACTCAACTTCTCCATTCATCTTTGTTAACACATTCCTTGTACTTATGAGTATCTTCAGTTGAAACCAAAGTTTAGTTTTCGGGAAGCACATCACAAAACTGTATAACTTCTGTTTTTCTGTCGATCATATCCTGATAACAAATGTCTTCTAATTTCTTTCACAGTAAATTCAGCATTGGGCAATCTGTATAGTTGACTAACCAAACCTTCATAACTATCAGGTAAGTTTTCTAGGATCTGGAAAGCTACTTCATCATATTCAACTCTTTCCCTGCCTGTTCAAGTTCGCAACACAAGAAGCAGGTTTCAGAAAAGCTGGTTAAAACCAATAAAAGCCACACTGGCACAGCCTTTTTTTTAATTTTAGCCAGCTTTTTTGGAAACCTGTGTCTTGTGGGGCCACATGAAATGAACTTGCAGGCCACATAGTGAGTACCACTGCTCGGCCAAGAACAGCAAATCTGACAACACTGAACCTAACTATCATTGGAAATCTTATAAATTTAAAGCAATCAGATTTTCTGTAAGCATTTATCTTTTAAAATGTAGCAATCTCCTCTTTCAAATGCATTTCAAAACATATAATTTTTAGAATATTTACTAGAAGAACACATTATTTGTTAATGATGTCACAATAAAATTTAACTAAAACATACAGATCAAGATAATTAAATAAAATTAATAAAAAGAAAGCTTACAAAGGATTATGTTTACGACTCCTTTTTCCTTCTCTTCCACTGGCATCAGAACTATCTTGGCCACCGTCATTTCTTTTTCTTGATTTCTAGTATAAAATATACAAAAATAAAACAATATAGATCAGATGTAGCTATATTTTCTTTCGAATGGGATACACAAACATACAATAAAATAAAAAGACTAGACCAATACAATAGGCAGCAATTTTTTAACATAAAACTAGATTCCACGTCACTGAATTGGTAGCAGGATACATCTATCGACACAGTGATCAATTGAAGTGATTATAATAAAAATAACACATCTAAACATTTAATTTATACATATTAATATTTTCAATAAATAAATAATGTAACAACAATAGAATTAATATGGCACTTGGTGCTGTTTGTCACTTGACAGTCTCACAATACCACGCTGAAAGAAATGAGACTTAAGTGGCCATCATTCAGTCAATTTCTTAAGAGTGTTTAACATTTTTTTTAATTTGCATTTGGTAATTGTGTACTTTACATTGACAATTTACATTAAAACTATCTATTGCAAAATAGTTTAATTTAACGACAATAATGGATAAACACAATGTCACATTCACTGTTGTTAACTGTGGCACTGTATGTTACATTATGATGCACATAATTTATTTTGTAGGTAATTCATTTTTTTTTTTTTTTTTTTTTGTAATGATACAAGTTAATTGGTATTTCTTTGCTTCTATATCTTGTTTTGAAAAAATGATAAAGATTTGTGACCTTCTGTCTACTGTCTATGGAACCACACACAGTGGAAAATATTTTCAAGATTTTATCATTAAAGAAAGCGGGCATTAATAGACACTATACGAGCCTTTATCTAAAAATGACAGTGCAATGGGAAAAGAAAAATGTGACAAACGATAACAAATAACTATTAAAAAAGAAAGATGTTCAAAAATTTAATTCATGACTGCACTATGATTTATTAACAGCTTGTCAAATGAATTAATATTGTACATTCTGATATACTTTTTGATATTAAGTAAACTGTTTGGCAACAGATTAATTTTACAGAAAATGGTCAGAGAAAGTACACAAGATTCCTTTAAGAGGCTACTTCACTCAGACGAAAACACTCGCTCACTAATGTTAATCCTATGGAGGAAATATTTTAAGTTATCTCGTTTGCATTTCAATATTTTTAAATGTTTTTTTTTTTGCATTGGATAGCTGAAGTCAATCTCTATGCACGCTGCTTTGTACTTTTTTGATTTTGATTACAAGTTTTTTTATTAAGATACTTTCACTTTCGGAACTGGTTTCGAAAGTGAAAGTATCCTCAATTTAAAAAAAAACTGCAACAAAAATCGAAAAAGTACAAAGAAGCGTGCATAGAGATTGACCTCAGCTATCCAATGTAAAAAAAATCATTTAAAAATATTGAAATGCAAACGAGATAACTTAAAATATTTCCTCCATAGGATTAACAATAACAAGCGTATGTTTTCGTCTGAGTGAAGTATCCTCTTAAATCTGCATTTTTATGTTTCATTGGATTAACCCCCTGACTGCTTAATTTTTTTTATTTTCAAAATCCTCTTGACCAACATGTTATTGACATGTATCTTCTCTATTATTACATATTTCAAGTCATTGTGTATTTGAAATATGTAGTAAATTTATCGTTTGCATTTTCACCCTTTAACTGTGAAATTTTAAAAACAAAATTGCTTCAAAAATTATGTATTGTATAAATTTTTCTACAAATGTCTTGTCTGTGGAAATTGCGGGATAAGTGGTCAGAGGGTTAATGTCATATTTCAACTGCCTGTAATAATTGATATTTCCCAAAAGAGACATGAAATAAAAACAAACACAGGAAAAAAGGAGCAAAAATATTTAACGCTCCTAAATGGCTAAATAAAATATATTAGGCTAAAATAAAACATAACTCAGTCATTAATAAACATTGCACCAAAAAGTACTTTAATCATATAAGACTAAGCAGTAGACATAAAATGAAAAAAAAATGACATTTACTTAAAATAACAGAACATATTTCTTCTTTGGAATAGTTTGAAATTAAAATCTGAATCTAAATGTCAGCAGAAAGCGGCTCTTGGTATTTATAGTGCCACTTATCAGTACCTGACAAATGCTCTTCAGATTGGGTACCTAAAGCATTCGGGATAATCAATATCAAAAAGGGAAAACCAAGTTGAAATTCCATCTATCAAGGAAATAATTTTTAGCTCCACAACACAACTCTCCAAAAAATTATTGGGGAGAATGTTGTCAATATTATTGTTATTATTATTATTTTTTTTTTCTAAATCAACTTTACTCAACAAACTCTTTCTACTTTTCTACAAATTTGATGCTTTGGCTTTCATCCATTATTACAATAATTGTGATTACACAAGTGATGGTAATGAAGTCAAACATTGCAGGAAAAAAGCAATGCTAAACAAAATTTGTGGTGACTAACTGATACCCAGAAAATACAAAATATACTAAAACAAAAAAAAGAGTCAAAATTGGTATATGGTGTTACAGAAAAATAACCCAGTCAAGCATTAAAAAAAAAAAAAAGAAAGAAAATATCCTTTATGGAAATTTTACTATGAAACTTGGTGATACAAATTTTCTATGTATAATTTCAGAATATTTCAGTTTTTTACACATGTGCTAATTGATTAAGGTTCAATAATGATTTTATTTTGTCCTCCATTGCAGTAAAGGGTAAAATTAACACTGGCCACAGAGTCACTAAACGAAAAAAAGTGGCTACTAAAAAATTGTCTGTCAGCAGCCACCTTATGGCCACTTTCCTACAAAGAAAGAGTAAAATTGTTTTACATTTCATCAAAGATTCTACTTTTGATGGTTGAAATAGGTTTATCTTTATATTAGCATATTTAATTTTAGATGAATATTAATTGAAATTTTAGCAAAAGTTTACTGTTTAGAACTTTTAAATAAAAAAGTAGCCATTAGTTTAAAGAAAGTGGCCACTTATAAAACTGCTAGAACTGGCGGCACAGATATCATATATGCACCACATTGGCGCGATTGCAACAAAATGGCAATTTTACGCCTCACATGGTAATCCGGTTAATTTGTTTATATGGTTGTTTATTTAATTTTATTATTTTTTTAATTATATAAATTATTTTTATTGTGTATATCAATATTTATTTGGTACTTTTCGGTTAGCCAGGCGCCAGTGATATATATACATGTATATATACACATATCTATGTATATACACATATGTCTGCACATACATATATAGGTATATACATATGTATTTATATATGTAGATATATCACTGGCGCCCGGCTAACCGAAAAGTACCGTTTATTTATATCAAACTATCATTTATTTATTTTTATTTCCTTTTTTTTAAAAAAATAATAGAAGCTATTTCATTTATTACGTTATTTAATTTTTATATTGAAATAAAAAATCACGTGCTATTATTGCATGTTACTTGTAACTAATATTCAAAAACAGTTTTCGCCAAATTGGCAGGGGGGGAAATCGCGTCAATGTAATGCACATATGACATCTGGGCTTAGATGCTTTACACTCACGCTAAAAAAAAAAAAAAATTATCGGTTAAAAAAAAGAAAAAAGTCGCCAAATTTAGGGGATTTTTTTTCTTTAATGGCAACCTAGCCATTGTATTAAGTTATTCGTTTGGCGCAGTCTTGGAAATCGCGCCAAACAAACAGTCGCCAATCTTTTGTTTACATTTTAGCGTGATAGTAACACATCTGTTCCGACATCTGTGCCAAACTTTTTTTATGGGTTAATATTATTATATTTTCTGATACTAGGCATTTTTGGGTCGCAGATAAATTTAGGTTTGCTGAAGATTGATACCAGAACATTCTACTATTGGACCCTCCATTTCATATTGCAATGGAAAAAAAAAAAAAAAAAAACACTAAAAACATTAGTAAATAGTATAAAACAATTTTTTTTTTAAATATTGTATTATTTTATATACTTTTAGATAATTAAGATTTTTAATGAATTAATGTTGATATTCATACTGTGGATGAAGAACATCTGAACGAACACAACAAACAATGATGCAATGTTTATGTCAGATTGTAGACAAATATTGACAACCAAAGACTAGGGCCAGCTCTAGGAATGACAGAGTCTAATTCAAAAATTGATCGCCAAGTCTGTTTACAAGGAAAAAGCAAACACATCTACATTTCATTTTATTATGTTCATTCCTTTTTCATATGTTTATTTCTTTCTATGAAATAACAGTACAATTTTAACTGTGAAATCTAACAAATTAATATTAAAAAGGTAATTTTAAAAATGAAAGTATTTAACAATTTCAAAGAAAACATAAAAATTTACTTTAACTTCAACAAATTATTAAATTCAGTTTTTGTTTTCAATATTTTACTTTCGGTTGACATTGTCAATAAATTTTGAGCTCGCACTACTATTTAATTAGCTTATACAGGCAAAGAAATACACTTCATACTAAAAGATATAATAGTCCTCGTAATTATTTAACATTTGTTTTAACAACATTTTTTGAAAACATTACTCCACTAAGATTTACTTTAGAGAGAAAGAATCTATTCAGCGAAATGTGGTAGTTGCCCGCCCTGATAAGAAACCAAATGAATTAAAGTGGAACTTCCCTTTAACGAAGTTTTCTACTTAACAAAATTTTCTGCAGAACTTTGACTTTGAATATCATTAGCATGTAAATTAATCTCCATATTACGAAAAATATATTCTATATAACGAAGTTTATTCCACTTTTGTACGTGTACAGATTTCAAACTAAGAGGTTGCTGTAGCGATGGAGATGTGAATTTATTTCAGCGGATTGTATGGAAATGAACACATAATTTCCATTCTTCTTGGTCTTCGTGCTAAATAAAACAATTTTTTTCGCCCTAAGAAAAACACTTGTTATCATTACTCTCCCACATGGAGACTCGAGGGCTGACAGTTAGGGGAAGTTAAAATCCCCTTTTTGCATTTTCAATGATATAGAAGATACAGTGACGCAATGGCGTGAGATGCATTGAAGCAAAAAATATCAATTAGAGTCAGGCAGTTACCATTCTGACCTACCATTGTAGACAATTGCTTTGTACATCCACAAGAATGTGCTGCAAAATGCAAATCGAAGAACATCAAAATTATATTTGTTCCTGCCAATACAACTTCTAAACTTCAGCCATTAGTCTAAGGAATAATAAAAAATTTTGAAGTACATTATCGAAAAAGATAGAAAAAAGACAATGTAGTGAAAACATTAATTTGAGAACATGTGTATCAGAGCTGATTAAATCTTGAGCCAAAGATTGGGAATGTGACAGATGATTTCATCGACCGCATGCAACTGTTTTGTAAAAGACTGCTTCATAATTGAAACTGAATCAAATGCTTCTGAATCCAATACCTGTTTGTCATATCTGAAGGAAAAAATTCATAAATTTAAGTTGATTTCTATTTAACGAATTTTCTTCATAACGAAGTTTTTAAGTGTAACGATGAGACTTCGTTAAATGGAAGTTCCACTGTAATTAGACAAAATAATAATAAAAATGTTAATCCTATTGAGAATGCTAATTATTTTAATTTAAAAAAAGCAAAGTATGAAATATAAAAATTACATTTTTATCTTCACGTTCTCTTAAAGTCATGCTTCCATACTGAGCCATACTAAATAGAAAGATAAGAAATGGAGTTTTCAAAACTTTTCACTATGATATTGAAGTACAATCGCTTTAACAATATGAGAAAAGACAGTATTTTTCTCTGAGAATATTTCTTGGTCTTATCCCTACTATTCACACTCCCGCTCTCGCAATATTTGTTTGCCAACAAACAAGCTTAGGTGTTGCCAACTGAGTTTTGACAAATTAACGTGCAACAATGCTTATTTCTAAAATTTTATTCACAGCCTTTTTTTTCTCTCTTCATAAATGTTAAAGAAAAAGAATTGTAAAATAATACAACATTTTGAAATTTTAAAAATAGTACGACATAGCTAAAATCACAAAATAAAACAATATTTATCTTTTATCAAGAAAAAGTGGCATCAAATTTGTTGAATGTTTCCCCTCCTCCCTTCTCTTTTTTTTTTTTTCCATTTCCCTTTAATTCGAGTTTGGTTAAGTTCAAGTTCGTGTGTTATGTTATTCAACTTGCAATAACATATTGAGTGTACTTAGATTAGGAAGATGGTTGTGCCTGTTGATGATACTGTTGACAACTTACATATACAATTAAGAAACAAATTTTTCGAGAATTTAGAGACTAATGGAAACCACGGTAAGTTAAGAAAATATAAAATATGTTAAAATTAATTTTATTAATTTGTATCATAGTCTAACTGTATCTCGGAGTTTTTTAAGGAAAATATTATAATAGGGTTTCACTACAGTTTTAAATTTTTACAAGTTAAGTTTTGTTTATCAATGCAGTATACTTGGAGGGCCAGTGTTATTTTGATGCACTTCTAATTTGGCTAAACTAAGTAAATCTTCAGATCGAGGCCTCAACGTCAATTTTGCAAGATATTTTAATTTTCATCTCACTTCATACAATATCTAATATTCTGAAATCCGCAATTTCATAATGTTAGAATATTTGTATATTTCTAAGCACTATAAGATTCCCAAAGGTTCAGAAGTCTAATTTTTAAGAACTGTTATATTAAACACGATACCATGCAATTATGCTCTTCAACTGCTTATTGTTAGAATTCTTTAGAATAAACATTTACACTCTTCTACCCCTTCCCCTGTTGTCTCATTGAGTTTGTTTGCAAATGCTAATAATTGTGCTATTTCAAGTTTCTAGTATATCTATGAGAGTGGTTTAAACTGTATTTTATCTGTCATTTAACTAGTATATCTGTCAACCACAAAACATCTGCATTTGTTTCAAACGTTGGATAAAATCTCGTGTAACAAAATACATATAAAAACATAATTTCCCCTTACAAGACTTGCTACTACCAGTGATGCCAGGGATGTGCTATAGCGCAGCATTTACGCAAAAAATTGGAGAAGTGAATGCATAAATATAATTTTTATGGGTACTTGGGGATGCATAATTTTTTGTTCAAAAGATCGCAAAAGAAGTACAGGTACATGTTGTATAAAATACAAAAATCTTTTTTCTAAAAGAGGGCCTCTTTTGTAAGAAAGGACTTAATTTTTTGGAAGAGTCTAAGTTCCAGTGACCCTAGATTTCAAAAGCTTAGCGGCATCACTGACTACTATATCTAATTTAGAAATCGGATGTGTTTATCATTTTTGCTTGGAAAACCAGTTTTGGTCTTTATAGAGTATTTAAAAAAAAATCTTATCCAATGGTGGGATTCAAACAAATTAACAACCAGTTCTCTTTTATTGACTTTTTCAAGTACAAACAAGACAGCCTCAAAGCAGAATATGCTTAAAAGTGTGACTTATGTTGCAGAACAATGGGCTTCTCTGCAGAACATTTCAAATTCTCAATTTCAATGAAATTCATCCTTCAGTTGTCAGAAACAAGTGCCAGATTCGTCAGCCGAGCATCGAAAAAAATCATGAAATTCTTCTATTGTTCATGTAAAAAAATTGCAAAATTCCTCGGTTGCTGTAAAAAAATGCAAAATTGGTCGATCAGCTGGGGAAATATATATATACATATGTATATATGCACATACAGTGTTTCCTCCAAATAGTTTCAGGAGGACGCTGCACCTTGCCTGCCTTTTGGTTTACAAAATAGTACCCTTCTTGCCGTGCATAAAAATAATTAGCACCCTTCTTGCCCCTCACTAAAAAAAGTGTTGTCCTTTTTGCATTAAAAAATTTGTTTTCATAGTAAAAATTGACTCAATGTTGTCTTGAAAAGAGTGCCTTGACTTTAAATATTAGGCTTTAAAAACCAAAAGAATGGCTTTAATTTAAAAAAAAAAAAGTACCCTTTAAGAATTTGAAAAGTTCCCTCAAGAATTCAAAAGTGCCCTTAAGAATTAAAAAAAAGTGTCCTTTTTTCACCAGCAGCCCCCTGCTCTTTTTTAAAACCTGAGGGAAACTCTGTGCACATATATGTTGAAGGGGCGAGGCCAACGAGGTAAGCGCGTAACATCAGAATATTAAATTCTTCAAATTAAAATTAACTCTGGTCTTCAACATGCAGAAAGAAAAGGAATTGCTTACCTTTTCTAAGGTTTATCCAATTTATGAAATATCCACTGGTTTATATATTTCAACTATTTGAGAATTTATTATAAACACTTCTTGAATAATCGTGTAGTACCACTGCTGAAATAAGACTTGTAAAAAAAATTATATTAATGCACAATTCACATTGAATAAATAAGTTCACGTTTGGATTGATTTTAAAAATTATATTTTACATTACTTAAAATTTTAAAAGGTTTACATTTAGATTAATTTTAACATCAGGAAACATTTTTTCCTGTGACTTTACAGAATGAAGGATAGTAATACACTGACTCATTTTCACAAAGTTTGGAAAGTTACGAGTAAAGTTGCATCATTTCTTTGAAACAAATTGACGTTGAATAATTGTCCTTTTAAATGTTTTAGTTCTGTAATAAGTTTATAATGGCATAATCACAAATAACAAATTATAAACTTATTACAGAACTAAAACATTTAAAAGGACAATTATTCAACGTCAATTTGTTTCAAAGAAATGATGCAACTTTACTCGTAACTTTCCAAACTTTGTGAAAATGAGTCAGTGTATTACTATCCTTCATTCTGTAAAGTCACAGGAAAAAATGTTTCCTGATGTTAAAATTAATCTAAATGTAAACCTTTTAAAATTTTAAGTAATGTAAAATATAATTTTTAAAATCAATCCAAACGTGAACTTATTTATTCAATGTGAATTGTGCATTAATATAATTTTTTTTACAAGTCTTATTTCAGCAGTGGTACTACACGATTATTCAAGAAGTGTTTATAATAAATTCTCAAATAGTTGAAATATATAAACCAGTGGATATTTCATAAATTGGATAAACCTTAGAAAAGGTAAGCAATTCCTTTTCTTTCTGCATGTTGAAGACCAGAGTTAATTTTAATTTGAAGAATTTAATATTCTGATGTTACGCGCTTACCTCGTTGGCCTCGCCCCTTCAACAGTGATCATGAGACTGATGAATATATGAACTCAGAATTTATTCTTAAGGATTAATAATTGACTCTAATTAATAAAAATAATACTCAGCTCTTATGCTAGATTAAAAATTCAAGAAAACATAATTGAATTTAATAAACTATTTAAACTAATGAAACTTTAAAAACTGTATAAACAAGTTCTCCGAGATGGCGACAATAAAGGAAATGCAATTAGTAGATAAATTAAACAATAATAATTATTCTATATGGAAGTTTAAAATTAATATGTTGTTAATTAAGGAAGATTTGTACGAACTCGTAACTCAGGAACCCCCTACACCAATTAACGAAGATTGGAGAAAAAAGGATGCAAAAGCTCGCGCTTTAATAAACCTGAGTATAGACGATACGCATCGTTCATGTAAAACATTTAGAAACAGCAAAACAGACATGGGATAGTTTAAAAAACATTCACGAGAGAGCCAATTTGTCCAGTAAATTGTATTTGTTACGAAAATTGTATAGTGCAAAACTTCCCGAAAATGGGAACATGCACAAACACATTACTAATATACTGGAAATAAAAGATAAGCTCTCCGCAATAGGAGAGAACATAACCGACTCGCATTTATCTGCACTTCTATTGTGCTCTTTACCTGCGAGTTATAATACTCTAATAACAGCTCTCGAAGCCCGAAATGAAATTGAATTAACTCCCGAATTCATCAAGAGCAAACTTACTGATGAATTTAATAAACGGGTAGAAAATAGTGAGCAAGTTGAAAACTCACAAAAGGTGTTTAAAACACAAAAGAAATACACTCAAGATTATAAAGGGCAAAACAAATATTGTACCTACTGTAAACAATCAAATCACACTTACAAACAATGCTGGCATCTCAAGAACAGAAACACACAGACCACTACACCTAAAACACAATACAAATACAAAAAGTACACATCGTTGTGTTTTGAAAATATAAAAGGTGATAGTGAAAATAAAATGAATGAATCAAAAACAGATGAACAGGTACAAATAAATAAAAGTGAACATAAAGATGCAGCATTCATAATTGTCAATCCCGCTAATAAAACCTGGTTAATTGACTCAGGAGCGTCTTCGCATATAGCGAACGATAGGGATATATTTACAAAATTCAACGATACTGAAAAAACTACAGTAACAATTGCTAATGGGAATACATTAAATTCTTACGGAACCGGCGAAACACAAATAATGACAAAAACATCTGATGGATGTATAAATAGAATTACACTTAAAAATGTGTTATTTGTTCCACAATTGGAATCAAATTTAATTTCCGTAAGTAAAGCCACAGAACATGGCTACAAAGTATTTTTCGAAAATGAAAAATGCATACTATCGTGCAATGGAAATATATACTTAGAAGCATTTAAGAAACATAACTTATATCAAGTTGAAACACTAGAAGAAAGTTCTCAAAATAAAATAAACATTGCACATGATTGCAGAAATAAAGATTGCCTCGAAATTTGGCATAAACGCCTTGGCCACAGAAATAATGAAAGTATAAAAGAATTAGTCAAAAATGACTTGGCCAGTGGGATAAAAATAAATAACTGTAATCATAAAACAAACTGTGAAACCTGTATAAAAACAAAGTCAACAAATGCACCGTACTCTAAATCTATCGAAAATAAAACAACAAAAGTATTAGATTTAGTACATACTGATTTATGTGGGCCTTTTAAAACACCCACAATAGGAGGAAAAAATTACTTCCTTACATTCATAGATGACAAATCTAGATTCACAGTTATTTACTTATTAAAAAGTAAAGATGAAGTTTATGAAAAAATAAAAGACTATGTACAAATGGTCAAAACCAGACAAGGAAAATATCCGACGGCGATTAGATCGGATAACGGTGGGGAATACATAGGAAATAAAACAGAAGCCTTTCTAAGGGAACATGGTATAAAACATGAATACACAGTTCCATTTTGTCCCAGCCAGAATGGCATTGCTGAGAGAAAAAACAGAAGTTTAATTGAAATGACACGAAGCCTATTATCCGAAGCAAATTTACCTCATAGGTTCTGGGGTGAAGCGATAAATACTGCCAATCACCTCCAAAATAGGCTCCCCACTAAATTGACAAATAAAACGCCATATGAAATTTGGTTCAAAAGAAAACCAAATCTCTATTATTTACGTGTATTTGGCTGTAAAGTATACACTTACATAAACAAACACAAAAGATCTAAACTAGATGACACAGCAGAAGAGGGTATCTTCATGGGCTATGATAATAATACAAAGGGATACCGCGTTTTCACTAAAAATGGTGAAATAATAATTTCCAGATCTGTAAAATTTCTGGAAGAAAAACTGAACAATTTAAACGAGAAAATTAATGATCACGAACAATTAATTGAAGATAAAAAATACATTGAAATAGAAATAGGTGACACACCCTGTACACCTGACGCGCCCAAACAATCAGAAACACATCAACCTCGTAGATCTGAAAGACAAAACAGAGGAGTACCACCTCAAAGATATACTTCCGACAATTTTATTGCTTTAGCAAATGATTGCGATACAACAGAACCTGAAAACTGGAAACAGCTTATCAAAATAAACAATCCACTAGAAAAGAAAAACTGGCTTAAAGCCACTGAAAACGAAATACAATCGTTAATGAAAAATAATACATGGGATCTAGTCGATCCTCCTCTTAATAAAAGAATCATAGGAAGTAGATGGATTTTCAAACGAAAAATTGATAGTTCAGGAAATACACAAAAATATAAAGCACGTTTTGTTGCCAAAGGTTTCAGTCAAAAATATGGGGAAGATTATCAAGAAACATTTTCACCAGTAGCACAACATTGTACCATCAAAACACTTCTTTTAGCAGCAGCTTATAATAATTTGAATGTGCGACATGTAGATATTGACACCGCTTTTCTTCATGGGAACTTAAATGAAGAAATATATATAAATCAACCTGAAGGCTATGTAAACGAACAATTTCCTGAAAAAGTTTGCAAGCTCAAAAAGGCAATCTATGGCCTCAAACAGGCCGCCAGAGCTTGGCATATTAAAATCGCTGAAACACTAGACAACTTGAACTTTATCCAAAGTACAGCAGACACATGTCTTTTCACTAGAAAAGAAAAAGATCATACATCATACATAATAATATATGTTGATGATATACTCATCGCCAGCAAAGATGAAATAATAGAAGAAATCGTAAATTCTCTAAAACAAGAATACGAATTAAAGGATCTAGGCAATATTAGTAACTATTTAGGTACTCAAATTCAGAAATTACCTAACGGTTATTCTCTTGATCAAAAAATTAAGATTGAAAATTTAGCGAAAAAGTTCAATCTTGAAAACTCCAAACCGTGCAAAACTCCAATGGAACCAGGATATAACAAATTAAATGATGATAATATAATGCCAAATAATATTAAATATCACCAGGCACTTGGTTCATTGCTTTATATAACAACCATAACGAGACCTGACATTTCAGCAGCAGTAAACATTTTAAGCAGAAGAAATGAGAATCCTCGCGAAAAAGACTGGCAAGCCGTAAAAAGAATAATAAGATATCTATATCATACTAAAGAACTAAAATTAATAATTAACACTAATGAAGAACCAATATTAAAGGTATTCGCTGATGCCGATTGGGCAGGTGATACCAAAACCCGTAGATCAACATCGGGAATATTATATATGTTGGGCAACAACCCAATTCAGTGGACGACGAAAAGGCAAAGTTGCATTGCCTTATCTTCAGCAGAGGCTGAATATGTGTCCGCAGCACATGCTAGCCAAGAAATAATTTGGTTATTGAAGTTACTTGACGATCTAGGCTTTCCACAGCAAAAACCAATCACTTTATATGAAGACAATCAAAGTACCATAAAAATGGTTGAATCAGAAAAATTCACGAAAAGATCAAAGCACATCGACGTCAAATTTAATGCCATTAAACAATATAGCGAAGAAGGCATAATTGAGTTAAGATATCTTCCAACAGAAAAAATGATAGCTGATGCACTTACCAAACCTTTACCCAAGCCTCGATTCATCGAACACAGAAATTCAATGAAAATATTAGTTAATCCCCATGAACGGATTAAGGGGGAAATTGTAGAAAACTAATCCATTCATTTCAATCACTTAATATTTTCCACTCAAAGTAAAATAAATAAATAAAGAAAATGATGAAGCACGCAGATAAAAACCCAACGATAATTTTTCTCTCATCTCTTAAAACAAGTGACCTAATTTATGACTCTTAAGTTTCAAGTTTATCAAGCAATAGAGATTTATTACCTCGTTATAATCGTTCTCTTCTAATAATGTGAAATATGTTTATAATTTGTTATTTGTGATTATGCCATTATAAACTTATTACAGAACTAAAACATTTAAAAGGACAATTATTCAACGTCAATTTGTTTCAAAGAAATGATGCAACTTTACTCGTAACTTTCCAAACTTTGTGAAAATGAGTCAGTGTATTACTATCCTTCATTCTGTAAAGTCACAGGAAAAAATGTTTCCTGATGTTAAAATTAATCTAAATGTAAACCTTTTAAAATTTTAAGTAATGTAAAATATAATTTTTAAAATCAATCCAAACGTGAACTTATTTATTCAATGTGAATTGTGCATTAATATAATTTTTTTTTTACAAGTCTTATTTCAGCAGTGGTACATCTACACGATTATTCAAGAAGTGTTTATAATAAATTCTCAAATAGTTGAAATATATAAACCAGTGGATATATCATAAATTGGATAGACCTTAGAAAAGGTAAGCAATTCCTTTTCTTTCTGCATGTTGAAGACCAGAGTTAATTTTAATTTGAAGAATTTAATATTCTGATGTTACGCGCTTACCTCGTTGGCCTCGCCCCTTCAACAATATATATGTACATTTTATATATATAAACTAGCTAACCCGCCCGGCGTCGCCCGTACCCGAGATAATTACAATCTCAGAGAAAGGCGTTAACCCCCTCCCTCCCCATACCCGCAAATATAATGAATAATTTGTTCAAGAGAACCACCGTCACGTACATTAACGCGATCATTAAATAAAGAATTACATTTTTCTGATAATTAGAACATAACTAAGACGCTACGCTAAAATAGCCGGCAGATGACACCCCTTCCCGACCTCAATTTTAAATCTATATCTTAATTTAGGTACCTAAATATTTGTTCATTAGTAAAATTTGGCAATTATTTCCTTTCATTTTCGCAAACTACATGAGAGGGATCGGCCAGAGAAACAGATCTCTTTGTAGTTCAGTTTTTAATGAAAGCAGATCCCTGTTTGAAAATTTCTCTGATCGTTTTCACTGGCGCCGGCAGATTTTTGGCAGTTTTCTGCATAAATTTTTAAAAAATTACCAACCGAATTTTTCAAAAATCACATAGTCAGATACAGAATTTTTTTTTACATATGCTCAGAAATTTTTAATTTGATATCTCAATTAGTTTTCTTAAAATTCGCTAATTAGTTAAATAATTTCGAATTCGTTCATTTCCGGTTGCAAATCCAATGCGCCTGACCGTTTCTTTCGCCATTTTGATTTAAAAGATGATATTTTAGAAGCGATGGTTAATGAGAATCTAATATCTAGGCTAATTATCAAAATATAAAATTCTGAGGCTCAGGTGCACATGGCCAGACCTTGAACTATCCACACCTAAATTTCCAGCCTTCTAGGTGGGCTAGATTTTCCTAGCCATCGCCAACAGACACACACACACACACAAAGCGAAACTTTCTTTTATTAGTATAGATAATATATATGTGTATATATCACTGGTGCTAAAGGTTAAAATTCCTGGTCGCCACTGGTCACGAGGGCAACTAAAAGTAAAAAATTGGTGACTTCATGCTATGCATCTGATCTCCAAAGTGACTATATTTTTATTTTTCATGTAGTGGTACATACCGTAATTTCCAGGAGATAAGCCACAGCGTTGTATAGGCTATATAAATCTGTGAATTTCATCGTTCACTTGTGAAATAAAACCGTAAATTTCATCAATTGGCTGTGAAAAAAACACCCCCATGAATCCCATCAATTGTTTGCAGAAAAAAATCGTGAATTTCGTCAATTGGTCACGTAAGAAAAGCACAAATTTTGTCAATCGATCGCGGGGAAAAATTAGAGTTTCGTCAATTCGTCTAGAAAAAATTGCGAATTTCATCAAACAATCTTGAGTTTAAAGAAAAATAGCAAATTTTGTCAAATGAGCTTGGAAAAAAAATTGCAAACCTCATCAATCGACTGCACAAAAAAAAAAAATGGAAATTTCATTAATTAATCACGGTTGAAAATCATGAATTTTGTACTCCAGTACTTCTTTGTTTTTAGTGAATATTTAAATATTGATAGGACTTCACTGGAACTCGTAAATATTGTGCTCCAGAGCCCACCGGAACAGTGTTGTGGGCTGTGTTTTGCTAATTTATATACTTAAAGAAATTCTTGGCTAGCAGCATTTTCTGAAAATCCCCCACTGCTGATTTTAATGTTTTTAATCTTTTCATTTATTAGTTTTTATTATATGTAAAAGCATATAGATATAGTCAAAATATAGTAAACATTTTTCTTTGCTGAAGACAAAATTTCTTTAAATTTTACAGATAATGTATGAAATATAAATATGCAGGTGAAGGGGACGGGGAATACACTACTGTGGTTATGACTGCAGAATATTAGAGCTGCGGTGCTTTTTTATTATAGAATTTAAGCCCTGCTTATAGCGTTTGATTTTTCTTCATCCATAATATGAATGTCAAATTTATTTTATTAAAATCTACAAAAAGAAGAAAAAAACCTCCATATTTCTTGCATATGTTTTATTTTGATTTTTAGACATCTTTTTTGTCTTGCTATATGCTAATAAATAGTAAAATTCATCACTGAGCTCATTGAATCCTTATAGCCTGTGTTACCTCAATGGATATAAAATAATGGGAACTAAAAAAACAATGTTTATTTGCTAAATAGTATAAGTTTTCATGCATGATGCATGAACAGCATTAAAAGTGCAGATAACAGGTTTACAGTTCCTTATTAGCGGCAAAGTCCTATTTCTTTCATTGTGAATTTCTCTTTCGATGTCAAAAAATGTTAGTCTACTTTTGGACGCCAGCCAAAACACAGTGGCAATTTTTAGAAATGTATAACGGTTGTGACAACAAACAGCACGATCGCTTTAGCTTTCATCACGCTTACATCACTTCTAAATACTACAAATTTCAATTTTTTACTACATTTTACAATTTTAATTCTTACATCATCAATTAGAAAAAAAATTAGCTTTTGATTGAAATTTACTTGAAAACTGCCGCTTAATTTAACGACTTTTTAAATAATTTTCAAGCATGAAATATTTTTCAATTCTATCTCAACAATGACCATCAGTTTGCTTTAATAATGTAAAACAGCCCTTGGGAAAGTTGCCACAATTGAAAATAGATTTTCCTAACCATCATGAAAAGTGAAAAAATAAATAAAACTTGATAAATCATAAGATCAGATTATCCATAAGATAGAACATTTTGGCACTAAGATAAAATCTGTCAAAAAAAAAAAAAAAAACTGTTTTCAGTTTATAATTAACATAAAATTGATATGTTGAATTCATTGATGTATGTTGCATCAGATTATGCTAGGAACTGTATTTTATTATTTTTTTAATATCTATTGGATATTTAACTGTGTAAGAGGGAAAAGATCCCAGACTGTGATGGAAAAGGAATAATCATCCTGATTATGTAAAGGGACCAAAGAAACCATACAAATAAATTACACTGGAAAACATTAAAAATCTCCCTCATCTGCAGATTGATTTATTTTTGTAAAAAAAATGTGTTTTAGAAGATATGGATTTGAAACGAACAATGATTTAAGAGGACATTTTAAAACTATTTTTAACATCGAATTTCGACGGTGCCTTTGAGCAGATGCAATGCACATGCGCATACGAGTTCATTCGGTTGCATTATCACAGAGGGGGGGGGGGGGGGGGATGTGTGCTTTATTTACTATGTTCTTTTATTTACTGAATATGAGATGAAAGTAGGGATATACTATTTGTATGATACTTCATAGGTCCATGAAATTTCTTTCTTGTCGTCAGGAATATGGCGATAATGTCAAACTGATTTGCATTACACAGTTGTTTACGGATTGTTTGTTTGGAGTTTGCATCGGAAATAGTACTGTATTTCACTTGGGATGGGGGGTGGGGGGACTTCTAAAATAAAATATTTGAGACTTTCATATGCACCCCTTCTTATGTAATAAAGAAGCTTATTTTACTGATATTGTTATAGTAATTTTTTTCCCATCAAATTTTAACGGGTTTCATCTAGTTTATAGTAAACTTTTTAAATTTTAAATACAAAAAATGCATATCTGCTCAGAATGACATCAGTTTCAGATTTTAAATAAGCAAGTGAGTCTGAATTATATGACTTATAGAAATGTTGTTATATGCATTTTCTTTTTGTGGCAACAGGAAAAAAATAGAATTGTATAAATATAAATTATGTCAAGTGATTGCATAAAGAGGTAAAGAGCAGTTTGAGAAACTTGTAAAGTAAGTAGCCAACAGTTTTGGCACGGTTTAAACCAAGTGATTTTAACTAAGCATGGTTTAAATCAACTTTTTTGAAATGTTTTTAGAACAAATCTAATGTAATATTTTCTTTTTTAGTAATTTAAGTGTTTCAAATTATTGGATATAAAAAATTTCTACTTTTAAAATTTTATCTCAGCTGTCAACCAGGGTTAGTTGAGTAAAATCAACTGATTTTTTTTTTTTTTAATCATTGATTTAAATCAATTTTTTTTTTTTTAATTATTTCAAATTTAGGTCAAGATAGTTTCTAATAAATATGTTTTAACAAAAATACATTGTAAATTTAAAGAATGAGAGACTGAGAACTCAAAATCAATGCTTTTTATTATTTTTAATCAGATATCGCACTTTAAAATAAAAATCCTAATTTAAAAATGGAGAATATTTGCTGAAAAATGTTTTAATGCAATTTACCTATTAAAAATATCTAAATGTTATGTAAATTTTTTTATACAAAAACATGGATACTTTCTGTGAAGATATGGAAAACATTAGAATAAATATAGGTCATTCAAAAGTATTTTTATTGGTATTTATCTGGAGATCTCATTATGTTCTTGTGCACATTATGTAAATAATAAATGATTCAATATTCCAATACAGTTTATTTATGGAAAGATCTGGAGAAAAAAAAATCCATGACGGCTCGGCCTACAGGCACAGGTAGATTTCAAAGCCGCAGACCGTGGGCGCCTGTTTATTGAGAATTGCAGTAGAAATGACCTTTTTGCCATGATGCGGCAGTTGGGACTGCCCACTTCGAAATCTACCTGTGTCTGTAGGCGGATTTTTTATTTTTTTGCTATAAGGGTTGGTCCTGTAAAAAAAAAACTTGTCAGTATAAAAGTTGTAGATAGTACTCTGATGTCCAGAAATTAAGGGGCAGTGACCAATTTCAGACGTTTCATCGAATATCTACTGAAACAAGGGCTTAATTTCTAAGAAAAACAAAAGTACCGGAGCCCTAATATTCTGCAGTACTAATACCCGTAGCGGACCTCTCTCTCTCCCCCCTCGAAATAGAGGTTTGGATTTATCTTAAATCCATATCTAAATGTTATGTAAAATTTTTTATACAAAAACATGGATGCTTTCTGTGAAGATATGGAAAACATTAGAATAAATATAGGTCATTCAAAAGTATTTTTATTGGTATTTATCTGGAGATCTCATTATGTCCTTGTACACATTATGTAAATAATAAATTATTCAAAAATTGTTCCGGTATCCTTGGATCAAGACTGAACATTCAATTGAAAAAAACCTTTAGGATTTCTAATATTTTTAACGACTTAACTGTACATCTTTTTGAATTTGAAATCTTTAAGTGTCTATCATAGCGCCTCCTTCTTGCCGAATATCCCCAAATTCAACTGGGACCTGCAGGCCATAGTAAAAAACACATATAAAAAATTTGGTTCAATACTGTGGATAACCAAATACACTTTTCGATGATACAATAATTTAAATGGAACAAAAATCGCTATCACAGCGCCCGCTTTCGGCAGAATATCCGCATATTCAAGTGGGACCTGCTGGTCACAGCCAAAAACCTATAAATGAAATTTCGTTCAATTCTAGGTTGCTTCATAACTTGACACACTTTTCAATGATACAAAGAGGGCACACACGGACAGACAGATATTTTGTAAAAACATGTTTTTCGGAATCTTTTGACTCCTAAAACATATAAATCCGTTGAAAAAATTTTGATCTCAATACTTTCTTCTATTTAGATAGAAGAAGGTGAGAAAAGGAGGATGTTAATAATTTGACCCTATGTATGTATGTATGTATGTTTTAGTCCTGTTCACGCATAAATTTCGTAAATGTGCATCGATTTTGATATATATATTTTTTTGTTTAAAAGTGTAAGACACCCTGGTGGTCCCATTTAAATTTCGGCAAATTCTGATGATTAGAACAATTTTGTTGTTAAAAATTTTTCAAAATAAAAAAATGCGTGGAACCCGATTACAGAAGATTCATTCCTAATTCTCGTCAATCTGAATGAGAATTTCGTTAAATTAGTCAACTATAACCACGTTGGCTTCATTTTTGGCAACATATTTTGACCGTCAAATTTGGTGATATTTCTCCAGTTGTCCTCCAGATTGACAAGAATTTGATTCTGTCAAAGATTTTATTAAAAAATCTTTATTTAATGGATAATTTTGGTAAATTATAATTTCTATTACAAATTACTTATTTATTCAGCAGATGTTGAAATCAAGATAATTGTGTATTACTGTATTAATAACTAAAAAGTATGAAATAAAATAAACTTTTACAAAAAAAATATTAACAGACTTAAAAAAAAGCACTAAAAAGTATTAAATAATTCTTTAAAATTCTCTAATGACAAAATGTTATCCATTAACCACAAATCCGATATCATGTGTCAGAATAAAAATGATAAATTTAATATGTACAGTTTAATACCCACCAAACATGGATTTTCGAGAGAATATGTTTTACAAGAGAGGAATATACAGACTTATGATTTAGTTTACGAATATATACATATGAAAAGCAATCAATTACTTTTTGAAGTCAGTGCCAAACAACCCCAATCGATAAATTAGTAGATACTAGGCACAATATATTCACAACTCTTACTAAACTTAAGGTAGTTTGGCACAGACTTCAAAAAGTAATTGGTTGCTTTTCATATGTATATATATTCGTAAACTAAATCATAAGTCTGTATATTCATCTCTTGTAAAACATATTCTCTCGAAAATCCATGTTTGGTGGGTATTAAACTGTACATATTAAATTTATCATTTTTATTCCGACACATGATATCGGATTTGTGGTTAATGGATAACATTTTGTCATTAGAGAATTTTAAAGAATTATTTAATACTTTAGTGTTTTTTTTTTAAGTCTGTTAATATTTTTTTTGTAAAAGTTTATTTTATCAATGATATAATTCTTGTTAATTTTCTTTTCCTGGCAATAATGAAAAGAACAAATTGTAAATTTGCAAAATTTTAGCAAAAAACTCACATCTGTTTGTAACTGATATTCAAGCTTATTATTAATCAGTGTCAAAAAAATATTTCAGTTATTCATCTTAAATATGACGTCCATAATGTATATACTTTTATTATACACTAGCAAGCTGTGCCCGCTACGCTGGTCAGTTTCTTATAACAAACTTTTAATATCCAACAAAATATTGACATTTCATAATTAACTTTTATATTTTAACTGAATAATAAGGCTACTATAATTTGTGACTCGTGCTATAGCCAATATACACGCCAGGACACGTCGCCCTTATTATCTTTTTATGCATGAAGGTTTTGCTATGGTACTCCCTTGTGAAATTTGGTAATTTTTCAAATTCAATGTTTGAAAAATGGCACAATCATTAGATTTGAAATTTATATCAAGAAAAATACAATTTTTTACCTTTCAAACTCTTCTTTCTTTTTTTTTTTTTACCTTTCAGTCACCATCAATTTGCCACCATCACTTTTGAAATCGGTTCGGTAGTTCCAGAGATTCCATAGAAATTGTAATTTAGAATGTTTTTAGAGCGCTTTTCGCTCATTTCACTCCTTTTAAATTTCGATTTTTTTTTTTTTTTTTTTAAGAGAGCATTTACATCTTATAAGTAACTACAATGCCAAATTTCAAATTTCTAGTTCCTTCAGTATAAACAAAATTGCAATTTTAGAACGTTTTTCGCTCCTGCACCACCCTGCGGATAGTGGCACCCATGAAAAATATATCCTATGTTGGAGCAGGGGTTGTCACCATCAATTTTCCACCATCACTTTTGAAATCGGTTCGGTAGTTCTAGAGATTCCATAGAAATTGTAAATTAGAATGGTTTTAGAACGCTTTTCGCTCATTTCACCCTTTTAAATTTCGATTTTTTTTAAATTTTTTTTTTAGAAAGCATTTACATCTTATAAGTAACTACAATGCCAAATTTCAAATTTCTAGCTCCTTCAGTATAAAAAAGATCGCAATTTTAGAACGTTTTTCGCTCCTGCACCCCCCCCCCCCCCCCCCTGGGGTTAGTGACACCGATATAAAATATAGCCTATATTGGAGCAGGGGTTGTCACCATCAATTTGCCACCATCACTTTTGAAATCTGTTCGGTAGTTCGAAATTCCATAGAAATTGTAATTTAGAATGTTTTTAGAACGCTTTTCGCTCATTTCACCCTTTTTAAATTTCGAATTTTTTTATTATTATTAGAGAGCATTTACATCTTATAAGTAACTACAACGCCAAATTTTAAATTTCTAGCTGCTTCAGTATAGAAAACATCGCAGTTTTAGAACGTTTTTCGCTCCTACATCCCCCTGGGGTAGTGGCACCGACATAAAATATAGTCTATGTTGGAGCAGGGGTTGTCACCATCAATTTGCCACCATCACTTTTGAAATCTGTTCGGTAGTTCCAGAGATTACCCCTACAAACAAACAAACAAAACAGTCTTTACTCCTTTATAGTATTAGTATAGACTGATAGTCATGCTCTTTGTAATATTACGAATATTTGAAAATACATATTTTATTTATGACGTCATATTTGTTCAAGCCAAGAAAGATCCTTTTCATAGTTCCATGGATCAAGCGAAATCTTTTTCTTAATAATATAATTATTGCTAATTCTTCTTTCTAATTATAACGCAGTTTTTAACAGAAAAAGATCTTTTTAATGTAACCGATATTCATACTTCATGTATAATAACAAATACTCCATATTGTTTTAAATATCACAGAAATTTATCTTCTTTTAAATTATTTTCATTTTTCACGTGAAAATCGCTCAATTGAAACTTAATTGTTGAGGAAAAATATTTTTTCGCATTTTTATTTATTGGCAACGATCAAAGCCCTAGCAACGATAAAGTAAAATGGTTAAATTTTATCTAAAAATGTCCATTGATTCTCTATGAAAATAATCAAATTTTGAATTAAGAAAAGTATTTAAATAAAATAAACAAAAACCAGTTTATGTTCATTTCATTGTTATAATCCACCTATATGCAAAGATACAGGGCCATTAATTTCTCCATTTTGACGCTGGCTTCAGCCTAACATTTGCACACAATCGGATTTATAATATTACTAGCTGTTACCCGTGACTTCGTTCACGTAACATTAAAAGAAGGATAAACACATCAATTGAGCAAAATATTTCACTCCCGACAATTAAAAACATTAATTAACTAACTCTTTATCACATTTCATAGGAGACAATACGGTATTTTTTGTTATAGGGACCTTGAAATAACTCAGTCTTAAAAAAGTGAAATTTTGTGCCAAATAATCGCGAAAATGAAATTGCAACCAATGCAAAAAGGAGGGCCAAATAAAATCGTGGAAATAGACGAATTGGGTAAAAACAAATGTCAATTTTACCTGATAAACAATTTTACATTTAACGCCTTTGAGAAATGTTTTAACAACCATCCTTCAAAAAAAACCTTAATTGAACCACCAATTGGAAGAAGGGAATAAACGCCAATTTTTGACACTTTCATTTTTCTACCCTTTTACATTCTTTAGACGTAGCGCTTAATTGTGAGTTCGAAGAAAAGAACAAAAACCATTCTCTTCGTATAGATTCATGCGGCCATAAAAATAGTTAGTTGGAAGAAGGAAACAAATCCTTCCTTTATTCCCTTCTTCCAACTATCAACTGTATGAGTATAGAAATAGTGTTTCTTTTTGTCTGTTTTTTTTTTTTTCGATAAAAAAAAAAACGCATTGCTATTGGTGGGAAAACTATGGCTGTATGTGTTTTGTGTTCACGACTTAAAGACGAACTCAGCTGATTTCTACACTTACCATGAGGGGGGAAGCTAAACGGGGTCCAGATGAAGTATGCAGTTTATTGTGGAAAACTATACAGAACGTGGATCCCTCTGTCAAAGAACTACACGTTTTTAGCGATGCTTGCGGGGGACAAAATAGAAATAACACCCTTATAAAATTCTTTCTCACTCTTATTGCAATGAATTGTTTTGAGAAAATATATCAATACTTTCCTGTGCGGGGCCATTCGTTTTTACAGTGTGACAGAAATTTCGGAAACGCTAAAAGACTCATTAGGAGAAAGGACAGAATTTACGTTCCAAATGAATATAATAATCTTATTTTGGCAGCAAAAATCAGGGGTTTTTTGGTTAAACACATTACTTCTCACGACATACTTGATTTTAGAAACTCATGGCAGCGATGTTTCAAGAAAAGCTGTAAGTCATTAGACAAGGCAACAACATTCAAGATTTCGCAATATAGAAGCTTTGAGTATAGTTCAAGTCACTCAAGTCATAGAGGTTACTTGACATATTCCGAATTTATCGATGGTTTCATTAAAGCTACATTTTTGCTCCAAAAACCTTCTACAAACCCGAAAATACCAGAAACTCCAGCATATGTTACTAAAATACCCATACATGAGAAAAAAAATGAACGACATACAAAAGATAATCCAATATATTCCTCATGAATTCAAAGATTTTTACGATATTATTCTGACCTGGCCAACTACAAGATCCGAAAGTGGAGAAATAGATGAATAATAGAGTGTCCTTACGTTTTTTCTAATAGATAAATTGTTTTTGTCATTATATTGTTTATTATTTCAAATTATTTTGTATATAGTATATGATAAATTGGAAGAAGGGAATAAATCCAACACATTTACATATATATATATATATATAAATGAATATTATATATTTCAGCCAGCTCTATTAGTAAATAAATCAGAATTTATATTTTCTTCATTATCATTAATATCACATGAGCCTATAAGTTGAAAGTAAAAAGTTATAAAGTTTTTTTTTAATTATCTCCATTCTTATTTTTTGGATTTATTCCCTTCTTCCAATTGGTGGTTCAATTGAAAATAGTATATGCTTTTTCTTTAAATTCAATTCTGCCTCCTTGGTTTAATGTATAGCTGAAACAAATCTTGTTTTCTAAATGACAGTATGTTGACAGGCAATTTTTGTTCTCCAGAATAAATTGATTCATGAAGTTTGAATATGTGAAAATATGTTTTTATTTTTCGGATAATTTACTGAAATCAAGATTTTGTTTTCGCCATCTATTCAAATTGAAAATAAATTCTGTTTTCCGTTTTAATGAGAAAATGGCGTAAAAAATATATTGATCCGTTTTATTTCTCCTTTTCTATCCACAAATATGGAGTAATTTACTTGCCGTTTTTAGAGAAACTTCGTTAAAAATTTATAATAATAATAATAATAATAATAATAATAATAATAATAATAATAATAATAATAATATATCGGAATCTAATTCAATTTTTTAAATTCTGAGAGTTTGTGTGACATCCTCGGATCAATGATAACTGATGTTAACTAAATCGTGTTGCGTCCGATAGTCTAAGAGGAGTAGTTGCGAAATACAAACAGACGGTTAGATTTTAATATAATAGATTCGTGTTCATTTTTCTTTTCTTAAAATTATGATGTGATTTTAGCAGAAAAATCTCATCTGTATATAACTGACAATCATGCTTAATAATTAGTATGGCTAAAAACACATTTCTATTTTTCGTTTTAAATATGGCGTGAAACTCGTCTACTTTCTATACTTACTGATCTTTGTATTATTAATGTATGGAATTGATTCACGCTCCTTTTAAAACATGTTTGAAAATTCACGTTTTATTTACAATATGATGACGCCACTTTTTCCCCAGAGAAATATCTTTTTAATGATATAATTCTTAAATTCGTAGTTGTACGCTGTGCTGTAAAGTACTAATTTATATCCTTTGTATTTATATAATTATTTTTAATTTTCTTTTCCTGGCAATCATGACGTAAATTTTAGCAGAAAACTCACATCTGTATGTAACTGATATTCAAGCTCAATCGATCTCAATATCGATAAAAAAATATTTCAGTTTTTCATCTTAAATGTTACGTCTATTATCTATCTACTTTCATACTACTAAATACTGATATTCATGCTCCTTGTATTATTAGGAATATTTGAAAATACATGGTTTTATTTATGACGTCACATTTGTCCAAGCCAAGGAGGATCCTTTTCATAGTTCCATGGTCCAAGCGAAATCTTTTCTTAAAAATATAATTATTATTCATTTTTCTATCTAATTATATCGCAGTCTTTGACAGAAAATTTCTTCTCAAAGTAACTGATATTCATACTTAATGTATAACAACAAATACTCCATATTTGCTTTCAAATATCATGGCAATTCATCATCTTTTGAATTCTTTTTAATTTTCATTTTTTACGCGGAAATCGTTCAATTGAAAAATAATTGTTGAGGAAAAATTATTATTCCACTTTTTTATTTATTGGCAACGGTAATGCTTAGCAACGTAAAATGATTAATTAAATTTTAAAGGAAAAAAATATCCGTTTATCCGCTATGAAAATAACGAAATTTTGAATTATTAAGAAAAATATTTCAATAAAATAAACAAAAACCAGCCTATGTTCATTTCCGGGTTATAATTAAGCTATATGCAAAAATACAGGATAATTAAATTCTCCATTTTGACGCTGGCTTCAGCCTAACATTTGCACACAACCGGATTTATAATATTATTAGGATTAGGATATTATAATGTACAATGGCGCATTAAATGAAAATTGTAATATAATTTTTGTGGTAGTAGTTTATAATAATGAATAAAAAAAACTTCATTTAAAAGTATTTCCTGCACAATAAAACGTTTCCTGACGATTCAAAAAATACACACGTAATTGTTCAAGTTTTCATTTCTGTCGGCACTCCCGGAGTGCCATTGTTTTTTTTTTTTTTTTTTTTTTTTTTTTTCTAGGACCATTTGTCGAAATTCGTAATACAGTAAAACCTGTGTAAGTTGACCACTTGTGGTGCCACACTTCAGTGGTCAACTTAGAGAGGTGGTCAACTTATAAAGGATGATGATAAATTTACTTTTTTTAACGTAATATTCACACCATATCATTCTTTAACACAAAAATTTCATTTATTGACAGGGCTATAAAATAATATTGTATTACCATGCATATTTCTAACACCTTATAAAAGAAAAGATTAACTACAAGAATGAATTAATAGTTTTGTATCAATTTTAAAATCAATTAATATACTACTATTTATTTAAAAAACAATCAATCAATATACAGTCAATTAGTGATTCTGCAAACTATACTAGTTATTACACATAATTTATAAAAAAACATTTAAAAAAAAACACTTGTTTTTTTTTAACATGTTAAGACACATACACATTCTAAAATTTAAAATTTAAGTACATTACCTATTTGTCCAAGAAAAACTCTGTTATTGTAGTTTGACGCTGGTTTTTGGACTTTACATCAGCCCAATGTTTTGCAATGCAAACATGCAGATCCATTATCTTTTCAGAAATATCAGGCTGCTTATCAGAAGCATAGCCCATTAAATTTTGTACACAGTCTAAAGCTTCTGAAAAAGTTAAAGGAGTCTTCCTTGTGTTTTCATTAACGATCTCCTCTTCACTGTCTTCTTCTTGATCATCTTCTAGTTCTAGAGGTTTTTTCATCTTTGATAAGATATTAGCAGCTATGTCCTC
Source organism: Maratus michaelseni (assembly GCA_963931845.1). Lineage (NCBI taxonomy): Eukaryota > Metazoa > Arthropoda > Arachnida > Araneae > Salticidae > Maratus > Maratus michaelseni. Next base: position 164,784,011 of record OZ007591.1, read on the forward strand.
TGCATTCTCTGCAACTTCTTCATGCACAATGATGTCATTGTCAAATGAGAGAAATGATTTTTCATCGACCAGCTCTTGCTGAATACTCACTGACAAAGCTTGAATATCACTCTTCAAACAAAATTCAGTCTCTTCTTCGTTCAATATTTCATCCACACTTTCAAATCCTGCTTTATAAAATGATTTGGAAATAGTTGAAGAAGATAAGTTTTTCCAAGAATCATTAAGCCAACGAATTGCGTCCCAAACATTTACTGATTTAGTAAAGTCTGAAACATCATTGCAGTGGTCAATTTTTGTAATGAGGCACTTCAACATTAGTGTACGATAATGCAACTTAACTGCACAAATAATGCCTTGATCTAGAGGTTGCACGAGTGACGTTAAATTTGGAGGCAAAAATACTATTTCAATATTGGTGAAAGATTTGGAAATTTTATGACTGGATACATTGTCAATAAATAAAATTATCCTCCTACCCTGTTTTTTCATTTGGGAATTAATATCACGAAGCCATTCTTCAAAAATGGATGAATTCATCCAGGCTTTTTTATTATATTTCCATGTCACAGGTAGAATCTCAACTTTAACACCATTTCTTTTAAAAGCACGAGGGTTAGCAGCGTTTCCAATTACAACGGGTTTCAATTTTTCCCCTGTGACACTACAGCAATGTAAAACAGTTAGACTTTCTTTCGGCATTTTACCTCCAAAACATTTTTCATTTTTTGATACAAGGGATTTTGTAGGCAATTGACGGAAAAACAGCCCTGTTTCATCTGCATTGAATTGGTTTTCAGGAGGATAATCTTTCACAATTTCAGTTAATTTTGCTTTCCAGTCTTCTGCAGCATTACAATCTGCTGAAGCAGATTCACCACAAAGAGTACGGAAATTTATATTGTTTCTTGATCTGAAGGATTCTGGCCATCCATTACTTGCATTAAATTCAGAAATTCCCAATTCATTTGCAATATCTTTAGCTTTAGCCTGTAGCATAGGTCCTGAAACTGGAATATTTTTGGAACGACATAGCTTAAAAAACTCCCAAGCTGCCAGATTAATTTCTTCATTTGATGTTTTTCTCAATTTTCTTTTTCTATCACCACTACAGTTCTCTAACCACAATTTAGTTATTTCTTTCCCATTCTTTGATATGTTAGACACTGTAGTTTTTGAAATTCCATATCTATCAGCTAATTTTCTCTGGCTTTCTCCTTTTCTAATTAAATTTAATATTTCATATTTTTTATCATTTGAAAGTTCAACTAATTTTCTTTTTGCAGCCATTTTAGGTTAACAAAATCTTCCTTGTTAAAAGGCAATTACAAAATATAAATGCCCTGTACTACCTCAACACCCAGTTCACTGGATGAAAATAATAATCCTACTACAACACAGTTCTAGTGTAACTCATCACAAATAATTTTCTTAACTGGGTTGTTACAATTGCCACAGACTTTTGCAACTTGTGAAAATATTTCTGCTTACCAACTAACACCGGGCGTTATTGAAAGAAGGGAAGGAATGATAAGAGAATGGGGAATAGAAGAATGAAATCTAGAATCAAAGAATGGAGGGGGAGGGTTGAAAAGCCAAATCCACAAGAGCAACAATGTAAGAATAGATAAGCCTTGAATTATATTTCCCTACACCTATCATTACTAAAAGCATTTCCCAGGTTAATACTATTTCACCCTTCCAGAAATTCTAGTTAAAAAGAAAAAAAAAATAGAAAAATACTTGGAGAGTTACTTTTTTTTTATTCATGATTTGTTAGCTTTTTGGGTGGTCAAGTTATAAAGGGTTTTGATGGGCACTTTATAATAGTTCTAGTCTAATCTGAATAATTTCAGTGGTCAAGATACAAGATAGACAGGTGGTCAGGTTACAAAGGGTTTGTCTTATAGTTTTGTATAGGATAAATTTGGTTCCGGACAACAGAGGTCAACATAGACAGGTGGTCAACTTACAAGGGTGGTCAACTTTGCAGGTTTCACTGTATATATTTTTCCGCGATCGATTGATGAGATTCGCTATTTGTTTCAGAGATCTTTTGAAAAAATTTTGCGCTATTCTTTCCGACAATAGTTTCCCGAAATTCGTGATTTTCTTTTCACGGTTGACTGATGAAATTATTGATTTTTTGCACGATCATTTGATTAAATTCTCGATTTTTTGTCTGTGATTGTTAGACGAAATTTGCAATTTTTTGTGCATTCTTTTGACAAAATATGCGATGATTTTTCCGCAACCGAATGACTAAAATCGCCATTTGTTTTCGCGACCTTTCGTAAAATTGGAGATGTTTTCCCACGGTCGTTTCAAAAGATTCGGAGTTTTTCTGCGATGAATCGACGAAATTAGCTATTTCTTTCCGCGTTGTTTGAGAAAATTCGCGATATTTTTCTACGATCGTTAAAGGAGATTTTGCATTTTTTCCCGCGACCGATTGCAAATTTTGCGTTTTTTTCGGCGATCGTTTTACAGAAATCGTTTTTTTTTTTTCCCTCGATCCTTTGCTAAATTTCGCGAATGTTTTCTGCGACCGATTTACCAAAATGATTTTATTCGCGATATGTATTTTTCCTCGACCGATTGATGAAATTTCCTTTTTTACTTTCAGAGATCTTTTGACGAAATTAGACATTCTTTTCCACGATCGTTTATCGAAATTCGGGATTTTATTTTCACGATCGGCTGACGAAATTCTTGCTTTTTTTTGCGCGCTTTATATTTGATTAAATTTTAGTTTTTTTGCGATTGTTTCACTAAATACGTGGTCTTTTTGGTCGCGGAAACGTGAAGAAATTCGCGATTTTTTTTTCTTTCAAGCAGCCGATTGACAACTTTTTGCGATCAGTTGTTGAAATCTGCAATTTTCTCTGGTATCAAAATTCGCAATTTTTTTCGGCAGCCGATTGATGAATTCATATTGAGGGATTCCTCAAGGGAAAAGAAAAAAATCGCAACTTTCACGAAAATTAAAAAGCATTCGCGGACCAATTACATACATGTGAAAGAATTAAAGGTAGAAGATATACCACAGATTTTTATTTCTAAACCTGTCCCTCAAAGAAAACTTCGTCCACCCTAAGACTCCTATAATAGGAGTTCTAGCCCACCCTTATTTCCCCTAGAAACTAGAAACTCTTGAAATGAATGCTTGTTTGGAAAGTAGTGTCGGGGATTATCTGCAAGAAGTTGATACTCCTATGTTTCCTGTCAGGGGCGTAGCTATCGTGGAGCAATTGGAGCACATTGCTCCAGGCGCGAGAATCAAAAGGGCGCAAAATTACAAAGGAACTAAATAAATATATGTATAAATAATTTTATATATATATGCCTTTTAAAAAAAATAAAGAAAAACTATACAGTAACATATGTGAAAGCGGAACAGAAATTTTCCTGGTCCCCATGGGGGTTATATTACTGTCTAAAAAGAAATTGTTCTTCAATGCTTTGCGATTCTATTTTAGCAGATTTTATTGCATTGAAAAAAATAGAAAACTGAAAGTAAAATATCCCTTAAACTTGACTTATCAAAATTTTTATTTCAGATAACGTAAATTATAAATCTAATATTTTATGCCTTAGAATTTGTAAAAATTGAAAGCATGTTTAAAATTACAACTAAGGACAATTACATGTGCATTACAACTTGTGTTTTACATTCAAAAGGTTATATCGATTTGAAACAATTACAATGAAGCCTGTTAACACCGAATCGCACGAGCCTGTGAGAAATTCTGTCTTAGACAGGTATCAGTCTTAAGTTCTAAGGCATTGCTTCTATCAGCATCATGGAAATTTTCAGTTTATGATAGGATACCTTTATAGGCAGCTTCTAAAGCTCATTTATGCAGTTACTATAACTATACTATAATTACTATTTATAGTTATTATAATACAGTTACTATAATTACAGTTTATTATATTCCGTTTTTACAGTATTGCTGTATTATATATGTATGCGTTTTAAACCTCAAAAAATTTTTGGAAAACGTTTTCCGGAGAAAGGGGCACACCAATCGTATTTGCTCCAGGGCGCTGAAAATGTAGCTACGCCACTGTTTCCTGTACCTTATAATTTTCATATTGGAAGAGCCAAGCTTACTTTTTTTATAACTGAAGACTTATTTTCGGGATAAATTGCTTTCTGGTTTGAAGAAACCACCATATTTTTATTGAGGATTTGCGCAGAAACATAAACTCTGAAATAAGATGTGGACAGACATTCATAAAGTCCTTTCAGTTATTATAGATACATTACTCTTTGTATCATCGAAAAGTTTATGAAGTTATACATAGAATTGAACCAAATTTCCAAAAAAAACCCTTTCAGTTATTATAGATTCATTTTTTATTCCCTCTTTTTAAGGTAGGTATGAGACTATTTTGGCTACTATTTTTTTGGAGAAATGAGATTCTTTTTGCTACTATTTTTAGGTAGATTTCGTAAGAAATACTACCTATTACATTCTCACCTAAGTTGGAAATTTTGAAAAAATTTTGCAGATCTACGCCGATCATGACTCCCAGAACCCAAAACCACCCCCAGTTCAAAACTTTATCTATCTATCTATCTATCTATCTATCTATGTCACTTTTTTCTGACCACGATAACTGGAAAAATTCTGCATTAATCTTTTACAAACTGATACATAAAATCAAGGGGCATAAAATCTCGGTCAAGTTCGTTAATGGGCAAAATCGAACCAAGGGGGGGAAGGTGGGGGGGCTTTTTGTAAAAACAGAAAAAACCCCATAATTTCTTAATTATTATACGTATCGAATCCATTTAAAGTTATTAATACTTCTAGGAGAAGGGCCGAAAATTTATGTATGACAGATTTTTGATATAATTAAAAATGGCTCCAGGGGGGGGGAAAGGGGGGGTTTTAGAAGAAAAAAAATCATAGCTTCGTCAATTCACAAGATATCAAATCCGCGTAAGTTTATTATTAATCCTCTTATTATTATCTAAAACTTTTCTATTGACAAGTTTTTTATAGGACCAACCGTTATAGCAAAAAAAAAATAAATAAATAAAAACAAAAAAAAATCCCTGCCGGCTCCGCCTGCAAACAAGTTATTTTTCGAAGTAGGCGGTTCCAACTCCCGCATCTTTTCGAAACTGATACATAAAATCAAGGGGCATAAAATCTCGGTCAAGTTCGTTAATGGGCAAAATCGAACCAAGGGGGGGGGGATGGGGGGGGGCTTTTTGTGAAAACAGAAAAAAAAAACATAATTTCTTAATTATGATACGTATCGAATCCGTTTGACGTTATTATTACTTCTAGGAGAAGGGCCGAAAATTTATGTATGACAAATTTTTGATATAATTAAAAATTGCCTTAAGCGGGGGAAGGGGGGGGTTTAGAAGAAAAAAAATTCATAACTTCATCAATTCCCAAGATTTCAAATCCGCTTAAATTTATTATAAATCCTCTTAATATTATCTAAAACTTTTATATTGACAAGTTTTTTATAGGACCAACCGTTATAGCAAAAAAAATTAAAAACAAAAAAACCCCTGCCGGCTCCGCCTGCAAACAAGTTATTTTTCGAAGTAAGCGGTTCCAACTCCCGCATCTGTTCGAAACTGATACATAAAATCAAGAGGCATAAAATCTCGGTCAAGTTCGTTAATGGGCAAAATCGAACCAGGGGGGGGGGGATGGGGGGGCCTTTTTGTGAAAACAGAAAAAAAAACATAATTTCTTAATTATGATACGTATCGAATCCGTTTGAAGTTATTATTACTTCTAGGAGAAGGGCCGAAAATTTATGTATGACAGATTTTTGATATAATTAAAAATTGCCTTAAGAGGGGGGGGGGAAGGGGGGTTTTAGAAGAAAAAAATTCATAACTTCGTCAATTCCCAAGATTTCAAATCCGCTTAAATTTATTATAAATCCTCTTAATATTATCTAAAACTTTTATATTGACAATGTTTTTATAGGACCAACCGTTATACCCAAAAAAAAAATTAGAAACAAAAAAATCCCTGTCGGATCCGCCTGCAAACAAGTTAGGTTTCGAAGTAGGCGGTTCAAACTGCCGCATCATCGTAAAAAAGGTCATTTCTTCCGCAATTCCCGACAAACAGGCGCCCCACGGTCTGCGTCTTCGAAATCTACCTGTGCCTGTAGGCCGAGCCGTCAGGGATTTTTTTCCATTGAAGGGTACTAAATCTACTATTTTCAGTGTCATTCGGCAGTGGCAGCCCTGTAGTTTATATGTCTTCTTGATTTTAAGATTTGTCTAGAAACATGTCATTTAATATTTGTGTATTTCAGTGCATAGATAGAAGTGCTAGTCCATTCAACATTGTATTTATTAACCCCTTTGACCAGCATCCCATATACGAATTTTATTCCGTTAGCACCATTTTTTTTTTTTTTAATAGTGACCTTTATTTAATCACGGAAAAGCATCGTGGTAATGAATGTTATTCGTGAGTGATCCAAACTGGTTACTTTCTGAAACATTCACGTCAAATTGGCAGGTGCCCTTATTCAGAAACTATGAAATTGAATGGCGTTTTTTCTTTTTCGATAAATGCAAAGTTATTTTAAAAATTATGTCAAAGTTTATGTTTGGAACCGAATTTTCGGGCGCTACAGGATTGAAAGGTCGCTAGAAGACATCACTCTCATATAAACCCAAGATGTAATACATGGATCGAAAATGAACAATTCCAGGGTTTATACAGGCTCCTTAGACTACTTAGAAAACTCCTTAGAAATGAAAAAGTTTTCAAGGAGTACTTAAAACTCCTTAAATGAACAAAATACTCCTTTAAAACTCCTTGAATTATCGCGAAGCAAAATGTAGCGCCTAACAATTATATTTAATTGAAGTATATAAGAATAAAAAATGAAAACATATTACACACACGGTGAATAATACACTGCTTAGTACTTAAGCATGTATGAAGTATGGCTTGGAAGAGACTTTTAAAGGAAGTAAAATAAAAAAAATATGTTTACAAAAGTAAACTTCAAATAATTACTGCCATTCTTAAGTTACTGTATTTTTTCTATGTCTCCTGTGCCTTTTCTTTTTCCCTTCAAAATCCACTTTTAAAATCTAGGTGCCAGGTGTGAAGAGTGTTTGGGATTTGACTGACCTCAGAATATATATGGCCATTGGTCACTGCATAATAGTTTGCTGTCAATTTTGTATTCAATTTTATGAAACCAGATTTTGATAGATAAAATCAGTTTTCTCTCAAAATGAGGTATTAAAAATTGGGGTGGCAACCCCCGAATGAACCCCCTCCCAACTCTTTGCGCCAAACAGGTTTCATTATTTACGTAACAGATTACTGAAAATGTTCTGCTAAAAAGTAATTTGTCTATAACTAGTAAATAAAACCGAAGTAAAGAGCAAATTTAAAATTATTTAACAGCGTTCTCATCCCCGACCCACCCCCCCCCCCCCCCCCTTTTCTCCTTTCACACTCAGCACATTCTTGAACTCATTTTGACGCATACATGCATGGCATTTGCAGACTTAGCTATGTAAGTATCTAAGAATCGAATAGTTATTTTCTCTTTCTTAAATGGGAATACATTTGGAATTGAAATCGATCGCTCCCCCGACTTTTTAAAGACTGTCACGTCCCGAAAATCGGCTTAAACTGGTAAATTTGACAGTATTTTTTTTTAATAGTTTTTAATCGTAAAATGCTGCTGATAGGGAACTTTTTGTGTGATCGAGATTCAGAATCGCACAATTGCGGTATTTTAAAAGTAAATAAAGCTCATTTCTAATCAAAAAGTTAGACCATAGAACATAATTTTGTCAATAATTTTTAATATTATTGAATAAAATAACTCAACAATGCTCTAACTTGCTGAATAATAAGCCTGTAGCATATCAAACATTTAAATAAATTTCAAAAACGACTCGAGGCTTTGCAGTTCATACTGACGTGAGGTCTCTTATCTATTCATTACCTTAGACCAGACTCTCTCAAACTGAAAAGTAGCAGGAGTAATTATTTTATTAGTATTCTTTAAACTAATGAAAATGCAGTTTTAGTCGTCACGTCATATTTTTACAATAAACGCGTGTCTCAGCGGAAACCTGTCTTAAACGGAAATTTTCATGGTCCCTGCTAAATGACGCAACTTCTAAGATAAAACCCTGTCTTAAACGAGATATTTTTGTGGTTCTTTTTTTATTCCATCTTAGCAGGTTTCATTGTATTTCCCAAAACATTCGTAATTAAACTTTATATATTTTTTAAGCTTCAGGGAGGGGCGGAAGCCAAGGGCGCCCATATGGGGGGGCAAGGGGGGGCTTGAGCCCCCCCCTAGATTTTGGTTTTGTCAAATTTTTTTTAATATAGATCAGTTGCAAGATATGAAAATTTTAACTTTACCTTCTAAAAACAAAGCATAAATAAAATATGCCTCGACAACATCAGAAGTCACCGGAAGGAATTTCCGTTTTAGACGGGTTTCCGTCTTAGCAGGTATAATTGTTAGGAATTCATTTTGTCATAACCATAATTTTTTTTTTTTCTTTTAAAGATGGATTCTGTTTTAGACAGGTTCTATTTTTATAAGTTTTTAATTAGTCATTTCGAATAGTCTGCTTCTTACAAAGAGGAAAAGCACAAGATAGGAAACAAATTCCGTTTCAGACGATTTTTATCTTAGCCGGTGTTACTGTGTGTTTTTTTTTTCCTACAAGACGATAACACTTTTTCTGCATAAGGAAGGATTTTGTTATAGACAGGATCCATTTTCACGTATAACTGATTTTGCATGAACAAAACTCTGAGAAATTAGAGAGATTTAATAATAAGTTGTGAACGGTACAGTGCAAATTTTTAATTGAAAAATTCTTTTTCCCGAATCTAATAAAGATTAGAATCCTGATTGTACGCAGCCCGAACTCGAAAATTCTATCTTAAGCCTACAGAACAAGACAAAATAATTTTCGTCGACCTGAAACCTTATAATTCTTGTAACTCACACTTTCCTGGTCTACGTGAAACAATGTGGTCAGAAAAGTATAAGTCCACAAGATATTTTTCTAATCATTTTGCCACTGTTAAAGAAAATCTCTGTAATCTTTCTCTAGACAATAGTACAAACCAAGAAACACGCTCACAAGTCATTCATTTAGATGCTGCAACGTCATCTATAAAGTTTATTGTATACCTCAAAATAATTTCTCGATATTTTTTCTATCTGGAGCCAGTTGTAAACAAATTACAATCTGTAGATTAAGATTTGCATTCGGTTTATCAGAACATAAAGATGAACTTCTTGAGATTTTTCTTATACACAGAATGGAATCAGAAGACGAATTTTCAGAAATTTTCATGGAGCTAATGGAGAATTGTAATTGTAAGAAATCGATATTAAAATGTATAGAACGTCTACTAGATAATCTTACCTTCCTATGGCCACTCCTCTTGAATATTACAGAGCAGCATTTCTAAATCCATATTTAGACTCTTTAATTATATCCCTTGAGTCAAGGTTTTTGAATCGAAATGAAACGTCATTCAAAGCAATTTTACTTCATCCCAATATGATGAAAAATATGGCAAAAATTTTTTTGTCAAAGAAATCAAGGAGCTATCTCATTTTTATAATATTGAGAATTTGGAGTCAGAAGCAAGAACATGGTTTGATTTGTGGAAAAGCAAAGACTGTGGTGAGAATGTCACGATAAATGATCTCCTTGCAGAAACTACATTTCCCCATTTATTTAACCCCTTGGAGGGCAAGCACGTGGCCTAAAAATGCTACTTTTTGCGATGTTTTGACACCAGTAAATTTAAATAATAAATTTTTACCTTTTCAATCTGAAAAAAAGAATAATAAATATTTTTACTTAGTAATACTGGTGGCAAAGTTATACATTAAAAAGTGGTATATATTATATACCGGTACCCCTCAAGGGGTTAAGACAGCCATATTAAATTATAGACAATTCTGCCAAAAATTTGCACTGTAGGAATGTCATTTTGAGGGGTTCACAACCATAGTACAGTGTGTTTCTAAATGAATATCGGGGTTTTAACGCTTTGTAGTATCTATTATAAAAAACTTAAAATTATACTTAATATATAAAATGAAAGAGCAACTCAAACAGTTTTACCTACAAGCTTACAAGTGTTCAATGTGAACACCTTTCGTCACACGGCACACATAAAGTCGATAGCTCTTCCCAAACACCACTCTACGCTCACCCGATCTGACGCCATGTGATTTCTACCTGTTGAGGTTCATAAAGGATCGAGTGTATATGCCTCCACTATCAGCTGACCTACCCAACCTAAGAAACAGGATTGAGGCAGCTGTTGCAATAATTACCCCACAAACACTAATTAACGTTTGGGAAGAACTGAGCTATTGACGTCATCTGTGCTGTGTGGTGTGTGACGAAAGGTGTTCACATTGAACACTTGTAAGCTTGTAGGTAAAACTGTTTGAGTTGCTTTTTCATTTTAAGTATTAATTATAATTTTAAGTTGTATGTAATAAATACTACCAAGCGTTAAAACCCCGATATTTATTTAGAAACTCCCTGTATATACCAAGTCCACTTTGAAAAAAAAAATGAGATAGCCCATTTAGAAGGTGCATAAAATCTGTTTTATCCATTCCCACACTGAGCCAAATCTGTTTTCACTTTCTCATATATGCAGGGCTGACACAGGCGACAATTTTTTAATTCTACCTCACACCACTTTCTCAAAAAAAATTGTTGAAATAAAATTCGAGAAAATTTTCAAGAGAAATATACTACAAAATCTGTTTTTTTTAATAGTGGTGCGAATAGAATAGAAAAATATTCAGCCGTGGCAGCCCTGTATATGTCATCTGTTTACAGACTATGTTTACTGTGAGAGTGTATAAAACAGATTTTATGCACCTTCTTAATGGACTATCTCATTTTTTTTTCAAAATGGATTTTGTCAACTATGGTTGTGAGCCCTTATTCAGTACCCTCAGGCCAGTGGTGAAGGTGATTATGTTCCGAACTGTCTGAAAATTTAAGGCATTCGGTTCCGAAAATACGAACATAAAATATATCACGGAAGAATATCACAAATTTTGACACATGGACACAAAAAACACCAATTTCGTGAATCGTTTGCAGAAAAAAATCGCCAATTTCGTCAAAGGATCGCGGGAAAAAGACGAATTTCGTCAAAAGATCGCGGTAAAAACGTAAATTTCGTTAAAGGAATCGTGGAGAAAACGCAAATTTCGTCTACAAATCGTGGAAAAAATGAATATTTTGTCAAAGAATCGCTAAAAACACAAATTTCCCCAAAGGATCGCGAAAAAAAGGCAATTTTCGTCAAAGAATCGCGGGAAAAACTCAAATTTCGTCAAAGAATCGCGAAAAAAAACGAAATTTCGTCAAAGAATCCTTGGGAAAATGCAAAATTTGTAAAATAATCGCAGAAAAACGCAAATTTTGTTCAAGGATCGCGAGAAAAATGCGAATATCGTCAAATAGCTAAAAAAAACACAAATTTCGTCAAAGAACCGCAGAAAAACGCAAATTTCGTTAATGATTCGTGGAGAAAAACGCAAATTTCGTCAAAGGATCGCGAAAAACGCAAATTTCTTCAAAAGATCACGGGGAAAAAAACCCTCAAATTTCGTTTGAGAATCGCGAAAAAACGAAATTTCGTCAAAGAATCGTGGGATAAACTCAAATTTCGTCAAAGAATCGCGAAAAAAAAAAACGCAAATTTAGTCAAAGATTCGTGAAAAAACGCAAATTTCGCCAAAGGATCGCAAAAAAATGCAAATTTCGTCAAAATATTGCGGGGGGGGGGGGGGGGGGGGGAACTCAAATTTTGTCAAAAAGATAGTGAAAAAAACGCTAAGTACCTTAAATATTTACTAACATGTATGATAGCTTTGGTGGAAGTTGAGATTTTTTTCAGCCCCCCCCCTTAAAATTAATCATATGGGCGCCCTTGGCGGAAGCCCTATTAGACTCCCCCCCCCCCCCCCCCTTTGGATGCGCCACTTCACTTGACTATTCAAGATATTAAATAAAATGGGATTATAAAATTATTTATTAGGAAAAAAACAGTAACTTGCTACACTAGTCCAGTCAAATTAGGCAGATTTTGGGTCATTTTGGGACATAATTACGAAAGTTTTGAAACTTGGTGATATTGTTTGCGAGGGTCTACTTAATGAACATACTAAAAGTCCTGATGGGTAGGGGGTGAGCGCGAGGGGGGGGGAGATAAAAGAAGGTACCATTTTTTGGTTTTTTGTTAGTATCTCGTAAGCTATAAGTCCTACGGAAAAATTGCTAATACAAAAAATAAAGACAATTAAATTCTCTACAAAATTTGATTTCATACATTTTTCTCTAGACTCCATACGTAACGAGATAATCGCATTCAAAAATGAAGAAATTTGTCAAAAGTCGCACCAGAGACCGGGTCGGGTCCACGGCACTTACATTACACCTGCTTAACCTAAACTTAAACGAACATTTATAAATGTTGTGGTCAGAAGAATGGAAGCCTGAACAATAACTTTATCAAATGACATTTTTTTTTTAACATAAAACATACAAAAATGAAAAATGCATAAAATACAATGATATAGAAATAAACAATTTACTCAAGTCCTTGATCATTTTGATTACCTCGGGTTCAATGGGAAATTTCAAAATATGTTGATTTGTGTTCCATTTCCATTAGGACATCCTCCTAAACAGGTGGTGAACTGTTTGATTTGAGCAGTGTCCATGGCAGTAGTGGCAGGCAGCAGTGCATGTGATTCCCTATTGCCGAAACATCAATGAAGGCTGACTGGGGAAACACAAATTTTTTTTTTTTTCTGCCTGTTAGTCTGTCCGTTCAATGTAACTGCAGCAAAAAGCACCCGATTAGCTTGAAATTAAGTATTCATGTTGGTGAGGTACCCGGATCTATCTGTAATATTAGGTAGCTTTCAATACAAAAAAGTATAAAGCTACCTATTGCAGCCGTTCGGAGGAAAGCAGTTCCGGAAAATTTCGATATATTTTCACCGATCATGACCCCCAGACCCCAAAACCACCCTCCGTCCAAATGTTGATTTATATATATAGATATATCCATATATATATATATATATATATATATATATATATCTGACCTATGTCATACGATAACGCCCGTATTTATGAATCGATTTTGATGAAACTAATTGTGTGTATTAAGGTCACTAATGACTCGACCGAGTTCGTTGGCCAGCTTGGTCCGCCATCTTGTTTCAAGATGGCGGCCATTTAAAGATGTAAAATAACTTAAAATCTAAAATAAATATACAAAAAATTTAAAAATTCAAATTTATTTTTTAATTACGTGTTAGGCCTTGATACAAGGATTCCAGAGCTTTTTTTGGTTTACCTCTATCTTAAAAAATGGCTGAGATAGAACCAGTGGCGTAGCCAGGCTGGGGGTCCAGATGCTTTGGATACCACTAATTTTATAAAGTTTTCTTTGTTTTACCTAATAGGAGAACTTTCTGCAATAACTAAGGCGAAGAAAATTTTACAATATTACTGGTATCCAGAGCATTTGGACCCCCTCCCTGGCTACGCTACTGGATAGAACAGTTTGAAATTCTAGGGTGGCTGACATTTTGAAACAAAACAGCACATTAACGCGATTACTCGCAAATTATTTTATTTCATTGTTGTAATAATTTTCCCAATCATACGCATAAAACTATTAAAAAAAAGGAACTTGCAAAGCAAATTAAAAAAATAAATTTATTTCCAAAATTTTAAGCCCGAGAAGGGACTGATATTAAAATTATTTTATTTAGTCAATGCTACAATAATGTTGCATTTTTATATTAAATCTTGCTCAGTCTATTTAATCTTAAAAAATTAAATTTAAATATGAAACATGATATTAAAGCAACTTTAAAACATTTCATTTAGAAATCTAAATAAATCTTCAACTTTTTAAATTATTTGAACTTCTCATGTTTCTTGTCTGTTAGAATTTGCTACAATACAAATTTTGCATAATGCATGTAAAACTGAAAAAAAAAGTTGAAGATTTATTTAGATTTCTAAATAAAATGTTTTAAAGTTGCTTTAATATCATGTTTCATATTTAAATTTAATTTTTTAAGATTAAATAGACTGAGCAAGATTTAATATAAAAATGCAACATTATTGTAGCATTGACTAAATAAAATAATTTTAATATCAGTCCCTTCTCGGGCTTAAAATTTTGGAAATAAATTTATTTTTTTAATTTGCTTTGCAAGTTCCTTTTTTTTAATATCTCAAGTTTTTTAATAACAATTTAATATGAAGCAGATAAGATTCAAACGAGGCAAGTATGTAAAAGACTGCACATATCAAAATCAGTATTGGTAATATGAAATATACAGTTCAAACATTGATTATTCTGTAAACAATTAAAATAATAAAAGTAATTTTTAACAAAAAAATGTATATAACGGACTTTAACGGATTGTTTCTCATCTTCATAATGATAATAATAAACGAATCATGTTCATTTTTGCAAATCATTTTATTCCATCGTCTAAAACACATTTGCAACCACTTTGGAAAGCGACACTAGTAAGCGTGTGTGAAAGCTATTAATAAAATCTTATGTTGTTTTAACACATAAGAAGCATAAAAATAATAATGAGTATATATGAAATAACTGTATTCTGATTTTGTTATAAAATGCGTAGTTATGGAGGATGAAATTTTCAGCAAAATATGTCTTTTTGTAGCTGAATAAATATTTTACCTTATATTGACAATTTCTTAATTTAACATTTCTGTAGAAGCAAAATGTAAACATCTGCAAGATTTTTTACAAAACGTGTACGATCTGTTATTTTCATATCGTCACATACAGTCCATTTATTGATCTCGTTTTCATTTGAATGCACCATTGTTATATAATGGCCTGAATCAATGAACTTTCCTTTATGCAAAATAGCAGATTTTGTTTTAAAGTTTATATTATTTATTAAAACCTTTTGGTTTGAAAATCCTGTTATAGGGCACGTAATTTTAAAAGTTCTATTCGGACCCATAGAGACATTTGTTGAAGAAAATCTGGCTAGTTGCACAAACAAATATTTTCCACAAGAATTTAATCGAGTTTGACACATTTTAGTTCTGTTTTTGCAATGAATACAGGCAATGTTTTCAGTCTGCCATCGTGTTAGGAGATCATTGAAATCAACTGCATCTTCCCTATTATTAAAGTCATGTGGAAATCTCACAATAAATGCATTAAATGGTTCTGTACTAATACATATATCTCGATAACTTGGGCAATTACTACATTTCTCCCAAAGATCTTGCTTCAGTTGAAAAAGATCTATGGCATTGACATTTTCTTTTAACAAATTTTCCAGTAGGTAATCAAGAAATTCTAACGGGTCTTGATCACTACCATCATGAAACTTTACATAAAATGTTTTTCTGACTTCAAGTGTATCTACGGTTTCAATCTGTGGATTTTGCAAAGTAGTGAATATTTGTTTCAAAGCTTTTGTTGTAGGACCAGGATCAATAACTCTTTCCTGAATTTTTTTAACAAATTCTGGGATACAGAAGAGAGTTTGCAACATAGCATTTGCGTAACACGAACGATCTGTATTTGTAAAGCCTTTAAAGACAAAGTAATTTAAATCAGTAATATGGTTTTTATTATTTTTTTCACTAACAATTACTGATATGTCAGATGAAACAACCATTTTACTCTCAGAGTATTTTCTGGAACATACAGCTAATTGTGGCAAATCAGATCTGTATTCCTTTCTAAAACGATTATATTCCTTAATAGCATTTGGTGAGGCATAAACTTTACTTGCATCAAATTTAAGAAGATGTAAACCTTCTAAACTTGTGACGCTGGATAAAGCAACATAAGACATGCCACTTTCAAAAATGTTAGGACCCAAGTTAATCATTACACAATTCAGGCTCATTCCTTGACTTTTGTGAATAGTTATACCATATGACAAAACAATGGGGAATTGGGATCTTTTAACATAAACATTTTTCATAATTTCAAATTTGACATTTACTCGTTCAATGCATTTTTCGGTAGCATGGTTGTCAAATAAAATGCATATTGATATAATTTTTCCTGATGAATCTTTTTTAAAGCCTTTAACAGTACCCAATGAACCATTGACCAGACCTTTTTCTATAGAAAGATTTCTACGCAACATAATTCTACAGCCCTCACAAATTAAAATCACTGACTCTAAACCAGCTGTATCAGATGATTTTTGTTTTAGTTTTTCCAATTGTGTCTTTACTGTGCGAGGCATTTCCTGAAAACCACTAATAGTATCTTCAGCATGAATTTCTATAACATTATTTTTAGCCTTCTGTAGCATCACAGAGTTTATTTCCAGGCATAATTTGTTTGTAGGTAACAAACATACTGGATTCAAATTTTGATTCATGAGGTCAAAGTAATAATCCGCTACATTTTCAATGTTATCAGTATTAGGGATAAGTCTTGTTTCAAGTACTTTGATGTCATCAGGAGTAACTTCACCAACTCTGACTCTGTTGAGAAGTTCTGCATATACCAAGTCATTTTTTTGTCTTTTATTTAAAGTGAGCTCATCATAAAGAAAATACTCTTTCCAAATATTAATGGCACCAACTGATCCAATTAATTTCCGTGCTTCAGTATGAGTTAATTTATAATATGGTGGATTTCCTTTTACTGGTTGAAGTTGAAGAAGATCTCCAAAAAATAAAACTGAAATGCCACCAAACAGTTCATCTTTGCCTGTAATTTCAACTAATCTTAAATGAATATACGATAAAACTAATGATGATACCATAGATATTTCATCCACACTCTTAAAACTGTGCCTCTGATTTAAGAGGTACATTCTGAATTTTTGTGCCTCTGAATATTAAGAGGCACATGGTGCCTTTGAAATTAAGAGGTACATAGTGCCTTTGAGATTCAGGGGCACAGCGTAAGTGCCTTTGAAATTAAGAGGCACAGTGTGCCGCTGAATTTATATATTCAAGTGCCTCTTATTTAAAAATACATTCTGTGCCTCTTATAATGGTGGCACATGCATGTGCCACCATTATAAGAGGAACAGAATGTAATTTAATTATATTTTATATTATATTTATATCTTTACAGTGAATTCTGTCTACTGCAGAAAGATTTTCCAGCATGGCATATCCAAAGACATATTAAATTTTGTGTAAGGCAGAATACTATGTATAATAGAAAATTTTCTCACTCCCAATTTATTGAAACAAATTTGAAATAAATATTAAAATGTGTGTCCATGTGGCCTAAGTCAGTTCTGTGGTTCAATAAAGAACCTTGTTTACATATCAGTTTATTTTATACATATCAAAATACATAAAAGGGCATGAAAGCTTTATTAAAAACAAATAAGACAAACGTTAAAAATAATCAGCGTAAAATAATCACAATATTGATCTTGTGATAATGACAACAATTAATTTCAAAAAGTAACTCTGATCATAAATATTTCATTACTGGTATCCTAAATGTTAAATTTATTTGAAAATAACTAATTTGTTTCATTAGTATATATTTTCATTATACTGAATTCCGATTCTAAATAAAATACGATTGTAAAAACAATATCTATTACTTTCTGTAGGATGTCCATTACTGAAATTTTGGGTGTTTTAATTTATTTTTGTTATTGCAGTTAAATTTCGATTACAATGGGAAATGTAGCTGAGATTAGTTAAATATCGTTGACAGATTAATATCAGTGTTTAATTCAGACATTTTTCTCCTGGAGGGATTTTCACGGCTTTGCTTCGGGGGGGGGGGGGGGGGGAGGAGGGTTGCACTTTTGTCCATTAAAAAGAATAAAATCTCACACTTTTCGATCATTGTTCCGGAGAGGGAATGCCCCCACCCCCTGAATTCAACACTGATTAATATAATACAAAAGAAACTGGACTTTATTAGCTATAACTATTAATAAAAAAATTAAATTTCTCAAGGGAATGATACATTTACCCGCAATATATACATATGTTTGTAACATAAAACATTTCTTTTACAGTGTTGATTTTTATACTATACACATTCAAAGAAAATAATAAAGTACTAAACTAAATACACTTACTTATTGCAGGCTTTTCTATAACTCTCTATATTCATTATAATCTGCCGGTGGATGATTGCAATAATAACACCATTACACATAATTTTATGTTTCCTAACATAAATTCATTGTATTTTTCACAGGAACATTTACCTCTGCGGCGTCGTTTTATATCATAGGAAAACCTAACTCCTATTATCAGCGATTGATATTGTTTCAATCCTGAACGACAATAATAACACGAGCGTAATTAAAAAACGAAAGCACAAAACCTCTTGAGTAAAAATAATAGTCTTGCGAAAAGGATATACATATATAAACTCTGTTTGTGTCGTCAGGTACTGCTTCTCGAATAATCCACAAAACGCCATTTCTTCTGGTCAAGCGTCCATTCTTCCTTCTCCCCTATCCCTCATTGAAAGTAAATATCCCGCGCCCGCTCAATGCATCATGGGTTAAACATTTGTACGCATGCGCGCTTTCCCACTGTACCGCTGAATAAATGACCCCTTTTTTTAAGAGGCACACATTTCGCGCCGTGACTCTGATATATTTCGTTCAGTCCTCCGTGCCTCTGAAAGGTTTTGAGACCTTCATTTGTGCCTCTCATTTCTTTGTGCCTTTGATATTTTTCAGCTAATCAGAGGCACTTTGTCTGTGTGCCTCTCATATGCGCTGGTGCCTTATATATCAGAGGCACAGTTTTAAGAGTGCACTATTAGAAGTTTTAGATGTGCTAGTGTCTTTTGCATAATAGCTAAACTATTCACCCCAAGTTTATGATATTCGGCTGTTTTACCATGCTCTATAGGTAACATTAACAGTCTATGCAAAGTCACACCACCAATATTGAGAGCAGCTAGGCCTGTTGGAGCTGCAACAGCATTAGTGAAACTATTATTGAAAAAATTTGAAATCATATTTTTGATTACATGAATGAGAAAACTTTTACCTGTTCCACCACATCCGCTAACAAACATTGTTAGTGGTTTGCTTGATTCAGATTTAGAACAAAAATGTTTTTGAACTGTATCAAATATTTTTTTCTGATCAGCATGTAATTGTGAAACTTGAGTGGCTAAATTGGTTGAGTAGGGAACTAAATTTTGTATTATAGCTGCTATTACTTCTGCCATGGCATTACCAGCCTCAATAATCTCATGACCTTGCAAAGCATTTTGCATATCATCCTGAACAATGACATTTTCACAATCAGATTGTGTACTTTTTCTTAGAGCTTCCGGTAATTTTTTCTCACCTTCTTTTAACACTTTAAGCCTATCATGATACTCCTTCATTTGTTTCAGTTTTGGAAGATGATTTTCAAAAGATTTCTGATAGTTAACATGGTCACCCAAAAGTTTACTTTCATCACGCCAAGGAAGAAAAAGCATCAAAAGACTGTGATAGTAATTTTCCCGTTCAGTATCAGATTTATCGGGATCATGACGAGTATGCTGTATTAGAAAAGGCTTACATCTTTTCTTTAATAGCCCAATATTATTTTTAAGTTGTAAATAATTTGGCATTTTTTCATTTGATTTTTGTGGCGCCCGATAATAAAAAGCTGAAAAATCATACAGGGGTATATTTTCAAGTTCATCTGGTCTATTGGGATATACACCATCAACCATTTGAACCATAAAAATATCTTCACTGGTAGGGTCAGTTTCCTTAAGTTTTTTGAGCTCTTTAAATGGTTTTAATAAACGTTTTCTTTTTTCTTTTTTGGTAGTGTTGATGAAAACAATAGATTCTGATTTTCCGTTAAGATGATGTCCAAGAATTCTATCAGCAACTTCATAAGCACCACACTCTCGATGTGAAATGGCTTTTAAGCCAAAACTAAAAAGACGACTGCGCAAATCTTTGTTTGCCAATTCATTCCAGAGATCTTCCATGTCAGATTTTTCTTTTTTCGTAATATAAGATGTTATATAACGAGCCACTGCTATTTCTTTATCTGCAATAAATTGGACATCAACATTAGCTTTCCATATATATAAAAGCAATGGACTATAATCATTAATGTACATTTCAGCAGATGTTCTGGGGAGTATGTAAAGCCGCTTTTTTGACTTGGAAGATAAATGGTGTCTTATACTAGAATGCACATCATTTAATTTTGCAACTGTAGCTGTTGCTCTTGGAAATTTAAATCGACATCTGGTAAGAAATTTGTCTCCAGATTTGTATTTTCTTTGACAAGTTGGATTGCATCGGTGCATTTGATACTTCTGAACATATTCATGCAAAGTTGGACTTTCAATTTTATCAGGAAGTGAGCATGTGACATATTTTTGAATAAATGCTAATATTTCTTTATCGCTGGCATTACCAATTTTTGTCGCATCTTTTATCCAAAGTACCATATGAATATGAGGTGTCCCTCTTCCTTGATATTCCACTCTCCAGAAGTAATGTTCTACTTTGCCAAGAATGGCATTTTCTTGATTCATAATAAGGTGTTTCCAAAGAGCTTGAAATCGGTTGTGGTAATGCAGAGAAACAGCAACAGGATCTGAGGAACACAACTCTGCAATACTGTTAGGGGCAATTTTATCAGAATATGACAATCGAAGGTGCTCATGCAGTTCGAACCAGTCATATTCTGCACAACTTAGAGTCACAAACCATGTTGGACTACCAAAATTTTGCATCATTGTCCTTAATTCTCCTTGTCGTTTGTACCAATATTCCTGTGTACCTCTCATGTTTTGCATAAAAACTGATAAAGCAGTTTCGAGTTCTGAATCTTTGGCAACAAATTTATCAATCAGAGAGTTGACTGGCATTCTTTTGTTGCCAGTCATTCGAAGCATAAAGTTAATGCAATTGGTCATAGATTTTATCTCACTTTCATAAAAGCAATGAAAGAGGTATTGTTCATTGAGGGAAAACCTTCGATCTTTATTCAGTATTCTAGTAGCTCTATAATCAGCTTCTGTTAAGTCACCAAAAGGCCTATCAGAATATCGGCCACCTTCACCTGTGGGGAACAAATCAGGAAAACACATAAACTCCAAATTTTTTTCAAATAAACTAACAGCTTCTTTTTCAACTTTTTTCATTTGAAATACTTCTAAAATACCTGTAGGATTTTTTCCGTTGACAGGATGGATTGTATACTGATCAAAGAGCATTTTTTGTTGAGTTTCAGATAATCTACACAATAAAGCATCTGGTTGCGTAGAAATTCGATTATCTATTTCACTACAATTACCACAAATATAATCAGTGTTACACTGAGAAACATGAATATCAGCATACAAAGGATTAATTTCTTTTAACTTTCTCAGTGCTTTCATTATCTTTTCAATCCTAACAATTGATTGCCAAACTATTTTATTTTTAGTTGGTTGGCCATTAACTAATATATGAAGTTCATGATTATCTGGTAAACCTCGAGGAATCATGTCAATATTATTTTGCAGAGGCAAATGTAAATAAATAATTTTACCTTTAATTGCCTTTGTTAAGCCAGAATGGTTTAAAGTCTTTAGCTTGGTTCCTAGTGTAACTACCACTTGAAATGCTTTACACTTCTAAATAAGTATTTTTTCAAACATATTCAAATTTTTAATTTCATCAGGTATTGGATGCACTTGTAATCCATTGAGGAAGGATCGCTCAGGAACTTTACCCGATATAATTCTCTTGTAGCAGTAATCACGAAGATTTAATTCCTCAAAGAGTTCTATATCAGAGCCTGGTTTTTGCAAAAGCCAAGCTGTTCTTAATATATTGAATGCAATATTTTGTGTATTTTCTAAGTCATGCTTGGAAACCAGTTTAGACACTGGTGTAAGTTTCCTTTTTTGGTACAATTTTTCACAGGAATCGCAAGGTGTGTCATGAAATTCATGCATTTCTCGAAAACAGTGTGCCAAGGGCTTTTCAAATTGTTCTAACAATTCAGCTTCTTTTCAAATAGGTCTTATGACAGATGTATTTGAATTTGTTTCACAATTGTCTTTCTTTTTTTCTTTGTCTATGAGACCTCCCAATTCTTCGACTACCACTTTTAAATCAATAAAATCGGCATTAAGAATGGCTTTATCAATTAAATTGTATGCATCAAAAAGTTTTTTTATTCCATACACATGTCTAAGAAGAGTTCTCAAGCCACTATAGTGAGGTAACAATTCAGTCATGACTCTCAAAATGCTTTTACATTTGCAATTGTCTATGCAATGAACTGCATGACCCAACTACAGCGCCTAGAATACATAGTGTGGAAACCGGCTACAAAATAGTACTAAAAAATTGTATCCAATAAATGTACAACGTTGCTGAAAATATTAGGATGGGTTCGCAGCGCCATCTGCTAGCTCTTGACATTGTATTAGAATGTTTCGTCTGGTGGTAAGTATTTTAAATACTTAAATTATATCATTTTCTCCTCTGACTTAGTGATTTTTATAAGTTTTTTTTTATATTATGAAAGCATGGCTAAAAAACGTGATACGCATTTTTTTTGTCTCTGGTTGCAACATTATCGTAGGCTTCGTAGGAGCACCGTTGCACATTTATAGGCTACAACTTTTTAGCACTTTTTAAAGCATTACACCATTTGCCGGTTTCCACACTATGTATTCTAGGCGCTGTAACCCAACTTAACAGCACACATTTGATCTTCTTTTATGTAATACGATTTATACTCACAACAATCTATGTTTGAAAATAATTCCTTTGTAGAACTGCCCTGAGAAGATGCAAATATATGAAGAATATGCAATAACCTTCGAACTGAATTCTCTCGAATGTTACAGAGAGGTCCACATTTCCACATTTGAGTTTTGGGATGATGACCATCAATGTTTTTCTCGAAATGTAAATCACCTAAAGGAATATGTTCTATTTTAGAATTGGAATGACTACTATAATTATGATCTAAATGTATGTGAACTAATGGGTGATATGCTATTTCCCAAAAATTGGGTTCTGCATTGGAGTAGTGAATTCTTTCGCCACCAATTATTTCACATAAATTTTCTGCAGTAATATTTTGAGTTGATTTTGATAACATCTGTTGACATTTGTTTGAAAAATTTTCTGAAGCCGATAAACTCTTTGCATACAAAACATTTTTAGTATGAATAGCTTTACGCGCAAGTAATTGAGCTTTTATTTGAGTTTTTACAAATTGAATATTTGTTCTTCTGCTTTGCTGAGCTATGTTTGATTTATAACTCTTTAGCAGATTTTTCACTAAAGCAAGCTGTCGATATCTTGAAGGATTAATTTTCTTAGAGGTGAGAATCCTATTATGATTTGAGTATTTCTTTTTGTTCCAGTATTTTAGCTTATATTTATTAGCCTTTGATTTATTTCGCAAACAGTATGAAGCATTACGCTTCTGTATCTGGCTTTTACATTTTTTATAATATGCGGCTCTTTTATTTTCGATAATTTCACGATTTCCTCGATAATATCGTGAATGTTTATTTGATGTATCACTTAACGGTTCAGACAGAGATACTCTTTGTATAGGGTTAGGATACTCTTCAGTTGGGCCATTTAAATCAATGAAATGCCAGAGCAAACATACCAGTCTCTAGTCACCGTTTCTGTATTTGTTATACCACAAGCAGAAAGCCATTCGTTACATTTACTCAAGTTTTTCTGTGGTTTAGGAAAAAGGAAAAACAAAACTCCCAGCATATAGTCTTTGTAAAAGTATCGTGCATCACTCTTGCAACCAGAAAATTTGCATTTTTTCACCATGTTGAATTTTAGTAATCATCGATTAAGAGAGAAATTTAAAAACGCATTTCGTAACATCACAGGATCACTAGATAAGTAAACATCGAACATTCATCCAATTTTGATAAAGACAGTAACATCTAAATTAAAGTCCAAATACTGCTTAGAGTGATAAAAACATAACACGGAATATTTAAAATACCTTTTTAATATAGATCGTTCACAACTATTGGTGACATCATCGGATCTTAAAGATAAATACAATATTCTCGCATATTTTTGAAATAGTAAACATATACCACGAGATCGCATGTCCAAGGCTAGCAGGTGCTTAAATTGGCCAAAACTGGGAAACGTGAAAAATTATTATTTGTTTTTATTTTTATTGCTTCTTCAATCTATCGATCACCGCGTGCCAAATTTTAGCTAATTATTTTAAATATTCCGTGTTATGTTTTTATCACTTTAAGCAGTATTTGGACTATAATTTAAAGACTCCACGTTTGCTACATTTAGAGTTTTTTGATTGGAGGATTTATTTTTTTACAGAATTAGGTGTTTTGAAGAAAAT
This sequence comes from Maratus michaelseni, assembly GCA_963931845.1. Classification (NCBI taxonomy): domain Eukaryota; kingdom Metazoa; phylum Arthropoda; class Arachnida; order Araneae; family Salticidae; genus Maratus; species Maratus michaelseni. Next base: position 164,808,414 of record OZ007591.1, read on the forward strand.
TTGTGGAAGCGCGTACAAAAAGTCGGAAAAACTCTAGTAAATTAACTCGTTCAATGGGATTTCCTGTGTTAAATTAACATTAGGATGTCACACTAGAAATAAATAAGCCTTGCGCTACCGCGCAAGGCTTAATATATTCATATCCGTTAACGCCAAAATTGGTGACATTGGCGACAAAATTGGCAAAATTGGGCGACATTTGGCGAAATATCGCCAAATTTGGCGATCAAAATAAGTCTTCATAAATGAAGCCAATTTGACTATTGCTCAATAATTTGGCGAATTTCTTATTCAAATTCAGTATTAACGAATCTTTTGTAAACGTTTCTTTGCATTTTAGCTTGCTGTTTTCGTGTAACATTAGCTAAAATTTTAAAACGAAGATATAGGAAAACTACCTTTTCCTCCCGGTACAGGCCGGAAGGACTTTTTTTTGTTACATTTGGTTCATTCATTAGGAAAATATAGAATATTTTATTTTGCGCCATAATGCTTTGCTATGGCAATTCAGGCGATTTTCAAATTTCCATTTGTCGAAAGAATAAATTTTGGTGGAATTTCATACATGTTTTCGAATAATATAAAACATTTTGTTTTATAAATTTACTTATTTGACATTCATTTTTTTCTTTTACTTTTATCGTTACTTAGCTACTGTATTTCATAGTCTATAAAAAATATTCATTCATATAATTCCGATTGCGAAAGAAGACTAGTCGTTGGGGACCACCGTTGTAATACTTACCCATCATGGATATGCATAATATAAAATATGAAAATAAAACATGTGTAAACTATTTATAAAATACATTGCAATTCAAATAAAATCCTGGCTTGATGATGTCATAAACTTTAAATGCTCTATTGCTGAATTGCGTAAGAGAAACATCCTTATAACTCTAAAAATGATAATCCTATTAACTAACAGCTTACTGCGTCGGATTAAGAGTCTCTTTACTAATTAAAATATATCTTTGAATTGAAATTTGAATGAAATACGGGGTCATGAAAAATCGAAGAAAGTGGAAAATGTGGTTACAAATATCTCGGCAACTCATTATCCGATCGACTTCATTCTTAATGCAAAATTTATGTTTTGTTTATTATCTTTTATATTCACTCCTTAAAAAAACAATTTCGAAAATTTTTATAAACCTTTTATCAGAACGAATGTTTCAAGAGTCCGAAAAAATAGTTCCGTATAATCGAGGTTACTGAAATTCAATAAGATCCTTCCCATTATTACATACTAAGTACATATCAAATTTCAAGTCTCTATCTCAATTTGTTCGGGAGATAGAGCGTTTACAGACACACAGACAGCAATTTTTTCCCCCCTAAAAATATGGTTTTCGAAATCTCCAGTGTCTGAAACGTGTAAATCAGTCAAAAATATTTTTTCGATTTTCAAAACGATTACAAGACTTACCCTATACTACGTATGATGGGTAAGTAAAATATGGAACCTGGCTGAGGGAAACAAAACATTAGTTAATTTTTCGTAATTTGGTCTGCAACATGGAATCGCGTCAAATATGAACGATGTTGTTAACATTACGGTTTTGAATTGAATCTGGATACTACTCGTATTAAAAGGCTATCACAAAATATACTTTATAGCTCCAAATCACGTTAACTATTTTGTCAATTGGCAGTAAACACTATGGTGAATGACTATCCATTAAGTTTAAAAGTCTCCACATATACCTATTTGGTGGTGATTTTAGTAAGCTAATGCTATAGAGTAGATTAAGATGTATTTAGATGAATTCTTAGATCTAAATATTATAGAACGACAATCAAAACTGTTTTCGGAAGCAAAAATTGTAAAGACATTAGATTTCCTGATCTGCAGATTTACTTGTAATTATAACTATTATAATTATATTATCTTTATAATTATTAATCGCAGGTTTTTATAATTATTATATTTAATGTTTCATTATAATGATTAATTTAACTAAGGACTTAACACTCAGAGAAAAAATGAATAGGACCTTTTTTGTAGAGAATTTATTTGTCCTTTTTTTGGTAAAAGCAATTTTTTCCGTAGGGTTTATAGATAACTAGATATTAACAAAAACAAAAAAGGTACTTTCTTTTACTTTCTCCCTCCTGATCGCCCCCTATCCATCAGGACTTTTAGTATGCTCATTAATAGACTCTCCTGAACAATATTGCAAAATTTCAAAACTTTCGGAATTATGTTCTAAAATGGCCCAAAATCTGCCTAATTTGACTGGATGTATTTTAAGCATTTTTCATTTTTGTATGGTTTTAGTTAACAAAAATGTGATTTGTTGAAGTTATAATTCAGGATTTCATTCTCCTGAACAGAGCATTTATTAATGCTCGTTTAAGTTTAGGTTAAGTAAGTGCAATGTAAGTGCCGTTGACTCGCTCTCTGGCGCTGGTGTGACTTTTGGCGAATTTCTTGATTTTTGAATGCGATTATCTCGTTAACTATGCACTCTAGAGAAAAATGTATAGGACCTATTTTGTAGAGAATTTAATTCTCTTTATTTTTTGTATTAGTAATTTTTCTGTAGGATTTATAGCTTACGAGATATTAACAAAAAAACAAAAAATGGTACCTTCTTTTACCTCCCCCCCCCCCCTCGCGCTCACCCCCTACCCATCAGGACTTTTAGTATGTTCATTAAGTAGACCCTCCCAAACAATATCACCAAGTTTCAAAACTTTCGTAATTATGTCCACAAAAAAAACCTAATTTGACTGGGCTACACATTTTCATTGTAATTTCGAATTCATGATGTCAGGGACAGCAGACTATAAGAATTTACAAATTGAAAAAAGATTCAAATCCAATAAAATGAAATTGTCAAAACAGTGTAACGCGTAGTTATCTTTGTTTTCTTATCTTTTAAACAAAGCCTAATCGTCACTCAGGAATTTTCCCATTTACAAGATAATTCTGTTTCCAATTTTATGTGGATGAAATGGTCTTTATCACAACAGTTAAATAATTGTTATTTTTATTCGACTATGGAACATGACTCGTACGTCACTTTATAAAAATAAAAGATGCTGCTGCATCAGTTTTCTGTGCGTATCTTTTTATTTAAAAAAAAAAAAAAAGTAACCACCGCTGTTATCTGCTTGCTGTAAATGATTTTTTTGTGCCCGGAGGTTATTAAATATTATAACAATACATACGTTAATTGCTGAAATTTGGTTTTCAAATATTAATGAGTTTTCTAAATTAGTTAATTAAAATATATACTTTTTTTTTCACTTTATTAAACGGCGAAGTTTAGTTAGAGTATCCTGGAAGTGTTTCATAATGTATGTTTTACACATGATTTTTTTTTTTTTTTTTTCTTGTTCTAAACTTCATTCCGTTAAAGAATTTTTGAGTCGCGATCAGTGTTTCTGAGCTTCTTTCTTTATCGTCATTTTCCTATTTTTCATTTCTTAGAATCTAAAGGCCTTGGAAAGCCACTGCAGTTGGACACACAAGATTTAAAGAGGAAAACTCCACTGTATAAAGAATAGCACGTGTTTTTAATATTCAGGAAAGTCTGGTATTTTTGTAATAAAGGCTTGACCTTGATTATCTTCTTGCTATGATTTAAATTGGAGTCGGTCAAAGCCACTACCGTAAAATATGCCATTTGATGAATTTCCAAGCTTTTTAATAATGTTTATTCTTAATTTATATTTATATATAAAAAAAGTCAAAGTAATACGTGTCTGCATCGATTCACATATAGTGCCTGACTATAACTCTGTATGGGATCTGGGGTAAAAGATTCAGTTAAGGGGGGCCTCCGTGCTGGGGCGCTATTTTAGGGAGGCTTGGGGGGGCAGCTGCCTTCCCCACCCAAGGAATTTGAAATTTCAGAAAATTTATTAGTCATCATAGGTCAGACTCAAAAATAATTTCATAAATTGCTCAAAAGCTAAAATAACTTGTCAGATTTGATTACAATATAAACAAAAGCATTAAATAAACACTTTAAGCACAGAAACTAATGATTATCATAAATGTATTCGAAAGCCCTGCTATTCCAACTTTCTGTAAGTTAGACATTTATCATTAATGAGTATTTTGGATAATTTTAAAATTATATGTGAGGAAGGAGGACATTATAATTATATGCTTCTAATAATCTCCACAGCCTGACACTAGAGTCCTGCGGGGGTTGGGTTGTACCTGATTAGGACCAAGCGCGGATCCAAGGGGGAGGTCATGGGGGTCACGACCCCCCCCCCCCCCTTCTAAACGAAAATCATTTCTATAGAACAATACATTTTTTAAACATAAATATATATTAAAGGAGTTTTATTTTTTTACTGCTTAAAAATTTTTATCTCTCTGATACATTCACGAAAGTTATTTTTATATAGAAATGCATGAAAGTTTCAGGCATTATTATTATTTAAGCACCAAATACTCGAACATCGTTTTTAATTTTCCCATAAATGTGGTAAATTTTTAATTGTATTTGATTACTACTTCCTTCCCATGATTGCCGAGCCTAAAAAATAATCTTAAAATGCGAACTTTGAGAAAACTTTCTGTAAGATTCTTTGCTTATATAAAAAAAAATGGGAAACTGATATCTTGGTATCTCAATAACACATGCAAAATTTATAAATTTACCAATATATCTGTAAATTTCATGCATTTACGTAAGAAAATTAATTCGGGTATATGTCAGAAAATAGTCAATTTGGATCTAAAATATAAAAATTCCTGATGAAGACTTGTGACACCCTCCCCCCACCCGCCCCCCAAAGGAAAGAACAGCAACATGATCCAGGACTAATAGTCACTGAAGATGGTCAGGGTCATCCCCTTCTAAATGGAGGGCTGGATCCGCCTCTAATCCGGACCCAACAAAAGTCGTCAACCCGAAATCCGACAGACTACTGACTTTAACCTAAACCCGAAATATTGACCCCGAACGATTGATTAAAAAATAATAATAATACCTGTATGGAAAAGTAGTCTACAATTATATCGCTTATGTACAAAAATGAACACGTATACACCCATCAATATTCAAATACATAGCTTTTTTCATTTGAAAATTATTCGGGACTTCGTTTTGAAAAATTGGTTCATCTCGAACCCGACTCAAAAGAGGCAAAGTGCAACCCAAAATGCTTAAAGATAACATTCCTGTGTGTGTGTGTTTATATACTATGTACAATAAACATGTTTCTTGAACATATAATCGTTTTTTTTTTTTTTTAAATTAACTTCAATTTGAAATTTAATTTATTGTGCACCATTTAAAGAATTTTTTTGTAAATTCAAAATTTTAAAACAGTAGTATAGTAACATAATTTGCAAAATATGAAAAAAAAAACTTTAATACATTAAAAGTACATCTAACCAATATGAAATGAAAACTGATTCTTTAACCTATCATTACTCATTCAGATACCTAAAATCTGTCTTGAAAAATGGTTATTGCTTGCTGTAACAATTCATTGAATATTACAAAATGTTTCACATTTCATAACTCTACCTTATTTTCTTTTATTTATTTATTTATTTATTTATTTTTTTCGTATGTACAGCATACAAAGGCATTATTTTAGCTGTGCTTGCAGCAAATGCATTTTTTCTGAGGCCGGCCCTATCTTTTGAAAATGCAGAACTGGTGTTTTTGTAACATAATTTACAATCAGGGCTTAATTTGCGCCTGAGCCCACCGGAGCTGAGCTCCAGTACTTCTGTTTTTAGTAAATATTTAAATATTGTCCAGATTTCACCGGAGCTCATAAATACTGCGCTCCGGAGCCCAGTGCAATAACGCTTCCGAAAAACGAATCCTAAATTACCATTTCCAATCTTTTGCCTTCTTTTGTATCAAAACACTTATAAGTGACGTAATGTGTTGCTCACGTAAGAGATGGAGATGAAACAGGCTCGATTTTTATATCAGTCTTCGGGTTTGGGCAGGCTCGAGCTCAATCTGTTTTAAATTCAATTATTTATTTCCATTTCAAATCTTTTTAATGCTATTTTGATCAGAATAAAGAGTAAAGTCTTTTTTTTTCTATTCTGCATAGCTGCGAACTATTCCTTTTTTGTGTTAACACTATTTCCGAATCATAATCCTGAGCTTATTTAATTGCAGAATTCTCCAACTAATTAACATTAAGATTAGGCAATTGTTTCTATTTGGAAGTAGTAATAACTAAAAAGAGGAACAGTGGATAGCTAACTATACGCAAGGCGGGGTAGGCTACGGGTGTTAGAACTGCAGAATATTAGGGCTCCGGTACTTTTTTCTTAGAAATTAAGCTCTGTTTACAATATGACAAATTACTAAAATTTGTTTTATTGCATTTATTGTATTTTCTGTTTCTACAAACTGTTTCTTTATCCAAAACCATAGTCTTTTCCTACAGATTTAAAAATGACTTATTTTTATTTATGTAGTAATTATAAAACTAAATTAATTTTAATCTGCATTAATTTTACATCGTGGTTTTTTCTTACCTTTTTCAATATTTTGTAGAGATATTTTTATATACAAGTAGTTTTTATGAATTATTTCATATGTTATACATTTATATTGAAAAAACTTTTTGCAGATCATTTATAAATTCTTTTGTCTTCAAATATGCTTAACCCTTCTTTGCATGAGTTTTTCTTTTACAATTGTTTTTTTATACATATTAAATATTAGACACCAGAAATTTTAAGATCTTTAACTTTGTTCAGCAACATAGTTCACGGGAAATTTACTGGATTAATATTTCTATATAAATATAGTGGTGGCGAAAAAGTTGATTTATTTATTAAAATTTAAATAAAAAGTGATGGAAATTTACATCACTATGCAATTAAGGGTTAAAAAATGCTATTCTTACAACTAATCGGTATTGGCCAAGTACCGAGTACTCGGTACGGCTCTAATTTTCGCTCTAATATCAATTTTATCTTTTAGTTAGAAAAATGAACACACACATATATACTCATTAATGTTCAAATATATAGTTATTTTCATCTAAAAATATTCAGGATTTCTTTGAAAAATCGGTCAACACGAACCAAACTCAAAATAGTGAAAACCCAACTTGAACTCAAAACAATTAATCCTTTGGTTACGGGCAGGATTAGCAACTCTATTTTTATATTCAATCGTTCCACAATTTCCAAAAAATTTCTCTTGAAAATATCCCAAGATAAATGTATGGTAGAGATTAGTTTTCAAAAAGTCGTACTATAGAATAAAAATAGTCCATTGGGATATGTATGTCCAGATCATACGTCAAATGTTCCCAGTCAACCTGACCCGCAACGAAAAAGCAGCGTCAATTCGGCTCGATCTGTATTGCGGATCTGGTAAAATCGGGTTGCCCGACCCAATGCAATCGGAGACCAAGGGTTTTGTAGATTTCTGAAATGTATGGAATTTAGATCAGTCTGAAGAGGAAAGCAGAAAGTGATTAAGGGAAATTTTTACGGATAGATAAATAATGATTAATGATTTTTTTTTTTTTTTTTATCCCTGTGGATCACAAAATTTGCAAATTTCGTTACATATTAATGTTTGTGTGTTGATTACCTCGTGACCGATTGAATTTCACGTTTTTTTCCGCGATCATTTGACAAAATTCGTGATTTTATTACGTAATCGTTTCACGAAATTCACAAATTTGTTTACGTGATCATTTGTCAAAATTCACGATATTTCCTTGCGACCGCTTGATGAAATTCGTTATTTGTTTCCGCGATCTTTTGACAAAAATCATGATTTATTTTTATATAGTTTGTTGAAATTCGGGCGTTTTTTTTTACCGCAACCGACTGACAAATTTGCGATTTTTTGGAGCGATCGCTTTCCGAAATTCTCGATTTTTTTTTTTTTTTTTTTTTTTTTTTTTTTTTGCCACGATTGTTTGATTATTTTGCGCAAGCTTTTGACGAACTTTGTGATATTTTTCCGCGGTAGTTACAAAAATTTGCGATTATTTTGCGCAATATTTTAACAAAATGTGAGGATTTTTTTTTTTTTTCCCGCGATCGATGGACCGATTTGATTTTGTTTTCTGCGATTTTTTTCCCGCGAACGATTTATGAAACTCGCTATTTGTTTCCGCGAAATATTCGGAAGAATCACATGTCTAATGAAAGAATTTAAGAGGGCAAAATACAGCGCAGCATTATTTATTGTGCGGGATTTCCTTATTTCGTGCGCGATTGGCGCAATCTTTCACGCTGTTGCGCCTTGTCCCTCAAAGAAAACTTTGCCCCCCCCCCCCCATCCCCAAAAAACTCTTGAAATAGCACGCTTTCAATAAAACCTACAAAGGAGGAGTTGAAAGGAATTGGGAAAATGTTTCATTTTAGTCTGTCTTGGCAAGTGTATTTGTATGGTGTTTTTTTGTCAGAACTTGATTTTTTTTCCCTTCCGTTTGAGAAAGAACTCTGTTGTTATATACAGGTTTTGTTTAGACAAGTTTTACTGTAATACACATATGCTCTTCATTGGTGTACTATACAAAAGAAGTTTTAAGTCTTAGAGGATACCGGTAAAAACTGTATCTTTCTATAACTGAAAACTTTCATAGTCAGTATCTTAAAATTATACCTACTAAGACGGAAACCTGTCTGTCTAAAACGGCAGTTTTAATCGGTTTTGTGAGTTCGTATTCGAAGTTTTTACTGTTTTTGTATCTGTGATTCAGCAAACATTTCTCGTTCGGAGGGGTTCAGTCCTCCGAACTGCACCCTTGGCTATGCCACTACCCTCAAAAAAACTTTGCCTCCCTCTAAGAAAGTTCTGAAATGGCACCCCTGCCTCCTTGACATTGTTGTAGCTGCAGTTTGTACTCTTTTAAGAAAAATTACTCTATTTTTAAGGTAGGGTTCCTTATAGCTGACCGGTTTATCCCTGCTTTTAATAAAGCTCTGAATTCTTAAATCATCTATATCTGGCTAAAAACTGGATTTTTATACTCTTAAGAGAGAAATTCTGGCTGTCACTCATTGATAATTGTTCATTTTAAAAACCAAAGAAGTTGTAAAAGTATTTTTCCAATAATATTTTAGAATTTTTTAAAAAGTTTTTATGATAATCATATTTTAGAATTGTTATGAAAAGAAGCATAAGAAAGATGTATGTATCAGTTTTGAGCACTTGGGAGGTTAAAACGCATTAAAACTGTTTTAGACACTCGTATGCCAACCTGTGGAGACTCTTTAGCACCCCCCCCCCCCCCCCCCCCTTGTATTTGCCATTTCCTAAAGAGTAAATCTGTCCAATTTTGTCTACTTTCAGAAGTTTCGTTCATTACTAATTTTGTGTAAAACAATGAAAATTGGAAATTATTCTAGTATTTTTCCTGCCTGATAGTAAATTTAAGTGTTTGGCCAAAAACATGTATAAGAAAAAAGAGGGGAATGATGAAAGGAGAAATTGATTAGGCTATTATAGTTAGATTAAGATTTCAAAATTTACTGACAGAATGGTTGATACTACATTGTTAGTTAAATAATCTTTTTTTTTTTTTTTTTTTTTTTTTTTTTTTTATTACAGTTGAGTTTCGTTAGAGTGAAGTTCAGTGAAACGAAGTTCTATAGAATGAAATTTCTATTATAATAAAATGTTAATATTCGCAGCAAAATCCATATAAATGAAATGTAAATCCATTATACCTAAATTTTATTATAGCAAATAGATTTTCATAGTCTCATGGAGCTCTAACGAAACTAGACTGTGTTAAAATTATACATATTTAATTTTTTTTCTTTCGCATAAAATGAATTGAAATGTTTTATAGATGACTATGAAGAAATTGATTTGGACAGGCTTAGAAATGACGATAACTACTGCAAGCGATTCATTTTGCATAAGAAAGGCAACTTTGATGAAGCATTAAAGATGGTGCATGAGGCTTTAAAATGGAGGAAATCTTTTGGAGTCAAAAGTAAATATACATATTTTAATGTAAATTCTAAGTATTTTTTAATCTTCCAATGATTTGTTTGTTGATAATTTCTAGTTTTTTGCATTAAAAAAAGTTTTCATACATAATTTTAATACATTTTTTTGGTACTTTTATGTTAGCCGGGTACAGATATTGTCAATAGCATTTTTTCTTGTGTGCAAATTATAAACAATACTTTGATATTTGAAATAAAATGCTTTTGTTCAAGGTATTTCTTATTTATTTTGTGTTTTAAAGGAAATTAGTGAAAGGCATTTAGAGATGAGTGAAAGGTTTATATTTCAAATGAAATGAATGCAACACGAATGATGGCAATGGGAACAATATTTAACGATTTATCACTTGCCACCTGGCTAGCATAAAAATCCCCCTCCCCCTTTTTTTTTAAAAAAGTTTTCTTGAAAATTCTTCCTGTTTAATTTTCATTTTGAAACATTTTGCTATATTGCTTTGTATTTTGGTTTCTGTAAATACCTATATAAAGGCATCTTTACCATTTAATATTTGTAATTTTGCCTTTTTAATTCAACTTTGTGTGTTTTATTGGGAACAAATTTTTACACAGGTTAAGAAACTATTATTTTGTCCCAATTTCCAAGGATGTATTAATTCAAACTGTTTGTTATTGACGAAGCAAAACATCTTACACTTAGGTGCTTTAAAATTTCAAATGTGCTCAACCTATCAGAGCCAGAGCATTTTTTCATTCAGAAAGGAACTTTAATAACTGCTGACATTTCAAAAATCAGTCTCACAATCATTTTGTGAAGATCTAGCAATTTTTCGCCTTAATGAGCATCAAGAAATTTCAGCAATTTGTCAAGGCAAATGAAAATTTCAGAATCTTTAGTTAGTGTATGTTCTTAACATACTTTTGTATTAGTATCTGATTACCTATAAACAATTGCATTATATATACTTTCAGCAATTGTTTTGTTTTTGAGAAAAATGCTGCCATAACTAGAATAAAAAATAAGTTGTTCCAACTGAGATGGAAGAGTATGTTTGTTTTTTTATTTTAAGGTACATAGCAGGGTTGGCCAAAAATCGTTTTTTTTTTTTTTTTTTTTTTTTTTTTTTTTTTTTTATCTTTTGTAATTACATGCATGCATATTAGTAAATGAAATTTAAGTGTGACAAGAATAACTAATATACCAAGAAGTCAAAATTGTTAATTTATTGATTTATTAATTGTTTATTTATTTAAATAGTTTTTCTGAAAACAATTTAAACTAAATGAAAAATTATTGCTAATTATGCAGAAATTCAAATCATTAAATTTTATTAAGAGCCACCATCTTTGACATTCAAAGCATTTATATTTATATCTATACAATAGTTTGCTATACAATACATATAATACAAGCACTTGTGCTGTCAGGTTCAGCAGTAATGGTAATAAGTTGTTCGTTTAAAATGATGATTTAAAGATTACTTAAAAAAAAAGGTTGAAACAACAATCGCTGTTTTTAGATACAATATACATATTTCAAATGCAGCCTGTAGTTTAAGTTTGTCTAGCTAATGATTTTGAACAATTATAAAATATATTAATATATTCATAGAATGAATCCTGAATCTTAATGTTGATATTTAAAAACTCCAATAATCCTTATCTTTGAGAATTACAAGGTTTATATTAAATACTTTGACTTATTATGTGGCCTTCCTATAATTTTTCCTTTAAAAAAATAGCACTCATTTATGTTACATCAGGAATATAAAGATCTCATCAAAAACGTCACCTGTAAAAAATGCAGCCAAGACTCTTTTTTCCGTAAAAAGTTCTGAGATCGTGTAAAGCTAAGTTTAGCTATCTTATTAACTCTGAAATTTCATTCACAAATCACTCCTAGTCTCTACATCTTTAGTTAAATATTATTTTGTGACTTGGCAATTACACAGCACAGAGAAGTTATTACACCTTACTATGTTATGGGATGGGATGGGATGAGATAATATGATTAAGGCTAATTATATACGCACAGGGAAGTTATTACACCTTAATATGTTATGGGATGGCATGGTATTATTTGATTAAGACTAATTATATACATCACATTCTCGTGCTACGTAATTGCAAGTCACAAAATAATATTTAACTAAAGATGTAGAGACTAGGAGTGATTTGTGAATGAAAATTTCAGAGTTAATAAGATAGCTAAACTTGGCTTTACACGATCTCAGGACTTTTTACGGAAAAAGTCATGAGACTTGGCTGCATTTTTTACAGGTGATGTTTTTGATGAGATTTCACTTCTTTTTGTAAGTAATCCTCCTTTTCTCGATTTTGGGTTCTTTTTGGAGATCATCCACTGATTTTCGCACTCTGTCCTTATTATTCACAGATATAAAAAATTTGAAGCTTTAGTTTCGTTTGCAAAGTACTGTAAATAAAAAGAAATTTCATGTTCCTAGGCAAGCACTAAATTATGGGAGGGGGGGAAGTCAAAAGTACTCTCAATTGCTTCCAGGAAAGGTGCTATCCATCTGAGATATTATTCGCCGCCCTAGATACTTGATATTTAGCATAAAAGTACTTTATAGTATAAAAAAGCCAAAATTAAAATTTCCAGAAAATCAAACTATATTCATTTTTTAGATTTTTTTTTTAGTTTTTTTTTATTTTATTTTATTTTATTTTTTTTTTCATTTGCGGATTTTTTAATTTTTCCTTAGTTTGTATACTAAATCCTGCCTTTCTGCCAAATGTCAAGCTTCTAGGACTATAAAATCAAATTATTTTCAAACTTTCGACTTGTTATAAATTTATTGATTTTTCGATTTTAATTCTAAGTTACCTGATTGTCATGCCAATATAGTAATTCTTTGACCCGTCTTCTTAGGATCATTTAGGTTCAATTTAGAGATAAATCAAATGAATCTTACAGTCACCATGATTTTATTTAGAAAGGACTATCAAGCCATAACCAGCCAGTAATGTCGGGAGAGGAGGGGGCGCTGTGAAAATTTTTGTGGGGCTAACATCATTTAACAATCCATATTTCATATGCAAATTAAATAGAGTAAAGCCTGTGAAAGAAAAAAACCTGTCTATAAAGAAATCGCCTATAACGTAGCCAGTCTATAGCGGAACTTTTCTATAACGAAATTCGTAAACGAAAGAAAAGAAAGCCATAATCCGGGGGAAATAACATAAAACAATTAGGGGTGGTGAACTAGCCAATAGGACAATTATCTTAAAACTAATGTTTCTAGCACTACAAAATCAAATTGTTTTCGAATTTTCTGGATTTTTTAATTTTTCTTATTTTGTATCCTTTATTACAAATTTCAAGTTTCTAGCGCTACAAATTATTTCGAATTATTTGGAAATTCCCGATTTTTTTCGAGTTTTTTATTCTATTTTTGAATTTATTGTGTTTTAATTTTTCCTTTTTCTGTATCCTAAACAATAAGTTTACGCCGAATTTTAAGTTCTAAAGCTACAAAATCGAATTTTTTTCAATTTTTCGAATTTTCGAAATTTTTTTTTTCGAATTTTACGGATTTTTTTTTTTTTGTATCCTAAATACTACTTTTATTCCAAATTTCAAGATTCTAGCTCTACAAAATCTAATTATTTTCAAATTTTAGTTTTTTTTTTTTTTTTGAGTTTTTTTATTTTATTTTCGATTTTTATTGTGTTTTTAATTTTTTATTTTTCTGAATCCTAAACACTACCTTTACACCAAATTTTCAGTTTCTAAGACTACGAGATCATATTATTTTCAATTTCACACTATTTCTTTTTCTTTTTTTTTCTTTTTTTAAATTTTCGATTTTTTTTTTTCGAATTATCCATAATTTTTAATTTTTCCTTAATTAGTATCTCTTAAATATTACCTTTATTCCAAATTTCAAGCTTCTAGCGCTATGAAATCGAATTATTTTCAAATTTTCCTTATTTTTCGATTTTTTAATTTTATTTTCTAATTTTATTGTGTTTTTTATTTTAACTTATTCTGAATCCTAAACACTATCTTTACCACGAATTTTAAGTTTCTAAGGCTAAAAGATCAATTTTTTTAATTTTTTTGAATTTTTTTTTCGAATTTTCCGAATTTTTTAATTTTTTTCTTTATTCCGAATTCCAAATTTCTAACGCAACAAAATCTGATTATTTTGAAAATTTTCGATTTTATTTTCGATTTTTTTTTATGTTTTCTTTTTCTGAATTCTAAACACTACCTTCACACCAAGTTTTTAAGACTACAAGATCATGGTATTTTCAATTTTCAATTTTGTTCGAATTTGTTGAATTTTCAAATGTTTTTTGGAATTTTCCAGATTTTAAAATTTTTCCTTTCTTTGTATCCGAAACACTAGCTTTATTCCAAATTTTAAGTTTCTATGGCTGCGGGATCTACGCAATCTTTTTGATGATGCGAGAGTGAGCGAGTGACAAAAAATCAAAACTTTGAGTTCATATATCGTCTGCCCTAGAAAAGACAGAATCGAGAAATTTCAAATTTTGGTCCTATTTGCCACATACTCTATATAAACGAAGTTTCAAATTTTTGGGATACTCCAGCGCAGCGATATTGGGGGGGGGGGGGTCAAAAGTGCCCTGAGTTGCTTCCAGAAAAGTATGCTTACGGCTGTGCTTTCTCGACTTGGCGGAGGCACTGCCATGCCTCCAGATATGATGTAAAATTTTCAGTTTAGTGAACTCTTATTTAAAAATAATACGAAGAAAAGAAAACAGAGTATCTCTATTCAATTTAAAGACAAAGTGAATTTCACTAAGAATATTAAAAATTGAAATACATTTTAAAAAAATTAACATTGTAATGTAAAAAGATGGAAATTACATTTTTTTGCATTTGGCCCTACAGCCTTTCCTTTTATCATTTTTTTACCTCATTAAAATACAACCAAACTAAATCTTTTCTTCTGCCAGAACTAGACATTTTTTGTTCTCAAATATTAACTTGTCTCATTCATACACAACACAGGTGCAAATATGATGCAACTGTGTGTATATGATGCAAGTTGACTGCTGAAATGAGTTGAGCTGCTCAGTTTAAAGTAGAAGTTAAGTTATTTACATCAAAAAAATTTAAAAACTAACTATGTAAAAAAAAAAAAAACTTTTGTGAAAAAAAAAACTTTTTTTTTTTAGGAAAAAAAAAACCCAAATGGTTTTTCTCAAATAAAAACTGAACAGAATTTCTCTCTGTTCAGTTTAAAGTAGAAGTTATTTACATCAAACAATTAAAAAAACCTAATTATGTTAAAAAAAATAAATAAATAAAAATAAAAAATAACTTTTTTAGAAATAAAAACAATTGGGGTTTTTTTTTTGAGAAAAAAACCATTTGGTTTAAACCGTGCTAACCCTGGTACATAGTACACCAGATTTAATACTAATTAAACAAATTAGTCGTACTACAACTATTATGTTCGTTATTTTGGTGAGAAAGGTAATTTGTAGAGAAATTTTTAATTTGGCTTACCAAATATAATTGAATGGATATGAGGTAATTGCATAAATTGTTGAAATCATAATTTAAAAATTTTCCTTTGGCCAGAGATCTGTACGGACCTGGGCTTGGGTCGAGGCCTGTACTCGGTGGTGGGATTCAAATAATTTAACAACCAGTTTGCTACTCAAGGGCTCCCAACACATTTTAGCCTCCCATAAGGGGAACATTTTTACGTGAAAAGGGACTTGGGGGGAGGGGGGGGGGTACCATTTACATTTTAAAAAGGTACTAAAAAGTGATGTTTTTTAAAATACTTTACCCTGTTATCTTAATTATACAAGCAAATTTTTAAACATTACTCTAGAAAACATGCTAATTGGTCATCTTTCATACCCGATAAATCAGAGGAAAAATATAAGGAAAAAGAAAAGCCAAAATTTTACAAATTCGGCGTTATTTTAGGAGGACTTTCAGAAAGTGACATTTTATTTTGACACTATTTCAGGTCCCACATAATCGAACAAAACCCCGCAAAATTTTTATAATTTTTGCCTTATATCGGGTTTGGCAAGCTCAGGAAGAAATAAACAAAAAAATTCACATTTTTAATGTTAGGTTCTGGAGACTCAAATAAGACGTGGAAATTTTATTATTTTAAATCCTTAGACGAAAAAAAAGAGGCGAAATTTTACTATTTTTGTGTTATTTCCGGTCCTGCTTACACAAAGAAAATAAGCTTAGAAATTTTACAATTTTGGCTTTATTTTGGGCTCTGCAGACTCTTGAAAAATGGCAAAAATGTTTAGATTTTGCCATTGCTTTATGTTGCGACGAAGAAACGTAGGAAATAAATAAATCCGAGAGAAAGGAAGCAGTACATATATATATATATATATATATGATGTGTGTGTACTAATTTCTGAGTAATTTTCGGTTCTGCAGACTCAAAAAAGAAGTAGTAGTTTAAAAAAAAAGAAAAAAAAAATTTTCCAATTTTTGTATGATTTTGGGTCTTATGCACTTGAAGAAACGTCCATAATTTTGTAATTTCTGTGTCCCACAGGGCTGAAAATTCTGTGGAAAATAAGAAAACAAAACAAAAATTTTAAGATTTTGGCGGTATTTCAGATCTTGCAGTCTCAGGAAAAAAAGAGCAACAATTTTACTACTTCGACATTACTTTAGGTTCTGCAAACCAGAAAAAATCTGAGGGAAAACAAGATACAATGCTGAAATTTTACTTTTGCGTTATTTCGCATCCAGTGCACACGGGGGAAAAGAAAAAAACGAGTGGGGGGGGGGCATTTAACAATGGCTGTACTATTTTTGGACTGTACGGACTCCAGGAAATTAGACCAAAAATTTCACAATTTCGACATTAACTTAGGTCGCGCAGGCCAGAAAAATCTAAGAGAAAAGAAGGGAGGAGAGAATGAATTTTTGCTATTTCTGGAGAGAAAAAAAGGTGCAAATTTACAATTTCTGAGTAATTTCGGGTCCTGGATACTCGAAAGATAACGCCAAAATTTTACAATTTTTCTGTTACTTAGTGTTAGGCAAGCCAAAAAAATTTGAATAAAAGGAAGGTGGAAAAATTGAAAATTTTACTATTTCGAGTCCTGTTGCCATGTGCATACACAAAGCAGAATTTTACAATCTTTGGCATTTCTTTGGGTCCTGCTGACCCGAAATTATTCGGGAGGGCAGAAAAAAAAAAATGACAATTATATAATTTCTGCATTATTTTGAGTCCTGTAAACTTGAAAAAAAAGGCAAAATTTCTTTCCAGACGTCTGTTTTCCAACATGCTGTAAAAGTTAATGGTGAAAATGGTCGTTTTACTTCATGCTGTAAACGTTAATGATGAAAATGGTCGTTTTTCGCCATTTTTTAAGATGTTTTGCATTTTGTTATTGTATGAGATTTCCGAGACCCTTGTGTGAAACACGTTCATTATCTATGTGCAAGTTGAAAAATAGGCTGCACATACAGACAAGCAGCAAGTGAAATTTGCATTTTTTGCTAAAAATCATAATATTGGGTAGATTTTCGTAGCACCATAGAAACTAAGATTTTTTTTCTAGTGGCTTTCAGTTCTGATTTACACTACACATTAAGGAAACACACCCAATTAGCATGCATCACAAATTTGCCGTTTTTGAAAATAGAAAAAAAAAAGTTTTTATAAAATTCTTTGAAAAGTTTTTTTTCGTTGCTGAAAATGAATTTGCTTTGCTGGCAGATTTATTTTCTTAATCCTTATCTATTTTTAATTATTTGCATAATTTTCTATGAAGTAGCACATTTGCTCATTCTGTCAATGCCCAATGATTGGTTGTATTAAAATGAAAATATGTGATAGATATATATGATGTTTATGATATTTTCTTTACAGATGTAACTCAAGCAGCTATACCACTTGAATTTTTCCAAGCCAAAGCTGTGTTTCCATACAATACAGATAAAGAAGGGAATCCAATAAGTAAGTTTTTTGTTTCATTAACTATATTGTACAAATGGTATGACCATTTCTTAAAATCTTCCAACTTGAACTTGCCTATTCTCATTGAATCATTTTCAGGAATTATCTAACATCTTCATATGTACATAAACTATTTTGTGAACTTCATTAACAGTCTAGTTAAAGGGGGAAATGTACAGTTATTTAGCTTTTATTTTAATCATACAGTCTGTTGAGAATAATAAGATGGTAAATAATTTTCATATTGACGGGGTTTTTTTATATTAAAAGATAATTAAAAATCAATTTATTCACAATCAAGTTTGAGATATTGTCTATTTAATTATATCTCTAAAACTGACAGCTTACATAAGTTCAAGGGTACTGAATTTGTGTCTCTAAAATTGGTTTATGGAAAGAAATAACACTGATTTTGAGGTACAAGACCAATTTTGATATTGAGTGTGTAGTGAGCTAAAGCTGTTTTAAGAAAAGGCGTGATGGGCCTCTAAACTAGATTTTCATTGACTAATTTTTTGAAAAAAATATTGTTAAATTAATTGATAAAAATCCTCAAACTGAACGTTGTTGTTTTTAATATACAGTGTTACCATGCCCACTAAAGTCCTATCCACCCCTGTTAACTTCAGAATGGCAACAGCTAAAGTCATTAACCTGGTGTTTAGATATAGTGAAGTAGCTATGTGCTACATAGTAAAGCTGCTTGCCATGCCACCTAGTGGTAAACTGCAGAATTAGTGTTCCTATATTGAAAACGATAAAAGATACAGAAAAAGTCAATTACAAAATTGTAGAGCATCCTCTATTTAATATGTCTTACATATAAAAATAACTTTATTAGAAGCCCTGGAATGTAATTTGTTTATATCCAATCAGCAGCCTTAAAACAGCTCTAATTGCATGTGAAAGTGTGAGAATATGAAGCAAATGAAAGAAAATTTTTGCCTGTTTGTCTGCCTGCTTGTTTGCTATGGCTAGGGAAATCTGTCACATATAGAGTTCTGCGAATTTGGATAAGGATTAGACAGAGATGGATTTGAATGCACCTGAGACTCAAATTTTTCATTTCTTTTATAATTAGACAAGATATTGATCAGAAACCTTAATGAAACAAGCTTCAATATTCAGCATTAAGATGGCTTCAATGCATGACCAGGGGAGTCCTTGATTTTTCAAGTAGATGAAGGAAATGGCTTTCTGTTTTTTCTGCAGTTTTAAACTGCCATCTGTGTGTCCCAGATGAAAATACAAAATAAATAAATAAACACTTATTCATGGTATTTTTCTGGTTGTAACAGCATCTTTTGTTAAAAAAAATATTTACTATTTAAAAAAAATTTTTTTTGAAGATTGATTTCGTATTTATGTTTTCGATTTTTTTCAGCAGTTTAAAATGCCATCCTCATTTCCCAGATGGAAACACAAAAAAAGAAACAAAAAATACCCACTTATTCAGGATACCTTCCTGGTTATAATGGTATCTTTTGTTTAAAAAGTATTAATACTACTAATTCAAAAAGAATATTTTCTGAAAATTGATTTCATAAAAACCCTCATTGAATGTGCCGGACTTTTATTTTCTTCTCAGGTTCTTCGAATATCATATTCATCAGGGTTTTTCATTAGTTTTCTCTTTTCCGTTTTCAGCACTCTGAGATTATTTTTGTACATTAAAAGGTTGCAAGGGATTAGGTGGGTTTTTTTTCATGTTTAAAAATATCAAAATTTAATAAGTACCAGTTAATTGACTAATTTAATTTTTATTTATTTATTTTTTTTTATTATTAAATTTCTTAATTTAAACAGAAAAAGAAAAGGTTACATGAAAAACACTATTGGTAGAAGGTGCTATTTTTTGTATTTAGGTTTTCCTCAGGAAAATTTAATCAGAATTAAAAGTGTAATATATCTCAATGTCAGATATTAAATCGACAATCACTATGATAGGGCACTTTAGTTTAACAGGAGGGCATTTGGAAAAGTTTTTGTTTACCGTATTTTCCGGGAATAACCTCGCACTCGGTATAACGCCACATCTTGTTTAATGCTGCGCCGGTTATACCCCTCACATGGAATATTAGAGCAATTAATTAAAATTGTTAACTGATATAAAATAAAACATTTTGAACACAAATAACTTATCTTGTAATTGACTGTACAATTAATTCTACTATAAACATTTATTTATTTAAACAAACAGGAAAAAAAATAATAGAGCACTAAATAATTTTACTACACATCAGAAAAGACTTCAAAATCGTCGTCTTCAGAATCGCTATTAAACAATTTTAAAATTTCAGGTGGCAAATTATGATCGTCATTCATAAAATCATCTGCATCACTATCAAGAAAACAATCCTGATGTTATGTTGGACTGCACATCATAATCACCTTGAATTATCTCAGATTTTTTTAATGCATTTTTAAAATATTCCCTAGCGTTTTTTTTCCCAAGCGTCAACAATCCATTTACAAACTAGCGCATTCGTTGCTTTGCTCATTCGACCACCTTTAGTAAATGTATGATCTTCCGAAGACATCCACTGTTCCCAAAAATGGCATATTTGCGCTTTAAAAGCACGATTCAAACTTGCATCTAATGGTTGTAATAATTTTGTAAGTCTGCCTGGGATGATAGCTAGTTGAGTTTTTTGTGAAGCTAAACATTTTTTAGTTCAGTTTGTTAGATGAGCTTTCATTGAATCCATAATCAAAAGACAGTTCTTTTAAAAAAATGAATTGGGACTTTTTTGCCAGCATTTTTCGACCCATTTCATCATAATCTGTTGGTTCATCCAACCCTTTTCATTGCACAGCACGACTATACCCTTCAGAAATGTTTCTTTTGGAACAGTCTTTCGTTTAAAAATTACTATGGGTGGTAATTTATCCCCAGATGCCATACACGAAAGCACCACCGTAAAACTTTTTTTTTTTCGTTCCCAGTTGTTACTACTGGGACAGATTTTGCGCCGATAAAATCAGCAGTGCGGGATGTCGGCATATCAAATGGACACAGGAACCTCATCCATATAACCTATCTGAGAGGGATTTAGTGCTAACTGCTCAATCTTTTCTTTCACGAATTCTACCCAATCATTGAGGTAGGTTCTGACCCACTGTTGTTCGTGTTCGCATAGTTAATTTGTTTCGTTTAAAGAAACGATTGCACCAGGATGGAGCATCTTGAAAATCCTCATATCATAGGCATAACTAGAGGGGGGGCCGGGTGGGCCGTGCCCACCCCAGGTAGTCCCAGTGCCCACCCCAGAATTTCAAGTTCACGTGAAAATTTTATGACTGTGATATGGTCAAAATTTTAATTTCAAATATTTGAATGATTATACCAATAAATTATACTATATATTTCTGATTAGAGAACTAATGTAACGCATATATAAGTGTGTGTGTCTGTCAGGTATAAATGAAGCAACAGACAAAGAAAATCCTATTAGTCTTCTACATTCTTTGCAACAGTTATGTGACCCGGAGTCTATAGGGTTCCAAAAGGAACAAAGTGAAATATTATCTGAAAGCTCTAAATCTGAACGAGAGTTTTCTTTTTTGTCACGAGGTGATGGGGAAAAAATCAGTTCCAGATGTCCAGTTCCGTATTCTTCTCCGTATTCAGTCAAAAAATATCTGCTGTGGTGAGAGTCAATGAGAGAGAGAAGGAGGTAGTGGGGAGGCAAAGGTGCCTGAACGGTTTTTTCTTACAAAATAATGACCAATTTAAAAAACAGGATGTAATTGACAAATTACTGATCAATTAATTGTCTGAGTGATGATACACAGCAAAAGTCGTAAATGAGAACATCATTGCAGGGGACTTTACTTTGAGGGTTAAGGTAGGGCGAATTTTTTGCAATTTGCCTGCGGCTGTTCCCTTTTCCAAGTTTGCATGCGTAATTATCAGTGCGCAAATAAATTCTGTAGTTTTGGATATTTTTGTTTGTATTGCTGCATGCTGATTCATGGATCGAGGCTCTTTGCTTCATGTTTCTGAATGTACTTTTTGTGAGTAAATTTTTTTGCTTCATGTTTCTGAATGTACTTTTTCAGGGTTCGTACGGTCCTTGAAAGTGCTTAAAAGTCCTTAAATTTTTTAAAAAATTTTTTGGTCCTTGAAAGTACTTATTTTTATTCAAAATTTGCAAAAAGTGCTTGAAAGTCCTTAAATTTTTCTTTGATTTTTTTTTCCCTTAATTTTTGTCTGAAAAATTTCAATGATAATCATTTTTCTAAATTGTCTGCCTTCTTTTTGTCTTTATTACTATCGGTAATACTTTAACAAACGCCCTAACCTTAACCAGACAAAGCGACGTCCCCCCCCCCTTTCCCCTTCCTAGTCGGCGCCTATGCCCTCGCGGCCAGGAGCGCTTTCGTATCTCTGGATCTATGGGTCCGATCACGACGGGGTATGGCTCATTCGCCTCGACATCGATATCCTTAAAAATTTCAGTTATGTTCATATAGAAGAGATTGCGCCCCCTGGTGGTGGAAGGTGGAACTAATGGATTTTGGAGCTATCTCGAGTTCTATGGGTCCGATCACGACGCGGTTTGGCTCATTCGCCTCTACATCGATAGCCTTAAAGATTTCAGTTATGTTCGTATAGAAGATATTGCGCCCCCTGGTGGTGGAAGGGGGAACTAATGGATTTTGGAGCTATTTCGGGTTCTATGGGTCCGATCACAACACGGTTTGGCTCATTCGCCTCGACATCGATAGCCTTAAAGATTTCAGTTATGTTCGTATAGAAGAGATTGCGCCCCTGGTGGTGGAAGATGGAACTAATGGATTTTGGAGCTCTCTATGGGTCTGATCACAATGCGGTTTGGCTCGTTCGCCTCGATATCAATAGTCTTAAAAATTTCAGTTATGTTCGTATAGAAGAGATTGTACCCCCTGTCAGTGGAAGGTGGAAGTAATAGATTTTGCAGCTATATCCGATCACAATACGGTTTGACTCATTCGACTCTATTTCGACAAAACTTAATGATTTTAGTTCCGTGTTTCACCACTCGGGGCAATAGATTTAAGGTTATTACACGGACTGGGTATCGCCGGGCGGGTCAGCTAGTTTTCTATATTTTAAAATAAATTTATTCTAGGTTTTTATTTATACTTCAGACATAAAAATAATTACATCTTAATTGATTGTATGCTTACATGTGTGATGTATTTGTAAATTATTTCTGATGTATTTTTATATTTCTTACACGTGGCAAACATTTTAAAAACCTTGAATCTAAAAAAAAAAGAAAATGAAAGATTTCTTCTCAAAAACAGCATCTACTTCAAACAATTTAGATGCCAATACATCAGAAAAAATAGATGCTAGTACTTCAAAAAATTCTGAAAAAAATAGAATTGACACATTTGTTTCTAAAAATGATGTACTAGATGCTGAAATATTGTGGGCCTTAAAGTGCATTAAAAGTCATTATTCATATAAACCCCGTGAAGATATTACACAATTACTTTCCAGAATGTTCTCAGACAGTAGCATCGATAGCAATTTTTCATGTGGAGAAAAAAAAAATGTGCATATATATGCCATTTTGGTCTTGGCCTTCATTTTCAAACGCTTTTGGTAGATAACTGCAAAAATGCAGTTTTTGACTCTGCTCTTTGATGAGACTCTAAATCAAACTAACCAAAAAAAGCAGCTTGATATTCATGTACGATATTGACACCAGGAGGAATGCAGAGTCAGGACACAATATTTAACATCAGCATTTATTGGGCATTCAACAAGTGAAGACATTCTCTCAGCTTTGTATGAATGTGTTGTAAAATTGGATTTATCAAAACTTCTACAAATATCTATGGATGGGCCTTATGTTAATTGGAAATTCTACAACAGTTTACAGGAAGACTTATCCAAGGAATATGGCATACAATCTTTGAATTTAGGTTCATGTGGTCTCATATCCTAAACAATTCCTTCAAACATGAAATTTCATCCATTGGGTGGGACATAACTTCAGTTCTGTCAAGTTTGTATTGGATTTTTAAAGATCCTCCAGCAAGACGTGATGATTTTATAAATATCTCATCAATGAAAAAATTCCCTGTAAAATTCTGTTAGTTACAGGTGGTTCGAAAATGTCCCAGCAGCCGAAAGGGCCATAGAAATAGGGAATGATATCATAACATATGTAAAAAAGATTGATATGGGTATTTTGCTAAAAATTACATCTAAATCATTTTGTATCATTAAGGAAGCAACTAAAGATAAAACATTTTTGATAAAATTTAATTTTTTTTCTATCGCTGTCAAAAATACTTTTACCATTTTTGAAGCTATATCAGAGTGATAAACCAATGATTCCATTCATTCTTTGCCACTGACTTGTTGAAACTTGTAAATGATTGTATTCAGCATTTTAAGGATCTGAAACCTGAAAATCAGATACAGAAAGTTGATGCATTATGCAAATTTAATTTTAGTGATCCAAATGTGCACAACGATAAGGGTAAAATATATTTAGGTTTTGCTGCAGAGCAACTAATAAAAGAAAAGAAAAGGAAAACAGAAATAACAGAAAATGATATATTTTCACTTAGACAAGATTGTCTAAAGTGTGTTACAACAATGATAAAACATTTAATGCAAAAATGTCCAGTTAATTATTCATTAGTAAGAAATGCAATTAGCATTGACCCATGCATGATATGGCTGGGCATCCCGAGAAAGCAAAAGAAAAAATGAAAAGCATCTTTAGTACTATCTCAAAATAAGCGTGTTTTAGAAAAAAATTGTGATGAGATTCCTATCCAGCCGATTTCCTATCCAATGTTGTCAAGCCGAATTCATTTGATTTTGCTTCATTTGATCCAAACAATCTTTCCTTGGATACATTTTTTCAACCTTACTTTTCTGGAAACAAATATGAAAACGTATGGAAGATTATTAAAATGATTCTTATACTCTCCCATGGACAAGCGTCTGTCGAAAGAGTCTTCTCAGTTAACAAATCCCTTAAAGTTGAAAATTTGAAAGAGGCATCTTATATTTCTCAACGTGTGATTCATGAATATATCAAGCTGTCTGGGGAAATTCACAATTTGCAAATTACAAAAGAAATCAGAATAGCTGCTTCATCTGCTCGTTCAAAGTGCATGCACATGCAGCATTTGGAAAAGAAAAAAAACGAAGCTCAGGCTGAAACAAAACAACTGAAACGGAAAACTTTAGAGGAATGAGATCACCTTCCTAAAGAAAAAAAAAGATTTTTCTTGAAAAGGACATGCAAAGTACAAATGTAGAAGCTAATAATTTGGCTGATAAAGCTGAAATATCTAAGAACATAGACTTGTTTATGCAATATCATGAACTGAGAAAAACTATCAAAGAAAACGAAATTCACATTAATAGCCTTGATCTAAAATTGTTAGAAAAAATTTCAGAATTAAAGAAAATTTAATTGTGTTTCTCGTTTCATAATTTGTATTATTAAAATTATTACTGATATTTTCAATTAAATATATTATACGTTTTTTGTAAAGTTCAATTCGTTGTACATCTAATGTACTTATATTTACTTAAAAAGTTCTATGTATTTAAAAAAAATGAAAATTTCAATTCAAACATGCAATTCTTTAGGTGCTTAAATTTTTTTGGTTTTGGTCCTTGAAAGTCCTTAAAAGTCCTTGAATTTCATGTAATGAAATGTGTACGAACCCTGTTTTTGTGAGTAAATTTTTTCTTATCGATCTTTGATGTTCTGAATAAATAGAAGGGCTTAGTGAAATACAATGTTAGATAACAAAAATAAAATTCTGAGACAATTTAAATGAAAGCTTTTAGTTGCAATTTTTAATTTATTTTTGTTCTTGTACCTTGTATTTAGTAAATTAACGAGTCTCTCTAACTAAGCTCTCTCAGAAAAACTTAGCAACATTTAACTTTCAAATATAAAAATTATTAATGATATTTATTAAAATATTAACTTTTAATAAATAATATATCAGATTTTAAAGATTAATTAAAATGTTGGTATTTTACCTTTACCATATGACAGATGGTCTCATAACACCCTCATCGAAAAAATAAACTGTACTTTGAGAAAATGTAACATAACAAGTTCTTGCTCGAACCTATTTAATTAATCTCATTTATTATTTAAAAAAAAAAAAAAAAAAAAAAAAGAAAAACTAATTGGTAAAGACAGAAATTTATTTTTGAAATTGTCAAATTTAACCTTAAAAAAAGATACTTGGAATTTAAATTGCTGTAGTAGTTGTCATTGCGAAAAGAGTAGAGATGTTAATGATGAATAGCTACACAGCATATCGAGTTAAATTATCATAGAATCTTTCATTGGGAAGTAGAATTTCAATTCATCAACACTAGCAATTCAAATACCAATTCAACTCATGTCCCAATCTGGTGAAATACAAATAATTTTTCAAACGATTTTGAGTGTGGGAGGGATCTATTTCTTCAGTATTAATATCTTGTGCAGATTATAACAAATTCACTGCACCCGACCTGGTTTATGGACCATCTTTGATGGGATGAAATTACTCAATGTATGGATGCATATTTTGCTTGCAAGTTTTAGTGGATTTTAAAATAAGCCGTATTCGGGCTATTTGGTGATACTATAGAATAATTGGTCAAACTGAAGATATTGTAACAATATTTTCAACAGGCTTATTTTGCTTTCTGTGAAATATGATAGCATTACGAGAAGTGCTGGAAATTGCCAAATTTCACATCAAAACTGTAAGCTAAACATTTCATTATTCAAAATGCCAGTTAATGCTACATAAATTGAGTCCTAACCGAAATTCAGTCACTTCCAATCATTTCATATTTCATAAAAAATCAAAAGGAGCAATATGTTTTTTTTGCCGAGTTGCCAATTGAATAGAATTTTTTTTTCTTACTGACTTACTGTTTCTTTCTGACAAATAACACTATATAACGGTAAAATTTTCCTTCTATGTCCTTACAAATTTCTTTTCAATTTTGGAATATTTATTTTAAAATATAAGGAGCTCTTATAAATTTATTTTAATTTAGAGAAGGAATTATGGAATTTAACGTTTCATTAATTACAAATTTTTAAGACCACCCTCTTAAAAAATAACTCAAAGCTTTTTTATTTATTTTGTGTGTAAAGTTTACTTGTAAAATAACTCATTGTTGTACTCATTCCTCAAAACACAAGTATTTGTATTAAATATGGTGTACAATTTACTTTAAAGTTTATTTTTTAATACTTTTAAATCTTAAAATACAGGAATATTAGGCCTACCGAATTTTCAGGATCTAGTTTACAGATGACGAATATTCACTATTGGATCAAAATCACTAATCGATACATCTCTATAAGCACCTTTCAAATGTGATAGAAATAATTTTGAAGAATACTTTTGTTTTCCCATGAAAAAAAGGTAAAACTTAAGCTTTTTTATTTATTTACTTTGGGCGAAAATTATTTTAGGTAAAAATGTTTTCCATGTGCATTCTCTTTAATCAAATCTCTTTCTGCTGAATTCTGATGGAGCTAATTAAATTTAAAATCAATCCACTACTATAGAAATCATCGTAGTTTTACAATTATAATATACTATTAAAATTTAAGAATATATATATATTATTTTAAAACTTTAAAATACTTCTAATTTCTTTTTCTTTCTTTCTTTTTTTCTTGTTTTTCAAGATTTTATACACAATTTTATGTGATATGTCAACTTTTGAAAGGACTATAACTTATACAGTATCGAATTAAAAAAATTTGTTCTTACAAACATATTTTGCACATGTTAAAAATTGAGGATTTTTTGCAATAAAACAGTGGAGTATCGACTGAATTTTAAATTTAAAAAAGGGATCATTTTCAGTACCGGTTTCGAAGATAAAAAAATCCTCGTTAAAAAAAAAAAAAAAAACTGCAAACACATAAGAAAAAGTAAAACGCGGTCTATGTAGAGATTGACCTCAACTATCCAATGCAAAAAATAAAATAGAAAATCATTTTTAAAATATGAAAATGCAAACGAAATATTGAATGTTTTCACGTAAGTGAAGTACCCCTGCCCCCTCCCCTCCAAATCCCCTTAAAAGCTCAATCATACATCCTCCCTTTTCATCTAAAATAAACGATTTATGTGAATACTGTAAATTAAAGAGGTGAGTCAAATTTAAGTCATATTTTAATTTTTCTTGTCAGAATCTGAGGCTGACGTATCTTTTTTACTGCAGTTAAAGGAAACATTATTTGTCTTTTGCTTATTTAAATGTATTCGTCCCTCAAAATAAAAACTAATATTTTCCTTCCACTCCTCAAAATAATCTTTTTCACATTTTAGAATTTTAAAACAAATTTAGAGTTTACATTAATGATTTTAACAAAAATTTTCTCTAATTTTTTTCGTTTATTCATTCTTAAAATAAATAGATTCAATTTACTTTACCTGCATAAAATTACAATGATCGGAAAACTTCTACATTTTAGACAGATTTCAGTTGTATACATTTTTGAGACATGTATAAATTATATCTATATGGTATTTGTTCTATTGGAACCACGAAATTTTTCTCAAGACAGTTTTCTGTAATAGACACAGAGTGAAATATTTCAACATTTTACTGTTGGAGAACTGGAATTCGGTAAGAATCAAAACATTCATTTTTTAAAAATGAATTTTGGAGAAGTGATAGTTTAAGTGCTGTGTTTAAAACCGGGACATTAAAGAGATGTATTGGGACACCCGGACATTATGCCTAAAATTGGGTCTCTATCGGAACTTCTAGTCATCTTAAAAATTTCAATGTCACAATGAATATTAGCAGTGGTACCGACTTATATGGGCCGTGGGGCTTTAGCGTCGAGCCTGCCCAATAATTTTCTCCCCTGACCCACCTAATTTCCCTTGTTTTATTTCACTACGTATTTATTTAAATTTTTAAATCTCGGAAACAAAATTTCATTTTCAATTTGTTGGACAAGGCTGCAGTTCGCAGCCTTGTCCAACAAATAAGAGTGAAATATGCCAGCCCAGGATATCGTCGGGATAGCTCAGTAGGGAGAGCATTGGTACGGCAAACCAAAGTACCCAGGTTAGAGTCCTGGTCCTGGCATGTTTTCGCTCTGTTGGGAAAAAATCTCAACTATGACACTCCAACCATTGAATATAATTTATTTAGTTGAATATACTTTCCTCTGTTTATTATGAAAATTTCATTTTGTTGACGTTGAAAAATAGCATTGACATCCATAACAGAGACATCAAGAGTACTAAATGTTCTTCAGTACACATATAAGTATTAAATTTCTCTCAACAGTTCAATTTCCTATATACTTGATCAACAGTATTGTTGTCGTATGTAAACCAAAAGGTAAATGCTAGAATCATGAGAACTTTAATGACTATGCTACAGATTTGTTTGAGAAAGAGAATGTATACGGCGAGTAACTCCGTATGCCCTCCACTATACCCCTTTTGATAAGTGAGTATAAATCAGTGAGTGAACATTATCTATATTTTAAAGTCCCAATCCTGATAATTATAAAGCTCATAAATGACTGAAATGCTTTGCTTCTTGT
This sequence comes from Maratus michaelseni, assembly GCA_963931845.1. Taxonomy (NCBI): domain Eukaryota; kingdom Metazoa; phylum Arthropoda; class Arachnida; order Araneae; family Salticidae; genus Maratus; species Maratus michaelseni. Next base: position 164,837,831 of record OZ007591.1, read on the forward strand.
GTTTTTAATTTGTATTGATATTTATGATATTATAGTAAATATTAACGCTATTACGCAAAAGAATTCACGAATAACATAAGCAAATAATAAAACGGGCTGTGATATTTTGCTTAAAAAATTTGGGCCCATACAATATATTTCAAAAGTTGGCTCTATTGATGAATGGCATTCTTAACTAATAACCTTGATAAGTTATTTCTAATTTTAAGTCAAAATTTTCATTAAATTAACGAGTTTGGTCTCAATGCAGTTTTTTTTTAATATTCTTGCACACATCAGTGGCGCAGCCAGAATTTGCTTTTATGGGGAGGAGAGGTTGAATTGTTGATAATGGTGGTCGCTGGTTACTTGAATCACCGGTTAATCGAATCAGTTTTGCTAATGAAGTGATCATCATTTTTTTTTTTCCTCGGAGAGTGGAATCAGTAGTTACGTTGACCATCATTCATTTCAGCAACGTTTACGATATAAGAGTTAGAAAACATAAAATGCACCAATGAAATAACAAAAAACTGTTAGATTAATATAGTGTTTGAAAAATGAGGAGGCAAATTTAAGAAATGGAAGGTAAAAGCAGCAAACAGCGTACAGCAAACAAATTTTTGTACAGAAAATCATGAATCAATTTTTAAATCAGAAATACATAGGATTTCATTCCAAGACAATCCCAAATTCTTGTTCTTAACTTTAGTAATAATATAGCAAGTTTAGCAAAATTTTCAATAGACTTACTTTGCTTTGTGTCAGATGTAAAATAACACGAAGAGATAGAATTTATTATAATCCTCGTCCAAACAATGCCAAATTAAGTACGCCATATTTTAAGATGTAATTGACATGAAACGCGGTATTGATGACTGAATTACTGTGCACTTCCAGCACTTTATTTGACATCTAATTTCGTATACAGTATATTGAAAATTTCGTTAAAATATCTTCATTATTATTAAAGTTCTCTAAAAATACTTGGGTTCGACTTGACATCCTATATCCTACATTTTTAACTGAATAAATGGATCACGACCTGGTTTCCTATACAAAAATCTTTAATTGTAGTGTGCTCTACCACCTTTTACAGATTGTTCTACTTTTTTTAAACACATTGTTTATGTGTTAAGTATGTGTGCTTTCTAAATATTATTTTTTTTTAACCTTTTTCATGATGTTGGAGAATATTTATCTATTAAAACACACATAAATAACGCCTGCATTCAAGTCTAAACATACACACAAATATTATACACACATACAAACTATAAATACAATAAACCCAACAAGTGTGAAAAATTAGAAAGAGCCAGGAATCTAACCTGGGACCACAGCATACAAGACTGATGCTCTAACCACTGAAATACCCCGGCCAATACCTGAGTCTGCAATTTATTAGTGAGAAATTAGACTCAGGTATTGGCCAGGGTAGCTCAGTGGTTAGAGCATCAGCCTTGTATGCTGTGGTCCCAGGTTCAATTCCTGGCTCTGGCTAATTTTTCACACTTGTTGGGTTTATTGTATTTATAGTTTGTATGCGTGTATAATATTTGTGTGTATGAATATTTATCTATATTTAGTTTTCTGTTAGAAACACCTATGCAGAATGAAAGATAGGTTGTACCTGTCTTTGGCCGTGGAAAAAAAAAAAAAAAGACATTACAGTAACATTTTTGAAAAAAGAGGGTACTTTTTAACTTTCTCTACCCCTCCCTGAAAGTAGGGGCGAAAGGATCTACTTATATATACTTTTATTTAAATGAAATACATTATAACTAAAACTCTAGATACAAACTACATGAATACAAACAACATGAAAAGAAAAATTAAAATAAATATTTTTGTCAGAACTCCTCGTAGAAGAAAATTTTCAACCATACCAGTGTAAAATTATGTTTTTTGTTGAAATTCAGGCAAGCTGGGAAGGGATAATTACGTTTTTGTATGAGCCAGGCCGGGCTCGGGCCGAGATTCTAGCTTTTATACTGGGTCGAGCCAATAAACTTTGTGCTTGGCCCGGACCGGATTCGAGTCTAACTTTTAGCATTTATTTATTTATTTTTTGCCAGACTGGCCTAATACACATACATATATATTCTACGATCTGGATCGAACTTTTAACTTTTATACCCGGCAGAGGGGCAAAAAATTTTCTACAAGTCGGGTCGCGCTCGAACCTAGACATTTCTCCGGTGCAGACCTTAACAGAAAGTCTGAAACTGAGAAAGACCTATAAACATATCTTTTATGTTTTTTTTTCTGGAAGTTGATGTCCATTATCCTTTTGAACACGGAGCAAAGACAGAAATTCAATTTAAAAGAACGAAAAATCATGCATCAAGCATAGATTACGTAACACTTTCCAACACTTCCAAAATAATTTTACAAATCATTACCGTTTAATAAGCTGAAAGATAACATCTAAATAAACAATTTGGAAAATGCATAACATATTTAAAAACGTAATTTCAGGAATTTCCAACAATACAATATTCAGAAAAATATCCGAATACTTTTATTGAGCCCTGTATATGATCTACAGATTTGTATATATACTACATTAGGATGCTAAATTTTAGTTTAGTTAGGAAACGCGTAGCACAGTTTAAAATTCTCCTTCTGGAGTTTCTGTCAATAAACGGAAATGTGTTTGCGAACTTTTGTGCTGCCCTGTATAGGATCTACCAAGTAATAGGCAAAAAGTGAGTTAAATTTAAAATCGCGTTCAGCAACTTAAAACGCACTTCCAGGAATTATTGTTAGCAGACAGTAGAGACTTCTTTTGTTTGTCCCTGTACATGAACAATGACTGCTTTAGACACACTATTCTGTAGAAAGCCTCTTGTAATGCACTTTAGTGATATCTATAAATTTCAATGCGTTTAAGATAGTGAAACATTATTTAATTAAACTGCAAACGATTTTTCTCCATAGACGTAATGTAACGGAATTCTTTTGATTGTCTCTGTAAAGTAACTATAAGTGCTATGCACACCCTATTCCATATTAAGCTTTTTGTAATGCACCTTAGTGATATATATCAATTACAATGTGTTTGAAATTGTGTAACATCATTAAAATAAACCGCAAATTATTTGCCCCAATAGACCGTAATGTAACGGAATTCTTTTGAGTGTCCCTGTAAAAAAACTATAAGTGCTACACAATTCATTTGAAATAGGGAACATGCTAATAGGGAACGACAACAACCTATAAAAATTGCAGAGCAATCCGAGCATATTTACGGGAGTTAGAGCACGGACAGACGGCCATACTGCAGACAAACCGAAGTCACAAACACTTTTCAACTAGGTTGGAAAGTGTTAAAAACTATCCACTGTATAATTCTCAAAGCGTATGACGGCCGAAATTATCATTCTTTTACTCTAAGATGTCTCAAAAATGTAATTGCTACCCTTTTTCAAAACAAATGACAGTTTTCACTTAACCACTGCACCTAAGATCAAATATACACTTCCACAGTTTAAATATAATATTCGCGGTCTAATTGAATCAATTTGTTGAATATAATTTGATTCAACAAAGCTGCGAATTTCAAATAAACTAAAAAAACTTAATATTAACTTTAGTTTCGATTCATAAAAGCGTCTAATTTGCTTAACTAGTGATTCATATAAGCTGCAATTATATATATTTTTTGATCTGGGAGAGGTTTTACCCCTCAACCCCCTCCTCCCTTGGGTTATGCCACTGTACGCATACACACATACAAAGAAGTTATGAAGTTGGGGACCTGTGCCCACCCCACAAAATAGCTCTAGTTACGCCTATGCCTCATATCCTTTTTCATCTGCGATTTGTTTTGCCTTTATGCGTATTAAAACGGTGGATTAAAAACTCCCGTTCTTACGTTGATCTTCTGTCCAAGAACAGAGTTTGTTTTCTAAATCAGGTCACTGTGCCTCTGTGCCCCCAATGCTGAGCTCGCTTCTCTTTCGGCATCTCTTGAAGCACAGACTCTTGCTTTCACCATTCTTTTATTCTCTTTTCATCTACGTTTAGTTCTCTTGCTGCACTACGATTTCCATTAACTTTTGCTAATCTAATAGCAATGAGTTTGAATTTTGCAGGGTAGCTATGGCGCTTACAACTCACATTAGACAACATCTTTTAAAAAAAAATTATATCGGTAAGTAAAAACCAAATAAAAGCATGAGATTCTTAAAACCTTGAATTTATAATTCCACATGCCAAACCATATGTTAATGCTGAAAAAAAATTTTGAACATGGAGTAAAATAGATTCGAGTTGTTAGGATTCGGCGCCGGCGAAGATTGAAGGAGTTAGAAAAGGGGAGGAGTTATACCTTATATGGCATGCAAGTCGTTCTGACGTGAACTTAAGGAGAGCAATTAAGATTGTATGCGATATCCGGTCAAAGTGCAATTTTTTACTCCTGAAATTAATCATTTGTAAACACGTAGATACGTTTCTTCCATGTGAGATTTTTTTTTTCCACGACGACATTAGATTATGAATTTTTTTTTTTAACCAGATTTCCAAATTTTTAAATAAAGATCGGAAGTACTATTTATAAGCCACACCTAGTTATTGGCTGCATTTTTGTTTTTAAAATAGTAAAATCTAGTTTAACGTTGCGGCGTTGGTCCCTGAAGATACGGTAAATCATACAAATTTGAGGTTAGTTTCCAAAAAGAGACTGTAGCATGCATAGTGTACTCCCAGGCAGTGGGGGCCCCCAATTCTAGGTTTGTTTGGATAAATGCTTGTTTAAAAATATAAAATCATATAAATTCGAGGATCATTGGATCATTTTCAAAAACAGCATGCATAGCACACCTGGGTGTACGCTGTCGAAAGCAGTGTAGCCCCTAACTTTAGGTTTGTTTGGATAGATTTTCATTGAAAAATATAATATTGTACAAATTTAAGGGTGTATGTTGTCAAAGGCTGTGGCACCCGCAAAACTAAACCCTTCCTGGAAAAAAGCCTGAATTCAGCACTTATTTCAGGTATATTTAAGGTTATTCCGTCCCCGGGCAACGTTGGGTGGGAGAGCTAGTTTATTAGTAAAACTTACATACATAAGTAAGGTACAGTTTATTTTACTAAGAAAATAAACTTAAGTATGCTCAATAGGTCTACCTGCAGCAGCAATGCATCATGCATTCTATGTGTTCTGATAATGGACACTTAACTTTTTCTTCTTAAAATAAACTGTATTTTGCTTACATGTGTTAGTTTTATTAGTAAATATGCATCTGCTTTACAATGCCTTACTTTTGCATGCATTCAATGGCTTATTTAAGTTAGTGATTGAATATTAAAAAATTACATTTTAGAGCTTCTAATAAAGTTATTTTTACATGTAAGACATAATTTTATACTAAATCAAGAACACTTAACTTTGCAATAGACTTTTTCTCGTATCTCTTATTTTCAAGATAGGAATGCTAATGCCACGGTTTACTGCTTAGCGGTCTCATCACATAGCAGATAACCATTTTACTATACCTAGACATCCTGTACATGACTAGCTATTACCATTTTGAACTTAATTGGTATGGGCAAGACTTTAGTGGGCACCCTGTATAGAAATATTTTTAAATATTTAATGTTTACTAAATAGTCAGAATCCATAACTTCTGATATCTGTATTCGCATAACTGAGATAATGTGTCACTGATTGCGATTTCCTAAATATCTTTATTCAATTTTAAAGTAGGATAGTTATTATAAAATTTATTTTAAAAAATATCTTAACCCCTTCGGCCCTGATTTTTTTTTTTTTCAATTTTGGGAAAAAATTACTCTTATGCTAACAAAATTAAAAATAGCTATCAGAATCACAGAAGTTAGGGTTTAATGAAAGTTAACGAATGTGTTCTTTACCAAAACCTCACAAATGTAGTTATTTTGAGTGTTTTTCATATAACAATAATCTAAGGAAGAATTTTTGAAGACGTTTGGAAAATGTCGTATTACAACTAAATTAAACAAGCATAAAAATTTAGTAATATTTTTTATCTTTTATCACAAATTACTAATTCGGAAAAGGATTCCCAAATTTTAATTGAAAGAGTGAAACTATGTTTTAATTAAAAGAAATGCCAACGGCTTGCTAATAATTATGAAAATTATTATTATTACTAAATGCTAAACATAAGTGAAGTAATAATAGGAAATGTAGAGATTCATACTATCACTATTAGGTGCTGGAATTAATAAAAATAATGTTTAAGACAAAATAATACTCAATAAAAGATATATCCTGTTAGGACGTTAGGGCCGAAGGGGTTAAAGCATAAAATTTTTCAAATAAAAATATAATTCTCAGATTTATTTCCTTATAAAAAAAATTGTATTATTTAATAGTAATTTTGTTTATATGTTTTTATTTTGTTTCAGTTATGATTCTTGTTAGATACCATAAAAAGGCTCCAGAATTTGCTGAGCTCTTAAGAAAATTTGTTATTTATTGGGTTGAGCTTATGGAAGAACAAACTAATGGGGGTCAGATGACTGTTATTATGAGCTGTGTTGGAGCTGGATTAAGTAATCTTGTAAGTGTTTTTTTTAATTTGTTATTTGTTTATGAAATAGCTCTTTAGATTTTAATATATGCTGCATAATTTCTTGGTTAGTATTTCTGTTAAATGTAATGTTAATACAGTTTTGTTTCAACAATGTACCAATACTGTATGGAATTGTTAATTTTTGTACTATTTACAGTAGAACTTTATTAAGCCTTGCGCGGTAGCGCAAGGCTTATTTATTTCCAGTGTGACATCCTAATGTTAATTTAACACAGGAAATCCCATTGAACGAGTTAATTTACTAGAGTTTTTCCGACTTTTTGTACGCGCTTCCACAAATTTTCTTCAAAACACCTAATTCTGTAAAAAAATAAATCCTCCAATCAAAAAACTCTAAATGTAGTAAACGTGGAGTCTTTAAATTAAAGTCCAAATACTGCTTAAAGTGATGAAAACATAACACGGAATATTTAAAATAATTAGCTAAAATTTGGCACGCGATGATCGATAGATTGAAGAAGCAATAAAAATAAAAACAAATAATATTTTTTCACGTTTCCCAGTTTTGGCCAATTTAAGCACCTGCTAGCCTTGGACATGCGATCTCGTGGTATATGTTTACTATTTCAAAAATATGCGAGAATATTGTATTTATCTTTAAGATCCGAAGATGTCACCAATAGTTGTGAACGATCTACATTAAAAAGGTATTTTAAATATTCCGTGTTATGTTTTTATCACTTTAAGCAGTATTTGGACTTTAATTTAGATGTTACTGTCTTTATCAAAATTGGATGAATGTTCGATATTTACTTATCTAGTGATCCTGTGATGTTACGAAATGCGTTTTTAAATTTCTCTCTTAATCGATGATTACTAAAAATCAACATGGTGAAAAAATGCAAATTTTCTGGTTGCAAGAGTGATGCACGATACTTTTACAAAGACTATATGCTGGGAGTTTTGTTTTTCTCTTTTCCTAAACCACAGAAAAACTTGAGTAAAAGTAACGAATGGCTTTCTGTTTGTGGTATAACAAATACAGAAACGGTGACTAGAGACTGGTATGTTTGCTCTCGGCATTTCATTGATTTAAATGGCCCAATTGAAGAGTATCCTAACCCTATACAAAGAGTATCTGTGTCTGAACCGTTAAGTGATACATCAAATAAATATTTACGATATTATCGAGGAAATCGTGAAATTAAGTCAAGGAATGAGCCTGAATTGTGTAATGATTAACTTGGGTCCTAACATTTTTGAAAGTGGCATGTCTTATGTTGCTTTATCCAGCGTCACAAGTTTAGAAGGTTTACATCTTCTTAAATTTGATGCAAGTAAAGTTTATGCCTCACCAAATGCTATTAAGGAATATAATCGTCTTAGAAAGGAATACAGATCTGATTTGCCACAATTAGCTGTATGTTCCAGAAAATACCCTGAGAGTAAAATGGTTGTTTCATCTGACATATCAGTAATTGTTAGTGAAAAAAATAATAAAAACCATATTACTGATTTAAATTACTTTGTCTTTAAAGGCTTTACAAATACAGATCGTTTGTGTTACGCAAATGCTATGTTGCAAACTCTCTTCTGTATCCCAGAATTAGTTAAAAAATTTCAGGAAAGAGTTATTGATCCTGGTCCTACAACAAAAGCTTTGAAACAAATATTCACTACTTTGCAAAATCCACAGATTGAAACCGTAGATACACTTGAAGTCAGAAAAACACTTCATGTAAAGTTTCATGATGGTACTGATCAAGACCCGTTAGAATTTCTTGATTACCTACTGGAAAATTTGTAAAAACAAAAAGTCAATGCCATAGATCTTTTTCAAATGAAGCAAGATCTTTGGAAGAAATGTGGTAATTGCCCTAGTTATCGAGATATATGTATTAGTACAATACCATTTAATGCATTTATTGTGAGATTTCCACATGACTTCAATAATAGGGAAGATGCAGTTGATTTCAATGATCTCCTAACACGATGGCAGACTGAAAACATTGCCTGTGTTCATTGCAAAAACAGAACTAAAATGTGTCAAACTCGATTAAATTCTTGTGAAAAATATTTGTTTGTGCAACTAGCCAGATTTTCTTCAACAAATGTCTCTATGGGTCCGAATAAAACTTTTAAAATTACGTGCCCTATAACAGGATTTTCAAACCAAAAGGTTTTAATAAATAATATAACCTTTAAACAAAATTTGCTATTTTGCATAAAGGAAAGTTCATTGATTCAGGCCATTATATAACAATGGTGCATTCGGCATAGTCCTATTTCAAGCCACCATTTGGCGCTTTTTAAAAATGATGCCACATTGGCGATTTCTAAATTGTTTACTTACATTTATCATATTGTAACCCACAATAAGCAAGTGGTAAAATGTTGCCATTCTTAATTTTTAAATAGTTACACATAGGAAAAGTAATGAATTTAGCGATAAAAACGTCACTGAAAAATATATTGCATTTATACGAGAGTAACAATGTAACGAATGTAAAATTTTATTCGTTCAAAACAATTTGGACAAAAGAATGATAATTTAAATACAGAATTATTAAATTATACCATACACAGTTGATTTTTTTTAGATACTGCATTTATGAGTGAAATAAAATATTTTATTTGACAAATTTAAAAAGATAGATATAAAAAAGATGATATGAGCAATAAAAAACATTTTATACACATTTCTTCGATATTACGTAAAAGTTAACGATTAATGTGAAGTTGAAAAAACGAAAATACACGAAATTCGTTAATGCCGCGATCACTGTACTGCACGTATGATCGCTTCGCGAACACAAAACCGAAAAAAAACATCACTGGATACAGCAAACTCGTCGTATCAGAATCCCAAGAAATACACGAAATTCGTTAATTCCGCGATCACTGTACATGCCGCACGTATGATCGCTTCGCGAACATGAAACTGAAAAAAAAACGTCACTGGATACAGCAACCTCTTCGCATCGGAATCCCCAAAAATACATGAAATTAGTTAATGCCGCGATCACTGTACCGCACGTATGATCGCTTCGCGAACATGAAACCGAAAAAAACAACATCACTGGATACAGCAACCTCGTCGTATCGGAATCCTCAAAAATACACGAAATTAGTTAATGCCGCGATCACTGTACCGCACGTATGATCGCTTCGCGAACATCAAACCGAAAAAAAAATCACTGGATACATCAACCTCGTCATATCGGAATCCCCGAGAAATACACGAAATTCGTTAATTCCGCGATCACTGTACCGCACGTATGATCGCTTCGCGAACATGAAACCGAACAAAAACATCACTGGATACAGCAACCTCGTTGTATAGAGATCACAAAAATACACGAAATTTGTAAATGCGGCGATCACTGTACCGCATGTATGATCGCTTCGTGAACATGAGACTTCCATGAAAACTGCAATCAATTAATTTATACTGTTCTAAAGTAACAAGAGTTGCCACTCACATACATAAAAAAAAAATCAAGCTTTAAATAACGAAGCAGATGATGAAATTTTTTCAATGCTTTTTTTTCTTTTAATATCATATATCACATAACCATTTAATGGCGTAAGTGTTATTTAACTGTATTAAAAAAAACATGTTTTAAATAACTTATAAATCATTAAATATCATTAAAATACAAATAAACGTCGAATAAAGAATCACTTGATGACGTAACAAATACGTCATACGTAACAAACCGAGGCTAACGAAAAAGAAAGGCTACCGCGGTGCTTTACGCGTATCTTTTTTTACAGACCGCCGGAGTCACGTGATGCTCGAATGCACCAATGCAGGTGTACGAAAAGAGCATCACGTCAGTCTAGCGGTCTGTAAAAAATATAAGTGGAATGCACTGCGCTAGCCTGTCTTTTTCGTTAGCCTCGTAACAAACGCGTCATCACACAAAATATCATTGCTCAGCCTTTCCAACAATAAAAGAGCTACATCTGGCTAACTATCGACGATTTGGCACGATTTCGCCAAATGGTGGTCTCAAATAGGAACCAACCGGTGCATTCAAATGAAAACGAGATCAATAAATGGACTGTTTGTGACGATATGAAAATAACAGATCGTACACGTTTTGTAAAAAATCTTGCAGATGTTTACATTTTGCTTCTACAGAAATGTTAAATTAAGAAATTGTCAATATAAGGTAAAATATTTATTCAGCTACAAAAAGAAATATTTTGCTGAAAATTTCATCCTCCATAACTACACATTTTATAACAAAATCAGAATACAATTGTTTCATATATACTCATTATTATTTTTATGCTTCTTATGTGATAAAACAACATAAGATTTTATTAATAGCTTTCACACACCGCTTACTAGTGTCTCTTTCCAAAGTGGTTGCAAATGTATTTTACACGATGGAAAAAAATTATTTGCAAAAATGAACATGATTCGTTTATTATCATTATGAAGATGAGAAACAATCCGTTAAAGTCCATTATATACATTTTTTTGTTAAAAATTAATTTTATTATTTTAATTGTTTACAGAATAATCAATGTTTGAACTGTATATTTCATATTACCAATACTGATTTTGATATGTGCAGTCTTTCACATACTTGCCTCGTTTGAATCTTATCTGCTTCATATTAAATTGTTATTAAAAAACTTGAGATATTAAAAAAAAAGGAACTTGCAAAGCAAATTAAAAAAATAAATTTATTTCTATATCGTTAAGCCCGAGAAGGGACAGATATTAAAATTATTTTATTTAGTCAATGCTACAATAATGTTGCATTTTTATATTAAATCTTGCTCAGTCTATTTAATCTTAAAAAAATAAATTTAAATTTGAAACATGATATTAAAGCAACTTTAAAACATTTCATTTAGAAATCTAAATAAATCTTCAACTTTTTTTTTCAGTTTTACATGCATTATGCAAAATTTGTATTGTAGCAAATTCTAACAGACAAGAAACATGAGAAGTTCAAATAATTTAAAAAGTTGAAGATTTATTTAGATTTCTAAATGAAATGTTTTAAAGTTGCTTTAATATCATGTTTCAAATTTAAATTTAATTTTTTAAGATTAAATAGACTGAGCAAGATTTAATATAAAAATGCAACATTATTGTAGCATTGACTAAATAAAATAATTTTAATATCTGTCCCTTCTCGGGCTTAACGATATAGAAATAAATTTATTTTTTTAATTTGCTTTGCAAGTTCCTTTTTTTTTAATTTTTTATATTCCTGAGAATATGCATTTTCCTGCAAGTTATAGCAAAATACAAATTTAAAAAATTTTCCATATTTATGTCGTGCTAATTTGCATATTTCTTTGGTGCTTTCAAAACATAAAACATGATTATATTTTATTTCATTATTGTTATTCATTCGGAAAAACACAGACTAAATATAAAGAAATCAGCGCCTAGTATAGTCATTAGTTTCCTCTTATATATTACTTCTTTTAAGCTTGTTGTGTTTAATGGTTAGGTGTGCTGATCTGCAGCTGGATGATGCTAACATAAAATTCCAGATCTGGCTTACATTATTATCGTAGTTCAAAAAATCACTTTAAATTGGAGTCTAAGTATATTTTGTTGAAGTGTATTTTGTCAAAGAATATTTAGCTTTCATGAAAAAAACAAATCTCTAACTTTAGCTCTATTAAAAAAACAAGCCTTTCTTTTTATTTCATTCAATAATTAATATAAATATTACTGTTGGGGGGGTGGGGGGCATTTCTTTTATCATATGTTAATGTAATACTAACTGAAGAGCAACCAGATGTGTTGAATTTGTATTACTATAATATCTTTTGATGTATAGTAGAAAATCTTTAACACAAACCTAATAACACAAGGTTTTGTGTTATGTAGAATTTTGTGTTATAGACAGGTATCTATTTAGGAAAAAATTTGGTCTTTTAAAAGACCCTTCACAATTGTTTTCCTCTTGAAGCAGGACCCTTCACAAACATTTTAATTATAAAACAGGCCCTTCACAAAATGTTTAATCTCAAAAAATAACTCTTCACAAAATTCTTTGTTGTAAAAATAGATCTTTCACAATACTTTTAAATCTCCAAATTGAACCTTTTTACAAATTTAATAATTTTAAAACAAAATTTGATCTGTTGCAAAAACAGCTGGAAGTAGCCAAAGAATCTATGACCTTTTTCTTATGCATAAAGAATCTGATTAAAAATGGATAAATAGGAACCTTATGAAAGAATTTGGGTGGTTAATCCCACCAGGCTCAAATGGTAAAGAAAAGATAAATTGACTCTTAATAAGAGGATGGCTTAAATGAACAAATAACATTTATTAAATATATTTTAACATCATAAAACTATCCACAAACTGCCTTGCAAACTGCAAAGACATAAAAACTAATAAACTAAAAATGTCATATGATAGACGAGTCACATAAGCAAAAGAGAGTAGATAAGCTTTGCAGTGGTATTTAAGCCAGTTCAAAACATGCCCAGTCCCGGCATCCAATCAGGAAATGGCACATGGTAATGACACAATACATACATACATACTGAGATACGTAGGAGAAAGAAAACGTGCTTTTGTTTACATTAAGAGATCGTGTATGGATGAATGTACGATTGCAATAGATGCACTTAAACTAGAAAGTAACATTATATCTCAGTGGCGTTAGACCCAAGATGAAAAGCAACTGACATGGGGAAGTTAAACTTTCACATTTTTTCACAACAAAACTGAATATAACAATTTTAAAATCACAAAATTATGACTAGATTTTTCATAAAAGCAGAGGACTCTATTGCAAAAAGTCTGGACAGACCCCTGATAGATAATTTCATACAGCATTAAAACTTACCTTGTAAACATGGCAAAATGTGTCTGGAACAGTAGATCTTTATCTTGGGACCAAAAGTTGTGCAGATTATAAATTCTTGCATAGATAATTTCACATATTGTTAAATTACCTTATACATGATCCAGATATGCCTGGGCAAAATCATTGTTTCTTTATCCCCAAAATTTTTTATTTAATAATAGCAACAATTTTCATTAAACTCTTAATTAGCAAGATAAAGATGAAATAATGTCTTCAAACTTAGTCCTCTAAAGGGTAGTAATATTTCTACAGGCACTGGATTGCAGACACTTTTTAACTGCGAAATTCATTGTTTACTTCTCAGAAGTTGTGTGTATGACTATTGGTAAATGTTATAAACAGCCACAAAAATAGCTTAGAAACTATTATTGCTTACATATACAGTCCCTAGCCAAATTATTAGACACAGTCATTTTGTCTTATATATTTCCTATTACTAGCTTCATAGAGATGCTATTGCTGTGTTAGTTAAAATTGATTATAAATATTAATTTTAGGTTATAATGAATTAAAAGCACACCAATGACTTTTGTTGTTCTGTTATTAATTTAATTATCATGAAGTAAACTGTGGATCTTTACAGAACAAACATTTTATTGGACGAACACAGTGCAACACAAAACAATTAATTTAAACTTAAAATACTTCATAATCACACAGAATTCTTTTCTTATCGTACCACACAGAAATAACTATTTTTACATCTCTCCGATCTACTGATTGCTCGCAGACTGAGTATCTGTGTGGAAGGGAAAAAGCCGGCAGTGCGCAGGTATGATTGTGCAATAAAAATGTTCGCTCGCCTTCACTCCAACACACCCCTCCTGCGAGAGATACATTTTTTTTTCTTTAAACACTTAAAAAAATACACAAATATATATACATACAAAAATTACACACAAATTACATACAATAATTACACATCATAATAATGAAATATTTTCCATAGAATAAATCAATTTATCCTCATTTACAGCTTTAGTAAGGAAATCTGAAATAATATGTTCACCTTGAACATATTCCAATGAAATAATGCCTTCTGACAACAAATCCCTAACAAAATGAAATCTCAAGTTCATATGTCTAGATTTATTTGATGATTTTGTACATGTTATCCATTCTATTGCTGCTTGGCTATCAGTGCTTAAAATTATGGCATCCTTTATAAATTGTTTACAATTTAACTCAGATAATAAATTTACAGTCCATATTATATCCTTACAAATTTCTGAAATAGAAAACAATTCTGCTTCACAAGTAGAAAGACTAACACTTTTTTGTTTACGGCATTTTCAAGATATTAATGACTTTCCTAATAAGACAACTTCCCCTGAAAAAGATTTTCCATTTTCTCCATTTCCCCAACTAGCGTCTGAATTACTATTTAAATACCCAAATTCGTTGTTGTAAAATAATTTATCTTTTGTGCCTTTTAAATACCTTAATACTCTTTTAGCCAAAATGTAATGTCTTTTTTCTGGTTTGTGATTAAATTGAGACAAATAAGTCATGACAAATGATATATCAGGACGTGTTCTATTAGCTAAATATAAAAGTTCCCAATAATTTCCTGATACATAGTTATGTCAAACAATTCATTTGTTGGAGAGAAACGTTTATCTTCACCTTTAACAATAGGTGTTTTCACAGATTTACAATTTTCTAAATTATGTTTTTCCAACAATGATTCAATATATTCAGCTTGTGACAAACTGATACCTTTATCATATTTTTCAATTTCCATACCTAAAAATTTAGAGTTCTTATTTTCCTACAATTCAAATACATTTTTAATTTTAAAAACAATATTTTCATACATTGTTTGATTATTACAAAAAATAGCTAAATCATCATTGTACATACATATTATAAAAAAGTTATTTATAAGTTATTTATTTATATTTATTTAATAAATATACAGTTATCAGAACCTAACTGATTTAATCCAATATTACAGAGTACTTCTTTAATTTTAAAATACCAGTTTCTACCGGATTGGGGTAATCCGTAAATACTCTTTCAATTTACAAATTTTATTAACCCCTATTAGTTTTTCGTAACCAGGTGGTGGTGTCATATATAAAGTTTCTTGTAAGTCACTATAAATACGATACCCATCATCATAAATACATTACCCTATCCTATCTCTCGCATAACCTAATTCCTTTTCTTCCGGGTACATCGAATTTATTTCTCATTGTTTTAGGAATATGAAAGTAAGCTAAACAGCCAAATTTTCTCACATAGTTTAAATTGGGCTTTTTACCTGTCCAAATTTCTAAGGGGATTTTTTCTTTTCCTTTATGCGGTGTTATATTAGATATTTGTGTATTACAATTAATAGCTTCTGCCCAGAATTTGATAGGAAGTTCACTTTTATATAATATAGAACTCTATTCGCTCTCTGCTTTTCCATTACTTTCGCTGTTATATGGAATTGTGTTTTCATGAAATGTACCTGAATTAGCAAGATAATTGTCTAATTCTGTGTTTACAAATTCAAGCCCATTGTCACTTCTCACTTTTTTAATTCTTTTACCCATAAGATTTTCATATTTAGCTTTAAATTTATAAAATACATCAAATACTTAATCTTTATTTTTGAGGAAATAAGTAAAATAAATTCCAGAAAAATCATCCACTAGTATCATAAAATATTTTGCCCCACCAAGTGATTCAGGCGTTATCGGGCCACACAAATCTACATGAAATAACTCCATAATTTCAGAACTTTGGTCAATAACAATATTCGGATGACTTTTCCTGGTTATTTTACTTATGTCACATGTATCCACATTTAAAATCAGACACATTTACATCTTTAAGATCAATATACTCTTTCATTTGTAACATATATTTTGAATTTAAATGACACAATCTGTTATGCCAGTGTTCATAATTACTAGTACTCTTATCAGTAAAATTACACTGAGTATTATAGGCAGGTTCAAGTTTAATCTCTAATCGATTATCATTCTTAAATGCTTTAAATAGAAAAGTATTGTATTTATAAAAAATTAGCACACAGTTATTTTTAGAAATAATTTTACAACCCTTATCCATTAGAGCTGTGACTGATAATAAATTATATCTCAAATCTGGTACAAAACTAACATCATTTATAGTTAAATGGATGGAATTATTTTTTACTTACTGTATTACATGATACTGTACATATACCCTTCGAAATTATTTTTGAATTTTTACCTGCTTGATATATATCCTTTTCTTCAGGAATTAGATTCTTAAACCACAATTTATTATTACACATATGCGAACTGGCTCTGCTGTCCAATAACCATATATTGTCACACAGTTCATAGTTTTCAGGTGAAATAGTAAGTACCGAATTTTTTCTGTCCTTAACTGAATAATTAACATCATGGTGCATTTTCCTTCTTTGTCGATTTCCATTGGACTTGTCATTTCTAGAAATATTATTCCTGTAAAAACGATCCTTTGCTACGTGATTCAGACGTCTACAAATGTAACAAAGTCTTGGACTTTTGTTTTTCTTAGAGTAAAATACTTCAGCGGTGGTCCCTTCAGAACACGCAGTATTCATTTGTTCTTCTTCCCATAGAATTTTCACGCTGTGTTTTTAATATGTCCTGTACTTTTGAAAACTTTCCTTTCAGCCCACATACCATGTAGAATACTAGTTCTTGATCTGTTACAGTCAATCCTAGAGTTTGACATTTAGTGGCAATTCCCCGGACTCTAGCGATATAATCATTTGCTGATTCATTTGATTTCATTTCTAAGTTCTTTAATTCGTTACCCGCATCAATTCTTCTGTCTTCTGCTTGACCGGCGAAAGTCAATTTTATTTTTTCCTATTAAAATTTTCACATTTTCTTCAGCTGCAAACTGTAATGCCTGTTCATCCGACAACAATAATATAATGTATGCTACGGCGTCATTATTTTTCTGGTCCCATTCGCTGAAATTTTTTTCACTTAGATCTTTAGCTTTAATTTCAGATATGACGTTATCCAATCTTTTTAGGCTTAAAGCTGCTTTAATTTTTAGACTCCATATGAAATAATTAGTTTCGTTTAATTTGGGGATGTTTAATTTGTCCATGTTCCTTTTAACACAATAGCTTTCGGTTTCAAAATTTAATAACCACGATTCCTGCTGCCATTTTGTTGTTCTGTTATTAATTTAATTATCATGAAGTATAAACTGTGGATCTTTACAGAACAAACATTTTATTGGACGAACACACTGCAACACAAAACAATTAATTTAAACTTAAAATACTTCATAATCACACAGAATTCTTTTATCGTACCACACAGAAATAACTATTTTTACATCTCTCCGATCTACCGATCGCTCGCAGACTGAGTGTGTGTTTGTGGGAGGGAAAAAGTCGGCAGTGCGCAGGTATGATTGCACAATAAAAATGTTCACTCGCCTTCACTTCAACAACTTTAAAATTTATTTTTGTAAATCAAATTAAAAATTACTGAATTTTAAAAACTTAAAGTTTGAAACTCGAAAAATTCCAATATTTTGTGGAGCTTCCTTTGGGGGCAGTTAACGGTACAATTCGTCGTAGCATGCTGTTAATACAAAATTGAATAGTTTCTTGCATGTGTGGGTGATGATTCCAAACATGGATAAAATTTTCTATTGGATGGATTTTGTAGGTTTTGACCTCTTTGGTCAACTTTCTCTTCAATAGCCCCCGAACATTTTCGATGGGATTGATGTCTGGTCAATTACCTGGCCAACCCAACATTTGGATATTTTTTGTTGTAAGTAGATTTCGGAACCGGTTTCTAAAGTGAAAGTATCTTCGTAAAAAAAATCCACAATGAAAATCGAAAAAGTAATCAATGGCGGAAGTAGAGATTGATCTCTGCTATCCAATGCAAAAAAAAAAAAATCGTTTAAAAATATTGAAATGCAAACAAGATATTAGAAAAATAATGTGCCATAGGATTAACATTAGCAAGTGGGTGTTTTGAAGTGTGTGAAGAGGACCCTTAAGCTGCACTTCATGTTGCTTATGACGCCTCAGTTTGCAGCCTGTTAAATAAAATTACCTTCTTTTTTACCTGAGTTTGACATTATTAAAATTATATTGTAAATACTTGGAGATAAAATCAATTCAAATTATATAGATAACTTATTATATCTTACTGTACTTTTCTTATAGACTATTCTACAAACTTTAATTGTATTCAGTGAATATCCTCTAAATTATTTAATCACATTTTTCATACAATTTTTTTTTCAGGATTTAGATCTCATAAAATTCCTAATTACCCTATTTAGATCTTATTATCCTCATAGTTTAGGTATGTATATGCTTCTAGAATTCCTTTATTTTGTGTATAATTTTGAGTTCCTACTTTTGCTTTGTATTTTAGTAAAATAAAAATAAAAGATTTCTATATTCTTATGAATTGCATAGTTTAAAATTATGTATCAACTGTGTCTGTGTGTACACACAATGTAATACAATTGAATTTCTATTTAATGAATCTGACAGTTCCTCCAGAAAAATTTGTAATATAGAAATTCAGTCAATTATCTTTTCCATTTATAGCACTGTTTTAATAATTACATTTTAGATTGGTAATATTTAATGATTCCTATATTTTTTAATGTATACTTAAGTTTTTCATCAGATAAAACAGAAGCTTATCTTTCGGAATTTTATGTTTTTGAAGTTTAAGGCATATGTAATAAACTAATCGATAATATGAATTTATATATAATTTAGAAAAAAATAATTTCATTTCTAAAATTGTTCACATTTCTGGAGTGTTTTTTGTTTTGAAATGCTTATTTTGAACACATTTTCATGAAAAAAATCTAAGTTGCAACTTGTATTGTGTTCTATATTATGGAAGTGAGGAATAGTTCCTTTTAAAATAGTTTGATAATTTTTCTAATACAGTTAAAAGTCGAAGTAGATCAATGAAAACTTGTAAATAGAAGGTGCTGATAATCATGATTATTAACTAGGAAAAATAAACAAATTTCGAAAATAGCTTCCTTGGTGGATTGAAAACAATTAACATTTTGACCTGAAAAAAATTAGATTACTGTTAGTTATCTACCTTTATATATAAAAAATCTTAATATAATGATTTTATGAAACAATTTTTTTAACAATTTTATAAAATGATTTTATGAAATGAATTCATGAAACTTTTTTTTAAAATTCTTAAATACAGGATTTGTAGAACATAATTTTAGTATGTTAGTCACCTACAGCATGTTTTTCCTTGAAGAGGGCGTATATATCAATTTTACAGGGCCACAGAAAATAATTTTATTACACTACCATCTATGGGCTGTTCTTACTTAACAACATATTCAAATTTCATAGAATTTTGAATAACATAATGGCACTTAAAAATGTGAGATGTAACATTTATAGTTCTTCTGCAGGACAACACAAAAGAATTCAGATGCATTATACTTTATCGCCAATTACTTTGGAGAGCTATTCTCCTTGTCATTTATTTAACTTAACTCTTCATAACTTTTCAAACTTATTTTAAGCTCACTTCCCACAAACGAATTTCACTCAAATCTTCTCTAGTGGCATCCCTGGTGGGAACTTAGATAGACCCTCATGGAGGGCACTCCCCCTAGGGCCTATATCCCTCGAGTAGATATTCGGCCATCATAAATCAACCAACCAACCAACCCTGGTGGGAAATTGCATAACTAAAATTTTAAAATTGATTTTTTGTTATCTAATATGGTGACCATACTCAAAGTTAAAATTAGGTAGGACAAATTTAACGGAACTTTCTTTTACACTGATAACCCTCCTGTAATAAAAAATTGATTAATCAAATTTAAATAAAATGGATTTTATGAGCTTCACTGTATATTTCTACTGAAGTTAAAAGTTGGTAAGACTGATTCGACACAATTTCCTTTTATGTTTATAGTGACCCTGGTGGAAAATATTGTAACTAAATTTACATAAAATAGATTTTTTGTTTTGCTGTATGGCAGCTGTACTAGTTAAAAATAGGTAGGAAAGATTCAACAAATATTTTAGTTTTGTTTACAGTGCCTCTGACAGGGGATATTACACTGGAAGGGGGCGTTGTGATAATAATTTTTGTTCTATTTTCATTATTGCATCATCGAAAAAGGTATGAAGTTATGCAAAGAATTGAACCAAAGGATCTAGCTGGATAAGCATAGTGAAATGCCCCCCCCCCCCCCCCCCCCCCATGGCCGATGTTTAAAATAACACAGATGGTAATAAGGCTTACCATGAGAATACAATGTAGAGTGTTTTTAGTCCCTGACCTTGAACTGTGCTTGAGATATTCAGGGAAGAATGTGCCACCGGCATCACTATTTTTCAAATACGTTTTTCTCAAAAAAGTATAAAAGTTAAAAAAATGAAACCAACACCAAATATTGAAGAATATATTATCTCATATTATATATCTTTTTCACATTTTTACACAATTTTTAACATAGAAAAATAAACATATTTAAAAAAAAAATTAATGTAGTAATATATTTATACCAACCAAAAAATTACACAATAATGCTCAAAGTATGTACTTTAACCAAAAAAAATTTCACTAAAATCAAATATGCGCTTTTTGAGTTATAACAAAAATAATTCTAGCAATTTGTTAAAATATTCTTAACTTTTCTTCTTTGTACTTGCGGAAATACGCTGCTGTTAATTGATTGGTCAATTCATGACATTTCCACCCGGGCAGAATAGGCCGCCGAAATAAGAGAATGTTTCCATACATCCCATTTCCCTATAGGCCTGTTTCTTGTTTATGAACATTCTGTTATTCTCGCGTACTGCACATCCTTATAGCATAATAAAATCAAGAACTGACAAATCAAATGATAACATTTGCCTACCATGATTGTCCCATAGAATAAGCTTATTCAGCTTCACCTGCACAATCGACTAGACCAAATGCTCTTACACTAGATTAATTTTCACACAATTATTCAAATTGGTAAAAAAATCATATGAGATGTAATCTTCCCAACTGGGCGAAAAAGTCTGGGCCAGGATTCTAACCTGTAATCCTTTGGCTGAAGCTGCCAATGCTCTACCAACTGAGCAATCCCGGACGAATATGGCTGAACTAATTCACCCAGTTAACCTTAATAACCTTCCAGCATTTACTGGAGGTCCCATTACCTGCGATTTATTCTGTTGTGCTGATTCAGATATCAGACCAGATGCTATGATCATTAAGGTTAACTGGGTGAATTAGTTCAGCTATATTCATCCTGGATTGCTCAGTTGGTAGAGCATTGGCAGCTTCAGCCAAGGGATCCTGGGTTCGAAACCTGGCCGGACTTTTTTGCCCAATTGGGAAGATTACATCTCAAATGCTCTTCTGTACTGGTGAATCTCTGTTGGCTTCTTAAATGTGCTATTTGTACTATTGAAAATTTCCAAAAATGAAAATTTTATTTTATTTGCATTAGGAAAATACTTTGTATTCAACAGGCACTGACACTACGAAAATTAAAGATGGATTTCACATTTCGAAAAATCCCTCATTCATACATTCTTAAACATTTTGATATGATTTTGGTGTAGTAAATATAAAGTAGTAAAAAGTAGGATTCACATGGAAGAAACTGAGTTTTGAGTTGTTATGCATTTAGTATTTACTCTCAGTTTAAACTGAGAATTAAAAGTCTGATTAAAATGAGTGTTGTCACATGTTTGCTTTATTTTTGGGGAAACGTTTTCACATTGCACTCGACCCCATGTAATATTAAGTAATTTTCAAAAATATATATCATAATAATAGTTGTGCAATATTAAAATTGTAAAAAATTCGTTCACAGAGTGCGTGGTAAAATATAAATGATCAAATCTGGAAAAGAAGCAAGACTATAGTGTCTGCACTAAAAATACATGACATGAATTTTGATTGGTGAAAAGTGTCGACTGCTTCTATATAGCACCAACTCCAAAAATTTTTACTCTGTTTGAAGGTGATGATAGTGAAGTTGATATCAGACTCCTAGAAACTAGTGAGTCTATTTAAACAATTTCTATCACAGACAGTTTTTCTAACACAGATGAAATCTATATTCATTGTTCTGAAACCAATGACTCCAAGTCTAGTGATGATAATTCTATCGCAGATATTGGCCAAAGTGATGAAAATGCTGCAGAATGTTTACAAACACTAAACGAACCTATTGGGAAGTGGTGTGTATGGAAACATTCTCATTTTGGCGTACTTCGCATCGTGCCCGATGGAGAAATGTCACAAATTGACCAATCAATTGATAGCAGTGTATTTTTAAGAATGCAAGCAGAAAAAAAAAAGCTTAAGAAGTTACATAAAATAGCCAAACTCAAGATAGATGCAATTAATCTGTCTGCCAACCTGCCCCTCCATACACAATTTAAATATCTAAAAATGCTCTTAAATCGAAAAATTTCAAATTTGTTACTGGGGTATATTACAGTGTGTGGATATTGGTTTGGGTACATTACAGTGTGTGTCATACCAGTGGATGGATTAAGAACAAGTTTACATGTGAGTATATTGAAAGTCTAGGGATAAGAACTCAGAGCTCAGTAGTTGTTTAGATATATTTTCTTTGTGTTATTTTAGTTTCAAATAAAGGTTTCAAAGAAAAGTTCATTAAATATAGAATTTCATAAAATAGAAATTCAACTGTATATATAATCAGTACAAAAACCCTTAACGGGTTAAAAGTTGTGACGCAGCACTTTCTTTTGGCTCTAAGAATTTTAAATATGGGTCTTAAAAGCAATGATATCAAATTTAAGTGACGCTATGTTAATAATTTTTTTTAAATCATAATTTTCTTTTTAGTTTTATTTGTATTCACAGGTGTAATTATTATTTTAATATGAAAAAATATATAAAATTTATTCGCTGATGCTTTTTCATTCACATCTCTCATGAATTCAAAGTATGGGTTTTAAAAGAAATGATATCAAAATTTGAGTGACACCTTGACGTGAATTTAATAGGACTGTTTTAAAATTAAATTTATATTATTTTTGTTTTGTCTTCTAAAGTATATTTACACATACAAACAATACTTTTAATTTTTTAATACACTTTTAAATATATTACTTTCACTGAGCCTATATTATGTATTGAAATGTATCTATTTCAATAAATTGATTTATCTTCTGTGCCACGCTATCCAACATCATAAGTAAAATTTATGTAAATGATTATTTTGCGTCATATTATCCATTTGCATACATTTCCCTTTGTTTGGATACTATGACGCAAAATAATCATTTACATAAATTTTACTTATGATGTTGGATAGCGTGGCACAGAAGATAAATCAATTTATTGAAATAGATACATTTCAATACATAATATAGGCTCAGTGAAAGTAATATATTTAAAAGTGTATTAAAAAATTAAAAGTATTGTTTGTATGTGTAAATATACTTTAGAAGACAAAACAAAAATAATATAAATTGAATTTTAAAACAGTCCTATTAAATTCATGTCAAGGTGTCACTCAAATTTTGATATCATTTCTTTTAAAACCCATACTTTGAATTCATGAGAGATGTGAATGAAAAAGCATCAGCGAATAAATTTTATATATTTTTTCATATTAAAATAATAATTACACCTGTGAATACAAATAAAACTAAAAAGAAAATTATGATTTAAAAAAAATTATTAACATAGCGTCACTTAAATTTGATATCATTGCTTTTAAGACCCATATTTAAAATTCTTAGAGCCAAAAGAAAGTGCTGCGTCACAACTTTTAACCCGTTAAGGGTTTTTATACTGATATCATTACTTTTTTGCAGTTATTGATGAAAATGTCAATTAGTCGAAATTAAGCATAGGGTATAAATTAATCATTAGAATAAAATTTTAAAGAAATGCTAAAAAAGACCCCTAAGACCCCAATAAAAATATGAGGGTGGTGGCCCGAGGAGAGGAGTCCAAGACTCAACTTTAAAGTTATACAGCGAGAGAGTAACATAATTAGAAGGATAAAAATGCATGGCAAAACCCGTTTGTTCCATCTTCCTCTGCCAGAGGGCGCAATCTTTTCTATACAAACATAGCTGAAATTTTTCAGGCTGTCGATTCAGAGTCAAATGAACCATACCTCGTTGTGATCGGTCCCATAGAACCCTATAGGAAAGCGCCCCCTGGTGGTGAAACTTGGAGCTAAAATCGATATATCCTGTCGATGTCGAGTTGAATGAATCGAACTGCATTGTGATGGGACCCATAGAGCTCGAATTAGCGGTAAAATCTGCTAGTTCCATCTTCCACCACTAAAGGGCGCACTCTGTTCTGTACAAACATAGCTGAAATCTTTGAGGCTGTCGATTTCGAGTCGAATGAGCCATACCTCGTCGTGATCGGGGCCCATAGAACCCAAGATAGGAAAGCGCCCCTGGTGGTGAATTTTGGAACTAAAATTGATATATCCTGTCGATGTCGAGTCGAATGAATTAAACTGCATTGTGATCGGACCCATAGAATTCGAGTTAGCTACGAAATCCGTTAGTTCCATCTTCCACCACTAGAGGGCGCACTCTGTTCTGTACAAACAAAGCTGAAATCTTTGAGGCTGTCAATTTTGAGTCGAATGAGCCATACCTCGTCGTGATTGGGCCCATAGAACACAAGATAGGAACTAAAATCGATATATCCTGTCGATGTTGAGTCGAATGTATAACTGCATTAGATACCAATTAGTCTCGGGAAAAAATTGCAAATTTCGTCATTTGGCAGCGTAAAAATCATGAATTTCACTGATCGGCATAAAAAAAACATGAATTTTGTTGATAGGGGGAGAAAAGATCATAAATTTCGTCAAACAGGCGGGTAAAATCATGAATTTCATTTATGAGCACATGAAAAACGCAAATTTCATCAAACGCTTGCATAAAAATAAAAAAATTCGCTCATCGGGCATGAAAAAACATTCATTTCGTCAAGTTTGCTTGTAAAATTCACAAATTTCGTCAAAAGGGTGCATAAGAATCAAGAATTTCGTCGATCGGATGATAAAAAAAAAAAAAAAAAAAAAAAAAAAAAATTCGTCAATCCGGCACATATAAAAAGTGTGAATTTTGTCGATAATGTGTGCAAAAATTGTCGAGTCGAATGAATTAAACTGCATTATATACCAATTAGTCTCTGAAAAAATTGCAAATTTCTTCATTTGGCAGCGTAAAAATCATGAATTTCATTGATTAATGTGTAAAAATCATGAATTTCATCGATCGGCACAGAAAAAACATGAATTTTCTCGATAGGGGGAGAAAAGATTATAAATTTCGTCAAACAGGCGGGTAAAAATCATGAATTTCATTTATTAGCACATGAAAACACAAATTTCATCAAACGCTTGCATAAAAATTAAAAAATTCGTTTATCGGGCATGAAAAAACATTCATTTCGTCAAGTTTGCTTGTAAAATTCACAAATTTCGTCAAAAGGGTGCATAAGAATCAAGAATTTCGTCGATCGGATGATAAAAAAAAAAAAATTTCGTCAATCCGGCACATAAAAAGTGTGAATTTTGTCGATCAGGTGCACAAAAATTGTCGAGTCGAATGAATTAAACTGCATTAGATACCAATTAGTCTCTGAAAAAATTGCAAATTTCTTCATTTGGCAGCGTAAAAATCATGAATTTCATTGATTAATGTGTAAAAATCATGAATTTCATCGATCGGCACAGAAAAAACATGTATTTTCTCGATAGGGGGAGAAAAGATTATAAATTTCGTCAAACAGGCGGGTAAAAATCATGAATTTCATTTATTAGCACATGAAAAACACAAATTTCATCAAATGATCGCATAAAAATAAAAAAATTCATTGATCGGGCATGAAAAAACATTAATTTCGTCAAGTTTGCACGTAGAAATCACAAATTTCGTCAAACGGGTGCATAAAAATCAAGAATTTCGGCAATCGGGTGATAAAAAAAAAATTGTCAATCTGGCACGTAAAAAGTATGAATTTTGTCGATGAGGTGCATAAAAATTTTCGAGGCGAATGAATTAAACTGCATTAGATACTAATTAGTCTGAAAAAATTACAAATTTCATCATTTGGCAGCATAAAAATCAGGAATTTCGTTGATCAATGTGCAAAAAATCATGAATTTCATCGATCGTACACAAAAAAAAACATGAATTTTGTCAATAGGGGGGGAGACAAGATCATAAATTTTGTCGAACAGGCGGGTAAAAATCATGAATTTCATTTATCAGTGCATGAAAATCGCAAATTTCATCAAACGGTCACATGAAAATCAAAAAATACGTTGATCGGGCATAAAAAAATCATTAATTTCATCAAGGTTGCACATAAAATCACAAATTTCATCAAATGAGGGTACAAAAATGAAGGATTTCGTCGATCGGGGGATATAAAAAAATTTCGTCAATCCGGCAAAGTATGAATTTTGTCGATCAGGTGTGTAAAAATCATGAATTTTGTAGAATGGGTGCGTAAAAATCACGTATTCGTCAAGTGGACGCGTAAAAATCACTAATTTCAGTAAACGGGTAACATAATTTAACATAAAAATTATTAATTTCATCGATCACGCACAGAAAAAAAAATTTCTTCAATCGGGCACATAAAAATCATAAATTTCATCCATCAGATGCAGAAATATCATTAATTTCATAGATCAGGTGTGGAAAAATCATTAATTTCAGCGATTGGGTGAAAGAAAATCAATAATTTTGTCAAACAGACAAGGAAAAAAATCGCGAAGGGAAAAAAGAAAATCTGAAAATCCTGCATTAGGCCGGTTTTTTCCACATTTTTAATCCCCAGTTTTATCACAGAGTGCTTAATTCATTAAAGCCTCAGTCACTGATACATGTACAAATGTTTCTCGCCCATAATTAAAAAAATCACAGAATACAGCAACCTCAAAAATATATGAAACTTGTTACAGCAGCTATGAGCTATCATTAACATATGTATGCACATTTCATCCTCTTGAAAACAACAACAAAAAAACATAACTGGATACAGAAACTTTTTTATATAGCGATGTATAAAATAAATGAAATTCATTAAAGCAGCGATTACTAACACATGTATGTGTCGATTCATTGTTATACTATTTGTATTGTTCCAAATTGGCAGTCGTTACCCGTCAAATGCATCTACATTATTGCATTTGACAACTACAAAATAAATTAATTAATAGATGCAAATTAATTTAATGTTTAATAAAATTACATGTTATATTATTTTGACGATATAAATTAAAAACATTAGTTTAAAATAATTACCATTTAAAATTAATTAATATTAAAGAATAATTATTTTGGTTAAAAATAATAATAAAGCTAAAAATCCATGAAACAGTTCAGGATACAGCTAACCCGCCACAACATCATCACTTATTTCACAAGCATAATTATGCTCTAGTTATACACTGGATATTTTTATTCTGCGGCCTTTTCTTTTCTTACTATAAACAAAGTTATTATAAACAGTTTAATAAGAAACATTGTGCCAGCAATATGAATGTGCATGCAAAAAACACAATGAATTTTGTAAACAAACTTGTAGCAAGAAAAATTCATTTATCGCTTCGCCAAATTTGACGCCACCAACTATCTCGCTTGTTCTATGATTTAACCCTGTAAGGTTTTCATTTACTTGTTGACATCATCACTTATTTCACAAGTATAATTTTGCGCTAGTTATACACTGGAAAATTCTGCGGCATTTTCTTTTCTTAGTATAAATAGTTATTATAAACAGTTTAATAAGAAACATAGTGCCAACAATACGAATACAGTACTCTCTCTCAAATCCGCACAGCTTGGAACCAGAGGTTATGCGGATTTTAGAATCTTGTGGATTTCTGGTCACTGTTTTGTTTACATTTTTGAAACAGTAATTTGAATGTAATAATGCACTCAAAATTATCATGAATGCTTACAATAAAGTAAAATATTAAAATAACTATGGGAAATAATGTAAAGGTTACATAAATAATTAATAATACATGATTAAATATGCATAATAATGAGATAAATTTTTCTTGAATTATTCAATGAAACTCGCCACATAAATGCACACTAGTAATGTACATCAAAACCATAAAATTACAAAATTTTATTTGATGTTTGACCAGATTTAATAAACAAAAAAGCTTGATTAATAGGGGAGACCGGTACACAGTGGACCTATGTACACAGTGGACCACCCCCTAATATTTTATTTATTTACATTTTTTTTAAGCTTCTCTTCTATCCTTATAGACAACAACATTGCAATGATTATTTATAGCCTTCAGAAAATATGTTTAGCTCAGATTGAACTATTTTATCCTGCTTTGTTGTTTTGAGCTTCTAAAAGTAAAATATTTCATCATCATATTTTTATTTTTTTAGTAATTAAAGGTTCTAGATAAATAAGATAAATTAGCTTTTTTGCAAAGCTAAGATACTTGTTTTTATCTTACTTTAAAGTTAATATGTTTAAAAGAAAGTTATAAACAATATTAATATGATTATTTATTGAACTTCAACATGGGGTACAGTGGACCACCCACTCCTGGGGCACAGTGGTCCACAATCCACTCTGCTCCTGTAATGCAGAATGTTCAAAATATTTAATAATTGCTTATTTTCTATAAAGAAAGATTGCTTTAAAGTAGATTTAACTGTAAAATAAAGTAAACAAATAAAAATAACAATTTATTTAACATAGTAAGAAATATTTTGTTTTGTATTTACTGCCTTTGATAAATATAACTGTAGTCTAATTGTTGATGATTCTATTCAAGTAAGATTCATGAGATACAAATTGAATGGAAATCAGATTATTTCTCCCGAAACTGTAGATGAATCTGCTGTTGATGTCAATGATTTCATAATGTTGCTCTCAGACCCAAAATTATTTCTTGAAAATTCCAGGCTCAATCTTACTCATAAGTCTTTGGAATTTCATTTGCAAATTTTAATGTGCGCTGATTTTCTTGTACTTAAGTAATAACTTCAACTAAATTGCAATTGTTCCTGTATTAATCTATTATTTTTTAAATATAATTAATTTTTTGTTTTTTGTTTAAAAATTTATATTACTATGTTATTTTGCGGGTGAAGGGGCAACAAAAAAGAATTAGATTAATGAAAAATAGATTTATATTAGGGATGCACCGGATATGGATTTTGCCGGATATCTGATTTCGGATATCCGAAGCTGTCTGCCTGCCGGATATCCGATCGGATATCCGGCACTAGATATTCTGCTTTTAGTTATGGTGTATGCTTATTTATTTCTTTATATAATGCCATCTCAGAGCAATAAATTACAAACATGTTTCATATATCATTAAAACATTTTAAATATATTGAAATATATTTTACAAAAACTATATCTCTTTAATATGTATATTAATAATGCTGCATAAAAAATGTAAATTAAACATTAAAATATTTTGTTTATTACAAGTAAACAAATTTTAACCATAACACATTTATTAATATACCTAAAATATAGAATATTTTCACAAATAAATACATACTTTTTTTTTTTTTAATTTAAGCTTAAAATATCTACTAATATGGTTGAAGAGTTATTTTCTTCAAATATAGGTTTAGTTGAAGCTTTTTTTCTGTTTTAATTATTTAATACTGTTTTACTTTAAGTCACATTTAGTTTTATTTTAAGTTAAATAATTACTTTTAGAGATTTATAAATAAAAAGAAAATTACTTTTAATTTTAAATATTTATAATGAAGTTATATTTCCCCTAGTAGTTTTATACAGGTATGAAACAGAATTTCAGGTTATGCATTAAAATTCTTTTATTAAAAACTAGCTGACCCACCCGGCGTTGCCCGGGCCCATGATAAAAACCTTAAACAGAACTCAAGTTTGACAGATTTTTTTTTTTAAAGAAACTGCCCCAAGAAGGAGATTAATATTCAAAATTGGTTGTTTGTAGCTGAGGTCCGAGAAATTTTTTTGTCTTTCAAGACACAAAAATGTCAAGGGCCCTGTACCAGGAAGCAGGGTCCTAAGTGGAATATAGAAATGAGGGAATAACTAAATAAAGAAAAATCCCCCAAAACGAAGAATATCGGATTAAAAAGGGGCATTATTAGCAATTTAGAGATAAAAACTTCAAGGGGCCTTGTACTGGGCCCCAGGGAGCTAGGGTCTTAACTGGAATGTAGAAATTGGGGAATAACTAAATGGAGAAATGGACCCTAAAAATAAAGAAAATCGGATAAACAAGGGACAAGTTATTAACAATTTACGGTACAAAAACTTAAAGGGTGCCTGGGTCTTGTCTGAGAAATATTTTTGTTGTTCATGTAGTAGCTGGAAGTCCTAAGAAGTTGTTAGAAAAACAAGTTGGAAATTGTATACGTCAAACATGACAAATAAGGTGTGTTCGTACTATAACTAGTTTCAGTAAAATAAATTATAGTGTCTGTTATTATGATATGATTAATTTCTATAATAAAATAAGTGCATTTTAAGTGGGCAACATTTTATCTTTTTGACATTGACTGAAAATTTCAATGGGAAACTAAAGCCTAGCTTTGAAAATTTCAGAACTTTAAATCCATACTCTTTTTCCATTTAATATCTATTTCTCCGAAAACATTTATCCAAAAAACTGTTGGTAGATTATATAATTGCTATAATTAAACAATTTTAGTATAAAAATTCGGTTTTTAAATTCAGCAATACGGAAATAATAGGACTCCATCTTAAATATGATGTAAACACCATGGCAACCAAGAAACATTACCTATCATGGGATATCATTGAATTAATTACGTATGATAGGATTTAATAGAATGAAGAATGTAACTGTAACTTGGTCATAGAGGCTATAAAATGTCATATATGACTATAAACGCATACATGTCAGATAACTTGGTGATACATCTGGGTCGCTTGACGATTAATCCTCGGAAGCTGCTATAACAAAGAAGTACCGATTTTTTAAAAATTTCAGTTACTTACAAAACATTTTTATTAATATCTTTTTAAGTTTTGATTCAATTTTCATAAAACTTGAAATGACTCGACAAAATTCTGCATTGATTATATATATATATATATTAAATTTCAAATCATTCGGTTGGGTAATTTTTGCACTGTTATATGCGGACACACCAGCAAATGACTATAGGAGCTACATATTTATATAACTACGAACACACCTAAACTGCTAGTGAATCGTACGATTTTTAAGGAAGCTATTGTACAGGACCCAAAAGGGGTCAACTGATTGTTTTGAGTAGGGCTATGAGAAAAAAACATCTTAAAAATTTCCTAGTACTTAGCACTTTAGATCTTCAATTAGTCGAAATTAAGCATAAGGTATAAATAAATCATTAAAATAAAATTTTAAAGAAATGCTTAAAAAATTGGGCCCTAGGAACCAATAAAATTTTGAGGGTAGTGGCCTGGAGAGAGGTGTCCAAGACTCACCCTTAAAGTTACCATACATACTCGACTCCCGAATTCAAAATGAAAACATGTATAATTCAGAATGGTTTTCTACGCCTTATTTCACCTTATTTAATTCTAAATAATTTAAGGCGCGAAGAAAACTATCGCAAAATATTCGTATTAAAACTGTTTTCATCTCGAATTTGGGGGGTTGGCTTATACGCGAGTATATACAGTATGCATTGACAGGGTAACAGAATTGGGGGGGGGGGGTAAAAACGCATAGCACACAATAAGTTCAAGGGGCCCCGGGTTCTAACTGGAATGTAAAAATGGGGAAATAATTAAATGAGAAAAAAGGCGCCAAAAACGAAGAAGATCGAATTAAAAGGAGGCAAGTTATTAACAATTTAGGGAACAAAAACTTCAACGGGGGGCCACCATACTGGGCTCCAGGGTCTTAACTGGAATGTAGAAATGGGGAATAGCTAAATGGAGAAAGGACCCCAAAAACGAAGAAGATTGGATAAAAAGGAGACAAGTTATTGACAATTAAAGCCAAAAATGTACAGGGGCCCGGATCACAAAAAATTAAGGTTGAGCCTCAGGTGCATTAGGACCTGCCGTAGACTATGCTCACCTAAATTTTCAGACTCCTAT
Source organism: Maratus michaelseni (assembly GCA_963931845.1). NCBI lineage: Eukaryota > Metazoa > Arthropoda > Arachnida > Araneae > Salticidae > Maratus > Maratus michaelseni. The sequence continues at coordinate 164,870,288 of OZ007591.1, forward strand.
GTGCGGTAGATTTTGGTAGCCGTCACACACACACACACACACACACAGAACAAAAGTTTCTTTTATTAGTAGATAATACGTATAAAGTTTTTTTTAACATACAAGTTATAAAACAAAAATAAAAATAGGTCTGTTTAATTGTTTCACTTAAAAGTAAGAAAGAAAATTAATAAAGCCCTACTTTAATAAACAACTTCAAATTTTATTTTACAATCTGACAGTAAAGGTACAATTTTCTAAAAGATGTAAACGTAATTTTTTAAATTTATTATACAGAGTTCAAATATCTATATTAGGAAAGCTGACAATTCTTTAAACTCTTGAGAGTTAGGACCTTTTACACGTGGATAGGGAACTTACTAATGAATTTCATATTTTGCATTATAAGCAAAATTATAAAAAAAGCTATTCTCCATTCCATCCGTACTTTTATCAAGGATGTTTGAATACAATTTGCCATCATGTCCTATGCATATTATTCATAGAACTTATGTAGTAGAGAGCCGGATATCCGGCAGAGAAGTCGGATATCCGGTAATTGTGATTCGGATATCCGATGATATTTCGGATATTGAAAAATCAGCCGGATATGCCGGATATCGGATATTTACCGGATATCCGTTGCATCCCTAATTTATATTGTATTTTAGATAATACCTAATAGTGGTCCACTGTACCCCGATGGGTGGACCAGTACACTGGTCCACTTTACAAGTGCATATATATTTTTTTTTTTTTTTTGAAAATTGTATTGAAAACTATGTTGTGAGAAAATTATGATGGATGTAAGAAGGTTTAAGGAATATTCAAAAATATTTTCATACAGATCGGTCAGTCTGTTAAAGAGAAAAAAAATGTTAATTGAAAAAGTGGTCCACTGTGTACCGGTCTCCCCTACATAAATGTATTTGATAAAAAGATCAATCACCCTAATATCAGTGTTATCTTGAAAAATTTCCGAGATAAATTTATACTTCCTTTATGAAAAAGTAAGAGTTAAATGATATTAACCAGAATTAGATAATAAAATCAGTACAGAATGATATAAAAATAAAAAAGCTTGAATTTCCTTCTTATATCTTAACTGTAAGTTTCACTGTTTACATCTGAAACAATGTGCAGATTTTAGAAAATTGCGGATTTGAGAGTCTACTATATTCACTAATTTATCTTTCTGTATAATACTTTGATCATATATATCTGTGTGTGTGTGTGTTGTGATATTTTCCCATATCTCAGCATAGGTAACTTGTGACCGATCGACCCCCGGAGTTGTCGGGTCAGATCAAACGAAACGATCGATTCCCGATGCTGAATGGCGTGGACATTTTAAGAACAATAACCGAGACTGCCTGGCACCTAGTCCGACACTAACGGATTGATTACTCTCCTTGTGAGGTCGCAGATGGAGAGATTCCCAGAGACTTTCGGACGCCAAGGGAAGTCCTTTAAAATCTGGGAATGAGAACCAGAAATCCACTACGATAGGCTGCCGTAGGTTTAAGAGGCCGTGAGGAACCTGCCCCCGCCCCCCTTTTTTTCGGAGGCGAGAGGAAGAAGAGAAGACGAGAGGAGATGGTTCTTCGGAGGCAAAAGGGTAGGACGTGACCCTGAAAAAGCAGAGTCTGGCAGTGAAGCGAGAGCGAAGTGAAACGGAGGAGCGATCCGTCTCGATCACCCAAGGACACCCTGTCCTGTTTAATTTGTATCACCGAATACAGAGAACGGAAATTAAGTTTAGAACGAGACTGTCTGGTGTAGAGACCTAAGGAGAAATTAGAGGACTTTATGGAACTCGTTTATAATCACCTGCACCCACGCATTTCATCTTATTTTATTTTGTTCTATTTTATTTAAATAATGAAACCTGTAGAAGGAATGCTCTGTATTTCGAGCTTCGAATAAAGAAACTTTTCTTTCTACAAATCAACTTGAGTAATTACTCCGGTTAGCCACAGCTACCAGTTCGAATTTTATAAATCCCGCCGGAGTTTTTACAGTGTGTTTGTTTGTGCATGCATGTGTCAGAGAGAGAAAAAGTATGAGCCTCCCCCTCCCCCTTATTATTCACTTCTAGCCACAGCTATGTCATCCTCCTTAATTTACAACAAACATCGCTTTTTGAAGTTTTAAGGTTAAGTAAGAAAATTGTTTTTTGGTATTCTGTATAGAATGTAAGTTGTTAAAAACTTTATTTTTGATACACTGGTATTAACACTTTGAAATTGTAGTTTTTATTGTTTACACCCACCCCTTTTAAATTATATGAAATGTATTACACGAGACCATCAGTGAGTAGGATAATTTTTTGTAAAGAAATGAAAAACCCGAAGTCTGTTTTAAATCTATCGATATTTGCAAACAAAATAGGAAAGCTAATTCTATTCAAGGGCAAATTTTATAAATGCTTTTCAGTGCTCCATGATCTTAATTTTTTTAGGTATGTTTAGTTTTTAATTATTGTAATACAAAAAGAATCGCATTTTTAATTATAGTATATATATATATTTTTTTTTTGCAAAAAATATTAAAAAATATTTAGACTAAATTTAGTCGCTCCCTTTTCAATTTATTCAAACAAATTTGAGAGGAAAATAAATGCCATTAAAATTCTATCAGTCATAGAAATATGTTTAATAATGGTCATTATGTTTTTCCCCCCTTTTTTATGGTGTGAAAAATTCATATGAGGTTAGATTTATAGATTATAATCTAATATGTGACAGTAGAATGAGCCAGCGAGTCAAGATTTTCTTCATTTAAATATAAATATCAATCTAGATGAAGTTAAATAAAAATAACTATTATTATTTATTATAATTTTAAAATAATATTCATAGCTATTTATTTTAACTTCATGCTTTCACATTAAATTAATTTTAAAATACTTTAAGACATTCTGCGATATTACATTTTTTTTTTTTTTTCATTTATCAATAATCAAATACAAACTTCGAAAGCGAAAATGGTCACCTTAGTATTTTTATTTTGACTCATCTGGCTGCTAATTTCACTTAATGTATAATACAAATAAAATTATTTAAAAAATAAATAAATAAACAGTCAAAAAAGTTTTAAAATCAGGCATTATTAACTATTTTTGCTTCTTTTTCATATTACAATGGTTAAAACTACATAGACATATCAAAAATTCAGATTTTTACGAAATGGCGAAAAACAAAAAACAATTTACCCGTGAAAAAAAAGTAATGTTTTTCCTATTTTGTTTACAAAATGTTTTATGCAGATTACATATAGATTAGACTATTTCTTTTAAATGTATGCTACTTACTGATGATCGTATGCAATTCATGTTGAACTGGAGTTATTTTTTCTGTTGATTTCATGAATGAAATCTTTTAAAATTTAGTCTGTGTCAATTCAACGTACTGGGAATGCACGGCACGCGTATGAATATATGAAAACATAAACAAGCCCAAAGAACGGGTTGGTTGGTTGTCAGACAGACTTCCATTTAGCAACGGGAAATATATTATCCAACCAACGAGAAATATATTATCCTTAAAAAATTAAAACCTTGTTATAAATAACAGTAAAATTGAATGCATATAATTAAAAAATATTTCCCCTATTTAAAAAATGAATCTAAATAGTTTTACAACGAAATGCAGATATATAAAATGCGAAATGTATTTTGAACAAAAAAGAAAAATATATAAGCGACAATTTAATTTAATACAATATATATTACGAATTAAAAATATATTTTCGTATAAAAAAATGAGTCAAAATAATTCATCAGCTACATGCTAAAATTTATTCCGAGCTTAACTGTATACTGAGAACCAATTTTTAACTTTATGTTTGAGCAGTCAAAAGAGGTGATTCGGCTCCATGTATTCCTATGAGAAAACACATAAGAAAATAGTCAGATTTTAAAGGTGGATTATATTGAAAACAAGAGTTTTCCTACGTTAGCGCAAAATCTTTAACGCTTCATCTAAAACTGATTAATATAATATATTCATTTTTAAAAAATCGTTCGATCCATTTTCGAGATAACAACTATGTGCCCATTACAACCATTACATCTCCCATTTTCGCTTAAAAATTGGTTTCCAGATCTCAAAATCTACTGCATGTAGAAATCTATAAATTTCAGGATAGAGTTAGGCCATAGATATAAGACTAATGTGAAAAAATCGAAACGGTATGCCTCATATTTACTGAGATATTAAATGTCAGCGTTTCGATTTTCCTTTGATGTCCTGCTAGCTGTATATATGAGAGATGGAATCTTCGGTTTTGGGCTTACGGTTTTCGGTTTTTCGCTGCGTCACTCGAGAAACTACAGTCTCTCATGATGTATATCAATGTTATATTATTACCAAGTATGATTGTATCGAAATCAGAACAAATATACCTGTCAGTATAATATTTGTCGCCAAATGAAAATACTCTAGTTATGAAATTCAGTCCCAGAAAATATTTTTAGATTTATTAAGATTCTTACAAATAACTATCTAAATTTATAGCAATTTCTGTCTTGTACAGAACTTAATAACTGTCCTGTGTTTTGTGAAAAGTATACTTACAAGTATTTTAAGAAGTTAATCATTCCTCTCACTCTTGCAAGTCTATCACTTGAAACTAAAAACGTGCAGATTGGTCAAAAAAAAGAAACAAAAAAATCCCTACTAAATCTAAAACAGTTTTTTTTAAAATTTAGTATATGAAATAAATGTAAAATGAATACACTGCTAAATTGATGTAACATTTTAAGACATAAAAATTCTTTAAAAACATATCTACAAGTTTCAACCTTTTTTCTTCTGAGGTAATCTTCAGGATAATAGTCAATCATAAGGTCTGTCAAACTGAACTGTCATTGAAAATTTCAAGATCCAAATGCTCGATCAATCAGCTTCAACTTAACGAAACAGTATATTGGACAGCCAACACCATCTATTAATTTAAACTAGTATTAAATGCAAGAATGAGAAATAAATCTGAGTAAAACCAATTAACCGAAAACCCCAAACAGGACCAGCCTATTGAAAAAACAACATACCACCCCCAACTTTTAAACTGAAGAAAATAACCCATTGTTCAAATCTCCAACAAATCCAACTAAATTCCTGAAATACTGGTTGATACATTATTGTTACACACCTCTCTCCTCTCCTTTTAAAATTTTAATGAATTTCCTAATTTTTTTTTAAATTGTTAAATGGTCTTTTAAAAACTGCAGGGTATAGAAGACATTTTTACTTGTTAGCTATATTTTGCAACTCTCCAAATTACTGCAATGTAAATATGGTACTAAGTTATATCCTACACTAAACTTTCTTCTATTACATATATTTCTTAATAGAAAAAAAATTACAAAGATATATTGTAGTAATAATGAATTTTTTAATTTGCATAAAGTCTGTCATAACAATTTTAAACTGTACATTGCTTCTTGCTCGCTGGTAAAATAAATGCTTGGCTGGTAAGATTTTCTGAAAATTTCCACCCCTGGCATAAGTTATAAGAAACTGTACACCTAAACAAACTATCATACTCTTAGAAAAGTGGAAAAAGAAATTGATATTGAAGTAACATTTTTAATAATATTCCTTTGGTGCATTTTTAAAATTCTGCCTATTAAAAAATGATCATCTTAATCGGTTTTTACTTTAGACTGTATTGAAATTATTTGAATACAGTATTCTTGGACCGTTTTATTCCCATTTTGAAAAGATTATATCAGTTAAAGTAATTTCAATAAGGAACTTGGATAAAGTTAGTTTACAAAAGACCAACTCTCAAAGTTAATTTGTATGTTAATGGTGCTTACTTTAACATGTTAAATGCAATATCATTTCAAACTCTCCTCCCCACAACCTCTGTATTTGTCACCTTGTTAAAATTCATGTGCTACTTTGCTTTTTAGAATGACACTATTTTAACTTTTTTATTCAGCAACCTAATTTGTATGTTTATGTTGAAAAATGCATGTTTTTGTTATTGTTTTAACTTTGTAGTGTTTTTTGTGAATTAGTCAAAGCTATATCTGTGTTAAACTTTCTTCTACAACTAAATTAATATTTAGAAATTAGTTGCAATAAATTATACATAAATTTTACTTTTGGAATATTAGATTTATATTACACATTGAAAAGAAGTTACATTTCCTTATATAAAAAATAAAAATTTTCATTCTAATCTGTTTATTAATCTTAGACTTGGAGTGATAATTGAGGATAATTTGCTAATGTCTGGCTGTAGAGGAAAAGTCAGAAATTAAATAAATTAGTCGTTAAGTATACTTGGGGAAAGATTTACTGCTCTAGTTGTATTTTGTATATTGATTATAAAATTTCATGAGAAAGATTGAATTCCTAACAAAAATTATATGATCATTATAAGTTAGTTTGTATTTTCAAATGGTAAATAAATACAGGTTTGAAAGTCTGATGCATATTTATTTATATAATGAGTTATTTGGCAATAGTTAAATTGGTTTGTAATGTGGGTCATGAATTTAATAAGTTAAAAAGTTATAGTGTACATATAATTGCAGTATTATATTAGTTTATTAAAAAGTTATTGCAAATGTTATCACTTTTATTAAAGTGCTGTTTCATAAGTTTTTTTAATAAAGTTGTTACAATTTTTTTTCTAGCTCATATTCTAATATTTGAAATGCCATGGATTTTGAATCGTAAGTATTATTTTATTATTATTTTTTTTACTTATAAATTTTAAAAAAAATGAACATATTGGGATATAAATGTAATACAATTTTAAAAAGAATTGCATTTTAGTGTTTAAAGACTGACTCAAAATTAAAAATTAGTATAAAGAGAAAGAGTGGGGGGGGGATATTATTAGACTTATTTTTTTTAACAGTTTTACTAAAAAATATATAAAAATATAAAAGTTAATAAAAGTCTAAGTATTTTTTTATGCCCTTTTATTTAATTCAACTGGGTTTAATTCTACTAGTGTTTTGTATATAAAGGTGGAATTTTGTAATTAATTTTTAAATCCCTTTATGATATGCTAGAATTATAAAAATTATGTACGAAGGTGTGTTTTTGATTACAATACAACATTTTAATATTTTTAGAACTTAATTATAAATTAATAACTGAATCTTAAAGCATTATTCCCATTAGTCGGCCACAAGTGATAAACCACCAAATATTCATTATGGTTACCAACTGTATACAAGTTACAACAGCAATGGAATTAATTGTGCCAAACCATCTCTCTAAAATATGCCAACTGGCTGTAAAGCTGCTTCAATGAAATACTTTAAACACTATAAAGTAGAAAATATAAATAAAAAATAAAAAGTGTTATATATCCAATGTAATAAAATATTTGCAATATTTTTAAAGAATATGGTTTAATTAATATTTTCATATTAATTAAATTATGATTATATGTTGAGAAATCATTTAGAAACCTTAAAAAGATAGTTTTAACCTTAAAAAGATAACTAATGCTTTTTGTTTTCTATTGTCATTTCTTAAAAAAGAAAAATTTATTTAAAAAAAAAATAATAATTCATTAGCTCTCATTTTCTACCAAGCGTAGTAAAAAGTAGTGAATTTTCCATAATCTGGTATGTGACCCTGCCAAATTATAATGAAAATGTTTTGGAAAGTCATCACTTGCAATCATGAAATTAGGTGTGATTGACAAGATAAACGTTGAATTCTTATAAAGTGTATTAAAAAAATCATAATCTATTTTTACTTTCATACTTAGAAATTCTATTATACTATCTAAACTTATATTTAGAAATATGTAAAAATGTTATAATTATATTTTAAATTTAATATTTCATTATATATGTTGTTGTAATTTTGAAAATGTTATTTATAGACATTTTAAAACATGTTCCTTAGAGCATTTATAAAAACTGTATAAATAACTTAAAATTAGCTTACAAATTAAATACTGAACTTTTTTTTCCCCTTAGCTGCATGGAAAATTATAAAAGCTTGGTTACCTGAAGATTTCGTTGAAAAAATAAAATTTGTAAAAAAAACAGATATTCAAGATTATGTGTCGGAAGATAATCTTCCTGTGGATATGGGTGGCACAGTTAGTATTTTTCCTATTTATGTTTACATTTTTGATTAAACTCTATTTTTCTTAAAAAATAAAGAAAATTCTCAACAACCATAATGAAAGTCAATATTTATTTATATTTTTAGATAATTTTAATTAATACTGCAATTTATAATCTTCATTTAACAGCTGCTTTATATGACATATTAAATATGTTAATATGGTATTAGAAATATTTATAAGTATGTATGTATAAGTTTTTGGAAAAATCATCACTTGCAATCATGAAATTAGGTGTGCTTTACAAGATAAACATTGAATGCTTATAAAAGAACGTATGTATTAAAAAATATATACATATATTTTTAGATAATTTTAATTAATACTGCAATTTATAATCTTTATTTAACAGCTGCTTTATATGACAAAATAAAGTATGTTAATATGGCATTAGAAATAAGTATAAGTACCTAAATGACAGTTTTTATGCCTTTAAAATGTCTGGGGATTTTTCCTTAATTAGTTTTTCAGATGCTTTACTAAATATTTAAAAACTGTTATAATGAATTTGACAAAGAAATTGTGCAAATTTTTCTTTATTTGTAATATTGCTGCCAATTTTATGTTAATCTCTTAAACAGCAAATGGAAAAATGGAATTGAAAACTAAAAAAAGTATTTTTAGTGACAAAAAAAAGCTGACAATTTTTTTAATTCAAATTTATAAATCCATAAGTTTAGGTCATACAAAATTGTAATTTTACTCCTTTACTTGTTAGAGTATGGGGAAAGTCTTTCAAGATATAACTTATAAGACTCAGGGACTGTATAAAAATTTTAATTTTGTAACTTTTTAAAACTATTTTGACATAAATGGATTTTTTATATGATCAAACATACGTGAAACATATTTGCATTTGGAACTATACCTTAACTAATAGTTTGGGTGGGAAATTAGCTATAGGTCAATAAGGACACACTGTATATTTAACATAGCATTTTATGCCTTTCTATGACTTTCATTCAGTCACTTTCTGACCTATACTAGTACAGCCAAAGCACATTATAATGAAAATGAAAGTGGTCCTTTGATCATTGTGATGTGCCTTCGTTAAAACATTGTAATGAATTATTTCATTATATAGTAAGAACTCAAATTATCTGGACTAATATGGTCTGAATGCAATCTGAATATGCAGATATCCAGGTAATGGAGACAATAACTAGTAGGATGTGTCAATCCCAAAACTTTCTTCTGTCTCACACAGGTTTCACATACACTAAAAAAAAAATCAGCTCCAATTTATATCAAGGTCTAACATAATCTAAAGTTTTATTAAATTCTGTGCATTAGTTCTTGAGATATGACTATTGCTAAATTTGTGTAAATCCTGCAAAATGCAGCATAGCAGCGCAACCTGTTGGGAGATTTAGACCAAAACCTAATCAACAACAACTTATGTCAACGTCTAACTGAATATGAAGTTTGATGAAAATCCGTGCATTAGTTCTTGAGATATAGTTATTGTGTTAATTATGAAAAAAGTATTATAGCAGCACCACCTGTTGGGCTATTTGCACCAAAACGTAAGAAGCATCTACTTATGTCAAGGTCTAGCAGAATATGAAGTTTTATGAAATTTCATGCATTCGTTCTTGAGCTATCTTAAAATTCATGAAAAAAGTGGTATAGCAGTACCACCTGTTGGGATATCTACACCAAAATGTAATCAGCACCTACTTATGTCAAGATCTAACGGAATCTGAAGTTTGATTGGACACTGCATGAATTATACTTTATAGGATGAAAAAGCAAAAAATTTGAAAACTATGAATATTTTATAGCATCTTTTAGAGGGGCTTTATAAGAATATTCATAGTAAATATGTTATTTCATCAAATATTGTCAGCATTATGCCTAAAATTGACAATATTAAGCCCCTAATAACATATATATATATATATATATATATATATATGAAATAAGACAATTAATAACCTACATGAGTTCAAATAACAAAATAAATAAATGTTCAACTTAAATAGAAATAAGATAAATAAACAATTATTCAACTTAAATAGAAATTAGATCATAAAATAATGTGCAAGACTCGCCATAAAAGACTAAAGTTACTGTAAATTAAACAAGATTATAAGTATTTGACAAACAGCCAGTCATCATGAACTCAAAATGGCTGCTATATGTATGCAAACATTGTTTTGAAAAAAAAAATGATACAGTAAAACCTCTGAATAACAGACACCTCGGGAGCACAGAATTTGTCTGCTATTTGGAGGTGTCCGCTATTGAGAGTTAAAGATGTACAAATATACAGGTTTTGCAGATCACAAAAGTGTCCGCTAAATAGAGGTGTCCGCTATTCAGGAGTGTCCGTTATGGAGGTTTTACTGTAATAGGAAATAAATTGTTGAGTGCTGCCATCTATCACAGAAAAATATAAGTAAAAGCTGAAATTGTAGACCAGTTAAATAAGTCTAGTGCTGCCATTTATTATGAATGAAGAGAAAATACAAACAAAAGAAACACTTATTTTAGCAAATAATATTTGAAATGTGATGAAACTAGAGGAAGTAGATAAGATTTAAATAGAATATAGATGAAATGGGAAGACAAGTACAATAATTAGCAATGTATGATGAAACATTGTGTGAGTAAATGAAGAGTGTATTATTTATGTTGTAAAAATGATTTTGTTATGTAAATGAAATGATTAAATTCATAAAACCAGATTTTAATAAATTTTGTATCTTTTTTTTTAGCAGTCCCGCCACATCCCTCCGTAATGATATTTTTATTTTATAATTTTTTGGGGTTAGAATTTTGTTATTTTTTTTTAAATATAAGTGTTGTTAATTTTTTTCAGCAATCCACGCCCTCCCTCCTTAATATTGTTTTAATTTTTATAATTTTTATACATATTTAATGCCCATACTAGTGAAATTAAATTAATGTTTTAATGTTTAATCCATGAAGAAAGAAAAGCAAGGGGATAAATGTTAGACAAAGCTGTATGTTTTAAATGTAATAAATTAGGCCTAATAAAATGAGAAGTGCATAAACGTTTAATAAGATTGCAGTGGTTTAGAAGAATACTTCTGTAAACTGAAATATGTAGACATGAATGAAAGTTAGTAAAATGAATAACATTGAAGGAAAAATCATTACCTTTCTCATAGATATTGAATGTTAAAGTGTGATTAGAAAGAATAGAGATATTAATGTCCATAAAATTAATAATAGACTTATTTAAATGAGTAGTTCTAAGTTCAAGATTGGAAGGATATGCTACAGGTAGAGAGATAGAATGATTATCATTAAGGGAAAAGATAATTATATCATCTACACTATATGGCCATTAATGACCGGCAACTTTCAATTTTAGACATTTTGTCGAATATTTAAAAATATACTTGTCAGATTCTTCTGGAATTTTAGGATCCAAAAGAACAGGTTTGACTTCATATTTATCATTGTTGATTTGATAAGGAGGACAAAATAGGGAACCAAAAAAAAATTATAGGAAAAAAAAAATAATACTTGGGATCACTCTGTAAAATAAAATGCACCAAATGATCTATTGCTACAGAATATACGTAGGCAGACATTGTACAATATGTGTATTCATTTGTGTAAGAATAGCATGTATAGTAATAGAAATATAGAGATTTTTTTTTTTTTTTTAATTAAAAAAATTCTTGCATGTTTTTTGCTTATAACATACAGGGTTTTAAACCAAATTTAATGCCAGTTTCAGAAAAATTGACAAAATGTAGTAGAAACAATATAGTGCAGTTGGAATATAAATATATTAAATATTTAAATAAATTTGGGCAGTTGTATAAAATAATTTTTATCTGTGCATGCGCGAACGATAACAAGGAACTTTTTGCATAATTTAATAGTCAACTCTATGGAGCAACTTATAAAAAAAAAATCAGTCAAATGTCGTAAAAATTCAAAGAGATATCGGCGTTAGAGTGAGCTGTTTTTTAGTTTCTCACTAAAACTCGCTGAATGATAAGGGATTTTCCACAAATTTATTTTATACTATTTTCCAATTTTTAATGACACTTTAGTTCTCTTTGAAAAACTACCCTAACGAGCTTATTCGAACAAAGAAAGAATTATCAAAATCAAAGGATCCATTCCAAAAGTATTATAACCTGGTGCAATAAAATTTTCCAAGGTGAACTAAAGTATCAATAAAAAATGAAATATAGTATAAAAATTAAACATGACAATTTGTGGACAATCCCTTATCATTTAGCGAGTTTTAGTAAGAAACTAAAAAACAGCTCACTCTAACGCCGATATCTCTCTGAACTTTTACGATATTTGACTGATTTTTTTTAATAAGTTGCTCCATACAGTTGACTTAAATTATGCAAAAAGTTCCTTTTTATCGTTCGCGCATGCGCAGATAAAAAAAAATTATACAACTGCCCATATTTCCTTAAATATTTAATATATTTACATTTCAATTGCACTATATTTTTTCTACTATATTTTGTCAATTTTTCTGAAACTGACGTTAAATTTGGTTAAAATCCCTGTATGTTATAAGCAAAAAACATTCAAGAATTTTTTTAATTTTTTTAAAAAATCGCTATATCTCTATTAATATACATGCTATTCTTACACAAATGAATACACATATTGTACAATGTCTGCCTATGTATATTCTGTAGCGATAGATCATTTCGTGCATTTTATTTTACAGGGTGATCCCAAGTATTTTTTTTCTAATTTTTCTAATTTTTTTTTTTTGGCTATTAATTATACTCCTTATCAAATCGACGTTGATAAATATAAAGTAAAACCTGTTCTTTTTAATTCTAAAATTCCAGAAGAATCTGACAAGTACATTTTTAACTATTCCACAAAATGTCTAAAATTGAAAGTTGCCGGTCATTAATGGCCATATAGTGTATATATATATATAGGGCAAAATATTATTTTTAATATACTTTCTCTCATAGAAATAGATATATAAATCTGAAAGCATACTGGAACTAGCTGAGCCTTGTGGCATTCCTTCTGTCTGAAGAAAAATAGCATTATTTTGGAAGATAAAATTATGAAAAAGTAAAAAATTAGTTAAAGTTTTGAAGTAATCAATATCGATGTTATCAGGTAAATGTAATAATGAGAAATATTCTATAAAAAGTAAATGAATAGTAGAGTGTAAATCTTCCAAAAGAATATTGTTGAAAAGATCCTTAAAATCATATGTGATAATATTGTTGATGTTGGTAAGTGCCTTGATTTTATTAACTAGCACATAACTGTTTTTAATACAATGAGCTATCTTTCTTGATAGATAGATTCATTGAAGATTTGTGTGAGAATATTTAAGAAAAGTGAGTTAGCGCATGTGTTATAAGTATTATATCCTACAAGAATTTTAAAGGATTTTTGTGAAACTTAGGAATTATAACAATGTAGGGGTAGTTGAAGTTTTTATTTTTTAAGCCTAATAGTTTATGATAACTTAAAATGAATCTAATGTTTTCTTCTAATGAAACATGATGTTGTGTGAAAATATTATTGGAAGAAATTGCAGTTGTAAGAAGGTGGTGGTAGTATTTTTTGCAAATGATGACATAGTTATTGGCAGCCTTGTCAACATAGGTGATGATGAAATTGTTTTGTAGTTCAAGAATATGTGGCTTAAGGGTGGAGAAAGAAACAGGAATTTTATCAATATGTAATTTCTGTAAATAGTCTTGTAAGAAAAAAAATTACATTGTTTCCATTCTACAAAGAATTCAATGAGTTTATTATACTTGTGTGTGTGTATACATACATACATACAGGGTGATTATAAAAAAATTATCCCAATATATGAGTCCTTAAACTGTCACACCGTTCACAGAAACGACTGAAATTTTGGTTTTAAGTATTTTGAGGTATGTGCTCAAGAATCGTATGAAAAACAACAGTTAAACTCTAACAGTTATGGTTACAGTGACAAGATTTTGAAAATTTCAAATGGCAACACCTATTTTTTTTTTTATTGGAATGTGATCTTCATAGTGAAAAACCATAAAAAGCATTGAAACGGTACCTGTAACACAAAAATTGCTGGCGCTAGAGAGACTAAGAAGAAAAGTGAAAACAACCAATGAATGACAGAGAAGCAACAGAAAGTAAAACATTTTATTATCCAGTGATATCCACCATCTGCCGCATGCAACGTGTCTTCGTGTGTGACGTGGAAAATTTGTGAAACACAATAAAATATTTTGTTTTCTGTTGATTCTCTATCCTTATTCGTTGTTTTCTTTTTTCTTCTTAGTCTGCTAGCGCCGGCAATTTTTGTGCTACAGGTACCGTTCCAACGCTTTTTATGGTTTTTCACTATGAAGATCACATTCCAATTTAAAAAAAAATAGGTGTTGCCATTTGAAATTTTCAAAATTTTGTCACTGTAACCATAACTGTTAAAGTTTAACTGTTGTTTTTCATACGATTCTTGAGCGCATGCATACCTCAAAATACTTAAAACCAAAATTTCAGTCAGTTTCTGTGAACGGTGTGACAGTTAAGGATTCGTATATCGGGATAGTTTTTTTATAATCACCCTGTATATATATATATTACTATGAGCTACACATGAAAAAGCTGGGCAAATTTAAATGGAAAAAAAATGATTTAATTCTTTTAAAGGGCATTTTACATACCTGTATGTATGTATATATATATATATATAGGTTTGAAGATTGAAGCTAACAAACTCTGCTTTTGTTTCTTAACAGCATCATCTAATATTGTACTCTATTTTGGCAACATACTTGTCAATTTCATTCGTTCACAAATTTTCATTTTGTATGTAACACAATTTCTTGTAAATACTCAAGTGCATCAGATGGTTAAAGTTTCTCATCAGCTTCTATGAATTCCTCTCTGACACTGCCATCACATGACTTATCTTCTGCACTTTTTTTACTATATACTCTCTTTATTTGTTATTATGTCTTCTTCAACATTAATGTATTGATCAAAGTTAGTCAGAAGTCTGATTTAAGGATAAAATCAATCCATCTATATCGTCCAATTCAGGTAAAGAAACAGTTTCCTTATTATTCGAAGATGATGGGGGAAAATTCCCAAAGCTGAAAAAGCGTTAACAATAGTTTCTTTTGAAGCATCGCACTAAGCTTTATTTATCATATAAATTGCTTTCAGCACATCTATTTTTGCTTCTTTCTTGTTATCTGAATTCACAATTATTTTTTTTACAAGCACCCTTCTACTATTTACTTTAAACAAATGAATAACAAAGTATTTTTGCCAAACCACTTGAATCGTTTTAAGCTCATAAACAAATTGCAATTGAACTAATTTTTAAAAAAATTGATTTGCTAAATAGAAATGGCAAAAATGTCATCTACTAGATCTTTTTGATGGTTGATTGTAAGTTTTCAAGTTTTTCTTTACTAATAACTTTTGTTCTGGAATTTTATGTGAACAAAGTCTGGTAACAGCCATGGTACGATGATGTATTTAGATAATTGATGCTATTTTAAACAAGTCAGTAAAGCTGAAATTTGGAATGAGTGATGTCTTCTTACTTGAGCATTTTAGTTGATTGCTAATAAATTAAAATAAACTTCATAAAATTGCTTCCTTTGCTGAGAAAACAAGTTTAAATATTGAATGTAATTTTGCATAATAATAAATAAGAGGTTAAAACAGATTTTAAAACTTTGCCAATAACATAAATTTTATTATGTTGAAAATGTTTCTAATATGAAAATTTATTAATATTTTAAAATTTACATTTTCTAGGATACAACTGAATATGAGCCTCCAACTACACTGGGCAATGACATTGCAAATAACAATACTGAATCAAAACGGGTAAGTATTGCATACATAACATATTTATTGAAAAACATTGCTGTTATCTAACAAAAATTGTTTAGTGATAATGCTATAAATTCTTGGTAAACACATGCATTTATGAAAATAACTCTGAATATTTAAAGAATTAACATACATTTATCTGTATGCCATTTTAGTTACATTTTCCATAAAGCAGGAATCATTTTACTCCCTGATGACTTGTAAATATTTTTGTATGAACAAAATAATATTGTTGAAGTGGGTAGAAGCTTCTATTTTTATCTATACTAATATTATAATGTAGTAAAGATTGTTTTTTTGTTTGTTTGTTTAGTTCCAGAGATTACCCCCTACAAACACTGAAGCGATGATGGTAGCAAATTGGTAGTGACATTATAGCTATATTTTGTGTCTATGCCACTACTCCCAAGGGGGGGGGGGGGGATGCAAGAGCGAAAAATGTTCTAAAATTTCGATTTTTTTTATACTGAAGCTGTTAGAAACATGAAATTTAGCACGGTAGTTACTTATAAGATGTAAATGCTCTCTAAAAACAAATTCTAAAAAAATTTCAAAATTTAAAAGGGTGAGATGAGCGAAAAGCATTCTAAAAACATTCTAAATTACAATTTCTATGGAATCTCTGGAACTACAGAACCGTTTTCAAAAGTGATGGTGGCAAATTGATGGTGACAGTCCCTGCTCCAACATAGGCTATATTTTATATTGGTGCCACTAGCCCCTGGGGGTGTGTAGGAGCGAAAAACGTTCTAAAATTTAGAGTTTTTTTATACTGAAGGAGCTAGAAACATGAAATTTGGCATGGTAGTTACAAGATGTAAATGCTCTCTAAGAACAAATTCTAAATTTAAAACTGTGATATGAGCAAAAAGCATTCTAAAAACATTCTAGATTTACAATTTCTATGGAATTTCTGGAACTACCGAACCCTTTTCAAAAGTTATGGTAGCAAATTGATGGTGACAGTCCCTGCTGTAACATAGGCTATATTTTATGTCAGTGCCAGTACCACAGGAAGGTGCAAGAGCGAAAAACGTTCTAAAATTTAGATTTTTTTTTTTATACTGAAGGAACTAGAAACTTGAAATGGTAGTTATAATAAAAATTTCTCTATATAAATGCTCTCTAAGAACAAATTCTAAAAAAATTCAAAATTTAAAAGGGTGAGATGAGCGAAAAGTGGTCTAAAAACATTCTAAATTACAATTTCTATGGAATCTCTGGAACTACAGAACCATTTTCAAAAGTGATGGTAACAGTCCCTACTGTAATATAGGCTATATTTTATATTGGTGACACTACCACAGGAGGTGGGGGGGGGGGGGTAAAAGAGCGAAAAACGTTCTAATTTTTTTTATTATTGTTCGACATCAGTGTGGCTTAATTAGTAATTTCTGAATTATCTGTGGCAGTAAAATTTCCTCTAATGAAAATAAGCCAACGAATACCATTTGGCATTTTTCAAGAATTACAAAAGCAAAGCCGCGGGTTTTGCTAGTATATAATGAATCTGATAAAAAAAATTCTGCAAAGCCTTATTAAGAAAATTAAAAAGGCCTATGTTATCAATGAACAGTTATTTATAATATTTTCTAAGACAATATTCATATTTCTGCATTAGAGTTGAGCTGAAATGGACAGGCATTAGAGTTGAGCTGAAATGGACAGGTGTTTGTATGAATTTTTAACATTGAGATGTACCTCAATATTTAAAAAAAGCTAGTAGCAACATTGGTGACCAAGTGTTGTTTGCTAGAGAAGGCATACAAATAAACTTAGCAATTTCGATTTAGAATGACATTTTAAGTTTTAATATTTTGATTCTACTTTTTGTTTCTTAATCATCAATTTCAATTCTTTTATTTCCCTGGAGCGACCATAGAGCTCTTGGAAAGTGCAAATGAAGCTCTCAGGTGCACCCCATAGCACATGTTGGAAACCATTGTTTTAAAATATTAGAAACATTTTGTGTTTGATATTTAATTAAATTATATAAAAAAGAGTTTATTTAGGCCTTTTATTTGTGTTGAAACTTATTTTATGTAACAATTGATGAAAATTAATTTGATGCCATTTAAAAATGAGAAATTTTTTAGAATTTTTGCCTCTATAAAGATCATATAAAATGTTATTTAAGGGGTTGAATTCTTTTTTTAAAGCGACAACCCATGCAATTTGCGGTTTTTTAGATTATTGAGAAACTAGAATGAAAAGTTCTCACTTGAGTTGTGGAACGCAAAATTGAAGACACTAGAACTAAAGACAACATTTTGTAAAAGTTAAAAAAAAAAAAAAAAAAAAAAAATCCTTTTTATTTTGATCTTGAAATCAGAAAGGTATAGATTCTTCTTGGCCAATCCATTTTTAAAAATAGCAGAAAAAACTTCAGGAATAATTCCATCAGATTAATATAAATGAAACTTCAGTGAAAACCTTCGTTTAAATTTTAAAAACGGCATTTTTAATCACGCAACTTCACCTTACAAGCTAATCCATCAGACTTAAACTTATTTAAATTTTAACATTCCAAACTTAAATATTGAATAAACGGGGCTTTTGAACTAAAAAACAAACGAATTTTAAAATCATTCACAAAATTGCAACAGAGTTATTCCATGGTAACTTACATTAGATTTAGAATAATTTTCTTTGGTAATTTTCGTAATATAACACAAAAAAAATATTGAAAATGTAGTGTTGATATTTGTTGTGTCCTCTCCCCTCGTGCAAAAACACACGCTCGCTAATGTTAATCCTGTGGGACATATTTTTCTATTATCTCGTTTACAATTCAATATTTTTAAACTATTTTTTTTTTTGCATTGGATAGCTGAGATCAATCTCTATTTCCGCCGTTGATTACTTTTTCGATTTTCTTTGCAGATTTTTTTTACGAAAATACTTTCAGTTTCGGAACCGGTTTTGAAAGTAAAAGTATCTCCATAAAAAAAATCCGCAAAGAAAATCAAAGTAATCAACGGCAGAAATAGAGATTGATCTCAGCTATCCAATGCAACAAAAATCGTTTAAAATTATTGAAATACAAATGAGATATTAAAAAAATGCCCCATAGGATTAACATTAGCGAGTGTGTGTATTCGCATGAGGGGAGAGGACTCTTAATTAAACCTATCCAAAGTGAAATTTGGATGAAAATTACCTAACTTTAGTGCCCCGTGGCAGAATGTATGCGACGCTGCGACGGGCGGCGCAGACTAAAGACATACAGCGATACCGCGGACGCGCTATAGCGCATAAATTACACGAGAAAACGTCAAACTTCGTCGAAGGATCGTTAAAAAACCGGCGAATTTAGTCGAAGAATCGCCAAAAAAAACATGAAATTCATTTAAAGATCGCAAAAAATGACTAATTTCGCTGACAGATCGCGAAAAAAACGCAAATTTAGTCAAAAGGCTGTCAAAAAAACATGAGTCGTTGAAGGATCGCAGAAAAATGCAAATTTTGCCAAAGGGCTATGGAGAAAACGCCAACTTCGTCAAAGGATCGTGGAAATAACTGTTAATTTCGTTGAAGGATCACGAAAAAACAGTCAATTTCGTCGAAGAAACGGCAAATTTTATCATCGGATCGCGAAAAATGGAGAATTCTGTCGACAGATCGCGAAAAAACGGCAAATTTCGTCAAAGGATCACCAAAAAACAGCAAATTTTGTCGAAGGATATCGTAAAAACAGGAAATTTCGTTGAAGGATCACCAAAAAACTGTAAAACTCATCGAAGGATCTCGAAAAAATGGTAAATTTCGTCGAATGATCTTGAAAAAACGGCCAATTTCGTCAAAGTATTTCGAAAAAACGGCAAATTTCGTTGAAGTATTTCGAAAATACAGCAAATTTCGTCGAAGTATTTAGAAAAAGCGGCAAATTTCGTCGAAGGATTGCGGGGAAAAAATGTGAATTTTGTCCAAATGCCAAAGAAAAAACGCGAAATTAATCAACGGATCTGGGAAAATGGCTAATTTCGTTGACAGATTGCAATAAAAACACAAATTTTGTCAAAGGGCCGTGGAAAAACTTTATTTTCGTCAAAAGACTGTAAGAGAAAAAAAAAAACAGTGTCGTTGAAGGATCGTGGAAAAAATGCAAATTTCATCAAAGGGCCACAGAAAAAACGCAAATTTCGTCAAATGGCTGCAGAAAAACTGCCAATTTTGTCAAAGAATCATGGAAAAAACTGCTAATTTCGTCAAAGGATCACGGGAAAAAGTGTGTATTTCGTCGAAGGCCCATGAAATAAAAAACTTAAATTTTGTCAAAGGATTGCGGGGGGGAAAAGAAACGCTAATTTCATCAAAGGTTCACGAAAAAAAAACGTGAATTTTGTGAAATAGTTCCGGAAAAGATGCAGCATTCCTTTAGAAAACAGCAGACACACAAAGTTCTATGCTTATTAATATGGGCATAGTTTTTAATCTGAAACAATATACTGAACTAACTTTTGAAAAATCGGGTTTTACTTGAACCCAATTTGCAAGAATCTACACTCAGCCTGAAATCGACTCTAATCAAAAGCAGGGTTAATCCGACCTGCAACAAGAATAATTATTGCCGAGAGGGGATTTTCTCCCCTCCCCCCCTCTGCTGTAACCTTTCAGAATGTTTGTTGTGAATTTCAGATTTTTTTTTTACTCAAAGGCTGATAAATGTTGATGCTTTAATTCATTAGCACTACAACTACAACAACAGCAAGAATAGTTATATGATATATTGCATATTGCAGACTATTTTTGAAAACATTATTAGCATTGCAGACACTTGAAGATAGTTCTGCCGCTGGGCTTTAGTGTTATTTCTTTAACACTGTGAATTATATTTATTATGATAACTTGCATTCCTTTTTCAGTAACATAAGTTACCATAGTAAATATAATTTTCATAGTTCAAGAAATAGCACTAAATTTAAATAATTTTCATCCATCATCTAAATTTTGATTTGCATAAATGTAATTAACAAATATCAACATTACATTTTGAATATTTTTTAGTGTTATATTACTAAAATTACTGAAATTAATTATTCTAAATGTAATGCAAGTTACCATGAAATGACCCAAACTAACACAGCTTCATGATATGTAAACGGTTGCATCAAATGATATAATTTGACAAGCCTTCATCCTTACATGGCACACGTGCCGAATCTAATCAAGAATTAAAAGAGGGAAAACACCCAACAGGAAAACCACAGTCTCTTGCAGCATAAAAAGAGTTCTCTTATCTAGAGGAGCAGTGTTGAATATTATGACTGATTAAGATCTCTACTTTGACGTAATCATGAATAATTTTCCTCTCTAACTGCATAAAATGTTTAGATACTCTCACTTAGTTCTAATAGTTTTCTCTTTTAAAGATATAGTTTCATTCAGAAACTGTTATTGAATTTAGTGTCAAAATTAGTGTTTTCATTTCCCTAATTGCATTTATAACGAAAAATTGGAGAATGTGAAAGTGTCGATTCTTTAGAATTTGAATGGAAAAGAAGAGAGAACACTTATATTTTCTGGGGTTGGATGTCTCTTCCCAGGCCGCACTCGTAGTTCATAACTGCTATATCCTCATACCTCAAAGTTTCTTTCAGAAAATGTTATTGAATTTAGTGTCAAAATTAGTGTTTTCAATTCACTATAATAAATTAATTGCATTTATAGCAAAAAATTGGAGGATGTAAAATGTCGGATTCTTTAGAATTGGAATGGAAAAGAAATGAGAACACTTCAATGTTCTAAGGGTGGATGTCTCTTCCCAGGCCACACTCATAATTCATAACTGCTATATCCTCATAGCCCTGAAAAACTTTATTTGTAATTGCATATATTAATGTATTTTAATCAGATATTTTTACTTTGTTGGGAATTGCTCTCGCACTTCTGACTGCTAGTGAGATTAAATTCTTGCTTGTTATTAACTTTACATATTAAAACTTGCAATAACCTAAATTAGTGAAATCTGTTATGGTAAATATGTGTGCAGATATTTTGTAATGATTTTTATTCATTTGTGTTACTATATTGAAACAATTTTTATTTATAAATAACTTTTTACTCTAAAATTATTGAAATTTAATTTATGCCGTCTAAGTTTATAAAATGCTAGATTTTTAAAATTGACTTAAATTTATTTTTAAATATTTTTAAATTTAATTTCAAAAATGAATTTTACTTATGTTATTCAACATTGCATTAGTAAGAAAAATTCAATTGAGAAAAACATGGATGAATACATAAATTTTGCTGTGTGTAAAATATTCAGTCAAGTCAATTCTGGTGCTTAAGAAGCACCAATGGTGGGTTGCAACTTTCAATGACAGAAAGTGAAAAAACATAAAGTTAAATTTTCCTAAACAAAGCATGGCCAAATAAATTATTAGAATTTGGAAACTCTGGTGGAGCACAAGCATTCCACAGTTGGAACAGCACCGGAGGTTAAATACAACATCAATGATGTTGCAATGCTATCTAATCTGGATTAGTTAATCATCACTTCATTTTCAGACCAATGTAGGTTGAGGCAGAAGGTAGAAATGGATTAAAGTGTGGTACCAAGAGGCCCAGGACTGCTTATGAGAATGAAATAATAATATAGTCTAGAGTAGTTTACTCCGGTTGAAAATTATCACCTGAAGAATAGGAAAGTGCTTTCTTTTTCATCTCACTGCTTCCAAAACCTGCAGCACTTCTCATCAACAAACAACTGCATTCTTAGTTTTGGCCCAGAAAAGGGCTGCAAGTCTGCTGAGATAGGCACACAGAGGTGTTTACCGATCAACAGTTGGGGGAAAATGAGCTTAGAGTGGTAGAACAGGTTCTATTTATACCTCAATCCTGTGAACTAGTCAGCCAGTTTGATTAAAGTAGTCTTAGAAGGTAGGATGGTAGGAGGGACTTAGTGAGAAAATAGTAAGATTGAATGGCAACGAAATGGGCACCCTCACAAAGGGAGGGGAATAAGGAAATACAGATATATGTCTAATTCAGACCAATGTAGTTTTACATTGTAAACTATATTTATAAATTTAAAATTTTCATATTGAATAAAAAAAAATTCTGAAATTAGCAATATGCTCATAAATGCAATTGTGCATTTATGTCAAGTTACAATGTCAGGGGAAGCCAATTCTAGGTAAAAAATTATTTTTTATCCTTGCAAAAAGTTAAGTTTCGAATGAGAATTCAGAGTTCAAAAACTGAGTGGATTGTGTTTAAGTGACATTGGTAGGACCTTCTGAATGGTTTGGAGCTTGAAACAAAATTATTGTCCCATTGTAGGATGGTAAGAGGGCATTCTTTGCACCTTCCTACGCTGGCATTATGCCTTGAAATGGAATCTAACTCAGAGTTCTACGCCAGCAGGGCAGATCTCTGAAAATCGATGGCAAGTTTTTTTTTTTTTTTTCTGAAAAAATCAGCTGAATGTTCAAATTATCATGCAAGACATCATTGTGTACATAAAGGGTCTACTTTTGCAAACCTATGAAATTGTTTGTTTTGGGAAATTTAAAGTCTAATTGGGTTTTCAATACCAAACTGAAAATCACCGAACCATAAGTGATCAGTCAGATCACTGATTTGTATAACAGCTTATGAATAAGTACATAAATTTTACTGCATGTAAACCATTCAGTGTAAGTTTTTAACCCTGTAAGCAAGTTATCCATATATTTTAATTTCCTAAAAAGAGATCAAATTAGCTGTAGGAAAAATATTTTCAATAGAATTATGATTCAAGAACTATCTACGATGCAGTAATATAAAAGGTATTTTAGCACAAAACTGTGAAAGAAAATTTGTGTATTTTAACCTTAGTTTTATGAACATTTTTATAAAATACTGGAAAGCTCTCAGATGCTCATAAGGTTAATGTAATAAATACTACAATTTATCAAAATATAACTATAAAAAAATTTCCTTTTAAAAAAAAATATTCTTTAGTTCTAAAGATGAAATGACTAAATTTAAGATCTAAGTAGCAAGAGGCAATAAAACAAGTTTTGAATTTGGGAAGATGACCATTAAGGCTACTCGTCAGTGAACTTCCGGATTCCCCTTGTTAATGTTAATCCTATGGGCGTAGGATGCATTCGTATATTTAAAATATCTCATCAGGAAATTAATATTTTTGACATACGTTTTTTGTGTAGTTTTTCTTAAATGATGTTTAGTTTTTTCTTAGTTGTCAAATATTTTTCTAAAATTATACTTAATTTTATGTGAAGTGTTAAAATCTTATTCAGTTTTGCTAAGATCTTAACATATAAAATTATAATTTAAGCATACATTTTAGATATATTTTGAGAACTAAGAAAAAGAGACATCCTTTAAGAACAGTACAAAGAAAACAGAAGTTTAAAATATTAATTTCCCGAGGATATATTTTAAATATACGAATGCATCCTATGCCATAGGATTAACATTAGCGAGGGAAATAGGGAAGTTTACTGACGAGAGCAGCCTTAAGTAATAATGCACCAAGAGGTTCAAATACTATACTCACTAACTGCTAAATGCTCTATTTATTCAATTTAATTAAAGATATTTATTTGCCACTTTTGAAGCTGAAATGTGAAAATATTTCTAGTGCATTGATTAGTTTTCTGGTTATGCAAGTGATTACCAAAAAGATTTCACTATTATGCTATACTTTGATTAATTGCTAATTAATTTACTGATAGGTTCACTTCTCACATTCAGCTGAAAGTGTTGAAAATGTAAGTAAATTTCAAATGAATCTTATTTAATGTTCTAGAAATAGCTGCTTCTAATTTTAAATCAAAATGTTTGCAACATATTATGTGCTGACTTTTTTTTCTCCCTCTCAAAGTTTGGTTTTATTTCTCTTGCATTAGTGTTTTTAGTTTTGAAATATGGGATTATACACTTTTTAAAATTTTTACTTTTTTTTTAATTTATAGAATTTATTTTGTTGTGTACTTCTGAAAATCCAGAAAGTTGTCAAGCAAATTTTGCTAGTAAATTGCTTTGCTTGTAAGTTGTCAAAGCAACTATTTCTATAGTCATAGAATACTCAGAGTTGAAGCAAAGTGTTTAAGGGGGTCTTGGTACCTTTCATTTTTCAAAAAATGATAAAAATATTAATTTTCTAATTTTTAAATTTTTTATTTAAAATTTAGACAGCAGGTAATGGAACTCCAATTATGTATCCATCATTTACTGGAACCCCTGTTGAGCTCGTCGACCTAACCGTTCGGAATTTTCCGTGGTTTTCTTCGAACCTTGCCATAAGTACGGGTTAGGATCCCTTAGAAAGACCCTCCACAGAGGGCACTCCCCCCCCTAAGGCCTATATCCCTTGTGTAGATAATCGGCTGTCATAAATCAACCCAACCCATCATTTACTGGCGTTCCATTACCTGCGATTTATTCTGTTAAGCTCATTCAGATATCAGACCAGATGCTATGATCGATACAATTAGACACCTGTAATATATTCTGACAAAGTTCTGTAAAGATCCAATACTTAAAATATGTGAAATAGGCTTTTTACTGCATCCATTTCCTTTTTAAATCATTCAGAGTTGTAATCTTTAAATTCATTTTTTCAATTTGAGTTTTTCTTTCAGTGTATCACTATGTTCAAAATGCTAAAAAATGCAGCATATATTTCTCAAATGATTTGATTTTTTATTAATGGATGTTCCTTATGGTATGTTTGATAATATTAAGGATTGTTTTTGCAAAAATAGTTTTTTTTTAAAAACCTTTTGCTTATGGTGGGATTACCGTAATCCCCAAAAAAGAATGCTAAAAAATACGGGGTTGGGATTACCTTCATTCCGAAAATTTCCACCCCTCAAAGACGGAGTGCAGGAAATCCTAGCGTTTGGCTCAACAGGGGTCTCATTGCGTATCAGAGAAGAGAAATTCTGTAGGGTAGATATTAGTTATCATAGGGAAATACAGAGAAAACTTATGCAGTAAAGAAAGTAGATTTTGTTTACGCACACAATTTGAAGCTGTTTCTACCCCACTTCTTCCAAATTAAAGGAAGATAGTTCTTGTTTGTGGTATGATAGAGAATAGATTATTTTCAATAATTTGTTTTAGTAATTTAGTATCGCTGATTTTGAGTATTGCAGGTTTTTTTTTTTGTTTTTTTTTTTCATCGACAATAGGTTGTTAGATATCTTAAAATAATATACGTAACTTTATTTATTGAATTCAATTAAACAAATCAAATGATTACATATATTACTCTCTAATAAAAATACAGTTAATATTGTAACATTTATAAGTATAAATTTAATCAAAAATTCATCACTTTTGAATAATAGAAAAGACTGATTATGAAACGGTTAATTTTATAGTTACAGAAAACTTAACCATGTTTTATCATCTGCGAATGCAATTTAATTTTGTCTGTTTCAGAATATTAACAATTAATCCAATTCTAGCGATATTTACAAGTAATTTACTCTGCAGTCATCGGATTCGTAAAAAAATAGTAGTTTTTATGCAAGTTACATCAATTGTAACTTTTATATTTTAAACACATGATTATTAAAAAATGTAAATGACGTGCGAATGAAAGTCCTAAGAATTTTTCTCCTATGTTTAAAGAGGCAAGAGCTGTTCGAAAATCCTATCGGAAAGCAACTGTTATTGCCGTACTTTTTTCTCAAACTTCTGAAGCGAATTCAATACTTTATTTTATTTTTAATTTTTATTATAATTAGGTATTATACTTATACTTAGTATTATTCTTATTATACATTATATTATACTTTTATATAAATATAGATTGTTCAACAAAGTTAATTAAAAATAAAGTAGAATGTTTAGTTTGCAAAATCGTGCACATATTGCACTTTTTAATTTAATTTATGGTTGAATGATCAATTTATTGTTTAAAAAATGCTAAAAATATTAAAGGAATTTTTTTAAATTGCGTCAGAAATTCTCAAGAAAAGTACTTCAATATCAGCTGTGTTCTATATGATGTCTGTAGTGTTGTTGATCACTTTAAATTATTATTATAAGTGGAGGGGGGGGGGGGGGGTAAAAATTAGCAAGACACAAAATCAGAAAAGCACATTTTGAAAGTTAGCAAGGAATAATTAAATTTCAACACAGCTGTTTTAAATTCCACGTCGTACAGGAAAATTAATATTGAGTTGTTAGAAAATAACAATATGTTCAGTTTTATTTATTTTTGAATTTCTCCTGAAAAATTATATCTATATATTTTAATATCTGGTTTAGAACATCTAGGTATTTTTTAATTATCTTCTTTCATATTTTGCACCTTAAAAAGCAAAAAAAAAAAAAAAAAAGTTAAGGAAATCCATCTATTTAAAGCAGTTTGCTAATAATGTCAAATATTCCATCGAATTTCGACCGAGTACGCATGCGTCAAAAAAGGACCGGCCAATGAGACGAGGGTATATTCCTGTCTCCAAACGTATTTGGGATCAAGATCAACTCCTGTTGTTTTGATCTTTGATGGCTTCCTCCACATTGCGTTAAACATAGGAATATATTTATATAAAAAACTCTGGAGTGTTTAGAAGGTATTTATTGTTGTATTTATTGTAATTTGTATGAATACTTAGGTATCCATTTCGGATTTACTGTGCAACATGAATTTAGGTTCATTTAACGTTCGCGAAATCAAATCATTTTGTTTATATAGTACAGAAAATAATTATTCAATCGTAAATAAAAATATAGTAGAACATGTAATACAAAATTGGACCACTTATATTCCGTTTATGATCGGGTATGAATCTTATGGTGTTCCGATTGCTAATGAAAACTATTATGTAAATATAATGTCAAAAGACAGTACGCACGGTAGTAATATTTTTATTATTATGTGTTCGAAAAAAGCGAATCTGAGCGCCTGAATATAAATTATAAAATATTATTTCTATATTTAGCAACTAAATATTTAATAAATATGCAGGAAAGTGACTAGCTTTATGTGAATGTATAATATATGTAAGTCTGAACTTTAGCATTATTTTTTAACAGAAATATATTATCTCTATTCGATTTAAAAGTTTTGCCATTACATAAGTGTGCTATTTTATTTGTAAAGAGTATGTATGCATTATATTGTTTGTATGTATACAAATGTTTAGAATGTTTTGATTTGCAAACTCTTAATATTTGAATAATGTTTACATTATATTTGTTTGTATGTATACAAACAATATATGTATACAAAGAAGTATATATACAAACAATATTAATATTTACATTGTATTGTTTGTATGTATACAAATCTTGAATGTTTTAATTTATTACATTCATTTTTTACCAGTTTGCATGTCCGTTCATGGGCGATTCATATGAAACTCATAATTTGTCACAAATTGGTGATTTTATTGATTTAGTGCTTTGCCCAAGAATGTGGAAAAAAAAACTATTTTTGACATCGGGTGAAATGAATGAGGTTATTTCGGTTTTTATTTTGTATATAAAAAATGTTATATGTAAAAAAATCCTGGCCATTAATCACATTGTTTTTTGTATATTTAAAGACGATTACTTATTCTTTGTAATTATTTTTTTTCTGGTGGTTTTTGAGCAAAATAATATTACTTCATAGCTAGAACCAGTTCCGCTAATCATTAATATTTTCTTAATCCTTTGACAGCTGAGCAAATGGGCAAATTTGTAATGTTTTTTCTGTTATTTTTTTTTAAATGTCAAAAAAGATAAATTTTCAAAATTGGTATAAAAAACTTAGGTACTTCTCTATTATCCCATCGTCCACTTTTCATAACAAAATACTATTGCCAAAATGTATGATTAAATGCCAAAAATGCAATCCCATTTACTTGATGTCGGAAGCATTATACGTGTTTGTTATGTCGTCAAGTGGTTTTTAATTCAACATTTGCGCGTATTAATGACAACGTTCTCCCGTTTATTTGGCGTTACAGTTTGGCGATAGTTTTTTGTTATGAAAAGTGGTCGATGAGATAATAGAGAAGTACCAAAACTTAATTACGTATATGAGTAGATTCCTTGACTATATTAATCATTACTCAATATTTTAAAACTGCATCATATTTGTAGAATTATATTAATTTAAACAATGCTTCTATTGAAGTGTGAAGAAGCACATACTTCTATGAAGAACCATATATTTACATAATCGTTTTCATTAGCAATCGGAACACCATAAGATTCATCCCCGATAATAAATGGACTATAAGTGGTCCAATTTTGTATTACGTGTTCTACGATATTTTTACGTACGTTTGAATAATTATTTTCTGTACTATATATACAAAATGATAGAGATCTAAAAACACAATTTCCATCGGGATTGATTTCGCGAATGTTAAATGAGCCTAAATTCATTTTTAAACAGTAAATCCGAAATGGACACCTAAGTATTCATACAAATTATAATAAATAAAATAAATACCTTCTAAACACTCCACAGTGAGTTCTATATAAATACCTTCCTAGGTTTAATGCAATGTGCAAGAAAAAAAAAAAAACAGATGATCCCAAACACGTTAATAGAGACAGTAATAGACTCTCACCTCATTGGCCGGCGATTTTTTTGACGCATGCGTATTGGGTCGAATATTGTTGAAAAATGATTTTGAAGAAAAAATCGGGAAATTCACAAAATGGTTTCGGGAAAAACTTCACCAAATGGTTTAAAAATTCTTTGAGTGACAGCGGGAAAAAAAATTCGTTTTACATTCAATCATCGCAATTGGCGAGTGTGACTTAAGTTTAGCCAGTACTGGCAATAACATCAATTACCAATTTTCAGTATTACTCGCCGATTGGTGAGTGTTAATTTTGTCTTATATCACAAACTGTATTTACATATACTACTAGATATAATGATTATGAACCATGATTTTTCTATTATTGGGCGAGATTCATGTTTTTTCAGCAATTCTTTGACGAAATTCATGTTTTTTCAGCGATCCTTTGAAGAATTTCGCATTTTTCTCGTGATCCTTAACGAAATTCGCATTTTCCAGCGATTCTTTGATAAAATACATTTTATTCCACAATTTTTAGACGAAATTTAGTAAAAAAGCGTGACCTTTTGGTGAACTTTCCTTTTTTGCGATTCTTTGACAAAATTTGCTTATCTTTCACGATCCTTTTGCATAATTAATGTTTTTTCTGATGTCTTAACGAAAGTCATGTTTCCCCATGATCCTTTGATGAATTTAGTGTTTTTTCCTCAATCATTTGACGAAATCTGTGATTCCCCCCCGCGAAGATTGGTTAGATGTTTTTAGTCTGCAGGTGCCCTAAAAAGTCTGTGACGCCCGTTGCTGCATTGCACACATTCTTCCATGGTGCATCGAACGAAGAAAATTCATCCTAAAGAATCATTGTTTCATTCTTGACATTTCTGGAAAGAAACAACGTTCAACTCATTGGCTGAATTGTAAAGGGCGAAATGTGTCAAACATTAGCGGAAAGAAAGTGCGCAATTTGTTCGTTCATGGATAAAATCATGAAATTCATTAATCGATAGTTGATAAATTCGTCAATCGATAGCGGAAAAATCGCAAAATTCATTTATCGACAGTGGAAAAATCGCAAAATTCATCAACTGGTTTCGGGGGAAAAAGTTTTCGAACATTGTCAAATGGCTTCGAGAAAAAAAATCACAATCCGTCAATTTCGGAGAAAAAATCGTGAAATTCGCCAAATGGTTTCGAAATTTGTCGAGCGACAGCGGAGAAAAAAATCTTTTTCCATTCAATCATCGCAATTGGTGAGTGTGACTATTATGTTTGACCAGTGGTGGCAATAAAGTCCATTGCCAAATTTTCAGCATTACTCGCTGTTTGGCAAGTGCTAATTTTGTCCTATACTTCAAAACCCTTTTGATCATATCATCAGTGTGCAGGACAATTTTTTTTACGTGAACCATTTGATGAATTTTGTGATTTTTCCATTATCGATTGACCAATTTTACTGCTATCGATTGTTGAATTTTATAATTTATCAACTATTGATTAGCGAATTTCCTGATTTTTTCCATGAACGTTTGACGAATTACGCAAAAAAATTAAGAATATCGTTAAATTGTCTTGGGTAAAAAAAAATTTAATATTGTCAAATGCCTTCGAGAAAAAGTTGCAAGTTGGAACGCCTGTGACCTCTTTTTCATGTTATGCATCTTGGGTCTATCCCCCCAAGTGGGACACTTTTCTAAATTTTGCAGACACCTCTCATGTGATATATCGCTGGAAAAGTCTTTGACCGCTTATTCATGTTATGCATCTCCGGGGTCCATCCCGCCACCCCCCCCCCCCCCCTAAGGAAGGCACTTTTATAAATTTTGTTGACACCTCATGTGATATATCGCTGGAAAAGTCTTTGACCGCTTATTCATGTTATGCATCTCCGGGGTCCATCCCGCCACCCCCCCCCCCCCAAAAGGGTACTTTATAAATTTTGCACACAACCCTCATGTTATATATCATTGGAAAGGTCTGTGACTGCTTAATCGTATTATGCATCTCTGATGTCCATCTCCCCACTTTGCCCCCCCCACCCCCCCAAAGGGTACTTTATAAATTTTGCACACAACCCTCATGTTATATATCATTGGAAAGGTCTGTGACCACTTAATCATATTATGCATCTCAAATGTCCAACTCCCCACTTTGCCCCCCCCCACCCCCCCAAGGGATACTTTTCTAAATTTTGTTGACACCCCTCATGTCATATATTGTTGGAAAGGTCTGTGACTGCTTAATCATATTATGCATCTCCGATGCCCATCTCCCCACTTTGCCCTCCCCCCTCCCCAAGGGGTACTTTCTAAATTTTGCACACAACCCTCATGTTATATATCATTGGAAAGGCCTGTGACCACTTATATCATATTATGCATCTCCGATGCCCATCTCCCCACTTTGCCCCCCCCCCCCCCCAAGGGGTACTTTCTAAATTTTGCATACAACCCTCATGTTATATATCATTGGAAAGGTCTGTGACCACTTAATCATATTATCCTCCCCACTATGAAATTTGTCAAGTTAAAGCAACTATAAATTTTATTTTTATGGTACTATCAAGTTGTTTGCCGTCAAATTTTGACGGGTTCCATCTAGTCATTTTTTAAAACTTATTTAATTTTCAAATGCATTTAAAAGTTTAAAGCTATTTTTAAATAAAGTATTTTTGAATTAGCATACAATTTTATTCTTTTTTGGCTTTGCTTAACATTTACTTTGGCTTATTTTTTTTTACATTCGCTTAATATTTTTATTTAGATTTCTACCGGTAATATTTGCCTAATTTAAGTACAACAAAAATTATAATACAATTTGAAAATAGTGGTTTATGTCTGAATTTAAAAAGTAAATGCCCAACTGGGTTATATCCGATATAACTTTATTCTTCGTCACTTTTTATACCAATTACCATTTATTTATTTCTAGATTTTTCTTCTTAGGAAATTTCTCTTTAGTTATAATCTGAATCGTGATTAATAAAAAAAAGTTCATTTAAGGAAATTATTCTTGCATTAATTATTTAATTTTTCAATGTATTTGAAAGTTTAAAGCTATTGTTAAATACAGTATTTTTGCACTATCATAAAATTCTATTCTTTTTTTTTTTTTTTTCATTACTTAAACCTTCGATGACAGTATTTTTTCCGATTATTTTTAAAAGACATCGCTCAATTATTTCACAACCTAATCACTTGAATTTAATGACATTTACTTAACAGAAAAAGTACAATTTTCATATCCGTGTACCATTTAAACCTTATTTACAAAGATAAGCAATTATTTGTGACAGGTAAACAGCTTTACTTTAGGGAAAAGAAAATCCCGAGATTTCTCACGATTGAAAGTCATTAGCGGGTGTGCCTAATGATTCCACATGTGCTATAGTTACCTGCAGTGTCCACCTCATTAAGAAAGGGTGTGAAACGGCCAAGTTTTTCCCGTACTGAGAGAATATTTAAAGTATTCGTTTCCCGAAAGCTACAGGTTAATTGTTAAATAGTCACTTTTATTGTATTTTTACATGTCATGACATTTTTATTTATTTTTCTTATTAATTAGTTTAAATTAATATTTTGAGAATCTGATCCATATGGTTATAGAGCATACTTGTAAGAAAAGATAATGGAATTTTTTTTTTTATTTTTTTTTTGTAAAAATTGTAATTTTTCTTGATTATTATTATTTTTTTCATTATAAAAGCATTTAATAATATGTCAAAAAGGTATTGTAAAATACTCGAATAAAAAATATAGTTGAAAAAGTACAGAATCCTCTTAAGAAAAAATGGGTGGTCTAGGGGCTGCTGAAGTGTTCTTGTAAGAGACATTCTAAACAGTGTAAGTAATGGAGCTCTTTTAGCTGTAATGAAACTAGTGGTTTCACTTGGAATTTTTAATACATTTTATGAAATCAAAGCTAAATTATGAAATCCCCACTTTATTAAGAAAAAAGGTCTTGCAAAAATTTCATTCACTAAATTCCTATGACAGCTAAGGCTGCCTAAATATTTTATCAAATTTTAATTTGAAATTTCATTAATTTAAATCCACTTTTTTTAGGTGCGTTCGTAATTATATAAATACGTAGCACCAATAGTCGTCATTTGGTCTATCCGTCTGTCTGCATATAACAGCGCAAAAACTCCCCAACCAAATGGTTTGAAATTTAATGTATGTAACTGTTGCAGAATATTTTTGAGTCATTTCAAATTTTATGAAAGTCGAATCAAAACTTAAAAAGATATTAATAAAAGTTTTCTTTATTCTATTAAATCCTATCATACATAATCTGTATGATAAAAGTGGATGTCATGTGACTGAGGAATACAAATACGGGCTAACCAATCTCTTGCCATATGCCAAGTGGCCATTTTTATTAAAAATTATTTTTTCAAATAAAATTACACAAAAGTTACATTTCTAGAAAGATCGTTCAAAAAAATTGTTTGCTTGAGAGATGAGTTACATTAAAAAATGTATATATTCTGAGATAACTTCAGTGAAAATTAGGTTAACAGCCGAATATCTCAATCCATTAAAGTAAATAAACAAAATATTCATCAATCGGGAGTCATAGAAATATTAACCATGGAGATAATCATTCGCAAAGCAAGATCTCCATGGTGAATTTACAGAACTGTCTAGAGTAAAAAAAAAAAATAATAATAACATCTGTAAACATGGCATATGTAGTAAGAAAAAAAAAAAGGGCATCCTCATTCCGTTTATAGCAGATGATATAATTTATTTCACTGAAATAATAACGATGATTTTTTACATTGTAAAACTAGTTATAGCACGAAAACGAACGCACCTCATTTGTCACATTTAACGTACAATTTCCAACTTGTTCTTTTTTAATGAATCTGAAGCAGAGGCACACTGACCCAGTGTACAATGCATGCAATGCACACAGGCACCAAAATAGTAAAGGCGCCAAAGTTTTCAAGCAAGGGAAAAAGTACTTAAAAATGCATTTCTTAATTATATCAAAATTAATCATACTTACTTGAAATTTTAATTTAATTAATCACTTATCACTTTTATGAACAATTTACTTATTTAAATTATTCAAACAACTAAAAAAATAGAACAGAATTACACACTGAAAATTATATATACTTAAATAAGACATTTTACTATCAAGAACTTTAAATCACTTTTGTAAAAGATATTGTAACTTATTGTAAAGACTTATTGTAAAAGATAAATTTTTAGCCATAATGCAAGACATAGAATTCTACTTGCTCATTTCCATTTGGTTATACCTAATATTCAGAAAAGTTCTTAGTCTTAGCTTGGATCGACCTCTTGCACCCATGGCACACAGGTGCTGGACACTAAAGATGAATTCAGGCTCTTTTTTGCAGCCAAGCCTGGTGATTTGAAATTAGAGCTTGCCTGAACCTGAAAAATTCTGTCATAAGAGCCTGAGTCTGGTACCAAAAGTACACAGTAGAAAATTATTAATAACATTTAAAAATCATTTCAAGATTAATTTTCCCATTTAAAAATTCCTTTTTACATAGAAATAAGTATACTACTTCATGACAATGTTTTGTAATTATGTCCCTGAAAATCTGTTTAAAATAGTAAATTTGTTATTTATACCCAACCACTAGCAGAAATCTGCAAAAGTAAGTTCTTTATTCTTTTAAAATATTGTTGAATAACTATGGCAGAAAGATGAGAGTTCTGTTTTTGAGTAATTCTGGAATAGAATGCAAACTGCAAACAAGGATAGACATGGAATAGCCCATGGCTTCTTTATATTACTAACACACATTGTGCAAAGGCTTCAGAACAGATAGAATATTTATCCTTATATCCTATCAATAACAATTCAAGTTCAGTTCAAACTGATTTTTAAAGGATTATAAAACAGTTTAAGAAATTTGCACTACATTCTTGGTTTCAGGCTCAGACTGAACCCATCTCATTTCTACTGGACACTATTGCCTTGCCCCTGACCTGAAATAATTTTTTAATTCAATAAAAGTTTAGAATCTATAATTGAAGTGTCATCGCAAATATAAATGTTTACTTTTTAATAAAATTTTCATATTGAATTTCTGATTAGTAAACTGTTAAAAATAGTAATTTTAGGGTATTTTTTTTATATTGGAAAGAAATTTTAAAAATTTACAGAAAGAAAATGAGAAAATATTCCAAACCTGATGATATACATGTCTAAATAGCTGTTATGTATCTAAGTGCTTGGAAATTTATCTTCTAAAACTTAAAGTAAAATTCACAGGTTTTATTTAAAAAAATTATTATTAATGTGCATCAGATGTTTGTTTTTACTTTAAATATAGTAAACTTCAAATTTTATCCTTCCACCACCACTACTCTAAAAAAAAAAATTTTAATATAAATTTTGTTGAAATTTTTTAAAATTATTTACTGTTTAAAATTTAAGTTTAACATTTTTTTTTCATGGCACTTTTGCATGATTCTCAACTTAGGAATAGTCAGGTAAGTTATAAGCTATTCATATTTGAATGAAAAATTTCCCAGCAAGTTTCCTTTTCATGGATTTTTGATTGCACATTTTTATAGATTCCATTAGTGTTTAAAAACATTGAATTTACTTGTAATTTGGTGCTTTAATTGTATGTGAATACATTTAAAACAACTAAAATAATGAATCGTTTTTTTCATATTTTTCTATTTCCATAGCTTGCCAATGGGTATTCTAAACATCCCAGAGGAAACTCAAGTCATGCACTTGTTACTGATGACTATACAATCATTGGTGGAATACTTAAAATATGGTAAGTTTATTAATTTAAAAGTTTGTAATATATAGATGATTAAATCTATATAAATGTGTGTTATCTTTACAGTCCTGCTTCAGAATTGGTTTTTATTCCTTCTCAAGAGCAGTCTTCTAATGATGTTGCAATCAAGCTCTCTTGTATGTCTGATAAGCCTGTCTCATATAAGGTTATTTGAATTTAAGCTTTATTCTAATAATCACTGTGGTTTATATTGACATATAGTCTTAAAATATTAAATATTTTGTAGGTGAAAACAAATAATATAGATAGTTACAGAGTGAAACCATCCATTGGTATAATTGAGCCTGGAAGTTCTATTGAAATCAATGTGGTTCTACTTCCAAGTAATTTTTTTTTAATTACTTCATAAATTATTTAGTTGAATTAGTTGTTTTCTTGTATTGATACTTGTCGTATTAATGAGGGTGTCTAGGACTAAGAAAACCGAATAACTCATTCAATAATATGTGTCTTAAAATGTCATTTGAAGTAAAAAATTTGTTTACTGTAAATGACAAATCTTTAAAGTTTGTGATAGTTATCAATAAATCTCTATGTGCACCTCTTGTAGCACGACATGTCCAAGCAGAATTCTATTCCCTCCTGTTGTCTTCTAGCATCTCTGGATTTCAAGCAGCTGTTTATGCCATGTTGTTACTGTGTGTTTTTCTGATAGCCTTGGCAGAGCTAAAAGCTAAATCATCCCTGCTAAATCTCTGAAAACTTAAATTCAGCAAGTCAGCTTTCTGTATACCATTTTATTTCTGGAAATTACATTTTTTTTATTCTGGGAAAGAAAAAAAAAAATTTAGTGATACCAACATTAGAACTTTAGATATTCATCTTTTCTTTCTTTTTTTTTTTCCTTTGGCAACAAAAATTTTTATTTATGTGTTATTGAGTGGGTTATGCAACTTTCTTATTGGTAGTTATTCAACTTCCTTTTTAGACCCAGACACCTGTATAGAGACATTTTGAAGGGATCGGGGCAACAAAGTGCAAAGCCACATTTTTGGTGAAATAAATCTGATATTGTAATCTATTGCTTAATATTGTAAATTATAATATCATATATATTATTTGTTTCTAATGTTACTAGGTGGCAGGATATGGCCAAACTTTCGTTTTTATCCCAGACTTTTTGTCCCCAATGAAGATAGCTAATTTACAAAGGACATAATAGTAATATCATTAAAGTAATGCCATGTTGTTATTCAGAATATCTCAACTGTTACTAAGAAATTTGTAAAAAAAAATTGTTAGATATTCTATAACCATTATATATTCTGATTTGAGTATTTGATCCAACTTTCAAATTGATATATCTCAGGAGTTGACAAATGTACCTTAGTATTCTCTTGCCCCGACCCCTTCATTTCTTGTTGTGCTTATAAGTTTTAGTTTAGCTTTAAAGTAGTTCTCAAATTACCTGCTCAACAATGTGAAACTTTCTGACACATTTTCTGACTCATTTTTAAAGACAAAATCATAAAATTGGCGGTCCTGACTGTTGAAACGATTTGGAATTGAAATGAGATTTCCATTTTTTGATAAATAAATTACTTATCAAGTTATAAGTGAGTAGCCGGTTGCTTCTGAGTGTGGCCCAGATACTTTTTGCAGCGTACTGCCTTGCCTTCACTTGGAATCCAGAAAATGCACTTTACATGCAAACAGAAAAATACAAATAAAATATTTTATTTTAAACTAGACGAAAATAACTAATAAAAATATGGAA
Source organism: Maratus michaelseni (assembly GCA_963931845.1). Taxonomy (NCBI): domain Eukaryota; kingdom Metazoa; phylum Arthropoda; class Arachnida; order Araneae; family Salticidae; genus Maratus; species Maratus michaelseni. Next base: position 164,908,227 of record OZ007591.1, read on the forward strand.
AAAAGCACATAACTATTTCGTGACATTATTTTATTTTTTTTGCATGAGCCCCCTGACAAAGTACTGCTGGGCCTTGCCCGTAGTTATCTAGGGTGGGTGGAGAGCTTTCAGATAAAATAAATAAAAATAGGATTGCCTAAGATATATGGCGATCATCGTTACAATGAAATTTCGGGATAAGATAGAATATATATATATATATATTTAAATAAAGATGATTCACCAGCAACCTGCACCAGAGTGAATCCGAAATACCTAAAATAATTTTGTAAAAAATATAACTATAATATCCCAAAATCTCACTATATGACCTGATCTCAAGTGGAGTCATTGCAGAAAAAGTAATATTTAAATTTTCTAGTTAATTCTTTAAAAATCACAATATGTGAATTAGTTAATTTGATAAATTGAATTAAGATCATCAAACGTAATATAGAAGAAAAAAATAACGCACCAAAATTGTAGATACAGATATGAACTTAATTATTTTTAGTAAATATGTATTTATAACAATGAGTTTGGAGCTCCAGATGACTTTAAAAATATACACAATCTCATCTGATACTCAAACTATATTTTTTTCATTTTTCATGTAAAGACATCTCAATTTCAGTTCAATAATATTAATTATTCTATAATTATTATTTAATTCTAAATACACTATTTTTGGATTTAAATTACACAGATAAGCTTATTTTAAATTCAGTGAAATTAGAAGTCATTAAAATGTTGTTATACGTTGAAATTTATTATTGCTGGTAGTCACTTGAGTTTGTTTGTAAAAAGTCATTACATGTTATTTAATACCACAAAGTTAAACTTTACTTCTGAAAGATTAAACGGAATATCGTAGATGATTTAAAACAGGGTTCAGAAAATGGATAGAAATTCAGGGCGATGAACGAAATGGTGCTATCTTCTAAGATGTAACTTTACTCCTGAATGACGAAATAAAGAATTGTTTATAATTCAGATCAGTGTTCAGATTAGAGATCTGCATGGGCCGGGCCAAAGCCCGTACTCGGCCCGGCCCGGCCCGGGCCTGGGCCATATTTTTTTCTGAAGGCTCGGGCCGGGCCTAGTGATTACTCTTTACGGGCCGGGTCTTATTTTTTTTTCCTGAAGGATAAGGCCGTGCCTTAAATTATTTTTTCCGCATAGAGCCAGGACTGGTTTCATTCTTCCTAGTCTTCGCGCCTCAAAATTTTTAGTCCTGGTTTTGACCAGTACGAAAATCATTGTCTCGGCATGCCTGGTCCGTTCGAAGGTCAGTAAAATAAGATCTGGCATAAAAATCTTTTAAAAACATGCATACATTTTTAAATCGCCATTATTTTATAATTAAACATTAAAATTTATTCTTTTTAAAGAATAGTAGATTTATACACTTATTAAAATATGGCTGAATTAAAATATAGTAAAATGTGTGAAAAGAACCTGCTTATGATGGAATCCTGTCTTAAATTGAAAAATGTGTTGATCCATTAAAAATGAATATACTAATATGTAAGAAAAGAATATATAATACATTTACACCTGCTAAGAAGGCAAATTGTCTATAACTCATTTTTTTTTCTTCCCTATGCAATTCCATCTTAGAAGATTTTACTGTATAGCATTTTTCTGATTTTTAACACTTCAATAAATGGAGTATGGATTAACAATATTGATAACTTAAACACATACATACAACAAATAGAGATTTATTAAAAAAAATAAATATTCCAGCTTGCGGCACCTCTATAAAAATGAAGATTATAAACATGAAAAAAAAGGCTAAGATAGGAATTTTTGGTTAGATCTCCTCCTACGAGGCAAATTTTTAACCAAATCGACGTAAAAATTGTTTTGTAGAAATTCACTCTGCCCGAGATTTTAACTTTTTTCCGGGCCGGGCCAGGCTCGGGCCAAACTTTTAACTTTTAAATCGGGCCGGGCCGGGCCAAATTATTTTTTGTATGGGCTGGGCCCGGGCCTGGAAATTTCGGCCCGTGCAGACCTCTAGTTCAGATAATGGATGATAATACAGGAAGATGAACGAAAAAGCATGATCCACTAAGATGTAGTGAAGATGACTCGCAAAGTCAGCATTATTCTGCATACACGATGATTCAAGACGCCACAGAGGACCGGTATAACGAGGAAAAATATGCCAAAAGGGAATCTCAACATCACTACTAGAAAACAACTTTGATGATTAGCAAAGGTGAGGAAAAGTTTTCTTCTGAGTGACGAAACAGAAAATTGTAGATAATTTAAATCTATATTCAGAAAATGGATGAAAATACAGGACGATGCCAAAGAAAAATACAATAAAATGTTCCCAAAGACGGCAAAGTGGACGGTTAGTCAATGAAATCTCCTACCGGGCCCTAGGCCCGGCAGCCTATATACTTGCTACTGCTCTCACTAATCCCTACTAGATGATTGATCTTTAAGACATGACTTTTATCAGTTGTCTTTCAAAAATGAAACTTTGCTCCAATCAAATGATAGCATTTCGCCAAACCACTCCCTCCCGATGTCATGACGTCAACAAGTAGCGCCGCAATCTCAGCCCCACCTGACGGAGTTGAAGTAGTAAATTTCTAAACCTACCTTAGCAAAAGCATGCTCACGGTTATAGGTAGACTTTCACTGGCATAACAACCTAACGAAAACGCACATAGAGAGTGCTAGAATGTTCTATGCTGACATTCACGCCTCGTGTCAATGACTCTGTCTCAACATGGAGTCAGAAAGTAGAAAAAGTAGTTGTTTCGAAACAAGGAAAGAATAAACCCACCAGAGAAATAGCAATGGCGTCCCAACATAATTTAGCACCGATTTCAAAGCAGAAATAGAAGAAATACATAAAAATACATAATACTTAAGTTATGGTCAAAAAGCAATAAAATTTTAACTACTGATATAAAACAAATATGTCTTTCTATTAGAAATGTTTTTAAAAAGAAAATATTAAATTTAAAGGATTTAAGGAAAAGTATTTTTGAAACTTATAAAATTATCAGAACATCGCGATTTTGATATTAACTTTTGAGCAAATCAAAAGAAATAAAATACTTACGTTCCAATTTGATTCAAATAGCGATTAACCATTTTTAATTTAATGATTAAAAATGAAATGCGCTGTATTATTGAGATATTACTTTTATTTGGAGAATTTTAAGATTGAAGTCTTAGAAAAAGTAAGTTAGATTATTTTTAGAAGTAATGTTTATTGAAAGTTAAGAAAAAGTTAAATTTGGAATATTAATTTAAAATGAAAATAATTTGGAATATATTTAAAAGGGAAAGAAATTAATATTAAATTTATTTAGACATAAAAGTTATAATTTTAAAAGTGAATGTTCGATTTAAAAGTATTTGACTAAGCATTATTTATATAAATAATTTTAAGAACTGTTTTAAATAAATGAATAAATTAAAGTTAAATATTTAAAAAGATGAATAAATTATGGGTAAATATTTTAAATCATAACAATTGTAAATGGGAACTGTGGTTTCACGCCCGTAAATTGTTAATGCAGTGATCAAAATAATAGGGCCCTGTGTATTTCTCAGCCATATGTCGTTAATGCAGTGATCACTGTAAAGTGGTTCAGTTATTTTGAGTGCATAAATCCTTAAAATGAAATCATTTTAACAGGGCCCATAGTGTTGCATGGCTGTAAACTGATTATACGCCAATCGCTATAAGAAAGACTTGGACTTATAGGCTTGTGCATACCCAAGCCCATAAATGTGGCGATCAGTATTTAAATTGCAAATCTTTACTTTCAAAGAATGTATTTTGAAAAGAGGAGGAAATGTATTATATTTCCTATAAAAAATTAAATCAGACTGCTAAAAGACGAAAAATGCAAAAACAATTTATAAAATATGTAATTAAAAAAATAATAAAAATAAAAGAATACTTTTCCTTGGAGAAATGTCATGCAAAATATATAATAAAAAATCAGCAATAGTTGTCTTATTCATTTAATCTTCCATAATCAGGTTCATAGCTGATGTTGCCTACAAACTCGCTAGCTCTAAAATCATTGAAATACATGTTTAACTTTTTTTTAGTAGATTTGTAATACAGAATTTCACGCTCCTACTTAAAAGTGCTGCTTAGTTATGGCAAAATTACCAAAAACTTTCGACTCTCCGTGTAATAACCCCCTTGGTGGATGAATATCTAAAATAGCTGAAATACGTGTTTAACTATTTTTTAGTACATTGGGTAACCTGAATTTCATGCCTCTACCTATAACTTCTACTGAGATATGGCAAAATGACATAAAGCATTCAACCCCCTATTTAACCCCCCTTAGTGGCTGAATTTCTAAATTTGCTGAAATACATGTTTAACTATTTTTTTAGTAGATTTGTTATCCTGAATTTCATGCTCTTACCTAAAATTGCTGATTAGATATAATGAAAAGTTGAAATCGCCAAAAACTTTCGACCCCCCCCCCCCCCCCCTCTGCTTTTTAACCACCTTAGTGGTTGAATTTCTAAAATTGCCTGAAATACATGTTTAACTATCATTTTTAGTAGATTTGTTATTCCAAATTTCACATTCCTACCTAAAGCTGCTGCTGAGATACGATGAAATGACCTAAAACTTTCGACCCCCTACCCCCATTTAACCACTTAGGGTGTAAATTTTCAAAAATCCTTTCTTAGTGGGTACCTACATTGTGTAAGGAACTTGTCTTTCAAATTTCATTTCCCTAGAACCAATGGTTGAGGCACGGCATTGATTATGAGTCAGTCAGGACATGTTCTTTTATAAGTATAGATTTGCATCACGTGACATGATTTTCCCCCTTTTTCGCTTTGCTGCCTTAGAAATTCGGTTCAAAACACAGATTTTGACAGTATTTTCTGAAAGATCGTCTGCCTTTACCAAAAAATGGAAATCGATGACATAGTTTCTGAATAAGAACACCTGCCAATTTTATTCGTTGTATCTTTGTACAGGCCGGAGGCCCGTTAAATTTATTTTGTCAGCCCAGCCCGTTTGTTTTGTCCATCGACCCGGCCTAGCCCGTTAAAAATTTTCTCCTAATTCTACCGGCAAAACCCATTTGAAAGTTTGTTTTCCTTTTGCCAGGCCGGGTACAAGCCTTGGGCCAAGCCAGGGCCCATGCAGATCTCTAACTCCAGTAATTATGATCTAACAAAAACATAATTGTGAAAAAAGGGAGCCAAGTTCTGTAGAAGAAAAAAAAAAGGTAAGAAAAGAAGTGATATGTAAGTGGGTGCCAAGTTCAAATAAAATTCACTCAAACTTACCTACTGAAATATTATAGCATTGTTTAAAAATAAAAATTATTGATAGCATATTAATAATAAATCTAGAACTTGGGAGGTTTTTACCTAAGAGTCATTTATCTTTATTAATGACATTATTATTAAAAATTATTTCATGTTTGGAGGCCTTAATTTGAGTGTATTGAGGCCCTGAAAGGGGTGGAGTCTCTAGAATGATGACCAAGGAAAGCTTAAATGTATCTGTCTCTTTATCAGGCCTTAGTCTGTTTGTATTGAGGTTTCCGGGGGTGGGGGTCGCTAGAGTGATAACCTAAGATGAGTGGAAGTGTATCTGTGTGTTTATCAAATCTTTAACACGAGTCATTTGTTTATAATAATAATAATATTAAAAATTATTATAATGACAGCATTATTAATATTATCATTCTCATTTTATTAAGACATGAAAATGATTAGCATATTTATCAAAAACTTGCCAAGTTCTAGATTTATTATTAATATGCTATCAATAAATTTTATTTTTAATCAATTTAAACAATGCTATAATACTTCAGTAGGTAAGTTTGAGTGAATTTTATTTAAACTTGGCACCCACTTACATATCACTTCTTTTTTTGGCTTTTTTCTACAGAACTTGGCTCCCTTTTTTCACAGTTATGTTTTTGTTAGATATCGTTACTTTTTGTACAGTTACAATATACTTAGACACTTAATGGTTTTTAATGTGTTTACAAGTGACTATTTTATTCACCAGGCAACATTCAATTTAATTTAAATATCCTACAGCAAAATATTTGGCTGTCAATTTGCGGCAGAAATCTATATTTTAATACTGCTGTATTGCATGTTTGTTTTGAAACGAAATGTATTGATTCAAAATTTTTATTTTTTCTAAAATAACAATCGTATTGACATAATTTTATACACCTACATACACCTTAACATATCCGACACGCAGTCCGATTCATATTTATAAATAAAATGACGAAGCTATCCAAATAATATCAAACAAATAGTATAAAATTTAAACAAGCACTAACAAGAAAATCCAGCTGACTTTTATCCCTTACTAATGTATGTTTTTAGTATGGTGAAAGAAAGTATAGGCTCAAACTGTAATTAAAAACAAAATGCTAGTGTACCTTTTGCTTAATTATAATATTTATTTGACACACAGCATACAAACTTTAAAGTAAACACTGTAATTATTCAAATTCAAATTCGTCTACCGAAACTGCAGCATAGCAAGAATTTGCATCTTCAAAACCCTCTGCATCCAACAGTTTGAAAGTTCGTGTTGCTATCGAAAAACATAGAAATGATACTTGATGGCCCTTTGCAAGCATTATCTTTATACTCAGTGGCAATCGATAGAGTACCTTTATCCTCAGCGGAAATCGATAGAGTACCTGTAACACTCACGTTGAGAGTTCGAGACACCTCAAAGACGTCCTCAGCTACACTGCCTAGACCCATGGCAGCCACACATCCATGTCAATATTTATTTGAATCATAGGAATGACTCTCTTTTGTTTAAATTTTTAATCATGGGATTAGACTAATATCAACTGTGGATGTCTTGAAATATATGCGTATTTCGATATATGTATTCTCAAGATGTTTTTGTTTTTTCATGATGTGTGTAAAAAGAAATTTTATGCACCATTACTCAAAAAATTAATTCTGAAATTAGCCAAAAGTAGCTGATAATCAAGTAATTTTGCTGCAAGGTCAGCCTGGATTCAACATTTGGCACTTTTTTGGCAAATTAAAATTTCACCTAATAGACATAACATTAAAGTAAAAATAGACACTCCCAAGTGGGTAAATAATCTATTTTCAGATTTTTTAATTTTTTATAATGTAAACGAACTTTGCACCAAATTTGAAATCTGTAGGTGCAGTAGATACATGAGATCTTTTTGATGAGTGATTAAATTATCGATTATCAGACATTTTCAAATATCATTATCTCGGAAACTAATTATGCGTTATTTATAAAATTTTGGATTCTGGATAATTAAGGGGGCCTTACTACACATCTAAAATTACAAGTATGTAAGTCAAATAGATTTTCAGTAATTGAGTGTCGAAATTTGGCGAAAACAGCTCGAAATGGTTCGTGTAATATAACACAGTAGTATGTCAGACGAACTTGGCTGACACACTGCCGTGTGTATAGATTACCTTACCAATTTGAATAATTGTGTTAAAATTAATCTAGTCAATTGTTGTTTTGTTTCGGGTTCATAGGATTAAATCAAGGTTTCGTCACAAGTTACAATGTCGTACACATGTTTTGAGGCACTGGAGTTGAATTTTTTTAGATTTTTCCTGACACCATTTCGCACGAGTGTCCTTTTCAACTTCAGAGAAATTGTAGGGGGATCCATCAGGAACACACCTTTTTTACTTTTAAATGATCGTGTAAAATTGAATGCACGCAGGTCCTTGAAATGTTCAAAGATGCTTCTATTTCATCATATGACAATCAGAAGTGATTAGTTTTCTCACAGCATCAATGTTTTCGAAAATCACAGCACTTCTTGGTCGATCCTCCCGAACATCGTCACTGAAATTCTAATGACCACGGGAGAATTCTTTAAACCAGTTGTAAATCATTGCCTTAGATGGTGCTTCATTACCAAATGTCGATTTCACTCTATCGCTACATTGTTTATATGTCAAACCTTGTCAAAATCATAAAAAAGCATGGCTCTAAAGTTACTTCGACACAACTCCATAAGTATTTAGCACTTCTGATTTTCAAAAAATCGCAGTAAAAAGAATTTCACAGCTTTTGATGTTCTCTAAATGCAGACATTCACATAACTGTTCGAATTTTGATAAAAAATTGTCTGCGCTGAAAACAACTGTTTTTTCATTGCTAGATTCTAAAAACTTAAGTACTGGCCCTCATACAGTGTCATTGACCAAATTACTATGAAGTTATATACAACAAGAAAGAGAAACCATGCATCAAGCATAGATTTTGAAACACTTTTCAACACATTGAGAATTCTGTAACAAAACCTCTCTGCTTAATAAAGTAAGAGATTATGTCTAAGTAAACAATTTAGAAAACTCGTAACACATTCGAAAACCCAATTTTAGCAATTGCAATCTTTAATCAGAAAAGTATTCGAATTCTTTGTATATGATCTATAGATTTGTACATGTATTACATAGTATGCTAAAATTTAGTCCAGTTAGGAAATGCATAACACAAATGAAAATCTTCCTTCAGCAATTTCCGTCAATTGATGGAAATGTATTCTAATTCTTTTGTGCATCCTTATATATAATATATTGAATTTATACACACCATGTAATATTAAAAAAATCAGTTATTTAAAAACACATACCACAACTGTAAACACACTTTCAGCAATTATCACACGTAGACATTACTCTGGAAAAAGGTTTTTTTTTTTTTTCCCACCACTTCAAAATTTTTGTAAATTTTAATCTCTGTTCCCAATTGATAATGACATTTTTCCCAATTGCTTTTTTCATTTTTCTCTATGTCTATTTAGCAGTAAAAATAGATGAGGGAAAAGAATGTTTTTTTTTTTTTTTTTTTTTTTTTTTTTAACCTACTGAACCTTTAATTTTCTTAAATATTGTGATGTAAAGAATGTAACAAGTTTCTAAAAAATATATTTATTTTCATATAATTAAATTTTAAATTATGCATTAAATTTTAAATAAAATGTAATAAATAGAAAGCCTTGCCTCTCTATAATTTGAGCAATTTTATGTGTGTACTAAACTTGATTATTTTTATAACTCTTTATTTTAATAAGCTGTTATATTCTTAGATTTCTATCCTCTACCATCTGATAAATTTTTAATTATGGCAATGGAAGTCCAAGACGCAAATATGTCAACTTCAGATCTGATTGCCCTTTGGAAAAGTGCTCGATCTAATGTCATAGCTGATCATAAGTAAGTCATTCTGTTGTCTTTTTTTATGTTTTGCAACTTATTAATGAATTAAAAGTGAAAAAATTGTTGACATTTTCATTACGATATGTGTTTTATTGACATGGACTTGTCAATCATATCATTTTAACTTATCAATGTTTTACAAAAGAAGTGGCAAACAGTGAACATCCAAAAGAACCCATCTAAATAAGAAACATTATGGTTTCATATTATAATATTGAATCCAGTTACGCATAATCTAACTGTTATTGCTAATAAATTTATAATCCTTCAACCTTGTCTTTTTAACTATTTCATAGAGCAGACCAATACACTATTTTGTTGTATTGTTCATTGGCTAACACAATACAAGTGGTAGACAATAAGAAATAATTTAATTATACAGACATGGCTGAAAATTAAAGCTTAAATCCTAATAAATAAAATATTCTAGAAACTGAAAAGCCATATGGAAAATTTGATTATTTAGTACATTTTATTTAACAAAAAAGAATTAAGCTGTAGGAAAATTTGGAGGAATAGCTTATTTTTTAGAGTTAAATAAAACATAATTTATTAATATAAAGTAATATGAAAACAAATAATACAGCTTTGCTTTGGAATGGCATTTAAAATTAGACTTAAATCACATGATATTGGAAATTTCACAGCATTATTGTTGACTACACACAAAGTTCTGAATATTTAATGAACAGTTTACCACCTAAAGGAAATAGTCCTGGGCATCGCATTGTTTTGAAGGAACATCATCTTTCCATCAAAAACGTCTTTTTCAGATATCGTTGATTCTTTAGATTCCTATGGTGATTCTCTCTTCCAGTAGCTGCTGTGCCTTCACTGATCTCCAGGCTCTTGCTATTGAATCCTCAATCACTCACTCCATTGACAATGTGAGCAGTTACTTTGATATCACCTTCACTTCAGCAAGCTAAGCCAAATCCCCCTAAAAAAAGGGTCCATACTCTCACAATGTTCACTCTTTTATCCCCATGCCTTCTCTTTGCAAGCTAATGTGTTCACAAAAAACAGTGATTGTGCTCCATAAATAATCATATATATTATTTCTGTTGTCATCATTCCTTTTTCTGTGAATTTATGAAACTCACAACAAAGAATGAGGTATCATTCGAAAGGTTTTTGAAGCAGCTTCTGACATGGTACACTTACATTTTGTTAAAACATGTTTTTTGATTAAAAATTTCTGTTAATTAAAAATTAATTCAGCATGGCTTTCATAAATGAAATGAAAGATTTTTCTCTAATCAATGTTGCCACAAAAATAAAATACCACATTATATCATTCCCAACAATGATTATAAAAAAAAAATAAACAGCAGTTTAAATTTATTTTATGTGTATTCAATTTATTTTTCTTTGTCCCGTGTGTTTCCCAAAGTGGATGACGTCATTCTGTAATGCAGTTAAAATACAGTTAATTTTTTTTCTTGTGCATGCCTTTTGCTATGATCAGTTTTTACTGCAACTTTGATTGAATAAATGAGATATTGTGGCCTATTAAAGGCATCGCTGGAATTTTTATTTCATTTCTTTTGAAACCCATATTTTGAATTTGAGATATGGGAATGAAAAAGTATCAGTGAATAAGTTTTATATATTTTCCTGTTGAAAATATTTGTACCGAGGAATATAAATAGAATAAATATATATTAATTAATAGCATAGCGTCACTCAAAATTTGATATAATTATTTTTAAGATTCATATTTAAAATTCTTAGAGGCATAAAAAAAAGCGCTGCATCACAAACTTTTAACCCGTTAAGGGTTTTTGTACTGATTTCTAACTACAAATAGCCTTACAAAAGAAGTGTAATAAAATCAGCAGAACAAATGATTTGCTTTTTCTTTTAACGAAAGAAAATTAAGATTGGTGTTACAAAAAAGAGTTTTTGATGGTCGTGGTAAGTCACTCTTGAATGTGTAAATTTGTTTTTGCAGAAGTGCAGTAGGAAAAACTAGACCAGAGGCTCAAAAACTTCAGTGCTATGATAATGAAGGGATCAAGTAAGCAGGATAAGAGTCCTGCAGAAACTAATTTTACGGCCGTATAGTATTTGCAGGATTTTTCTAGTAAATGAAATGTACGACTGTGTCTATGAACTTCATCAGTATAACAGGAAAAAAAAATTCTTTGCCTTTCTAGTCTTTTAACTTTTATAAAAATTGCCAACCAATTTGCATATCTTGTAAATGCTGAGATACACAGTACATTTTAAAAATAACCATAGTATCACATGCAGTTTTTCTTTTTTTACAGACATAAAAAATTTTATGATCATCTACTGAATATCAAGCATGACAGATTCTGGCAATAACTCTGTAGTTTAAAAAAAGTAACAAAATTGTCACAAAAAACATTGTTGTGCTAAACAATTTTGTTAAGATATGCCACAACTGTCATATAATAAGTAAATAAAAAATAGTCTGTCACTTGAACTTGGTTTAATTTTTCTTGATTACTTGTTGCAAGAGTATATATTAATTATGGTGAATATATTATGAGTTTATAGTTATTTAATGTGCTTTCTATGATCAAAGTATTCTCGTTAAAAGTAATTATCTTGACAAAAACAAAACTTCATAATTTAGAATGTTCCTGGCTCTATTAGAATAATAATAAGGAAATGGCTCTTGTTATTTAATAGAAGTGTGAAAGCTGTATTTAAATAAAAGCTTATTTCTTAAAATCCATGATGGATAATATTAACTATTTGTGATTGTGGCATTAATGAACAAAACATTTATTCTAATTGCTCTCCCAGCCTGTACTTTGATTTTGTTATTTTAATTATAGATCGTGATCTTTTTCACTAACAAATCATAGGACTTCATCAAAATCTACTTATTAATTCAAGATAAGATTGTTTAAATATGTTGGTCCTTCATTTTGTGTATATTCAAAAGAATTCCCCCAGCAATATGAAGTCTTACTGAAGAAGTGATGAAGCAGACTAACTTAGATTCTGTTAACTGCAAAGTTAATAGGTACTTTAACACAATAATTTATAATTTTTTTTTTTTGCATTTTTAGAGTACATTTCTCATGTGAAGTTTTGAGATTTTCTTTTCAAACAATGAGAATGTCATCCAAGTCATGTAAAAGTACCTTACTCTTAAAACATAGATATGAATATTGTTTAATCAATCTATATATGCAAACTAAGGATTTAAATTAAGAACAAATTCATAAAAATAATAAATTGTTGCTATGAAAATTTAAAGTAAACAAAAAAGCTATTCAGAGAGACATTATCTTCTGTTTTTCCTCCAACATTATGCCTGTATTGCATAAATTAGTCATAACTTAAAATCTTCATTTAAAAAGTCTGAACTGCTGAATGAAATTAAGGAACTTAATTTAACTAATGAACATTGTTATCTTATATCAAAAGATTTGTTGATTGTAAAAAAAAGGTCATCAGTCTATTAAGAAAGCAGTTTTCATATATTTTTTTTTTAATAATTTTTGTTTTCCTTAAAGTTATATATTTTGGAATTCTTCATTGTTATTTTATTCTCAATTTAGTGAAAATTTTTTGTGGTCCTGACGAAAATGGAACAAACATACTTCGATTTAACGAATTTATAATAAAAATTTAACAAAACTTAACAAAATTTTCAGTGTTAAAAAAAAAATAAAAAATTGAAGAATTTTTTAAATATTTATCAAATTTTCAATTTCTTACCAACCTTTTTTTAACAGAATCACTGGTCTTTCTATATCTTTCTTGAAAAATACCCTTTACTTTGCTTTGTACTCTTCTTCCCCTCACCTCAGCCCATGTAGGATTGCTCTCTAGTGTTTGGAATGTAGGACTGTTGAATGACCTTGACTAACTTTGAAGAAATGTTTGTCCCCTTCTTTAATAAGCAGATCAGTTTCAGCTGACATCATACTCTAGCAACCACCTTAACAACCAAATGGACGTTTTGTTTGCTGATTGATTTTTATCAATTTTGAGAGGTGGGGTGATAAAACAGACTGACAAAGTCATGATTTTGACTTGTTGGATACAATTGGAAGATTGTAATCACATGGTTGAAAGTGATCTATCAGTAGGGGGTAAAAGAGGTCACTAAAATAACCATTAACAAAGTTCCTTTGCTCTGCTGTAAATCTTAAAATCTGTGTGCTAGTATAATGGCTGAATCCAGGGCCGGTGCCAGGGGTGAGGCAACTGAGGCAGCCGCATCAGGGCGCACCCCTAGAAGGGCGGCATTTGGCTCGCATATTGTATGTGTTAAAACTTAAGAAAAAAAGAGAGAGACAGATTTTTTTTTCCTATTTAAAATAAAAATACGGAGTACATTGCATATAATTACAGTGAAAGAATTCCGGTTACAATGTTTTAGTCCACGTTAGTAAATTTTCTTATCGACGATTTTAGAATTAGTGATTTTTGACGAGTTTTTTTCTCTTGCGTTTCGCAGTGATTTTTTAATATTCGTTAAAGGAATTAATTCTGATTCAAACTTTTAGCTTAATAAATTAAATTTTGTTCTCCGCGATTGTGGAAATTTTAGTTGTATTTAATGCAATTTTCAATGCGATTCTCTGTGTCTTTTCGCGTTCTGCTGCGATTTTTTGCTAATTTAGAAAATTTTGTCCTACGCGATTTTTGAAAATTTTCCGATTTTCAATACAATTTTTAGCATTTCCTGGCATTTCACGTTTCTTCACATTCATAAAAGAAATTCGGTTTCAAATATTTAGCCTAATACATTTTGTCTTCTGCGATTTTCAATGCGATTTTTAGCGTCTTTTCGTGCTAATTTTTTTTCATTCGAAAAATAATTCCTTTTAAAATATTTTAGCCAACTGTTGTAATTTTGCTCCTCTGAGAATTTTTAATTTTTAGCAATTTTTATGAGATTTCTGGCGTTTTTTATTTTGTTGTTGTTTTGTGGCGATTTTTCTACCTTTTAGTAAAAGAATTCCGGTTGTAAAATTTTAACCCAATATAGTAAAGTTTGTCCTGTTTTCAATAAAGCTTATTTGGAATTCGTACAACGATTTTTGATTATTTTCTATGCGATTTTTAGAGTTTTTTTCCCGTTTCGCTGCGATTTTGTGATGTTGTTAAAAGGAATTCGGTTTCAAACCTTTAGGCTAATATAGTAAATTTTGTCTTCCTCTATATTTTAATTTTAGCGTTTTTTCGCGTTCTGCAGAGATTTTTTGACATTCGTAAGAGGCATTTAGCATCAAACTTTTAGTGTAATACAGTAAATTTTGCCCTCCACAATTATTGAATTTTTAATGTGGTTTTCAACTCTTTTTTCGCATTCCATGGCGATTTTTTTACATTCGTAAAAGGAATTCTGTTTCAAACACTTAGTTTAATAAAGTAAATTTTGACCGCTGCGATTTTTGAATTTTTAGCGATAATTAGCGTTTTTTCGCGTTCTGTGGTAATTTTTTGACATTCATGAATAATCCCTGTTACAATGTTTCAGCTCACTATTAGTACATTTTGTTCTCTACAATTTTTAGCGTTTTGCGGTGATTTATTGACATTCGTAAAAGGAATTCGGTTTTAAACTTTTAGCCTTATATAGTGAATTTTGTTCTCAGAGATTTTTGAATTTTTAGTGATTTTTTAATGCTCTTCAGAGAGTTTTCGAGTTTTTGCGTTTCTTGTTGAATTTTTTGACATTCGTAAAAAGAAAAAAAATCAGTTTCAAAACTTTTAGCCTATCATATTAAATTTTGTTCTCCGCGATTTTTGAAGTTCTTGTGATTTTTATTGCGATTTTCAATGCAATTTTTTGCGTTTCATGGCAATTTTTTGATAGTCATAAAAGTAATTTGATTTCAAACATTTAGCCCAATATATTACATTTTGTATTCAGCGATTTTCAATGCGATTTTTAACGTTTTTTTCGCTCCAATTTTTTACTTTCGGGAAAGAATTACTGTTAGAATGTATTAGCATACAGTAGTAAATTTTGTCCTCTACGATTTTATTATTTTTAGAGTTTGTTTTTGTGTTTCGCAGCAATTTTTCCACATTAGTAAAAGGAATCAGGTTTTAATTTTTTAACCCAATATAGAAAATTTTGTCCTCTTTTCAACAAAGTTTATTCAGAATTCGTTCAGCGATTTTTGAATTTTTTGTTCAATTTTTAGTTTTTAGCGTTTTGCGGTGATTTTTGGACATTCGTAAATTTTTTTTTTGTATCTTTTAGCCCAATAGTATATTTTGTCCTTTGCGATTTTTGTATGCAACTTTTAGTGTTCTTTCTGCAATTTGCCGTGATTTTTCCACATTAGTAAAGGGAATCCGGCATCAATCTTCTAGCCCAATATAGTAATTTTTTTCTCTTTTCATTAAAGTTTTTTCAGAATTCGTGGAGTGATTTTTATATTTTTCGTGCTTTTATATTAAGATTTTTAGTTGTTTTTTTTTTTTTTTTTTTTTTTTGCGTTTTGTGCTATTTTTGATGTGCCCGGGCAACGCTGGTCGGGTCAGTTAGTTTATTCTAGCAAATGAAAAACAAATTTTTTTTTAATATTAGGGTGCTATAATAAACGATTTTAACCAAAAAAAAAAAAAATTCAAGGCGAATTAGTATCGAATTATTTATTTCACTGTTGATACTTGTGTTTTTGTAAATATTACTGATGTAAAATTTAATCTTCATGTATAAAATTTCAAATGATCATGTAATTTTCTATTCATATCATAATAATCCTATTTAATTTCAAGAATGTGATTCGTAGTTTGTGTTGGTATGTTTATCTATTTTTGTCTTGATAATGTGATTGCTTTATAATATTGACTTCCGTATTATTATAAATGACTTCGCCGAAGAAAAATCAAACAAAATTAGATCTTGAAATTTTGTTTTATTTTTAATAAATATTTTCTTTTAAATACTACTAACAAGGGATTTTATTTTTGTGCATGTTTCAAAAAGATATATAACTTGTTATTGATACCATTATTTTTCCCATTTGAAATTCTATACAAATTTTATACATAATTTGATTGTTTTTAACTGTTTGACATATTTTGGCTTAATAATGTATATTTTAAACTTATCTTCACCTGATAAAACTTTTTTTTTTTTTAAACTAATAGTCATAACGTCAATACAATAAATGCATTTTCCAAAGGAAAAGCAAAGCGAATGAGATTTTGAAGCGTCAATTTAATTTTTGATATGATGCTTTTTAGGTGTGCTCGTAATTATACAAATACGTAGCACCTATAGTCGTCGTCTGGTCCATCCGTCTGTCCACATATAACAGCGCAAAAACTACCCAACCGAATGATTTGAAATTTTATATATATAACCGTCACAGAATTTTGAGTCATTTCAAATTTTATAATAATCAAATCAAAACTTAAAAAGTTATTAATGAAAGTTTTCTTTATTCTGTTAAATCCTATCATACGTAATCTATATAATAAAAGCGCAAGTCATGTGACTGAGGAAAACAAATACGGGCTAACCACATCTTTTTCCATATGCCAAGCGGCCATTTTTATTCAAAATTATTTTTTCGAATAAAATTGCATAAAAGTTACATTTTTAGGAAGATCATTCAAAAAAATTGTTTGCTTGAGAGATGAGTTATAATCAACAATGTATAGATTCTGAGATATAACTTCAGTGGAAATTACGTTAACTGAATATCTCAATCCATTAGAGTAAACAAACACAGGAGATTCGTTCATTGTGAGTCATAAAATTGTTAAACCATGGAGGTAATCATTCACAAAGGTGAAAAAAAATTCGTATTTGTAAATGTGGCATACCTAATAAGAAAAAAAAAGGGTATGCTCATTTCTCTCCTAGTAGACGACATAATTCATTTCACTGAAATAATGAGGAGGATTTCTTTTTACATTGTGAAACTAGTTTTAAAACGAACACACCTGATATGTCACGTTTAACGTACAATTTCTAACTTGTTTGTAAATATTACTAGAATATGATAACATTTTTATTCATTTAATTTCAAGTTAAATGTTATGTTTCCAAAATAGATGCAAAACTTCTTAAGTAATTTGATTATTTTAAATTTCTTAATTGTAAATTAATTTTATATATATATATTTGTTTTCTTTTAAATTAATTTACTTATTCTTAAAACAGTTTGAGGAGTGGTGAAAAAACAATCACAGCATAAGGGCGACAAAATAATGCTTGCCTCAGTCAGTAAAATGTCTAGTGCCGGCCCTGGCTGAATCGAAAAACCGTAAAAGGTTTTCTATAAATGAAAAAATTTCAATCTTTTAAAAGAAGTGGAGAAAAACATTGGAAGTCAAATGTTTAGCATGGCTTGGAATTACAACTTTTACATTATTGACTAGTGTAAAAAATAGAAAAGAAATTGAAGAATGCTATGTAAACTGTGAGGAAAATTTTGCATTTCAGGGAAAATCTGGAAAAACAGTTACTTTGATGTGGAAGAAAAGTTATTTTGGTTCACTAAAGCACGGGAAAAAAACATTGCTGTAAGTGAGCCACTCCTACAAGAAAACACACTTCAAATATGATATATTTAAAAAAAGACACAATGTGTTGTTCATATAGTTATGTGTGGCAATAAAAGAAGTGTTGATCCAGAATCTGTAGCAAAATTGATTCTCCTTCCAATATATTTAATACTGATGAGACAGGTCTTTTTTATAATTTACAACCTGATAAAGCAATTTTTCGAAATGAATAGTGTCATGGAGGGAAAAGAAGTAAACTTCGCATGACTGTCCTCTTAGCGACAATTTCTGACAGATCGGGGAAATTGCCACCTTATGTTTGCAAGCAAATCCAAGATGTTTCAAAAATGTCAAAACTCTTCCAACTAAATACAACGCAAATAAAAAATCTTGGATGACTTCATGTATTGTATGCCAATTGGCTAAAAGATTTAGATAGGAGAATGAGATCTTTTAAAAGAAAAGTTATTCTTTTTCATCAATCATTATCCTGCTCATCCCACAGATTATGATTTTCCGAATCTTAGTGTTTTTTTAGGTAGCTTTCAATACAAAAAAGTATAAAGCTACCTATTGCAGCCATTCGGAGGAAAGCAGTTCCGGAAAATTTCGATATATTTTCACCGATGATGACCCCCAGACCCCAAAACCACCCTCCGTTCAAATGTTGATTTATATATATATATATATATATATATCTGACCTATGTCATACGATAACACTCGTATTTATAAATCAATTTTGATGAAACTAATTGTGTGTGTTAAGCTAACCAATGTCTCGACCGAGTTCGTTGGCCAGCTTGGTCCACCATTTTGTTTCAAGATGGCGGCCATTTAAAAATTTAAAACTAAAATAAATATGCAAAAAAATTAAAAATTAAAATTTATTTTTCAATTACGTTTTAAGCCTTGATACAAGGATTCCAGAGCATTTTTTGGTTTACTTCTATCTTAAAAAATGGCTGAGATAGAGCAGTTTGAAATTCTAGGGTGGTTGACATTTTGAAACAAAACAGCACATTAACGCGATTACTCGCAAATTATTTTCTTTCATCGTTATAATAATTTTCCCAATCATACGCATAAAACTATATATTCATATCCGTTAGCACCATTGGCGACATATGGCGAAATATCGCCAAATTTGGCGACCAAAATAAGTCTTCATAAATGAAGCCAATTTGGCTATTGCTCAATAATTTGGCGAATTTCTTATTCAAATTCAGTATTAACAAATCTTTTGTAAACGTTTCTTTGCATTTTAACTTGCTGTTTTCGTGTAACATTAGCTAAAATTTTAAAACAAAGATATAGGAAAGCTACCTTTTCCTCCCGGTACAGGCCGGAAGGACTTTTTTTCTCTGCAAATTGTACCTCTGAGCTACAACCCATGGATATGGGAATTATCGAATCTTTTAAAATTCAATATTGAAAACTTCTTCTTATCAGCAAAATTCTTCATAATATGTAAGAAAACTTGCAGAAAAAATGTGCAAATTTTCTGTACCAGGGTTCATATAGAGTTGGGAAGAAAAAATCCAAGGAGTACCGAAAAAATCCAAGGAGTCCAAAAAATGTTAAGGATTTGCAATTTTTTGTTGTTGTTGTTTTTATGTGCTGCATCGTTATGTGGTATGCACACTCCAATTCTTAATGGCCAATTTGGAGACAAAAACAAATTTTACTCTATTAGAATCTAATTGTTAGTGCTGGAATTGCACAGTATTCACAAAATATTGCTTACTGATTTCGTAAGTTTAAATACAAAATAGACAATCACCTTTTTTATGCAGCGACCAATGATCATATAAACAGAGATTAGTCAAACCTCAAACACTTATTATGTATATCACATACATGATACATCTTTAAAAAAAATTTAAAAGGTTAAAAAAAAAAAAAAAATGCTAAACGCAACATACAAGAAAAAGTATAAAAAGTTTTGAATTTATACTTTTAGAACAGCTGTAATCGATTTCGTTGAAGGTGAAACTTTGACGAAATTCACGTGTTTTTTGCCACCTTCTTGGGGAAATTCGCGATCTTCTGGGAGAAATTAGTGTTTTTTCATGATCTTTTGACGAAAACTGCATGTTTTTAGAGATCTTTTGACGAAATTCGCATGCTTTCTGCGATCTTTTGAGAAAATTTGCATGTTTTTTGCGATCTTTTGAGAAAATTCGCATGTTTTTGCGATCTTTTGAGGAAATTCGTGTCTTTTTTCACAATCTTCTGGGTGAAATTCGCGTCTTTTTTTCTCGATCTTCTGGGGAAAATTCGTGTTTTTTTGCAATCTTTTAATGAAATTCGTGTTTTATTTCGATCGTTTGACGAAACTGACATTTTTTCCAGATCTTTTGATGGAAACTGAATGTTTTTCGCGATCCTTTGACGAAGTTGGCGTGTTTTTCGCGATCATTTGAGGAAATTTGTGTGTTTTTTTTATCTTTCGAGGAAATTCGTGTGTTTTTTGTGATCTTTCGAGGAAATTAACATTTTTCGTGATCTTTTGAGGAAATTCGCGTGTTTTTCGCTATATTCTGGGAGAAATTAGTTTTTTTTTCCATGATCTTCTGGGAGTAAATTCGCGATCTTCTGGATGACATTCGCGTTTCTTTGCAATCTTTTGATGGAAATCGCGTTTTATTTCGATCGTACGACGAAACTGACGTTTTTTCGCGATCTTTTGATGGAAACCACGTGTTTCGCGATCTTTTGAGGAAATTCGTGTTTTTTTCATGATCTTCTGGGGGAAATTCGTGTTTTAGCATGATCTTTTGAGGGAATTCACATTTTATTTCTATCGTTTGACGAAATTGACTTTTTTTTCGCGATCTTTTGATGGAAACTGCGTGTTTTTCCTGATCCTTTAAGAAAATTTGCATGTTTTTCACGATCCTTTAACGAAACTTATGTGTTTTTCACACTTTTTTGAGGAAATTCGCATGTTTTTGGCGATCTTTTGAGGAAATCCGCATTTTTCTCGATCTTTTGAGGAAATCCGCATTTTTCTCGATCTTTTGAGGAAATCCGCATTTTTCTCGATCTTTTGAGGAAATCCACATTTTTCTCAATCTGGTGGAGAAATTTGAGTTTTTTCACAATCCTTTGACAAAATTTACTCATTTTTTCCGCGATCGATTGACGAAATTTGACAGTATTTTTTGGGATATATTTCCGAAAAACGCGATTTTTCCGAGATTTTTGGCTAAATGCCAAACATTGATAAAATTTAAAGTAAAGTACAGTGTTGAAAAACGGACTTTACGGACCTAATAATTGAAAAAAGGACCTAGTGGGAGCCCTGCTATAAGATTATCCTAACCAATCAATGCTGTGCTTCAGATAAATGACGTGTATAAAGGATTTACTGTGCGTTTTACAATCCCGATTTTTTTTCCCTCGGCAGCAATATCGCTTGCGTCCGAAGCTGCAATACAATTTAAGGAGTTTCTAAGGAGTGGTTTGCTTATCTAAGTAGTTCTAAGTACTACTTGGGAATGTTTTCATTTCTAAGGAGTTTCCAAGGAGTCTAAGGAGTCTGTGAGAACCCTGTGTACTTTCTCAAAGCAATGAGTTTTGTGCGACAGTCAATTGCTTTTCAGAAACAGGTTTCAAATCTGTGAAATTGTAGTGGAAAACCTACATGACATCAGTGAAACTGATGAAACAATAACTTAATAGGAGGAAATTCCTTCTGATTGTTACTTTTCTGAATATGTATCTTGTGACACAGAACTATCTACATGCGAAAACGTACATTACAGCAAGGTTATTAATAGCAGTAGTAGTGGATCAAAAAAAGATGAAATAAAGATGAAGCATTCAACATTTAAAGAAACAGTTAAGCAGTTTGGTTACTTTGAAACGGTATTTGATGGCTCATGATGTTGATGACACTGTTTTCACAGCTTAAAAAAAATCTAAAATAATTTACTATCTCAAAAATTTGAATAAATGAAATTTTGTCTTAATTACAATGCTTGTACTTCATTAGTAGTACATAAGAAAAGAATCATTATTTATACAATGTATGTATTTTCTTAAAGCAACAAATATTTAACATTATTAAGGTAAGTGAGCATTGTTCCTTTTATTTATAGTTTTTTTTAAACTTGTTCTGTTGTATAAAAAAATTCCTTTGATTATCCCGATTTAACGAACAAAATTGCTAGTCTCAAATGATTGATTAAATCAAGGTTCGACTGTGTTTCCATTTTGCTTAAGTTAAAAAGATTTAATTTAAATCATGTTATGAAAAACTTTTGAACAGAAATTTTAAATATGCAAAGTTATACCATAAATGTTTATAATATGAAATGAAAAAGTTACTTACATAGGAATGACGAAGAGGAAGAAAGAAAGAAAGAACATATCCGAGATATAAAACTAAATAAACAGTCAACAGCTCTTGCAAGATTAAACCTTAAAACCCCAATAAAACTTGATACCCTACAAATAAAGAAAATAGCTAACTACGAAAACTTACATAACACGTTATTACGAGAATCAATTGAAATAAATGCATCCAAAGACACGTGCAATGACATGGTACACTCAGTACTCTATTGTCGCTGGAGAAAAATGTTGGAAGGGAGGGAGAGAGAGAGAAAATATTGAAATCCGATAGGGGGAGCTCTTCAGCCACCAGTCATCTATATAATGGAGAGGAAGTTGTTTAGAGATCACAACTGATGATGCCCTGGCGGGGGGTGAAAGCGCTTTTGTTAGGTGGTGGAAGTTTTTATTGGAGACTGTTTTTAATTTTTTTAAATGAGGGACGTTTTTAATGGAAATTTTTGACCATGCTTCTTTATAAGTAATGTCTGAAAAAAATTGGTAAAATGTATAAATAAGTAAATGTTTATAATTTATATATTTTTTTAAGGTTAAAATGTGTAAGTCAAGAAGATAAAGAATCGAAAAAGGCTGCAGAACCTGTAGATGTTGGTGAATCTCTCCAAAATATGAACAAACTTTTGATGAATATAGACTTGAAAGTAAGTTTTTTATCCAGTTTCAATTAACTAAGTGATAGTTTCTGTTCTGTTCTGCATAAAACATGTAAGACTTGTTTGTCACATACAAATGGCTAATTTCCATTTGATATGCTCATTACCATTAACCTAATAAATCTTGCCACTCTTCTCATTTATTTTACAGGCATAATTCTTTCTTTGCAATGAAACAGCTGTTGTGTTCTTGAATTTCTATCCTGTTGTATTTGCTATATATTTTCTATCATGCATTTTAAAATTTTTACATTTTCATTTTTCTGGTATTTTTCCAAATTTTCTTTTAAAAAAAAAATTTAATCGTACTGTAAACCATATTTAAAAAAAAAAAAAATTTCATGCTAAAATTAAGCTGACTAAATGGTAGTTAGATATGAGTAATAATTTATGAATATATAAATATTTCTTGGGGGAGGGGGGAACTATTTTATCTCTGACAGAATCTATGTCAGGGTTTTCTTTCTTTATTTATTCATTTTAATATAAATTTTATTTTACATGACTTACAAACAACAAAATTTGATCCTAATG
Organism: Maratus michaelseni; assembly: GCA_963931845.1. Lineage (NCBI taxonomy): Eukaryota > Metazoa > Arthropoda > Arachnida > Araneae > Salticidae > Maratus > Maratus michaelseni. The sequence goes on from OZ007591.1 coordinate 164,931,457, forward strand.
TTTTAAAAAAAATTCTTAAGCAAATGTCAAAATAAAAGTTGTTGAAGTTGATATTGTTTTGACATTTCATTTCTCGTGTGCTTGTTTCCTTTTAAAAGTTTTGCTTTGAGGTGCTGTAACAATTCTGCAGTGTAGCATATTTTAAATATAGCATAATTAAAAAGGATCTGTGAAGTTTTCATTTCATTTTTGTTTCTAATACCTAAGGTGAAAATGAATCTGTTTCAGTATTAATTTTATCTTTAATATGCAAACACAAAACAAAGTTTATAAAGTAGTTGATATAAATTATTTTTTTGTAATTGGAAAGCAGAGAGAGTTGGTCACCTTTGTACTAGTAATTTTAAAATTAATTGATAGATTAATAGAATTCATTTTTGAGTTATAGAGGATAATTAGTGCCTGTGTAGACTGCAGGGAATGCAAAACTGGTTCACTTTAATGAAAATTAGAATATTATACTTTTAGTGCATTTAGATAAAATATAGACTTTCAAGTTTGACTCAGTTTTATTGATCAGTCAGTTTAACTTTTAGATTTTCATGTCTCAATCAGTTTTCATGAAATGGTAGAATAGTAAAAATTAAGCATTATTTTCAATGAATTGAGGATAATTTATTAGAATCCCTCTGATGCAATGCAACTAATATTTTTTGAAAAATTGTTCTACTTGTTTCTTTCTTTCTTGTAGATATTTTAAGTTAGTCTTATAAACTCTGTTATGCTGCATTGTGGTTTAACTCATTATTTCTCCCAGAAAAACGGCCTCTCATGGCTGAAAACTACTCTTCTATTCATATGAGGTAACAAAAGTTGCATAAAGTAATTTTATTGGTTGCCATATTACATGACTAAATTAAAATAAATATAACTCTAATTCATCTTCATGAATTAAAAGTGCATGCAGGTGCTAGCATCAAACACAGATTATGGAAAATTTATCAGTTTACAAAGAATGGTCACAACTATAGGCAAAGGTGCAAGCTTGAACAATATTTACCTATGACTCGTCATGATGAATTTAGTTGTAAAATGCAATTGCGTGGAGAACATAAAATTTCTCAGTCATCAGTATCCAATTTTTGTATAAGAACATTTGATCAAGTTAAACCAATTACTCTTTTAATTAACTTTGTTTTTCTGTGTAAAGATTAGAGATGGGCATAATGATTATTTTGATTATTCGAATGAATCATTCAGGCATAACGAAACACATTTTTCATTTTTATCTGGTGTCTAATCTAATTCTAATTAAAGTCAGAAACTTCTCTCTTTTTCAAAATTTCTAGTAGTAATTGAATTAAAAGAAATTTTGAAATTTGACAGATATGCTCATTTGTGAATGATTCATTCAAATAATCAAAATAATCACCATGCCCATCACTAGTAAGGATGGAATTTTGTAACCTATTTCTCACTCTCTTCTTGATATGCTAGGAGTTTAAAAATTATGTACACAGGTGTGTTTCTGGTGACAATACAACATTTTAATATTTTTAGAACTCAATTATAAATTAACAAATTCAATTTTAAGCATTTTTCCAAAAACTGTCACAAGTGATAAATCATCAAATATTCTTTATGGTATAACTGTTTGCGAGTTACAAAAACAATGGAATTAATGATCTGCCAAACCACTCTTGCCAAGGTATGCCAACTGGCTGTGAAATTGCAACAATGAAATGTTAAACACTAAAACTTAGAAAATATAAATAAAAAATAAAGAGTGTAATATATTTTTTTTTCTAAATACTTTTATTAATAATAAAAACCATAATTTTCAGTAATCATTCTTAGACTTTTCAATAAGTAAGTTGATCTGATTTATGGGAAAGAAACAAGAGATACAACAGATGTCACAATAGCAGAATTTTCTGTTTCAATAAATAGGTGAAAATATAATAGGCAAACCAAAATAAATAGGTGAATCAACAATGGTACACCAAACTTACTATAATAAAAAATTATAGAAATCCATAAAATAAACAAAATTTACATTTGCAAAGAAAATATAAAAAGATACAATAAATCTAAAGATGGGATAAATTTTAAAATTTGTTTTTAAACCCAGTATTTCTTTTTAAGCTGTTAGATTAATCTGTTGCACCCACTGCCAGTGATGATAAAATATATATTGTTGGTGGGAGAACAGAAGGATTCCAGTGACGATAAGATATATAATGTTGGTGGGAAACAGAAGGATTGCAGTTGTGAGAAATATTTATTCTTAATCAGTAATTGCATTGTGAAGTATTTTTGAGAACATCAGGAGCAATGACCCTAAATGCAACAATGTTGCAGTTCTTTTGGTCTGAAACATTCTTGAAGAGAAATAATAATATTAATTAAATAAAACATCTAACTTTATAGATGAAACACAGTAACATGAAGACAGGTAAATTTGTGGAAAAAATCTTGTTTATTAATCCATGAATTGAAAAGAGGGAGGGTTTATAATATTTCTCTTTCTTGATCACTGCACTTTGTTTTAAAAGGAATAAAATCTTATTTAAGATTCCATAAAACAGCCTTGAGTTTTTGAAGGATGACATATGATAAAATAAAGACTTGTAAAATACTGAAGAATTTAAATTGGTTTGGCAACTTCCTTTTAATTTAAAATAAAAAAACATCTGGCATACATTGCTAAATTTATATCATTTCACCAGATATTAAGGAACGAATAAAGCGATTTCAATTTTGGCATATTAATGCAAGTTCCAATAAAGGGAAACTTGCGGCGACAAAATGAAACTACGACAGCAACATATTACTTCGTCAAACATATTTCTTCTTTGAACTGAAAAAATTCATTGCATCTGTATAAATACAAATGAACTAGGATTTCTAAAAGTAAATGAATGGAATTTTTTGAAGAGATTTGTTAATTAAATGATGAATAAATTATTTATAAACAAATTAAATTAATTTAGAATAATAAGTCATACATTAATGCACTTGACTAGCGAAAGCCACTCCATGCCTTCTTATACAGGGAGAACTGCATGAAACTTGTTCACACAGAACTGGCAAAGTCTCAGACAGGTGCATGTGCAGATCAAAAGGCTTAACGTCTTCACAGAGAAATGGATGCATGCAATTCCCACTTCCTAAAAGCTAAGTCTACACGGGAATGGAGAAACAATGAAGACCAGACTCCATGAAGGAGTGAAATGTCGATAGAGAACATGTGCCAAATAACGGCAATAAAATACTCAAATAGAAACAATGTGATAGTATTATCACACTGCCATGCTGCATTGTTTCTGCTACTTTGTTAATTTGGCTTGATGGGGGATATTCAGCATTCAGCCATAGCTGCAGTTCCCGTGGCAGAATGTATGCGACACTGCGATGGGCATCGCAGACATTTTAGGGCGCCTGCAGACTAAGAACATACAGCAATGCCGCAGACGCGCTATAGCGCGTAAATTACGCGAAAAAACGACAAACTTCGTCGAAGGATCGCGAATTTCATCGAAGAATCGTGGAAAAAACTTGAAATTCATTTAAAGTTCGCGAAAAATGGCTAATTTCGTTGACAGATCTCGAAAAAAAAACTCAATTTTAGTAAAAAAGAAAAACATGAGTTTCTTTGAAGGATCGCAGAAAAATGCGAATTTTGGCAAAGGGCTACGGAGAATCAAATTTCGTCTAAAGATAAATTTTGTCTAAGGATCTCAAAAAAACAGAAAATTTCGTCGAAGGAACTCGAAAAAACGGAAAATTTCGTCGAAGGAACTCGAAAAAACGGAAAATTTCGTCGAAGGAACTCGAAAAAACGGTAAATTTCATCCAAGGTATAATGATATTCGGGGATCGTGATGAATATAAAAAGAAAAATTAAATAAAAAGAGTGAATCACCAGCGACTGGCACCAGAGTGATTCCAAAAACCTAAAAATTTAGACTAAACATATATTCAACACTTTCCCCAAATACCATCATAGGCATGAACTATAGTGGTAGAACACGTTGCGAAGCCATGAGAAGTAATAAAAATATTAAGTTAAAATTCATAGTATTACGTTTAACTACCTATTAAGCAAAATTAAAATTATATATTTAGCATATAAAATCAAAGACTAGATTTTACAGTATATGCACATCATAAAGATTATTCTGAAGTTTATCTGCATATCAACTTGATCCTGGTGTAAAAGGAGAATATAAAAACAAAAGAACTCACCAGATGGAAGAAACAGACTTTTATTGACATCTTCAATGCATTTAAATATTAATATTTCATTTGAATAAAATCACTTGTTTCACCATAAAGATAGATATCATATATTATTTCTCAAATCAATCATTTATTATATTTATTACCATATTAAAAATTTAGAGTATTCAGTTCACATAAGTAAGTTGATAATTCGTTATATTAATTTTCCAGTTAATTTAAATAATAATTTGATTTCTGCAAAGTTCAAATTGTTCAATTTATCGTGGAGGTTATCTATTTAGTTTCTAAAAATTGTAGCTGCATCATTAGAAGCTTTCCGAATGTTCATATGAAGAAAATTAAGTTCATAAGAGGCAAAAGTTATTATAAAAGTTAAATGGACCATGTCGAAAGACATTTGTACGGATGGAGGATCATTGTAGATTAGACACAGTAGAACCAACCATAACGTTGTTATTAGGAACTTCTAAGCAGAGTATCAAGACACCCACTGGGAAGTGAATATAGGCGTAGATGAGGCATTCAGAAAGCAGCCAGAAAAAAAAACTAACTCTTAATCATCTGGTGGCTATAAGCTGTGGACCCATCATCATCGAAAGCAATGCTGAATGACTCTGAAAACGAATCCTGGTAGGATGATTCATATATAATCTTTCGTCTAGAATAGGGGTGCACAACCTTTTTAAGCGAAGGGCCACTTACAAAAATGACTGGATTGTCGAGGGCCACCATTAGTAGAATTTTGTTTACAGGAGGTGTGACGGGGGGGGGGTGTAAGTCCTAGGTTCCTTCCTTCCCAGTCAACTATTCAGTTCTGTTGGCAAGGATATATCAACAGTTTACGTTTGTATTTATACAAGAGATATAGCTAAGTTATTTTCAAAGAATGAAAATACTCCTTGACTTTATTTGAGGGAGTAAATTTAGCTTTAAAGATTGCCAGTGCCGAAAAAAAATTCTGCTCTCATGAATGAAGATGGGGAGAAGGAGAAACATATATTATTCTAAATTGTACTTTTTAACATATTCAGTCATAAAATGTGGATATCAAGAAGGGGTGCACAACTTTTATAAGAGGAAAGTCAGTCACAAAAATGACGGGATTGTCCGTAGGGTGAAAAAAATTTTGTTTCAGCGAAGGAGGGGAGAATCGGCCTAAAAGTTCACAAAAATGCTAATTTTAAAAGGAGAGTTAGCTCCCTATAGTCAACCACCTCCTTAGTCAGTATAACCCATTTCAGTTGGCAAGGATAGAAAAATCTTGCACTTATTTTCCATGTGCGGCTGACAATATTCATAGTTTTTTTCTTAGCGATTGACAAAATTCACAATTTTTACGCGCCTGTTCGGCGAAATTCGTGATTTATACGCATCCGATCGGTAAAATTTGCGATTTATACGCATCCAATCGGTAAAATTCGCGATTTTTTCGCGGCCGATCGGCAAAATTTGCGATTTTTTTTTTCGTAACCGATCGGCAAAATTCGCTATTTTTACGTGCCCGAGCGGCAAAATTCATGATTTTTACACATCCGATCAGCGAAATTCCTGATTTTTACGCACTCGATCGGCGAAATTCACGATTTTTACGAGCCCGATCGGCAAAATTCGCGATTTTTACGGGCCCGATCGGCAAAATTCATGATTTTTATGCATACGATCGGCGAAATTTACAATTTACACGCACCCACTCGGCAAAAGTAACGATTTATACGCACCCGATCGGCAAAATTCGCGATTTTTACGGGCCCGATTGGCAAAATTCATGATTTTTACGCACCCGATCGGCAAAATTCACGAATTTTTACGGGCTCAATTGGCAAAATTCACAATTTATACGCGCCCGATCGGCAAAATTCACGATTTGTACGCATACGATCGGTGAAATTTATGATTTTTACGCACCTGATCGGCGAAATTCGTGATTTTTACGCGCTCAATCGGCAAAATTCTCGATTTTTACGGGCCAGATCGGCAGAATTCGCGATTTTTTGCGTCCGATCGGCAAAATTGATCCGCGGGCCACCAGTAATGCGATCGCGGGCCACTTTTGGCCCGTGGGCCGCAGGTTGTGCACCCCTAGTCTAGAATAATAAAGATGAAACAGAGATCTTCTTAAATGTTGAGAATCTTAAAAATAAATGTTAAATTGACACTCGCTGAATCAGCATTCTACGGCCCGCTGCTAGGCCAGAGGCCTTGCAGCTTAAAAAAAGATGGTCTTTACATGCTGGTGTTTCGTTGAGAAGTGAGTCCACACTGCAATCCCGAAATACTGGAAAACTCACGATTTTAAATCTCCCTCCAATCAGAAAACAGCATTACCCAACGGTTCCGAATCTAACTGTCGCGCTCATGACACCACCTGATGGATTTTTTGAAGAAGCTCACCCACGCGGTCAAAGTCAAATATTAACTGTTGACGACACGTCATTGCGAATGTTCCATGAGCTTCCATCTGTCACCTTGAATCGGACTGATAATGACCTTGCCTCTCGTGAGTCACTGACCCAGATACAAATGCGCGGGAACTAGGAAATAACGCCTGCTTGTTTACCCGAAACATCTAAAAGCTTATCAATGGCGTCTCATCGCAAATCTCGACGAACTTCAAAACAGAAAAAACGAAAGTAATTAAAAATCTATAACTGCCAAACCAATGGATGAAAATAAATGAAATTTTAGCAATCTAAATAAAATTAAAAGTTCTTTCCACCAGATATGTTTTTTGAAAATAAAAATATTTAAGAAATTTTGAAAAAGTAAATATTGTACTTAGAAATTTTGAAATGAAATATGAAAGTTTCGCGATTCTGAAAGATTTTGCATTGATCAAAATTAGCGAATCTGAACTTTCCGAAAGTAATAAAATTAGCTATTAACCATTTTTTAATAATTATTATTAAAAGGAAATACGCTATATTTTGGAATAATTATTAAATTTAGACTGTAAATTATTTAAAAGTTAGAAAAAGTAAGTTATAAATATTTTCTTTTTAGATAATTTGAAATGAAGTTTAATTAATATTTTAGTGAATAAATTGTAAATTAAAATTGAAATGAATATCCTAAAACATATGTAATGGAAAGATTCTGAAATTAAATTATACTCTCACCAAAAGTAAACAATTTAAAAAGAATGTTTGATTTAAAATGAAAAAAAATGAAATTTAGCTTAATTAATTTAAATGAATTTAATAAGTTTAATTAAATTGATGAATAAATTAAAGTTAAATGTAAAAATACTGAATAAATTAAGAGTCAAATTTTTAAATCATAACAGAAGGAACTCGAAAAAACGGTAAATTTCGTCGAAGGAACTCGAAAAAACGGTAAATTTCGTCGAAAGAACTCGAAAAAACGGTACATTTCGTCGAAGGATCTCGAAAAAAAGGCAAATCTCATCAAAGGATCTCAAAAAAAGGCAAATCTCATCAAAGGATCTCAAAAAAAGGCAAATCTCGTCGAAGGATCTCGAAAAAACGGCAAATCTCATCAAATGATCTAGAAAAATCGTGAAATTTGTCCAAAGGCCAAAGAAAAATCACGAAATTTGTCCAAAGGCCAAAGAAAAATCGTGAAATTCATCAAAGGATCTGGGAAAATGGCTAATTTTGTCGACAGATTGCGATAAAAATGCAAATTTCGTCAAACAGCCACGGAAAAACTTGATTTTTGTCAAGACTGTAAAAAAAAACCATGAGTTTCGTTGAAGGATCGTGGGAAAAATGCGAATTTCATCAAAGGGCCCCAGAGAAAACGTAAATTTCGTCACATGGCTGCAGAAAAAATGCTAATTTCATCAAAGGATCACGGAAAAAGTGCGAATTTCGTCGAAGGGCCATGAAAAAAAAAAAAATGTGAATTTCATTAAAGGATCGCGGGGGAAAAGAGAAATGCTAATTTCGTCAAAGGTTCACGAAAAAAACGTGAATTTTGTGAAATAGTACCAGAAAAGATGTAGCATTCCTTTAGAAAACAGCAGACAAACAAAGTTCTATGCTTATTAATATAGGCATAGTTTTTAATCTGAAACAATATACTGAACTAACTTTTGAAAAATCGGGTTAACCCGAACCCAATTTGCAAGAATCTACACTCATCCTGAAATCAACTTGAATCAAAAGCAGAGTTAATCCGACCTGCAACAAGAAAAATTATTGCCGAGAGAGGATTTTCTCCCCTCCCCCCTCTGCTGTAACCTTTCAGAATATTTGCTATGAATTTCAGAATTTTTTTTACTCAGAAAGGCAGATAAATGCTGATGCCTTAATTAATTAGCACTACAACTACAACAGCAGCAAGAATAGATTTATATGATATATTGCATATTGCAGACTATTTTTGAAAACATTATTAGCGTTGCAGACACTTGAAGATAGTTCTGCCACTGGGGCTGCAGTATATTTCTCACCTTATCTTTTTAAAATTTATTTTAAAAAATACAGGTGCATTTTTAAATATATATATAGATTTTGCTATTTTCTTTTTTCTTATTTTTAATTTTCTGTTAGCAATAATTTTTGTTCAATTTCAGGCCAATATTTCAATTTATAAATACATCCTTAGTTATCATTAGTTATGTCAGCACTATAATTTAATAATAGTATTTTTTTTATCTTTATATATATATATATATACATATATATATATATATATATATATATATAAAACTACCTGTGACTTCGTTTACGTAACATTTAAAGAAAAATAATACCTTAATTAAGCAACATATACAATTAACAAACTCTTTAATATTTTATAGTAGAAAATACTTTTGTTAATCTCAATTTGCATATTTTTGTTTATATATATTATTCTTTAAATTTCTTTCGCGAGCTTGAAATTTCATACTTTTTCAATAAGATTAAGTGTGGAACACATTTTTTTTTTTCTTTGTTATTCTATTGTAGCATTTTGTATTTTTTCTATTTTACATTTATTCTGTTCATTGAAATTGATTTATTGACAGAGAGATTTGACAGAGAGACTCCTATTTTTTAAAAAATAGGAGGGGTGATTTTCTTGTTTAATTAGTAGCATCTACTTTTCCTTGAATTTCACGTGAACTATGTCAAAGGCAAATCCTATTCTTCAATGAAAATTGCATATGCTAACAACTTTTACATCAAATTTAATATATTTATTAAATTTTATCAAAATTTAATATTCTTGAAGATTGTACTGTAAAAGGATGTTAAACTTATATTTTGGTGACCAATACATTCTGTGGAAATTACTTACTTTATGTAATTGCTATAAAATAGTAATTTTTTCTGAATGAAAACCGGCACATGATTTAAAATATGATGCAACTTTCACCGGGGATAGTTTTTCCTATGAACTGATTCTTGTCTAGTTTAAAAAAAAAATTCTTTAACTTCGTGAATCATATACAAATATGCATTTATATTTCTAGATAATGTGCATGTTTGTCAACAAACTGGTTTGTTGCGTTTCTACTCAACTTAACGTATGCAAAATGTTGAGCTAAATTACTTGAAGTTCCGCTAAATTTCCCGTAGTTTTCAAGTAGTTAGAATACATTATATTATGCGTAGGAAATAATACATTATGAATTACTAACTCTGCAAGTATTGTTATTTTTCGGTTGCAATTTGTTGAGAAATATGCCTTTACTTGAGTGTGTGAATTGCAAATTATTTATTTAAAACATGAAAGCGCTTAAAGAAATCCAATATTATTGTACTCTTAGAAATATTTTAAACATTAATATTATTAAATACTAAATATAACTAAGAAATTATTTTCACAATGTAATTTAAACAGAATTTTTGCTAAAATTGCATTTTGTAGTTATCCGATTTTTGATGCAAAACATTATTTCTCAAAAATATCTTTTTATTTGAAGAATTGGACAATAATTTTGAAGCTGTTGAAATGAAAATGACAACCACTTTGTTGAACTTATAAAAAATACATTAGTTTTTAAAATTAAAAGAAATGTTTTAAATGAAAAAAAATTGTCGTTTTTTTTCGATAAACCATTTTACTTTTAATCCCCCTTTATTTAATTAACCCATTGATTAATGGAAAATACTATATGTTCTTTAAATGTAATTATTGTCCACCAAAATCCAAAGAGCTTAAATATGCTTGCTTGGTTGAAGCTGAAGCTGAAAAAACTTAAGATGTAATGATTTCTAAATGTCAATATTTGACAGACTATTTTTGGTTATGTAAAATAAATTTAATCAAGTTTGAATATGCAAAAATGTTTTTATTTCTTGGAAAATTTACTTTAATATTAACAAATCAGTGTAATCAATTTACCTTTGTAAAATTAGGAGCTAAACTATTTTTATCTCCAAATACATATGAATAAATGTACAATGTCATTTAAATGCACTTGTAGTAATCATTTTAATATGCGAAAAAATGACATTACCTTCTCTGTATGACGTCAGTTTCGGATTTCAAACTATAGTGAGTGAATCTGAATTTTTATTGGTTTATAAAAATATTGTCCTTGGGCAGTTTCTTTTAATGGCAACAGGAAAGAAATTGCATTAGAAATTGAAAAAAAAAAAAAGATTTTGGTAATGATAAACTATGGGAGATGTTTGAAAAAAGTGGTAAAGAATGGTCTTAGAAATTTTTAAAGTTGAAAGTCATTTTACTCGTGTTCTAAAACGTATGTACACCAAGTTTCGTTCAAATCTGACAAAAACAGCAGATTTGTATAAGGAACGTACACTCATACCAAGAATGGCTTTCATATATATAGATCTTAATGCTTCAATAAAAAAAATCTTATTCTTTCTTTTTTTTAAATATGTATTAAACATATAATATTCCACATTTTTAAATGCTACGAATGATTATTTTTGTTAGGTGTTATATAAGTTTAAAAATAATATACTTTAAAAACAACATTTTCTGAGTGCCTAATTTTCTAACAGTTTTGGAAGTGTGAAAGATAAAAACAAATGCATTTTTTTAATGTGTAAAATAATTGTTTTATAAAATGATAATAAATATAATATTTTTAAAAGCTCCTTAAAAAAATAGAATTTTAATTTAAAAATAAAATATATTTTCTAATATTAATGTACTAGTTACTTATTACATGTTTGTTTTTTTCTCACTATATAGTTTCATTCCTGTTCTGCCAGATAATCATAATATTTGGCTACTTCCAACTATTGAGCATATTGTTCAGATGCAGTATGTTCACTGGATATTTGTTGTATTCCTAGAGGAAACTCTAACAGTTACAAAAATTCCCAATTGTAGGCACTTCTGCAAATATAGATGTTATAGATCAGTGTAGATTTCTTGAAAATTCTTAAGCATATTAATTAAACTTAACTGAAATTATTAAACTTAATTGAAACTTTTGATGTCGTAGTTAATTTGGCATTTAGAATTCTGTGTACAGTGGTACCTTGATTCTTGAACACCATTTTCTAAAAAAACCTGTTCAAGAACTTAATTGTTTAATAACTGAATCAAATTTTCCCATAAGAAATATTAAAAATATGATTTTGATGACAACCATCCAAGTTACTGCATGGTTTAACCTATTATGAACAATACACTGAATAGTACAGTAAAATATAAAAACACTTACTGTATATTGACAATTTTGTAACATTTAAATAATAAAAGTTTTAATAAAACTTGTACACATACATTTATTAAATACGACTTCTTCAAAAAACTTCATGTAACTTCAAATAAGGGCAAATGAGGTGTGGGAAGAGGGCATTCTTACTTTTTAGGCCAGTGGGGCCACTAGGTTAATGAATTCACCATTCGTGAATCTCAAAAGAAATAAAATTCACAGGGGTCAAAGTGAAGAAGTTCCCACAACTATACCCTAATAGTTCTGAAACAGTGATAGGAACAATATATTTTTTTTTCCTTTTCTGCTTTGACCCCTGAATTCACCAGCACCAGAATATCACATGTATGTGCACTTCATACCTATGAAAACAAATTCCTTCTCCCCCTCTCCCAAAGAACAGAAAAGAAAAAGCAATGGATTAAGTAACCTAAAAATGCATAAATTTTGTTAATGTCTCATATTTCTGCACTTTGCAGCCATGAAAATAAAATATTAAAAGATAAATTAAATCAAATTTGCTACATTTCTTAATTTGGTCAATTTTGTGACGATGTCCTTACTGATCAAGAATCTAATTTCTGTTCAAAGACCGAATCAAATTTTGCTCGATTATCTTGTTCAAGAACTATTTAACAAAAAAAAAAGTTACATACAATAATCAAGGTTTTACAGCAAGTTAATTTTATGTTTAATGTAACTAGAAATTCAAATTATAAATGCAAGAATATAAAACCATAATTTTTGTTTTAAAGTGCTTAGGAAGAGAATATTGAAGTATAAAATTATAGCACTTTGGTTTATACTTTCCTCTTATATATATATAAAACTGTGTATATCACTAACGAATTATAGTCTATTGTATTTTTTTAATTATTTTGTTGTATTTTTTAAATCTGTTCGAATTTATATTGTATTTTTACAGGTGCAATCTCTTCATGCCAAGCAGAGTTCTCTCCAGTTGCAGCAAATTATTTTATTATTCTTAACAGTATTATTATTTTTCATGTTTTGTGTGCAGACAGTATTTTCTGATAATTCTCCTTTGAGATCAGTTTTAGGGTTTAAATAATACTTATTTTTTATAGTTATAAAAATACTTAAATATAATCATTTTTTACACAGGAATTAAGTTTACTAATGTGAAATAAAAAATTTAATATGTTTGCCTAAATTGATTTTAATCTAAAAATGTATCAAGTTATCCCTAATTTAAATTTTGCTTATTAGAGGCTATACAAATAAGTACTAGGATATGCATGTCATATGAATGGTAATTCGGAACATTTTTAAATATTAAAAAACACTGTTCAACACAGGATCTTAAGTGCAATTATTTGAATATTTATGTACAGTTTTATACAGTAATTGTTTTAACTGCTACTTTTATATTTTCTATCGATTAAAAACACACTTTACAGCTGGTTTTGTAGTGTGGCATGTTTGTTTTTTCCTTTTTGTGAACCAAGTAAATTAAAATTGTCTGCTAAATGAACTGGGGTGGAGGATTTCAGCAGAGAAAAATGTTTTTTTTTTTAGTTACCCTGTGTATAACTTTATAGTCTAAAGAATAAAATGTATAATATGTGGAAAGACCCTGTTTTTGTATAACTCTAGCTTGCAAAATTGCCTAAATTAGTCTTTCTTCTATGCCTGATAAATTAATGAAAAATAATCAGTTTGTACTGTAAAAGGCCAAGTTAAACTTGCATAGCAGTGATAACAGAATAGCTATGACTGTCATAACTGAGGGTTTGTTTTAATGATTTTTTTTTTAATTTTTGAAGGTATATAGAAAGAAAATAGTATTTTTATTGGATGAATATATATTCCTAAAATTTTATGATCAATTTCTGTAAATGCTAATGCAAAATTTATCCATCTGCAGACTAGAAATTTTCTAGTCATTCAAAATAATGCTTTTTAACAGCATATGTTTACAAAAAGAAAAGGAAAAGAAAACTTTTATAGAATCTACTATGCAAGTCAAAATTAATCTTGTCATTTCTTGTGGATTTTTTTTTCATCTTAGCTACAATTTGTTACATGAACATCTTTTTGAATTGAAAAAAAAAAAAAAAAAAAAAAATGCTTATTTTATATATATGTTGGTGTATATGCATACAAGATTTTTTGTAAATGAAATTTTCAACTTTATACAATTTTTGGTTTTCCTTTTGATATTTAAGAATGTGTATGGATAAACACAGTTCTTTTTGAACATTTTTCTTATATTCTGTAAATATATTTTATTGAATTTTTATAACATTTTTTAACAGGCAATTATTTTATATGTAACTTCTTTTTTATGATCATATGTTAGCCCTTGTTGTTCAAAATTTGTTCATTGTTATTTTAATATATATACTATAGTAATTTATAATAAAGAATATTTTTGTAATTTGTTTTTCTTATTCTTATTGCTACTAAGAAAATACAGATGCAAAATTAGAAATTATCTTAAGTGACATTTATGGTTTTCTCAAATAGACCTCTTTTTACTTATGTATGTATTATAGGATTTTCATCACTCTATACAGATACCACATGTTTTGTGTTATCTGTAGTTACAGGGGGGGGGGGGAAGGGAAGTTTGCAATTCAGATTCATATGCAGACAAGATTTTGCTTGACATATTTTAACACTTTCAAAAGTTCTGAAATGCACTGTTGCTTCCTTAATAAAAGACAAATAACATGTGAATGGTCAATTGAGAGAGAAACGTTTCTATCTCAGGATGAATACAATAGAATCAAAGACTAAGTTTATTAAAAGCACAGAACCTGAACAAATTTCATATACATAGATAAATTTTGAAAGCTTGTTAATTTTCCCTCCTTTGACACTACCATTATAGATTTTGCTGTAACTGCCCTATCTTGTTGGTTAATCTGTAGGTAAAACATATAATAATAATTTTTTTTTTTTTAAATGTGTGGGTAACTATGATCTTATCCATTCAGAATATTTTACTTTTAAAATGTTTGGCTAAGAATTATTGCTAAAAATTTCAGTTATTTTTAAACATTTTAGAAAAAGGTAATGATTTTTCTTATAGCTATAATGTGAAATGAGAGGGAAAACAATAAAATCAGCAATGGAAGATTCTTGGCTCTTTAACCCTTTCGGCTCTGGTAGGTGAATTTCTTTCCACATTAATAAAAAATAAATACAATCAAATTCCTTTGATATTAAAATGAATAACATGATTTAGAGGTTTTACTTCTTTTCACACCTACATGGCAGTAGCATATTCTGCCAATGTCATTGCTTTTCCGAAAAAAAATTAAAGCTCTCTAATTTTTATGAGTTAAAAATTTTGTGTTTTTCAAACATTTTAAAGAAAGATTTTTTATAAGAAATAACTTATTTTTCTGTTAGACATCAGTAATTAGGACTAGTGTTCTAGAAAGCATATTAGGACTTTCTAGTAATTAATAATAGTTTAAAAATTTTACAATTACAATAATTTTAAAATTATATGCAATGTCATTTCTTGTTTACATGCTAAAACGATGCCTTAAAGTTCTGATGAGAAAAATCTTTCCCCCACCTCCAGCCTAAAGAGAGAATTTCAAAAAAATTTTAACTATATAGCCCAATTTCAAACTGTTCTCTAATAACATTCATAGTGAATTTTTTTAGCATAGTTTCAATATTTTAATAATCTGAACTCAAAGGGATAAGGTAAGAAGCTTTCTTTGAAATGTAATATGCAGATCCATAGTAAAATGCAGATGAACTGCTGATCCATAAAAATCAGTATTCAAATGTGTATGCTTCAGTTACTGAAATCATTTCATTTGATGACTTATGTTGAAATTTAGAAAATCATGGATATATGCAAAGTTTGAAACAGCCATGTACAGTTTTTCCAACAAAAGTGAAAACTGCTTTTAGTTTTTACTTTCTTATAAGTGTGGGATGGTAATTTTCTACTTTGTAAAATAAAAACTGTGTGTATCTTGTTGGGAAAAACTGAAGGGCGTAAGAGGAGAGAGGGAGGGGTCTTTTCCGTGGTTTCTTAACAAGTGAGTTAAGCAAATGTTCATCAACATGAATATCTTTTTTATAGCACTTTATCAATAGAATGGTTATATATTTGCAATGACATCAACAAATTTATCTTTAAAACTTATATTTTGCTTCAAATGAGAAATAGATTTTTTAGAATCTATGAATATATTTTAAAAAAGGGAGGAAATAGGGGTTTAAGAAGAAAAAAAATTCATAACTTTGTCAATTACATGATATCAAATCCGCTTAAATTTATTATAAATCTTCTTAATATTATTTACAACTTTTATATTGATAAGTTTTTTATAGGACTAACTCTTACAGCAAAAAATTAATTAAAAACAAAAAAAAACCCAGCTGGCTTTGCCTATATGCACAGGTATATTTCGAAGTGGGCGGTCCCAAGAGCCGCATCATGTTAAATATGTCTTTCTTCTGCAATTCCTAATAAACAGGCTCCCCATGGTCTGAATCTTCGAAATCTACCTGTGCCTGTAGGCCAAGCCGTCAGGAATTTTTTATATACAAACAGAAGTAAGTTGTATATAAAGAACAAAATATGTATACTGGGTGAACCAAAAATTCTTTAAAAATTCATAAAAAAGGAAGAAATTATGATAAAGAAGTAGCGGTTTGCAAGAAAGGGCTCATAAGGTAGTCAGATTTGTTTTAGCAGCAAAAAAATCTTTAGTTAAAAATGTCACAGGTAGAGGGTGCTGACGACCCGAAACACAATGAACAGGACAACAGTACGTTCCATCCATTTATTCTTTCAATAACAATTGTTCAACATGACTTCCAGACCACATTCTTCATCTTAGCCCTTTTGCCGTGTGAAATTTTTGCAACCCAACAGTTGCTGACTCTACGTTCAAATAGAACAACTTCACCAACAACGCTCGATCAGGTAATAACATTCTGTAAGCGAATGAGAAATCCTCATGCATACCGGTCTTTTATTGCAGGATTAATTTGCATAATTCTGCTGAATCTCTCGCATGTTAGCACCATCTACAGGTGGCTTTTTTAACTAAAATATTTTTGCCACTAAAAAAAATCAACTACCTTGTGAGCCCTTTCTTGCAAACCACTCTTCTTTATCGTAATTTATTCCTTTTTTATGAATTTTTAAAGTTTTAACGAACTTTTAGTTCACCCAATATATATATATTCATATATAAAGAACCATAAAAGTTCATTAGGTTGTTTTCATAGCTGTTTATATCATTTGGTAACAAATCTCATTTTCTAAAGCCCAAATTGGTCCAAGCATTTTTTTTTTTTTTAAATAAGAACCTTATAATGGAAAAGTACCGGATTCTGCTTGTGCATTGTGCAATATTGTTAGTGAACCTTTCATTGGCACAACATTCCAGTTATTTTATTTCAGATAAATTGAAAGCTGCAAAAAGTGCATGCTATAGCATTAAATTAAAATTTTTTAGATGCATATACACGATATATTTAAGCAATATGGCGAGTTTAATTAATATTTAAGATTATTTTGTGATAAGTTTTATATTCAAGAATTCTTTATTTAAATCTAGAATAATCAGATATATTTTTATGGTCAGTGATAATTATTTACAAGGTGTCATAAAATAGACTGAACATTTAAAAAAAATTATAACAAGTAAGCAGTGACAGCTACTGAATTTATTCTTTGGGGGAAATAATATGTGAAGTTAAAACAAAGAAACATGATAGACATTTGTAGTCCCAAATGTCACCAATATAGGGTGCTGTACTATCTCAAACTGTAGTGCTGTTCAAAATAACCTTGTAGAAATGCGCACAAAATGGTTTGAATGTTTGAACAGTTTAATAGAATAAACGTTAAAAGTGGAATAAAATTTGTCTATTTTTATACGTTAGTATGAGTATTTTAACAGTTGGAGACAGTACAGTGCCATCTATTGGTGATAATTGGACCTAAAACACGAAAAAATAGTAAAGACATTCTTGACTTCACAGATTAGTCTCTGGCAAAAATTAATTCAATAGCTGCCACCATTTACTTGTTATTGAGTTTTAGGAACTTTCGGTACAATTTAATACACCCTGTACTTGAAACAAAACAAATTTTAAAGCGATTGAAGTATGAATCTGGAATGTTATTCATATTTTAAATTACGTCTTTTCGTAATTTGAGAGGTGGTGTTTAAAGCATGGGAATTAGGTTTTTAAAGTAATGAAAACTTTCTTAAATGCCATTATATTAAATATTTTATAATTATGTTTATGAAGATTGTATGGGTCATGCTGTGTGCCGCCTGTTTGTTGTGACTTACTCCATACTAGAAACGTTGACTTAAGTAATCCCAAGGTACACTACAGAAAGCTTTTGTTAAACGTTCAGTAAACGTCTTTTATAGGTATGTTATTTAAAACATTAGGTTTTACAATGCAATTTTCATTTTCTATTTTAAAACAATTATACTCCTGTAGTGTTGCCATAGGAACATAACTATGGTGTTCTTCCCTCTCTTACTCCCATGGCTTTTTTTTTTAATTAGTGCTTGTTTCTCTCTCCCTGTTTCAGAATTTGTTTTCATTCTTTAATTAATAAGGACTTTACGTTGCACATATAAATACTCATCAAACACTTGCTTGCAACGTAAATTTCATTTAATAAATATGAGTTACTTTAAAACTACATATATAGAAAACGAACCTCGATGTTTCGGTTAATCTTTATAACCATCATCAGGAGAAAAAACCTTCATAAATATGAACAGCAAAAATTAAAAATGTGTTACATGATTGAGTCATATATTCAATCTGCCAAGACGCTTAAATAACCGAAATTACGACGACATATTCAAAATACGCCTGGTGGCACCCTCTATGAATCAGCAATGTAACTGGTGTTAAAGTGAACTTTAATTCCGTTGAACATAAGTTCCAGTTACATTGCTGATTCATAGAGGGCGCCACCAGGCATATTTTGAATATGTCGTAATTTCTGTTATTTGAGCGTCTTGGCAGATTGAATATTGTGACTCAATCATGTAACACATTTTTAATTTTTGCTGTTCATATTTATGAAGGTTTTTTCTCCTGATGATGGTTATAAAGATTAACCGAAACGTCGAGGTTCGTTTTCTATATATGTAGTTTTAAAGTAACTCATATTTATTAAATGAAATTTGTGTTGCAAGCAAGTGTTTGATGAGTATTGTTTTCATTCATTATAAAGTGTAAATGGACTTTAACAACTTGCATAAGTTTATTATATTTTTCTGAAAAGTTGGTGTAAATTAACCAGATCCCTAAAATATTACCCATGACCTTTAATCCTTTCGCATATTGTAAAGTGCTCTGTATCCTGGATTATTCTTACTAGTAATTTTTTATTGAAAATGTTGCCTTATTTAATCTAAGAATTTCTGTGAGTAAATAAGGCAAAATTTTATATTTTGAAAAAACAATGATAAATGATTAAAATTTCTTATTAGACTCTTTATGATAGGGTTAAAATATGAATATCAAAAGACTTATAACATTTGAAATAAATGCAACTCTTAGGAAAATTAACTTGATATTTATCAGCAAACTTACCATGAATTTATTAAGGTTACCATAATTTATTTCATCCATATTTTAGTTGTGTTATAAGTATTAAGTATAACTTAGGCTAAAGTTGATGACCAAATTTCAACTTTTATAAGTTCCTGTATCGTCCTAATAGGGTGGTGATGCTGTGTGTTTATAAATTTATCAATTGATGCAACATAGTTATGTGTGATTTCATCTACTGATCATATGTTGCCAGTTGATTACATTTAGCTAATGTAAAGCAAATATAAAGTATTTTTGGCCACTTTTGGTTGTTTTTACTATTCTTTAAATTTAATATAATTATTCTAAAACTTGGTGTAACGGAGATATGTCATAAACAAAATTATCCTAATATTACTAATATCTGGTAACACCAAGAATGGAAACAGTTCATTTTACCAATTTGAAAACTGTTTGATATATATTGCTACTCTGTATACATTGACAATAGAATGCAAAACCATTAGGAAAAAACTTCATTCTACTCTATAAAATGACAAAATATTCTCGAACATGAAATCTTATAATACATTTAACGAATCCTTGCTAAGAATTTACAATCATTTTGCATTGTGTTTTGAAGCAGTTTTTAGATGTGTATTCCTCCCCCCCCCCCCCCCCCCAAAAAAAAAAGGGAATAAACAAATTTGACTATCACATTCAGTAGCATCTGCCAATTTGAAGTTTTGGATAATTATTGAGACTGTTTAGTTTTTCTTCAGAAGCAGTTAAAACCTTTTTAGAAAAATGCTAACCAATAGTGATGTTTCAATGCAGCAGCTCACAAAATATGGGTCAAAATGTGTACATTTTATCTGCTGTAACAACAGAAAGTATGTTAGAAGGTTAAGGTAAAATATTGTAAAAAATATTGTGTTTTCTGAAACTTTATGTAGAGAACAGCTTGAGGCTAAAATTTTAAATTTTAATCCTGACATATATTTTGTTGGCACAAAACGTCATAAATCGCATTGACTTTCATTAATAAATTGATTTTTTTTACATAGTAAAAGATTTTTAAAACTCCAATTTCACATTAATATTATCTATTACTGATCTCCTGTGTATGTTTTATGCCAAAGTTCATCTTTTCCAGATGATAGATTATACAGACAGCTCTATACATTAGATGAAATGTGAAAAAAAAAGAAAAATTAAGGTGTGTCTCTTAACAAAATTTGTGAACTGCTGTTTTAATAGATCGTTATACAGTAATGCACTGCATTGGAATGTTTACATTTTGAAAATATTTTTTACCCAACATCAGTGAAAACGAGCCTTGAAAATTTTTGGATTCAGTTTGAAAGATTTTCAATTATTTCCTTTCTTTCTGCTTACATATTAGATGCTTATATATTTTCACTGCAAATTCATTAAATATAAATACCAAGCACATCCAAAAGTAAAAATAATTTGCAATCAAACTATTGGGATTAAAAAACAATTCATACAAATAACTTGGATTGATATAAGTTTTAAGTTTCACAAAATAACAGATAAGAAAATTAACAATGAAACAATTTTACTAATTAAATTTTTTCTCAATCTAGACATTTAACCATTGATACTTGAATTACTTTTTTAAATATATTTATATGTTATTCTTTTAAAATTCTCACATTCAATCAAAGGCAAGTATTTTTGCAGGAATATATTGATATATCTTTATTTTTTATTATTTTTTTAAGGGTCTATTCAAATCCAAGCTGCTTATTTTGAGACATTTATAAATTCATTTTTGCTCTAAAATGCATCGAATTGGCAGGCACTCTTAAACAGAAACTTTATAATGTCCGAAATCGGTTGATTTTTTTATAAAGGCAGAATATATTTCAAAAAATGCTGTCAAAATGGACATTTTGAACCAAATTTCCCAAAGCGATAGCTCTGGAAACAAAGAAAAGTTATCATACTGTGAAAATAATTGTTTGTAAATCAATTTCTAATTAATTGAACGAAAAATAAAAACACAGGTCCCTTATAAATCTCTTCATAAATAACGCTGCCAAGTTTCATGTTTTTACTTTTAAAAATGAGTCTGAAAATGTGTCTCAAAATTTTGAGTTGTTGAGCGTGGAAAAATATTTTTTTTTAATACCGCCTTAAGATAGAAAAACATTTACTGTAAACATATACATTACGAAAAAATTGAAATTGCTGGATGTTTAAATATCATAACAGGATTCTCAGCAAAACATGTCTGGCAATTTCCCTGACTTTCCATGATTTTCCCTGACTGAATCCAAAAACATTCTATGACGAAACAGGCATATACAAAATCTGCTTAATTTTTTTTTTTTTTTAAATCAAATAAAAAATCAAATTTTTATCATAATAAAACTTTTATACTCTTTTCCAGGAGAAAATTCAAGCACCTTTCAAGGAAATTGCAAAATGAAATTCTATAAAATACTATAATGCAAAAAAACTTCACCTTTGCCAGTTTTCAAATTAATGCCATACAACAAAGTCTAGAATGTGAAATGTCAGGAACAATGTAGAAAACTTTTGTCCATATTAGGGTTTTTCCACATTGCATTTGGAGGCATTTCTCGATCTTTAAACCAACTAGAGTCTAGAGATTTTTCAGAGGTGCCATGTAGCTAGAAATATAGTAACACTTTTCTAACAAAGAAATTATTTACTATTCATATCCCCCCCCCCAGACCTTTCCATGACTTTTTAGGAAACATTTGTAAAATCCCTGACTTTTCCTATGTATTTTAAAATTTCCATGACTTTCCCTGACTACTTTGAAATTCCCTGACTTTCCAGATTTTCCATGTTGCTGGGAACCCTGCATAACCAGCTAATAAGTAGCAAGTATTTCTTTTATCCAGGTAGAATTTAAGTAATATCAGCATCTATGTAGAGATACATTTTAAATAATTTCTTTTTTCAATATGTTTTTTTCTTATTCTGAAATCTGTTCTTTTTATGAAACAAAATGGTGTTTTGTTCATTGCTGATCTTTTGGAGTTTAATGTACATAAAATTAATTTTTGTGGCATCCTTTTATGCCTTTGTCTCTTGCTATGAAAAAATTCTAGATACTTTACAAAAGAAAAAACTACAAGTATATAGGAATGTCAGAAAATTTCAACATGTTGTATTATGATTAAAATTTGAAGAAGTGCAATAAAAATGGGGATGTTATCATCACATTGAAGAAGACTTGGTTCTAACTCTGAACCACACAAGTAAGAATAAAAATATATGCATAAGTACCTGCATAACATATCTAAAATTAGTTTAAAAATTTGTATCATTATAAGAAATTTTCGACTTTTGTTGATATTGGAAGCATTTTTGACAGTCGGCAAATATTTTTTATAACCCATTTTTCAATCATCTGTGGCATGCTGGATCAATTTGATCAGAGCTAATTTTTATCAAGCTGTATCCCCCCCCCCCCCCCCCCCACTCTCCCCTCCGATTTACACTAAATGTTTAGATTTTTTTAAAGTTTTTTATATAGCTTTGAACAGTACTTTAAGATTGTTTTATTAATTTTAACCATACGATTAATTTTAATAGGGAAATTTATTTGAGCAGGACTATGTTTTAAAAATGTAAATTTTACTTTAAAATTGCACAAACAGATTTTTTTTTTTACAAATTAAAATCTCAAACGTAATCTTATAAAGTTCATTTGTGGTACTAAAAAATTGTTGTAAAAGCTGAATACTAAACGTTTAGGAAATGCTAAAAAGGGGAAAAAATGTTGTGGGTCAAAATGACAGTGTGCTTTCAAAGGATTAAGTGGGAAATAATCCTTTTGAACATCTAAATAAAAATATATTCATATCCTAGTAAGTACATTCCCATTGCCTCAGAAGATTCATGATGATTAACTTATGTATAATACAATACATGTTACATATGTATAAGTTATGTAGGTCTGTATTGCAACAGCATCCTATTCAAAGTGTTATTTGTGTGTTAGTAATTAAACTTTAAAGAGAAATCATGAACCTAAAGAAAGCATTTTTAAACTCTCGCCCAGTAATTCTATTAAGACAGTGTCAAGGTTTTTTTATTTTTCTGTTACGGGGTTGCAACCGTGTCTTGTCCACTTTTCCCTCTTATTGAGTCTGTCAGTATTTGAGTGATTTACCAGTTTTTATGTCAGACAGTAGCATTTTTGAATGAAGTTCTGATACTTTTTCTCATGCAAAACAATCTCATTTACTGATTTATAAATCAAGACATCTTTAAGTATTATACTTAAAGAAATCATGGAATTACTGTCTTGGGGAAGGGGAGCTGGAATTAAGGAATTTAATATATATATATATATATATATATTGAATCTCAAGGCAGAAATCAGAGTTTTACAGAATTACCAAATTTCATTAATTTAATAACTACATGTTTTAATAAAATAATCCTAATATGTTTTAATAAAATAACCTTGTAATGTTTTAATAAAATATTAAAAGAAAATAGGATAAACATTAGAAACAAACATTAGAAACAAACTTTGAACACATTTATTATATTGCTTGCTTTTGCATACTCCTTTGCATACTTATAGTAATTAAATAAAAATCATTAAAATTAATCCCATTAGAATGAATAACTCTCATTTACCCATTATTAGTAAGCCTTTAATGTTGTCATCTTACCTCATTTTGAATATGTTTAGAAATTGGATTTTAGAACTTTAACTGGTAATTCAAATCTTTAGAATTTCTTAAGGTTTTTCATGTGGCATAAGACAAGAGTCCGGTAATTCATCCTCTTTCTCTGTATAAGGAAATCAATCTGGTTCAGATCGTTTTTGGTGATATAAATGTGCTTCGCACTTCCTTAAAGATCTTCTCTCAAGACACTCTCCTTGGCAGGCACTTAAAGGGTTTAATTGTAATACAGAATCCACTAAACCTTATTGTAAAATGTTTTGTATGGAAAAGGAACATGTATGCAAGAACTTTTTTTAAAAATTAATATGCAATATTTTAATAAAAGTAGGTTCCTTAATATTCTGTGAGGCTTACGAAACATATTTTACTGAACATATGTGTGTACTTTCTTCCTTTCCATACAGATAGACATAAAACATATTTTCCTGCAGCATTTGCAGGTATAGTACTTTTCTTTTATCACAATTTTCCCCCTAAATAGAGTATAGTAATACAGAGATTCCTTATATTATTTTATTCCTGTAAGTTTTTCAGAAATTTCCCAAAGTTTTTTAGCTATTTTGTCATTTTTTGAAGTAGGCGATGTCCAACTAGGTGAACAATCTACAAAATAAAGACCAGAAACATTTTTTACTTCATCAGCCACTGCCAAGTATATGGAAGTTTGTGCTCCTTCATTGGCAGTTTTGAAAAAAGGATAAACTATTGGTAATACTAAATATTTAATAAACCATTGTGCATTTCGGAAAATACCTGTTTTAACACCACCAGGATGAACAGCGTTTGCCGTCACACCAGTTCCTTCAAGTTTTTTTGCTAGTTCTCTTACAAACAATATGTTTGCAAGTTTCGTACTGCAGTAAATCCAGTATGTATCCCTTGTATATTTTTCACAATTAAGATTTTCTAAATCCATTCTTGCCCATAGATGTGTGATGGAAGACACGACTATAATTCGAGAAGGTGCAGATTTTTTCAACAAATCTAATAACAGATGGTTCAGCAGGAAAGGCCCAAAGTGGTTTGTTGCGAACTGAAGTTCCAAGTTGTCTTTTGTTAGATGTAAACCCGGTTTTGGAGTACATCCAGCGTTATGTATTAAAACATCTAGTCTATCCAAACTTCTATTCATTTCTTTTGCAAAACATCTCGCCGATTCTAACGAAGAGAGATCTAAATGATGTACAGAAACATTCTTATTTCCAGTTAGTGTAATAATGTCCTTAACAGCCTTTTCTCCTTTTGCCATGTTACGACAAGCCAGAATCACTGTTGCTTTTCTCTTTGCTAATTCTAATGCAGTTTCATATCCTATACCAGAGTTAGCTCCGGTTACAATCGCAACTTTTCCTTCCATTTGATTCTTGCTTTTGCATACTCCTTTGCAAGCATTTAAATATATCTTAAAAAATAAAAGAAATATCGCAACGAGCGGGAGAAGTAAAAGCAATTCCATGACAGTCTTCTTGTTTACTCTCGAAATATGCAGATGAGAGGGGAAAATGTTAATTTCTTAACCACTGATTTACGTTATGTTCCGATAACATCTATCTTCGCGTGCCTGAAATGAAATAATTTTTTTTTTCCTTAACAGACGTATGTATAGCTTTAGACGATAAGAATTCTCTTACCTTTCTGAGCAAAAGTCAAAAATTGAATGGTGGCGGGAAAGAAGTAAACAGTTTTGAGGTCATCGGGATGTTGAACTTTGAAATCCTCTGCTCGAAAGATGGAATACCGAAATAGAAAAAGTGAATGACAGAAAGCGCTATTGCGTTAAAAAGAGAACAAATCGCACTGGGACTACATTTAAATTGGTCCATCAAAAGAAAGTAATTTCATCATTTTTTATTAGCTACACGATGAGATATGTTCCACATTTTGTAACGATGGGGATGTGAATACAGTAGAATCTCGATACAACGAATGCCACTTTATCGAATGTTATTTGGATTAGAAAAAAAAAATATCCTATACTTTGCCATTATAAATATATTCACTTTAACGAATTTCAGATTCACAAATATTTCCAATTAACGAATTTATTGAAGTCTTAAAAAGAATTCTAATTTCAGCTTAACGAACGCAATCTTTATCGAAAAACTAGAATTTCCAAATAACTTTTTTATTATCTTCCCCACGCGATCTTCGAATTTCCAGCTTATCTCGAAGCTCATTTCCAAGGGACTGGGTGAAGATGAAATCGCACCCCTATGTGCATCTTTAAAATAAAGGAAAATTTCCCTTTACATTCACAATAATCGCTTTTCTTCGGGTTGCCTTTACAATCGTTAAAAATGTAGGAAATCCAAGCGAAATTCTAATCTGCAACAATTCACATTTGGAGTTAGATATCCCTTTTTTTCTAACACTTTCCAACATAAGTTGAAAAGTGTTTATGAATTCGGTTTGTCTGTCCGTATTCTATCTCTACTAAAATATACTCGTATTGACATGAAATTTTTATGTTATTGAGGTTTATTGAAAATGAAGGGTGTAGCATGTATAGTTCGTTTACAGGGACACACAAAAGAATTCAGTTACATTATGGTCTGTGGGGACAGGTCGTTTGCGGGGCATTTTATTGATGTTACGATATTTGAAACATAATGAAATTGATTTGCATCACTAAGATTAACCTACAACATCAGGGGCGGATCCAAAGAGTCCCTTTTTTTTGGAGGGGGGGAGATGCAGATTTACATGAAATAGACATAATATTGTAACGAAATTATTATACAAATTATTTGTATTAAACGAAAATTTGCATTATCTCGACGGAAGAAAAACCATACAATTATACCTGCTAAGATAAAACCTGTCTAAAACGTAATTTTATTTCGGTTCTAGCGATCCCGTTGTCACAAGTTTTAGTGTATGTAAAACGATTTACAATAAGTTACTGTTTACAATTATATTGTTTGCTGTAAGTCATCATTTTTACTGGTTAATTCCTACAGTAAAATCTGTGAAAACGGTACCTGTCTATGACGGAATTAATTAGAAAAAATTCATGGTATCGACAGAAGGAATTTCATACAGATATACTTGCTAAAACGGAAACCTGTCAAACACATATTTTTTTGTAGTCCTTAGCAATTCCATTTTCCGATGGTTTATTGTACTTTGTAGTTTATTATTAACTAGTGGAGCTTCGACCGCTACGCTGGTCGGTTTATTCTAAACGGTCTTCGAATTAAACGAACTTAGGACTGAGCGCCCCACTTTCTTCGGATCCGGTCAACTCGGATTTAAATAAAAAACAAAAATAAAAATTCCTTTTAGAATCCTGCAGAAACTGCATCAACGTATTTTTTAAAACTGTGATTGTTGATTTATTTTTTGTCCGAAGGGTGAAGCGTTTCTCTTCAACGAAAATTGACCCAGGTTCCAGGCAACTAAATGGCTGCTTGTAAAATTCATCTGAAGGAAAAGCTGCCATTTCAAAGAAAGATAAATTTTTACTTCCCATTGGAAGTGGGGAGAATGATGAATGGGCTTCTCATTGTGTGGGTTCGAACAGCTCCCACAACCAATCCAGACAACCGTTCCCTGTTCCTTTTTGTTCAGATCCAGCCCACTCTCAATCTATAGAAGGGGAGAATCCCCCTGGTATTTCCTCTTCCTGCTTTCAAAAAAAGTTGAAGCATGCGCACTAAGATCAATTTTATGTGAAATCTTAAGAAATGCGCTTTTAGCTTTAAATATATAGATTGTTAAATTAATAAAAAATAATAATACAGTAAAACCTGCTAAGACGGAATCGTAAGGACCAAAAAAAAATATCCGTTTTAGACATGTCTTCGTGTTAGCATGTATAATTTTATGATATTTCTGCACGAATTTTTTTCAATTTGGCAGGACTTCATGATGGACAGTTTTCGTTTTCAAACGTTTTACTGTACTATGTGTATTTATAATGATTTACAAAAAGGAGTACAGTAAAAGCTGTGAAACGGAATTATGTTAGCAGGTCTAATTGTGCGGTGTACCTGCCGTTAGGACCATGAAATTTTCCGTTTAAGAGCAGTAAAACTTAAGAAAACGGAAATTGAGTGAAAAAAATATTCATACTGCGGAGAAATGAATACCATACATGTATACTTGCTAAGTAGTTAGCCTGTCTAAATAGGAACATTTCTTTCTCCCTAGCGACTCCCACCTTAGCAGATTTTGTATTTTATTACCATTAGAATAACTTTAGTTCTTTAAAAGAAGAAAAATTAAGCTACGAAATTAGGCATGTAGCTAATAGTACAATTTCTCAAGATACTTAAAAAGAAGCATTAGGATAATCTTAATTTTCAAAACAATTTCAGTAATACATATATCACAACTAAAAAAATAGTTACACTCACCGCAGCGATGGTGGTGGTGGTGGTGGGGGGGGGGGGGAGAAGAGGATTCAGGCGCTAAAAGACCAATTTAAAATTGATACGATAAGTACAAAACCCCTGTGCTGTAATACATAAGTGACGTGTTCGTATAAGTAAAGTAAGGAAAAGAAAAGCTAAATAGCTAAAAAATTAGCATGAAGTTGTTTCAAGGCTTCATAACAAGGAACCCGTTTAATGCAAAATGCAATATAAAACATAATGAGAAACGGGAGCAGCACATTATTTTGCTGCAGCAGTTTTTCATTCTCTTTTCTCATTTCGCTCTAAAAAGAGGAAGCTTCTATGTGAAGCCGCGAAACAACTACCCCTATATAGCTGCAAGCTTAATTTATCTGATGTTTTACAACATATCCTCGTAAAACCTGTGAAAACGGAATCACTAAGAGACAGGGAATAAATTCCATTTCAAAAAAGTATCCATTTTAGCAGGTTTAATTATATGGTGTTCGTTCTGCTGGGACTTTGAAATATTTACGTTTAAGGCAGGATTTTGTTATATTCAGGCATGGACGCTGCCAGAAAGGGGGCCGAGTCTATTCATTTATTTTAATTTGAAATAAGTATTATAGGTTAAAAGTCCCCCCCCCCCTCCCCTTACCGAAAAAAAATTCTGGCTTCGGTTTTGTAGTCAGGTTTCGTTTTAAAGGGTATATCGATTTTGTCTTAGAAAAACTTGCCCCAAGTGAAAGGAAAGCCAGAGAAAAAAGGTTAAGATTACGTACATACAAAAGAAAATTTCAGGCAACTCGGGTTTTTAACTAATTCTAATTTATTTTGTCTAACCTATTTCTCACTCATCTTTATTTTCACCGAGATGATTTTTTGAAGAACGGTAAAAAGAGTTTAACTTATTAAGGCGGAGACAGTTGTTTAGAAGTATTGAAGTATTACGGTTGATTGATGGATCTATTAGCAACCCCAGATCGGGCCTGAAAATATCCCACTATAACACAGACCATCGGAGAAAAAATTAAATTGTCATCCGTTCATTGGTATCTTTACTTTAACATTTCGTAAAATCTTTAATAAAAAGAAAAGTATATATATATATATAAACAAGAAAAAAAATATTTTTCATTATAACAATGAAATTTTGTATAAAAAAAAGTATGAGTTCAAAAGAAAACAAGTTTTCTTAAAACTATTGAGAGGGGCAATCGCCTCCCCCCCCCCCTTGGACCCGCGCCTGTACAACATGCTTTCTCAGGAGTATGGAATAAGTAGCATTTATAGTTCGTGTACAAGTACTCCATTACATTGTGATCTATGGGGGAAATTAGTTTACGGTGTATTTTAATGGTGTCATAATACTTCAAACATAATGAAATCACTGAGGTGCACTACAACAGGTTTTCTATAGATTATGGAGTGCATAGCATTTATCGTTCATTTACAGAGAGACACAAAAGAATTCGGTTACTTGACTGACTAAGATGGATAATTGCTAGAAGGTGCATTTTTCAACTGATCTAATTTTTAGTGTAATAGGTGGTGTGTATAAATTCTATAGATCGCATACACGCACACATTACCGGATATGGACAGCAATTGCAGAAAATGGATTTTTACTGAGTTATGTATTTTTTTAAGTTGCTTATTGTCAGGTTTCTGACTTTAACAGAACCTATATGTCGTATATTTCTAATTAATTTAATTAATTATATTTAATCATTATTATATATTACTGTATTCTGATATATATATTTTTTTTTGTAAACTTTCGTATGGGATTGACAATGGAATTTCCCTGATCCGCTCAGATATTTGTAGGATGTTCTCGGAGTAATTGTGAAAAGAACTAATCCGGTTTTGGAATGTGGATACAATGAGCACTGGATTCCTAGTGAACTGGGTTGAGAGGATAATAGAAATGGGGAATGTTGTAGAGAAATGTTTCTACAGGTGTAGAAAATCCGTGAAGGAAGAACGAGAGGCCCCGTTGATCTGGAGAGTGGCGTGTAGTGAGTGACACGAGTCAGTCGTTTGTGTGCAGTGGAGTGAGTAGGTACAGGCAGTGTCCTGGGACACGGCCTAACTCGATTTTCAACTTCCCTTTATACGGCCGTAACAAAAAGTCATTTTCGCTCTGTTCAAGAGGAATAAGAGTTTCTCCCCGGAAGAACGTAGGGGGCGCTATTACTTACCATTACTAATGGAGAATTTCCTTATCTTTGTGTTTCGTTCGTCAAAACTATTTATGAATTGATATATCCAAGACTAATAAAAAATCCTTTAGGGGAATGTGACTTAAACGGGCGTAAAATAAATATATGCTCATTAATATGTGCAAAATTCTTGCCCGTCATTTAAAAAAATATGGCAAGGTATTTTACAAATGAAACCAATTTATCTGCATGTAAGAACTCTTTATCAAGAAAAATTTTAAAGTTTACTTAATTTTAATTTTATAATATTTAATGTATATTTCCCTGTAAAAATTATCAATGTTTAAAGTCTAATCAAGAAATAGAATCTGCATATACCTATAGATACACATATATATACAAGTAGGGTGGATAGATTTATGAATTAATATTTTAAAAATCTGAAAAAATATTCTGTAATTTCTGTAACCACACAATATTCTAAAATTTCCACAAAAACTATTCTCTCATAAATGGAGTACATAATGCTACAGCAAAAAAAAAAAAAAACTTGTTCATTCTCTAAAATAATAAAACCTGTAAAAATTATTATGAATTTGTTAAATAATCCATGTTTTGAGAAAAAAAAAAAAGCGATGTGAGTTGATTGCCGGATATTGGCGAAATATGTTTTCTTATTCTGTTGATATTATGAAACATGAAAGTATATTTTTATTTTTATATACATACTTTTATACCATGACTTTCCAGAACTAGAATAACATATTTAATTTTATATGTAATTCTATTACATTTCTATATGCTTATATATTTCAGATCAGTACCTATAATGGTTAAATTTATTAAAAATTGTTTTGAATGTACACATATGTATACATATATTTTAAATAATTCAGAATCGTCTAAAAATAATCCATGTTTTGAGAAAAAAAAATTCGATATGAGTTCATTGCCGGATATTGGCGAAGTTGCTTAATTTTCTTACTATTATGAAACTAGTAAATATTTTTAATTTTTTTTTTTTTTTTTTTGCTGTGTATTTTATGCTCAGAATTATCAATGTTTCAAGTAATCCAGAATTTTAATGTATTGAAATTTACTTATAATGTTTGTTTTACATTTTGTAGTAGGATGTTATTTAAACTATTTTTAATTGCTTAAAGCATTGTATTTAGTTATTTTATCTCTAAATCTTTTAGTTTTTCCTGTTTGTCCTGTTTGTTTTGTTTAGTTTTTTCCTTTTAGTTTTTCCTGTTTGTAGTAAAGAAAACGCCGAAGTAAAAGATAGATATGTTACATATAATGCTTATATATTTCAGATCAGTACCTATAATGATTAAATTTATTGAAAATTGTTTTGAATATGCATATATATACATATTTTAAATAATTAAGAATCGTGTAAAAATAATCCATGTTTTGAGAAAAAAAAAATCGATATGAGTTCATTGCCGGATATTGGCAAACTTGCTTAATTTTCTTACTACTATTATGAAACTAGTAATTATTTTTTTTATTTTTTATTGTGCATATTAGGCTCAGAATTATCAATGTTTCAAGTAATCAAGAATTTAAATGTATATAAATATAGAAATTTACTTATAATGTTTGTTTTGCATTTTATAGTAGCGTGTTATTTAAACTATTTTTAATTGCTGAAAGCATTGTATTTATTTATTTTATCTCTAAATCTTTTAGTTTTTCCTGTTTGTAGTAAAGAAAATGCCGAAACAAAAGATACATATGTTATATATACCTTTTATAATGAATATATTGCAAAGATTCTTGTATTTTTATGTATAGAAGTAACATTTACTAAGCATTATTTATGGTAAGTATATCGCGCCATCTACCGGCGAAGCAGCCTTTTAATGATTCCGAAACTAAGAGGTGATTGTGAAGGCCGTATGAGGGGAGGGAGAATCGAGTTTGGCCGTGCCTGGGAGATAGTAGCGGCGTAGACGAACAGAGCCCAGTGTACAGAGGAGAGGGTAGTACTGCAGAGCCCAGCGTGCAGAGGAGAGGGTAGTACCGCAGAGCCCAGCGATCAGTGGAAAGTGTAGGAACAGAGTGTCCTGAGTGAGAAAGAGCAGTTTCGTTGACGGGCAGGTCGCAGAGAAAACGTACATCGGACAGTTTGGTCCGGGGTGAACTAATTACAGCGTAGACGGAACGGTGTGTAACGAAATAGGGTAAAACGTGCGATCAGGGACAGTTTCCTTTTCGACAAAGGAATCCTTCGAATGGATTGACCAGCATATTCCCGACACATAAACACCATAGAACATGTCTGGAACATTCTAGAGAGAAGAGTTGCTGGTCGCTTATCACCCCTACACACAAATCAGCAGTTGGAAAGCTCTTTTCTACAAGAGTGGGAGAGAATACCCCCAATGTCTATTTGATAACCTCATTGATTCCATGCCTCCTAGGTGTGTAACATTGCTTTCGGTCAGAGGAAACCATACACCTTATTGAAACTCATTTGTATCCGATAAATTACATTTTTTGTTTGTTCGTATGATATGCACGAGTTGTGCATTTTTATTTACCAACAAATAAATGTTTAATTATCCCATCTTCGTTGCTTAGTTTCCTTTTCACATATCTTACAGCACACAATAGATCATATAACAGTGAACAAAACATTTGATCATCCGCAATTTATATCCAAAATCATAATATCCCCTAATTGTTTTGAGCAGTGTAGATAACAAATAGATTCACAATAATATACTGTATATATATTCTTTATTGACATGTTTTTCAGAAATTTAACATGACTTTAGTAATAAAATATAATTTTATTCAATGCGTATCCAAATTTAATTTTTTTAAATCCGCCATATTGGAATTTCACGTTAACGAATTTTTCAGAATTGCGAACTTAATCGGTGATCCCTACAGATTCGTTGTAACGAGGTTTATTTCCGAGGTTTATTGCTTTTCATTTTTGTTGAAATTAAAAATTCTTAATATTCCTCATTAAGGGTGTTTTCATTTTCCCTGCTCGACAACACGAATCTTTCTGGAAAAAATTATATTCATAAATCTATGTTTGAAATTTTCCTGCGTTCTCATGAAGTAATGCCAAACAATTGAAAAGCGTTTTTCACTTTCCTTTAAATGTGATATATCACTGATTGATTTCTACTTTATAAAGATTCCTATGTCACAATTTTGACAGTATATTCTATGAAAAATGCTTTACTTTTGCAAGAAAATGGGGAAAAAAAAATGGTTCAATTCTTTGAAACCTGAATATCTGAAAAACATATGTACGGGTACGATTGTAGCAATGAAAATGATTCCATATTTGTATCAGAAAGTGAGAAAGTAACTTGTCCAATAAAAGGACGAGATCCGATCAATGGCGAAACAAATTCGTGTAAAACTCATTTCTTTTTCTGATGATAGACCATGATGAAAGGTCCTTTTCTCAAAAGTCCTCCTCCTCCGGGATTCTTTTTCCACCCCTCCAAACATTAAAATACGCACAATTTCGCAAAAATTATTTTAATTCAAACAATAAAGCTTTTAGTGATCCGCTTCTTTTAAGTATTGTTCTTCAGTATACATCTGTTGAAACTATTTGTAACAGTAATTATTTATTAATCTCAAAAATTGATTTTTTTTTTTTCAAGATGCAGATTTAAAATTTTCCTTCTATGTTTATAAAACATTAACACTCATCAACCCCCGTCCAGACCCCGCAGGCTCCAAAACGCGCTGATTTGCTCTGTTTTAAAAAGATTACCCGGTTATGAAGATCGAATGCTATTATCATGACCTAAGAGGATCTTCTGTAATCGGGGTGCTATTCACTTCTATTTCATTGGGGAATTTTTTGGTTCCCAAGGCGGCATCCACTGCTGTCATGACGGTTGTTTTCGTGATTAAGTGAGATTAATTACAAATTTGAAAATGAGCTTGTATAAAATGGTTAATTAAAAAATCGGTGTCTCCCGGACTTTTATTTACGTCTCGTTTTAAACATGACATAATTTTTCCCATTTAATGCTTTTCGCAAATAATAATTTAATTATTTTTTCTTAATATTTACGTGTGTGAAAATATATTTTTCAATTAAAAATGTTTGGGAATATTATTTGGGCTTTTTAAAATCTGGTAACATTGGGTAAAAAACGGCTATTTCAAAATAGGAATTAAATCTCTATTCAAATAATGAAATTTTGAGTAAAACATTTATAAAAAAAAAAAAAAAAAAAAAAAAAAAAAAAAAAAAATTAGACATATTTAAAAAATGATTGGATACTGCACACGCAATCTAGTCACATATATGCCTGCAAAAGATAGTTAAATTGCTATGTTTAGTTTTTTATCCTATAGAACTTAAGTAATTGAACTATCTTGACTGATTTCAA
Source organism: Maratus michaelseni (assembly GCA_963931845.1). Taxonomy (NCBI): domain Eukaryota; kingdom Metazoa; phylum Arthropoda; class Arachnida; order Araneae; family Salticidae; genus Maratus; species Maratus michaelseni. The sequence continues at coordinate 164,966,341 of OZ007591.1, forward strand.
CCTTAAATAGCGCTTAAAATAATTCTTAGATTTAAAAACTGTCTGTTTTAACAACATGATTATTCTACATTTCTCTATAAAACTACCATTTTTCATGTTTTTATATGCAGTAGTTTTTGCATTATAAGCCGAAAAAATGAAAGGATCACAATAAATTCAATTGCAGAAGCAGCAACATTAGTTACTTTTTTTAGAAAAATAGAAATAACAAAATATTTAAAAAATGTTTTATAAAAAAAAAAAAAAAAAAAAAAAAAATACTAGCTCCATACTCTTTAAAATGATATTGGTTTCAATGTATACGAGTTAGGAATGTGTAGGGAGGTTAATATTTGAGCTGCGGTATGTTGCGAAGGCTGTGTAGTTTTGTAAAATGCGGCTTCAATTGTCTTTATTTCAGCTGCGGTATGTTGCGAAGGCTGTGCAGTTTTGTAAAATGCGGCTTCAATTGTCTTTATTTGAGCTGAAATGCTATTGAATTTTTATTAATAAATTTAACATGTATCATTTACTACTTTTTAGTCTGTAATTTTAAAGTGTATTTTCAAAAGTTAGTTTAATTTTATGCATATTTTTTCCGTTTTCTATTTAGATTTTTTTTTTAAATGCTAATTTATATCAGTTGTTTCATTTATTCTCTTAATTTATCTGCTACACTATATCATAATTAATGCGGGTTTTTTTCTTCAGTAATTATTTATTTATTGTATTTTCCAATACGCTAATGTAATCTGTTCTTTTTATGCTGAGATTTGAAAAAATAAAATAAAATGTTACTTTAATATTTTCAAGGACTCCTTATCCTTAATCTTAGTAGATCAATTTCATTATTGATCTCATTGTTGAAAATACATGACGTAAATGAATATTTAGATGATCATCGGACAAACATAGGACTTATAGATAACTCTCCCGCGTGATTATGGGTCTAATAACCATATCGATTTTTCGGCAGTTCAAATCAACAACAACTGCATCAAACAAACAGAACAAAAATATGTTATAATTAAAAGACTCAGAAATGGAAGTGTCCATCACAGTGGCTTTTAGCAGTTCAAAAATCATGGGAGATGCTTAAGTAATTGTTTCCGAATGAATTGAACAATTTGGATTATTAATAATCACTAAAATATTTATGAGAATAACTAATCGTTCAAATTCATTATTAATGCCATTATCACAAAATCAATATTCTAAAATACTCACATGCATCGATTGTTTTTGAGTGAATGAAAAACATAATTTGCACTTAAAATGGATTATTAAAAACAAATAATGTTGATTTTTTAAAAATCTTACATTTACAACAAAATTACTTAACGACTCTGATGTAATATTTACGAGCATTCAAAACAATATTATTAAGAGTTATTAATTAGTATTTTTTTTTAGGTGCGTTCGTAATTATATAAATACGTGGCACCTATAGTCGTCGTCTGTCCGTCTGTATGTCCGTCCGTCCGCATATAACAGCACAAAAACTACCCAACCGAATGGTTTGAAATTTAATCTATATTATCGTGGCAGAATTTTGTCGAGTCATTTCAAATTTTATGAAAATCGAATCGAAACATAAAAAGTTATTAATAAAAGTTTTCTTTATTCTATTAAATCATATCCTATTGCAATCTATATAATAAAAGCGCAAGTCATGTGACTGAGGAAAACAAATACGGGCAAGCCACTTCTTTCGTTATATGCCAGGCGGTCATTTTTATTCAAAATTATTTTTTCGAATAAAATTGCATAAAAGTTACATTTTTAGAAAGATCGTTCAAAAAAAAAAAGTTTGCTTGAGAGATAAGTTACATTCAAAAATGTATAGATTCTGAGATAACTTCAGTCGAAATTAGGTTAACAGCCGAATATCTCAAGCCATTAGAGTAAATAAACACAGCAGACTCGTTCATTATGAGTCATAAAAATATTAAACCATAGAGGTAATCATTCGCAAAGCAAGATCTCCGAGGCGAATTTTGCAGTGCTCTCTGGTGTCGAAAAAAAAATTGCATTTAAACGTGGCCTACGTAATAAAGGGGAAAAAAAGACATTCTCATTGTGAGTTATAAAACGAATGCACTATGTCACGTTTAACGTGCAATTTCCAACTTGATTTTTTTCTTTTATTTTTTTTTTTTAACTTTGGATACATAACCACACAACAAAAAGCATGTTTTTTTTTTTAGATTCATAAGCAGAAATTCTTTCAAAATTGTTTCGTGCAGAACAGAATAAAAAGTCAAATGAGGGATTTTCCAACTGAATATTCGAAAAGTGATTGGCTCTGTTTTCTATTGTTGTATTTCACAAGCATTATTGAAATTTAATGAAGATTATAAATGACACAAGAGTAAAAATATAACATATGCACAATTTGCGGGAAGGGGGAGGGGTGGGTTTCCTTTTTTAGTGCAACCTCACCTCATATGAGTTGTCGTACATGAGAGAATTAATTATTTAAGTTAGAAGTTGTAAGATACCAAATCTAAGAGAGGTACCGTTATCAATTTAATCAGACAACAAAGGAAGGAGTGCAGGGTACAGAGCCCCCTGATATTATAAAAAGTTTCCACAAGAAATAAAGAGTCCTGAAGTATAAGTGCATCCAATCGAATTTCACGTTGCAATTCCTATAAAGAGGCTACTTCGCTATAACACTCCAAAATAGAGCGGTTAATGTTATTTGAATGGGAGATATTTAGAAGTTGCATTTTTTCATATTTTACTCGAATTTGATAACTTTTTTAACTTTTAAAACCTTTACGTTTATATTAGGCAAGCCAGTTTAAAAATTTTATTTTATTATTATTATTATTTTAATGTGATGTAAGTGCGTCATTTTAGGTTCATTAAAGATTCACTTTTAGTGTCCAGTGTTGAATTCTGGGGGTTAATTCCCCCCCCCCGGGAGCATTCAATTCCCCCCCTGGAAGATTTCAAATTTTAAGCTTTTAATGGTTAAAAAGTGCAATCCCCGCCCCCACCCCCGGAACTCAACAGTGTGACCCCGGAGTCACAGAAATCTCTTCCGGAGAAAAGTGTCTGAATTCAACACTGTTTAGTATGTCAATGCAAAAAATCTGTTTGACATTTTAAAGTTTAGTAAAAGCTGAAACCTATCTTATTATTTAACTTTCCAAAAATGTTTCTTATTTTACTTTTTTAATAAATTATTAAATCATTGCTGCATTTAAAAAGAAAATGCTCACTCTTCTTTAAAACAGTCGAAAATGCTAAAAGACGCGCTTTAACGAGACAATTCGACGGTCTCCTTCCGGAGAAATTTCCATTAAAACCCAATATTACTTAAGACTCTTTTATTGACTCAAAAATCCTAATAATATTATAAATCTGATTGTGTGCAAATGTTAGGCTGAAGCCAGCGTCAAAATGGAGCATTTAATGATCCTGTATCTTTGCATATAGGCTGATTATAACCCTCATTTGAACATAGGCTGGTTTTTGTTTATTTTATTCAAATATTTTTCTTAATAATTCAAAATTTCGTTATTTTCATTGAGAATAAATGGACATTTTTTCGTATAGCATTTTAAAATGGTTAAATTTACTTTACCGTTGCTAATACTTTATCGTTGCCAAAACTAATTCAAAACCCGAAAAAATAATTTTTACTCAATAATTTAGTTTCAATTGAAAAATTTTCACGGGAAAAATGGAAACGAAATTAGAAAAATTAAAGAATTAAGAAGAAGATTAAATAATATTATTAGAAATAAAACGTACTTTTTTTAGTTTTTGATAACAATACTAGGTTTCAATATGCGTAACCATAGGAAACAGGCGAATATGACGTCGTTTATCGAAAATAAAGCGGATATGCTTTGATTGGTGAAATAAAATGATCTTAGGTTTTTTCTTCACTTTTTTTCTTTTTTTTTCTTTTGTATGGTAACAATACTTGCCGTTTTACCGTCTGCGCACGGCTAATATAACTATACCGTATTTTTTATTTAAATTTTAAAAAAGTAAAAAGAAGTTTCAAAAGAAAATGGTTAGCAAATGTTAATAATATGCTCCGCAAAATTATCCATCTCGTAAATGATGTCATGGATAGCGAGAAATAGTGATTTTTAATTATTAAAACTAAAAGAAATAACTCGATTACATAAAAAAAAAAATGACAAATGTTAATAGTTCCATTTTTGTTGATAAAACCTAAAGATTTAATATTATTTCGTTAAAGTAACATAATTTTCCCTATACCAGTATTGAAATAAATTGCCTGGAAAAGAAAATTAACAAGAATTATGTCATTAAAAAGGGATTTCTCTGGGGGAAAAGGAGACGTCATATTTGAAATAAAACGGGAATTTTCCAATATGTTTTAAAATGAGTGTGAATCAATTCCTTACATTAATAATACAAGGATCAATAAGTATAGAAAGTAGATGAGTTTCACGCCATATTTATAACGAAAAATTTAAATGTTTTGTTATCTATACTGATTATTAAGCATGAGTATCCGAGTTTTCTGCTAAAAATCACATCATAATTTTAAGAAAAGAAAAATGAACACAAATCTATTATATTAAAATCTGACCGTGTGTTTGTATTTCGCAACTACTCCTAGACTATCGAACGCGACGCTATTTACTACCGGTTAGTTTACTGCCGGTTTAGCGAATACCGGTTATAATTGATCCCAGGATGTCACACAAACTCTCAGAATTAAAAAAATTAAATTAAATGCCATTTTTTTTAACGAAGTTTCTCTAAAAACAGAAATTTATTTGTGTAAAAAACGGAAACCATATTTGTGTATAAAAAAGGAGAAATAAAACAGATCAGTATATTTTTTACACAATTTTCTTATTAAAACTGAAAAACAGAATTTATTTTCACTTTGAATAGATGGTGAAAACAAAATCTTGATTTCAGTAAATTATCCGAAAAATACAAACTTATTTTCACATATTCAACCTTCATGAATCAATTTATTCTGGAGAACAAAAATTGCCAGCCAATATACTGTCATTTAGAAAACAAGATTTGTTTCAACTATATAATAAACCAAGGAGGCAGAATTGAATTTAAAGAAAAAGCATATACAATTTCTAATTAATGTTTTTTTTTAAAGGATGGCTGTTAAAACGTTTCACAAAGGCGTTAAAAGTAAAATTGTTTATCAGGTAAAATTGACATTTGTTTTTACCCAATTCGTCTATTTCCACGATTTTATTTGGCCCTCCTTTTACTTACCCATCATACGTAGTATTACTTACCCATCATACGTAGTATAGGGTAAGTCTTGTAATCGTTTTGAAAATCGAAAAAAAAATTTTGACGGATTTACACGTTTCAGACACTGGAGATTCCGAAAAACATATTTTTAGAAAAAAAAATTTGCCGTCCGTCTGTGTGTCTGTGTGTCTGTGTGTGTGTGTGTCTGTAAACGCTCTATCTCCCGAAAAAATTGAGATAGAGACTTGCAATTTGGTATGTACTTAGTATGTAATAATGGGAAGAAGCCTATTTCATTTCATTAACCTCGATTAACCGGAACTATTTTATTCGGACCCTCGAAATATTCGTTCTGATAAAAGGTATATGAAAATTTTCGAAATTGTTTATTTTAAGAAATGAATATAAAAGACAATAAAAAAACATAAATTTTACATAAAGCATGAAGTCGATCGGATAATTAGTTGCCGAGATATTTGGAATCCTATTTTCCACACTCTTCGATTTTTCATGACCCTGTATTTCATCCAAATTTCACTTCAAAGAGATATTTTAATTGGAAATTTGACGCTTAATCAGATGCAATAAACCGCTAGTTAATAGGATTATTATTTTTGGAGTTATAAGGAAAAACCTCTTTCAAGCAATTCAGTAATCGAGCCTTTAAAGTTTGTGACGTCATCAAGCCACGATTTTATTTGAATTGCAATGCATTTTATAAGTAGTTTACACATTTTTATTTTAATATTTTACATTATGCATATCCATGATGGGTAAGTATTACGGTGGCCCCCAACGACTAGTTTGCATTGGTTGCAATTTCATTTTCGCGATTATTTGGCACAAAATTTCACTTTTTTAAGACTGAGTTATGTCAAGGCCCCTATAATAATAAATACCGTATTGTCTCCTATGAAATGTGATAAATAGTTAATTATTAACATTTTTAATTATTGGGAGTAAAATATTTTGCTTAATTAGTGTATTTATTCTTCTTTTAATGTTGCATGAACGAAGTCACGGGTAACAGCTAGTTGTGCTATAAGTCACAAGCGAGATTATTTTAGTAGAAGAATTAACAATTTTTGATAATTAAACATATGTACCCATCTCAAACACGATAACTAGTAAAAGGTAGTAATAAATTATTTATGAAATTCGTAACAATGCTTACACACAAACATTTAAAGGCATACGTGTATACTTACGCATTATATGCACATATATATCTAACACACCCACTCACACTCGTATACTAACACATAAATATATGCATTACGTAAATATTTACACACAAGAATGTACTAAACATGTATAACATGTACTTACACCGAAATATGCATATACATACTGGTGGCAAGTGTTCATCATCTTGCTGTGTGAAATTTTATGATCAATGTTTATATATATATATTGAGTGTTTTTTTTTTATTTTGTAATCAATATAATCAAATGTCTTTTTGCATATTAGGTATAATTAGTATATTACTGTGTTTTTATTTTAATGGTACACTGTAATTACTTATGGCGGTACAATGTTTTGTCTAATATTATCTATCGGGCTGACTGACATTTTTATGAATGCAGTCCGACCCAAAATGTTGGTTGGTATTTGAGTTTTAATTATAGATTATCTTTGGGGTTGTTTTGTAAAACTGGGAATTCTTTACACTCCTATTCAAAACAGAGGCTATAGGTTAGATACTCGTCTATACACAACGCGATGGTTTATTTTTTATAAATAAATAATTTATTTATTAAATGGTATCTAATTAAGTCACGATCACCGAGTCTTCTGTAATCAGAAGCCCCTTTAGATAATTTCTAGGTTATGGTAAAGGTGCACCCAATACCTTGTTTTCTCTATGTGTGGTAAATAACTAATTATTGACAGCTGTAACCGGCCATTAGCAGGCTTTGTCTAGATATTGCCAGCACATACATACATGCAATATACGAGTAAGCAGTGATGAATTCAAGGGGGGGGGGGGGGGGAATCGACATAACTCCCGGAAGATTCACGATTTTATTCTTATACAAAGTGCAAACTTCACCCAGGAACTATGCAAAAATCCCTCCCGAAGAAAGATGTCTGAATCTGAACTCAACACTGAATACATACACCGCACATTTAAGGACCATTTATTAATTACGTCACGTTTTACGTGCGTTTTTGATGAGATTTTCTTCTACTCCTATCTCTCCCTGTATCAGAGGATATCACATTCCAGTGATACCCCCTCCCCCTATCATGTTGTGACGTCACATTTTTTTGCAACTGTTAATTCAGAGTTAATTTTGGTCAAAGCAACAATCCTTTATTGTTTAAAAATTGTTATATACTACTGAAATAAATATCATAAAAACGTTGAGATTTTGCATGCTATTACTTCAAGCTGTTGCAATTTTAAGAAAAAGAAAAAAAAACCTAATATTACCAGAAAAAATGTACACATTTTTTTTAGAAACTTTATTATATGCCTGTAAACAATGCCTTATTTTTATATTTTAGATGTGATGTCACAGCATTTTAACCCACCCCTCTGTGCTCATGGTTCGCCAAAGAAATAAGGCAGCAAGACGGTCGACTTTCGCACCCCAACCCTTGACCTTTGGGAAGGAAAAATCAATTAAAGCGAGCCTCGTGAAACTCCGCAGTGCCACACACTGAGAATCCTCTTCCCTCACCTTGAAGTGTGACGTAATTAATAGATGATCCCCTTACTTATATATAGGTACATTTACATAAACAATCACACTCAGTAATGAACACTCAATTCTAAATATATATATATATGTGTATATATATTGCTTTTTGCTTTATTTTCTTTGTATTTATCTAATACATTTTACTTTTTTCAGTACTAGCGAGTTCTGCCCCCTATGAATTACGCTTTCCAACCCCCGTCCTGACCCCGCCTGTTTTAAAACAGAGTTTTGTTCCCAACCCCCGCTCTGTTTTAAAAAGATTACCCGATTACAGAAGATCGAATGATATTTTCACGATCAGTGGCAATCTTCTGTAATCGAGTAGTCATTCATTTACCTTTGAATGAGGGATTTTTCGGTTATGAAAGTCGCAACCACCGCTGTCGCGACAGCTAACGGCTGTTTTAGTGATTAAATAAGATCAATTACATATTTGAAAATCAGCTTCTATAAAATGATTAAGTAAAAAATGTTGCTGCCTACAGGACTATTACAACATCCATAAATACGACGCGATAACGGCTGTTTTCGTGATTAAAAAAGATCAATTACATATTTGAAAATCAGCTTGTATAAAATGGTTAAGTAAAAAATGTCGCTGCATACAGGACTACTATAACGTCTAGAAAAAAGTTTTCTTTTATACTGTGTTGTTTTTACTTCAAATAATTAGCTGTAGATGGCAGCACCAAAAATAATTGTAAGAATTATAAGTCCTCCATCCGCTAGTGACATCTATATTCATAAGTTTGTTTTACTGCATTAGCCATGGAATGCCCTTGCAGTTATATTACGTTTTGATGTTGTAATGTACGATTTATGTTTTATGATATTAATTAAATGTGTAAAGTTAAATTTATTCGTCCACCTCATTTTTAAAATGTGTGCTATTTACCTTAATTAATCTTCAATATATTATAATATAGACGCTATAAGAAAATCGTTTTAAATATGACATTTTAAATATATCGTTTTAAATATGACGTAATTTTCACCATTAAATGCTTTTCGCACGTTATCTTTTTTAATATTCACATGTAAATCATTTTCCAAATGAAAAGTGTTTCGATATACTTTTATTTCGGCTTTTTAAAATCTGGCAACAGTAGATAAAAACGGCAATTTCAAGCAATGAATTAAATCTCTACTCAGATAAAGAAATTTTAAATAAAAAATTGAAAAAAAAACTCAAAAAATTAGACAAATTAGACAAATTTAAAAAATGATTGGCACTGCACACCACAATCTAGTCAAACATATGTCTGCAAAAGATGGTTAAATTGTTATGTATTGTTTTCGATCCTATAAAACTTATTCAACTGAACTATCTTAACTGATTTCAACATTAAAAAGCTCTTAAAATAGTTCTTCGATTTAAAAACTGTCTGTTTTAAAGTGTTTATGTTATATTTCTCTATAAAACCAACAGTTTTCATGTTTTTACATGAAATAGTTTTAACAGGATAAGCCGAGAAAGTGAAACGGTCACAATACGTTCAATTACAATAGCACCAGCGTTAGTTACTTCTTCTTCTTCTTTTTTTTTCAAAGAAAATAGATATTTATAATAAAAATAAAAATTAATGGCTTATTTTTAAATATTTTTTCATACGTGATACTTGACGGGATTTCACCTTGTAATAACATAATTAAATGCTAGCTAAAATGTCCTTCATACTATTGTATTATTTGTACACAAGATGAAAAGCGAGGTAAATGCAATTATATTTTCATCTTAAAAACGGAAAAGTGAAGTGCATTTTTATTGTCAGAAACCGATAAAAATTAATAACAAGTTTTGGTCGCAGAAGAATGAATTTTTTATTGTTTTACTTGTTTGAGCGATAATATATATATTTTTTCTAAGTATAACCTATAGGAATCAGAAATCGTATACGCAATTTAAATTTTCGTAACCTTTTAGAAGATAACTATTTTGACGTAAATGCCTTTTAATATGGTGGAAAAGATTTGAAACATTTTTTAGATTCGGACTAATGTCTATAAAACTAACGATTTGGGAATTAGCTGTTGGACAATGATAAAAAGAAACACCCTGTTATATACATGTATACATGAACATATACTCATATTTGTATACAATCATAGAATAATATTTGTATGTATATATTTAAAGTAATATCTAATTATTTTTCATCCGTCATATTTGCCTTGCATCGAAATAATAATCATATGGGGCTGTACATACAGGGTGTTTAAAAAATGACCGGTATATTTGAAAAATCAATAAAAACTAAACGGGCAGCGATAGAAATACACCGTTTGTTGAAATATGCTTGGGACAACAGTAAATTTTCAGGCAGACAAACTTTCGAAATTAGTTACAATTTGCAACAACAGATGGCGCTGCAGTCTGAAAAATTCTAAACCTCGATATTTTCCACATATCCACCATGCGCAGCAATAATATGGCGTAGTCTCTGACCGAAATTACCAGTTGTTGAAAATTGTAACTAATTTCGAAAGTTTGTCTTACTGTTGTCCCAAGTATCTTGCAACAAACGGTGTATTTCTATCGCTGCCCATTTAGTTTTTATTTATTTTTTTCAAATATACCGGTCATTTTTTAAACACCCTGTATATAACGATATCAACTTTTTGGTAATTTTGGAAACCACCCCCCCCCCCCCTCTTTTACGATATTATTCATCGCCCCACTCGCTCCATTCATATCGTTATCAATGTCTAAAAACTCTTTTTTTTTTTTTTTTTTTTTTTTTTTTACAATTTTTCCTTTGTTTTCTTTTTATACATTTGTAGTGATGTGCAGATATGGTTTTACATTTATTATTCGTATAATTTACTGATTCAAATGAAGAGAAGAAGTCAATAAAATATATCTATTATATATGAAATAACTTTATATATCATCTAATACGTAAAAGAAAGAGTTACTATTTAAAAGTATTTGTTAATATAGCTTTTTGTTGCATAATGCATTCAACAGTAATATTGTTATCTTGCACTTGCCCCTGCTCGGTGAGAGCAGAATTTCTTATAAACAAAACAGGTGGACCATTCTTTCTCTTTTCTTTCTAATAAACACAACAAGTATCATTTCAAACATACTTCGCACCTGGTTTCTCAAACAGCGGATTATATGCGTATATGGCAGATGAATAAGAATGTCAAATGTTGAGGTATTCCATATTTTGGAATTAATTTTATAATCATTTAACAGTTTTAATAAGAACTTTGTATTTTCTTGAAAATACAAGCTGAAGAGGAAAAAAAAAAAAAAAAAAAAAAACACTATTTTAAAGTAAAAAAAATTACAAAAAAAAAAAAAAAAAAAATTGTTGGATTAAAAATGATAACTATATCAAAAGGCACCCCCCTCCCCTAGAGATATCTTACGATATCAAGTACCAGACCCCCTACCCCTAAAGTAATAACGTTATATATGCACAGCCCCTACAGCCCTATATACCTTTTTTGATGCCAACATACCTTTTCTGTGCACATACAAATCGCACAACGATAAATGGTGTATCAACAACATGTTTTAGGACAGGTATTTGACATAGTACTTTCAAACTTCGTTAAAACAGTTTGTTGGATTAAAAATTGCGGTTTAAACATTAATTTAAAAAATGTATCAGCAAATAATATTAAGGACTGCTGTGCAAAAGTCTCGCACGGGTGACTGGTCCACTAGTAGTAGTGTGTATTATAAATCAAAAACATGCCCGTGAGTAACGTTTGCGTCATATCGACGATGACAAAGATCGAAGCAATCTATTTATCTTTTTCCGACAATTTAATGACTTCTAAACATTGCTTAATTTAAATTTTTACACCGTCGAATGGGGAAAAAAGTATGCTTTAAAATTCAATTATTGCAATTTGTTAATTTTTATGGTTAAAAAAAATCAATTATGATACTTTTTTAATTATATCTATCGCGTGCAGCTTGATTACGGAAGATTAACCATCTTCACTTAAAACATTATAAAAAATTCCTCGTTTGTTTCTGGCTAATATCCCGTAACGAAATTAACACTTCATCAATAAATAAATAAAATAATATAAATAAAACACAAATTTAACAGACATGTTAATAGTTCAATTATAATTGAACTTAGGTCTTAAATACTGGAATATTCCGAATCAAAAAGGTTGCTATAAGTAGTGAAATCGTCATTAACCGTCATAATGCGGCTACTATGAAAGTATTGCTTTTAATAAATTACAAAACCTATTTAAATACATAATTGGTATAATACATAATTGGCGAGCTGTCTAAAAAATATATTAATTGTAAAAATTCTATTAGAATTTTTATATTAAAAAAAATGGTTTTCAACTATGTTCTGTACACCAGGCAACATGTCCTGTAACCCGGGAAATCCGGGTTGGATCCTCTGATAATAATAAAATTAAATGTAAATATAATAACAAATAAGTACATTTATGGCATGTAATTTTTTCAGCCTCTTAAAGACTCCGAGCATGGTGTCGGCAGAATGAAATCCAGATAGGTGCAAAGCAAGATTTTTCAATAGAAGTGTCTAAGGTCCGCATTCTAAACGTCGTTTATCTTTATTTATTTATTTATTTATTTATTTATTTATTTAATAAAGAATTATAAATAAACTCTAAATAAGCTAAACTTTTTTTTTTTTTCTACTCAAAACACACATTGAAAGACAATTTATAAACATATCAATATAAAAAAAACAATGCAGAAATGTAACAAATGAAAAATAATTAAACATACAAAGCAAGCATCATATGCCGACTATTCTACAAAATGGGGCATTGAAACCCCCTTTTTTTCCCTTTTTCTTTCGTCTGGGCAGGGGCGCCATTTCGGGGGGGCTGGGGGGGGGGCAACCGCCCCCCCCCCCCCCCAAGGAATTTGAAATTTCAGAAAATTTATCAGTTATCGCAGGTTAGACCAAAAAAAAAATCAAAATATGATCAAAAGCTAAAATAACTTCAGATTTCACAGATTTGATTACAATTAAAAAAACTAGTCTGATGTGCCAATCCCAAAACTTTCTTCTATCCCAAAACTTTCTTCTATCAATTTTTGTTAAGGTCTAACCGAATCTGAAGTTTGGTGAAATTCTGTGCATTAGTTCTTGCGATATAGCTATCGTAAAATCATGAAAAATGTAGCATAGCAGCACTATCTGTTAGGCGATTTGCATCAAAAACTAATCACCACCTATTTATATAAATATCTATCTGAATATAAAGTTTTATCAAATTCCGTGCATTAGTTCTTGAGATACAGCGCCCACAAAATTTATGTCACATACAGACACTTAGCCACACAGACAGACATTTTCTAAAAATTAGTCCAATTGTGTTCAGGACCTTCTAAAACGTATAAATCCGTCGAAAGCCGGAAGTGGTAAATTTTCATAAATCCAATACCTTTTTCTTGTAAAGATAGAAGAAACTGATAAACATTTAATAAACACTTTAAACATTGAATTGCAACATTCTATAAGTGAGACATTTATCATTAATGAGTATTTTGGCTAGTTTTAAAAATGTATATGTGAGAAAAACTCTATGAATTGCTTCTGAGCTGTGTACAGCATGATTAAAAGAAAACTCGTCACTCCCAAGGCTAGAATTTTAGTGATAAATTCTCTTTAGCCAAAAATTTGAGGATAATTTTTTTTCGAAGGGTGGGGGATGGGGGAGGTGTATTCAATTTCCTAATTATATGATTTGTTAATTTTGTTTTATTAGTGTCACATTATATTTACTCGAATCGTTATAATGCTATTAAATCATTTGCTTTATTAAATGATATTATATATGCAGTACACTCTTAAAAATCTCCACAGCCTGACACTAGAGTCCTGTCCAGATTTGATTGTAACAGACCCGAATCCTGATTTTAACCCGACAGACTTCAAGCCGAATCCGAAATATTCATACCTGTACCTGAAGTGAAAGAAATTGAATGTACATTTTAATACATTTATGGAAAAGCAATCTACAAGTTTACTGCTTATGTACAAAAAATAACATATATATGCACCCATTAATATTCAAATATACTATAGTTTTTTCATTTGAAAATTATTCAGAACCTCCTTTTGTATAATCGGTTCATCTCGAACCCGATTCGAAAGAGTCAAAGCATAACCCGAAGCATATAAAGTTTACTCGACCCGCAAAAAAAAAAAAAAGAAAGAAAAAGAAAAGAAAATTGAATCTACTAAACCCAAAACGAAATGCATTTCGGATAGCCGATGCAGGACTGTAATTTCCAGTGAACCCGGAAACGTCCAAAAAGGTTTTATTGACCGTAAACCCACCCGAAATGAAAGAAAATTAATCAATATTTCAATATGATTTGGAAAAGTAGACTACAATTATATCTCTCAATAACAATTTTATCTTTATTTATAAAAAATATTTTTTTTCATCAGAAAATATTTAGGATTTCTTTGAAAACTCGGGCAACACGAACCCGACTAAAAATAGTGAAAACACAACTTGAACCCGAAACAATTAACCCTTTGATAACGGGCCAGGATTGACTACTAATTTTGCATTCATTCGTTCTACAATTTCCAAAAAAATTCCTTGTGACAGATTTCTCTTGAAAATATCCTAATATAAGTGTATGACAGATTTCAAAAAGTTGTACCATTAGAATAAAAAATAGTCCACTGGGATATATATGTCCCAACCGTAGTCAATCAAATGTTCCAAGTCAACCTGATCCGCAAGGAAAATAAGCCGCGTCAACCCGTCTCGATCCGTACTGCAGATTGGGTCGTGTTGCTCCACCCAATGCAGGAGCAAGGGACCTGAGACCAAGTGTTTAGCAGATTTCTTATTGTATGGAATTTAGACCATAGTCTGAAGAGGATGACAAAAAATGATTCCGGAACATTTTTATTGACAGAAAATCATTAATGAAATTTTTCTTTTACCGATGGATTACAACATTTGCAAATTTCGTAACTTCTTGATGGTGTTCGTGTGCTGATTATCTCGTGACGATTGAATTTCACGGCTTTTTTTCGGGATTGTTTCATTTTTTTCGTGATAATTTTTCAAAATTCGCTATTTTCTGTGAATTATTGATTTTTTCGGCTATTTGTCTAAATTCGCGACATTTTTTTTTTCAACCAATCGACGAAATTCGCTATTTGTTTTCGCCATCTTTTGACGAAATTCGCGACTCTTTTCTACGATCGTTTGTTGAAATTCGGGAGTCTTTTTCCGCAACCGACTGACAAAAATTGCTATTTTTTTGCGCAATCTTTGACGAAATTCCGATCATTGACGAATTTTTTTCCATTTGTCGAAATTCACGACATTTTTTATTGGCAACTGATCGACGAAATTCGCTATTTGTTTTCGCAATCTTTTGACGCAATTCGCGACTCTTTTCTACAATCGTTTGTTGAAATTCGGAAATCCTTTTCCGCAACCGACTGACAAAAGTAGATTTTTTTTTTGTACGATCTTTGACGAAATTCCCCTCTTTTGCGCGATTGTTTGGCTAAATTCGTGAATTTTTTTTTTATCAATCTTTTGACGAATTTCGTGATAGTTTTCCGCAATAGTTATACTAAATTCGCGATTTTTTTCTGCGACCGATTGACGAAAATCTCTATTTGTTTCAGTGATCTTTGGCGAAATTCGCAATGATTTTGCACGGTCGTTTGAAAAAATTAACGATTTTTTCCGCGACCAATTTTGCCAAATTAACTGTTTTTTTAATACCAATTCGTAAAATTCGCGATGTTTACCGCGATCGGGTGACAAAATGCTTTTGCGTAAAAATAAGAAGAAAAATTCGCGGATTACCACTAAAATTAAAAATATATTCGCTGAAGAATCACATGTTTGTGAAAGAAGTTACGATAAGAAAGAAAAACTTGGTCCCGCCCCCTCCCCAAAAAACTCTTGAAATGGCGCCCCTGTAGTAAAACCTGCAAAGAAGGAGTTGAAAAGGACTGTAAAAAAGCTGCATTTTAGACAGGTCTCCATCTTAGCAAGTATAATTGTATGACGTTTTTTTCGTCGAAACTTTTTTTTTGCCCGTTTGAGAAAGAATTATGTTATAGACAGGTTTTGCTTAGACACGTTTCACTGTAATACACCTATGCTCTTCAGAAGGGCTTTATAGAAAGCAGGTTTAACAGTCTTAAAGAAAAAACGGAAAACGTTCATAATGTTTTAAAATTCCACTTGCTAAGACGAAAACCTGTCTAAAACGGAATTTTTCACAGGTCATTTGAGATTCCGTATTAGAAGTATTACTGTCTCTGTATATATGATTCAGTAAACGTTTCTCGTTCGGAGAGGTTGCGAGGGGGGGGGGGGGGGGTGCAGCCCCCAGAACTCACCCTTGGCTATGCCACTAACTTAAAAAAAGCTTTGCCCCCCCCCCCCCCAAGAAAGTTCTGAAATGGCGCCCCTGCGTCTGGGGATCCTTAGTTCTTTTTTTCTCTTAGTATTTAATTATTTCAAACACTTGCGGGGAAAAGTAAGTTTATTATTTCCATTATTCTTTACCAAACTCATTAGAGAAAAAGAAAATTTATTTAATTTAATTTCAACATCAATATAGGAGTAATGGCCCTTCCCTGGCTCCCCTTGACGATCCCCATAACTTGCAAACTTTCAAGTGAAAGACAATAAAAGTTTTTAATAGAGTTTGAAAATTCTTTAAGGTACCTTCGGAATTTTTGTAAATTTCAAGTTTAACATTGATAATTATAGTCATAAAAAATGTGACATAAACATACAAATAAATATTTTAAATTATTTTTTTAACAGTATGAAATTCTTTGAGGTTCTTGAATTTTTGTAAATTTCAAGTTTAACATTGATAATTACAGTCATAAAAATGTGGCATAAACATACAAATAATTATTTTAAATTATTTTTTAATAGTATAAAATTAACCGAAAATTACTATTTTCTTAAAACTATTTAAATTTAAAACTGTTAAATATAAATACATTTTATAAATTCCATAATAAATATAATAATGTTATACAGTATCTAGACTATTTTTATGACAAAGCATGAATATTTTAAAAATTATAGGTATAAAAAGACAAACAACGCTGAAAATTTCTGATAAAAGCTAATAATTCATAAATTAAAACTGTGTAACTCATAAACTTTTCAGTAAATCAGCATAAGAAATCAGCTACTTCCCTTGGATATATATTTAAAACGTAATTTAAAAATTTTATGGTAATTGAACTATTATTTTTTGAGTTATGACAATTTTTTCAACACAATTTTACATTCTTTCGATTTCAAAATTTATCTGTGAGCAATCTTTAAACAGCTGTAACTGTTTTTTCTGAATAAGATAAAGACAAAATTTCAACGAAAATCGAAAGAAAAATATCGAAATTTTATATTAATTTAAAAAACGGGAAATTGAAAAATCAAAATTGACGTTTTTATGCCTTAAAAAGTTCTCCTTAGAGTCATCTTAAAAATCGTACTTATCAGTGGCATTACTATAGGATGGTCGAGGTTGTAAATGGGACTTCAAGACTCAGGAGGCCCCAAATCTCACTATTTTGTTTCTGCAGTCAAGACGGGCGTGGCAGAATGTAGTTTTGTTGTGGGTTCGATTAACATAATTATGTCATTGATGCTTAAATCCATCAAATTTTCAGTTAATGCTCTACATATTAGCATGTATTTCATGCTGATCTATATGCTTTATCATTTTTTATAACAAGATCAATAAAATGCATAAAACATTATAGGGAAACTTACCATTTTATTTTATGTTACTTCACATAATTTTATATTCTATCACAGTTGAAAAAAATATGGTAAGCCTTGCATTGTACACCTTAAATTTATATTATTACATATGCAATATAACACACACACGCACACATTTGCAAGGTGGAAAGAAGTTATTCTCGGAAAAAGGCGCCTGACACTTAAAGTAAATAAAATTTCACATGTTTCTAATTTTTTTTTTCTTTTTTGTCTATTGGATAATTTCGCATTCATTTTTTTTTTTCAATTTCGTTCAATATGCTACAGATGTTTTTTAATAGAGCAGATATTTCATGTTTATAGTCATATCAAAAGTATGGCCACAGATGGGTGATGAGGCAAGTTCCCAGAAAAGCATGTTTACATTACACCTTATATTCCCTTTTTGTTTCGTCCGCTGATCCCTTGGATCCTTTAGAATTTATCACAATTTGCTGTTGCCTGATGAGGAATTTTTGTCTTGGAAAGGGCGGCTGTTTCCAACTGCTTGTTGCTTCTGTATACGAAGGGGGTGGAGGGTCTGTACTGAAACGACGATTTTGGAAACGACTCCTCAAAAAATTCCTCGGAGTGTCTTTACTCGATGGTTTTGGCTGCTGTTGGTTCTGCTTAAAAGTTCCCAAGGCATGTGACAACACAACCTCACCTTCTTTCTTCACTACAGTTTGATGCTGAGTTGAAGGCGATAGATTATAAGTAGAAGATGGCGCAGAGCTGAGGAGGCAACAGGCATCAGACATACGACGCATTGCTGTATTAAAAACAGCTTTCAAAGAAACTTTCTGGACGTCAGATCCACAGGCAACAGAATGTCTTCTGGAACCAAGTCTTGTCTCGTTATTGGAAATTGGCGAAGAAGAGGCAATGAGAAGATGGTCTAGTGAATCGGAGGATAACTGCCTGTTGAACTTAAAATCCTGGCTATTCCATCTCTTCCTGAGAGGCTTTGGAGACGGCATTCTTATCTGAGTTGTTATTATATACTTATCGGTACTTGAATTGTTACTTTCAGTGCTTGAGTTAGTGCTCACGGCAGTTTGTCTAACTAGACTTTTACGAAGCATAGTTTCAGTTGCAATCCAATCAATAAGGAGTTATATTTAGTGATAAGAGTGTCGGAATCCGAAGTACCTTGACGTTAATCGATTAAATCACATTCAATGTCAAAAAACAAAAATAAAAAATAAAAAATCTCGTAAAGGGATTAAGTTTTCTTTAGTGGTAATTTTGGGATACACATATACTCTTGTCTGCACACGAAAGGTTTCTCAGCTACGTCACTATTCGCTGAGCTCCTGTAGCAAATCTTTATTTTATTCCTTTTAGGCTATGTTTGTTTTTTGTTATGATATCATTGTGACTCGTGTGTATAATCTACGTTATTTGTTTATTTTCAAATGTGACTTTTCGAACGTTTACCTTTCTAAAGCAATTCGTGTTTTCATTTAACATTAATTAAGTGTGAGTTTAATTCTTATTATTAAAAAAAGAAGAAAACTAATCCATCACTAAGCATATCACATTGAACCTCAATTAGAATATGAGATTTATTAACTTATGCAACATAGGAGCCAATTAATTGTTCAACGAATATGTTGCGTTTTCAAGTGTTTCTTAATAGTATTAAAAATAGATTTTTGTTTCTAAAAAAAAAAAAAAAAAAAAAAGAAAGAAAGAAAGATTAAAAAAAAAAAAAAAACGATTTTTGATGGCGTTAATACAGTATTACATATGCAGAACAGATTAGTCTCATGTGAAATCCTTAAATACTACAAGGAAAGGTTCAGTTGGTTTTGAAATAATTTTAGTTTTGAAACAAAAAATGAACATACATTTTATGCTCTCCAGAATTTTGTAAGATGTAGTTTCAGTGCTCTATTACCGGTAGGGCTGGGGCACACATATTTCAGGAGTCCAAAAATTTCCTAATCTTCAATAGTAATTTTATTGAAAAACATGCTAATGTTAATAAAAATTTTACACGAGAATTTTAATTTTAGGATCATCTTATCTGTAGAGTTTGTAGTTTCTTTGGCATATATTTCTAAAGATTGTGTATTATTAATTTATGTTTATTTTACATTCATTATTTAAACAGAAATTTTATAACAAATAATAATAATATACACTGCAAAAAATAATTGTTGATTTTACAGTATAAAACTGGCATCCCAGCTTTATACTGTAAAATCAACAATTATTTTTTGCAGTGTAGCATCACTTATAGCTTGGCAAGACTAAAAATAATTTGTTTGTAAAACGCCTTTTCTAGATCGAAATAAAACATGATACATATCAAGGTATAAACAAAAGTCTTTTTGGACAAAACGCATTGGATAAAATACTTTTATAAACTTACTTCAACAATGGTTTATCGTGTTTTATTAATATCTTGAATGTTCATGACTAATGAATCACATTTTAAATTTTTTTTTTTTTTTTGTTTACTATACTAGAGGGCTCTGCCCCCTGCTCGCTACGCTTACCAACCCCCGTTCTGATTTCACAGCCTCTTAAAACCTGGTAATGTATCCTGTTTTAAAAAGATGATGATGATGATGATATCACGAACGGCGACTATCTTCTGTAATCAGGTTATAATGCTTTTTCATTTAACTGGTTATAATGCTTTTTCATTTAATTCATCTTTTTTATTTTTAATATTCATGTGTAAACACAATTTTCATGACGTAATTTTCTTTATTTCCTGCTTTCAACACATGATCATTTAATTATTATTTTAAACTTTCATTATTGTTTTTAATAGTCTTGCGCAAATACACTTTTTATTTGAGATAAAACATAATCCTTTGCGCTTATTTAGAAATTGGCAACAATATAAAAAAATGACTTTTTTCAATAAAAGATTTTTTACTCGTTTTTTAAGAATTTTTTGAGTTTTTATTGTCCGACCGTGATAATTTTTTTCTTTTCTGAAAGCTTGTTATATTTCGCGTCTGGTGATATGATTTTCGAATCCGTAGGATGGCTAGAAAAAAGTAATAGCTCCTCAAAAAAGTCCCTAGTAAAAAAGCAATGAGAATAACCCGGAATATCTACGCAGAATTTGATTGGTCCATTTCTAAATCGTTTTTGGCTCAGTTCCAGATTACTTTTTTTTAATATAGAAGGATTCATGAATTTAAAAGTATACATATTAATGTATAAAAATGTATGTATAAAAGTATACATAACTGTGAGAAGCGTTTCTTTTTTAACACTTTCCAACAACGTTGAAAAGTGTTTATGAATTCGCTTTGTCTGTCTGGTCTGCCGTCTGTCTCTCCGAGCTCTAACTCGCATAAATATACTCGGATTTCGATGCAATTGATATACGTCATTCATGTTAACTATGGCATGTTCGGTATTGAAAATGAAGTGTGTAGCACTTTTAGTTCATTTACAGGGCCACTCAAAAGAATCCTTTTACATTACGGCCTATGGGAAAAAAATGGGTTACTGTGTATTTTAATGATGTTAATATAGTTTAAACATATTGAAATTGATACATATCACTGAAGGGCATTACAAAATGCTTACTATAGATTATAGAGTGCATATAGGATTCATCGTTCATTTACAGGGACACTCAAAAGTATTCCGTTAGTTTACGGCCTATGGGGAAAAATCGTTTGCGTTGTATTTTAGTGATGTTAATATATCTGAAACATATTGAAATTGATATATATCACTGAAGTATATTACAAAATGCTTATTTTTTACAATAGAGAGTATAGCATTCATCGTTCATTTACAGGGACACAAAAAATAATTCGGTACATTACTGTCTGTGAATAATAATTTCTGGAAGCGAGTTTTCCGTTGTGGCACACGTTTTTAAATTTAACTAATTTCTTACATATTGCTTGGTGTGTATAAATTCTATAGATAAATCATATACAGGGTTGCACAAAATATGTCGAGTACATTATCTTTCATTGACCGAAAATGAAGAATGGAAAGTTTGAATTTTGCTGTGAGTTTCCTAACTGAACTAAATTTTAGCATATTGTGTAGCATGTATACAAATTTATTGATCATATACAGGGCTGCACAAAAAAATTTGGATATTTTTTCGATTATTAATGGTAATTACTGAAACTGGGTTTTCGAATATGTTATACGTTTTCGAGAATTGTTTACTTAGTTATCACATTTCACCATTTTAATCTATGACGTTTTGTTACAGTATTCTGATTGCGTTGGAAAATGTTTCATAATCTATGCTTAACGAATAATTTATCGTTCTTGTTTTTTTTGTTTTTTTTTCTTTACGATGCATCTAAAATTTGTATTTGGTTTATTATTTAAGTGCACGTTACAGAGTTTACTTTAATAGCAAATTCATCAATAAGGATAACATTTTAAAAGTTGCATTATCTTTGACACAATGATTATGGACAATAAACATAAGAGTTAAAAAAAGGAAAGAAAAATATAAATAAAAAAAAGGCACGTTTTCTAAATTATGTTCAGCGAAGCGAGAATATGCACTGGTGAAACCAGGAAATTTTGAACTAAGTGAAATTTTGAAAAAAATTATAGGTGTTTCCGTATTCACAAGGAAGATTTCAAAACATTATTTTTCCCCTTTTCGTTACACCAGTTCCTGAATGCAATCAATAATGTAAAAATGATTGAAAGGCGAATTTTTATATATTAAAGTACATATATACACAATACGTCTGATCATTTATCTATCTATATTATAAAGGACAAACGTGTCCGTGCATAACGCTGACGTCATTTTGCGAATGGCAACACTTGACGATGAAATTTCGGTTTTGCGATTTTTGCTACTGCAATTTTTTTAATTTTTAAACATCGCACATTTTTAATTGTTACACCGTTATATAGGAAAAAAAGTCTTCTTTCAAATTCAATTTTTTTAACTGTATTTACTCATTTATTATAGTATTTAAATTAAATTTCAAGCATGATTTTTTTAAATCTATCTCTATCACTTGCAGTCGATTATAAAATATAATATTAATCCGTTTGCACTTTAAACAATATAAAAGTTCAGCATTTGTTTCCAGCTAATATTAGAGTTTTTAATTAAAAAACAAGTGGGTAAGTGTGATCGAAGATCGCACAAAGGGTTTCGTTTACTATTCCTTTCAAAACACTTTATCCTTCCTTTAATAAATCCAAACAAATTTCATTTTCCAAAATAAAAAAAAAAGTCATGTTTTTTATAAAGTAAAAATTTACCGGTCTATTTTTCTCGTTTTTTCGAAAATCTGAACCGGTCCGATAGCGGGCGAAGCCCGCTATTATACTCTGTCATAATAATATATGTCATGTGGACTAAATGCGATATTTAAAAAAAATCAATCAATCAATTAAAATCAAATCAATCAAAAAAATCAAATTAAACATGTTGTATAGAGACCTTCAAAATGTTACACGTCAGATTAATTTTCTTTTTAATTATCTAATGACGTCATATTAAGCTGCTTTCTGTATTTACACATACTCATACTCCTTGTATTATTGAGAAATGTTTGAAAATTTTCGTTTTACTACCAATATGACGTCATATTAATCTTTTTTTCAATTGGTGAAATTTTTTATTTCATTTTCATTTTTCACGTGGAAATCTTTCAATAGAAAATTAATTGTTGTAGAAAGAATTTTATTGTGGATTTTAAATTGTTGGCAACTGTTATAACGAAAAATGTTTAAATTTAATAGGAAAGATTTTTGTTTTTTTTATGTATTAAAATAATACGATTTTTTTTTCAAATTTTATGATTTTAAGCTTCATAATAGGTATTTAGCTAAACGTACACAAAATTTCATGACTGTAAGTTACATAGTTTCTAAGAACCTGCTCTGTGACGGACAGACAACGAAGCGGGAGTAATAGGGTTTCGTGAGATGAATGAAACCCTAAAAAATAATAATAAATGGTTTTTACCTATATTCTCTGTACCGAAAAGCCCAATTTTTAAATACACAAGCCCAACATGAGTGAAAAAAATGACCGGGCCAGGACTCGAATCTGACACTTTCAGCGTAACGTGAACTGATGCTCTGTCACTGAGCAACTCCTGGTCGATATATGTTGGAAAGAGTCACCAGCTAGCATCTAGCAGCTTCAGATGACACAACGACGACGAATTAATAATTATTCATCGGTCTATAAATATATATTAAGGTACATATACACAATACGTCAGATCACTTTATTTATATTAATAACATTTTTAATTCAGACAATTAAAAGTTGTGTAATCATGGACCGATGAATAATTAGTAATTCATTGTTGTTGTGTCATCTGAAGCTGCTAAATGCTAGCCGGTAACTCTTTCCAATATGTATAAATGTAAGAAATTGCCGGACTAGGATATTGTCCAGGGGTTGCTCAGTGGCAGAGCATCAGCGCGTTACGCTGAAGGTCAAAGGTTTCAGTCCTGTATCCCCTCAATTTTTTACTCATGCTGAGCTTGTGTATTTAAAAATTGTCCGAATTAAAAATGTTGTTGTAAGATTTTTTATATATCAACTAGAAGACCCGCCCGGCGTTGCTCGTGCTAATCGTGGGACCTTCCTAGTCGCATAAAAGGTTTCGTTTAATATTCCTTTCAAAACACTTTATCCTTGAATTAATAAATCCAAATCATTAATTTATAACTATCCTTATCATTTATAAATACACTTTATCAATAAGAACATAGATCACAGCACCATTAAATTTAATAATAAAATTATAACAAGGGAGAGCTATTTTTTAAATAAAATTAAAAATATTCAAGAACTGCTTTTCAGACAGTTATAACAGCATATGTTTGTGTATCTGAAAAGCATATTTAATTATATTATTTAATTTTTGCTAAAAAAAAAAAGAAAATAAAAGAAAATATACTCTTAAAATGGCAACCAATACGAAAGTTTTTTTAGTTAAATCCATCGAACAATGAAATGTAAAAATCGAAATTTTCAACTTCCGTCACCGAGAATCGAACCCGGAACCTTTGGGTTAGGGGGGAAACGCGAAACCACTATACTATCTAGCCTATGCGAAAAACAGTAAAATCTAAGAAAATCGCAGAAACGGTCGGTTGTCATTAAATTAATTAATTAAAATAGTATAAGACTTTTTCAAAATTTTATGATTTGTCGTGTGACAGGGGTTATTCAGCTATAAGTATGCACAATTTCAAGTCTCCAAATTTTACAATTTCTGCGTACGAACTCTGTGACGGACAGAGAGACATTCAGACAGACATAGAGACGAATAGGGTTTCGTCAGATGAACGAAACCATAAAAATAGAATTGCCTAAAAAATACTGCGATCAATGTCATTGAGTCAATTGCGGTTCACGCCTATAAATCGTTAATTACGGCTATCACCATAGCGACACCCTGTGTAATTGGCGCCCCATAATACGATCATAATTATCAAAGATGAATCACTTATCATAATATATCGTTGACTTGGAATGAAAGGCTTCTGACTGCTCTGATCACTATTTTGAGAAAAATGACATGAGAGTTTCGTTTCGCCATAGGCATCAATGCAGTTAAAATCTTTTCAACGCTAACTCTCGAAATACCCGCTCGAATGTGTTGCATGGGAGCTCAAATTGAAGATGAAACTAAAAGTACTTAATTAGTAGATGATGTCATCTAATTTTATTCTATCACGTGAGTGAAAATCTTATCATTCCAAGGCAACAGTATCAATTCAGACAGCGCCGCAGTAACTCTATTTGCCGCCTGTTCAGATTTTTTCTCCTAATAATAACCCGTATATCATCAGTAAGAACTGAAGTCGCCTTATGAAACACCTTTCACACTGATGCCTGCTGGGCATCTTCTGCACCATCCTTGCTGCGACTCTGGTTATATGTTAAAAATTTTAAACGTGTTTGCAATCATGGACATATAAAATAAAACTACGCCAGTCGCGACCATAATCCCACAAGGGCTTCATTATCAAATCTGGCTTTTGGAAAATAGATGCAATTGGTGTAAATTAAGGAAATTAATGGAATTTTTTTATTTTTTAAATAACTGCTTGGAATTCCTGGAATCTATTCCTTCAATTAATATGATTTCACCAATATCAGACTAGGCTCGGACTGGCCCGTACAGGATTCGTATATGAGAGTTTGTTTATGGACCATTGTCAGTTAGTTAATAAGCACATAGCAATACAAGATGAAATTATTTATTATCACAAAGATATTGATGATACACGCTGGAATTTGAATCCATAGCCTTCTACGTTTACAAACGATTACTAGAACGGATATGCACCTCCTCAAAAAGGGAAAAAAAAAACACAAGAAAGAAACTTTGGAAAAGACAAAATCCTGAACACGATTTGACTGTTTTTTAAAAATCTCTGTCTGTGAATCTGTCTGTCTCTGTGTGCGTCTGTATGTGACAAAAATTTTGTTGGTGCTCTACCTCAAGAACTAAGGCACGGAATTTAATAAAACTTTATATTCAGTTGGACCTTGATATAAATTGGTGCTGTTTAGATTTTGGTGTAAATCGCCTTACAGGTGGCGCTGCTATTCGGCAATTTTCACGATTTCCGCAATAGCTCTATCTCAAGAACTAATGCGTGGAATTTCATCAAACTTCAGATTCAGTTAGATTTTGACACAAGTTGATGCTTATTAGGGTTTTTTTTTTTTTTTTTTTTTTTTTTTGTAAATCTCCCAACAAGTGGTGCTGCTATGCTGCATTTTTCAGGATTTGCACGAGTTTAGTGATAGTCTCATATATCAAGAATTAATGCATAAAATTTAGTAAAACTTGGATTCAGTTAGACCTTGGTATAAATTATTGCTGATTCGTTTTTGGTGTAAATAGTCCCCCAGGTAGCGCTGCTATGCTACATTTTTCAGGATTTACACGATTTTAGTGATAGTCATTGTCAGGTTTCTCTCACAGGGGCAAGAGTTGAAAGCTATTCTTAAGGGATTAGCATATTGTATGTATTGTATCTGTATCTATTGTGTACCGTTAGAGTCTGGTTTAAGAAAAATCTTAATCCGAAGGGTGGCGACTTGGACATAATGAAAGGTATTTCCATTGCAATGCGGTCTTTGATAGATAAGAAAGGGAGTGCACCCTTTTATTTAGGAAGACAGATCCGTCAAGAGGGAGGAAGGGTTGTCAAGGACCCTTGGAAACAGAGGAGAAACCCCGTAGAAAGGAGGGTGTTCTACAGTTTACAAGAGAGAGAAAGTTATTTCGGACGGAGCAGCGAAGTGTGAAGGTTGCTCGGGGAATGAGCGCTGAGAGCGGGTGTGAGATGAATAGAAATCTCAGTGTGGAATAAATGAACGTAGTCTAACGGTACACGTAAAGCGTTTCTATAATTATTTTGATTTAATATTAAACCGGATACTTTACCTCCGAGTTTAAGTGTAAATATTGTTAATAAAGTATTTGTTTAAGTGTAATAGAAAGAGTTAGGATTTTCTTGAATATACATCATGTATTGTGTCCGGTATCACGTACTCATATCGGTGGTGGCAGCATATCAAAAGACCGGATTATATTTCGAAGTTGTGTGGACCGAGAAGTGGAATCCGACAATGTTGACAGCGACGGGATCTGAATCACCGAAGACCAGTGCCAGTTAACCGTGTTACAGAGAGCTTGTGCCGGATCGCCCAGCGGAAGTGTTCGTGCCCTATCGTCGTAGACTAGTGCCAGATAGCTGTGTTACAGAGAGTTTGTGCCGGATCGCCCAGCGGAAGTGTTTCTGCCCTATCGTCGTAGACAACCAGTGCCAGTTAGCCGTGTTACAGTCAGTTTATGCCGGATCGTCTAGCGGAAGTGTGTGTGCCCTATCATCGTAGACCAGTGCCAGCTAGCCTTGTTACAGAGTGCCTTGCCGGATCGTCCAGTGAAAGTGTTGGTGCGGTGTGTAGTGTTAGTTCCAGTGTTTGTGTGTAGTGTTTGTGGACACAGTGTTTCAAATTACAGTGATTGTTGCCCGAGAGTGCAAGATTTACCCTGTGGAAAAGTGAGCAGAGAATTGCCCCAGCGAATGAAGTACCAGGTAAGGTGTTTTGATCATTTTACTCTACTGACATTCTCGAACCTATTTTTTTTTTTTTTTTATTGTGTATAATTGATGGTAATTTGGGTTAATGTTGTGGTTAATTTATAATAATTTATGTGCAATATAATAATTGGTCTAAATCAAATGAGATATTAACAACCATTTTACACTATTGTTTTAAGAAAAGGATCTTATATTAATTACTAGATAGAAGTGATTTTCTAATTGTTTTAAACGGATAAGATTAATGATTAAAATTAATGCATTGTGTTAATAGTTGGAAGGAATAATTGAAATTTCTTAAATTTAAATTATTATTAAAGTAATATTTAAATTAAGTGATAATGTTTGCTTTAAGTTTGAAATATTGATAGTAAATGAGGAAAGGAAATTTGTGTAGAATTTAAATTAAATTGAAATAACCTTCAAGGAAGAACTGAAGGCCCAGAGAAAAAAAAAAGTGCTGTGATTTACTTTTTAATGTGAGAACTAATTTTGAAATTGAAATATTTTATTGAGATTAAATTTAGGAATTTATGTGTATTTCATGCAAATTTTTGTTAGGTGGATATTTTTATGTAGTGATTGGCATCAGTGTTTTATTCAAATTGCAACGTATCAGTATTATTGTGCAAATTGTATTTTATTATTTAATGGTATAAATTTAAAATCTGTATTGCATAATAGTCAAATTGAGATTATTGTTACTTTGTTATTGGAAGCAAATTGTGGGGTATCATTGTTTAAAGAAATTTATTATTGTATTATTACTTATTTGAAATATGTTATATAGTATAATATGTGGAGGTAACTTATGAGGGTAGGATCTGAGAAGTATTAATTTGATATTGTGATTAAGTATTGTTGTAGGGTGGTAATAATTATCGGTAGAAGGTATGGCTTTCTTACTAAAATTAAAAAGGGTGGATCTTCAGGCGATATGTGGAGAGTTAGGAATTGAGGTCTCGGAAGATGATACCAGGTTTAAGCTTAAGAAAAAGATAGTGGAGAGCGACGAATATGAAGAGGGAGCCGTTATGGAATTATCTAGCACTATTGTTACGGAACGCTTAGAACAAGAAGCGTTAGTAGTAGAACGGGAAAAGTTAGAAAGGGAGGAAAAGTTACAACGAGAAAAGTTAGAAAGGGAGGAAAAGTTACAACGAGAAAAGTTAGAAAGGGAGTTAGAACGAGAAAAGTTAGAAAGGGAGGAAAAGTTACAACGAGAAAAGTTAGAAAGGGAGTTAGAACGAGAAAAGTTAGAAAGGGAGTTAGACCGTGAGAAGTTAGATAGAGAAGAAAGGGCTGAAAAATTGAGATTGGAACATGAGTTAGAGTTGGAAAGGATAAAGATTCAAAGTTCGGCTAATAACGCTAATGGGACTAGAGAATCTAATCATGAGAGTAGCCTAGAGAAATTGATTAAAAGTGTTAAAACTTTCTCTATCAAAGTTCCAGAAGGTACTGAGGGATGGAATCTGTTTTTTAACAGTTTAGAACGAGCATTCCAAACAAAAAATGTACCGGAAACCCAGCAGGCCGAAATTTTACTAAATATGCTAGGGGATAAGGCCGATAACTTGCTAATATACACTACTAGGGAACAAATTGAGAGTTATGAGAAATTAAAGGAATTAGTTCTAAGGGAACACGAGCCGACACCGAAGGCGTGTTTGGAAAATTTCAAGAAGGCTAGAAGGAATCAAAATGAAACTCATGTATTATTTGTGTCACGTTTAATAGCAACGTGGGAAAATTACTGTAAGATTAGAGGTGCAGATACGTATGAGAAGGTTAATCAGTTAATTGTCACGGATAAGTTGTTAACTACTATAGATGAGGAAACCGCGACGCATATTGGATTAACTCAGCACAGTAATTGGTTAGAAGTTTCGAAAATTGCTAAGGAATGTGATAATTTCTTTGATGCTAAACAAAAATCTTATGCGGTAACTTATAAGGGCTATAAAGGTAAAGAAAGGTATGTTAATAATAAAGATTCTAGAAGGGCAAAAGATGAGGGAGTTAGTAGTAATTGGAGACAAAATGGGAATAATGAAGTTAGTCCATTTTTGGGTAGAAAACCGGAATATAAGAAACCTAATGATACGACGCCTATCTGTTTCAAGTGTTCTCAACGAGGACATGTTCAGCGATTTTGTACAAAAGGAAATAATGAGGGAAGTAATCAAATTAACAACCGACAAGAACCAAGGGCTAGTATCAATAATGTCTCAGTGCGAGGAATTAAAGAATTACCAAGGGGAGCGAGTATGGCAAGAATCGGAGCAAGAGGGAATTGGAGAGCTAAAGTTATTGGAGAGAAGTTAAATAATCTCGAGAAAGTGGAAGTTAGTGTAAATGGGAAGATAACAAAAGGATTGGTGGATTCTGGTTGCCAAATTAGCGTCGTTCATAAAGATTTAGTACCAGCAGAAAAATTAAGAGGGGCTGGTAGCATATATTTACAAGGGATATTTGGTAAGGCAGTCAAATCGCCGTTAATTCAGTTACCTTTAGCTATTCCAAAACGCGGAGAAACTAATGTAAT
Source organism: Maratus michaelseni (assembly GCA_963931845.1). Lineage (NCBI taxonomy): Eukaryota > Metazoa > Arthropoda > Arachnida > Araneae > Salticidae > Maratus > Maratus michaelseni. The sequence goes on from OZ007591.1 coordinate 164,996,606, forward strand.
TCATCAGGATGTACTTTGCGCGATAATTGATAATAGTAAGGAACAGGTAATTTTACATCCTGACGTGGCTAATGAATTGTCAGGGTTAAACAACGAGAAATCATTAAGAGAATCGGTAGAAAGGGAATGTAAGGAAGATAGTAGGAACAAAGTGAAGGAAGGGGAAAGGATTAGAAATGATAATAATAACTGTTATGTCGTAAAAACGAGATCGGTAAATTTACAAAGTCATGAGAAGGAAAAAGCCGAGGTAGAGAAAAGTAAGATTAATCAAGTTACGAAAAGTAGTCTAAATGTGTTTCAGGAATCCCAAATGAGTTGTAACGATTTAGAGAAAGCTTGGGAATTGGCTGAAAATGAGAAAGGGTCTTACTATGTTGTAAATGGGTTATTGTATCATAAAGAGAAATTAGTAGATGAAACTGTAGCTCAATTAGTATTACCTAAAATTAGAAGGGAGGAAATTCTAAAACTAGCGCATACCTCCTTATATGGAGAACATCAGACGGTTAAGAAAATGTTAGAAAGAATCGAGCATTCATTTTATTGGGAAAATATGGCGAAGGAAGCTAAAATATATTGCGAATCATGTGCAGAATGTCGATTAACGAGGGAAATGAATGTGAGTAATAAGGAGAAAGAGGAAATATGTCGACCTGCACTTATAGTGGAGTTAGGGGACGGGAGTAAGAAACTGGTGTATCAAGATGAAATGAAAGCATTTATGGCTAAAAATAAAGTAGTCGATATGGTCTTGGATAGTGACTGGGAGTTTGAAGACTGTGGGAAAGATCTGTTGTTAGACCGAGAACAACCGGGAAATAAAGACAGGAAGGGATTTGAAATAAAAGGGTTAACAAATATTCAAGTTGGGGACATAAAATCAATCTTAAGGAAAAATAAGGAATTATTTATGGGTCCTATCCAACTGGTTGAAATGGAGAAAAATCGGATTGGTCGTAAAAAGGAAAGGGGTAAGATAAGGCAGAAATTGTACAATGTCTTTATTACGTACAAAGAGGACTTGGACAGGCAAGTGCCTGATTGGTTAGAGGAAAATTTAATTAAGACCTCAGAGGCAGAAGTTAGCCATTCAAGCGGGTGTATTACGAAAAGGGATGTACCAATTAAGTTAACGAGGAAGGACTGGAGGGAAAAGGTAATACCGCCTCCAGCAATATCAGCCTAAGGACTGATATTAAATGACATAATACTAGTGTAACTTTTTTTTTTTTTTTGTATTTATAATTGTATTAGCATATTGTGTAATTTTTTTTCTGTACGTTATCACATTAGTATATGGTTCATTAGAGATGTCAGTAGTTAAATTTTCAGACACCTTGAAATATTTATGTAATTGTAGTAATGAAGAAACCTATCAAGGAACTGTTGAACTCTTCTCAGACATTACATAGTTTGAGGAAAATTAGCCCCTAAAAGGCATATTTTCCGCTAAGGTGGGGGGTGTCAGGTTTCTCTCACAGGGGCAAGAGTTGAAAGCTATTCTTAAGGGATTAGCATATTGTATGTATTGTATCTGTATCTATTGTGTACCGTTAGAGTCTGGTTTAAGAAAAATCTTAATCCGAAGGGTGGCGACTTGGACATAATGAAAGGTATTTCCATTGCAATGCGGTCTTTGATAGATAAGAAAGAGAGTGCACCCTTTTATTTAGGAAGACAGATCCGTCAAGAGAGAAGAAGGGTTGTCAAGGACCCTTAAAAACAGAGGAGAAACCCCGTAGAAAGGAGGGTGTTCTACAGTTTACAAGAGAGAGAAAGTTAGTTCGGACGGAGCAGCGAAGTGTGAAGGTTGCTCGGGGAATGAGCGCTGAGAGCGGGTGTGAGATGAATAGAAATCTCAGTGTGGAATAAATGAACGTAGTCTAACGGTACACGTAAAGCGTTTCTATAATTATTTTGATTTAATATTAAACCGGATACTTTACCTACGAGTTTAAGTGTAAATATTGTTAATAAAGTATTTGTTTAAGTGTAATAGAAAGAGTTAGGATTTTCTTGAATATACATCACGTATTGTGTCCGGTATCACGTATTCATATCGGTGGTGGCAGCATATCAAAAGACCGGATTATATTTCGAAGTTGTGTGGACCGAGAAGTGGAATCCGACAGTCATATCTCAAGAATTAATCCACGGAATTTCATCAAACTTCATACTCTGTTATTTTGAAATATTAACATGTGTGATAGAAGAAAGTTTTGCGACTAGCACATCCGACTAGTTATAATTCGAAATAATATTGGTGAGTATGATATTTCAGGGCATATTAAAAAATGGCAATACTTTTCTCAGATTACTTTCCAAACCAAGAATGAGAATTATGCGCAGGTTGAATTTTTATGTCTGCACCATACAATGAAATGAGGGATGCTACAAATCATCCGGTAAGTAATTAATGCTTCAAAATATTGGCATCTATGTCACAAAAATTGGATCGGAAGTTCTAAGAAGATTTTTCTCTAAAATCAGTTAGTATCGACAATAATTCGAAGTTTCAAAGTTATAAGCGATTCTTGTCGTGTGACTGCAGGTTTTTCTTTTTCTCGCGCTACCGCGTCGAGAATTCTGTTCAAAATGCCCACTTTGACAGTATTTTCTGAAATATATACTGACTTTACCAAAAAATGGAAAACGCCATTCGATTAGACAGTTTCTGAATAAGAACACATGCCAATTTCACGCGTTTCCGAACAAAATTGAATTCAGAAATGTGTCAGAAAGGGGCCGTCCACAAATGATGTCACGCTTGGAGGGGGGGGGTGGAGGGGGTAAGAAGAAGTGTGACATCACACATTTTGGTTAAAATAAAATCATTTAAAATCAGCAGATTAAATTTTGAAGCTATTTTGAAATTACCAGAATTTGAGGGTATTTTTTAATCGGGCTAAAACAACTTTCATGTGATTTGTTTTCACTTATGTTCCTTTCTTTACAAAAAAATATATTAATATTTTATTACTAATCGTATTACTTTATTGTATATTAATTATGTTTTCTGTTGTAAACCTTAATCTTATTTCATACAAAATAAGTACGCGAATCATTTTAATTGTTTTGCTCACAAATGTCATTAGTTAAAGTTTAAAAATAAAATTTGAAATATGATCTATAACGTAGTGCTTTGTTTCTGAACTGCAAGTATATGTCTATGTAATATAGCGTGACATGTGACAAGGGGGGGGGGGGGGTATGATGAAGTGTGACACTTTGTGACTAAGGGGGGAAGGAGGGTAAAAAATATTAAAAAAAAGTGTGACATCATTTATGGACAACCCCAAAGTAGTTCCTTTGGATCTGAGAACAGCTTTAATTCGATATTCAGGGGTAGCTTTAGTATGTGGCGAGATCCACTGTGGCGAGATTTGTTGATACTTGTTTACTTTTCTAATCGAAAACTTTCTATATAAGTAATATAGAACAATATTAATAATTATCAAACAGTATGACTTAAAACGCCAATAGTGAATAAGCGTGGCGTTAAAACCTTGTTTTATATAACCCTAATTAATTTTCGGTTTCAGATAGCTGTGCGGATAACAAACAAAATTATATTAATTTTGTTTGGTGTAGGATTTTGTTTATTATAAATAGTCGATAGGAAAGTATTTCATTTTCTTCATAAAAATTCAGGAGTGAAAAAAAATATTTTATTTATGACTAGCTGCACCCGGCCACGCGTTGCTGTGGCTCTGTCTGGTTAAATGGAAAAGAAAGAAAAGAGAAAGCGCACGTTTCTAATATGTTTAATTTCACAATAGTTGTATGGGTAATACAACATTTTTTGTTGTTCCATTGCCTGTGCAGATATAGAGATTGCTTGGTTTGCCGACTCTAGAACACGCAACATATAATTGTCTATGTTAATGTTAGAAGAAATCCGTGTCTAGATCTAAACCAAACATTTCTAAAGATTGACCCTGAGCTTTGTTGATGGTGATTACAAACACCAATCGAATTGGGTAGTGCAATCTCTTATATTGAAATGGCATATCCGTTGGAATCATAAGAATGCGAGGAATGAGGACATCTTTACCTCTGAAAGGTCCTGTCAAGATTGTTGCTTCTATGACGTTCTCATTAATTTTTTAACTGCAAGCCGCGTGCCGTTGCAAAGTTTTGGCTGGTTGATATTTCGCAACATGATAATTGGCACGCCGATTTTCAATTGCAGTAGGTGCGATGGCATCCCTGGCAGATCGAGTGAAATCAAAAATTCTGTTGAATAATTAATTCAGAATTCGCTTCATCTGCTTCCACAACATTATCGACGGACTTGTATGTGACTACCTCGCTTTGAATGTTAGACTGAATAATATTGTTAAGTTCGTAGACGTCTTTGTTCTTGGCCGCAAGAATAGTTTGTTCACTCAGCCAATCGTGATTCTTATAATTCGTCGGAATATTGGGAAATTTTTTCCAACCAATTCTTCTTTTGACATCAGTAAATTGCAGAAGTTATGAGTCAATGGAATTCGTCCTGAGGTCAGATCAACCGGCACCTTTCCGTTCCCAATTTCCAGCACTTGATGTGAGAATATCTCAGCTGATCGATCGACTTGCAGCTGAAGACGCATATTTGTAGTTCATTGTAACGTCTTTACGTGTCGCCACAAAGTAGAGTATTTCAGGCAAGCATTCATTTCATCCACTGGTGTCCATCGAGGAATTACAGGTAATGTTGCCCTGAAATCTCCTGCAAGCAATATTAATGCCTTCCAAAATGATCTAATGTTTCCACGCAAATCTTGCAATGATCGATCAAGAGCCTCGAGCGATTTTTTGTGCGCCATTCATTGTGCATTCATCCCAAACAATAAGTTAGCATTTCTGGAATACTTTTCCCATGCCAGATGCTCTGGAAATGTTGCACGAGGGAGTTTCAATGAATTACATGTTCAATGACAATTTCAAAGCGGAATGAACAGTTCTTCCACCTGGTAGCAATGTCGCAGATATTCCTGACGACACAAGAACTAAAGCTATGTCATTTTGGGATCGAATTGCTTCCAGAATCAATCTAATTATAAACGTTTTAACAGTTTCTTCTGGCGCATCGAAGAAGAAGATTTCCTCAACCTCGTTATTGACGGTTTGCATTATTTGATCGTAAATGCCTATTTGTTCAAGCCTTAGCTTAGGAATATTTGATTGCACATACGACAAAAGTTCACCCGTGTTGTAATTTTGTTCACGACGCAATTCTACATCGAACGAAGCAGCAGTAGATCGATTCTTTGATGACATTCCCAATTCATTGAGAACTTCGTTCGCGATTTCTAAGCACAAATCTTCAATCATTACCAACGCTTCGTTGTAGATTTCTACTGTGAAATCCATGTTCGTATTTGAATTTTGATAGAAAATATCTTCAGCTATGTGCAATTTATCTTCACCCATAACTCTGTTGGAGATGAAAGACAGCAGGCGGTCAGTTTGATTGCAAACAATGCACGAATTTTATTTGGATGCGACGAGTTGCACGCGTCATTAATGAATACATCCAAGTGTCCAGTGGCGTAGGAACTTTGTACAAATAGGGGGAGCCGGGGCATATTGTTGAAAGCTAGTGGCGGCGATCATTTAATTCATAATTTCATTCATTTCCGAGGATTCCTTCATAGTGTTGAACTTTTCACAAACAGGAGTATAAAATAGAAGCATATCAAAATATCACCAACTCTTTAATCCTGTTAAAATAATTTTTTATTAGATATACTTGATACATAGAAACTTAATTTATGGACGATCCCGAATACAGTATTCAAATTTAAGGCTTCTCCCACTCCGATTTACCGAAAGTTAAAGTTTTTTCTGTTGTTTTGCTTACAATTTATTTACAATATATTTCTTCCAAATCAATTTTAAAGGTCTCCTCTTTATAAATATGCAGTAGCATGAAGTGAAGTGGTTGAGTCTATGTTGGCCCATTGTTGTCCGGAGGTGTGTTTGAAGCCGGTGAAGAGCGCTGAAAGATCTCTCAGCTGTCGCTACTGATGTCGGAATCGCCAAAATAACTTCTGCCAAAAGATAAACTTCAGAAAATAATTTCTTCACTCTAATTCCTCCGATGACATAATTTTAATTGCGATCGACAACGCATTTCTTTCAGTTCCGATCGGGATTAATGTTGGTAGAAGCATCAACTGAGCAGAAAGATTTGTCAAGTCAAAATCATCAGCATGTATTCCAATCTTTTGTTTCAGATCTTCTGAAGTGGTTGAATATGGTCCGTGAATATGGATTCGATATTTATAAGAGAGTCAAAAGTTTTTTGATCAAATCGTTTTTTTTTAATTCATTGGTAATAAGGTCCAGTGCTTCTCTGAAATTTACTAGCAATTTTTCTTCTTGTCCAAGTTGTGCTGGAGCGGAGGGATGGCTAGTCTGCTCATATCTTATTGGAACTATCTTTTGTCTGGAGACGCTCGTCATTTTCATTTCCAAATTTAATGTGGACGCTTTTCTCTCCTATTTCTTGCAGAGAGTTTCGAAATTACTATCCTCTCTCATACGTTGTATGGTTTCTTCTAACGTTGAAACGGCATTCTTGACGCTTGCGGCAGAAAATTCAGTTGTTTGCAGAACTTTCGCCAAGATTTCACAAGGACCAAAGAGTTCCTTGGCCATGTTCATGCCAACAAATGTCTAGAACTTTTTCAAGCTTCTTATGAAGCCTTTAACTTCAGCCTTTTTCTCACGACGTACTGCTGTTGGATCTTTCAATAATGCATCAAGAGTCTCTAAAACTCTTGGATAATTTTCCACGAATCTCGATATTGCAGCAAATCGAACTGCCCATCTAGTCGGGCAAAAAGGAAGCAACTGCTTTGGTTTTAAGTTTATGTTGCTTTCTTCTTCATTGTTAGTTGGGCAAAGAACGATGTTCTTGTAGACCTTTCCGTTTGGACGATTCTCTAATCAGATTCGATATCGTCTTGATCATACCTAAGGAATCTGCAATTAATCTATTGGAACGCGCCACCTCTTGCAGTGCAAGGTCGAAGGAATGATTTGCACAATGTACAAAAAAGACTTCGGTTGCAACTCCTTGAACCTTGTTTGGACGCCTTGCATGATGTCACTCATATTACCGGCTCCGTCAAAACAATGTCCATGTAAATTTTCATAAAATTCTGTGCTTGGGATTAACATATATTTCTATATAAGAAGTTGTTTAAAAGTGAAATGTATCTTTTGAAACAACTTTTAAATATGATGCATTTTTTTTTCACTAAGGCTTTCCCTGGGTTGTCTGGTAATTTATAATGAGCAGAGTTTCAGAAATTCTAGATGAATATTTTGCTTACCTTAGTCTTCTTAATTACAGTATAATGTCTGGAGCATCAGCATCACTTTCCATGTTATCCATATTCAAACCTCAAAATGACTCACGCTTACCGTCTTTTAGGATCACACGGCCACGATGCGCAAACTGCATGTAAAACAAAATAAGATTAAGAGCTGATCTCTGGAATGTTCCAACTCGCCAAAATATAAGATCACAACACCGCCCTAATAAACGCCAAGGGACACTAAAGCGAGCTCGAGGCGGGGAGGGAGGGAAACACCCTTATCGGTGCAGGTAATTTGTAGTAAACCTATAAGACTCCCTTTTTTCTGGGAATCGAGAGGGTTGTAAACAATGAGAAAAAGGGTGAAGGGACAAACAAGTGTACTCACCACTCACTCTCTCTCTTCTCTTTGTTATTTATTGTGTGAATTTCCTAGAAAAGTAGATTTTATTTTTTAATTCAACAATGTATCGTAAGCAGATGTGGTGCGAGAATTTCTCCCGGGGAGCTGAGCCCGTCTGAAATATTCCAGGGGGAGCCACAGCTCCCCCGGCTTCTACGCCTTTGCCAGTGTCGGTCGTTCTCCAATAAATTCAGAGCTTGACATGCACTGCGGAAAGTGGCATGTGTAACACCGTTGACAATTCTCAATTGCTGGAAAGACGTTGGACCGGGCACATTTACCAACAGCATGCGAAGAAAGAAGCATTCAACTTGATTGAGATTCACGGTGTACTGTCTCCCCATCGTAGTTTCTTTGAATATGTCAGGTTGTCCGTCCACTCGCACTCCTTGTTTGCGTCGTTAAAATGATTTTCTACTCAAATTCCATGTGTAATACGCGGGCAATTCTGAATACAGCAGTGTTTTCGCAAACGCGTCATTTTGACATAACGTGAAAAAAGCAGTTAACGTTGTAGCTGGTGGATTCAGGGCTATTTATTGCACATTTGCAGCTGTAGAATGCACGCGTTGTCAATTTTCTAGATGCACTGCTAAGTGAACAACAGCCGGATTTCGCTCATATATGGGAAATGAAAGAATTCGCCATACAGCTTCATTTCTGCTTATGTATATTCCAGCAATATTGTGAGCGATTTCATCCGATATGCATGACCACATTCCTATCACTTCTTTCTGGTTGCACGCCAAAAACTGCCATGTCGCTTTGTTTATTCACGTATTTACAAATGCATTTCATCAATTTAACGCAGTTACAGTATTCCACGTTTATGTGCGCTTTGTATGTTTTTGATAGCAAAGGCAAAGGCAAATATGGAACAACCCACCGGTTATCTACTTCGATGTCACCGTTTTACATTTGTATGGTTGCTAATTTACCGTCATCTTCTGCTGATCTTCTTTTGTATAAAGGATATCCATCGTTTCCTGTAACTGTGTTGGGTACTAATGCTCGAGGATATCGCTTAAATTATTTGCCGTCTATCATGCGTGGTAAATTTGGATTCAGTGTACCGCAAGGTCCATGTATCATATATTTCGTCACAACTTCATGCAAATACTTATCGACGTCGGCATCAGGTATTTAAGCTCATATTACATCGTCGATTTCGTTGGAAGTGATTTTGTTATACGGCCAGATTAGTATTTGTGCGTGTTGCAATCCTCTCTTTTGCCATTCCACCGAATACATACAGCAGCACACAGACCCAAATACTTCATGTTTTACCACGAAATTCATCAGAGATTTCAGCTTCTGTCTGAAAACACGTGCTGTGATGTCATGCCTATGCATCTGCGATTGCCCAGGAAGTAAGAGCTGTTGTATATCATTCCAAGCTGGATTGCATGTGAATGTGACGAACACACACAATTGCATCTTGAGCGTACTCATGCATATGACGTGTATATGAAGATGGCAATATCGGTTGATCCGTAGATATCTCGGGTAATCTTTGGACTGTATATTTAGGTAAAAAAACTAAGATGATCATTTCGTACTCAATAAAACTTGAATTAAAACTTAACAACTAATATTTATTTACATTTAGAACAAAAGTGACTGGCAGCGGTTGGTGCACTGCGCTTACGTCTCAAGGAAAACATCTCTACTGGCGGGAATCCGCTCCGCGCATCCTCCAGACTTGAGCGTCAGCAGCGCCTCCTGGATAACAAAATATTCTACGGAGGAAACACTCCCCCGGGGATTGAAATGCAAATTTCAATATACATTCACATATAAATTTGCAAAAATTATCATATAAGAAAAAATTATAAGATATAACAACTTACATACACAATAATAATACAATCATAAATGCACTATAATTCTACATTACATACAGAAATAATATATACCTTAAAAATTGCTTAAAGAAAGAAAGGAAATCTGTTACTGAACTGGTAATATACAGACATCTCTGACATTTCTCTTATAAATTCGCCCGTCTGGTAACCGTAAGTTTACGGTTCGTATTATATTGTCGCTTCCCTTAAAAATTTCAACTATCCTTCCAACCTGCCATTTGGTGGAAGGTAAATTTTCCTGCTTTATTAGTGCTAAAGTTCCTTTCTGTACATCATCCTTTTTAAATTTCCATTTCCCCCTCTGCTGCAGATTATTTAAATAATCGCGCTTCCAAGCTTTCCAAATTTGCTGACTAAATTTGGTGATTCTCTGCCATTTTGCTAATCTATTTTCATTAATGTTATCTAATGGTGGTTCGGAGATCGAAGTGTTAGGTCTACCGATTAAAAAATGAGAGGGTGTCAAGGTTTCAAAATTTTCGAAATCTGGGGACAGCGGGGTAAGGGGACGGGAGTTCAAAACTCCCTCAATTTCCGCTAGTATAGTAAGAAACTCTTCTAAGGTTCATTTTTGATCACCTATTACCCGTTTAAAATGAAACTTGAATGATTTTACAGCCGCCTCCCAGAGGCCACCAAAATTCGGGGATTTGGAGGGAATAAATTCCCATTTGATACCTTCATGGGTTAAAAAATTACACAATTCCTCATCTGGGAAACTAATCAGTTTATGCAATTTTTTCAACTCGATGTCAGCTCCGATGAACGTTTTTGCATTATCCGATAGGATTTTTGCACATTTCCCTCTTCTGCCAAAGAAACGTTTTAGACTAGCTATAAAAGCCTGAGTTGTGAGATCTGAAACAAAGTCCAGGTGTATTGCCTTGGTGCATAAACACACATACACAACGACATAAATTTTATTCAATACACCCTTCCTTTGATTTTTAAATTTAATAGAAAATGGGCCACAGTAATCCAGACCTGTCACCGAAAATACAAAATTTGGTGTCACACGTTCCCCCGGAAGATCAGCCATCAATTGGGAGCTGACAACAGGTTTATTCTTGAAGCATGTCACACATTTGTGAACAATGCTTCGGCAATTATTCCTACAATTAAGTGGCCAAAATTTTTGTCTTACATGGAAAAGCAACGCTTGTGGGCCTAAATGAAAGTATTTGAGATGGAAGTAATTTAAAATATCCGTTAACTTATGATTGGCAGGCAAAACAATTGGAAACTTTGAGTTAAGCGGCAAATCTGCATGTGCTAAACGGCCGCCAACTCTAATTAATCCATCCTCTCCTACAAATACGTTTAAGGAAGATAATCTACTTTTATTGTGAACAGGCTTACCTTTTTCGAGACATTTTAATTCTTCCCTAAATTCCCCCCTTTGTGCTGACCGAATTAGAAACAATTCAGCCTCTCTCACCTCGTCGAGGGATAGTGGTCCACTTCTTCTCTTCAATCTATTACGACAGTTGAAGGTGAATCTAAAAATAAAACTCATTATACGAATTAATTTTACAAAATTATTAGAACATTCAAAAATATGGTCAATTACAAGTTCTTCGTGGGAAATAGTAAATGTAATAAAGTCATCGTTAATAATGTTCACGGAGTCTCTTTTTAGTTCGTTTATATATATATGTCCTTGTTAGGAATCACTAAAGTCTGATCGATGTTACACAGATCTAAGTCTTTCAAAAACTCTGGTCCAGTCCACCATTTGGAATTCTGAACGAGAAGGTCACACTTGACACCTCTTGTTAGCAAATCTGCAGGATTCTCGGACCCTGCACAGTGAAACCACCTGGATGGGTCTGTCAGAGCTTGGATTTCCTTTACACGGTTCGACACAAATGACTTCCACCTGTTTGCGGTGCCTTTGATCCAGTACAAAACAATCTGTGAATCTGTCCACAAATACATAGAGGATGGTCCCTTGCGATCTAGTACCTTTTTTACTTCACAGGTTAAACGTGCAGCAAGTAATGCTGCTAGACGTTCAAGTCTAGGAAGTGACAATTTTTTCAATGGTGCCACTCTGGATTTTGATGTAATCAAATTTAAGGAAGATTCACTTAGTGAATCAATTTGTAGATACACGGAAACACCGTATGCCTTTGGACTGGCATCGGCAAAGGTATGCAAAGTTAGGGTGTAATTGGAGTCATCGGGAAACTGAAAAATGTTCCTTTGAATTTTTAGATTTCTCAACTGGGGAAGTTCGGAACACCGTTGTTTCCACGTCTTTGTAATATCGGAGGGCAGTTCTTCATCCCATGTTAAATTCCTACTCCACAGTTCTTGAAATAAACATTTAATTCGTATTGTATACGGAGAAATTAGACCCAGAGGGTCAAATATTCTACCTGCAACTTGTAATACAAAACGTTCTGTATTTTTTGCGTTACGCAAAAATTCGAGCAAATTATCAATATCTATCAAAAGTATATCTTGCTTGAGTTGCCACGATATCCCCAAAACTTTATGTATTGTACTATCCTCAAAAGGTTGTGGCATAGTGCTAAATCCACGATTATCCCATATTTCCATTAACAGTTTGTTATTCGAAATCCACTTCCGTAAATTCATGCTAGCTTCCTTCATTATTTTATGAGATTGTTCCGAAATGTTCACCGCATCTTCGACTGTGTCTGTTCCGGTTATTATGTCATCTACATAAATACAATTGTGGAGTACTTCTTTCGTTATCGGATATTCCGTTTCGAATTTATTAAGATGATGCTTAATTGTAGCAGATAGCAAAAATGGGCTTGAGTTCAAGCCAAATGTTAGGCGTAAAAGTCTGTAGACGATAACACTAAATGCGTCACTGTCGACAGGATTCTTATCTATAAACAGGAATCTAAGAACATCTCTGTCCTTTTCGTTTATGGCAATTTGTAGAAAAGCCTTCTCTATATCTTCTAGAAAAGCAATTTTGTTTAGTCTGAAAAAAATCAATAAATGAAAAATATCAGGGTTTAAATTAGTTCCTGCGTCAAGACAGTCATTCAAGGACAATTGACCTGCTTCATGGGAACTTGCGTCAAAAACTATTCGACATTTAGTATAAACACTATCTTCTCTAAATACCGTATGGTGCGGTAAGTAAAAAACTGGTTTATCTGAAGGGTTTTCTAAATTAGGTACACTTTCAATTATGTTCATCTCTAAATACTCATTCAAAATATTGCGATATTGTTCGTATAACTTTGTATCACGTTTCATTCTTTTTATAAGATCTGTGAGTCGTGCTTCGGCGGTTTTATAATTATTTTCTAAATGGTTCCAATCCCTTGTCCAAGGGAGACTGATTTCATATCTGTTATTTTCAAAACGCACAGTTTCATGAAATTTTTCTACAATTTTCTCGTTTTTAACACTGTTTGGGTCATGTTTAATTCCCAACGTCTCTAAGTCCCAAAAGGTTTTCAAACCTAATTCATCTTGATTTTCTATTAAATGGCACGTAAATTTACTTTCATTTCTATCCTGTATTGTTCCGCCCGCGATCCATCCTAAATGAGAGTTTTGTAAAATTATAGAAGTTTTAGGAATTTTTATTTGACCAGCTAATAACAATTCGTAATATACATCTGCTCCTAATAACACTTGAATTCGCTGAGGTTAAAAAAATCTTGGGTTCGCGTAGATTAAATTCTGTGGTAAGTGCAGATTAGAAATGTCTGCGGCCCTTGAAGGGGTTAAATCAGTGATTTTAGGAACCAAAAACATGTTAGATAATTTTTTAAAACTTCTATCCTTGTTGGAAATTTTTACGTTTATTCTGTTTTTAATTTTACAGACAGAATCATTTAATCCAGTAATTAATGACTTAACTTTATATTTTTGCAACCCTAACATATCTGCTACAGAAAACGTGACCAATGAGACATTACTGGCAGTATCTAGAATCGCAATCCAAGGAAAAAAAGAATCATTACTTCCCCTTAAATAAATCACAGCTGTCGAAATCAACCCATTATAACTGGTGACAGACAAATTTTGATCATAATTGTTTTGAGAGCTCAATGTTAACGCATTTGTGGTGGGTTCTACTGAATTAGAATTTACGTTGTCTTCCGTTTTCAACTGCGGTTCATTTGCAATACAATTAACTTGCCTATTTTCATAAGCAGGTTTCGAAAAATTAGCTCCATGAAGAGAACTATGATGGTTGGAGTAACAAATCGTACACTTATTATTTAATTTATTACATCGATTAACAGCGTGAGATAACGATAAGCAGTTATAACATAACTTCAACTTCCTTACTTGGTTCAATTTCTCTTGAACCGATAAATCTAAATACCTTTGACATCGAAATATCATATGAGGTTGTTTACATAATGCGCAATTAAATTTGTCATTCTGTAATACTAAACTTTTTTGTTTCTGAGTAATTTCATACCTAGGTTTCGTAACGGTGTTGCTTTTTTGTAGGTTTTCGAGAGCTTGAGCCCTTTTCAGTAAAAAATCAATAAAAATATTCCATTCAGGCAAGTCGTTACAGTTAAGACTCATTTCACATGCCTTTCTTGACTCATCATTGATTCTTTGTAACACAAAATACATTAAAATTGATTCCGATAAGTTATTATTTTCTAGTCCTAATTGTTTCAGAGCCCTCAAATGACTCAATGAATTATCTACCAGATTGCGTATTTCTTTCGCATTTTCAATTTTTATTTTGTTGTTACTCAATAACTCTGAAATATGAGAATTTACAATTAACCGCTTGTTTTCAAATCGTTTTTTCAAAGCTTCAAATAAGGAAGCATAAGAATCATCAATATTTTGTAATTGTTTCACAGGGCCTGTTAAAGTCGATTGTAAATAATATAATTTTTGAGCATCATTTAATTCATCGTTGCTATCAATCAAGGTGGTGAATTGTAGTTTAAAATTAAACCACTCTGTGTAACGACCCGAAAATTGGGGTAAATTAATTGACGGCAATTTAATTTTTGACTCATTAGCATTAATTCTATTATTATTATTTTGATTTGCAACATTAGAAACACTAGGCTTTATTAAATCAAGAAGACTTACTTCGAGAGCTTCTAACTGTTCTTCTATCTCCGTCAAGGAAATTTCAAATTCCGGTAAATCATCATCCGAAATTATAGAATACGACTCGTTGCGTAATTCATCTGTCTTCTTTTTTAATGTCTGAAGAGCATTTAACTTTAGTTCCAATTCTTTCTGGCCAAGTTTTGATTTTATTGCATTTGATATACGTGTAACTTGGCCACGTATATTTCCGCGTTTCCTATTTAGTACCACAGTACCTGAAATAGTAGCCATTACAATATTCTATCTATAACTACAGATAGCAAAAAATCCAAGGGCGATGATTCTTCACAGTGTTCTAAATGAGCGCTGCGGCTCGGAGGACCAAAACATGATCCGTAGATAGCTCGGGTAATCTTTGGACTGTATATTTAGGTAAAAAAAACTAAGATGATCATTTCGTACTCAATAAAACTTGAATTAAAACTTAACAACTAATATTTATTTACATTTAGAATAAAAGTGACTGGCAGCGGTTGGTGCACTGCGCTTACGTCTCAAGAAAAACATCTCTACTGGCGGGAATCCGCTCCGCGCATCCTCCAGACTTGAGCGCTCAGCAGCGCCTCCTGGATAACAAAATGTTCTACGTAGGAAACATCGGTAGTCTTCCAACGTTAGTTGTATCGCGACCTACGTTATACATGGCCGGTGCATGACGTTTAAAACGTCACATGAAGTGGATCATTTTTACACGACGATTGGTGCAAAGCGGCGAGCCCTCCGTTTTGAACCAATCGCTGTGTAAAAATGATCCACTCCATATGACGTTTTAAACGTCATGCACCGGCCGTGTATAACGTAGGTCCCGGTTGTATTACCGTCATTTACAACTGCATCTCGCAAATGAACGTATTCTTCAGAGCGAAGGTTGGTCTGATTCAAACGGATGAATATCAAACATTCTGTTTCGATTTTTGCATAAATATCTACGATGTATTGGTGAAACAAGTGACGGCATTTCAAAATATGATTGTCTTAATTCTCTCGAATCATTAATCGGTATGAATAATAGTTCATTGCGCTGCATTTCTTATTTGTTTCTTCGTCACTGACTGGATTTATCATCTAAACGTTGAAGTTGACATCCATCGGCACAATCCCCAAAAATGGTTGGATATTGCAGGGCATCGTAGCATCGATGAGTTTCTGCAACTTTTGTCAGTTAATTGTTTCTACGTGAAGAACAATATCTCTAGGTTCGAATTGATTTCCGATTATAACAATTGCCACTTCATCTATAGTTGGAGCATTGAATCTTCGCACATGTTCACCAGCAGGCGTTTTGTAAGCATGAATAACAATCTTGTGTGTATCAGATGGCATCATGTCAATTGCTGTTTTAAACAAACGCGCTAAACTGTTTTTTTCGTGAAGAAGCTCTTGCAGTTGGGAAACGATGGACCTTATTATGCCGGTAGAAATTCCGCAGCATGCATTCAATTTATTATTGCCATCACCGATGAAATACATTAGTAGGAATTTATGTTGACCATCTGGGAACGGAAGCAGAGAGCTGGCTTTATGATAAATTTGTCCTTTCACCTTGAAAGCTGGCATGAATTAGCTATTGCGATTTATGCTTGTATTTCGTGATGTTAGATAGAAAATGCTTTGATTCGGCGGTATATCCGGCAAGCAAAGTTTTTAATGACTCTGGTGTTGTGGTTCGAAGTTTTTAATGACTCCAAGTTGAGGCAATTTAATTTTTCCGTCGGCGCAACACATTCCTTTCGTTTCTCCATTAAATTTTAGTGCCTTGTAATATGGACACACTTCAGGGCATGTTTACAAACAAACAGTTACATCAACCAATCTACCACTACATTTTTGTCGTAGCGATCATTGCAGGAATCGTTATGGTGACGTAGGCCAATCACATCATAGAGCAGTTTAACGTAGACTAATTAAATTGCCCCCATCTCATGTGTACAGTAGGAGTCATAAAGAACGAACAGGTTTTTCTTGGGAACCAACAGTAATTTAACCAACAGTGACGTCAGCTGCCCTTTCCTTATAGTTCCGATGAGAATATGCCGGCTCAAACTATAATCATCACCTGGGTTGTACCGGAATGCAAGGCGATTGTAATCGCGTGATTGCTGAGCACAGAGTCGTGTTTGACGCTGATCGCGACCTGCGTTATACACGGCCGGTTCATAACGTTTAAAATGTCACATGTAGTGGATAAGTTTTACAAGGTGATTGGTGCAAAACGGGGCGCGCGTCGCCTTACGCCAATCACCGTGTAAAAATGATCCACTACATGTGACGTTTTAAACGTCATGCACCGGCCATGTATAACGCAGGTCACGCGCTGATCTGCTGACCGGAGGGAAAAGTGGGGGGGACGGGGGACGGGAGGTGCATAATATGAAAGAGTGGTCGAAGGGTATCTTTCTAATGTTACATCACATGATGGTTGTCGAACAAAATTTAAAAAGTCGGAAATCGAAAAAAATTTCGATTACAATACTTTCTTCTATTATATATAGAAGAAAGTAAAAATCTATCTTAAACTTTTCAGAACAGTTTATTGATATTTCTTAAATTGATATTTCTTAAAAATAAAAATTTCATATTGAAAAATGACTGGTTTTGTTTACCTTCAAAATTTCCAATATTCCCCAAAATTCCGTGTTTATTTCTTAAAATTCCCGTCCCTCAAAATCTGCGGGGTTTTTACAACTCTACATTGTTAAAAATATCGTGAAAAATTACCTCTGTTTTTAAAGGCGCTCTATTTTTCGACCAATGAGAATGCTACATAAACGTCCTTGGGGCGTTCTCATTGGTCAGAAAATAGAGAGCTTTTAAAAACAGAGGTAATTTTTCACGATATTTTTAACAGTGTAGTGTTTTATAGCTGAGAAGATTGTGAGCGCGGCTGGAAGTCAACCAGGTAGTTGTGACTGGCGAATGAAAAGATCATCAGCTGATTGCAACTTCCTTATAAGGAAAAGGCATTTTTACAAACAAACACTTCCGTCAACTAATCAACCTACTACATTTTTGCTTTTGTGATCATTGCAGGAATTGTCACGGCATCTTAGACCAATCATAAGTGTAAAGATGAACTGCGTGCCTGGCCAAAGCAGGGCAACACTAGATATTGGGCTGGCTCATTCATTATCATGACGTCAGAAATAGTGTCTGGCCGCGACCAGCGATTGGTACAAAGCGGCGCGCTCATCGTTTTGTGCCAATCGCTGCATGTCTTTTGTCGCGGCCAGCCACCATTTGTGACGTCATGAGAAAGAATGAGCTATCCCGGTATCTAGTGTTGCCCTGGCCAAAGTCGTTGGCTGGGATGCGAACCAGGGACCTCATGGACAGTAGGCGAGCACGTTAGCGTCGGGAAAAAGGTCAAGCCAGTTACTCTAAGCTACTAACTCGCTATATAATGTGCCTTACTTGATATCGTCGCTACAATCGATATATAAATAAATCTATATAAATACTATATCTGTGAGACCAATCAGATAACCGGAATTCTCGTGTACAATAGGAGTCATATCCCACGGTGACATCGGCTGTCCTTTCCTTATAGCGTCTAGAAGATATAAAACTAGATATATAGTGTAACAACCAGTCCAGTAATGCTTTAAAAAGTGCTAAAATTTTGCAGCCGAAAGGGCGATAAACGTGGATCGCAGTGACATCTGCTAACTCTTCATGGACTTTACCCATGTCACGTTATCTGCGGGTATATAGAAGAAAAACACCAATAGGCGTGAAGAACATTTTAACACAGTTTCCCTTTCGTTCAATAAACAGTCTTTTTCGGAGGGCGTATACCCGCAGAGGCGTTTGCTGTTTCCACTCGTGAGTGAAGTCCATTGGCCAAAATATTTCTCAATTCTTAACATTGGGATGGCGGTGCCTCGCTATCTTAAATCTTATGCTCGATCGTAGGATGGGAGTTCCTGCGATCTATCTTAACTTCGTATTGCAGTGCCTCATCGTAAGTCCTTCTGCTTCAACGTAAGAACTCCTACACTCAGCCAATCAGAGGCCGCAGTTAGATTTGCTGTGGTTGCTCGAGCATACACTTGCCCTTCGTCGTAACATAGCTTTCAGGTTAGTGTAAGATCGTGAGGCACTGCAATAAGGTGTACGCATTATTTATGTCGTAAGTCAGACTTATGCTCAAAGTTGCTCTTGCAGGAGTAGTTGCGGGAGCCAGGATCGAACCTGGGAACCCACGGGCAGTAGGTGAGATCGTTACTGCCGAGCAAAAGGTTAACTCAATCGCTTCCTGCGAGATACTCGTTTTCTACTGCCCGTACAAGATGGCGTTGCCACAGTACTCCACCCCAGTGAGGAGAACGTCTCGTTGACGTTGAACGAGCGATGATCACTCGTGTTTCACGGAAGTTGCCAGGTTGCTGCTGTCACGGCGTGCGCACGTGTGACCCCGATATGTGCGGCGTGACAGGCTTTTCGTGCTATTAGACATGCGAGTTGTCATAGGCTTTCATGCTGTGATCGTTTCACAGGCTTTGCATGCTGGGGTGTTTTCAGTGTTGAACTCGAGTGGAGGTGATGATGTCGGCGAAGGTGCGTGTTCGTTTGTCCAAGGTCACCAATGCAAGAGTAGGTGCGGGAGCCAGGATCGAACCTGGGAACCCACGGGCAGTAGGTCAGATCGTCACTGCCAAGCAAAAGGCTAGTTCAATCGCTTCCTGCGAGATACTCGTTTTCTACTACCCGTACAAGATGGCGTCACAACAATCTTAAGCGAGACACCGCAATCCCAGCCTAAACAATGTTTACGTTATCTGTCAGATGTCGCTGCGATCGACATTTATCGTTCAATATTCATTGGCTTCAATTTTTAAATACTGTCGCTAAAGCAAAGAGATTAATAAGTAAGTTATAAGGGGTAGGGCGGATATGATGGCCCTATACGCCAGCGAAGTGATGACGTCACTGTAATGGCTACTGGAGACAAGAAGTTTCGGTTTCCCGTTGAGCGTTAATGTTAGCAAAAAATAAAGTCGTGTTAACAGTATTAATAAATTTTTTTAAGAAATTTCTGTTACAGTTTTGCTAAATCTGAGGTAAGGCATTCATATGAATTCAACAAACTTCTGATTAAGTGCGTCATTTTTTTTTAATTCATCAAAAAAGATAAGCCTTCATGCAGAGCATCAATGGCCGATGTTTTGAATATTTGAATGTAATTTAAAAATGTTTTCAAGGTTTTAATTTCTTTTAGTTGATATTTATTTTACTCAGGCGTATTCTATGTTAAGTTTCTTCTGAGTTAAATTGTGTTTCTGATGGGGTTTTTTCTTTCTTTTCTTTTTTTAAATTTTTCTTCATTTGGTGTATTATTTACATAAATTTCTCTGATCGTAAAGCAAGGGTGATATTTTAATATATTTTGCTTGATATTCCTGCAGTTTAAATGTATTTTTCAGTCGTTTTCATGTTATTTTTTCTTAATTATTTTGCTTGATTACCGAAAATGTCTATATTCAGCTGTTTACTTTCATAGTATTTAATAAAATTTTATAAAGATAGTTAGTCTTCCTGCATTTAATTATGCAATGACCGCGCAAAAAATATAATCCTGTAACTATGAAGAATCATTTGATAAAATTATCATTAGTGCTCTAGCTGCTAGAAAAATTAAAATAAAAAAAAATAGCAGAACCACATTTCATCTCAGATGAAACATAACATAGAGTACGCCTGAGTAATAGAAATATCAACTAAAAGAAATTAAAACCTTGAAACATTTTAAAATTACATTCAAATATTCAAAACATCCGCCATTGATGCTCTCCATGAAGGTTTATCTTTTTTTTTTTTTTTGATGAATTAAAAAAAAAAATGACGCACTTAATCAGAAGTTTGTTGAATGCATATGAATGCCTTACCTAAGATTTAGCAAAACTGTAACAGAAATTTCTTTAAAAAAAAAATTATTAATACTGTTAACACGACTTTATTTTTTGCTTACATTAACGTTTAATGGGAAACCGAAACTTCTTGTCTCCAGCAGCCATTACAGTGACGTCAAACTTCGCTGGCGTATTTGAAAGTGGCGACATACACGCAGGGTACATGCTCAAGCAGAAGTTTTTGTCCAAATTATGGCAAACCTACATTCCAGAACTTGGCAATACTCACCTGGACAAGTTCGATTAGAGGAGTGATACAATTAAACAAACATTAGCTTGGCTATAATAGCAGACTCGCCAAGGTGGCGATTTTACAAACCATCTTGCGTAGAACGATTGGAGGCGATGTTGAATAGTGATTGGTCGACTGCCTGAGACGATGTAAGAGGAGCTTAATGCGCTTGAATAGGATATTTTTCATTTCGTTGAAGATTCATAAGATCGTCTGAGCTTGTATATTCATGTTTGCTTTATTTTTAATGATGCTTAGGACATATTAAACTTGTCTAACAAAATAATATTAACTTAATCCATTTAAAAGAAAACAATCCATGTGTACAAGTATAATTTGAAACAGCAAATCAAATACTTCTAGCTCTTGTATTTTCAGAGCTCATTACCTAATTCAACTCCTGTTTTTTTTTTTAAGAAAAATAAAACTGATATTTTAATTGTAAAGGTTATTGAAAACTAATTTAAATTTGTAGTAGCTTGTGTACATTTTTTTAAGTGAAAAAACTATACGTCCAGCTTAATTTATTGATACATAACAAACCTTACATAAAGTAAAACATATTTCATTTATAAATTATTATATTCTTTAATATCTATAATCCATAACTTCCAATTTTCAAATAAAGATTACATGTTTACATTTTTTTATAGTTTTTATTTTAAATTTTATTTATTGTAAATACTCACTACAATTAGATAGAATTAAACAAAGAACAACATATTAAACATTATTTCACTTCACAAGAATAAACTGAAAGCACAGCAAATAAATGTTAGCTTTTCTGAATGTTTATTATTATTTTTTTAATCATCATAATTGAATTAATAAACGAAAATAAAATTACTAGGTCGTTAAAAACTTTTTGAACTGTGTTATTTCATAAAATCAACATATACTTAAGCAATGCATTTTTCAGATTTTTATATAGTTTGTTATTTCATAAAATCAATATAAACTTAAGAAATGCAGATTTCAAATTTATATATATAGTTTTAAATTTTTTACTGAACTTAAAGGTTTATTAAACAATTTCTTTCATATCTTTAAGTCAAGACAGCGTAAAATACAAAATTTGCCACACAAATTCATTTAATTTTGGAAATATACTTTATTATTTTTTTCTTTTTACAATTAAAAACTTGCAAACATTGCATGTTTGCAAAATTTGGCAAAAGTTAACTGAAAAAAAAAAATCTCATTCAGTAATTAAATAATTTAAAAAGCTATACAAATTACACTCGTACGCCTAAAATCCATGCAACGTCTAAGCCGTTGTGTAGTGGCGCCATCTGTTCGTAAAATGAAGTATTAAAACAAAAATCTAAAATAAATCTAAGATATGAGATTTTAGTTTCGGAGCGATTTTTTAAAAATCCAGAATAAGTAAAGGTTTTCTAAGCATAGCTCTTAAAATCATTAATATTTGGTTAAAACCAATTTTTAAAGCGATTTGAACATCTTAATAAAATGATACCTAACCTTTTTTTTTTTTAATAACAACCTTTAAGATATGATAGATCTACCAAACAAATACAACATTAAGAATAAATATGAATTCTGAAATTAAATTGCATTAAAATACTTTTTATTAAAAATGAGAGCTATAATAATGAACTTCATAGATTTTATGCAGTTATGTTCAAGTAAAACCTCCCCCCCCCCCCCAATATAGTTTTAAACCCTGGGGTTGCTGAAGACCCAAATTACTGAATTAATGCATAATGAATAATAATCTTGAAATTTTAGACCAGCACAGTTATTGAACTAAACAGGAATTAATTATAACCTAAAAAAGGACATGCTGTGATTTTAAAATAAGCAATTAATCATTCAACATTTTTTCCCCCCACAAAATTAAAATAATGATAACTATATTTATTATTACTAGTGTTAGATAGATTTATCTCCTTCATTTTTACTATATTTAAATAATATTTATTTATATTAATTATATGTTTAAATAATAATACTTATTAATATTAATTGTATGTATTTAAATAAAAATATTAATTAATATTAATTATATTTATTTAAATATAAATAATAATTAAAAATTAAATAATAAAATAATAGACAAAAAAATTAAATATGGTAATCTTCCACAACTTTATCACTGCAGATCAACCAGTAATTGGCAAAAAGAATTTTAGTAAATTAATAGAGATTTTTAAGAATAATGCTTAATTTTAAAAGATGAAAACTTTAATTAATTAATTCTGCTAATTTGATAATCATCTGTTACTAAAGTTCTAATACAAAAAATATTTTTAATGAAAGTTTAGGAGTTTTTGCATTTTAATAAATGTTCGTATAGTTATTAAAAAATAGCGTATATGAATTAAAATTAAATTTAATTCTTGAAATTTATCTGATATTAAATTTTATTGTATGTGATAAAAATTTAATTTTTATTTACCTTAATTATAATTTATAATTTAATATTGTTTAACTTAATTCTAATTAAAATTTAATTATCAAATTGAGAATAAAATATTGCAGAGCAATTGATAAAGATTAACTGATCTTTATATCAATGCTTAAGAAGCATTGTTAATAAATATTCTTTATTAACTAGTTCAATAAAGATCAAAGCAAAACTCTAAAAATGCAAAAAAAAATCAGCAAGGACACAACTTGATGTATCAAAATTACGAGCCTGATGCTTTAACCACTATACTAGATCAGACACAAAAATTTACTAACTTTTAACATACTTGTTCATTTAATACGCTTTAACTCCTCCCCTCAATAACAACGTAACCATCTTTCAGCCAATCACTATTCGACACCGCCTCCAATCGCTCTACACGTGATGTTTTGTAAAATCGCGCCAAGGTGCTTGGCGATTTGTAATTGTCTAAAATCGTCTCAGCCAATCAAACTTTATATTCCGTATATCGTCCCTCTCATATAGAGGTACCCTAGTCCAAGGTGGCTGCTTAACTTTTCAGATTTGTGCTTGCGATCAAAATCGTTAGCTGAGCTGAATCTTAAATTATTTTTTTAACTGTAATGTAAACTGAGAACAGCTCAACTTAAATTTATTTACATTTTATTTTTTGCAAAATGTAAATAAGTAATTGTTTTTTTTTTTTTCGCTATATGTCCCAAACCCCTCCCCCCTTCAAACTTCAAACTAATTGTTTTTTAATCTATCTGTGTTTTCTTTTACTTTTATGTTATTTATCTGGTTTTTAATTTTTACTTTCGTGTAACATATTTACAGCTGTTCTAACTTTGATTTTCTAAGTGTTTTCCTCAGTGTTTCTAAGTGTTTTTCCTTGTTTGGCCCATTTAACTTTCTCCCCAGTTAATGTTAACAAATCCGAAAGAGGTTAAACTTGCTTAATCTTCTTGCTCCGGAACAAAAAATAAATTTCATAGAATTTTGTATATTGGATTATAATACTTTTTTTTTTTTTTTTTTTTTTTTTTTTAATGTCTTTTTCTAAAATAGTGTTTTTTTCTTCTTTCTCCAATGTGTTTTTGTTTAAATGTGCTAGTAATGAACACCCTCCAAAGTTTTTGTTTATAAAAAAATAACCAATAAAAATTCAGCTTTTATTATTTTTTTCACAACTCTCCATTGCATGTAATTCAATCTTAGTTATTGTTGCCAATCTTAATCACACCAATTTAAGAAGCAGAAAATACATCTTTCACAGTTCCACTATCTATCAGTGAAAATGTTTTATTGCGCAAGAAGTTAAGAGCTGGTATTATTTAATTAATTTATATCACCTTTATTTTTTTATAAAGTTGTATGTTTTTGTTTTGTTAATTTTTCTTAACAATTATCATAATTTTCTTAAAGATCCTGAGCCTTTATAGAAAATTCTATTTGATATATCTGAATCAGACTAACTGAAAATTTTATGCATTAAGAATGAAACTGGCTTTATGAATGTGTCAGGAAATAATCAATTCGGATTTAAGAAAAGCATTGCATAAAAAAAGAAAGAAAAAAAAACTGGCTAAGTATCCTACAATACATTTAAGAAAGTTGGCAAAAAGGCCCAAATAGTGACCGAATATTAACTACGTCCCTAATCTGCTGCCAAACAAATCGGCAAAATTGTAACAAAAAAAAGGTACTTTTGGGTTATAGCTGTTCCTGAGGATGAATTGCTAAGAAACCAAAATTTATCATCTAATTATAAAGCATATTGTATGACATAATAATATATGATGTTATATAACATTTCATGATGCATATGGCCCAGTTATATTCATATATATATATATATATATATATATATATATATACATATATATATATATATATATGACATGTGTATAAGATGTATATGTATATATCGCATATAAGACATAAATAATATGTATAGAGTGACGCATATGGCACATATATGAATGTTTGGAGTTCTATAGATATATATATATGTATATATGATGCATATGATAAGCCTTGCGATGATTTTGGCAAAATTGTATTAGGGCCATTCCAGGGTAACGGAATGACAGTTTTAAGTAATAAATAGATGTTTTAATCCTAGAATAAAAAAATATTGGAATTAGAAATTTTGTTTTATCTGAACTTTAAACTCCACCATTAACTTTCCTTAAATATATTTACTAGTTAGGATTTAAGTGATTAAGAATAAAAATAACTGTAACTTTATTCATGGTAACGGAATGACGTGTTTTCTACCCTAGCATTTCTCCATGAGCTTATAATGTAAAATTCAGCCAAATGGTAAATAATAAAGCTTGTATGAAAATGGCAGAACCAACAGGGGACTAATTATGAAATATTCTTAGGTTTTTGAATTTCTAAATCAATAAATAGTTATAGAGCAATGCAAAAAGAAAATCTTAGTCTGGTAACAGAATGACAAAAAGTTCCATATAGTTTGTAAGCTTCTTTTTAATTTTAAAATTATTCAAATTAATACATAAATAATTGTAAACTGATTACACATTATTCGGCAGTTATGCATATGTCAAATACAAATCTGTTTCGTATACAAGTGCACCCAGTGGCAGAAAGTTCTGTAGCTGTCTGCGACAAGCCTTTAAAATTTCATAATCTGTCTGCAAATTTTGCGTGTAATTTTAATGAATAAATAATACACTAAACTAGGAAATTTTCATCTTTTTATTTAAAATAGAGTAAGGTTGATGCATTCTCATTAATTTTGCTAATAACTTTTGATGTTACATATCGTTTCATCATCTCACTTCTTGTGGGATTTCTAAAATGGGAAGGATAAGCTTAGGGGGGGGGGGGGGGATTTCCCTCGCCTGATGCAGCTACAGAAATTCCTTCTGAAGAAAAATGTCTTAATTAAAGTCCTACACATCAGCTGCAGATCGGGTTAACACTGTTTTCAGTTCAAGCTAAGTTTAGATTCCTGCAGGTTGGATTCCGGTTAAACCAATTTTTTAAAAGTTGGTTCTGTATATTGTTTCAGATTAAAAAAATTATGTATTAAACATGGATATTTGTCTGTCTGTGATGTTTTCTGAAGAGACCGCTAAGTGCAGAGCTGCAAGATTTGGCAGGAAGAGTCTGAAGTTATGCACCTCAAAGCTCACTTTTGGACTAGTTTTCTTAATTTTTCATGTTTTTTTTTTTTTTTTTTTTTTTCCTCAGCGAATTTTCTACATTAGTAAAAGGAATCAGGAATTCCTCCATCTATTTTTGAATTTTTTATTATTTCTTCTCGTTTTGCGACGATCTTTAGATATTAGTAAAAGGAACTGGGTTTCAATATTTTAGCAGTCTTTTAATGCAATAAATTTTGACGATACTCGCGATTATTTTTTTCCAAAATCGTTTGATGAAAATCAATTTTTCGCTTTTACAAAATTCGCGTGTTTTTACCGCGATCCTTTGAAGAAAATCATGTGTTTTTACCGCGATCCTTCGACGAAATTCGCGTGTTTTTACCGCGATCTTTTGACGAAATTCGCGTGTTTTTACCGCGATCTTTTGACGAAATTCGCGTGTTTCTACCGCGAACTTCTGACGAAATTCGCGTGTTTTTACCGCGATCCTTTGCCGATACTGACATGTTTTTACCGCGATCCTTTGCCGAAATTCGTGTGTTTTTACCACGATTCTTTGACGAAAATCGCGTGCTTTTATTGCGATCTTTTGACGAAAATCGCGTGTTTTTATTGCGATCCTTTGCCGAAATTCACGTGTTTTTACCGCGATCCTTTGCTGAAATTTACATGTTTTTACCGCGATCCTTTGCCAAAATTCACGTTTTTACCACGATCCTTTGCCGAAATTCACGTGTTTTTACCGCGATCTTTTGCCGAAATTCGCGTGTTTTTACAGCGATTCTTTGACAAAAATCACGTGTTTTTACCACGATTCTTTGACGAAAATCGCGTGTTTTTACTGCGATCTTTTGACGAAAATCGCGTGTTTTTATTGCGATCCTTTGCCGAAATTCACGTGTTTTTACCGCGATCCTTTGCTGAATTTCACATGTTTTTACCGCGATCCTTTGCCAAAATTCACGTTTTTACCACGATCCTTTGCCGAAATTCACGTGTTTTTACCGCGATCCTTTGCCGAAATTCACATGTTTTTACAGTGATCCTTTGACGAAATCTGCGTGTTTTTACCCCGATCTTTTGACGAAAATCGCCGGATTTTACCGCAATCTTTTGCCGAAATTCGCGTGTTTTTACAGCGATTCTTTGACAAAAATCACGTGTTTTTACCTCGATCTTTTGGCGAAATTCGTGTGTTTTTACCGCGGTCCTTTGCCGAAATTAGAGTGTTTTTACCGCGATTCTTTAACGAAAATTCCGTGTTTTTACCGCGATCCTTTGCCGAAATTCGTGTGTTTTTACCACGATTCTTTGACGAAAATCGCGTGTTTTTACTGCGATCTTTTGACGAAAATCGCGTGTTTTTATTGCGATCCTTTGCCGAAATTCACGTGTTTTTACCGCGATCCTTTGCTGAAATTCACATGTTTTTACCGCGATCCTTTGCCAAAATTCACGTTTTTACCACGATCCTTTGCCGAAATTCACGTGTTTTTACCGCGATCTTTTGCCGAAATTCGCGTGTTTTTACAGCGATTCTTTGACAAAAATCACGTGTTTTTACCACGATTCTTTGACGAAAATCGCGTGTTTTTACTGCGATCTTTTGACGAAAATCGCGTGTTTTTATTGCGATCCTTTGCCGAAATTCACGTGTTTTTACCGCGATCCTTTGCTGAAATTCACATGTTTTTACCGCGATCCTTTGCCAAAATTCACGTTTTTACCACGATCCTTTGCCGAAATTCACGTGTTTTTACCGCGATCTTTTGCCGAAATTCACGTGTTTTTACAGCGATTCTTTGACAAAAATCACGTGTTTTTACCTCGATCTTTTGGCGAAATTCGTGTGTTTTTACCGCGGTCCTTTGCCGAAATTAGAGTGTTTTTACCGCGATTCTTTAACGAAAATTCCGTGTTTTTACCGCGATCCTTTGCCGAAATTCACAAGTTGCGGACAGTTTTTTAAATTAATTTCATTAGTGCAGACAAAAATTGTCCACAAGAGATTTTCTTTGTCCGCGACTACGTCGCCGTGTCGCGGTGTTTCTGCCACCGGGCAAGTGCATGACCCATTAGTTATAATTTTTGGCTTTTTCAACTTCTGAATTATTTGGTTCTTATCTACCCAGCATTTATCCTCTTTTTCTGGAAATGAGTAAATCAGACCTATACTTTCCTGTTTTCTCATACATGAAACTTCATACGTGTCATCTTCTACAGAAACAATCTCTGCAACATAATGGCGAACAGATTTTTTCCCGAGCCATTGAATCAATACATAGTCTCCGACATTGTAAACATTTGTGTCCTGTAAGTCAGTGTTTGATTCTAATACAACATTCTTATTAGCTTGCTTTTCAGTGATGTGAGGTTTACCTTCTCTGAAGTTGAAGGATTTTTTTTCTTCAGAAAACGAGTATTTTCCATATTCAATTACATATTTATCTATAGGCTTCAAATAGTGTGTGCTATGTGTATCTGGAAGAGGAAAAATTCCTTCCCACCTTTCTGTGAGCTCTTCAACATATTCATTTATTGTAGATGATGATATAAACTTTATTTTAAGATGTGGGCAATGTTTTGAAGCAGTTTCAGCAAATTCTTCAGCATTTGTTACAAGTTTTCCTGCTAATATTTGACGCCACACCGAGCGTTTTACTGAGCCTCCGATAACGTCTACAACCCCTTTACCGTGTCTTGTAGTAAAAAAATTCCAAGTGAGAAAGGTTTTATGTTTTTTAAACATGAAAGTCAAATTTGTAAACAAATAGCGCTGCTTAAATTGACTTGATGCACTATCACTAAAAAATCCTACCTCTGCAATTTGTGGATGGGCAGCGATGAAATCAGAAATTAGTGTTTCTAAAAAAACATACACAGAAACTTTTTCATGATTGGTATCATCACTTACAAACACATAACCTTGTTCTCTTCCATTTCCATGCCATATATATGCAGTAAAAAGTGTCACTTGTGTATTGCACCAATGTGCACTTTGAACTTCATTTTGCATTTTTATGGTGAAGTTTTCAGCAAAATCTAGTATTACTGCTTTCTTCTCAGAAACATTAGCTTTTAGAACTTCAAAGAATTTTTGTTGCTGTTGTTTGATAAATGTGTGCTTTAAAAAGTAACATATTTTGCTCTTAAGTATATTTAGACATTGAATTAAAGAACCTGTGAATGAAAGTTTTGTGCATTTATTATTAATTTTCTGCCATTGCTTCCATTTGACAGTCTCCTCGGATTTGTTCTCCGAAACTATGTTAATATATTTCTCTTGAAAATAATTTTGACAAATTTCACATTCAGAAAACATACACGTTTCTGACTCTTGATCACAAACAACAGTAGCTATGAAATCTCTAAATGGTTGAGGAAAATCGCTGATCACAGTAGTTAGACCTTCAGTCAAAAGTCTGACATTTTCATGGTACAAACATACACATACATTGTGTGAAATATCTTTTTGAAGAAAAACAAATGGTGGTCTCAATTCACAGAACTTTGAAAGTGAAATTTTTATGTTTAGTTCTTCTTGTAAAAAGAGAGCATAAGCTTCTCGTAATGTTATGAGTAAGAAATGTTTCTGTACTTTTTCTTTGGTGCCATTTTTACGCAGTGTAACACAATCTTTTTTCCCTGGGGCTTGCCATGATATATCATTCTTTTGGTAGAAATTTGACACACAATTTTCTATTTCTTGGCTCACCTTTCTGTTTATTGCTGGTTTTGCCTGTTCTAGACTTGAGGAATATATTTACTTGCAATCTCTTTAACAATTTTGATACATTTTCTTGGGCTTGACGGTAAGGGCCGTGAAACTCTATGAACAGCTTTGGACAAAGTTTTTGGCGATTTGGATGGACTTAATTCTGTGGATGAAGATGCCTATAATACTCTCTTTCGACAATTTTGTTGGTTGATTTTCTCTTTTAATCTCACTTTTTTCAACTCTACAGCAGTGAGGGATTGACGTCTGTCGATTTTACGTTTCCGGTCTTTTTCTTTCATTTTTTCATGTAAGCCTTTAGCTTTCAAACGTTCTCTGTAAAGGCACTGCTTTTCTGCTGCAGTTAACACCATTTTTAGAAAAAAAAAAATTCAAAACCTTTGCATATTTTAAAATTCTTGAGAAATTATATTAAAACAAGCTTTTAAGACAAATTCAAATAAATTTCACATAAAATTAACATTTACTACATTTGCCAGTTAAATCTAAACCATGCGAACAAAACCCAAACTATGTGCTCTGCATAATACAGTACAAATAATGGTTACAGTTAAACTAGTTAAGAGTTATTAAATAGGGTGTTAGGTTATGGCTACAGTTATAATGAAAAGGTAAACAAAAATAATAATTGAATGATAAATGATACTGATTGTAATAAAAGAAAATGTTTCAAAATCAAAACATAAAGTTGATCTTTTTTTTTTATTGTAAAATATATGAAAACATAAGCTTATAAGATATGTTCAAAATGCAAATAGATTTTACATAAAATTAACAAGTTTACTACATTTGCAAGTACAATCTAAACCATGTGAGCAAAACCCAAACCATGTGCTCTGGCATAATACAAATAATACCAGTTAAAAATTGAAATATTATAAAAAACCAGTTAGGGTTATTAAACAGAATGTTTATTTATGGTTACAGTTATAATAGAAAAGTAAAATATAATAATAATTGAATGAGAATGATATTGATTGGAAGAAAAGGAAATGTTTCAACATCAAAACTTGTCCAACATAAAATTTATTTTTCTTTCCCTTTTGTAAAATATATGAAAACATAATAATTAACATTTAATTTGTTTAAGCTAGATATAACTTCACTTGGCATTAATACTCTTTGATTTTAATAATTATTTTGACTATCAGTGCATATTGTTTGTTGCCTTGTCATTCTGTTATCATATTTTGTCATTCCGTTACCATGTTTTAAGCATGAAATTATTTAACTTGGATGTTGTGGTGTATTTTATTCAATTTACACTCAAAACTGGCTTTGAAGGGAAAATATCTAATGTCTAATGCAAACAGCCAATTAGTAAGAATACTTTTTAGTAGTTTTTGGTAACGGAATGACATCTGAAACTTAGTTAAATAAAATCGTTAAATTAAAAAAAAATATATCACCCACATTAAAAATGTCCTGTAGAATCTAAGAAAACAGTCCAAAGGTGACAATTAATATAACTATAAAACATGTAGATAGTATAAAGTTCATCAGATTGTTTAAGCAAATATGTGTGTATTAGGTGCTTTCAATCATTAATGACAACAACATACTTTATTGGCGTATATTTTTAATTTTAGAGATCATATCACTTAATACTGCCTGTAGATGAATAGTTGAATGTTTTCTGATTAAAATGACATATAACACTAAGCATTTTACTAAGTTTGAAATTTCATGATCCATGTCTCCTTTTTCCTAGAATGGCCCATTAATTGCAATCTTGGCATAATCGTAATTGTGGAGGCTGTTATAACCCAAAAGTACCAAAAAATAAATAACTTGGCCATACCACCTTGCACAATAACTAAGAAATTGATTACTTGGAACAAGCTAATTTGCACTTTTTTAAAAAGTTGAAAAATTAGGTGTCAAAAATGACATGGTGTAAAATCATGGTTGCCAAAATAAAATTTATAGGTGCAAAACATGGCTAACCACTGCTAATTTCGAACCCTGATCTTAATTTTTTATTAAATTCTTTCAAATTAGTATGCTTGATCCTTTAGATAAAATTCTTTGAATGAAGAGAGAGAATGCATTTATAAAAGCCCTGTATACTTATTATATACAATTCTATCAACTTCATGTAATTTCTAATGTTTTAAAAAACAAATTTAATTCATTCAATGAGTAAAAGAGGTTATATCAAGTAAGGCAGCCCTGGCTAATTTTCAGACAGAGGAATCTGGGGTAATTAACAGACAGCAGTAATACTCACAGAGTAATCAGCATCTGGCCAAAACAGTTTTATTTTTAGTTAAATCAACTATTTTTCTATTTCAATTAGTATTTTCTTAGTAACTAGCAGCTTATTCTGTATTGTATAAAATCAGTTTCCTAAATGCTGTAAAATAATTACTGTTCAACTTTTTGCTTTACTGATTTTAATTTCTCGGGTGTAGCAACACTAGCACAAGTACTACTTTGTGTTGGATACTAGGGTATGTTATCTTTCTGCAAACAAAGAAATAACATTATTTGGATGTCCATCAGGGAGAAAACTGAATTTAAAAAAAACTGTATATTTTTAGAAACACCAGGATAATTATCAGATAGCCTTCGGGGTAATTTCCAGATACTTATATGTGTTTTGAGTGCTTCTACATGGTAAATTAATTGTTTCCGAGTGACGTATGGAGGATTCCATATTAAAATATAACTTCCAAAGGCCATCTGAAGTTAAAATGGAAATACTGGGTGGAAATAACTTTATGCTAAGTCTGATGAGACCACAGGGCTATTTAAGGCAGATTTGCCTCATAATTGAAAATAACTGTCATTTCTAACGTCAGTATTTTATTATAATCATAAGTCGCGACTTTTCAAGCTTAATGTAGCACCTCCTACCTCTTATTCTATAGGTTCACTGAGAGGAGAAGAGCTTTCATTTCGGTTAAGTTCAATCACACTGGAAAAGCCATAACTTTGTGGGCGTTGCATGTGACCAACGGAAACTTTTCATTTAAATCGTGTACTGACACGCTTGAATTGATAAAAGAAATGTTTTCCGATTCCACTATTGCATCAACAATGCAGCTTAAAAGAGAAGAAAGTTTCCTATGTCTTAAAAAATAAAATTTCAAAATATCTTGATGAACGTTTGATTAAAGTTATTGCTGACAGCTCACCTGGAGTAATATTAGCATTTGATGAAAGCCCTAATGTTCAGACAAAACATCAATTAGATACATATGTAAAATATTGGTCGCAGACATTTTATTTAGTGACTTGTAGATACCTAAAGAGTGTATTTCTCGGACATGCTACAGCCGACACAATTTTGAAAGGACTTTTAGATTCTGTGACTGCCTTTGACATTCCATTAAGTAAAATTATATGCCTATCCAGAGTTGTATAATATAAATGCACACCGTGCGTGGAAAATTTTGCAAAATTCGGAACTTTGCAGAAAAAAATTAGAAAAGCAAAACGTAATTTTTGTTTTAATAACAAAAAATAAAAAATATTCCAATTTTATGTACGATTTATTTACTGTTAAAGCACAATTCAAAGTTTTAAGATGCAAAACATTGTTGTGACATTACAGACGCTTGCAAAGAGCTCAAAATATGAAGGTTTGGGCTGTTTCTAAATGTATTGACAAAATAATTCATAAGAATTCAGCTCTTCCTAGCATGGATTTTTAGCTTTATTTTTTTAACCAAAATAATTATTCTTTAATTAATATTAATTTTAAATTTAAATGGTAATTATTTTAAACTACTGTTTTTAATTCATATCGTCAAAATAATATAACACGTAATTTTATTAAACATTAAATTAATTTGCAGAAAGTTTTTGACCCAATATTTATGTACGCAGGAAGTTTTTGGTTTTATACAAGTCTGTGCAATTCTATGGACAATCCTAATGTAAACAAAAGTATTTTGAAAGAAGTGTTTCTATGCATCTAAAGTAGAAACAATACTTTGATATTGAATTAAAATATCTTGGTTTATAACATTATTTCTCTTTTTAATGAAATGTGTGAAAAGTATGTGTTTTAAATTAGTTTATTTTAAATAAAATGAATGGAATTTTATTGTAAATGATGCTATTGTTTAACAGTGTACCACCTGTACCTGACTAACATAAAAATACTGTTATTACGTACTTGTAATCAGGGGGTCGGAAGTAGCGTGCTACAAGTAGCGAAACTACAGTAGTCGCTACTTTTTACAGTAGTTTTTAGTGTAGCGCGCTACATTTTGAACAATGTAGTGTAGCGAGTAGAGCAATACAAAAAATTAGTAGTTAGACTAGTTACATTTAGAATTAAATTTCTGTAATTTTCTAGATTATAACATCTCTCTTAATTTTGCTACGAAATTTTTAATGTGTGTATAAACTAACATTTTGGAGAAGAAACACAAAACATTTCTTGTATGTTATCTTTTTTAATGCCCTCGGCTATATCGCATTTATTTAATTGTATCTTGGCAGATGTGATATAATGATGGGTCGCTTTATTACTATTTAATCCGTGTCTTCAACTTCTAGTGTAAATTGAACCCTTTGACAAAAGCTGAAAGTAGTGAAGTAGTGACTACTTTTGAAAAGTAGTTTGTAGTCACTACTTTTTAAAACAAGTAGTTGTAGTTAACTACATTTTCGATAAAGTAGTTGTAGTTTGCTACAATAAAAAAGTAGTTTTTCCGACCTCTGCTTGTAATTTAAAAACATCTTCAATTGCCTTTAACGTTTTTCTAAAATTTAGGGCTAAAATTCCTCCCTAAAATTTTGAAAAATCCTAGCCCTAGTTACCCTTAAACCAGGTTCTCATGTAAAGTTGTTGCATGGCATCAAACGTATATGTTGTTTTTTGTAAAAGATTAGTATTTTTTTAATCATAAATTGTAAAAAAATGATATATGATTTGATTCACTTTAAAGGGAAAGTAGTTGGACCTCAGTAAGATAAGATTCTTTTGATTTTTGCAGTTCACTGTCTTTGCATTTGTATCAGATGTAATCTATAAAATCCATAACAGACAGTTTTATCTGAGGAAGTATAAAGGAGTGGGAAGATTTGAAGAAATCAACAAAAAGGGTAAGTTAACTTGACACAGTTATTTCTTTTACTAGCTTATATCTTAATTGCACATTAAAAAAATATTTTAACTTACTCTCATTAGCTGAAAAGTTTCCTAAAAGCAGAGGTCTGTCCAGACTTTTCTCCCAGGGTCCTATTTTTGTGAAATTGTGAACATTTTTTTATATTTGTAAAAAATCTAGTCTTAATTTTGGGAATTTGAAATTATTGTTATATTCAGGTTCTTGTTTATACATTTTTACATAACTAAAAGCTAGATAATAGGTTCTTTGATGACTTCAACTGTTTTGTGACCAGTCAGATTTTCTTTTAAAACGATTAAATTTGTGAATGGTTCAATTTAGAGATGGAAAAGTTTTGTGAAATGAGCTTATTAAAGTCTAAGAATTTTGTGTTGTGAAGGGACCTTTAATGGACCCAATTTATTCCTAAAACAAATCCCTGAAAAGTATAAATTATTGTATCTATAGTAATTTTACCCTTTGTACCCCAACAGGGACTCCAAGTCCCATTAAGAGGCTACTTCACTCAGTTGAAAGATCGAAATAGCCGAAAAAAGAAAAACCGTTGCCATCTGTAAGGCGTATCCTGTGACTAAGATTGACACTTTTAAAGTCCAATGATATTTACTAAGCTTGCGATTGACAAACAGAAAGGTCATCCCACAACATAAAACAAGACACATTTTGCCTCAGGCGGATAGTAAGGGAGAGTGATACCCCACCGCGAGAAAAGTGATTAGCAAACAGGAGATAGGTTTCCAATCACACTTTCTCAGATAGCTCCGCTGGGCTCAAGTCTAAACTTTATTTTCTAACACATTCTTAAAATCAATTATATATCTTTTTAAATGCACGAAATTATTTACAGATATTCAGGTGCTATTTTTTTTTCCCTATGAAGGCAAAACATTATTCGGAAAACGATGGCAAAGATGGTGTTTTGTATTGATTTTATACACAACAGGAAAAAGTTGTATTCGAGTAGCCATTCTTTTATAATTCAAATTATATTAAAATAAAAATGTAAAAAAAAAAAACGATATTCGATTCCAAAGTGATTGAGTAATAATGTCAGCAAAGATTCACGCTGTTGAGCGAGTCTCTGTTCTTTATTTTTAACACTTTCCTACATAGTTGAAAAGTGTTTATGAATTCGGTTTGTCTATCTGTCTGTCCGTGCTATAACTCACGTAAATATACTCAGATTGTCCCGCAATTGATATATGTTATTGATGTTCACTATGGCATGTTCGGCGTTGAAAATGAAGTGTGTAGCGCTTATAGTTACTTTAAAGGGACACTCAAAAGAGTTCTGTTATATTACGGTCTATAGAGGAAAATTCTTTGCGTATTATTTAAATGATGTTATACGATTTCAAATATATTGAAATTGATGTATATCACTGAGAGTTGCATTACATGGGACTTTCTTACTATAGATTGCTGTGTGCATATCATTCATTGTTCATTTACAGGGACACACAAAAGAATTCTGTTAAAGTTCTGTCTGTTAACAATAATTGCTGGAAGTGTGTTTTCAGTTGCGGTGCGCTATTTTAAATTTAACTAAGTTTTTGTGTATTACGTGGTGTGTATAAATTCTACAGATCATACACAAAATATCTCGATCACATTTTCGTTTATTGACGGAAATTTCAGAAGGGGGATTTTAAACTGCGCTATGTGTTTACAAACTAAACAAAATTTTATCATTCTATTATATATATTCTAATACGAGGAAATCTTGTGTGTAGTTATATATATATATATATATATATGCAAACTTTATTTTAAAAATGGCTCTAACGTTTTTGACGAAATTTTGTATCTTACCGTTTTGGGGCACCAGAAAACCATTGGGCTAGGTCACATGTTCGAGAATTTTCGATTAGTAGGTCACCATGGGTCAGGGTCAAGCTAATTGCATCTAAATATAACGGCTCAGACCATTTGAC
The DNA here is from genome assembly GCA_963931845.1 of Maratus michaelseni. Classification (NCBI taxonomy): domain Eukaryota; kingdom Metazoa; phylum Arthropoda; class Arachnida; order Araneae; family Salticidae; genus Maratus; species Maratus michaelseni. Next base: position 165,033,711 of record OZ007591.1, read on the forward strand.
TGAATTTTTTATATCCTGAGACTTTCGCGCACGAGAAAACAATTGGCTTGGTCACATGTTCGGGAAAATTTGATTAGTGGATCATTTTGGTCATGGTTCATGATATTTAAACTCAAAGCTAATTTTTACCGAGCATAGCTCGGTCTTCCCTGCTCGTGCATTACATATACAAATCTATTTATCATATACAGGAATGCACGAAAGAATTCGAATATTTTTTTTAATGTTGTTGGTAATTCCTGAAATTGGGTTTTTAAATATGTTATGCTTATTCCAATTTATTTACGTAGACATCATCTTTCATCTTATTAAACGGTAAAGATTTGTTAAAGTATATTGGAAGTATTGGAAAGTTTTATATAACCTATATCTTGATGCATGAGTTTTCGTATTTCTTTTTTTTAAAACAGCTTTAAATAATGTAATGAAACAATAGAATCAGAAATTTTATTTCCTCTTTTAAACATTCACTTCATATGAAAAAGTAATAGTTCAAACATTCTTTTTCAGATATTAATAATAATATATTTTTTATATATATTGTTTTCGTATAGTTTCATTCACTGTAATTCGGAAATTACTAAGTTTTTAGTGCAGAAGTGTTTGCCACATTTTTAAGAACATTTATTATGTATGTGGATGTGTGAGCGAGCATTTGTGATGTTTGTTTGAAATGCGTAAATTTTCACTAACTTTAAGGCTCGATCCATGCAAAAATCAGTAAAATGTGTCCCGACGCAACAACCAAAGGCGGATCCAGCCCTGCAATTAGACGGGGAGACATAACTCCTTTTTTTTTTTTTTTTTTTTTTTTTTTTTTTGGAGGGGGGGGGGGATCACATCTTTTAATAAGCAGCTTTTATATTAAAGGCTGGCAGTTGCCATATCCAAAATGGCTACTTTTCTGAAACTTTTAGAAAGTTATTTTCCTTAGTAAAAATATAAAATTTACACATTTTATTGAGATACCAAGAAATTGAAGAATTTCCCATTTTTTTTATAAAGGCAAAGAATCATCCCTAAAATGAGCATTTTAAGACAATTTTTAAGACTTGGCAGTTACAGAAATGCCGTCATGAGGAAGCAATTGGCTGATGTGGCCTGAAATTCAGATTAAAACACCTGTTTTACAGATATTTCCCCGAAAGTTTCTTTGCCTTTATCAAAAAATGGAAAACGCTATTCAATTATATTTGTTCTGAATACGTGCACTTGTAATTGTCTTGCATCTGGTATTAAAAATGATTTCATGGATCTTTCAGAAATTGCCTAATTTGGATTTGAGTAGAGCTTTAGACGGTCGGAAAGATTCTCTTAGTTGAGCAAGGGGAAAATTTAAAAGAATTTAATATATATTTTTAAAATATTCTTTAGAAGTTTTCTTTGTTCAAGGGGGCGGTCATGAACCCATGACCACTTCCTTGGATCAGCC